>JAQPPZ010003077.1:24017500-25267500 GCA_028583015.1 Wollemia nobilis
GTTCCTCTGATAGATCCTTCTCCAAGCTGTTAGGCTCTTTCTGGAGAGACCTGCTCTGATACCAATTGAAGAACATGGACTTATACTGAGAGGGGGGGTGAACAGTATAAGACTTAACCAATTAATAATTTTAACTTTAGATAGCAGTGGCATCAACACAACATTAATCAAGACAGAAAGCATCACACATTGAAGACCCATTTTTAACGTGGTTCACCCAAAATGGTTGGGCTACGTCCACAAAACTTTTCTCTAAAAGTTATCTCAAGGTTCTTTGGGAGTCCTTCCCAATTACAATGTTTATGAGCCTCGGCCCAAAGGAGATACCTTCCCCCAATCAGAATTTATGAGCCTCTGCTCAAAGGAGATACCTTCCCCTCTACTCTGGAAATGATCCCTCAGAAGATCAACTGCCTCTACCTCTTGCCAGCACGTGGAACTCCTTTCCACCGAAGACCTCCTATCCTCAATGCTTAGCCTAAGAGACCTCTCGCCTTCTATGATCACGTCCATAGCAGCTCAACAACTCTGTACCAAACACAGTCGATCGGTCTAGTACAAGTCTTCCTCTGTCTGTCAGATCTGTCCAACTCTTGAACAAATCAATCCTCTACATACAAGCCTTCTCAAAGACTTGCCAAATCTATCCTCAGGTTCTTCTCATAGAACCAATGCACCTCTATCCTCAAGTTCTCTGATAGAACTATCAAACTCAGCTCACAAGTCCTCTGCTAGGACCTGTCCAAATCTGCTCACAAGTCCCCACCGAAACCTGTCCAAAACTGCTCACAAGTCCCCACCGAAACCTGTCCAAAACTCACAAGTCCCCACTGGAACCTGTCCAAAAACTGCTCACAAGTCCCCACTGGAACCTGTCCAAAAACTCAGCAAGCTCACCAAGAAAAACTTTCTTAGTAGGAAATCACAAAGTGAATTGTTAGAGACCCAATGTGATTTGTCAAACTCATAGAAGCATAAAGAGAATTGTTAGAGACTCAATATGTTCTATACTCAAATCCCAATCTCAAAACTCAACTCAAATCAACTCAGCTCAATCTCAATCTCAAATCTGAAAACTCAACTCAATATCTGAAATGGATAGGATAGAATGTTTTCTTTCAAGAACATGAAACCCCAACAATTGCCAACTATGCAAAGAATCACATAACAATGATACTCATGTTCTTTTCACCATCAATTAGGGTTTCAACAACAATGCTCATCAAACAAGGTTTAGTCAACCAACACCATTCAACTCAACATCAAGCTTGAAGCATTCAACCAATCATCACAAGAAAAGGAAACAAGTAGAAATCCTTTTCCCTCCAAAGATATTTGAACAAAACAGCCACCAACACAATATCACCAAATGCAAAGAATAACTTGCTCAAATCAACTCAATGGAGTAAGCCCAATATCATGAATCAAGTAAAGCAATAACTTGATCAAACAACCTCTATGGAAGCAACTCAACCATCAAACTCAAAACAGCCAACCAAGGGTTCCACCAACTCAATGCAAGTAGCTAGACTCACAAATATAAACCCTAGTGCACAAAGCTTCCACTATCTCAAACCAAAAATTATGCATTCACCAAAAACTCTCCTTAAGGATAACAATGCATAAGTAGTCTTCAACAAACCAGAAAATAGGATTTACACCCAACCAAAGGAAACCTAGTTGAAAACCTTTTCACTCCAACCTTATTTCAGAAAAACATACACCAATCATACTCATAAGAAAAATGTGCCCATACCTTTTTGGAGTAGAAGAAAATTGATCCTTAAAGTTGTCACCACACACAACCCTCAAACTTCCAACCAAGTTAGGGTTAGAACCAAGATAAATGAGCATATATAAAAACTTTCCTTAATACACCTTTTAGCTCCTCTTCTTTAAAAACAACCACCAAAGAAGCCAAAAACACAACAACCAAAACTTACACCTTATATCTCCATTTTTAAATTTAGCATAGCAAAAGACTAATCTCAAAAATACAACCAAAGAAATATCCCCTTATTTCTCCTATGTCTTTTAAACAATGCTAAACAATGCCAAAAATCATATCAAGAAAATAATCACACCTTATAATGGCTGCCCTTGAAGAATCCGAAATTCGTGGCACAAAACACGTTTTAATAAAAACGTGACTAATCCATGCATAGCTCCCTCCGCGGGGATCGAAACGCAGACCTCCGCCTACGCAAGGCCCAAACGCAGCCTTCGCTGCCACTAGCCCACAAGGGGCTTACGAAGTCCAAGACGGACTTCCTTCCACATAAACGGTCAAGCTTTTCGAAAGCTTTTCAAACCACGAGCTCTCCTCTTTCGCAGCAGTAAACAGAACATTCGATCGCAGCCAAACCAATTAATTGCCTTCGATTTTTCCAAGAGACTTTAACCTTAGGAACCTTCTCATATTTATAGTCCATACGTGGACTTTAGAACACGTCGGTTGCAAAGAAAAGTAATTTCGAATTTAATCGAAATTTGCTTTCTAAAGGGTTTAAAAACCCTTAAGTATTTTTAATAAATTAAAAATAATTTCTCCCTTAATTAATTAAATAATTAATTAATTAAAACCTTGAAGGGTTTTAAATAATAATTAAATAAATAATAAAGAGAACCTCCATTGGTTTTAATAAAAACCATTTAACTTGGTTTTAATGAAAAACCCTTGCCAATGGAATCTCTTCGGATTCTCTTGGAATCTTCCACCTTTGAAGCCAACACATCCTCTTAACATTAATGCCATTTCCTTTTGACATCAATGACAACTCATAGACAAGAAGCTAGGATCTCAAACCCAAAATTGCCAACATATTTATCTCTTTAACTCGATTATGATAGAGTCATGCTCTAGTGGACCATGTTCCATATAGTCATAATGGCTGATCAAAATATATGGCTAGAGTATAAAAATTCATGCATCAATGTGTTTCAAGTTTGAAATAACATCATGTCCACCATCCTAAGAATGAGCATCATGCAACAGTCAAAATCATTCCAATATATAATCAAAAATCACATTGCTACATTTGAATCTCTCGTACCCTGTTCCTACAAATTTAAACTCACTTTTTTGAGTCCTTTCTCATAGCAGATCTGACTAGGTAGGCTTATAATACATTTATATTGAGGATGAAATGCAATCCATTAATTTTGGTGTCAAAACACCAACTTTCTAGTAACCAACACAACTATAAAATTCCAAACTTGGATACACAAACAAATTTCCTTTGGTTCATAAACCAAACTTGGATACACAAACATATTTCCTTTGGTTCATAAACCAAACTAACATCCCATTAAACATTTTCTAATCTTAAAAAATTTGACCAACTATCTTTGTGACTGCATGCATCGCATATTACCATCTCTAGAAGTCGATGACCTACTAATGTAGAGATCTTGTACAGTTTTATGTTTAAGATGTAGAAATACAGACTTAACAAGTAATCCACTATAGATATACCTCTAATGTTTCACAAGCATAAATATCTACACTACCTTGTCATTTCAGCAAACTAGACCTAAATAACTAAACAAAAAAATTTAATATTTAAAATATTGGGACCAGCTCGACAAAGCTTCCTTCACATGTTTTAAGAAAAATGACCAGGTCTTCCAAGAGAACATCCATAAGACAAATACATAGGGATTTTTTTCCACTAAAAGATAACCTACCTATGAAACATGAAGTTGAGTCCATGAAGTCTCACTCCCAGACCGTCCCACTCTTCCTCTGCAACTTAGATCCAAATTCCACAACATATCCCCAAATTCCCCACACCTCCTCCCTCCTTTACTGCAAAGTAGTCAGGAGGTATTTACCTCCCTTCTCACTATTGAGCATGACATAATCCAAAGATAATAAATATATCCCATATTTTTGGGTGCAAATACAACATTACTTTTCTAATTTTGCGGTTAGCTTAAGCTTAATTCAAGTGATGGTTCAATCACTCCCAACAGGTCTTTTTATCCCTTAACATATTTTTAAAACTACACATCCAAAATAAATTTAACATATAGCATCAAGTCTCATCCACTAATATAATTCCCCTCCTATAAATTCATGGTATTCCATATTAATTATAGAACATTCATTCTTGATGCCCAACTATTTGGTAGAAGGGATATTAGTCCTTTACTTTTAATAATATATCGTTCTTGGTGACTAGATATTTCTTCTGCCCATAAGGAGAACATGTTCCTATAAAAGTAAAATTCCATTAGTAGAAACATATTATTTTATAAAAAGTATAATTTTCATAAACCAACAGGAAATAGTCAATCATTCCATCCATCACATTTTCCATAATATATATGTGTTTGCATATCTTGACATGAAATAACCCAACATTTCATTAGTAAAACACATAGCAAAACATAAATTCATCAAGATAAAAATTCTGCCAAGGGAGGGTCATGACATACTACCCCCTTAGGATTAACATAATACTCTATATTTTAAATAGTTCAAACATAACTTAACAATTACACATTGTTATTAAATAGAAATGGAAAATATCTTTGCATATATTCCATTATTTTCCAAGTAGAATTCCTCTCAGAGTAGCGATCCCACTAGAATTTGCATTGATCTAGAATTCATTTCCTTATCAATTTGGAATGAAACTCAAGGATTCTTACTAGTCAAACCTATATAGCCTGCAGATCCACCATCTGTAGTTTAGAAAAATCCCACACATAATCTGGATTAGCTATATATTTTCTAATCAAATACATGTGAAAGGTGTCATAAAATTTTGACAGATTGGGTGGTAAGGCAAGTCGATATGCCAAAGGACTGATCTTCTCTATAATTTCAAAGGGTCCAACAAAGTGAGGGTCTAGTTTTATGGACTTAATAATGTTCTTCTTTGGTCTCACCCTTAGAAACACTCTATCACCCACTAAAAACTCTCTTGGTGATATCTTAATATTGGCATAACTTTTCTAATAATCCACGACTTCTTTAAGCCTTTCTCTAATCATATTTAATTATTGCTCCAATTCTTTGACCATATCAAGTCCAAGAATAATCATATGCTCTATATTTTCCCAATATAATGGTGTCCTACACCTCCTACCATATAGAGCTTCAAATGGTGCCATACCCAAAGTTGAATGGTGATCATTATTCTCAAAAAATTCTACCAAGTGCAAGAAATCTTTCTATCAGGTCTTATAATCCATACAATAAATGCAAAGCATGTCCTCTAATACTTGGTTCACCCTTTTGGTTTACTCATAAGTATTTGGGTGGTATGAAGAACTAATGTTTAACCTAATGCCAATGGCACAATGTAAAACTTGCCAAAATTTGGAGGTAAATATTGAGTCTCTATCTAAAATAATCACTTTTGAAAAACCATGAAGCCTGAATATTTATTTGGAAAATATGTTAGCCACAACCACAACATAATCCTTGGTGTTTCTGGGTATAAAATGCACAACCTTGGTCAATTTGTCGACCACAACTAGGATTGCATCATGTTGAAATCTAGTCTTTGGCAAACCTACAATAAAATCCATTGATATCACCTACCATTTATGTGCAAGTACATCATGAGGATACAATAGTCCTATGGGATGTCTATATTTTGCCTTAACTTTCTACTATTCGAGATACTAAGCAACATATTCAGTTATGTCCTTTTCTATTCCTATCCAATATAAGGTTTTCTTCATATTCTTCCTCATTTTTTCCCTCTTGGGTGAGTAGAATATGGAGATTTGTGTGCTTTATTTGTTAGAATAATATATTATATCCTAAGTTGTTACTAGGATAATCTGTGGCTGAGATTAGCTTAGTTAGTTATGATCCAATGGATCATATTGTACATTTTGTTATTTTTTCACTACCTCCTAGTATCACTTAGGGGGGTGTTAGTATATCCTAATACCACTTAAGAGGGGGTGTTAGAATAATATATTATATCCTAAGTTTTTACTAGGATAATATGTGTGGCTAAGATTAGCTCAGTTAGTTATGATCCAATGGATTAGATTGTACATATTTGTTATTTAAGCAAAGCTCCTTTCATTCAATAATATCAAGTTATTTACTTTTCCAACATGGTATCAGAGCATTCTTTCCCTGCTTTATGAACCTGAGGGAGTATTTTCCTCAAGAGGGGATTTCCCTCATGGAAATCCCCCCCCCATTTTTTTTCTTTGGCCATATTTTCCATTTTTTTCGTCAAACCAGGGAGTATGCTCTCCATCCTTTGATGGATCAGAAACCAAACATTTGATGGAAATTAATAGTTGCCATTTTTTTGGTTTTTTAGTCCATAGGAGGTAATATTTATGGATTAGGAAGTCGTATGTCGACCCTATGTTTGGTGTGAGAAGGCTGAGCCCGTGGGAAGTTTTTTTTTATCTCCTGCATTTTTTCTAGGTATGATTTTTATGTTTTCTCACCGTCGAATCTTCTGGTATAGTTATATTTGTTCCACAGGTGCTTCTGACTGATTTTGAAGCTTGGAGGAGCGGTGGTACCCAACGCATTTGCAACTCATGATGGGTTTAGTGATTTTAGCCATTGCTAAAATGGTCCTACTGGTGTCTAGCAGGTAGTAAAATATGGTCTCTCAATAGAAAACATAGATGGTGTTACCAATGGTAGATTCTCTTCTATGGCTTTGTAATATCAAACCGAACCTAACAGGCTCATATCAGATGGTGGCCCTTATAAACTGGAATTAAATAGTCTTTGTGTTATGGGGAGTAAGTTCGATGGGTGTAAAATAACCATGATTCCATGTTCATTGAATTTCATTTAGGTAAGATCAATGTCCTCTTGTATATTGCTAGCTTGTTTTTTTAGAATTTTTTTTGTTGATTCTCCTGGGCGAGGAGCTTTTCATTGGACTCGTGGGTTGCCCATGTGAAGCACAATATTACGGAGAGGAGTGACTAAGGCTAACTAAAGAAGACTTTGGTGAATTTAATATGTTGTTGTTAATTCTATTTTAATATGGATATGCACACAAATATCCTGGAAAGGATGTAGTCGCAGTGGCATGGGGATTATGATTTTTGGTTGTTGATGGTACAATGTTAGCTGTTATGGGCTAGCCATCAAATCCTCAAAAGAAAAAAATGTAGAGAATGTATTCATTAGGTGGGATTGTGTGGTGGAGGCCTTATGGTGACAATTTCATTGATAGTTACCACCAACGACATGATCGTGGATGCGAAGATGATTAAGATGTCAAATAAAAAATCGATATTGGCTCAAATTTTTTAAAATGAAGTGCAAAAATTGGTTTTGAGTGAGCCTTTTACTGTACATTTTTTGGAAGTAGACCATGGTTTCCAATGACATGATGGGGACAGTTGGCCGAATGAAATAAGGAGTGATTGAGATCCCATGTCGAAGGTTGTTCAAACAAGTGAACTAGACACAGTCATTGATCATATTCTTCAAGGCGCTAATGGAGAAGCTCGATGGGTATTGATTTTTTTGTGTGTATCTCCTATCAAAGTGACATAGATATCATCGAATTCACTCTTGAAGATGAGTAAATGATCATGAAAAATAATGAATATGATGATGTGGGTGAGTGTTTGACTATGACGACAGAACTGGGGGTGATACAAGACCTGATATGAGAAATATATCTGCCTGAAGTGGCCTATGCAGGCCAAAAATGTTCTTTATACCTATTCATGACCCATTTTCTGGCATTATGCTACTTGAGGATGTGTTTGTGGATGGCAGGCTCAACAGAAGCTAGCATTGCAGGCCCGTGGTTGTTGGCTTTTTTCATGAATACCATGAAAAATTAAATCTCTTAATGCATTTTATTTAATTGATGGGTCCATACATTAATAAAAAGGGAAAGGTGGATTATTATTTTGTATTATAAGGTGCATGTGCTATAGAGAAGGATATTAAGCATAAGGGCATTTTTTTTAAATGTGTTTTTCCACTTAGGAAGTGGAATAGGCCTTGTAATTTCACCTGCGAGAAATTATAAAACCTGCTTTATTTTGAGTCATTTTCGAAATATTCTTTTGTGAGAGAAGAAGAAGATTTTTGTTGTTTTTCCTGCAGATGAATGTTGGACATTTTGAGCTCATTTAGTTTTCATTGATGTCAAGGTAAAAAGTTAGCATTGATGCCAAAGTGAATACATGAAGCTGTCATTAATACCATGGAGTACATCATCATTAACACCAGGAAGAAATGCAAAGAGATGGAGAAAAGTTATCCAAATATGTTTTTATAAGGATTTTTGTTAAAACCATGGTGGCACATTAAAAGGTTTTTTATTAAAACCATAATGATAGTTTCTAACATTGTGATGGCAGAATTAAGGTTTTTATTAAAACCAAGATGGTGGAATTATTTTTCATCAACCCAGTGAAGTGCAAATGATAATTTGATATTAACTCAAAGAGGGCTTTAATTTTTTATTAAAGTCTAAAGTTTATAAATTAAATTTATAATATTTAAATTCTTTTGAATTTAAATTAATTATAAATTATAATTTATACAAATCGACGTCATCAAGTCGAATCATCCGCCGACGTTGTATGCAAAGCAAATGAAGGGTATTTAAACCCTAAGACAAACCTTAGGGAAGATGGCAATTCAATTTTGTACACAACAAAAAATCCAAAGCGTCCAAAAATTGTGAAGTGGAATATTGCAAAAGCAAGGCAGCACATCATGTTCGAGGCAGTGCATCATGTTCGAGCAAGGAACAAGGCAGAGGGAGTAGCGCTCATGGTCTAGCTTGGAACTAGAAGTAGGAGAAGGCCAAAGGATTTGAAGCCTTTGTGAAGAGGCTTAAGCAACCTTAGGGCTTAAGCTAAGCACATGGAGCGCTTAGCTCACACGACTATCTAGCCAAAGCTAAGATGACATCCGAGGGAGAAGGTGTAGGGTCGAAACTTCAAAAAACATGGAAGGGGGTTTCACCAAAGGTTTTTATGATTTAATTTTAATTTTTGCATAATACTAAGGTTTAGGAGGCATAAGGGAATATTTGTGATATTTGATCATTGTGCTAAGGTTTTAAGGGTGTTTGTGGAATTTTATTAATTGTGCAAAGGTTAGGGAGTTATAAGGTGATATTAATTTATTTACCTAAGTGGTAAATAGGTGCTTTATTAAGGTAAATATTATTTTACCTTAGGAGATAGAAATTAAGTTGGAATATCAATTTTGAGAAATTGAAGGTGTGTTTTGAAAAGGAAATTTTTGTGAAAATATTATTGTCAAATATTGCTATTGAGATGGAGTGATAAGGTGTAATTGAGTTTTACATTACATTGTGAGAAAGATTTATCTTCTAACCTCTTTGAGCTTGGTATAGAAGTGTTTGTGGTTGTGATAGATTTATGAGATCCCTTCATCATCAAGAAAAAGGTATGAGCATATTCTTCCATAGTTGAATTGATTGATTGGTTTTCTAGAAAATAAGTTTGGAGTGAAAAGGACTTGATTAGGTTTTCCTATTGAGTGTGTTGAGTGAATGCTTCAAGGTTTTCTGGAATAAAGAAGTGTTGTTAAAACCTTGTTTGATAAGCATTGTTGTTGAAACCATTGGTTGTGTGAAGAACTTGAACAAGGATTTGAAAAGAACATGAGTATCATTGTTATGTGAGAGTTGTTTTATAAGCATTTTTGTTGAAGTGAGTTGTTGAGAAAAGAACTTGAACTAGGGTTTGAAAATAACATGAGTATCATTGTTATGTGAGAGTTGTTTTATAAGCATTGTTGTTGAAGTGAGTTGTTGAGAAAAGAACTTGAACTAGGGTTTGAAAAGAACATGAGTATCATTGTTATGTGAGATCTGTTGTTGAGCATTGTTGGAAATATTTTGAGTGAGTGATCATATGCTTGGACTAGGGTTTGTGAGTAAGGATTATTTCATTGAGTGATTGGTTGAGTAGAGTTGGTTGAGCCTAGTCAAGTGAATGTGTGAAGTGATTGTTCAAGTTCCATAAAACAAACTATTCTATATTCCGAATTGAGTTGAGAAAGTGATTGAGCATTGAGTTGAATTTGAAGCATATTGAGTCTCTAACAATTCTCTTTATATTTCTAAGAGAGTGATTGAAATAAATTGAGCATTGTTATTAGTATAGAACATATTGAGTCTCTAAAAATTCTCTTTATGTTTCTATGAGATTGGAAAAGTTCTGTGTGGACTTGTTGAGTTGATTTGAGGCAAGTCTTTGAGAAGACTTGTGGAAAGATTTGGTGTGAGCTTTTGTGGAAGCTTACAATACAGATATTGAGCAGATTGGACAAGTTCTATGTGGACTTGTTGAGAAAATTTGAGCAAGTTCTGTGTGGACTTGTTGAGTAGATTGGACAAGTTCTATGTGGACTTATTGAGTATATTGGACAAGTTCTGTGTGGACTTGTTGAGTAGATTGGACAAGTTTTGTGTGGACTTGTTAAGC
This sequence comes from Wollemia nobilis, assembly GCA_028583015.1. Taxonomy (NCBI): domain Eukaryota; kingdom Viridiplantae; phylum Streptophyta; class Pinopsida; order Araucariales; family Araucariaceae; genus Wollemia; species Wollemia nobilis. Next base: position 24,027,935 of record JAQPPZ010003077.1, read on the forward strand.
AAATTTGAGAAAGTTCTGTGTGGACTTGTTGAGCAGATTTAAGCAAGTTCTATGTGGACTTTTTGAGCATATTTAAGCAAAATTTTTGTGAATTTTTTGAACAGATTTAAGCAAGTTTTGTGTGGACTTGAGCATATTTAAGCAAGTTCTATGTGGACTTTTTGAGCAAATTTAAGCAAGTTTTGTGTGGACTTGTTGAGAAAATTTTAGCAAGTTATGTGTGGACTTGTTGAGCAGATTTGAGGATAGATTTTGGTGTAGATTTGAGGATATATTTGTGCCAGAATAGAGATAGATATTGAGAAAATTTGTGCTAGACCGAAGGACTATTTTTAGTGCATATTTGAGACAGAGCTTTGGAGGTGATAGAGAAGAGAGGATAGTAGTCTCCAGTGGATAGAGATCCATTAGCTAGGGTAGTGAGGATAGGTCTTCTAAGTGGGGACAAGAGTCTTCAATGGAGAGAGATCCACAAGCTAGTGTAGTGGAGGTAGTAGTCTTCTAGAGGATCACCACCAGAGTAGAGGAGAAGGAGTTCTCCTATGGATAGAGATCCACGAACTTGATTTAGGGTAATGGTGTCTCCTTTGGATAGAGGTCCATAAACATTGTAATATGGAAAGGATTCCCAAGATATTTATTGAGAAAATTTTAGTGAAATATTTTCTCCATGGAGTAGCCCACATTGGGTGAACCATGTAAATTGTGGTGTCTCTATTGTGTGTGGTGATTTGTGCATTGATTTGATTACTGCTATTGATATTGCTATCTTTACATTGCATAATATTGATTGGGAAAGAAAAAGTAAAAAGTGGTCTTATACTGTTCACCCCCCTCTCAGTATAAGCTTGTGTTCTTCAATGAAAACTTCATTGATGTTATAATAATTGAGAAACAATATTCTATTCCAAAAAAATTGTTATGTAAGACATCACAAGTATTGGAGTGAAGCTTTAAGAACTGATTGATTATTCCATGGGATCAACTTTGTATAAATAGTAAAGTTGATCAATGTGAGCCGTTGGATTACAACAACTCAACAAATCTGAACTAGTCTAAATTGAGAGTTCACCTGACTCATGGAAGAGTGGTAACTCAAGTAAGACTATCCTAGTAGAACTTAAGAGAACAAATATTTATTCTAACACCCCCCTTAAGTGATACTAGGGGTGAATGTAAAAATAGGAGATGAGTCCTAACAACAAGGCATGATGAGGTACTCATGTACAATGAATTCTTATAGAAGAGATGGTAAAAAAACACATGGGAAAAAACCATATTTCAAGAAGAATAAGAAGAGGCATGTCTTTGGATGGCGAAGATTGTCCTCTATTGAACACCAAAAAAAATGAGTCCCGATAATATGGCCTTATTAGGTACTCATGTACAATGTACTTACATATAGGAGAGATGGTGAAAAAAACCACATGGGAAAAAACCATCTTTCAAGAAGAAAAAAACAAGAAGAAGAAGAGAGGTGAAAACCTCTGTGCACTCTTCTAATGCAACTGCCTAACCCCAAGTTTCTCTCACAACTGAATGTAACATGGAGAAGGAAAGGATTTGGTGAAGATGTCTGCAATTTGATTTTTTGTGGGAATGTACTCCAAGTTTAGATCCCCTTGCTGAATATGCTATCGAATGAAGTGCATGTGAATCTCAATGTGCTTTGTGTGCTGATGCTCAACTGGATTGCGGGCAATATGAATTGTGCTTTGATTATCACACCAAAGGGTAATTGGTTGGTCATGGAAAAAACCAAATTCCCTTAGTATCTGATGAAGCCAAAGAACTTCCTAACTGGCCAAAATTGTTGCCCTGTATTCTGCCTCTGTAGATGATAATGCTACTGCTTGTTATTTTTTGCATGACCAAGCAATAGGTGAAGAACCAAGACAAAAAAACATATCCATATTGGAACATCTATCTTCAATTGAACCTTCCCAATTAGAATCTGTGTAACCAATGCCATCCATGGATCCTCCCTCATATAAGAGCCCATAGTGAGTAGTTCCTTGCAAGTAGCGAAGTATTCTCTTCGTTGCTTGCCAATGGCTGAAATGAGGTTGATGTGAGAATATAGATATTAAGCCAAAAATATATGAAATATCTGGGCAAGTATGAGTGAGGTATAATAGAATTCCTACAAGTTGTCTGTAGAGAGTAGCATCACATAGAGGGGACTTACAAGAAGTATTTAGAGTGACTCTAGACTAAAAAGGTGTGGAAGAAGACTTGCAATTAGTCATCTTAAACCGTTGAAGAAGGTCTAGAGTATATTTCTATTGACACAATGAAATTCTTGTATCTGTTTGAGTTATATCAAAACCCAGGGAAGTAATGAGCTAAACCCAGATAAGCCATCTCATATTTCTCAAAAAGGGAGTATTTGACAGTATAGATGTGATAAATGGCACTACCAGTGAGTAGTAGATCATAAACATAGAGAACAAGTATGGTGATGTGTTCTTCATTCCTCCAAATTTATACTGTTGCATCAGACTCACAAAGAGAAAACCCTGAGGAAAGAAGGAAGGAGTCAATTTTTTCATACCAAGATCTAGGAGCTTGTTTGAGACCATAGAGAGATTTCCTTAGTCTACAAACAAGAGAGGAGTCTTGAATAAATCCAATAGGTTGTTCCATGAATATTTCCTCTTTTAAGTCACCATGCAAGAAAGCACTTTTAACATCCATTTGAAAAATTGGCCACTTTTGGGAGGTAGCAAGTGCAAGTACCAACCTTATGGAATCCACTTTTACAACCGATGCAAAGGTTTTAGAATAATAAATACCTTTTTCAATATGTGAAAAACCTTTAGCAACCAAGCGATCTTTGTGTTTGTCAATTTATCCATTAGGTCCATAATTATTTTTGTAAATCCATTTACAACGAACCAATTTTCTTCCTTTAGGTAGAGGGACTAGATCCCAAGTTTTTTTTTGATTAAGGAAGAAAATTCATTCTCCATGGCATCATCCCATTATTTTATATGAGTTTCTTCCTTGAAGGATTGAGGATGTGTGGAAATGGACTAACAAACAAGTCCAGAACCCATGGAGTTGCTTATTATGGATGATGGAAGATTTTGGATGTAAGGAGTGGCCTCTTGAACTGTGGTGCGGGCCCATTTTGGCATTGTGGAAGGGTTAATGGGTGTGGTAGGACTTTGAGTTGGATTTTTAAGTATAGGATCCTCATATTGGCCATTTATCTCAAGGATGGGATATTCATTATATTGAGGCTCAAATATTGGAGATGGCTCAAGAGAATTAATATTGAATGATGAATATTGAGGATATTTATGAGGGAATGTTTCATCAAATTGAACATTTTTGTGAAAAAAGACCTCATGAGTTGTGGGATCAAGGAGCCTATAGGCTTTCATTTCCTCATAATAACCAACAAAGATGAGCTACTTGATCTTTTTGTCTAGAGCCTTCCTATTTTTCTTTGGGATATGTGCCCAAGTAGTACACCCAAAAACTTTGAAAAAAGAGACATCAGGTTTTGAGCTAGTCCATGCTTTCCTCGGGAGTCAAATGGCCAAGAGCTTTATGAGGTGTGCGATTTTGAATATAATTTGCATAGTTAATTGCCTCATCCCAATAAACTACTGGAAGATCTCTTGAGTGGAGCATATAGTTTGCCATTTCTTTTAAGGTTCTATTTTTCCTTTTTGGCAATGCCATTTTGTTGTGGATTATGAGAGACTGAATGTTGATGAATTATGCCATGAGTTGAGAGAAATATGGAGAACTCATTACTAAAGTATTCCCCCCATTATCTATATGAAATTGCTTGATTTTTCAAGTGGCTTTGTTTTAAACTAAGGCCTTGAATATTTTAAAGTGGTATAGAACATCAATTTTGTATTTTAGAAAGTAGACCCAAGTTCTTCTTGAAAAATCATCAATGAAGGTTAAGGCATATTTTTCTCCTTTGAAAGAAGGCTCTAGGAAGACCATCAAGTCACTATGGATTAACTCTAGAGGGGATGAGGCTCTTTGAGAACCACTTGGGTGAAAAGTATCTTGATGTTTCTTTCCAAGAGCACATCCAGGACATACTCCATCAATAGAAGAGACTTTTGGAAACCCAGTTACCATTTCATGAGTATTCAACTCCTTTAGATAGCTATAATTGAGATGTCCAAACCTTTCATGCCAAATTTGACTTTCAAGATCTCCATGTGCAACAAAACAAGAGGCCCCATCTAAATTTTTGAATCCCTGGAAGTGAAATAGGTGAGTGTTATGATCAATATCTCCTTTTACTATGAGAGAGTGTGGTTTTTGAAAGTCTCTTATCTCAACTCCTATTGGTGAAAATAGAACTATTTTACCATTTGTAGAAGTACAAATATGATAGATGGAGAGGAGATTTGTAGCTATATTTGGGACATAGAGAACATTATTGATAGAACCACCTTCAATGGATATGTCACATTTTCCTTTGACTGGGATAAAGGATGAGTCACCAAATTCTATGCTACAAGTTGAGCTTGAGGAGATTGAAGTGAATGACTCATGAGAGGAAGTCATATGATGAGTTGCCCCTGAATCTAGAACCCAGTATTTTGATGAAGTTTTTATAGCTTTGCCTTGAACATTTAAGGATTTTCCTATCTGCTTCTTAGTGTCTATTTTGTGATCCTTCATTGCTACCTCTAGTTTTTGAAGTCTTTTCCAGCATTTATTCCCAGAATGACCATCCTTTTTGCAATGTGTACAAGTTATGGGGCCTCTTTCTTTCTTTTTGAATTTTTCTTTAGTGGAGGTGGATGCTACTAATGCTTTTGAGGAAGAGGGAGAGATCTCATATTTTGCAAGTTTTGTTTCCTCTCTAGTTAGCCTATCACAAAACTCCTCTAAATAGGGTATTTTAAAACTTTTACCAAGTGCATCTTTTGTAGAAAAAAAAGTGGTTGCAAAAATTTGAAATACTCCATTTAGCTTAGAGAGAATAAGATAGATGTATTCTTCTTCTATTTTTTTCTTTCCACTACCTTTTAATTGAGTGATGACCTCTTTAAATTTGGTGAGAAAGTCAACAATATTTTTTAAGTCTTTAGGAGATAATGTTGTTAACTATGCCTCTAGCTCCATTGATCTTATTTGATCCACTTTACCAAACAAGTTCTTTAGTTTTTGCCAACTCTCAAATGGAGTTTTACATTCTGAAATGTGAAACCATAGGCTTTCATTTAAATTTGTGCTTATAATATCCATTGTTTCATATATCTTTCTTTGATGAATGATTTTTTCATATTCCTTTTCAAATTCAGGTTGATTCTCTTCTAGTAAGAGTGTAAGCCCTATTTGAGAAATGAGATTTAATATTTTTGGTTTCCATATGTGGTAGTTATGAGGGGTGAGTGGGTCAATTGTATTCATTTTGCCAAAAAAAAAAGGTTGTAGTGAACCAATATTCCCCCCTTTAACTGCAAGATTTTAGAGAAGGTAATGTTGCACCAGTAGAAACCCATGTTGAATTAATGCAACAAAATCCAGACCATTATACTAAACTCTTCAATTTACCCACTCTTATGTGAGGGAAACTATAAATAAATTTTGGAGAGCGATATGTTGAACATAGGTGATTTGAAGCAAGTATAATCTGTCAGAACCTTATACCGAATCTATACCCACCCTTATGTAGAGACCGGGGTGGAGGAGAACGCGTGGAACATGGTGATTATTAGAGATTTGGCCAAACTTTGAAAGAGCTTGAAGGGCTTGCTTGTATGTCAAAACAAGGCTAAAAAACAAAATGACTGAAGATGCAAAGAGTGAGAAGCAAGCAACAACACCAAGTGGCCAAAGGGCCAAAGAATGACTACACCACCAAAATGTCCTCCAATATCTACCCACACAAGGAATGCAGCAGCAACAAAGAAAGAATCCCCTGAATCAAGTCAAAGAAAAATAGGTGCATGAAGCAGCACCATTAACCCCAAAAAAGAACTTTGTATTGATTAGAGTATACAATTGGACTCTTCACTTTTAAGCCTTGTGGAATAGGCTGAATAGTGAGAGGAGTAAAAAAAAAACTTGTTTCAAGGTTACAAAGTTTCTTTCCAGAAGAAGAAAATCTGAAGAGGAAGAGCTCTCAGAGGCAAAAGAGGCTTCTTTTACAATATTTCATTTCCAAAAAATAGAGGAAAATAGAAAACCACTAAAAAAAACATTTATGCCTTAGAATATAAGGTCATAAGAAAATATAAGTGGTATTCAAACTATTGCAGAAGATTTATGAAGAATGAGCTCTCTGTTATTATAGGTTCAAGGCGACAAAGTGGCATTAAAAATATGATTCACCTTGGCGACGATAGACTTGCACCCAAAAATATCATCCAAAAATAGCTGGTGCTTTGGTGGAATACACAATGCACCCTCAACGGCTCCCCCTTGGAGATATGAACCATCACTTTCTTTGAGCTGCGTCAAACAATGTTATGTTTCGAGATTCTTCAAACAACTTTGCATGTTCTCCAGCATCACGATGTCGAGCTTTAGTCACATCACTGCGGAAGGCGCTAAGCGGAGATCCAGAGCAAAGGCCGACTTCACAGTCGTCTCGAATGGAAAAAACGTAGGTAGTTATTAGTGCACTTGAGGAGAGATAGAACACTCTGTGGGAAATAGTGCCTTCGAAGAGAAAATGCGAAGTGTCCTAGAAAAAAAGGTACCCCTCGTGATTGGCTAATCGCTTCAATTTTTAACCTACACATGCGAAAGACATATGAAGCAAATGATACGCACAAGCTTGTATTTTCAGCACTCGAGCATTCTTCAAATTTGATCTTGAAGAAAGGATCATTGAAGCAAAACGGAGAATGAAATCCATTGACGTCGTCCACTGAAGAGAGCACGACTGCCGAGATTGCGATATTTTAAAAAAAATGCAGGACCCCCCCTTTGACCCGAGATTAATAAGACTATTTCATGAAACAGGCGGTAGGCTTTCAAGCAAGGAGGAGGATATATATTGGAATTCTCCCTTCGATTTGTGAGTGTAGCTTCAAGGGGTTCACAACTCCTCTCGTGATCATAGCTATAAACCAAAATAAAATGTCGTAGCTTGCAGTAAATGATAACACAGTTGCACCAAAGGAGCGATGAGCTTTTTAAGAGTGTCATGGTTTGTTCTTTCTCTTGGTAGCATACAACGAATAAGGAATGCCGGTGATGAATGATGGAGGTCTGATTTTATAAATCGGTCATAGAAGAAATGGTCATCGAGGAGGAGCATTAACGTCAGTCCATTCTACCAGTGGAAAGGTGGATAAACTGATCTGAACTGAAGCTCAAAATTAGGGTCTTCTGCATCAATTTCTTAACTGGAACTCATCCTTAATTTTAGGTGGCACTGCATGAATCGCAGTGGCTAATTTTTAGAGGAGGTGAGGGCAAAAACTAAAACGTCGAGCGCCCTATAAAATTGAATATTGAAAATAAACGTAAATAATGAATGTTATATAATAATCATCATTGGTATGGAGAACTTTAATGAAATAAAGTGTACAGTGTGTTATGTGAAGTGAACGTGGCTTAACACCAACCAACGTTTGCATAAAACCAATGTTATAAATTGAACATGGGTTTAACACGCTGTATAAAAACCAATGGTATTAAAAAGGAATAGGCTCTCACGTCCTTATTGATTCAAGAGTTAGCAAAAAAAAATTATCAAAGGATAGCAACTAATATTCTCTAAATGAAGCCTCTTTTAGTCACTATTGAATACAAAAATATCTAAAAAAAAAAGTGATGATGCCTTTTTTCATTTAAAAAAAAGTGAACCAGTTGTAAAAAAATAGCTTCAAAAACTTGAATGCTTGCAAACAAACTATCCTAGCTTTGGTACCATGTTAGAATAATTGAGAAACAATATTCTATTCCAAAGAAATAGTTGTGCAAGACATCACAAGTATTGGAGTGAAGCTTAAGAACTGATTGATTATTCCATGGGATCAACTTTGTATAAATAGCAAAGTTGATCAATGTGAGTCGTTGGATTACAACAACTCAACAAATCTGAACTAGTCTAAACTGAGAGTCTAGTAGAACTTAAGAGAACAAATATTTATTCTAACAATTGACACCCGATCATAGAGGTATTTTTTTTATTGAGTAAATACTTCTTATACATAGACATATTCGTTGTAGGGGTTGAACCCGGGTCACATCATCGATAATGCAAGTGGCGTCATTGTCGGTAGACCACATCACATGGATCATAGGGGTATTTATAGTCGTCAGAAATATTTTTCCGATATGGACATAATAGTGGTGTCCATTTTTAGTTTTAGAACTCTTTCTCCACACTTTTTTATGGATCAAATTATTGTATCATAGTGCATTCTCAGTTGAACCCAACACACCCAGATATTTGTTATAGTGGTCCTAGTATCTAGTCATCTCCTCTATATCACTTAGAGATTGTAGTGGTTGGTTACCCTTGCATTTCGATAGGATGAGAAGGTCACCATAAGGACACATTCAAAAACTATATTGGTACCCTTTTATTTCTAGATTTCCTTGAAGTAAGCTATTTGTCCATAAGTTTTGGACCTTGTTATAAGCCCAATGTGTTCATATAGGTGGAAACCACTACATATGCTTGTGGAGTCAATTTGGACATCCCTTATGATTATTGTGGTTCTTTCCACACTATCTTCACACTCTTATTTTTTTTTATACACTTTGGTTTCAAGGGGTTTTCTTTAGTGGCCATTTTTCATGGTTCACAGCCTTGATGTGTGTCACAAGCACTAGTCTGGGAGTATGGTTTCATTCAGTTCAATGATGAGGCTTCTCTATTTTTTTTGAGACATCTCATGGCTCCTTTGCAAGCTTCTTAATGGAAGTTTTCCTAGTAGGGATTGAAGAGGACATATTCCTTCCTCTCCATCCTCCTTACACATATTCCTTATTCTTATTATCCTTCTTCTTCTATTCTAGCAGGTGGTTTTATCCCTTGTGGTTTTTCATCATCTCTCCAACAGTTTTTTATGGATATATTATACATGAGTACCTTATCAGTCCTTGTTGTCGGAACTAATACTTGTGGATATGCCACTTGTTTTGGTTGTGTTGTTTTTTACTACCTCTTAGTATCACTTAAGGGGGTGTTAGTATATCCTAGTACCACTTAATGGGGGGTGTTAGAATAATATATTATATCATAAGTTGTTACTAGGATAATATGTGTGGTTGAGATTAGCTCAGTTAGTTATGATCCAATGGATCATATTGTATATTTTGTTGTTTTTTCACTACCTCCTAGTATCACTTAATTGGGGGTGTTAGTATATCCTAGTACCACTTAAGGGGGTGTTAGAATAATATATTATATCCTAAGTTGTTACTAGGATAATCTGTGTGGTTGAGATTAGCTCAGTTAGTTATGATCCAATGGATCAGATTGTACATCTTTGTTATTTAAGCAAAGCTCCTTTCATTCAATAATATCAAGTTATTTACTTTTCCAACATTATTCACAATAATTTTCTTCAAATCACTGGCCTTAGGAATTACTACTCTCTCCTTAAAGCACAAGAAACCATCCTTGATGCTGAAATCCTTACTTTCATCAAGTTTCCTTTCCATCCTATTTTATTGCAAAACACTTCCTGATGTTGCATTTCCTTAACCTATTCCATCAAGTATATATGGATGTGAGACAATATAGCTATGTGCCTTCTCCTACTGAGTGCATTGACAACCTTATTTTCCTTCCCTTTGATATATTCAATGCCAAAATCATATTCAATGAGAAATTCCATCCAACTTATCTGCCTAGCATTTAGTAAAGGCTAAGTAATATGTACTTCAAACTTTGATGGTCTATCTTCAACTCAAAGGGTCTCCCTACCAAATAATATTACCAATTTTTTAGAGAAAAAACCATTGCTACCAATTCCAAATCATGGGTTGTATAATTGACCTCATATCATTTCAGTTTCCTAGATCCATAGACTACCAGTACTTCATCTTGTGAGAGCACTCCTTCCAAACCTTCTAATGATGTATATGTACATAGAAAAGATACCTTGAGGATCTTGTATATTTCATATGGGAGATGTAGTGAGTCTTTGTTTGAGTAGATCAAAAGCTCCCTCACATTTATCTGTCCACTTGAACTCTTTTCCCTTCCTCTAAAGGTTAGTTATTGGGGTGGTTATATTGGCATAGTCCTTCACATAAAGCCTATAATATCTAGTAAAACCCATGAAAATTTGGACTTCCATCACATTTATGGGTGGTGGCCAATTAAGTATAGCTTCTATTTTCTTAAGATCCACCATGATCCCTTCTAATGATACAATATGCCCTAAATATTGTACTTTTGACACATAAAATTCACACTTCAAAAAATTCTTGTACAACCAATTCTTCCTTAGAAACTCTAGAATGATCCTAAGGTGTTTATCATACTCTAACTTATTCTAGGAATAAATCAAAATATCATATAAGAACACAAGAACAAATCTGTCCAATAGCTTCCTAAAAATGCTATTCATCAAGTTCATAAATGTTTTTGGAGCATTCATTAGACCAAAAGGCAAGATAGTAAATTCATAATGTCCATAATGAGTTTTGAAGGTTGTCTTATGGGTATCCTCTTCGTAGATCCTTAGTTGATGGTATCTCGATTTAAGATCGATCTTTCAAAAAATAGTGACATCTTTAACCTGATCAAAGAGATATTTGATTTGAGGACTACCCAAACTGTCGAACTTGTTTTAGCCATATTTCATTCATCTGAACTTGGATTGAGCTGAAATTTTGAAGGTATATTTATGACAAACACTATAATGTATCCATAAGTTTTTAGATAATTTGGAGCAACATTGATCCTAGGAAATCCCTATGTGTGAACGATATTTTTGAAAAGTGATTGTGTGAGGGTTTCATCTGGATTAAGTGCAAGCAGTTAAAGAGGTCATTTTTCGAGGACTCTGGGCCCTAGCGACCAATATGTTTATGGTTTCTACTCAATATTTTAGTAGTCAATGTTGTATGGATCCAATATGGGTTAGAAATTTAACTTTCAATAGATATTCATGTTGTGAACTTGAGTGACAATGACTTCCAATTTATTGCACAAAATAAAAGTGAAAATCATACCTTTCCATGACATCTAGGGCACAAATTAAAGAGATCACGAAACAAGTTTCAAGCAGTTGATCAAAAAATGGCTCAGATCTCAAGTGAATCTGGTGCTAAGGTACACCCACAAAATAAATCTACTGTGGAAACCCCTATCAAGGGTAAATATTTCAAAGAATTAACCCCAAAAATGAATTTTAGGGATGTCCTTCATGGTGGACAGCCTTAGCCTAATGCTAATAGTAATCTTAGGGCTTCTTGTAAACCTCTAAGAATGCTTAATATTGATATTAGTAAAATAGAGTCAGGATGTCTTAAAGTAGCTGATGGAACTCCTATTGTTAATCTTGATATGGGCAACATTCAAACTAGCATTGAAGATCTGGAAAAAAGAGGACTAATTTATTGTTTCATGGGTTTTCATCCGAGCCTATCTACTTTCAAATTATGGGCTGCAAAAAGTTGGAAAACTAAAGGTGAGTTACAAATATCTATTTATCCAAATGGTTATTTTCTTGTTTTATTTGCTAATAATGAAGATAGAGAGAAAAATTTTCAAGGGGGTCCCCGGTTCTTTGGAAGGGCAGGGTTTTTCATGAAGCCCTAGTATACTAAATTTAAAGTTGAAGAAGAGATGCCTTCTATAGGTCCTATGTGGGTTAGACTCTTTGGCCTCCCAATTGAATTCTAGAATCCAAATATTTTTTCTTCAATTGGAAACTCTTTAGGAACATTTATGATGATTGCTAATTGTACTAAAAAATTTGAACATATTATTTATGCTTAATTTTGTGTTTTAATGGATTTTGACAAACCCCTACCTAGAAAGATCACTTTATAAGTTAGGGAGGAAATTTGGGAGCAAGTAGTGGACTATGATAACATTCCTTTTTGTTGTAGAACTTTTCATGAATATGGTCATTTGGTTAGTGGTTGCCCAAATAAAATTCTAGATCAAAAGAAAGAAGATATAAATTCAACAGGTTTCCAAATGCCTAAGAAGAAGAACACTAAAAAAAAACCAATTATGAAGGATCAATCAAAGTTATCTGCTAATATGTTTGAAATTATTTCCACAAATGAGGTCCCAAGTGAGGAAGAGGAAATAATGGAAACTGAAATCTTAGAAACACAATTTAAAGATAAAGGGAAAAAATCAGAGACAAACGAACAAATCAAAGGATTTCAACAAAAAAATGGGGAAAATATTCACAAGAAAAACAATATTTTAAATGTTAAAACTTCAAATAATGTAGGTCCCAATATAGACTCTATTGAACCTTCTGTTAACATTTTGACTGTGTACAAGCATTCTTCAAGGCTAGAAGCAATCTCAGATTCAATTGGAGTTAGTCAAGAAACAGGAAAAAAAAATTGAATATGGATTCTAATCAAAAGGCAGGTTGCAAGACTAATCAACATCATATGGTAAAATAAGGTGAAAATCTTATAGAGGAAGGTAAGATTAATGCCCTTTCCAAATTGTTTAGCCTTGGTATTAATGAATATCATCACTTGGAATATTATAGGACTCAAAGGAAGTCTTTCAAAACAAAATGATATTAGAAGAATGATTCAAATAAATCACCCACATCTTGTTTTCCTTCAAGAAATGAAGATTTATATAGAGGATATGGAATCAATTGCTAGTAAAATTTGGTCGATTGCCTTTGGGACCCAAAATAGGTAGTTATTCACCATATGGTTGGCAGTTGGGGTCTTTTGGCTATAGCTATTCAAAGTAGACATTCCAACCAAATTATGCTTTGCATTACTATTTATGCTCCGAATAATTTGGAGGAAAAAACAAGATAGTGGAAGAATATTACTTATATTATCTCTCATTTTCGTGAAGCTTGGATCTTTATCGGAGGAGATTTCAATACCATCCTCTCTCTAGATGAGAAAATAGGGGGAAATAAAAATTTGGATAGGAGCACTGACCTCATGAGTGAATATATTACAAACCTCCATCTTGTGGACATCCAACCAGATAATGGCCTTATGACTTGGTATAAAATAATACAAGGGTTAGCTTGTATAATGGAGAGATTGGATAGGTTCTTGCTCTCTGAAAATTTCTTAATCCATGGTCACATTCCTAAAGTGAAGTCTCTTAATAATGTTGGTTCAGAAAACTAGCCTGTCATGGCGGAAATGTGGAAAAAAAATGTGAGTTTCTCTCCTTTTCAATTTAATTTAATGTGGCTTAGAGACATTCCTTTAAACATCGAGTGCAACAATGGTGGAAGGAAGGTAAACCTAGGTATGGGACTAATATGTTATATTTTTTCAAAATATTACAATAAGTTAAATCCAAAATAAAGACTTAGAACTGGAAGGAGTTTGGGGATGTTCATAAAAAAATCATGAAGTTATTGCTCAGCTTGAAAATTTGAATAAGAAAATCCATTTAAATGACCTCATAGAGAGTACAAGTGCAGATGAAATTAAACTCACAACTCAGTTAGAGGAATGGAAAAAAAGACTCTTATGGAAGCAAAAATCTAGAATTCAATGGCTCAAAGAAGGTGATCAAAACACAAATTTCTTCCACAAATTTCTTCTAGCTCAAATATCTCACAACTTTATTTCTTCCCTAAAATCAGATTTTGGAGATGTTGTCTACACTTGGGATGGCATGAACTATATTGTTGTCAATTATTTTTCCAATATTTTTACTGCTACTCCTCTTGACTCGGCTTCTCAACAAAATGTTCTTCAAGCAATCCCTTATCTTATCACTTATGAGGATAACTCTATTTTGACTTCTCATGTTACTATCAATGAGCTTCAACAGGTAATTTTTAAAATAAAAAAGGGGAAAACCCTAGGTCCTGATGGTTTTCCCATTGAGTTCTACCAAGAATTTTGGGATATCCTTCATGCTGATTTATTAGATGTGGTATAAGAAGCCAAGAAAGCCAAAGAAATTTTGAAGGTTATCAATAAAACCTATATTACTCTTGTTCCAAAATCTCAAGAGACTGAACATATCTCATATTTTAGACCTATTTCTTTATGTAATGTTCTTTTCAAAATCATTACTAATATCATGGCATAAAGGTTGAAGCCTCTTTTACATAATATTATTTCCCTTGGAAAAGGGGGTTATGCAAAAGGGCATCAAATAGTTTATGAGATAGTTCTTGCTCAGGAAACCATCCATTCTATCGATATGTAAAAATATCCTTTTATGTTCATTCAATTAGACTTATCCAAAGCTTATGATAGAGTGGATTAGCACTTCCTTATCAAAGTTTTGAGGCAATTTGGTTTCTCTCAGGATTGTATGGATTGGATTATAGGATGCATCTCTTCAGTTTCCTACTTAGTTCTTATCAATGGTAGGCCTTCTCAAATTTTCCCAACTTCCAAAATTATTAGGCAAGGTGACCCTCTATCCCCTTATTTATTCATCATTATTGTTGAATTCTTAAGTATGGATATAACAAAAAAGAGAGAAGAAAAAACCCTTGAGGTAGTTACCATTGTTCATGGAGCTAGATCTCTCTCTCATATTCAATTTTTTGATAACTCTACTCTTTTATGTAAAGATACAGTTAGGGAAGCTTCTAATCATTAGCTATTTTTCTAAGGCTATCAGGCAATTGATTAATGAAGACAAATCTAAAGTCATTTTATTTCATTGCTTTGCCAGACAAGAATCCATGGTCTTGGATAAATTAAGATATAATAAGACCTACCTTCCAATCACTTATTTAGGTATTACCATCAATATTCGAAGATAGAAAAAAATATTGGAATTAGTTGTTGGATAAAGTCTAGAAGAAAATTGGAAAGTGGACCAATAGGTGGCTTTCTTCTGGGGGTATAATCACCTTGGTAAAATCAGTCCTTCAAGCTATTCCTATTTATGTTTCTACCATTTTGAATATCCCAAAGGTTGTTCTTCAAGAACTGGATCAAATTAGTCATCGGTTTCTTTGGAGTGGTACTAAGGAGAAAATAAAATGGACCTTGGTGAAAAGGGACACTTTATATCTTCTTAAGAATGAAGTGGGGTTGGGATTTTGGTCTGCTATTAATAACAACAAAGATTTAGCTGCTAAATTATATTGGAGGATTTTACATAACCCTAATGCTCTTTGGGCCAAGAATATATGTGCTAAATATGTTGAGAACAAAAGTCTTGAAGACCTTGTTCGCTATCAATTGCCTTCCAAAGGTTATCCCATTTTAGCATTTTTTAAGACTAGTGAGGATTTGATAAAGAAAAAATTATTTTGGATCATTCATAATGGTCAATAGGTAAATTTTTGGATATATTTTTGGGATGGTCACAAGCCTTTGATAACTCAGTTTCTCTATTGGAGGCCTTGGATGGAAGAGCTTCACCGAGCTAACTAGATAAAGGTGGCTAATTATTGTTTCTACCACATTGGTAATTCATAGGTTGGTAGATATTGGATCCCTATTGAGGACTAACCTATTAAAATCCTAAAAAGGTAAAGATAAGATATCCAGTGCATCCTTCATATGAGATCTCTCTCTTGATCCCATGATAAAGATTATTTTGGATGGAACAACACTACTAAGGGCGAGTATTTAGTTGCTTAAGGTTATTTTGCCTTATGACATAATAATCCTAGTCAATCATCTAACATATTTTCTCAGTTGTGGGCTCAAAATCTCTGGCCTAAGGTGAGATTCTTTACTTGTATTTTATTGCATCGCAGGGTGCTTACTAGGGAGCATATTATAAAGCATGGTTTTCATTGTCCTTTTAGATGTGAAATGTGTGAAAAGAATGTGGAAACTCTTATCCATATTTTTATTGAGTTTACTTTAGCCTCTGAGCTTTGGAGTAGAATGGCCACTTTACTTGGCTTACAATGGTTCAATTTTTTTTTACTTTTGAACAACTTTGTAGGGATTGACCTAATTAAGAGGGTGTTGATCATTTTATTAGGTAGTTGGTTTGGAGGGGTTCTACCATTCTTATTTGGAATATATGGAATGAAAGGAACAAATAGATTTTTAATCAATAAAGGAAGGATATTCACTATATCTAGAAAAATACCATTGCCAACTTAGTTGAATTAGTCCATCAGCTCCTTAATCACCCCTAAAACTCCCACCAAATATGGGATCAAGTTATGCAAGATTGAAGATTAACTCTTCTAAGAGAAACCAAATTAAATGGAATGTGAGTAATTACAAGATGGATAGAACAAGGAATTGGCAACCTCCTCCTAAGGATTTTGGAAAAGTCAATACTGATGGAGCCTCTAGAGGGAACCTTGGAAAATCTAGTGTGGGAGGAATTGGTAGACTTTCATATGGCTCTTAGGTTTTTACTTTTGCTGAGAATTTGGGTATTATATCCAATAACCTTGTTGATGGGTATGGTATCATTAGAGGCATTCAAGATGCTACTAAGGTTGGATGGGAAAAGGTACTAGTTGAGTCTGACTCTCAACTCATGATTAATATTTTGAAGAATCCTTCTAAGAATCATAAGGTTGATTGGAGAATAAAAAGAATTATTGAGAAGTTTCAATTAATCCAGATGGGATTTTTGAAAGTTAATTACAATCATGTGGTCAGAGATCAGAACAAGAGTAGTGATGCTTTAGCTAATTGGGATTTGTAAAAAGGTGATATTACTTGCTACGACCACCCTCCTAGATGGTGGGCTTCACAAATAAGGGAAGCTCTTCTTTCTATCATTTCTTTGGATGGATCTAGTTCTTAAGGTACCTAGTTTCTTATTGATTTATTGTTGCTTCTCTTTAGTTCATTCAGGGTATTTTAGTTCCCTAGATCAAACAAATATTTCTTTTATTTCATCTGTTTATTCTTGCCTTAATAGTCTTTTGGTCTAGAAAGGTCATTGTTGTGTTCTATTTTTTTCTTTTTTCTTTTCTATTTATGTGTGTGTTTTTTTGTTGTTGTTTTGTTTTTATGTTTTTTGTGTTGTTTTTTGTTGTTCTTGTGTTTTTGTTGTTTTGTGTTTTTTGTTGTTTTTCTTGTGTTTTTTATGTTCTTGTGCTTGTGTTTCTGTATTTTTGTGTTAATTGGTATTTTTGTGTTTTGGTGTGTGAGTGTTTTCTATATTTTTATTTTTCTCTGTTGTCTTTTTTTGGTTGTTTATTTTATTTTATTATTATTTTTTATGTTTTGGTTGTTTTTTTTTTCATGTTTTTGTTGGTTGTGTCTTTGTAGCGTTCTATTATTTTTTGTTATGTTTGTGTTTTGTTATGTTGTTCTTGTGTTTTTTCTGTGTGGTTCATGTTGTGTTTTTTTTTATCTTATTGTGTGTGTTTGGTTGTGCTTTATATTTTTGACACACTCAAGGAGCATGTTTTTTATTTTTTGTTTTTTTAATATTTTTGTGTGTTTGTGTTTGTGTGTTCTTGTTTTTTTTTTTTTTCAGGTTTGCTCCTTGAGTATGTCAAAGGTGGTAGACCAGGTGCGAGCCCTAGGTAATTTTGGTGAAAGAGATACCCCTACCTCCTTGGGTCTTACCTAAAAGTGGCATCCCTTATTGGATGTTTTCCACACAAAAAAAATATATCTTCAGTTATGGGTAGACGATATATATTCTTGATGGTTGCCTTATGAATCATTCTGTAATCTATGCACAGTTGCAAAGAACCATAATTTTTCTTAATGAACAGAATAGGTGCACCCCATGGTAACACAATGTGTTTAATTAATCCTTTCTCCAACAACCCTTGTAGTTGCACTTTCAGCTCCTACATATCTGAAATTCATTCTATAAGCAGTCCTATGTATAGGCTCTATTCTAGGTGAAGCTCAATTGTGAAATTAAATTCACACTTCAGAGGTAATCCAGGTAAGTATTATGGAAATGCATCTCTAAATTCTTGAAGTACTAGGTATTTCCCAAATATTTCTTCCTTATTTTCATCTTCTATATCATTTATATTAATTACATAAACCATACTTCCCTTTTTTATGGCTTTATTGAGTTGCATTACCAAGAGGATATGTGGTTGAAATACCCTTTACAGGCTATACACCCTTTGTGCTTTCCTACCACCCTTTGAATATTCAATTCATCTATCCTAGAAATTGATTACGACCTTATGTGATTGCAACCAATCCATTCCTAGGACTACATCGAAAGCATGTAGTAATTCTACATAAATGTAACCTACAGTTGTACCACTAGGTAAGATAATAATAGTCATAGGGTAACACTGATCTACATAGTAGATCTATATCGAGCCATACTCAAACTTCCACCCATGTGCCAAAATTCCTAGCCTTTTTGGTACATATTTAATAAAAAAGTTATCTGTGGCACCACTATCAGTCAAAATTCTAACATTTATGCCAAATATCTTACCTTTTTAAGAGTAGTGGGGTGGCTTGTCCTTCTAGATTTTGACTTCCTATTGCTGCATAAATCTTATGTGCATGTTCCTTATGTGTAGGTTATTTATAAAATAATTCCTTTTCATTCGAACTTGGTCCTATTTTGTATAGACACTTATTAGCATAGTGTGGTCCACCACAATTAAAGCATCCATCCTTAGGTCCTGGGTGAGTTTTTTACTTCTATCCTTCTACTTTTACTACTAATGGAGGGTTGGATTGACCCTGTGATGGTGGTTTGTTATTCCTGTTGTTGCGATTGTTAGGATTACGATTCTTCCCTTGGAACTTCTTCCTAAACTTGCCCTGCTTTCTATCATTTGTTTTCCTGTTTAGAGAAGCTTTTGTTTTCTTGCTCACCTTTCCACTTCATGAACCCTACACTATTTTTTTTTTCTTAGTGCCTCTCTCTCCTGCTCAGATGCCCCTTCATAGGCAAAGTAGATCTTAATATGGGTCTCATATTTCCTAGCCAAATCATAGGCCTTCTATAGTGTATTAGGCTCTCTCATGTTCACTTCATGCCCTACCCTGGGATTAGCTCCTAAAATGAACTTATGGACCTTCATATTCTCATTATACATGGGCACATATTTTAGCAACTTGAAAAATTTATGGTAATATGCCTCCACAATTTTATTTCCTTGTCTAATATTGGTGAACTCTTCAAATTTTTGGGTATAAAAATATTCGGTGAGGAACCTCTCTTTAAAAACCACTACGAAATATTCCCATTTCAGATCAACTATAGCCTCAATACCTTTTTCCCCACTAAAAATTTCCCACCAATCTAAGCCAACACCCTATAAATATAGAGTGGCATACGATGTTTGAGTCCCACTGGAACAATTCTTCATGTTGTAGAAATTCTCTATCTCTTTCAGCAACCTTTGGTTGCATTACCGCCTTCCTCTCCTTTGAATTTGGAAGATTTTAGATGTTTCATATCCTTGCCTAATTCTGCCTCTAGTTGAATTTTGGCTTGTTGTGCCTCTGTAATAGGTTCATTACCTTGTCCCCCTCTAGATTTTATAGTTTGAGTTTCCTGATTCAACATGGTTTCCAACATTTGCTTTTGTGTTTCTACTTGTTCACAATGTAGGGCAACTATTGCAAAGAGATCATCCCTATCATTACTAGGATTTTTTGCACCTACATTGGTGGTCCTAACTTCTACATTGTTTTGTTGTGTCTATATAATTTATGGGGCAACACTTCCTCTCCTATTTGGTGTCATTGTCCCTTGCCACACATAGGAGAGATAGTAGGTATTATTTTCCAATTACTTTTTCAAACTAATTTTCCTACTAATAACTATCTACCTAGTCATCTTAACAAGGCAAGATAGAGTTTTTATTTCAGTAGATAATTTATTCTTGCAAAGTGTAACCCTCACGTGGGCATGTATCCTATACACACCATCACCTACTCTGACACAAGGAATCATATATCCCTATGAACCACGCTCCGATACCAAATGTCACAACTTGATTTTTCCTATCCTAAAGGTATGTATTTTTTTTAGTCAATTTATGACCTAGTGACTCTAGTCTAGACATTCATATCCCTAGAGAAATAATTACCTTTCCTTTAATATCATCTCCAAGAATACCCATCCTTATGACTTACATTTTTCTATCAATGTAAGCGCACTAGGTAACATACAAATCCAAGCTATCCTTCTCATCTATTTATCGATCAATGTAAGCGCACTAGGTAACATACAAATCCAAACTATCCTTCTCATCTATTTATCGATGAGCTAGCTTAATCCTTCTATCTCTTGCAAGGTATATACCCATATCTACATTGTATATTAGTCCATTTATCTAATTGTACTAAGCATTCTAGGAATAGACTATCATTCTCATATCCACGATGAGCTAGTTCTTTCCAAGTATAGACTTGATCTATATATAGGTCCCAGGTCACAAAATATTCAACTCACTTCTCACTCCCTATGGTTTTCCAAGCAAGTTTAAATTTTTGAAGTCATTTAATTTAATCCTATCCCAACTACTAACCATAAAGGAGCTCCTCAACTAAAAATATATTTCCTTTAGAAGGGCATCAAATCATATAATATTATATACATTTAAAATAATGCAAGCATGATATATGACTAACATAAAGGAAACAATAACTAATTTTAAATATTTTTACCTTTTTCCATTACAATTCATTCTGAATACATTATTAAAGATAACTAAATAAGGCTATCCATTATTCCATTTAATTGATGATGAATATTAAAAGTATGAACATGATAGAAAAATTCCATAATAACTTTTCCAATTTATTTGTGAACCAAGAAAAATATCTTAACATATTGATTAGCACATTCATAAAGAAGATACACCATTCACAATCATATTAACAACTTATTTACCCTAGGAAAAACCCATAAGGGAAAGCCTAGCGTTGAAAAGTTATCTTTATTATTCCAAAATGTAGTTAAATCCTTACATAAGACTAGAAGAAACTATAGTATACCTTTATTCACTACTAGAGGAATTTTATAACCTCTAGGAATTTTACATTATGATATGACCATTCAACCCACATGTATCGTTACCTCCATATCTAAAGCAACAGTCTCACATTAACCTTCGATGTACGTGGAGTTCGACTATTTTACCTTCAAAAATTCATTCTATCAATGTCATGCTAGAATGGGTCTCTCTTTGATTCCAATGAAGAGTCTTTTCTTCAATACTGAACACTGCATAATTTTGGTAAATAAAAACCTAATTTTTCCATTCATTGATCTCATCTTATTGGGAAAAAACAATTCATTGAAATTTCAACATGGCACCTATAACATGTGACAATGTATCACAAATACATTTAATACCTATTTGGAACCTTTTTTTGCAACTTTGAACTAAAAAATAGCTAATCCATACAAAAGTATAACTCCCTATCATAAGAAACTCTAGAAAGTAATTTAACCCCATACGTCTTTCCAAATATATTTTCGTTGACCATACAAAGTTCTACTTCAAATATCCACAATCATTTCTATTAAAGGTATCTATTTTCACCCTACTTAGTTTGAGTAGTGGTTTATTACAAAAAGTAGAGGTTTACATAGATTCACATAAAATATATTACCCACATCTATCCCATTTTACCCCAAGAGAATACCTTAAGACACGTACCTCCCATTTATTTCTCTCTGATTCTCATTTAAAGCAACATCAATATTTTTGCCTTTCTTAACTCGATTATGATAGAGTCATACTCCAGTGGACCATGTTCCACTTAGTCATAAAAATTGATCAAAAAATAAGGCTAGAGTCTAAAAATTCACTTGTCAATGAATTTCAAGTTTGAAATAATGTCATGTATGCCATATGAAGAATGAACATCATCAAATAATCAAAATCATTCTAATATATAATCAAACATCACATTGCCATGTTCAAATATCTTGAACCCTATTCCTACAAGGTTAAACTCAGTTTTTCAAGTCCTTTATCATAGTAGATCTGACCAAGTAGTCTTATAAGACATTTCAATTGAGGATGAAATGCAATCCATTAATTTTGGTGTCATAGCATCAAATCCCAGTACCCAACGCATTTATAAAATTTTAAATGTGGATATATGAACAAATTTCCTTTGGTTCATAAACCAAACTAAAGTTCCATTAAACATTTTATAAGCTTACAAAAGCTGACCAACTATATTTGTGACTACATGCACCACATATTATCCTCTCTAGAAGTCACTAACCTACTAAGCTAGAGATCTTCTATAGTTCTAAGTTTAAAATGTAGACATGCAAACTTAACAAGTAATCCACTATAGATATATAGCTAATGTTTCACAAGAACAAATGTCTACACTACCATGACATCTCAACAAACCAAACCAAAACAACTAAATAAAAAGTTTTAATCTCTAAAGGATCGAGATCATCTTAGCAAAGCTTCCTTCAAATGTTTAAAGAAAAAATGACTAGTGTTGGAAATATGAGCAGGATTTGTTGTCATTGATGTCAAGAGTTAGTTTTAGTGAGCAGGACAAAAGGAATGATGTCAAGAGTCAGTTATGCAAGAAAAATATTTCTTCCAGACCTAAGGAAAATAATATTATAATGTCCCTAATTATAATATTCAAGGTGGTCAGATGAGGTCTAAAGAGCAACAGGAAGGCCCAAGAAAAATAATATTATAATATTAAAGGTCTAAGGTTGAGACCTAAATATTAAATTAATTATAATAATTTCATTATAAATTAATTTATAATTTAATTTGATTAACTCTAAGAGTTATTAAATTAATTATAAGTTAATTATAATTTAATTATAAGTTAGTTTATAACTTAATTTAATAAACCCTAAAGGATAGGGTTATAAAGGGCATATATGAAGCATCGATGTCATATTCTATCTCCTCCGCCAACGTCAACGATTTCCAAAGAATGGGTATAAATACCCTAAGCCTAAAAGGATTCAAAACTCATCCGCGATTTTAATAAATCTCCTAAGAAAAAATCATGTGCGCAATATTCATGAACAAGAGAGGGAAGAAGTCCATGTTTGACCCTTTTCAACAAGTAGAGAAGGGAGAAAAGACACAAGGCACAAAGGCCTTGTCACCACCTAGCTAGGTGGGCTAGTGGCAAGTGGAAGCACCTTGGGAATGTGAGGTTCCATGTTCGATTCATAGTAGGAAGGTTGTGTAGTATTTTTTTAGCACTGAAGATGCCAGAGCCTTTTGGCTTGTGGCGGCTAGGTAGAAGAAAAAGCACCATGGGTGATTTTGCCTTCCACATGAGTGCTTAGCTCATGCGGCTTGTCAACCGATGCTAAGACACTAGAGGCACTGTGATGTGGGATCAAATCCCATCAAGAGCA
Source organism: Wollemia nobilis (assembly GCA_028583015.1). Classification (NCBI taxonomy): domain Eukaryota; kingdom Viridiplantae; phylum Streptophyta; class Pinopsida; order Araucariales; family Araucariaceae; genus Wollemia; species Wollemia nobilis. The sequence goes on from JAQPPZ010003077.1 coordinate 24,051,285, forward strand.
CTTTGTGAGGTACTAAAATTTTGTTATAAATTAATTTGTGCTTCTAAGGTTGTATGGTGTATTTTTTAGCTTAGGGATATATAAGGTTGATGAAATTAAATAATTGTTTTATTTAATTATTTGGTGGATTGATTTGTTTAGAGTGGAGTTATAAGGTTTAACAAAAGATTTATTTTTATATTTTTTGGTAAATACTTATTTCAAAGAAGGAGTAATAAGGTGTATATGTTGGAAATAATTGAGTGAATGTTCATATACTTGGACTAGGGTTTGTGAGAAAGAAGTGTTTCATTGAGTGATTGGTTAAGTGGAATTGATTAAGCCTAGTCAAGTGGAAGTGTTTAAATGATAGTTCAAGTTTTGTAAAACAAATTGTTCTATTTTCTAATTTAATTTGAGAAAGATATTGAAAGTGATTGAGCATTTTTGTGAGTGTGAAGCATATTGAGTCTCTAAAAATTCTCTATATGTTTTCATGATATTGAAAAATATTTTGTGTGAAGCTTGTTTGTGTGATTGAAGAGGATTTTGTGTTAGTTTGATTTGATTTGAGTAAGCTTTTTTGGAAGATTACAATGTATATTTGAGGTAAGTCTTGGTGAAGACTTGTTGAGAATATTGGACAAGTTCTAGTGAGGACTTGTTGAGCAGATTTGAGGTAAGTCTTAGTGAAGACTTGAGAAAATTGGAAAAGTTCTAGTGAGGACTTGTTGAGCAGCTTTGAGTGAAGTCTTGGTGAAGACTTGTTGAGAATATTGGACAAGTTCTAGTGAGGACTTGTTGAGTAGATTTTGAAGAACACAAGCTTATAATAAGAGGGGACGTGAACAATATAAGACCAATTTTTACTTTTCTTTCCAATCAATATTATGCAATGTAAAGACAATATCAAAAATAGTAACCAAAGCAATGCATAAATCATCACACATAATAGAGACACCACAATTTACGTGGTTCACCCAATGTGGACTACTCCATGAAAAAAATATTTCACTAAATTTTTTTGAATCAATATCTTGGGAATCATTTCCCTATTACAATGTTTATGGACCTATGTCCAAAGGAGACACCAATACCCTAAATCAAGTTCGTGGATCTCTATCCATAGGAGAACTCCTTCTCCTCTTCTATGGCTGGTGATCCTCAAGTAGACTACTACCTCCACTGCACTGGCTTGTGGATCTCTCTCCACTAAAGACTCTTGTACCAACTCAAAAGACCTATTATCATTACCCTGGCTGATGGATCTCTATCCACTGGAGACTATTGTCCTCTCTGCTCTATCACATCCAAATATTTGTCTCAAATTTGCACTAAAATCAATCCTTCAGTCTAGCACAAATATGCTCAATATCTATCTCTGTTCTGGCACAAACCTTTCCTCAAATATGCACCAAACTTTGCTCCATAAGTCCACACATAACTTATTCAAATCTTCTCAACAATGTTGGAAATTAAGCCAGTTAAAAGGAGTAAAAAATTTGTTTTCAATGGTAATCTTTGGATCTTACCCTTTTACCTCCTTGGACGACAGCTGACTGGGCAGGTAGTTTGACATGGATGGCAGCTGATTGGGCAGATTGGACAACATGGGTGGCAAGGCGGATAATACCAAATTCCATTTCTCCTTTCCTTCCTATTATTCTTCTTTTCCTAACTTCTCCTATATTCCCTAAGGTTGTTTAATCAACCACTATTTAAACTTTGTAATTCTTATGTTTCCAAGGTTGAATATGATATTTCTAAATTTTTCTATTGCTCCTAATTCTCATGTGCTTGCATCTGGTATCAGAGTTGAAACCAAATAGGGTGCTAGAATCAAGGTCAATGGATGAACCAGGACCGAGGACTGAGGTGGATGAACCAGGCATCACAAGCATCGAGGTGAGGTTGAGTGGATCCTGTAACACGCAATATGAGGCAAGGAAAGCCCATGATTTGTGAACCAAGGTAAGGTATCGAGCAGGCCTACATATCAAGCACACAAGGAGGAGCAAATCAGAAGATCCAACTAAAGAGTACCATGTGGAAAGAGGAGAACAATGTTGAAGTATACTGGATGACTCAGAATTGATGCAGATCGATTACATGGCAGAAGGAGGACAAGCAATGTGGCAACAGACGATAGGCTCAAAGGAAGCAACGTGGCAGGGATCGATTGCTCAAGAAGGAAGCAAAAGAATGATCACTAATTTCTCGAAGGCAATCAAGTGAGTATTCACTCGCTGAAGGTTTTAAACACCTTCATAGCCCTCCGCATGTTCGATGTGGGACAAAAATCCCAAAAAAAAATTAATTAAAGCACGACCAAGAGAAGTATATCCTATCGAGCTGTGTATCTTGACTAGCTCATGGAGCCATCCATAAGGTGCCCACCTTCCTACAGGTCGTGGGTTCGAAACCCAGTGACAGTGAAAGCTTGAAATTTTTTTATTTTTATTGAAATTGGATCTAAAACATAATATACTTGTAATATTGCCCTTGGGTTCTCATCGGCAGTGGTAGCCGAGTTGGTTAGGACAAATTCTTGCATGAAATAGGTCACGGGTTTGATTCCTACGAAGGATAAATTTTTTATATAAAGTTTTTTTTATATATTATTATTAAAATTAATTATATTATATTTAATATATTAACTATAATTGCTTTTCTAAAGTTTTTTTAAAGCAATTATTTTTTAATCTATTAAATAGTAATATATTTTTTTAATATATATCATATAAGAAAGAAAGACATTGTCTAAGAGACAATTATTGTAATCAAAGGATAAATTTTTCACTTGATTCAAAGAATCATAAACTATAGAAATTTTGTGTAATAATCCTAAGAGGCGTAGGCTTTTTTGTAAAAGAGACAAAAGGTCCAAATTATAAAATTGTAAAGAGGCATTGATGATAAGACCAAATGGTTGTTATCATGCCTTATGTGAAATTATAGCAAGAGAAGGTGCAGAGATGTTTGATGAAAAAGTAAGAGGTTATGGGCTCAACATTATGTTTAGCCAACTTCAAAATGTAGTTATAGCACATCAAAGGCATCCTGAATCAGGGTACGAGGCATAATTTGAAGACAACTCATTCAGGAGTCAATTTGAACAATCGAAATCTGTACAAGCTACACCACAAGAATCAGAGTATACACACTATAGTATTTCAATGGAAATATTAGAACCAGAATCATCGAAAATAATATTGATAAGTGACGACGAAGAAGAAGTAGCAGATAATTTTGTGAATCAAGAGATAGCATTCCCACATCAAGAGGAATAAACAGTGAATGATAGAGTAGAACATGTCATAGTTGACTTAAGTTTGTAATCTCTTATTTCTTCCTTCTTCTTCTTTCCTTCTTTCAAACAACAAAGTACTTTATTGTAACCATGAAATAAAGAGAGTTTTTTGGTAACTATGGCCTCACACAATAGCTTACCTATACTAGAATTTAATGGTTATGACTATGAGTATTGGTATATAAAGATGAAGACCTTGCTCATAGGAAGAGGTTTGTGGGGCATAATAGAAGAGGGCTACATAGAACCCTCAGAATGGACAACACTAAGTGTTGCAGATAAGAAAACATGAAAATAAGAGAAAAAGAACAACTCTTCTGCTCTTTCTCATCTCCAAGCTGCATTGAAGAAAAGCATATTCCCTAGAATCACTGCTTGTACAATTGCACAAGCTACATGGAAAGCATTGAGTGATGTATTCCAGGGTATTAATCAAGTGAAGCAGGTAAGGCTTCAAACATTGAAGAGATATTTTGAAAATATTTGAATGAAAGATGATGAAAAATTCGGTGATTATTATGTTAGAGTAAAAGCAATTGTGGATAAAATGGTTACACTAAGCAAAAAAATCACGCCTGAGACAATTGTAACAAAAGTGTTGCGAACACTTACACAAAAATGGAACCATATTACCATAATTATAGAAGAATCCAAAGATCTTTACCTTTTAACATTCGATGCATTAATCGGATCGTTAATGTCACATGAAGAGAGGTTTCCTAAAATTCCTTCAACCAGCTATAGAGGCGATGATAAGGCCTTCACTTCCAATGAAAACAATGGAAGAGGATTTGGAAGAGGTCAAGGCAGAGGCAAGCAAAGAGGTAGAGGCAGAAGCAACTAGAGAGGAGACAATCAAAATAGAGGAGGAAACTAAAACAGAGGATGCAATTCCAACAGAGGAGGAAACTCATATAGAGGAGGCAATCAACAAAGAGGTGGAAATCAAAATCAAGGAGGAAATCAATGAAAAAGTGGAAATCAAGGACGAGGAAGTGACAAGTCAAAATTAGCTTGTTTCAACTGTGGCAAGCCAAGTCACTTCGCTTGCGACTGTTGGTCAAAATCTTCACAAGGCAGTAGTAGTCAATATGGTAATTATGGATAAGAAGATGATACCTCTAATATTTTTCTTTCATATGGAAAATCAGAACACAATATAAATGACACATGGATTCTGGATACTGGTTGTTCAAACCACATGAGTGGCAAAGAACATTTATTTTCTACTCTAGATTCCACTTATAAATCCCAAATCAAATTAGGGGATGATAATACATTGTAAGTTGAGGGTATTGGAGCCATGGAGGTTCCAACCAAAGGACTAAAGAAAGTGCATGACATCTATTACACTCCAAAGATCCAACACAATATGCTAAGTGTTGGACAAATGATGGAAAACAATTACAAGCTTGTATTTGATGAAGGACAATGTATAATTTTTGATAAAAATAATTGTAATTGTGTCATCACACAAGTCCCCATGACCAAGAATAGGTTATTCCCTCTTAAATTTGGTGAGAAAGGAGGATCTCAACTTGGAAATGTAGCTATAAAAAATCCAAGTGTGTTTTGGCACTTGCGATATGGTCACCTTAATTTCTCTAGCTTGAAACTTCTCACTTCTCAAGCTATGGTGACAGGACTTCCCAAAATCGATGAACAAAAGGAGGTCTGTGAAGGATGTGCTTTTGGAAAGCACTCAAGGTCAAAGTTTCCAAAATGACAAGAGTGGATAGCCAGCTATCCACTTCAGTTAGTACATTCAGACATCTGTGGACCAATGCAAACATAGAGTCTCAAAAACTATTCTTATTTTCTCACTTTCATAGAGGACTTCTCTAGAATGTGCAGGATTTATTTTTTGAAACATAAAGATGAAGATTTTGATTGCTTCATAGATTTTAGAAAAAATATAGAGAATCAAAGTGGGAATTATGTAAAAAGTCTTAGGATAGATCGAGGAGGTGAATACTCCTCAAAATCATTCTTGAAATATTGTAAAGCAAGTGGGATTAAAAGGTAATTCACCACTGCCTATACCCCACAACGGAACGGTGTGGCTGAGATAAAGAACCACACCATAGTTTAAATGGTGAGATAGATGCTTTAGACTAAGCATTTAACTCATATGTACCGGTCAGAGGCTGTAAGAACCAGTGTATATATTCTAAATAGAATTCCTACTTCTAGTTTAGATGGTGTCACTCCTTATGAGGGGAAACCTAATGTAAAGCACTTCAAGGTGTTTGTTTCTTTAGCATATTCACACCTTCCTGATGAGAAAAGGAATAATCTTGATCCAAAGAGTCAAGCTTATATATTTATAGGGTATTGTACGTCTACAAAGGCATATAGACTCTACAATCCCAAGAATCATAAAGTTATACTCTCTAGGGATGTACTTTTTGATGAAGTGGGAGAATAGGGTCATCAAAGAATTTGTGTTGATGATGAGTCCCAAGATGTAAGTTCTTCATAGGTACAATATATGTCTCCAAAGAAAAGCAAAGGCATGCCACCCCTCCAAGCCCAAGTAGGAGTACTACATCAAATACTTCAACCACCACTCCAAGTCTTTCTCCACAGGGATCAGTAAGTTCTTCACCGATGGACATTGACAAAGAATCTCCATAAAGAGGTAAAAGAACATTACAACATCATCCATATTTTCAAATGTTGGCTCAAAATTTCTAGAGAAGATTCACTAGAAGCCAAGCTAGTGAAATGAATATAGTTTCACAGCAACTTGAAAATTTGCAATTGTATGGGGATGATGACTCCCATGATACTAGGGGATATGTAGTCAATTATGCTTTATTGGCTAGTACATAGCTAGAACCAGCTAGCTATGAGAAGGCATGTACTCAAAATGTATGGCAAGAAGCCATGAAAGAGGAAATATCCTCTTTAAAAAAAAATGATACATGGGAGCTAGTAAAGCTACCCAAAGGAAAAAAATGTGTTGGATGTAAATGGGTCTACAAGACCAAGTACAATGCTGATGGAAGCATTGAGAGGCATAAGGTGAGACTAGTAGCAAAAGGTTTTACTCATAAATTTGGCATTGACTATGAGGAAACCTTTGCTCCTGTTGCATGACAAGAAACGATCAGATCAGTTCTTTCCTTAGCAGCCCATAAAGGATGGAATATTCAACACATGGACGTGAAAAGTGTTTTTCTAGATGGATACTTGACAGAAGAGGTTTATGTTCAACAACCTCAAATTTTTCAAGAACAGGGAAATGAGAACCTTGTTTACAAATTGAAGAAAACACTTTATGGCCTCAAGCAAGCACCAAGAGCTTGGTACTCACGCATTGATGGCTATTTCATCGAATATGGATCCACAAGAAGCAAAAGTGAACCAAATTTGTACTACCTAAAGCATGAAGTAGATATTATCATAGTTTTTTGTATGTGGATGATCTAATATTTATGGATAGTAAAAATAAAATGAATATGGAGTTCAAAAACTCCATGATGAAACAGTTCGAGATGAAAGATATTGATTTAATGTGATACTTCCTAGGGATGGAAGTGCATCAATAAAATAAAGGGATCTTCATATGTCAACACAAGTATGCTCGAGACATGATCAATAAATTTTCCATGGAGCAATGCAAATCAGTTGCAACTCCAACTGGACATGGGATCCAATTAAGCAAGGACAATGGAGCATCAAAGGTTGACATGACCACTTACAGAAGTATTGTTGGGATTCTGATGTTTCTTACCAACACAAGGCCCGATATTCAATATGTTGTTTCTCTAGTTTCAAGGTTTATGGCTAGTCCATATGAGATGCATCTACAAGCAACTAAAAGAATCTTAAGATATGTAAAAGGTACATTGGATTTTGGGATCCATTACAAAAAATGTAATTCTATGAAATTAGTTGGCTTCAGTGACAGTGATTGGGGCAGCAATATAGATGACAGGAAATCTAGATCAGGAAATTTTTTTAGTCTAGGATCAGGACTAATTACATGGAGTTCCAAGAAATAAACTATTGTAGCATTGTCATCGACTGAGGCTGATTATATAGCCATCACACATGCTAGTACTTAAGCCCTATGGTTGAGAAAAGTTCTTGAAGAGATTGGAGAAATTCAAAGTGGTCCAACTCGAATGTATTATGATAACATAAGTGCCATTCAGTTGGCATGCAATCCAGTACACCATAGCAGATCAAAGCATTTCTATATGAAGTATCACTTCATTTGAGATATGGTGGAACAATAGATAATTGAGCTTCAATATTGTAGCACTTTGGATAATATTGTAGACATCTTCACCAAGGTATAGCTAAAGCTCAATATATAAATCTGAGAGACTGTATAGTCAGTCCTCTCAAATTTAATGTGGAGAATGTTGGAAATTAAGCCAGTTAAAAGGAGTAAAAAATTTATTTGCAACGGTAAGATTTTGATATTACCCTTTTACCTCCTTGGACGGCAGCTAACTGGGTAGGTAGTTTGACTTGGACGGTAGCTGACTGGGTATATTGGATGACATGGGCGGCAAGGTGAACAATACCAAATTTCATTTCTCCTTTCCTCCCTATTCTTCTTCTTTTCCTAATTTCTCCTATTCTCTAAGGTTGTTTAATCAACCACTATTTAAACTTTGTAATTATTATGTTACCAAGGTTGAATATAATATTTCTACATTTTCCTATTTCTCCTAATTCTCATGTGCCTACAAACAAGTCCACTCAAAACTTGCTCAAATATGCTCAACAAGTCCACTCATAACTTGCTCAAATCTGCTCAACAATTCCACTCATAACTTGCTCAAATATCCTCAACAAGTCCACTAGAACTTGCTCAAATCTGCTCAACAAGTCCACTCAGAACTTGCTCAAATATGCCCAACAAGTCCACTCAGAACTTGCCCAAATATGCTCAACAAGTCCACTCAGAACTTGCTAAAATATGCTCAACAAGTCTACTCATAACTTGATCAAATCTACTCAACAAGTCCACTCAGAACTTGCTCAAATCTGCTCAACAAATCCACTTAGAACTTGCTGAAATCTGCTCAACAAGTCGACTCTAGAACTTTTCGAAGTCTCATAGAAACATAAAGAGAATTTTTAGAAACTCAATATGTTCTATACTAATCACAATTCTCAATTAATTTCAATCACTCTCTTATAAAAATAAGGAGAATTTTTAGAGACTAAATATGCTTCAAATACAACTCAGTGCTCAATCACTTTCTCAACTCAATTCAGAATATAGAATAGTTTGTTTTATGGAACTTGAACAATCACTTCACACATCCACTTGACTAGGCTCAACCAACTCTACTCAACCAATAACTCAATGAAACAACCCTTGTTCACAAACCCTAGTCCAAGAATATAAACATCAACTCAAAATATTTCCAATAATGCTCAACAACAAATCTCACATAACAATGATACTCATGTTCTCTTCAAACCCTAGTTCAATTTCTTCACTCAACAACTCACTTCAACAACAATGCTTATGAAACAACTCTCACATAACAATGATACTCATGTTCTCTTCAAACCCTAGTTCAAGTTCTTCACTCAACAACTCACTTCAACAACAATGCTTATGAAACAACTCTCACATAACAACCCTTTATTCTAGAAAAACTTGAAGCATTAACTCAAACATACTTAATAAGGAAACCCTAATCAAGTCCTTTTCACTCCAAACTTATTTTTTAGAAAACCAACCAATCAACTTAACTATGGAAGAATGTGCTCATACATTTTTCTTGATGATAAGGAATATACCTCACAAATCTTCCACAACCATAAACACTTCTTTGCCAAACTCAAGAATGTTAGAAGATAAAATATTATTCAAATATTTCCTTAAAGATATTCCTTGGACCAAAATATAATCAATGCCTTATTTCTTTCTATTTTCAATTACACTCAACAAATCATACATAAAAAAATACTTGGAAAAACCTTATCAACTCCTATCTTAGAATAGTGACCAACACCCTAATAAATCAACCACTCTTAAAATAATATCCACCACCATAGGATATTAACCACTCTTAATAATATTCACCACTATAGAATATCAACCACTCTTAATAATATTCACCACTATAGAATATCAACCACTCTTAATAATATTCACCACTATAGAATATTGACCAGACTTAATAATATTCATCACTATAGAATATTAACCAAACACTTTTCACTCTATGCATAAAACCTTTGAGCAAACAATACTAAAAATTCAATTTTGCCAAACCTTATAACTCCACTGAAACCTTAGAACCAATAATAAACATGCAAAATTAATTTTTAACTTGCCCAAAACCTCCAAAAATTTTGGAGATTAAACACCTTGCGTACCTTGTATTCCCCACCAAAAGGGGATTCGACATGACTCAATCTGTCGTCTCCTCTTGCCTAAGTTCTTAGGCACTTGGGCACTCGCCACGTGGGCTATGAAGGCCCACATGAAGGAAGGATTAATGCCTTCCTCTTATACCTTCAACACTTCTCCTTTTCACACGCAAAAATCACATTTTCATTTCCTTTGGTCACAATGCTACATTCTTTGCTTTGCATGTTTGTATCTTAGGCATGGTGATTTCATTAATGTGGTATGTGCTCCCATTTATATGCATAATATAACATTCCTCCTCACATCGGTGCTTTTCGAAATTGAATTTTAAATTTCAAATCTAAAACCCACTTTAGGGTTTTAACCTTAGTTTAATTAATTTATAATTAATAAATAAATTAATAAATAATTAATTTAAATAACTTTTCAAGTTAAGTAAATTAACTATTAAATTAATTTGTAATTAACTTTAAGCTTCCTTAGTATAATAAAATTATTATACTTTATTTTCCAATTGGTTTTATGAAAACCTTTTATTTTCTCCTTCAGTGGTTTTAATGGAAAACCTTTAATTTTCTCCTTCAATGGTTCTAATGGAAAACCTTTTATTTTCTCCTTCAATAGTTTTAATGGAAAAACTTTTATTTTCTCCTCCAATGATTTTAATGGAAAACCTTTTATTTTGCTTCGTTAGGGTTTTAATAAAAAACCTTTTTGGTCATGCTTCATAAGACATTTTGAAACTTTTTGGAACCAATCAATTGCATTCCTTTTGACATCAATGAAAACTCACGTCTTCACATCAATGACAACTCTATGGACTCAAAATGTTCAACAATATCCTCCTTTGTCAATGATGGCAACCCAAATTATTTTAACTAAAAACTTGATCTTTCCTTTATTTTGCTCCCCCTGGGACATTGCTCCCCTGTCTCAATGCTCTCTTAAATACCAAATATCTCCCTCTTACTCAAATATAAATCTCTCCCCCTTTGACATCAATTGCAAAGGGTCACATTTGGGGCTTGGGGCTAAGAATGATCCTCTTAGCTTAGCCCCTCCCCTACCTCCTATTGAGGTGGTTAATTCCAGGGTGGGAGTATTTCTACTCCCAGAAAGCATTGTTATTTACTTTTATCCTCTCTTCTTCTTATCTGATCCTTCTGATTCCTCTAACTATTTCTTTCAATATTCCTATCCATGTCCCTGTTCCTGTTCCTATTCCTATCCATGTTCATGTTCCTATTCCTATTCATATCCATGTTCCTATTCATGTTCCTGTTCAAGTTCATACTTGTTTTTGGAATATCTACTCTACACCACTTTTTTGTGTGACCATAATTATTGCACTTATAACACTTAATTTTATTATTCCTTGGAGGTGCAAATGTCTTAGTATTTCTCCTAGTGAAGCCATACCTTTTTCTGTCATGAACCCTACAATTTATTGCCTTGTGACCAAACTAATTACATGAGTAGAAATACCCATGGAAAAGTTATATGTTCCCATATTCCTATCTTTCCTATGTCCTACACTATGAAGCCATGTTCCCAAACCTGTGACATGAAAAATATCTTCCATTGAAGTTTCCTTGTCTTGACCTCATTGGTATCTTGGTCTCTCTTGACCTATTCTGATTGTTGTTCCATATATATCCTCTTTGTGCATTGTTCCTATTCTCGTTTAACTCTCTATTGTCCAACTCATTCTCAAATGTCTCATTCTCTCTTACATTGTCTTCTTCTGAAGTATCTTCATCTAAAGTATCTTCTTCTACAAAACTTGAGGTTGACTCTCCTTCCCATTTCTTTTGATCCTGTCCAAATCCAAGACCTATTTTTCTTGATGTAGGATTTTGTATCTTGGTGAACTTATCCATGGTCTTTGATATTTTTTTGAATACTTTTAGCTTGAATTTGGAGTCTTCCAAATATTCTGTTATTACTGCCAGTTCTTGTGTTAACTTTTTACATTCTAAGATCTTTGCTTCTAACTTATCCTTAAACCATTTTGCTTTAGCATTTGATTTTTCTAAATCCTCTATAAGCAATCTTCTCTCTTCATCACATTCTTGAAACTAAAACTCAAGTTTATAGTTTTGCTTTCTTAACTTCTTTACTATTTCAAGGGCATAGATAAGTTCTCCTTTGAGATCATATCCATCCTTTTCTGAATATTCCTCTATTTGTTTGCCTTTGTCCACATATTTATTTTCTATTGGCTTATCTTCTATAGGATCACCTTCTTTACCTTCCAATGCCATTAGAAGATTTTCATCTAGTCCTTCAAGTGTATATTCATATTCATCACCACTAAAACTATAGCCATCCCTTATACAATCATCTTCAAGATATCCAAAGTTACCACATCTAAAATACTTGAGAATTATTGGAGTCCTTTTCTTAACTTGTTATTTTTATTCAATCATAAAAAGAACTTCATCTCTATCATTATCTCAAAAAATAGCATCACTATCACTTGAGTACTTACTTGCATTATCTGCATAGTAGCTACTCTTTTGCCTTTGGAAGAGCTTCTTTCCTTTTTTTGCTTTGTTTATCCTTGCTTTGCTTTTTGTGCTTATATATTTCTGATTCCCTGTTCCTGTGATCCTGTTTTTCTTCACCATTGTTATTCTTAGCTTCTTTACAATATGTTGTAAAATATCCATACTTTCCATAATTGAAACATTTAATAGATATTGTATCTTTGGATATTTTTTAATCCTTATTCCTTCTACCATAATTTTTTTTTTTCATCACTGGATGACTCATTGCTTGATTCTAACTTCTTACCCTTAGTCTTCTTGATTTATTTGAATGTTGTTTCCTTCTGGGGAATATGATCTTTTATTCTTATCTCATGTATTGTAAGAATACCAAGCAATATATCTCTTGTCAAAGTATCACCATCCATTGACTTTTCTATAGCATAAACCTTTTCACTGAATCTGTTTGTAAGAGTTCTTAAAAATTTATCACAAACATCTGATTCATCAATCTTCATTCCGCGTCCTTGCATTGCATTAAAAACCTCATCAATTAAAAGTAGATAAGTACTAATGTTTTCCTCATCCTTAATTATTAAATCCTCAAATTGTGCTTTGAGATTTTGCATATTTTCTTTCTTGACACATTTATCTCCTTCATATATATTTTGCAATTTATCCCACATGTCTTTTGTAGTTTGACAATGCATAACTTTCATAGACTTTGTTCTATGCAAACCTCTTAAAAGTGCATTCATTTATTTTGAATTGTAATTTTGTAGGAGCTTACCTTCCTTATATGTAGGAGGACTAATTAAGGGATAATATCCAAATTCAATTGCTTCTCAAATTTCATTGCCAAGTGCCATTAGGTAGATATTCATTCTAATACTCCAATACATATAGTCACTTCCATAAAATACTGATGCTGATTTATCTGAGGACACATTCTTAGAATCAATTGTGTTCTTGTTGGCTTTTACTTCATGCTATTAAACTCTTTTGAAGGAACCCGCTCTGATAACAATTGAAGAACACAAGATTATACTAAGATGGGAGTGAACAGTATAAGATCACTTTTTAGAAAACCAACCAATCAAGTTCTTCACTCAACAACTCACTTCAACAACAAAGCCTATGAAACAACTCTCACATAACAACTCTTTATTCCAGAAAACCTTGAAGCATTAAATCAAACATACTTAATAAGGAAACCCTAATCAAGTCTTTTTCACTCCAAACTTATTTTTTAGAAAACCAACCAATCAACTTAATTATGGAAGAATGTGCTCATACCTTTTTCTTGATGATAAGGAATAGACCTCACAAATCTGCCACAACCATAAACACTTATTTTCCAAAATCAAGAAGGTTAGAAGACAAAATATTATTCCAATATTTCTTTAAAGATATTCATTGGACCAAAATATAATCAATGCCTTATTTCTTCATTTTTTTAATTACACTCAACAAATCATACATAAAAAAATACTTGGAAACACCTTATCAACTCCAATATTAGAATAGTGACCAACACCCTAATAAATCAACAACTCTTAAAATAATATCCACCACCATAGGATATTAACCACTTTAATAATATTCACCACTATAGAATATCAACCACTCTTAATATTATTCATCACTATAGAATATTGACTAGACTTAATAATATTCACCACTATAGAATATTAACCAAAAACTTTTCACTCTATGCATAAAACCTTTGAGAAAATAATATTAAAAATTCAATTTTTCCAAACCTTGTAACTCCATTGAAACCTTAGAACCAATAATAAACATGCAAAATTATTTTTTAACTTGCCCAACCGACCTCCAAAAATTTTGGAGATTAAACACCTTGTGTACCTTGTATTCCCCACCAAAAGGGGATTCGACGTGACTCGATCCGCCATCTCCTCTTGCCTAAGTTCTTAGGTGCTTGGGCACTCGCCATGTGGGCTACGAAGGCCCACATGAAGGAAGGATTAATGCCTTCCTCTTATGCCTTCAACACTTCTCCTTTTCACATGTGAAAAACACGTTTTCATTTCCCTTGGTCGTAGTGCTAAATTCTTTGCTTTGCACATTCATCTCTTAGGCATGGTGATTTCATTAATGTGGTAGGTACTCCCCTTTATATGCATAATATAACATTCCTCCTCACGTCGATGCTTTTCAAAATTGAATTTTGAATTTCAAATCTAAAACCCACTTTAGGGTTTTAACCTTAATTTAATTAATTTATAATTAATAAGTAAATTAATTTATAGTTAATAAGTAAATTAATTTATAATTAATAAGTAAATTTATTAATAATTAATTTAAATAACTTTTCAAGTCAAGTAAATTAAATAATACATTAATTTATAATTAACTTTAAGCTTCCTTAGTATAATAAAATTATTATACTTTATTTTCCAATGGTTTTTATGAAAAACCTTTTATTTTCTCCTTCGATGGTTTTAATGGAAAACCTTTTATTTTCTCCTTCAATGGTTTTAATGGAAAACCTTTTATTTTCTCCTTCAATATTTTTAATGTAATACTTTTTATTTTCTCCTCCAATTATTTTTAATGGAAAACCTTTTATTTTGCTCCGTAAGGGTTTTAATGAAAAACCTTTTTGGTCATGCTTCATAAGACATTATGAAACTTTTTGAAACCAATCAATTGCATTCCTTTTGACATCAATGACAACTCGATGGACTCAAAATATCCAACAATCTCTCCCTTTGTCATTTATGGCAACCCAAATTCTTTTAACTGAAAACCTGACCTTTCATTTGTTTTGTTCCCCTTGGGACATTGCTCCCCTTGGCTCAACGCTCTCTTAAATACCAAATCTCTCCCTCTTAATCAAATCTAAATATCTCCCCCTTATTCAAATTTCTCCCCCTTTGACATCAATGGCAAAGGATCACATTTGGGGCTTGGGGCTAAGAATGAGCCTCTTAGCTTAGCCCCTCCCCCACCTCCTCTTGAGGTGGTTAATTCTAGGGTAGTAGTATTTCTACTCCCATAAAGCATTGTTCTTTACTTTTATCCTCTATTCTTCTTATATGATCCTTCTGATTCCTCTAAATATTTCTTTCAATATTCCTAACAATGTCCCTATTCTTGTTCCTGTTCCTGTTCCTATCCATGTTCTCGTTCCTATTCCTGTTCATATCCATGTTCCTGTTCCTGTTCCTGTTTCTATTCCAGTTCATTCTTATTTTTGGAATATCTGATCTACACCACTTTACTATGTGACTATAATTATTGCACTTAGAACACTTACTTTTATTATTCCTTGGAGGTACAAATATCTTAGGATTTCTCCTAGTCAAGTCATAACTTCTTTTATCATGAACCCTGCAATTTATTGCCTTGTGACCAAACTGATTACATGAGTAGCAATACCCATGGAAAAATTATGTGTTCCCATATTCCTATATTTCCTGTGTCCTGCACTATGAAGCCATGTGCCAAAACCTGTGACATGAAAAACATTTGCCATTTAAGTGTCCTTGTCTTGACCTTATTGGTCTCTTGGTCTCTCTTGACCTATTATGATTGTTGTTCCATCTATATCCTCTTTGTGCATTGTTCCTATTCTTTTTGAGCTCTCTATTGTCCAACTCATTCTCAGATGTCTAATTCTCTCTTACACTATCTTATTTTGAAGTATCTTCATCTGAAGTATCTTATTCTACAAAACTTGAGGTTGAATCTCCTTCCCATTTCTTTTGATCCTGTCCAAATCCAAGACCTATTTTGCTTGATGTAGGATTTTGTATCTTAATTAAAATAATCCAAGTTTTTTGAGCTATTTTTGAATCATTTTAGCTTGACTTTGGAGTCTTCCAAATATTCTCTTAGTAGTGCCACTTATTGTGTTAACTTTTCACATTCTAAGATCTTTTCTTCTAACTTATCCTTGAACCTTTTTGCTTTAGCCTTTAATTTTTATAAATCCTCTATAATCAATCTTCTCTCTTCATCACATTCTTGAAACTAAAACTCAAGTTTAGAGTTTTGCTTTCTTACATTATTTACTATTTCAAGGGCATAGATAAGTTCTCCTTTGATATCATATCCATCCCTTTCTGAATATTCCTCTATTTGTTTACCTTTGTCCACATATTTATTTTCTATTGGCTTATCTTCTATAGGATCACCTTCTTTATCTTCCAATGCCATTAGAAGATTTTCATTTGGTCCTTCAAGTGTATCTTCATATTCATCATCACTAAAACTATAGCCATCCCTTGTACAATAATATTCAAGATGTCCAAATTTACCACATCTAAAACACTTGAGAATTATTGGAGTCCTTTTCTTAACTTGTTATTTTTCTTCAATCATAAAAAAAAACTTCATATCTATCATTGTCTCAAAAACTAGCATCACTATCACTTGAGTACTTACTTGCATTATCCGCATAGTAGATCCTATTTTTCCTTTGGAAGAACTTCTTTCCTTGTATGCTTTGTTTATCCTTACTTTGGTTTTGGTGCCTATATCTTTCTGATTCCCTATTCCTATGATCCTATTTTTCTTCACCATTGTTATTCTTAGCTTCTTGACAATGTATTGCAAAATGTTCATACTTTCCACAATTGAAATATTTAATAGATCTTGTATCTCTGGATATTCTTGAATCCTTATTCCTTCTGCCATAATTTGCTTTTTCGTCACTAGATGACTCATTGCTTGATTTTAACTTCTTACACTTAGTCTTCTTGATTGCTTTGAATGTTACTTCCTTCTAGGGAATAGGATATTTTGTGCTTATCTCATGTGTTGTAATAATACTGTTGGCAATTTTGGGTACCTTGAGTACATTGCCTTTGCTCAAGTATAGTTGTTGTCATTGATGTCAAAGGAGCTCTTGGTAGTTGTTGTCTTTGATGTCAAGGAGTTCTTGAAGCAATTTGATTAGTTGTCCAAGCATGTGTTTTGATGAAGGTTTCAATATAATCAGTAAGTTTCTATGTAGCCCAGTTGCAAAAAGATCAAGAAAAAGACAAGTAAGAAGAAGTATGCAGGCGGTTGGCAAAACTGTCATGATTTCGTGACATGTTTTAGGAGAGAGAAAGCGCTAGCAAAACTATCACGATTTCATGACATGCTGGAAGGCAGAGGCAAAGCTGGCAAAACTATCACGATTTCATGACATGTTTGAGGAGAGAGAAAGTTTAGGCAAAACTGTCATGATTTCATGACAAGTTGAGTTGGCAGAGTTGAGTTGTAGGAAGTGTCACGATTTCATGACAAGTTGAGTTGGCAGAGTTGAGTTGCAGGAAGTGTCACGATTTTGTGACAAGTTTCAATGAAGTTGTACGGATGCAGAAAGTGTCACGATTTCATGACAGGTTGAGTTGGCAGCTTGCAGGTGGTGAAAGCGTCGCGATTTTGTGACATGTTCCAGTTAGGGAAAGGCTTAAGGAAAGCATCATGATTTCGTGACATGTTCAGTTTCATGAGCAGTTGGCAAAAAAGAGCTTAAGGCAGCAAAGCGTCACGATTTCGTGACATGTTCCATTTTTGCTAGTGCAAACCGAGGAAAGGTTGAAGAAGCAAGAAGTGTCACGATTTCATGACAGAGTTGCTGATGACGTCAGCAAAAGCAAATGTGTCACGATTTCATGACAAGAGCAGAGAGGAAGGCCTTGCAGACTAAAGCGTCATGATTTCATGACAAGAATCATGATGACATCAGCAAAGTCAGGGAGTGTCACGATTTCATGACAACAAGCGACTGTAGTGTCACGATTTCGTGACAACAAACCAAAGAAGGCGCACGATAGGCAGTAGTGTCATGATTTCGTGACAGCAAGTAATACAAGGTGTACGACAGACAAAGGCATAGCGATATCGCGACATGTTTGAGTTTCGCGCTAGAAAAGCTACAAAACAGAGGCGGTTGAAGCCGACGGAGTTAACCTTTGCCGACGAAGTGTAAGGTTGTGCAACCGATGATTGTTTTAAGGATATACAGCCGACTAAGATCAAGAATTTAATCATGAATTATTGCTATAAAAGGAGGACTATTTTCGAGTTTCATGTGTCGAATGTGTGTGTCGAATTTGCGCAAGTGAAGTCTGCTATGCGCAAAGAGCAGTCGTATCGAATCGATCGAAGTGTGCATTCAAAGTGCGACTTTCACAGAAGTAGAGTGGAGGAAGAAGTTCGATCGAGGAGAAGCAGACGGTGCGAAGAGGGTGTTGTAGTGGCTGCACATAGGTGCATAAGTTGTTGTGCGATCGAGTGCTATAGTATTTACATAGACTGTGTAAAGAAAGCAGAGTGTGCGAAGACTGCGCTGTGGTGGATGTGCAACGGAGCAGAAGCTAAGTTGAGAAGATAGTGCTATTGCATTTTGCGAAGATTGCACTACTGTGTTTGCACAGAAGTTGAGAAGATAGTGTTGCTATAATTTGAGAAGACTATGCTACTGTAGTTGCGCAGACAGTGAAAAGTTGTTTTCAACCAAGTGCAAAAAAGAACAGAGGAAGAGGACAATTGTGCCAGACCGAAGGACTATGTTTGGTGCAGATAAGAGGACCAGCTTTGCAGTGATAGAGTTGAGGACAGAGATCTCCAGCCAAAGCAGGGAAGACAGGTGTCTTCTATGGATAGAGTTCCACTTGCTAAGGGCAAAGGAGATAGAGGTCTTCTAGAGGATCACCAACAAAGCAGAATTAGGGGAAGGTATCTCCTTTGAGCCGAGGCTCATAAACATTGTAATCGGGAAGGATTCCCAGAGGACTTTGATATAACTTTTAGAGGAAAGTTTTATCCGTGGAGTAGCCCACCTTGGGTGAACCACGTTAAATGGGTCTTCTATGTGTGATGCTTTCTGTCTTGTTTAATATTATGTTGATGCCACTGCTATCTAAAATTAAAATTATTAAATGGTTAAGTCTTATACTGTTCACCCCCCCTCTCAGTATAAGTTCATGTTCTTCAATTGGTATCAGAGCAGGTCTCTCCAAAAAAGCCTAACAACTTGGAGAAGGATCTAACAGAGGAACATATAAATTCAGAAAAGGTTGAATTCGATCTCAAGAGTGAATTCTTCTTGGCCTTGAGAAAGCTTGAGAAACTCAGGGAAGAGAATTTTGTCCTCAAGCAGCATTGTCAGGAAAAAGAGATAGCAAGATCAGAATTGGCTCAAAGTGTTATAGATTTCAAAATTCTAGCTGAAGAAGGGAAGAAGATTGAACAAGTTCTAACAGAGGTTCTAAAAGGAAAGGTAGCTGATTGTGAGAAACTAGAAGGAGAGATTATGTCTCTTAGAGTGAAGTTAGAACAGTCAACTCTCAGATAGAATATTCCATGTGAAAAGAAGGATGGCATCACCATTCATGAAACAGGGTCTTCAAGCAAGAACAATCTTCACTCTGAAGAGCAATGGATTCCAGTTGATCGCAAAAAGAACAAACTTCCAAGGTATCAAAACAGGTTACATAATACCTTTCATGGATATTGTTTTTCCTGTAAAAAATTTGGTCACATAGCTATGCATTGCAATAAGTCTCTGAAGAGTCATAGTAAGGAAAATGTTAACTCATTTGCACCTCTTATGAATAAAAATATCATGTGTTACAAGTGCAAGAATTTTGGGCATATAGCAAGGATGTGCAGTTTGGATAGATTTAGTCTTGAGTTCTCAAAAAGGAGGAATGAGATAAAATCTAAGTCAATGATAGTTCAAACTGCTTTTCATGCTCAAGACAAAGTAGAAAAATGGTATCTTGATAGTGGTTGTTCAAAACATATGACTGGTGAAAAAGAAAAAATTTTGTCTTTAAAAGAAACAAACAGAGGAACAGTCAGTTTTGGAGATAACAGGTCCGCAAAGATCTGTGGTAAAGGGACTCTTAGTTTGGATGGGAAATCCAAAACAAAAAACGTGCTTTATGTAGAAGGGCTAAGACATAATCTGCTTAGTGTGAGTCAACTTTGTGATCAAGGGCACATAGTATCTTTCTTTTCAGATAGATGTGAGATAAGTAAAGAATTAAATGGAAAACTTATTGCTAGGGCTACAAGGACTCCAAACAATCTTTACATGCCGAGTGAGATAAAAAGAGAAAAATGCTTTCTAACTCAAGAAGATGAGAGTTGGTTGTGGCATAAAATATTGGGACATTTGAGTTTTGATAATCTGGTCAGTATTAGTAACAAGGAAGCAGTTAGAGACTTGCCCAAAATAAAAAGGCCCCAAAACATCATTTGCGGTCCTTGTCAACATGGTAAACAGACCAGAACCAGTTTCAAATCGAAAGGGTATACATCTTCCAAACCCTTGGATCTTATTCATACTGATTTGTGTGGCCCCACCAGAACTCAGAGCATTCAGGGAGATAGCTATTTCATGTTGTTTATAGATGATTACTCAAGAATGACTTGGGTTACTTTTCTCAAAGAAAAATCGAAGCTTTTGAAAAATTTAAAGTTTTTAAAGAAATGATTGAAAATGAGACCGACAAGAGAATCAAATGCTTAAGATCGGATAGAGGAGGAGAGTTCACTTCAAATGAATTTGTGGAATACCGTGAACAACACGGAATCAAAAGAGAATATTCAAGCAGCAAGAACTCCTCAACAAAATGGAGTAGTTGAAAGAAAAAACAGAACTATTGAAAATATGGCTAGAGCAATGTTAGATGAGTCAAAACTTTCAGATGGTTTTTGGAGAGAAGCAGTAAATACAGCAGTCCACATCATTACCAGGGCTCAACTCAGAGTCAATCATCATAAAACTCCCTATGAGCTGTGGAAAGGAAGACCAGCTACAGTTAAACACTTCAAAGTGTTCGGGAGTAAGTGCTTCATCAGAAGGGAAGATCAAAATCTGGGTAAGTTTGATCCTAGGTGTGATGAGGGAATTTTTCTTGGATATTCCAGCAAAAGTAAGGCCTACAAGATGCTTCAACAAAAGAACTCATACAGTTGTAGAGAGCATAAATGTAACAGTAGATGAAAAGACAGGGATAAGAGAACCAGTCAAGGAACTCAGTGATGGAATCTGTCAAGAAGAATTCAGAGAAGTGTCAGATGAAGAAGAGGAAAGACAACAACTGCTTCCCAAAACTCCTTCACGGTATGTTCAGAAACATCATCCCAAAGACTTGATCATTGGTGATCCAAATAGCAGGCAAACAAGAAGAAGAGTCATTCCTTCACATGAATCTGCGAATGTTTCATTGTTATCTCAGATTGAGCCAAAAAATTTTAGTGAAGCATGTACAGATGATTTTTGGGTAAAAGCAATGGATGAAGAGCTAAATCAAATAGAGAAAAGTGAAACCTGGGATTTGGTTCCAAGACCTAAGAACAAGAATGTCATTGGCACAAAATGGGTATTCAAAAATAAACTTAATGAGGATGGAAATATTGTCAGGAACAAAGCCAGGTTAGTCTGTAAAGGGTATGCTCAAGTCGAAGGTGTTGATTTCGAAGAGACGTTTGCGCCTGTTGCTCGTCTTGAAGCGATCAGAATGTTTTTGGCCCTGTCTAGTTTCAAATCTTTCAAAGTGTTTCAAATGGATGTAAAGTCTGCTTTTCTAAATGGGGTGTTGGATGAAGAAGTCTACATAGAACAGCCAGAAGGTGTGTCTCTCTCAGAACAGCCAGACTATGTGTGTAAACTAAAAAAGGCACTGTACGGGTTAAAGCAAGCACCCAGGGCTTGGTACTCAAGACTTGACGGGTATCTTTATGAACAAGGATTCAGGAAAGGCATGGCAGATAGCAACTTGTACATTAAGAATAAAGGTGATGATATGATTATCATAGTTGTCTATGTCGATGACATTATTTTTGGGGGAAATAATACTCAGATGTGCAAAGTTTTTGCTAACACCATGCAAAAGGAATTCGAGATGTCTATGATTGGAGAGCTGTCATTCTTTTTAGGACTGCAGATTGCGCAATCAAAAGATGGTATATTTCTCTCTCAAGAAAAGTATATCAAAGAGATGTTAAAAAAATTTGGGATGATGGACAGCAAACCCGTATGTACTCCAATGATTACAGGGTGCAATCTGAGTAAGGATGATGAATCTCCAGTGGCAGATCAAAAATTGTACAGATCTATGATTGGCAGTTTACTATACAGTATAGCTACCAGACCGGATATCATGCAGGCCATTGGATTAGTAGCAAGATTTCAGGCAGCTCCAAAAGAATCTCATGTTATAGCAGTCAAGAGGATATTCAGATATTTGAAGGGCACTGTGGAGTTTGGGCTTTGGTATCCCAAAGGCGATGATTTCACCCTCACAGCCTATACAGATGCAGATTGGGCAGGCAGTATTGATGATAGAAAAAGCACTAGTGGTGGAGCATTCTTTCTGGGAAAGAGTCTGGTTTCTTGGCTGAGTAAGAAACAGCCTTCAGTTTCCTTATCTACAGTAGAAGCTGAATACATAGCAGCAGTGGCTGGGTGCACTCAGGTTTTATGGATGAAAACAACCTTGGAGGATTTCAAAGTCAAGCATGAACAACCTATCCCTATTCTTTGTGATAATTCAAGTGCCATAAGTATTTCTAAAAATCCGGTAATGCACTCAAGGACGAAGCACATTTCTATCAAATATCATTTTCTAAGGGAGAAAGTGCAAGAGAAGCAGATCAAGCTAGAGTATGTACCCACTAAAGAGCAGATTGCAGATATCTTCACCAAACCCCTTCCAAGAGATACGTTTGAGTATCTAAGGGAGAAATTGGGAGTTGTACTCTCACCTCAAGATTAATCACCTCATCAGGAGGTGGGGGAGGGACAAAGCCAAGAGGCTCTTTCTTAGTCCCGAGCCCCAAAGGTGACCCTTTGCCATTGATGACAAAGGGGGAGAGATATGAGTAAGGGGGAGTGCTTCAAGTGAAGAGAAGAGCTTCAAGTCAGGGGGAGCAAAAACTTCAATTGCAGAATTCTCAGTTGATGGATCAGTTGGTTCAGTTTTGGCTCTTGAGATATGTTTTTAGTTAAAGGTTGCCATCAATGACAAAGGGGGAGATTGTTGGCAATTTTGGGTACCTTGAGTACATTGCCTTTGCTCAAGTATAGTTGTTGTCATTGATGTCAAAGGAGCTCTTGGTAGTTGTTGTCTTTGATGTCAAGGAGTTCTTGAAGCAATTTGATTAGTTGTCCAAGCATGTGTTTTGATGAAGGTTTCAGTATAATCAGTAAGTTTCTATGTAGCCCAGTTGCAAAAAGATCAAGAAAAAGACAAGTAAGAAGAAGTATGCAGGCGGCTGGCAAAACTGTCATGATTTCATGACATGTTTTAGGAGAGAGAAAGCACTGGCAAAACTGTCATGATTTCGTGACATGCTGGAAGGCAGAGGCAAAGCTAGAAAAACTATCATGATTTCGTGACATGTTTGAGGAGAGAGAAAGTTTAGGCAAAACTGTCATGATTTCATGACAAGTTGAGTTGGCAGAGTTGAGTTGCAAGAAGTGTCACGATTTCATGACAAGTTGAGTTGGCAGAGTTGAGTTGCAGGAAGTGTCACGATTTCACGACAAGTTTCAATGAAGTTGTACGGATGCAAAAAGTGTCACGATTTCACGACAGGTTGAGTTGGCAGCTTGGTGCGAAAGCATCATGATTTCGTGACATGTTCCAATTTCACGAGCAAAAAAGCTTAAGGCAGAAAGCATCTGATTTCACACATGTTCCTGACTAGAAAAGAGCTTAAGGCAGCAAAAGCGTCATGATTTCATGACATGTTCCATTTTCGCTAGTGCAAACCGAGGAAAGGTTGAAGAAGCAAGAAGTGTCACGATTTCATGACAGAGTTGTTGATGACGTCAGCAAAAGCAAATGTGTCATGATTTCATGACAAGAGCAGAGAGGAAGGCCTTACAGACTAAAGCATCATGATTTCATGACAAGAATCATGATGACGTCAGCAAAGTCAGGGAGTGTCATGATTTCATGACAATAGGCTAAAGCAAGGTGTAATTCACATTTTCAGCAAGCTAGTGAAAGTGTACGACAGGTGTAGTGTCGTGATTTCGTGACAACAAACCAAAGAAGGCGCACGACAGGCAGTAGTGTCACGATTTCGCGACAGCAAGTAATACAAGGTGTACGGCAGACAAAGGCGTAGCGATATCATGACATGTTTGAGTTTCGTGCTAGAAAAGCTATAGAACAACAGAGGCGGTTGAAGCCGACGGAGTTAACCTTTGCCGACGAAGTGTAAGGTTGTGCAGCCGACGATTGTTTTAAGGATATACAGCCGACTAAGATCATGAATTTAATCATGAATTATTGCTATAAAAGGAGGACTATTTTCGAGTTTCATGTATCGAATGTGTGTGTCGAATTTGCGCAAGTGAAGTCTGCTGTGCGCAAAGAGCAGTCGTATCGAATCGATCGAAGTGTGCGTTCGAAGTGCGACTTTCGTAGAAGCAGAGTGGAGGAAGAAGTTCGATCGAGGAGAAGCAGACGATGCGAAGAGGGTGCTGTAGTGGCTGCACATAGGCGCATAAGTTGCTGTGCGATCGAGTGCTACAGTATTTACACAGACTGTGTAAAGAAAGCAGAGTGTGCGAAGACTGCGCTGTGGTGGATGTGCAACGGAGCAGAAGCTAAGTTGAGAAGATAGTGCTGCTGCATTTTGCGAAGATTGCACTACTGTGTTTGCGTAGAAGTTGAGAAGATAGTGCTGCTGTAATTTGAGAAGACTGTGCTGCTGTAGTTGCGCAGACAGTGAAAAGTTGTTTTCAACCAAGTGCAGAAAAGAACAGAGGAAGAGGACAATTGTGCCAGACCGAAGGACTGTGTTTGGTGCAGATAAGAGGACCAGCTTTGCAGTGACAGAGTTGAGGACAGAGATCTCCAGCCGAAGCAGGGAAGACAAGTGTCTTCTATGGATAGAGTTCCACTTGCTAAGGGCAAAGGAGATAGAGGTCTTCTAGAGGATCACCAAGCAAAGCAGAATTAGGGGAAGGTATCTCCTTTGAGCCGAGGCTCATAAACATTGTAATCGGGAAGGATTCCCAGAGGACTTTGATATAACTTTTAGAGGAAAGTTTTATCCGTGGAGTAGCCCACCTTGGGTGAACCACGTTAAATGGGTCTTCTATGTGTGATGCTTTCTGTCTTGTTTAATATTATGTTGATGCCACTGCTATCTGAAATTAAAATTATTAAATGGTTAAGTCTTATACTGTTCACCCCCCCTCTCAGTATAAGTTCATGTTCTTCAAATACCAAGAAACATATATCTTGTCAAAGTATCACCATCCATTGCCACTTCTATAGCATAAACCTTTTCATTGAATCTGCTTGGGAGAGTTCTTAAAAATTTATCACAAACATATTATTGATCAATCTTCATTCCAAGTCCTTGCATTGCATTAACAACCTCATCAATTTGAAGTAGATAAATACTAATATTTTCCTCATCCTTCATTCTTAACTCCTCAAATTGTCCTTTGAGATTTTGCATCCTTTTTTTTCTTGACACATTTATCTTCTTCATATATATTTTGCAATTTATCCCACGCCTTTTGTAGTTTGATAGTGCATAGCTTTCATAGACTCTATTCTATGCAAATCTCTTAAAAGTGCATTCATTGATTTTGAATTGTAATGATGTAGGAGCTTACCTTCCTTATCTATAGGAGGATTAATTAAGGAATCATATCCAAATTCAACTACTTCCCAAATTTTATTGCCAAGTGCCATCAGGTAGATCTTCATTCTCATACTCCAATACATATAGTCACTTACATAAAATAATGGTGTTGAGTTATCAGAGGACACATTCTTAAAATCCATTATGTTCTTGTTAGATTTTCCTTCAAGCTGTTAAACTCTTCCGAAAGAACCCACTCTGATACCAATTGAAGAATACAAGCTTATACTAAGAGAGGGGTGAACAATATAATACCACTTTTTACTTTTCTTTCCAATCAATATTATGCAATGTAAAGATAGCAATATCAACAAAAGTAACCAAAGAAATGCACACATAATCATACATAATAGAGACACCACAATTTACATGGTTCACCCAATGTGGGCTACTCAATGAAAAAAAATATTTCACTGAAATTCTCTCAATAGATCTCTTGGGAATCCTTTCCCTATTACAATGTTTATGGACCTCTATCCAAAGGAGACACCAATCCCCTAAATCAAGTTCATGTATATCTATCCATAAGAGAATTCCTTATCCTCTACTCTAGTTTGTGATCCTATAGAAGACTACTGCCTCCATTGCATTGGATTGTGGATATCTCTCCACTGAAGACTCTTGTACCCACTCAAAAGACCTATTCTCACTACCCTGGCTGATGGATCTCTATCCACTAGAGACTATTGTCCTCTCTGCTCTATCACCTCCAAAAATCTTTATCAAATCTACACTAAACTTAGTCCTTCAATCTAGCACAAATATTCTCAATCTCTATCTTTGGTCTGGCACAAACCTATCCTCAAATCTACACCAAAATCTACAACCTATCATCAAATTTACACAAAAATCTGCTCCACAAGTCTACACATAACTTGTTCAAATATTTTCAACAAAACCACTCATAACTTGCTCAAATATTCTCAACAAGTCCACTTAGAACTTGCTCAAATCTACTCAACAAGTCCACTCAGAACTTGCTCAAATTTGCTCAACAATTCCACTCAGAACTTGCTAAAATATTCTCAACAAGTCCACTAAAAAATTATTCCAATATGATCAATAAGTCCACTCATAACTTGCTCAAATATGGTCAACAAGTCCACTCAGAACTTTCTCAAATATGCTCAACAAGTCCACTCAAAACTTTCTCAAATCTGCTCAACAAGTCCACTCAAAACTTGCTCAAATCTACTCAACAATTCCACTTAGAACTTGCTCAAATATTCTCAACAAGTCCACTCTAGAACTTGTCCAAATATAAAGGAAACATAATTATAATTGTTAGAGACTCAATATGTTCTATACTAATCACAATGCTCAATTACTTTCTATCACTTTCTTAGAAACATAAGGACAATTGTTAGAGACTCAATATGCTTCAAATACAACTCAATGCTCAATCACTTTCTCAAATCAATTCAAAATATAGAATAGTTTATTTTATGGAACTTGAACAATCACTTCACACATCCACTTGACTAGGCTCAACCAACTCTACTCAACCAATCACTCAATGAAACAACCCTTGTTCACAAACCCTATTCCAAGAATATAAACATCAACTCAAAATATTTCCAACAATGCTCAACAACAAATCTCACATAACAATGATACTCATGTTCTATTCAAATCCTAGTTAAATTTCTTCACTCAATAACTCACTTCAACAACAATGCTTATGAAACAACTCTCACATAACAATGATACTCATGTTCTCTTCAAACCCTATTTCAAGTTATTCACTCAATAACTCACTTCAACAACAATGCTTATGAAATAACTCTCACATAACAACTCTTTATTCTAGAAAACCTTGAAGCATTAACTCAAACATACTTAATAAGGAAACCCTAATCAAGTCCTTTTCAATCCAATCTTATTTTTCATAAAACCAACCAATCAACTCAACTTTGGAATAATGTGCTCATACGTTTTTCTTGATGATAAGGAATAGACCTCACAAATCTACCATAAACATTTATTTTCCAAACTCAAGAAGGTTAGAAGAAAAAATATTATTCCAATATTCTCTTAAAGATATTCCTTGGACCAAAATATAATCAATACCTTATTTCTTCCTTTTTTCAATTACACTCATCAAATCATACATAACAAAATACTTGGAAACACCTTATCAACTCCAATATTAGAATAGTGACCAACACCCTAATAAATCAACCACTCTTAAAATAATATCCAAAACCATAGGATATTAACCACTTTAATAATATTCACAACTATAGAATATCAACCACTCTTAATAATATTCACCATTATAGAATATTGACCAGACTTAATAATATTCACCACTATAGAATATTAACCAAACACTTTTCACTCTATGCATAAAACCTTTGAGCAAACAATATTAAAAATTCAATTTTGCCAAACCTTATAACTCCCTTGCAACCCTAGAACCAATAATAAACATGCAAAATTAATTTTTAACTTGCCCAACATCCAAAAATTTTGGAGATTAAACACCTTGCGTACCTTGTATTCCACACCAAAAAAATATTCGACATGACTCGATCCACCATCTCCTCTTGCCTAAGTGCTTAAGCACTCGTCGCATGGGCTATGAAGGCCCACATGAAGGAAGGATTAATGACTTCCTCTTATGCCTTCAACACTTCTCCTTTTCACACATGAAAACACATTTTCATTTCCCTTGGTCGCAACGCTAAATTCTTTACTTCCCACATTCATCTCTTAGGCATGGTGATTTCATTAATGTGGAAGGTACTCCCATTTATATGCATAATATAACATTTCTCCTCATGTCGATGCTTTTCAAAATTGAATTTCAAATTTCAAATCTAAAACCCACTTTAGGGTTTTAACCTTAATTTAATTAATTTATAATTAATAAGTAAATTAATTAATAATTTATTTAAATAACTTTTCAAGTTAAGTAAATTAACTAATAAATTAATTTATAATTAAATTTAAGATTATTTAGTATAATAAAATTATTATACTTTATTTTCCAATGATTTTTATGAAAAACCTTTTATTTTCTTCTTCAGTGGTTTTGATGGAAAACCTTTTATTTCCTCCTTCAATGGTTTTTAATGGAAAACCTTTTATTTTCTCCTTCAATGGTTTTAATGGAAAACCTTTTATTTTTTCCTGCAATGATTTTAATGGAAAACCTTTTATTTTGCTCGATTAGGGTTTTAATGAAAAACCTTTTTGGTCATGCTTCATAAGATATTATGAAAAATTTTGGAACCAATCAATTACATTCCTTTTGATATCAATGACAACTCACGTCTTGACATCAATGACAACTTGATGGACTCAAAATTTCTAATAGATTTGATGTAAGTCTTGGTGAACACTTGTTGAGCAGATTGGACAAGTTCTAGTGATAAATTGTTGAGCAGATTTGGGGTAAGTCTTGGTGAAGACTTGTTGAGAAGATTGGACAAGTTCTAGTGAGGACTTGTTGAGCATATTTGAGGTAACTCTTGGTGAATACTTGTTGAGTAGATTGGACAAGTTCTAGAGAGGACTTGTGGGCATATTTGTGTGAGATTTTATAAAATCTTACAAGGAATATTTGAGATAAGTCTTTGAGAAGACTTGAGAGTAGAGTTGATTGATTTATTCAAAGCTTGGGTTAAGGTTTGGGGCAGATCTAGCAGAGTTGATTTGTGATTGAGTCAAGCTTTGTGTTAAGGCTTGAAGATAGAGTTTGAGACGATTTGTGCTAGATCAAAGGATTGTGTTTAGTGCAAATCAAATACAGAGATTGAGCAGATTTGTGCTAGACCAAAGGACTATGTTTAGTGCAGATCAGAGATAGAGATTGAGAATATTTGTGCTAGATTGAAGAATTGTGTTTAGTGAATATTTTAAGAAAGAGTTTGAGTAGATTTGTGCTAGACCGAAGGAATGTGTTTAGTGCAGATTTGAGACAAAGATAATAGTAAGATTTGGAGGTGACATGGTATAGAGGATGACAATATCTAATTGATAGAGGTTCATTAGCAAGGGTAGTGAAGATAGGTCTTCTGAGTGAGGGTAGGAGTCTTCAGTGGATAGATATCCATAAGCTAGTGCAGTGGAGGTAACAATTATTCTAGAAGATCACCAGCCAGAGTAGAGGGTATTGGTGTCTCCAATGGATAGATATCCATGAACCTTATTAGGGCATTGGTGTCTCCTTTAGACAGAGGTCCATAAATATTGTAATAGGGAAAGGTTTCCCAAGAGATTTGTTGAGAAAATATTAGTGAAATATTTTCTCCGTGGAGTAGCCCACATTAGGTGAACCACATTAAATTGGTGTCTCTATTATGTGTGGTGATTTGTACATTAATTTGATTACTTTTGTTGATATTGCCATTGATATATTGCATAATATTTATTGGGAAAGAAAAGTAAAAAGTGGTCTTATACTATTCACCCCCCTCTCAATATAAGCTTATGTTATTTAATTGGTATCAAAGCGGGTTCCTTTGAAAGGCTTTAAAAACTTGAGGGAAAAGCTTACAAGAACATAAATGGATTCTAAGAGTGGATCCTCAGATAATTTAGCATTAGTGTTTGATGGAAGTAAATTTTGTATTTTGGAGTATGAGAATGAAGATTCATCTAATGGCACTTGGAAATGAAATATGGGAAGTAGTTGAAAATGGATACACACCACCAGCTACTCCGTCTACAGATAAATATGATAATATTATGCATCATTACAATTCAAAAGAAATGAATACAAGTTGAGAGGTTTGCATAAAATAAATTTTATAAAGGTTATGCACTACAAATCAGAAAAGGAAATTTGGGATGAATTGCAAGGCATATATGAAGGGGATAAAAATGTAAAAAAGGTAAAGTTGTCAAATCTCAAGGGAATTTTTGAAGACCTAAAAATTAAGGATGAGGAAAAAATTAGTGCTTATCTACTTTGTATAGATGAGGTTGTTAAATCCATGCAAGGACTTGAACTTGAAGTTCAAGAATCTGATGTTTGTGATAAGATTCTAAGGTCATTCCCAAAAATATTTAGTGAAAATATTTCAGCAATATATGAATCAAAAGATAGTGATATTTTGACAAGGGATGAATTACATGGCATTCTTACATATTTTGAGATGAGAACAAAAGAGGAACCTACTCCCCAAAAATAAGTAGCATTTAAAGCCACTAAGAAGACTAAGGGTAAGAAGTCAGATTCAAGCAATGATTCATATAGTGATGATGAAGCAAATTATGGCTGAAGGAACAAGGATCCAAGAAATTTTAAAGGTAAAAAATTAGTTAGATGTTTCAATTGTGGAAAGTATGGTCACTATGCAATTGATTGTCAAGAAGCTATAAATAGCAATGATGATGAAAACAGGATCATAAGAATAGGGAAACAAAAAACACACATACCAAAAGAAAGGTAAGGATGGACAATGCAAGCAAGGAAAGAAGTTATTCCAAATATATAAGAAGAGTTTCTATGCAGATAAGGCAAGTAAGTACTCAAGTAATAGTCATGATAGTTTCTCAAATAATGATAAAGATGAAGTTCTATTTCTGGAACAAGAAAAAGAGGTGGTTAAGAAAAGGTCACCAATAATTCTCAAGTGTTTTATATGTGGTAACTTTGGTCATCTTGAAGATAGTTGTACAAGGAATGGATTCAGTTTCAGTGATGATGAATATGAAGATACACTTGAAGGACCATAAGAGAATATTCTAATGGCATTAGAAGAAGAAGGAGGTGATCCTATAGAATATGAGTTAGAAAAGAATGAAGATGTTTTAAAAGGCAAAAAAATAGAGGAAGAATCATAGGAAGGATAAGTTGAACTTGATGGTGAGCTTATTCACGCCCTTGATGCATTAAGGGAGGTAATAAAGCAAAATTCAAAACTCAAGCTTTAGTTTCAAGAATGTGATGAAGATAAAGGACAACTTATAGAGGATCTAAATAAGTCAATGGCTAAGACAAGGAAGTTCAAATATAAGTTAGAAGCAAAGGTTTTAGAATGTCAAATATTAGAGCATGAGATAGCTTCACTAAGAAGGAAGTAAAAGAGTCTAAGGATAGGTTATACAAGTTTGGGAAAATATCAAAAACCATAGATAAGATCATCAAGGTACAAATACGGTCAAACAAGACAAGTCTTGTTTTTGAATAGGTACAAAAGAAACAAGGAGAGGAGTCAACCTCAATTTTTGAAGAAGAAGAAACTTCAGAAGAAGAGAGTGTAAGAGAGAGTGAGACTTCTGAGGATGAGTTGAACAACAGAAAATTAAACAAGGAAAGGAACAATGCACAAATGAGGAACAAATAGAACAGGAACCAACACACGGTAAAAGATACTAAGAGACCAATGATGTCAAGGCAAGGTATTTTTAATGGATGATGCTTATAATATCACAGGTTTGGGTACAAAGCTTCATAGTGCAAGACAAATGAATGACAAGAATTTGGAAAATTTAGAAACAGGTAACTTTTTCAAGGGTATTTCTACTCTTGTAATCAGTTTGGTCATAAGGCAGTAAATTGCAGGGTTCATGAAAGGAATAGATAGGAATAGATATCGCTTCACCAGGAGAAATCCCAAGAAATTTGCACCTCCAAGGAATAATAACATTAAGTGTTATAAGTGCAATAATGATGGACATACAAAAAAGTGGTGTAGAGCAAAAATTCCAAAGACAAGCAGGAACATGAATAGTCAGAGGAATCAAAAGGATCAGATGAGGAGGAAAGTGGACAAAGATAAAGATCAATGTATTCTATGAGTAGAAATACTTCGACCCCAGAATTAACCACATCAAGAGGATGTGGGGGAGGGGCTAAGCCAAGAGTCTCATTCTTAGCCCCAAGCCCCAAAGGTGACCCTTTGCCATTGATGACAAAGGGGGAGATATTTGAGTTAGGAGAAAAGCATTTAGTTAGTGGGGGTAGTTTCTCAGAGGGAGCAGAACAAGAAAAGGTAAAAAGAATGGTGAAAGGAAAATGGGTTGCCATCAATGACAAAGGGGGATATTTTTGGAAATATGAGCAAGATTTTTTGTCATTGATGTCAAGAGTCAGTTTCAGTGAGCAGGACAAAAGGAGGGATGTCAAGAGTCAGTTGTGCAAGAAAAATATTGCTTCTAGACCTAAGGAAAATAATATTATAATATTCCTAATTATAATATTCAAAGTGGTCAGATGATCTAAAGAGCAACAAGAAGGCCCAAGAAAAATAATATTATAATATTTTATTATAATATTAAAGGTCTAAGTTTGATACGTAAAGATTAAATTAATTATAATAATTTCATTATAAAAATATTTATAATTTAATTTGATTAACTCTAAGAGTTATTAAATTAATTATAAGTTAATTATAATTTAATTATAAGCTAGTTTATAACTTAATTTAATAAACCCTAAAGGATAGGATTATAAAGGGCATATATGAAGCGTCGACGTCATATTCTATCTCCTCTGTCAACATAAAATATTTCCAAAGAATGGATATAAATACCCTAAGCCAAAAGGCTTCAAAAATCATCTGCAATTTTAATAAATATCCTAAGAAAAAATTATGTGTGCAATATTCATGAACAATAGAGGGAAGAAGTCCATGTTTGACCCTTTTTGGTAGGTAGTGAAGGGATAAAAAGTACAAGGTACGAAGGCCTTGTCACCACCTATCCAAGTTGGCTAGTGGTATGTGGAAGGACTTGGGAACGTGAGGTTCTACGTTCGATTCACAACAGGAAGGTTATGGAGTGTGTTTTAAGCACCGAATATGCCAAAGCCTTTTGGCTTGTGGCACCTAGGTAGAAGACAAAGTGTCGTGGGTGCTTTTGCCTTCCACGTGAGCACTTAGCTCATGCGACTTGTTAGCCACGACTAAGGCACTGTAGGCGCTATGATGTGGGATGGAATCCCACCGGGAGCACTTTGTGAGGTACTAAATTTTTTTTATAAATTAATTTGTGCTTCTAAGGTTGTATGGTGTATTTTTGAGCTTAGGAAGATATAAGGTTGATGAAATTAAATAATTATTTTATTTAATTATTTGGTGGATTGAGTTGTTTGGAGTGGAGTTATAAGGTTTAATAAAAGATTTATTTTTATATGTTTTGGTAAATACTTATTTCAAAGAAGGAGTAATTAGTTGTATATGAGTTTAATTATTTTTGTAATTGTGAAATGTCTTGAGGGAGTGTTAAGTGATATTTTGTCATCTAACATTTGAAATAGGCAAAGAGGGAAATTGTGTTTGAGACAGGTTTTGAGGTCAATTATTTAACAAACAAAAGGTATGGACACATCTTCCTTGTGAGTGATTGTTGGATGTTTTGAATGCTAAGTTAAAGAGAAAAGGGTTGTTTGTTAAGCATTGTTGAGTTTTATTGTTAAAGGCTTTTTTCAGTGAGAGTTGTTGATAAAACCCTTGTTTGATAAGCATTGTCGTAAATATTTAATGAACCTTCATATGCATGATTAGGGTTTATGCAAGATCATGAGTATCATTGTTATGTGAAGTTGAGAACTATATTGAAACTAGGGTTTGTGCAATATCATGAGTATCATTGTTATGTGAAGTTGAGAACTATCTTGAAACTAGGGTTTGTGCAAGATCATGAGTATCATTGTTATGTGAAGTTGAGAACTATCTTGAAACTAGGGTTTGTGCAAGATCATGAGTATCATTGTTATGTGAGATTGTTTGATAAGCATTATTGGAAATAATTGAGTGAATGTTCATATGCTTGGACTAGGGTTTGTGAGCAAGAAGTGTTTCATTGAGTGATTGGTTAAGTGGAGTTGATTAAGCCTAGTCAAGTGGAAGTGTTGAAGTGATAGTTCAAGTTCTGTGAAATAAATTGTTCTATATTCTAATTTAATTTGAGAAAGATATTTAAAATGATTGAGCATTGTTGTGAGTGTGAAGCATATTGAGTCTCTAAAAATTCTCTATATGTTTCTGTGAGATTGAAAAATATTTTGTGTGAAGCTTTTTTGTGTTATTGAAGAGGATTCTGTGGTAGTTTGAGTTGAGTTGCGTAAGCTTTTGTGGAAGCTTACAATGCAGATTTGAGGTAAGTTTTGGTGAAGACTTGTTGAGAATATTGGACAAGTTCTAGTGAGGACTTGTTGAGCAGATTTGAGGTAAGTCTTGGTGAAGACTTGTTGAGAATATTGGACAAGTTCTAGTGAGGACTTGTTGAGCATATTTGAGGTAAGTCTTGGTGAATACTTGTTGAGTAGATTGGACAAGTTCTAGTGAGGACTTGTTGAGAAGATTTAAGGTAAGTATTAGTGAAGACTTGTTGAGTAGATTGGACAAGTTCTAGTGAGGACTTGTTGAGCATATTTGAGATAAGTCTTGGTGAAGACTTGTTGAGCATATTGGACAAGTTATAGTGAGGACTTGTTGAGCATATTTGAGGTAATTCTTGGTGAAGACTTGTTGAGAAGATTGGACAAGTTCTAGTGAGGACTTCTAGAGAGGACTTGTGGACATATTTGTGTGATATTTTTATGGAAGCTTACAATGAAGATTTAAGATAAGTATTTGAGAATATTTGAGAGTAGAGTTGATTTATTTATTCAAACCTTGGGTTAAGGTTTGGGAAATATCTAGCAGAGTTGATTTGTGATTGAGTCAAGCTTTGTGTTAAGGCTTGAAGATAGAGTTTGAGAAGATTTGTGCTAGATCGAAGGACTGTGTCTAGTGTAGATCAGAGATAGAAATTGAGCATATCTATGCTAGATCGAAGGGTTAGGTTTAGTGCAGATCAAAGATAGATATTGAGTAGATTTGTGCTAGACCGAAGGACTGTGTTTAGTGCAAATTTTAAGATAGAGTTTGAGCAAATTTGTGCTAGACCGAAGGAATATGTTTAAAATAGGTTTGAGACAAAGCTAAGAGTAATATTTGGAGGTGACATAGTATAGAGGATGGTAGTCTCCAATGGATAGAGGTCCATTAGCTAAGGTAGTGAATATAGGTCTTCTGAGTAAGGGTAGGAGTCTTTAGTGGATAGAGATCAGTAGAGGTAGTATTTCTTCTATAATATCACCAACCAGAGCAAAGGGGATTGGTGTCTCCCATGGATAGATATCCACAAATTTGATTAAGGTATTGGTGTCTCCTATGGATAGATATCCATGAACTTGATTAGGGTATTGGTGTCTTCTTTGGACAGAGGTCCATAAACATTGTAATAGGGAAAGGTTTCCAAAAATATTTTTTGAGAAAATATTAGTGAAATATTTTATCTATGGAGTAGCCCACATTGGGTGAACCACATTAAATTGGTGTATCTATTGTGTGTGGTGATTTTTGCATTGCTTTGATTATTTTTGTTGATATTACCATTGATATATTGCATAATATTGATTAGGAAAGAAAAATAAAAAGTGGTCTTATACTGTTCACCCCCCCTCTCAGTATAAGCTTGTGTTATTCAACTAGGTCTTCCAATAGAACATCCATAAGACAAATACAAAGGGATTTTGTATTGCTAAAAGAGAACCTAGCTGTGAAACCCAAAGTCGAGTCCATGAAGTCTCACTCCCAAACTATCATGCTTCTCCTCTATAACTCGAAGCTAAATTTCATAGCGTCTCCCCCAATTGCCCACACCTCATCCCTTCTTTCCTGTGAAGTAGTGAGGAGGTCCTTACCTTCCTTACCACTACCAAGCACGATGGAATCCAAATTTAACCAATCTACCCCATAATCATTGGGTGCAAATATAACATTACTTTTCTAATTTGGTAGTTATCTTAATCTTAAGTCAAGTGATAGTTCAATCACTCCCACCAGGTTTTTTTTCCCTTAACATAGAATTTATTTAAAACTACACATCAAAGATAAATTTAACACATAGCATAAAATCTCATCCACTAATATAATTCCCCTCCTATAAATTCATGTTATGCCACATTAATTACAGAACATTCATTCTTGTTGCCCAACTATTTGGCTGAAGGGAAATTATGTCCTTTAATTTTAATAACACCTCATTCTTGGTGAATAGATATTTATTTTACCCACAAGGAGAACATGTTCCTATAAAAGTATAATTCCATTACCAACAACATATGCTTTTATAAAAAGTATATTTTGTATAAACCAATAGGAAATAGTCAATAATTCCATACATCACATTTTCCATAGTATACATGTGTTTGCATATCTTGAAATGAAATAACTCAACATTTCATTAGTAAAACACATAGCAAAAAATAAATACATCAAGATAAAAATTCTTCCAATGGAGGGTCATGACACCTTAGAATTACATCTTTAGGGTGATGTCAAGAAAACCATTAGGAATCATCATATCCTGACATGGAATTAAATTTGATCCTAAAAAAATAATAACTATCATCAATATGCCACCCCCTAAAAATATAATTAAGCTTTTATGTCTCCAGGGCAAGCTTCAAGCCATTAAAATATTTATCTCCTAGCTTGCTGACAAGTCTTATCCCTTTTCTAAACACTTGTGGAAGGATGTCGTCTTCAAATGGGATGTTGATTTTCAAGAGACCACTGATGCTCTAAAACATTACCTCTTGTCTCCTCCTATCTTAGTTTTATTGAATCTATATAAGCCTTTGTTATTATACATTACAACATCTAACCATACCTTAGGTGCTATGTTGGTGAAATACAACAACTAGCATAGGGAAAAAACCATCTATTACATTAGTTAGACTTTGGTTAACTATAAGGTTTGCTACACCCCTCTATTAAATATTTATCTTGACGTAGTGTTTACCTCTTAAAATATTAAACACTATATGATCAACCACAAAAATTTTGTTATTGTGAAGTCAATCCCTTTCACTAGCTAATTTTGAAACCCATCTCATGGATCCAGCCTCTAAATGGGTTCTAACACTTAGAAAATTTGACTTCAAATTTATTAGACGAAAATAACTAAATGGTAAGTTTATTATTGATCAAATAGCAAAAACACCCTTAGAAACTAGTCATCCCTTGGTAATAGAATTTATTGATGATTCATTTTTTCCATAGAAGTATATCACTCCAATTCTTGGACACTATACTTTGATGGCACTTGATGTGTTAAAAAATTAAGGGCAAGAGTTGTCTTGGTCACACCTCAAAAATAACTTATCCCTCTATACTTTAAATTTTAGTTCTCCTACACCAATAATATAATAGAATATGAAGCTCTCATCCTAGGATTCTATACAACCCTAATATTGCGGGTTAGGATACTCTCTATCTTTGGAGATTTCCAAATTGTAGTTAACCAAGTCAACAATGTTTATCAAACAAAATATGAAAATATTAAGCCATATAGAGATATTTTTTCCAATCCCATGTTTTCTTTTGATAAAATCATTATTGATGTCATACCTTATCCCCTTAGAGTTGGATGACAAACAAACCTTGATCATCATTCAACAAGTTAGGTAGCTCGTAACATTAGAGTTTAGATAGATTTCTTTAAAGGTATTCTTCCTAAATATGACCTCTCCTTCTAATCCTTAGTATTAGAATATCCTTGCTTTCCTTAGATCTAATATATTGCCTAGTTGTTTGGACCATAATAAGCATAAGAACCTAAAGCAATGAGCCTCTCACCATGTCATTATTGATGATATAGTGTATTGTTTATCCTTTTATGGTATCCTTATTATAATATTGTCCCCTTATAAAGCCCAATTAGTCATCAAGAAAGCCAATGATAGATATTTTGGTGGTCACCTTAGTGGCA
This sequence comes from Wollemia nobilis, assembly GCA_028583015.1. Classification (NCBI taxonomy): domain Eukaryota; kingdom Viridiplantae; phylum Streptophyta; class Pinopsida; order Araucariales; family Araucariaceae; genus Wollemia; species Wollemia nobilis. The sequence continues at coordinate 24,089,779 of JAQPPZ010003077.1, forward strand.
TTTCCATTACCAAGAAACTCCTACGGATGGGTCACTACTGACCCTCTATGGAAAAAGACTTTCAAAGTATGATAAGTATAAGAAACATGACAACCTTATCCACACTTTATCTCAAGCTCTCCAACCTTTGAATTGCCCATGGTATTTTTTTATTTAGGTATTAGACATAATTGGAAAGATAAATTCGATATAATTTGATGGACACAAGATCATTATCATCAAATACTTCACCAAGTGGGTTGAATATATACTATTATCCTTAGTCTCCAAGTTTATCCTTAACCAAATCCTATGCTATTTTGGCATCCCTTCTATGCTAATATTGGATAATGAAACACTCTTCAAGAATAAGGATGTTCAAAAACTTTATGCTAAGTACAAAATACAACATAAATGGTCAACACCTTACTATATTCAATGCAATGGATAACCTAAAGCTTATAATAAGACTTTGACAAAAATATCTAAGAATATCATTAATAAATGTGATTTAGCTTTACCCCGCTTTGTAGGCTTATCGCACTACTATTTTAACCCCCACTAGTGCAATGACCTATGCTTTAGTCTATGGGACTGTAGTTGTATTCCTATTTGAATATGAGGTTCCTTCCTTGTGCATTATATTATTACTCTTTTATAGGAGATGAATATCATCTTGCTTGCCTTAGCTAGTTGGAGTTGCTTGATAAAAAAAAAATCCATATGTTACAAGATATGTGGATCTACCAAAATAGGCTCAAGTGTACCTATGGCAAAAAGGTATGATATTGTTCCTTCAAATTTGGTAATTGTGTTTGCAAGGAGAACTAAAACATTATAATGCCAATGTAGAAATCAAAGGTAATTTCAAGCCTAATTGGATAGGTCCATTAATCACTACTAGGTTTAGTTTATAAGCTTATATTCTAGCTACACTTGATAGAAAATAATCAAAAGAACCTATTAGCATCATGAATATTAAGAGATGTTAAACCTGATTCTACATTATATGCATGTTATATTTTATTTATTATAATTATTTGTTTGCATGGTTGCCTATTCTCATACTTGCCTTTATGCAAATGTTTGTCTTTACTTGGATTGTGTGATTGCATATTGAGTGACAGATCCATGATGAGGCAAATGATGATCGTAGTTAGGATAGTTCATCCTTGTTTTGCACTTGAACTAGATGACTAATATAATTACATCCTCCTAGTCTCCATATTTTACAAATAAAATCAAGGTTCATGTAATTTTTCTATCAATATTAATATAATCAAGCTAAATAAATACATCTTTATCAAATCAAATCCATCAATCTTATCCACTCTATTCCTATCAACCTTTCCCTCTCAATTTCAATCTCTCTCATAATCACCATTAATTCAAATCAAGTTATCCTAATATATTTCTCTCTATAAATCCATTCTTATTAACCATGGTCAATCCATATTTTACAAATTAATTTTCAATAAAATCTATCTTTGGTCAACTTAAATCAATTTAGATCAACCTATCCCTATTAATTTAAGTCAATATCACTATAAATTTGAATCAACTTATCCCTTGTAATATGAATCCGAATATCTCAATCAAATCAAATAAATCTATCTCTATTGATCAATCCAACTTAGTCCATATTTATCAATTTACATCAGTCTATTAGCCATCAATCTATTTCTATCAATAAAAATCAATCTACCTCTTCATCAATCTATCATTTATCTCTATCATTTATCACTATCTAGGTAAATCTACTTTGTCTTGGAATTAAATATTTAAGATCCTCCAGACTACAACTTCCTTTCCACATGATGAATACTTTAAATTTCATAGGTATTGATTACAAATACAGCCACATCAACTTCTTTTGTCTCATCCTTGACTACATGATGAATATTATGAGCCTTTATAGGTGTTGATAACCCTGTCCATATTATATTTCTTTCCCACATAATATCTTATGTGTGGGTCCAACCAAATAACACAAAAATGTCTCCTTAACTAAGGGCATCAATGTTGTCACACTAATCAAGCATAAGTCTGGTTTAACACTTCACTATGAGGTAACTCAAATAAAAATCAATCTGATCACCATAAGGCTAAGGGGTAAAATCAATCAAGACACCTTATGGCTAACAGGATATTTAGATCTTTTTAAATGTTCTATGGCTAATGAATGAATAAAATCATCAAAACATCCTTTAAAAAAGTACTTAAATGTAATCCAATCATAAAAATTTCCTTTAAGCACTTTATTTAAGGAATTACATCTCAACTCATCAAAATTCTCTCTAAGTATTTTCTTAGAGGTATTCATATATTAAATTATCAACACATCAAAAATATCCTTCAAGTGTTTACAAAAAGGTAATCATGTATATAAAAATATACTTTGGTTTCTTTGCTCAAAGGTAATCATGTTCATAAAAAAATTCCCTTTCAACGCTTACTCAAATGTAATCAATATATCAAAAATATCCTTTGGGTTCCCACTCAAAGGTAATTGGTTTATCGAAAATGTACTTTGGTCGCTCACTCAAAGGTAATCGATTTATAAAAAATGTCCTTTGGGAACTCACTCAAAGGTAATTATTTTATCAGAAATACCCTTTGGGTATCTTCTCAAAAGTAATTAGTTTTTTTAAATTATCCTTTAAGGAAATCAATTTTAAAAAATATCCTTTAAGTTCAAGCTTAAAGGTGATCGATCTCAAAATTTATCCTTTAATTTCATGCTTAAATATAATCAATCTAAAAAATTATCCTTTAAGTTCATGCTTAAAGGTAGTCAATCTCAAAATGTTTCCTTTAAGTATAGGCTTAAAGGTAATCGATCTCAAAAATTATCCTTTAAGTTCATGCTTAAAGGTAGTCAATATAAATAATTATCCTTTAAGTTCACACTTAAAGGTAATTAATTACAAAAATATCCTTTAAGGTAACACTTAAAGGTAATCACTTACAAAAATATCCTTTAAGGTAACACTTAAAGGTAATCAATTTTAAAAATATCCTTTAAGTTAAATTCTTAAAGGTAATCGATTACAAAATGCTCTTTTGTGCACATATATATATCTCATGAAGGTAAATCTATCACTACTTAAGTGCTCATCCAATAATTAGGCTAAGAGACCACTACTTAAGGGTGAATCTCTTTATACATAGCTATATATTTATATTTTAGAAAAATAGGTAGCACTTAAAAGCAGTTAGTCACAAAAAATGTCCTTTAAGTTAAAACACTTAAAGACAATCAATTTTACAAAAAAAAAAAAATTGGCAAAGTTTGGTGTCTCTCATCCTTTCATTCTTTCCCTTCATCTCTTTTCATCTTCCCTCTTTCATCTCTTTATTTGATCTTCCTTAACCCATCCTTAATTCAACATTAATTATCAATAATAAATCATTAATTAAATCTCTAATCAACCATCATATCAATCAAAACCTCCTCTATCCAATCAAACCTAAATATTTTTTATTATTCTTGATAAAATCAAATTTTAATTGTTTAGCCCATGTTAATCAAATTTTCACCATTGCCCTCGTGTGGATCATAGCCAAATAAAGTTTTCTTAGTTCAATATGGTTTTATTTTAAAAACTCAATGGGGCATACTAGGGTAAGGTAGCATTTAATTTTATCCAAAATATAATCCTTAGTATCACTTTAATAAATCCTTGTATACCTCATAAATCTTAAGCACGAATGCAAAATTTGGGGCATCTAAGTAAGTTTTTGACGTATTTATTTTATAATAAATGCATAAAAAGTGACAAGCTATAAACAACCAATTTTGTAAACTTTAGTGCACCACAAATCCATCCACCAACATTCTAATCAACTAAACTAAATCCTCCTTTCTCATACCCAAATTTGGAACATTTAGTGCTCTAAAAGCCATGGCATATTTAGGCATTAATATCTATTATAATTTTTTACAAAACTATAAATAAATACTTCTATTAGAATAGGCTTAAAAAGATATTTCCAATGAGTATATATACCTATACTCCCATAATGATCAATACCTCAAACTACAAGAAAATAATGCCTAGGTATTTCACTGGCTCCACCTAGACCTATGGCTGCCAATGTAGTAGAAAAATTAGTTGAGGTTACTACCTTAGTTCTTTCTTTGGCCGAAACTGTTAGAGATATCCAATCACATTCTTCCTCCCCCTCTCATACTCATTCTCCTAAATGTGAAGTCAAAATCTATGAAGGCTCTAGGGATCCTGATGTCCTCAATACCTGGATCTTAGATATGGAGACTTGGTTTGAATTCACTCAAACCCCGGACGATGAAAAAGTTCCATTTGCCAAGCTCAAACTCTCTGGCATGGCTAAGGTTCTCATTACCAAATGCCAAGGAACTCAGAACCCCATCTCAACTTGGGATGCTTTGGTTACGGCCTTGAAAGCCACTTTTTATCCATCCAACTATGATGATGATCTCCTTAACCATTGGCTTCGCCTTCATTAGGGCAAGAATCAGTCCATTCAGGACTATGTCCATCAATTCAACAGATTATGTGTGTTGCTTCACGTTTCAGATCCCACTACTTCCCTTATTGCCAAATTCAAAAGTGGTCTTCTTGCACACTTTTATCAAGAAATCAAGTACACTTCTTGTACAACTCTTGATGATGTTTTCAAATAGGCACAACTTGCGGAGGAGAAGTTTGCAGCACAACACAAGGGGAACCACTACTCTTCAGGAGGTTCAAAGCCATCACCTCATCCTCAACAATAGGCGCCACGAAGCTCTTCCTATTTTCCCCCTTCTCATTCTTCTCCTACTCCCACTCCTTCTCAGTCCTCTACTTCTAAGCATACATTTCATGCTTCTTCTTCTTCTTCTTCTAATGCTAAGTCTCAAAAATTTTGTAATTATTGTAAATGAAAAGGGTATCTTAAATCTGAATGTAGACAATTGCAGAAGAAGAAGACCTTGTTTGTACAGTCTGATGAGGGTACCAATGAAAACCCCATCAAGACTACTGGTGAAGAAAAGGTCTATGAGGAGTTGAAAGGAAAACTCAATATTGTAATGAATCATCATTCTGATGCTCGAGATCGTGACAATCTCTTCATCACGCGTGCTCATTTGCATCATGATTTTGTAGTAGATTGTATCATCGACAATGGCTCACAAAAGAACTTGATAGTGTAGTCCATTGTTGATAAGCTCAAGCTCCCTACTTCTCCACATCCTCATCCTTACTCCCTTGGATGGAAGGATAGTGAGACCTCTTCACAGATTACACACACATGCACTCTTGCATTTGCCTTTGGTCCAAATTTTAGAGACAAGGTCACTTGTGATGTGACCCCAATGGATTGTTGTGGTCTTTTGCTTGGTAAGCCCTATCAATATGATAGGCGTGCTACATATGATGCTTATAAAAATACATACACATTGCAGCAAGATAATAAGCACTATCTCATTCACTCAATTCAAGAACCTACCAAGCACTCCAATAATCTATTGCTAAGTTGTAGACAAGCACGCAAAGAAGCCAATCAAGCACAGGCACTTGCTCTCATTTTCATTCATCCACAGCATAAGCACTTTTCAGCAACAACTTCTAAATCCAATAGACCCAAAGCAATTGATAACATATTGCACAAATATCAAAGTGTTTTTCAAGAGCCCACTTGCTTGCCTCCAAAAAGGGCCATTAACCACACTATTGATATAGTTCCAGCTGCACCTCTTCCTAATGCCCCCATGTACAGGCAATCACTTTTGCAATATGATGAAATAAAGAAGCAAATTCAGGACCTTCTAGATAAAGGTTTCATTAAACCAAGCATTTCTCCTTGTGCCTCTCCTATTCTTCTTGTTCTAAAAAAATATGGCACTTGGCATCTTTGCATTGATTTTCGAGCACTTAATAAAATCACAATAAAAAATAGATATCCACTCCCTCGTATTGATGATCTCTTAGACCAACTTCAGGGAGCCAAGTTTTTCACAAAGATTGATCTCAAAAGTGGATATCATCAGGTCCGCATCCAGGCTGAAGATACATGGAAGACAACTTTCAAAACAAATATGGGTCTTTTTGAATGGCTTGTTATGCCCTTTGGCCTCACCAATGCTCCTGCTACCTTCATGAGGCTCATGAATGAAGTTTTTAGAGACTGTTTGGATAGATATGTAATCATATATCTTGATGATATTCTCATATTTTCTCCTACATGGGAGACCCATTTGCAACATTTGGATCATGTTCTTTCCATCCTTCAACAACATCAGTTGTATGCCAATTTGCCTAAGTGCTCTTTTGGGTAAAATTCTATTTCCTACCTTGGCTTTATCATTGATGAGCAAGGTATTCAGGTGGATCCTAGCAAAGTAGAAGTCCTCCTTAATTGGCCTACTCCTACCACTGCCACTGAGTTATGGAGTTTCCTTGGCCTAGCCAACTTCTACCGCAAGTTTATTCTAGGCTATTCCACCATTGCTACTCCTTTGCATAATTTGACTAAGGCAAAATCTGTTTTCCATTGGACTCCTGCCCATTCCCATGCATTTTCCACTTTGAAAGATAAGCTTTGTTCTGCTCTTGTTCTCGTTATTCCTGACCTTAGACAACCTTTTGAGATTGAAATTGATGCTTCTCAATTTGCCCTTGGTGTTGTCCTCAAACAAAATGGTCATCCTATTGCTTATCATTCCGAGTCCTTTTCCATTGCCAAGCAAAATTATTCTACATATGACAAAGAGCTTTATGCCTTAGTCCAAGCTATCAAATATTGGCGTCATTACCTCTTAGGCAAAGAAACCATTGTTCATACAGATCATTTGCCTTTGCAGTTACTCCAATCTCAGAATAAAATCCAAGAAGCTCGCCACATGAAATGGGCTTCTTACCTTCAACAATTCCACCTTGTCATAAAATACAAAAAGGGTAGTACAAATTTTGTGGCTGATTGCCTAAGTCATCCTCCTTCCTCCCATGCTTTGACTATTGTTACTACCTCACACTTGGGATTTTAGTCTTGGCCTTCTTTGTATCCTCATGACCATGACTTTGCCATAGTTTTTAAGCATTTACACCATCCTTCCTCTTCAAATTTGACCCCTTTTCAATATTATCATCTTAAGGATGGTTTGCTTTACCACCTGGATAAAATTTGTGTACCCTCTGAGTCTCGACAATCCCTTATTAAGGAGGCACATTCTACCCTTTATGGTGGATATTTTGGAAAGCATAAAACTCTTCATCACTTGAAGCGATTCTTCTATTGGCCCCACATGCAACGTGATGTTTTGAGGTATTTGAGGTAGTGTGCTGCTTGTTGCAAATCCAAGCCATCCAACAGGAATCTCGGCCTCAACATGCCTTTGCCCATTGCATCTTGTCCATGGGAAAGTATTTCAATGGATCTAGTTAGTGGTTTTCCTAAGACAGTCCGTCAGCATGACTATGTTTTTGTCATAGTTGATCGATTTAGTAAAATGGCTAAGTTCATCCCTTGTAGAAAAACCAGTTCCACTGCCAACTTAGCCCAACTCTTCTTTGATATTGTTTGGTGTTCCTTTGGTCTACCCACTAGTATTGTTTTTGACCGTGATTCCTATTTTGTTGATCATTTTTGGCATTCATTATGGAAAATTTTAGGGGTATCTCTTAACTTTTCCATAGCTTTTCATCCTCAATCCGATGGTCAAACTGAAGTAGTCAATCGTACTCTTGTCCAAAGTCTTCATATTTTTCACCATTCATCTCCAGCCAAATGGGATTTGAGTCTTACCCACATTGAGCATGCATATAATCGGGTTGTCCATTCCTCCATAGGTCACTCACCCTTTGAAGTATGTCTAGGTTTTCAACCCTTAGCACCTTATGAGTTACCCTTGTCCCTTCCATCTCCTATCACAACCCATATGAAAAAAGAGCAAGACAAAGCCCATTCCTTCATCCACCATTTGCAATAGCTTCACTCTAACATTGTTTCCATTTTGCAGAAAACCCAGTAGCAACAAAAGAAAGCCATGGACAAACACCGTGTTCCACATCATTTCCAAGTGGGAGATAGAGTTTGGTTGCACCTTGATCATCGCAGGTTCCAGGGGATGGTCCATAGCAATATCAAACCCATTCACTTTGGGCCATACACTATTATACAACAGGTGTTCGAGAATGCTTTTTGGCTTGATCTTCCAGCACACTTGGGCATCCATGATGTCATCAATGTTGACTTACTTCGACCATACCATGAGTCTACATTGGAGACAGACCCTGTCATTAGTCATCCTACTGATATTGTACCTGACTTCCAGTTTCCTTTGGAGAATGATCATCTTTTTGACACCAGGACGTGCCACACTCACCAGGGATCTTCGACTTCCTACCTTGTGGCCAAATGAGGACAACTACCACATCAGGCCCGATGGATCTCTCATAGCCAGATGGTTCATGAATTTCCTTCCCTTTTGACCGTATTGGAGCCCAATGCTCTTACGGTGGGGAGGAATGATAAGGAATGACACGTATAAACTTTCTATTTTTTTGTATATGGATATAGTTTCTATTTTGCATGGATAATATTTTGGACAATCTGTTCTTATCCACAATATGTCCTTATCTAGTTGTATTGAACTCGCCTATTTATAGGCCCTTTCTACACAATAATAATCAGTTCATTTTTGGGTCTTGAGTGTGTAAGCCTTCTTGTGGTGTTCCACATAATTTATTAATTTAATATAAAGGTTTATTCTTTAGTCTTGACCTAAATGTCTCTTGTAATTGATCATTATACCCATTTATACTAACCATTTCTTTTTTGGTTGGAGTGTAATTATTTTTTCTTTAGTGAGATATTTTGGTATCTATGGTTATCCTTTTATAACATGTATATTATTTTTGTGAGTTATTTATGCTTATTATTTTATAATGTGTTGATTCTATTTGTTTTTTTGGAAAGTATTGTGAATTCCAACATATAATACATGCATTGTTATTTTATTTCCATTCAATGCTTGAATTGAACATTAAATTATTTAGTTCTTGGACAAAAAATAAATGTCATGCACTAAAGTTGTGAAAATATTGTAATTAAAGTCGTTTATAAAAATTGAATATAAAATTTATTCATGTAAAATGTGTGAAAATCATGTTATGTATAGCAAATTCATGGAATTTGGATATTCATGTAAAATAATGCTTATTATATCATTGTTTTTTAATAAAATGATGAGTTGTAACTAGGTGCATCTGTTTATTTGAATACGTACACCAAAAGAAAATTTTTGTATAGGTGACACTCTTCCCCTTCAAACCAACTAGCAAATCAATGTAAGATCACAACACTTAAAATTTTTACACATACACACCTTCCATGTTCCATTTCAATACCAATCTATGAAAGCTTATTAAATTGTTTCATTAAAATATTTTCACATGCTGGATAAAAAGCACGAGTTAGCACTTGTTTGTATTTCTATTTCTCATCCTATTATCCAAGATTGATACAATAAATCATGGTCTTGTAATAAACCTAGTAATATCTCACATAGATGGCCACCTCTATCATAACCTATTCAAACATTAATGTTGACCTTAAATCCAAAGAAATCATGTTTTCCTCTTTTTAAAAGATTTAGTCATAATTGTAGCATATTCCTTCATATTATTTTAACACAAACTGGAGTGACAAATCATTCCCAATTCATATTACTTTTTATTTCTTTTTTATTCAAATACTTCATTTACTTTTGTACAATTAAAGAATTCTTTTTTAAAAACACCATATGAATCATTTTCATTTAATCATTATAGACTTCTCTAAGTCATTGAGTCAATAAAATCCAATCCATTTTACAAGAAGCAAATTTTTGACGAAAATCTTCTAAACAATAGAATGCATTTTATCTATATATCTATTTATCCAACTATATTATATTTTATCTCCTATTTTTTTGCCTTACTACTAGACTAAATCCTTAATAGTAACCTATTGCTTGAATTATATTATTTTGTCAACTTGACCAATTGGCTTAACAAAAGCTTTTTTTATATATGATTTCCTTTAATACCAAATTAGTGGTTATATCTTGATCTCTTCTTAATATGAACAAAATATTTTTGTAATTAAAACTCTTGTTTATGACCAACTAAGCATTTATCATTAAAGGAAGATTTTTGGAAAGTAAATTCTTCTAAGGTCTATCTCTTCTAATAGTTTGAGACTTTTTGCATTCTCATTTTTAAAAAATAAACTATCCAATGAACCAATCCTTTGCCAATCAATGGAATCCCAATACTACATTCTAACAATAAATTTGCACTCTAATAATTTAGGCATATATCATCCAATATACTACTAGGCCCATTAAAAAAATATTAACTAGAATGCACCACTCAATCCAACATGGATGTGTATTGATGACCATATTTTTAAGTAATGAATTGTTTATACAAATATTTTAAGCTTTCTTATTAAAATTTAAGCAAATTGCTTGTGTGGTATTTCATACAATTTATTTGTACATGTTATTTCAATATTCAAATTTATTTTTTGAATCAGTTATATTGAATTGAAAAGAGCCCCACCTATATTACATCAATGATCACATGGTGGTATTACAACAAGCTTGATAATTTTGCATGTATAGCTTGACAAGATTCAAACCTTGGTCTACTCTTTAAAAGTTGAGGAATCTAATAGGTTAAGCTAATGTCATTTGATATTTCAATAATTCATTTATTATAAATAAAATTTAATAATTTTGGATAATATTTATTTATATCTAATGAACATGCTACCCTACTTCTATAACTTGAGTGGCATAATACTAAGAATTTAGAACTCCTAATATGGTATTCAAGGTTCGAATCCAATGGAAATAGAGTTCTACACCATAAAATTGTAAATTGGTTAATTAAATGAGAGAATAACATGGATACAACAAGATGGTGAGATATGAAAAAAATATTTTATTGAATTAAATATTTTCTCTTTTAATTCATAATATAAAATACAAAAAAAAAAAAAATTAAAAGTTGCATGATTTTCCTAACCTCTTATATAAAATATAATAAAGTAATATATGATAATATGATTTATTAAAATAGATGAAATAAGAATAAGGTTCATTTTAACTCTATATTACCAATTTAAAAAAAAAACTATTAATATGTTTTAAATTGTTCTATTTTTTATTTTAATAATTATTATATAATTTAATTATTAGAGACTTATTATATTGTGTGAAATTAACTTCTTTTTGTTTAATTAATTAAATAGATAATTTTAGTTTTTAAATAAATATCATAATTTTATATATTTAAATAATGATATCATAAGAGATCCAAATTGAATCCCAAATAATATTTGAGCTTTCATTTCTAAAACTTTTATATATATACTTGTTATTGTAATATTACATTAGGGTCCTTGAACCTATACAAAGGGGTTTTGAGGTTTTAGAAGGGACTTCAAACCATTATAAATCCAAAGAGTATTCAATGAGTTCGAAGTACATCAAATAAAATATGGATCCAAAAATCCCACCTTATCTCCTCTTTAAAATTCAAATTTGAAAAAGAGTGCCAAAGAGTAAGACATCGAGCAAAATGAGGCACTCGAGAAAGACTGGGTAAAAACAACGAGGATTTCAACCAAAAATTGAAAAAAATCCTACCCAATGAGATTCAAGCGAACCAACAAGCCACGCATAGCCATTAGGATACTGCAACAGAAATTCCCACTTGCTACGAAGCCCACAAAGTATACCCAAAATGAAATAGTCAAAAACTAGGAGAATGGTGTTGACAAATCAGCAAGAGAAAAAAACATACAAATTTTCGATTTAAAAAAGAAAACTCTCGAAACACCATTGGAAAGAAAACATCTAGAATTAAACAAAAATTCCCACTTGCTACGAAGCCCTCATAACACGCTGACAAAAGAAATGAAACACAAATTTCTACTTTAAAAATGAGAACTCTTGAATCACCCAATGCAAAGAAAGCAAGATGAATAAAACAAAATAATCTCACTTGCTTGGAAGCCCTCAGAGCTTAGAAGCTCAAAAAATAAAACTAAAAAATCCAAGGATCTCTAAGAAAATAAAACAAACCCTCCCCACAAGAGATCTCAGTCAAGGAACATAGACCTCCTTTGACACACGATCCATACAGCAGTTGGAGCCCTATCGAGGGGGGCGAACAACAAAAACAGTATAGCCTGTAAAAGGAGAGATCTGCAACTAAGTACACTAACAACTGAAAAACATTCTAAATCTGGATTCCAATCAACCATAGGATCAATTGAAGAGAATAATCAGGATAAACCAACCCAAAACAACACCTGAAAGGAAATAAAAGGAAGATCCCAATAAAAAGTTGGAGCTTTGGAACCCTAGGATCCAAAAAAACTAGAGAAGTCTAACAACTGATCCACCCCCTACAATCCACCAACACTAGGAAACAAGTATATTTGACAAATGTACACTTTATAAATTTATATTATAGATGTGTGTAAATTTTTTTTCAAACAATTTCAATAAATCTCCATGTCCCCCTATAGAAAATCTAGAAGAACAAATATGATTTAGGTTTCTTATAGATTTTTAATCCACTTTATCCTCGATAGTGTATTGAAGGAATTTTTATTTTTTATTAATACATGTGATAAGAAGACTATTATTCATAAATAGAAGAGTTGTAAATACTTGAGGATATTTTTATTTGACAAGTGCCGACAAAATCAATATAAAAAAATATGCAACCAAGCCTTGGCCATCCATATGCAAACCTAGTGCTTGATGAAGAAAAATAACAAGGTTCTTACTACCATGAGATCCATCATGTCTCTCCCACATTACCATTTGGCTAAACCTCTATTGTGCCTTGCCCTTCATCTTGTATAGGGTATGTGTAAACCACTTCATCTAATTAAACAAATTTACATGTGGAAGGATATTTATTAAGAGAGGACCTTAGGTCCATGTGGTACTGGTGCATGGAAAAATTTGAGAAGAAGATTCAGAGATGGAAGCATAAGATGATCTCCTTTGCTGGAAAGCTTACTATGGTAAGAAAAATTCTTTAGGCTTACCATATGTATTATTCGTCTTGTTGGTTGCCCAATTCCACTCAATATAAGAAGTTGGAGACATGCATTAGGAATTTTTTATGGTCCAATATGGATGGTACTAGGAGGGTTCCTCTTATAGCATGGAAATATTGTACTATTCCTAAGGCGGGTGGAGGTCTTGGCCTATTAGACATTCAACTTCAAGGTAAGATTCTTGCTTCAAAGTGGATCATCAGATGCTTAGACGGTGATATTGGATGGCAACGTATGCTCAGGTACAGGATAAAAAATTATGTGAATCTTGATGGCTTTCATGGGCAGTTCAGCTTTGAGGACATTGTGGGACATCCTAAAAAATTCAAAATCAGAGGATGCATTTTGATTAAAAGAATCTGGGAAGCCTGGAAAGTGGTGGTTAAAGGGCTTAATTGGGACTATTTGGAGAACAGAAGAGGATGGATGCTCTCTTCCAAGGCAATTTGCCTTTGGAAGACGAATGAGATTTATACTTCAGATATTCCCAATATTTAGTGTAAAATATTGAGTAAGAAAGGAATTTTTAGATGGGCTGATCTCTGGGATGAGAATTTTGGTCAATGGATTCCATGGTAGCAACTACTTGTTAAGTTTAAACTGAAGCCTTCAGATAAATTTGTGGTGCAACAAATTCAGGGTCTTTTGTCATCTGAGCAACTTTATAAGCTTACAAATGGTCTTCCTGGTCCTATCTGGAGAGACTGGAGATGGATTTATGGTAAGCCAATTTGGTGCTTCAAATTGGCTAAGATTTACCATTTGATGACTCCTTCTATTCCCTTAGGGGATGTTTTGAATGCCAGATGGGGTATTACTTGTCATTTCAAGAAATGGAGGAAACATTTGGTAGGAGTATGGAGGTTTCGAGTCTCTATGTAGTTAAAGGTGTTTGCTTGGCTGGTCATTATGTAGGGCCTGCAAAGTAAGGCTAGGCTTGCTAAATGGCTACTTTCTTCAAATAAATGCTCTAGTTGTGGACAAAGTGAAACCATTAAACATATTTTTTGGGATTTCCCAAGAGCAAGGAAGGTGTGGAAAGAGAAAAAGTGGATATATAGTTTGGTGATTCAGGAACAACTTAGGTGGAAGGTGTTTTGTTTGGGGACGAATCCAATTGTGCAACTTTCAAAAGTATTTTCTGGCATATTATTAGACTCTCTGTTTTGTTTGAAGAACACAAACTTATATTGAGAGGGGGGGTGAACAGTATAAGAGCACTTTTTAATTTTCATTCAAAATCAATATTATGCAATGTATAGATAGTAATATCAATCACAGTAATCAAAGCAATGCATAAATCACCACACACAATAGAGACACAAGTTTAACATGGTTCACCTAAATATGGCTATCTCCATGGAGAAAATATTTCTTCTAAATATTATTCAAATAATCTCTTGGGAATCCTTCCCAATTACAATCTTTATGGACCTCTGTCCAAAGGAGATTTTGATCCCCTAAATCAGGTTTGTGGATCTCTATCCATAGGTTAACTCCTTTTCCTCTACTCTGGTTGGTGATCCTCTAGAAGACTACTGCCTCCACTGCACTAGATTGTGGATCTATCTTCACTGAAGACTTTTGTCCCCACTCAGAAGACTTGTACTCACTACCTTGGCTAATGGATCTCTATCCATTGGACACTATTGTCCTCTCTGGTCTATTACCTCTAAAGCTCTGTCTCAAATCTGTACTAAAATAGTCCAGTCGGTCTAGCACAAATTTTCTCAACAAGTCCACTCAAATATGCACTAAACATAGTCTAGTTGATCTAGTACAAATTTGCTCAATAAGTCCACTCAAATCTACACTAAACACAATCCAATCGGTATAGCACAAATCTACTCAACAATTTCACTTAGATTTTTCTCAAATCTGCTCAACAAATTCACTCAGAACTTGCTCAAATATGCTCAACAAGTTCACTCAGAACTTGCTCAAATATGCTCAACAAGTTCACTCAAAACTTGCTCAAATATGCTCAATAGATCCACTCAGAACTTGCTCAAATATGCTCAATAGGTCCACTCAGAACCTATCCAAATCTGCTCAATAGGTCCACTCAGAACCTGTCCAAATCTTCTCAATAGGTCCACTCAGAACCTGTCCAAATCTGGTCAACAAGTCCACTCAGAACCATTGCAAATATGCTCAACAAGTCCACTCAAAACCTGTCCAAATATGCTCAACAGGTCCACTCAGAACCTATCCAAATCTTCCCAACAAGTCCACTCAAAACCTATCCAAATCTACTCAACAAGCTCACATAGAACTTGTCCAAATATGTTCAACAATCTCACACAAAACTTGTCCCAATAAGCTCAATAAGTCCTCTCTAGAACTTAACCAAATCTGTATTGTAAGCTTCTACAACAGCTCACACAAAATTAGTCCACAAGTCTTATCAAAGACTTACCTCAAATCTACTTAACAAGTCCACACATAGAACTTGTCCAATCTTATAGAATCATAAAGATAATTGTTAGAGACTCAATATGTTATACTCTCAATTCCAAAATCACTTTCTCAATTTTCTCAATCTCATAGAAGCATAAAGAGAATTGTTAGAGACTCAATATGTTCTATATTCAATGCTCAAACACTTTCACAATTTTCTCAATCTCATAGAAGCATAAAAAGAATTTTTAGAGACTCAATATGTTCTATACTCAATGCTCAATAACTTTCACAACTCAAATTAGAATGTACAGTAGTTTATTTTATGGAACTTGAATAATCACTTCATACAACCACTTGACTAGGCTCAACCAACTCAACTCAATCAATTATTTAATGAAAATCTCCTTTCTCACAAACCCTAGTCCAAGAATATATCAACCAACTCAAAATATTTCCAACAATGCTCAACAAAAAATCTCACATAATAATGATACTCATGTTCTTTTCAAAACCCTAACTCAATTCTTCACACAATTCAATAACTTCAACAACTATGCTTATCAAACAAGGTTTTAATCACAACTTTTAATTCCAGAAAACCTTGAAGCATTAACTCAAGAACTTTTGAAAAGGAAACCCTAATCAAATCCTTTTCACTCCAAAATTTATTTTCTAGTAAGCCAATCAATCAACTCAACCAAGAAAGAATTTTCCCATACCTTTTTGCTTGACAAGGATTTGATCTCACAAATTTGCCACACTCACAATTACTTCTTTGCCAATCTCAATAAGGGTTAGAAGATAATAATTTTCTCAACAAAACACAATGCAAAATGATATCAAAATTACACCTTATCACTCCAACTTAAATAATATTCAATACCTTCACAATAATCTTCTTTAACGCAAAAACCCTTATTAAAATTAAACAACACTCAAAAGTCTTAATCCTTCAATATTACAATATAGTAATTTGAGACTTTATCAAAAATAATTAAAACCAAAACTTCCTTATTACTCCAAGTGATGATTTTCAACTACCACCACTATCCAACAAACACCCTTTCTAAACAATTCCACTAACAACCCTTATACCTCTAAACTTAGGCAAATAATAAAAATTTAATGCAAATATTTACCTTGCCTTCCGAGGGATTCAAACCCTCAATAATGCCCATGACGTACGCCTTGTTGTGGCTCCAACAGTCGCACAAGCTACACGCTCGTTTGAGACGGAGGAAGCACCACGTGCTTCAAAACGTATCACTCTCTTGTCCCTTTGCAAAAATGTGCACCTTTGGCACCTTCAACCAACATGCCTACCAATGCACACCGCCACATTTCGAATGCTGGCTCCCTTTCCAAAAAATGTTTTACCACCGATCCACTTTCCACTAGGTCAAGCTGCCTGGTTGGGCTTCGACCATTCGACGCCTTCCACTTTGTTTCTATTCACTGGTAAATCAAACACAAAATTTGAAGTCTTTCTTTCACGAGCTCTTCTCTTTAAAAAAATTGTATGCAAAATAATCGATCGAGCAAGGATAAGGTTCAATGCCCTTTGGCATAGGTATTTATATTAAATTCCTCCATGCTTTGTAAAACGTCGATGCTTTTGAAGCTTTCATTAGCATGCGATGTCGGCAAATATTAGACCCTTGATAAAGTGCTTTGAATATTTTAAACTCCAAGCCCATATTTGGGTATTGTAAAATATTAAATATTTTACTTTGGGCTTTTAACCAAATCACTTTAATATTATAATATCAAACATTATAATATTATATCCTTTTAACCATTATAATATTATTGCTTCCTTCACATTGCATTCCATGGTGTAAATAATATTTATTTATAAAATTTAAATTCTTATTGAATTTAAATAATTTATAAAAAATATTATATATCCTTTTTAACTTTGTACTGAATCTCTTGACCTTTGACCTTCTTCCTGGATATCAAATAACAACTTTGACAACTTTATTCCTTGACAAAAACCTTGATGTTAATGTTGACTCCATTTTTTGACATCAATGATAATTTTAACTTTTAGGACTTAAAATGTCCAATATTGTTCATCTTATGGAAGGATAGATGTAATTTGGTCTTCAATAATGAAGACTCTATTGTTGCTCTCACTGTAATTCGGGCCCATACTTTAATTACTGAGCAGTTGAAAATTTTTAGGTCTGATATCTTGAAATATTACCTTAGAATTGACAAGGGGCTTAGAGCGGATTGCTTGTTGCTTTTGCACAAGCTGATGTAAGTTTGGAAGGCTTGTTTCTTGTCTGTTGTTGATGTACCTTATTGATTATTCTTTAATATGATGTATTTTTAAAAAATAAAAAATAAAGGACCTTCCTACCATAAAACCTTTTATTCTTTATATATAGCTTACCTTCAAATCCCTAAAAACTCAACCAAAATAAAACCTTATTATAATATAAAGTCGTCCATTTTCCAGTTCTTTATCAAATTTATCGAGAACTCAAAGTTAATCTAATTTAGGAGTAGTTAAAAGGTATGCTTGGTAAAAAAAACAGTTAAGAGGGTGCAATTACGTTACCAATCTATCAATAATTATATTCTTATCTAAATTAAAATAGTAAATGATCTCAGAGATTTCTCAAGTCAAAAGAATATTGTGGTCACAAATGTTTTTTATTGATAATAGGGTTTTGAAAGGGTCCCAAAACCTTTTACATAAGGGTCAGGGAGAGGATATCCGTAAAGAGAAGGTCTCCACAAAGATAAATTGTAGATGATCCGAGCAAGATAATATCATAACAACAAAAAGCATGACCATCCTGCGCAACACAAAATAGGGCAACCGACTTTTGGGATCTTGAGACAAACGAAAAGTTAATAACTGTTAAAATAACACATCTTATGGGAGCCTGGGATAAACTAAAAGTTAATAAATTTTAAAATAACCCATATTATGGAAGCTTGGGATAAATGAAAAGTAATAACTTAAATAAAAAATCCAACTTGTAGTAGCCTGGGACAAACCTCAAAAGGATAAACCCAACCAGCACAGGAGATATGACAAGAACAGATTTAAATTTTAAAATTTTAAAAATAAAAACTCCCGCCCAAGAGGGCCCAGAAAAGAGAGGCTAGCTAGTAAAGTTTGAAACTGGGTACCCACCCAACTAGAACCCAGAAACCAGCCTAGGAAAACCAAAAAACTACTCAAGATGAAAAACTCATCTAATGGGAGTCCGAGAAGCGCAATGGGATTTAAGGGAGAGTGTGGGAGGTCCCCTGCACTGGGCAAGTAGAACCCCGTTTCAAATTTCCTGCCTCTCCCTCCTTCAGTCTTGTTGATCTCTACTAGGCATATCTCCCTGCCGCATTTCCAGGACCTCCACGGGACCCTCCTATGCTTCCTAGGATGTGTTGTCCTGTCTTGATGTTTTTGCTATGGCTTGGCTGGTTTGTTCAAAATTTTACTTTCGTAGTGGCATCTAGTGGTGGTTGGTTTTCTCATATCTTGGCTCATGAGTGGGAGGTGTGAAGCCTTTCTCGATAAAACCATTCTGGTCTTTGGGGGACCCTATGATTTTTGTTGTCTAGGAAGGTTTCCTATGCTATTCTCTTGATTTTGGCTTTCGAAAGTGGGTCTCCCATATTGTTTTCTAGTTGTTTTTAACCTAGGATCTTCTCTTGCACCTTTTTTGGTCTTGGGATGGGGCCACATTTTTATTGTCTGTAGTTGGGTGACTCTTATGACTATTTTTAAGATGGGCTTTCGGGATGGGTTCGGTATCTTCTATTTTCAGAAGATCCATTTGTTGTTTGTTTTGGGGATTACCTTTGAATCCATTCTCTGCAACTCTTTTTTGGTCTTTGGGGTGGGTCAGTGCTTTCTTGTGTAATTGCAGATGATGGTGTCTTCTATTTTCTCCTTGGATGGATGTTTGGTGGGATTGGTGGTTTTTTGATACATGTAACTTTCAGATGGATATTTTTTGTTGTCCCTTTGGTCTTGGGTGGGGACCTGTGTTTTCCTGTTTACTGGAGAAGCTTGTATCTAATGGTTGTCCCTGTGTGTGTTTTTGTCCTCCAGTACCGAGATGCTATAGTGGATTGTTTCATCTCCAAGCATTCATGCCCCTTGCCTTGTATCAAGTCTCCTTCATAGCGAGATCTCTGTGCTTGTGGTGATCTCCCCGTGTTGTTGATCCTCTTTATAGGCTATCACTATTCTAGCGGGATTTTCTTTGTTGGGTTAGTGTTTGGGTTTCCCATGCCTTCCTAGACGGGTTTTATAGTTTTCCTGGCCCATTATGGGTAAGTTTGAGTTTTTCCAGGCCTTTTGGATAGGTTCTTCTTTTGCTACACCATGGCTCTCTAATTTTCTTAAATCTAGATTTGTGCCTTACTAATGGGAAATCTCTTTGGCCACAAACTTATTATTGACTAATTTATTTATTTTTATTTGGATCTTATGAATGTGTGAGTTGGAAGTTGACATTGTGTACTAGTGGAGGTCATAGGAGACCCCAGGAAGGAGGCATATATGATATGGGTTTATGTTATGATTTGTTTTGATATGTGAATGATATAGAGTGTGTTTTAAAGTTTATGAGGTTATATGTTATATGAAATGATATTTTTTATTATAAATTTATTTTAATGTTAATATACAATATGTAACTTTATATTTTTGTCAGTTACATAGGAGAGCTGGTCACAACCACGCTATTTTTAGTAACTAACAAGTGCAGTGTTCAAACCACAGGGGCTACTTCCACAAAACCTATTTCACTTCATTATTTTTGACTTGGCATGAAGGGGACCACCGGTTGCTCAGGATTCATACTATCATCATCAGTCTGGTGCACACTTAGAGGATTCAGATCAGACTACTACCTTTGCAAATAAGCTACCCCCGAGTTTTGAACCTAGGTGTCTTGTTGGTAAATTCCTAGTCAGACAAGCACTTACCAATCCACCTATCCCTCAGGGACTTAAATTTATATTTTGAAACTTATAATCTATGTATTATTTTGAATGGAACTTAAGTTTATATATGTACATGATAAAATATGTGACAAAAATATGTTCTATATTGAAACTTGTATAAGGTGCATATGAATGTTATGCTTTTGTTTTCTAATCATCCATTTTTACTCATAAATGTAAAGTTGATTGGTAATTTGATTGTTTTATTGTAATAGGTTGAAAAGTGAGGGATATCAAGGGTCACTCTTTGTAAATTGAACTTTACATTTCTAAAAAGTTAATTAAAGCATACCCATATTTGCCTTTCTATCAAAGATATTCTCCATATTCCTCAAACTACTAAGTTTCCATAATAAACTATTTTTTTTAAGGAACTAACAACAAAATCAATCCTTAGAGGAAATCAATTCAATTATTTTTCTTCTGTAGCAAAGGTTCTTCCTCCATTAATGTGACAAGACCTAAGATTGCATTTTTGCACTTCAAGCTCCTGAGGTAATATCTAGTTGTAATACATTTTGTAGGATATTCATTTTTAGAAAATTGGGCATCTCTTCTTCAAGTGTCCATATTTCTAACAACCATAACATCTTAGGGAGAAATTTTCAAATTTGCTTTGTTCCATGGCTTGATTGAACCTAAGGTTTACACCACTTTCGTGAAGACTAGAAGATGCATTCAAATCTGAGAGGCACGACTTTATTTCAAGCAACAAGTGTTTCTTCACCACTTGCGCTTTCTAGGCCACCTGCTTATTGAAGAGGCCCAAGCTCCTACATGCGCCACTTATTCTTCTCCATCCACACATTTCCACACATTTATCACCTGAAAACGCATTGAAACATAGTTAATTGAGGTCTTTTGATATGTTATATTATAATTCATTTTTAAACTATAAGTTGTATTATTAAATTTATTTTTAACTTTATTTTATTTAACTTAATATATAATAGTAACTTCTTATCAAGTTTGGAGCAATGTGGCTGCAACATCAGGGCTTAGAATATAGAATTATGGAATAATGATCTCGGGGTTTCTTGGGCCCTCTTATTTCTCAAGTGGCTTTCAAGATTAGATTTGTTAAGGCTAATCTTAAGATTTGGAACAAGTATATTTTGGAAACGTGTTCCTGAGGAAAAAGGAGTTAGTTGAATAGTTGGAGGAATTCGAATCAACATTGGAGTCAGGATAGGTGATAGAACGGGATAAATGTAAGGAACAAAAACTCTTAGCAGACCTACATAACATGTTGGTTGAAGAAGAAATTTTGTGGTGCCAAAAATCAAGATCCCTCTAGCTTCGTGAAGGTGATAGGAACACAAAATTCTTTCACATGTCTACCTTAAGGTATAGGAGCAATAATAGAATTAGAGAAGTGATGAAATCAAATGGTACAATCATGAAAGACATTATTGAAATCAGGGAAGAAGTGGTCAAGTTATTCAAATCCCTCCTATGCTCAAGAGATGATAGAGACCAACAAGTTAAAGAGAGGCTCCTACAACACATCCCCTTCCTAGTTTCATATGATATGAACAAAGTAATTTGTGCTCCCTTTAGGGATGTGGAAATTAGAGACATTGTTTTCTCTATGAGATGATTGAAAGCATCTGGGTTGGATGGCTTTCCTCTTATTTTCTTTGAGAGGTTTTAGCATATTGTAGGAAGGGATATATTTTTAGCTATGAGAGAAATCCAAGAATAGAATTTTATTCTAGCTAATGCTAACTCAACATTTATAATTTTTATTCCTAAGTCATTGGGTGCTAAAGACTTCTCTGACTTTAGGCCCTTTAGCCTCTGTAACACAAATTTTTAAAATTCTCACTAAAACTATGGCTAATAGACTCAAAGTTTGCCTACCGATAATTATTGACCATATTCAAAGTTATTTTATGGCTGGAAGGTAGATATTGGATGGTGTCATTGTTGTGCATGAGAGTAGACAAAGTAGAAGACTAGGAACCTTCCTCAAGCTAGACATGAATAAATCCTATGATCGAATCTCATGGATATTTCTATTGAGAATTCTAGGGAATTTTAGGTTTAGGCCAAGCTTAATTAGGCTTATTAGGGCCTGTATCTCCTTGGAAAAATTCTCAATCATAATTAATGGATTGTCAGTAGGATACTTCAGTAGTTATAAAGGAATCCATAAGGGAGATCCTATGTCACTGTATCTATTTATTTTACTAGTCGAGTCTTTGGGAAGAGCCTTGAAGGTGAATCCTAGTGTTATAGGGATCAAACCTGTAATTGTCATCGATCTGATTTCACATCATCAATTTTCTTATGACACATTTATTTCCTTCCTAGCCTCAATCCCTCAAGCCAAAGCAGTTAAAGAGATCCTCATGGACTATGAAAAATCGGCTGGGTAGAAAGTGAGTTTGAGGAAAAGTAAAGTATTTTTCCTTAATACTCCTCCAGGAAGGCAAAGGAGAATTGTTGAGATCCTGGGATATGAAATTGACTCTCTCCCTTTAGTTTATATAGGAATGACATTGTTCAAATGTGGTATTAAGTCATATTTTTGGGAGCCAGTCATGGAAAGAGTTCAAAAAAAGTTGATGGGGTGGAAAGGAGCTCTGTTGAGCCAAGCAGGTAAAATTATATTAGTTAAGTCTACTCTCCAGAGCATACTAGTGTATTTCATATCTCTCTTTAGGCTTCCAAAAAATATTCTTTGAAAAATTGAATAAATACAATAGTCTTTTCTCTAGTATGGTTTTTACGAGAAGAAGAAATTTCTACTAGTTTCTTGGAATCAAGTGTGCAACACAAAAGAGATGGGTGGCCTGGGTTTAATAAGGATGAAAATGTTGAATAGAGCGCTAATAGCTAAACAAATCTAGATATTGGTTCAAAAGGATAATGTCAATTGGGTTAGAATCTTGTTAGCCAAATATTTAGGCAACAATGGAAATTTTCTCATAGATATCACTCCTTCCCTTGGCTCAGCTTTCTAGTGAAGTATCGTTAAAAGTCACTCTAATATCTTAAAAGAGGGAAGATGGTTGTTAGGAATTGGGTAGAATATTGACTTTTAAAAATATACATAGGTAGTTGGCGGACCATTATATTTGTATCCAAACCTATGCTTGGTGGAACCAATCACAAACCAAGATTTTAGACCGAAAGTATGTGATTTTATTGGTTATATTAATGATAGAAACTATTAGAAACTCTTTTTTTCTTGGGGTTTTGTAGGATAAATAAATAACTTTTAAATATTTGATGGATATCCTGAAATGGATTGCCTAGTTAGTATAATCTAGACAGGTTGGTGTGGGGTGCTGAGAAGGACGGTTGCTTTTCTATAAAGTCAACCTATCATATTTTAGATGTCTCCTTTGACCCCTAGTTTCCTACTCATAATATTTGGTTGAAGGGCCTTACTCCCAAAGTGAATATTTTATTTTGGTTGGCAATCCAAGGTAAGTGCCTCACGCTGGATAATTTACCAAAAAGGGGTTTGGTATTCCTGAACATATGCTACCTATGTGGTAGCGTGGAAGAGTCCCCTGTTCACCTATTGTCTAATTGTTCATTTTCTCAGTCTATCCTCTCCCAATTATTGAGGTCTGTTGGTATGGATTGGGTATTTCTTAAGGTGTTATCTAATTTGGTCGTCCAATGGTGTTCACCCTTTTCGTCTTTGGACCTCTGTACTTTTTGATATTTTGGTTTACCTCATGTTTAGAGGCATATTTTGAAGGAGAGGAACACTCGAGCTTTTAAAAATGTTTCTCACCCTATTGATTTTGTTACCCTTCGTGTTGTAGTTAGCATTGTTGAAAATATGGGCATTCTCCCTTTTGAAAAGATTACTCTCGTTAGGGAGCTTGCTATGGATTCGGCCCTTGTTTTTATAACTTACCCTCTCGAGCCTCACCTTTAAGTCTCTGTCAAACTTAAAACTATTTGGAAACCTCCTCCTCCTAGTTGTTTGAAGCTTAATATCGATGGAACCTCCAAAGGGAATCCAAGACCAGTTGGTGCTAGGGGATTGATTAAAAACTCAAATAGAAGGATCTTGTTGGCCTTCACTAAAAACCTGGATCATCAGACCAATCACTTTATGAAGGCACGAGCTTTGTTACAAGGGGTCTCTCAATTAGATTTTATGAATGACAGGAAGGTTATTATTGAAGGGGATTCCCTTAATATCATAAACATGTTCAAAGGAGTTCAAACCCCTTCTTGGACGTTTGAAAATGAACTAGCTAAATTCCAAAGATGGATTCTTTCCCTCGAAACTGTTCAAATTAAGCATGTTTAAATAAATATTATCTACTTCCACAACTTTATATTTTATATTATATGGCATATTAATAGTGAAAAGAAAAGTGGAATTTTAAACAAGAGGATACAAGTCTAAATGACATGCTAAAGTTTGTATATTTTTTTAATGTTTTTATTTTAAATTATGTATTTTTGACTAACAAAATATAACAAATATTAGTGTGGGGTGATAAGAAAATGCATATACCTTCAAATTTTATCTTGATCTAATAAACATTATGCTAAATACTAACATTTTTATTGGAATCTTCCATTCATAATAATTTATTGTTTATCTTATATACACTATAATTAAAGATATGGTTAGTAAAACATGTTTTTAAGAAAACATATTTCTATAAGATTTGTTTTTGAATGATTGAAGGAAAGGGTTTTGAAAGGGACCCAAAACCTTTAACATTAAAGATAAAAAAAATGAGACAAGTAGAGCCAAAAAGAAAATATGGGTTTTTTAGAAACAGGGGATAACATCTAAAATAAAAACCACAACAAAGGAAGCCCCTGGAGCTACCAAAACAAAGAAACAAGAGGAGGAGTCATGCATCCTTATTTGGTTCTATTGTGCCTTGAGTGTTTTATCAAGGAAGTAAGAAGTTCACACTCCAATTCATCACGAGTAGAGATAAGAGAATCAACACCTGCATTTCTAATACATGGAATGACACACTATATGATATACTAAAGGGTCAACGGGAGAGACATAGGTTACCTCTTGAGGCTCCATAGACTCTTTTCAAGTGCCCTTGCTAGATGTTTGGAAAATTTCTTTGTCGTTCAAAGCCTAGGCTACCTCCAGAACCATATCCTTACTATTCGGAATCTAGGTCACCTTCTAGGCCAATTTTTGGGCCTCTTCTTAGGCCCTCTTCTCGAATTTCAAAACTTGGGCCTCATTCTGGGCCCTCTTTTGAGAAATCAAGGCATGGGCCTCTTCCTAGGCCCTCTTCTCAACAATAAAAACCTGGGCCTTCTTCTCAATAATCAAAACCTAGGCCTCTCCCTAGGCCCTCTTCTCGATGTTCAAAACCTGGGTCTCTTCTTGGGTCCTCTTCTTACGTTCAAAACCTAGGCCTTTTCCTGGGTCCCCATATTGACAGAGGGGCATTGTCTCCTGAGATGGCCCTATCTTTGGCATTTAGTATAGAAAGTTGATTTGTTATCGTAATCAATGACTTGGCGCTTGTAGTAGGAACCAAAGATGGGACCAATGAATATTGGTAGTTATGATTTGAGATTCATGTTGACACACAAGCAAGCATACACCATTCAAAATTTAGCTTTGGTTTTCGGGTCAAAAGCAACAAGGTCTCCAATGGTTCGAGCAATTCCTCTCAGGATTTCCTCATACCATAACTAAATGGGAAGGCCCGAAAACTTGAAGCAGATAGGGGCTGGGTTGATACTTTGAATAGATAAAAGCTAACATTCACTTATTTTCATTTAGTCTATAAAAATTCATTATCAATATGTATGGCAATGTAACATCAAGTATGAAATGCATGTACAAATTTACAAACAAGCAAATAGCATTTCGTACACAATGGGTCTAATTTACTATAAAAATCCAAAGGACACATCTTCGATAAATTTGTAACCTCATACAAATGAACTAAATTCATGGAATCTATTGAAATATCTTAATCTTATTCTAGAGTTCTTTAGTTTTAAAAATAGAAAAAAGTCATTTTTGTAGATATTTTATGCATTTATGCTATACACAAATCATAAATAAGCTTTCAATATATTTTCATACAATACCCACTACTCAAAACAAGAATCCTATAGATAAATTAAATAGTGTAAATCAAATATAATACTTCGAACTTAGAGTGTAAAACTGAAGCACTAAGTTATTGTAGCTAGACTTGACCTTGCATTCAGATATTTTATGCTATACACAAATCATAAATAAGCTTTCAAGAGATTTTCACACAATACTCGCTACTCAAAACAAGAACCCTATAGACAAATTAAATAGTGTAAATAAAATATAGTGCTTAGAACTTAAAGAGTGTAAAACAAAGCACTAAGTTATTATGGCTAGACTTGACCTTGCATTCAAACTACTCATGATAGATATGCAAGTTTTTGCTTTATGCATGACAATATTTGTATGTGAAAATTTAAATTTACTCAACAATGTAAATTATTCATTTGTAGTAGGCTACCATAATATAAATTTTATGTTTACCAATAAATATATCCAACTCTACATTATGTAATATTATGTTACTTCATGTTGTTGGTACCATTACAATTTCCCTAAACTATATAATTACTATAAACATGAGGTTAATATTAAATTTACCCCATCTTGCACACAATTACAAATGATCATATAGTCTAAAAATAGAGATAATAAATTAATTCAACTACTAAATTTGATTCCTTATCTAAATCTAAATCTTACCAAAGAAATAAAGAAAAAAACAAGGATAAGAATCTACTAAATTGTGTTCTTAACATATCATAAATTTAATGCATCAAAATTCCCCTACAAAAATACAAACTATTATCTACATAAATATGCTTATCTGTTCTTATACTTTTCATTATATAGCAAGTATTGCTTCCATTCAGCCTAACACACAATGTTACTCTCCTTACATATTTCAAATACAATTCCAATCCGTCTCTCATTTTAACATAGAGATTCATTGACAACAATGTGTTTAACACGTGAATTTCAAAATACCAATAGATACATGGTTAATTTATTGCAATTTATTATATTAAGTATATGCAATTTTTAAAATTCAATCACAAGGAACTTTGTCTCCCATGGCCTATGATGTATTCAAAAGGGTTATTTATTTTTATGCTGGTTATGAACTTAGTGTTTTATATAGTTGCCTAAGTTCAATTTTATTTTTTATTTGTAATTTTTTATGCACATAGCATATTCGGAGCATGTAAGGAGAGATATTTTAACCTGGGCTATGTACATAGCATATCCATGCAAGGGTTATTTATTTTTATGCTGGTTATGAACTTAGTGTTTTATATAGTTGCCTAAGTTCAATTTTATTTTTTATTTGTAATTTTTTATGTACATAGCATATTCAGAGCATGTAAGGAGAGATATTTTAACCTGGGCTATGTACATAGCATATCCGGAGCATGTAAGGAGAGATATTTTAACTTGGGCCTCTAGATTTCAATCAAGAGTTTTAACTACCCACTTGCTCTCCAACTCCTCTATATGAAGGGATCTAAGTTCAAATTTTAGGACATTGAAGGATCTAAGTTTAAATTTTAGGACATTGAGGAAATACAAAAATATACAATTTGTGGTAAATTAACAATCAACTTATATTAATTATAACATGATATTACCTATTGAAAAATTAACTATATAAAAACATTGAATTCTATTATGTATTAAGATGAATAATAATCATATGACTTCATATTATTAACAACTTGAACTTCAAAAACTAAAATTAAGTTCATTGTCTACTAACCATTATGTCGTATTAATAACCATAACATCATAAATGTTAGGAAAGTGATATCCATTTGAATCCATACAACTTATTAAAAAAATAATTTATTAGTTACAAAACTAAATTAATATAAAAAACATATAATTATTTTTTCCAATTTATAACATAACAGTATCCATTTATAGGAATATACCCTGCCATGCTAAACTAAAACTTTGACGAAATAATACCCATTTGTATATCTTATAATTATAAATAAATAAAATAAAATTGAACTGGCAAATTCAGATAATAAGAAAGAAAGTGAAATTTAATTACACAACACTAGTTCAAATACAAATATAAATATCAGTCAGTATCCATAGGTTATTCAGAACCATCCAACTTCGTATCACACAAAGTTAATTTATTTTCTAACAATAATTGTGGAATCAAGAAGATAAAAGTCATTTTAAAGAGCAGAATGTGATCTATAATGGCAGTTGGCCTAATTCCATTGTATATCACACAACCTGTGACATGAATACACCAAGGGCTTTCAGTGAACTATAAAACGGTAAATTTGAGTCTAAATTGATTTGCTTATTCTTAAAAAATGCATACCCTAATTGTAGGAAAATATGGTTTTCTCGATCATCTTCTCTATCTCCATGATCATCATTTTCCAATGAACTGGTCTCGGTGAATGGAGTTTCTTTGCTCTGGAAACCATATATCCACTCTTTTTTAAGCAGTAATATAAAGTTAACGTTACTACTTATTATGCAATAATGAAGTATATCTGCATTAAAAAACATCCCCATATCTCCCTCACCTGTGCTGGAGTTTTGCCATTTTGTTTTAATAATTGTTGTTGGTGTTGACACTTCTCCATTTGCATACTGAGCATTTCATTCTGCAACAAAAGGTAATACACGTTCAGAAAAAAATTATAATGATGTCAACTAATTTCACACGTTATTAGCATCTTAAACTTAAAAAAAAAAAACAGTGTTTTTGCCTTTCTTGATTTAATGCGTTTGACTCCTCGTTGTAGGCTGTTTTCTAGCTTTTCTAGTTCTTCGAAGTTTAGGCCCTCCAACTCTTTACCATTCATCTGTCTGAAAACCAAAACATATATTGGGTTAGAGTGTATTACTGAAATCATTAATATATTTTTTTAAATATAAAAATATTATATTTAAAAAGAAAACCAAATTTATGAAAAAGTATAAAATAATTTATTACCTACAGCTGTGGCTAAGATTTTGGTAACGTTGGTGCATGGTTACCAAGTCGATACTATTTGCCTGACAGAAGGATAAAAGATCCAGTTTTCAGTGCTAATGTTTTTCCAAAGTGTTAAAATAAAACGAAATCTCATCGTTAAAATAAAAATTAATATTATCGATCAATTAAAAAATTATACAGTTTTTTATTTTTTATTTTTTTTGATGAGGAACTTTTTATATACAACAAAATAAACACTGCAAATATCTGTAGTTGTACTTCATCTGCCTGGGTGTGTTAATAGACAACAACCATATAAGCTTGAAAACCACTCAATTTATAACAGATTTATTCACTCAAATTCAAATGTCATGATTTTTTTATTTTTTTTAATTATTATATTTAAAAGTATAATTAAATTTAATATATGAAGTATGGTTTATTATTTTTATATTTTAATTTAAATAATAATAATTTTAAATAAAAATATTAGTAAATTTAGTTAGTATATTATATATATGTTGATAGAATTATGGTTAATGTTTGTTGTAAAATGTCAGAAATAATAATAGGTTTTTGCAGTGTTAATAATAGTTGTAGTGTCAGGAATATTGTAGCTAAGAATGTCAGGAATATTGTAGTAGTGTTCAGATTTTCTAATATGCAGTGTTTATAATTATTATTATTTTTTTTTTTTTGTGGTGGCCACACGGGGTAAACAGACTGTGACCACGAGGGAACCATTACATAACATATCCGCAACATGTGAGGCGAGAGATTTGAACCTGGGCCTCTCAGCAACTAGATAGGTTTAACTACCCACTTGCTCTCCAACTCCTCTACATGGGCGGATGCAGTGTTTATTATTTTTATTTAGGGGTTGGATTTACTGTTTTATTTTTGTGTTGTTGCACTGACAGGAAGATAGTGACATTTGTCACATACTTGCAAGATAAGGAGAGCATAATTCCTTGTGCACAGTAGTGCCAGGAATGCCAAGAATAGAAAAATGCAATGTTTATTATTTTTATTTATGGGCTGCATTTACTGTTTTATTTTTGTATGGCTGCAATGATAGGAAGATAGTGACATTTGTCACATACTTGCAAGATGAGGAAAGCATTATTTTCTTGTGCAGGGTAGTGCTAGGTTTATATATATTTTTGCTATAAGTTTTTTAGTATGTAAAGGAAAAAAGTGCACGTTTCGCATTTGTTTGTATTGAAGATTGTTGCTTTTTTGTATAATTCCAACTGCAGTAATGAAATTTGTGTTGTAGCAGCATCTGGTATTCACTCTTTCTCTGTTTAGTATTTGTTTTTTGCATAGTTAGGTTTCTTTTTGCAAATCCAACAATTGGTATCAGAGCAAAGGTTTGTTTGTGAGGAGAAGATAGAGAAGTCTGCAATGTGAGGAGAAGGCAGATAAGCCTGTAGTAGATTGAAGAAGATGAAGAAACATGCAGATCCACAAGTACTTGCTACTTGGTCTCAAGCACAATGAGATCAGTTAAAGGAGAATAGGAAAAATGACTCAAAGGCCCTTTTCTTTATTCAACAAGCATTGCATGAATCAATTTTTCCAAGAATTGCTGCAACAACAAAATCAAAAGAGGCATGGGATCTACTTCAAAATGCATATCAAGGGATAAAAAAGGTAAAAATTATCAAACTTCAGACACTTAGAAGAGATTTTGAAAATATTTTTATGAAAAATTTTGAATCTATGCAATATTTTTTCACTCGAGTGATGGGATTAGTGAATCAAATTAGATCTTGTGGGGAGAATTTGTCAGATCAAAAAATTGTAGAAAAAATATTGAGAAGCCTTACTCCATGTTTTGATCCCATTGTGATTGCTATTGAAGAATCAAAGGATCTAACCTTGTTTTCAGTTAATGAGCTTATGGGATCTCTTCAAACTCATGAGCAGAGGATGAATAGATCCACTAAAAAATCTATTGAACAAGCTTTTCAAACGCAGCTTGATATTTCAGTGGATAAGGGAAGAGAATCATCTTATGAAGGAACAGAAAATTGTAGAAGAGGACATGCAAATAGAAGAAGAGGAAGTAGCAGTGGACGAGGTAGAGGAAACTACAATGGCAATAGAGGAAGAGGCAACTACAATGGCAACAGAGGAAGAGGTAACTCAAATGGCAACAGAGGAAGAGGTAAATACAAAGAGGAAACTATAGTAACAACAGAGAAAGAGGGAATAGCCACTATGAAAGAGGTAATCAAAATTTTGATAAATCACAAGTTCAATGTTATTATTGCCAAAAGTTTGGTCATTATGAACGTGATTGTTGGAAAAAGCAAAAGCAACAAGCTAATTTTTCTGAAGAAAAAGAAGAACAAAATAGTTTATTTTTTGCTTGTGATGTTACAAAAGAAATTTCTGATGAAGTATGGCTTTTGGATAGCAGTTGTAGCAATCACATGACAGGGAACAAAAACATCTTTGTAAATATGGATGAGTCTTTCAAATCTCAAGTTCGGCTTGGAGATGACAAGGAAGTTCAGGTCAAAGGCAAAGGCACCATTGCAGTTAAAACAAAACAAGGTGAGATAAGGTTCATTCATGATGTTTTATATGTGCCTGGATTGGCTCATAATTTGTTGAGTATAGGGCAGCTTATTGAAAAAGGATATTCAACTATTTTTAAAAATAATGAATGTGTTATCTATGACAAAAATGGTAGCAATCAGATTGTAGCAAAAGTTAGTATGCTACAAAACAAAATTTTCCCTCTTAGACTTGCATATGGAGAAGCTCAAGCTATGAAAGCAGTCTTGAATGATGACTCTTGGTTATGGCATATGAGGTATGGACATTTGAATTTTCAAGGGCTAAAACTACTATGTCAAAAGGAGATGGTGAGAGGATTACCATTCATTGATCGAGATGATCAAGTTTGTGAAGGTTGCATTTTTGGTAAACAACATCGAGATTCTTTTCTAGCAGGAGAAGCATGGAGGGCAAAGAAACCACTTGAATTAGTACATGTTGATATATGTGGTCCAATGCAAACCTTGTCACTCAACAAAAATAGGTATTTTATCATTTTTGTTGATGACTATAGTAGAAGAACTTGGGTATATTTCATCAAAGAAAAGTCAGAAGCTTTTTCTATTTTTCAACAATTTAAAGCTAATGTAGAAAAGCAAAGTGGTTGTTTTTTGAAAACTCTGTGTACATATAGAGGGGGAGAATTTACATCTAATGAATTTCAATATTTTTGCAAGAAGTATGGTATTCAAAGATAATTGACTACAAGCTATACTCCTCAGCAAAATGGAGTAGTTGAACGTAAGAATCGTACAATTGTGGAGATGGCAAGAAGCATGCTAAAGGCCAAGGATCTTCCAAATATTTTTTGGGCTGAAGCTGTAGCCACATCTATTTACTTGCTTAATAGATGTCCAACAAAAAGTGTAAGAAATATGACTCCTTATGAGGCATGGAGTGGAAGGAAGCCTAGTGTGGCTCATCTTAAGGTATTTGGTTGCATTGCTTATGCTCATATTGCTGAAGAAAAAAGAAAAAAACTTGATGATAAAAGTGAAAAATGTATTTTTATTGGCTATAGTGAGGAGACAAAAGGTTATAGGTTGTATAATCCAGTGATAAAAAGCTTGATAGTTAGTCGTGATGTAATTTTTGTTGAAAATGATGCATGGAAATGGAAAGAAAGTGTGCAGCAAGAAAAACCAGCAATTGTAGATATAGAACAAGATGCTTCATCTTATTCTACTAGCCCAAGTAGCAGCTCAAGTTCTACTCCCACTTCTTCAAGGTCAACATCTCCTTCATCTAGTCCTCCTTCAAGTCTGAGTCCTCCTCCAAGGAAGGTAAAAACTCTTGAAGAAATCTATGAAAGAACTACTAGTCCATTTATGAATTTTGCTTTATTATCTCATATTCAGGTAGAACCTAGATGTTTTGAAGATGCAGTGAAACATGAAGTTTGGTGTAAATCCATGGATGAGGAGATGGATGCCATAAAAAGGAATGAAACATGGGAGTTAGTAGATCCTCCACCAGAAAAGGATGTGATTGGGCTAAAGTGGATCTACAAAACAAAATATAAGGCAGATGGATCCATTGAGAGACACAAAGCAAGATTGGTAGCTAAAGGCTTCTCACAACAGCCAGGTATAGATTACAATGAGACCTATGCTCTTGTTGCAAGGTTAGAAACCATCAAAACTTTTTTTGGCATTAGCAGCACAATTTAAGTGGCCAATATATCAATTTGATGTTAAATCAGCTTTTTTAAATGGTGTGTTGGATGAAGTAGTATTTGTTGAACAACCACCAGGTTATGAAGTTGCAGGAAAGGAACAAAAGGTTTACAGGTTGAAAAAGGCTCTTTATGGGCTTAAGCAAGCACCAAGAGCCTGGTATAGCAGAATAGATGGATATCTTAAGAAAAATGGCTTTAACAAGAGTGAAAATGAACCTACACTCTATGTCAAATATAGAGGTATGGATGAACTACTTATTGCTTACTTGTATGTTGATGATTTGATTTACACTGGCAATAGCATAGTGTTAATTGAAGAATTCAAGAATGCCATGAAGAATGAATTTGAGATGACAGATTTGGGTTTGATGCATTACTTCCTTGGCTTAGAAGTAAGACAGATGAATGATGATATTTTTATCTCACAAGAAAAGTATGTTGTTGATTTGCTTGAGAAGTTTAGAATGAGAAATTGTAAACCATTGAACACACCCTTGAATGTGAGCGAGAAGCTAGTCAAGAATGATGGTAGTAAAAGGGTATATGTTACACTATACAAAAGCTTAGTTGGTAGCCTTATGTATCTTACTGCCACAAGACCTGATATCATGTATGTTGTATGTTTGATTTCAAGATTTATGCAAGATCCAAGTGAGATTCATTTTTGTGTAGCAAAAAGGATACTCAGGTATGTTCATGGTACAAGCAACTTTGGTATTTTGTACACATCAACTGATAATTTTGGATTGGTTGGGTATACAGATAGTGATTGGGCAGGATTCCTTGATGATCAGAAAAGCACTTCTGGAAATGTATTCAGCTTGGGATCAGGTGTGATTTCTTGGTCCTCAAAGAAGCAGTCAATAGTTGCACTATCAATAGCAAAAGCAGAATATATTGCAGCAGCATTAGCTTCATGTCAAGCAATATGGTTGAAGAGGATTTTGGCAGATTTGAGGTATGCACAAAATATGAAAACAATCATTCATTGTGATAACAATTCTGCAATTGCCATAGCAAAAAATCCAATCTCCAACAATCTGACTAAGCATATTGATATTAAGTATCACTTTATTAGAAATCTTGGATGAAAAAGATGTTAGGTGTTACCACATTAAGCATTAAGGAGGAGAATGATAGAATTAATGCTTAATGTTTGTTGTAACGGTTGTGATATTAACTTAGCAAATTCTAGGAATAATAATAGATTTTTGAAGTGCCAAGAATAGTTGCATTGTCAGGAATGCCAAGAATACTAGGAATATTGCAATGTTAAGATTTTTTAGTATGCAGTGTTTATTATTTTTATTTTGGGTCTGCATTTACTATTTTATTTTTGTATGACTGAACTGATAGGAATATATTGATATTTATCACATACTTGTAGGATGAGGAGAGCATAATTCTTTGTGCAAAGTAAAGCTAGGTTTATATATATTTTTGCTATAATATTTTCAGTATGTAAAGGAAAATAGTATAAGTTTTTGTTGCACAATTGTTTGTATTGAAGATTGTTGTTTTTTTGTATAACTGTAACTATAGTAAGGAATTTTGTATTACAACAATAATTAGTCTCCATTCCTTTTCTGTTTAATATTTTTTTTGTATAGTTAGGTTTCTTCTTGCAGATGCAACATATATATATTTTAAATATAAGATTCAAATTTAATTTATTAAATAGTATTACCTTAACTCGTTAGATTCCTCAACTTCCATAATTAAATCTTAAGATAAATGGATAATATATAACTTGTTTAATACCACTACGTGGTGATGTAATACGGGTGGGTGGTAATATAATAAGGGTGTGTCCCATTCAATCCATTATGACTAATTGAAAAAATCTAAATTTAATTTTTTTTTTTAAATCCCATGTTTTATTCTTAGTTGGCTTTTATATTTCCAATAAGATATAAATGCATGTGGATCGGCATGGAGCAAGAGCCAACTAATAATAGAATATGGCTAATTTGTTGAACAATAATGATGAAACCAACTTTATTTGATTGGTAAGAGATAATATTTAAATTAGTAGAGAAGTTACTTCTAATAAAAGGTATGGTTGAGATTGCATTGTTGAACAATTACGATGATATTGGATTTATTTGAGTAGAGAATTTACTTCTAATAAAGGAAATGGTATTCAATAAAATTGAAGTCTGTCTTTTTTTGCTTAAACAAGGTCACAACTAAAAGAGTGTGGAGTTCCTAAGAATAACAAATAGTAGGATGATAAATTTTTGATTTGAATTAAATTGCTAAAGCCTTCTTTATGAGGTACTTGTGTTTTCTTTACTTTTTACAAAATCAATGTTTGGCTCTAGTGAAAAATTTCTCCTTGGAGGAGTTTTGTACTTTGTTGATTGGTGAGAAAAAATATCATATTTATGAACAAAATCAAAGATAAGATTTAAGCTAATTTTACTAAGAAAAGCAAAAAAAAATAGATTCTTCAGTTTTTTGAGTTGGACAAAAAAAAAAATAATAATAATAATTTTACTATAAAAAATTAAAACATCTAAAATACTTTAAGAAGTGGGCCAATCTCTCCAAATAGTTTTAGAAGCAAGGGATTTTTAACAATGGATAATATTCTCTAATTTTTCCTCTAAAAAGTTCAGATAATTTTCCTTCAAATTTTGGAAAAAAAAACTGGGTTGGAGAATTAATGAGTGTATAGCTCTAAGATTCTTCATATTTTATCCTATTACTAATGGAAAAGTTAACAATAATAATGTAAATTTTAATAAGTAAATAATTTACTCACTACTCTAAATAACATAAAAGGGAAAGAGGATAGAGTTTTTAATTGATAAATTTCAGATTAAATAGACCCAGTTTAGAAATTATAAAATTAAAAATTATAGATGAGAGTGTGAAGCTTGATAACCCCTTGCATGCATTTATAGCTCCCCTTAATATCTAAGTGCATATGCTATTGGTATCTATATAAATAAAATAGGTATGCTATGTCATGATCATTTTTATCATTTAAACTACATAAGCATGTAATTGGTATAAATATATTTAGTATTTTTTTTGTCTCTTTACCACTAATTTTTTAGGGTGAATATCATCTAAATTAATTTTAAGATAAAATCTATTTGTAAGTGCTAAATAGTTGTTATCTTTGAGGATAATTTTTTTTATTGGTGGGAAAGAAAGGGTTTTGGAAGGATCCCACAATCTTTTACATGTTGAAGAAGCAAAACACTTTTCCAAGAACAAGAATTACAACAAAATTGGGAGGAAATATCCTGAAACTAAATAAAATAGAGAAGAGCCCAAAAATAGGGTAAACACTAAACATACTAAACAAATAAAAATAGAGGTTAAAATTGCCACGGGGTACCTCTCAGGCCAAGAGAAAAAGCATAGAGCTTTCTCATAAAAGACAAAATATAAGCACACTCCATCCGGTCAAAGAGAGGATGTATGCCACCAAGTCAGCATTAAGTAAAACTTGAGGAAATTTGTGCTTCCAAATGGTGATGCCATTTTGTGCAATCCCCATGTTGGTAAGGGTGTCGATCGTCTGGTTACCTTCGTAATAAAAATACTGAAGAACAACTTTGTTGAATCGTTGCATGAGACGTTTTGATTCATCAACTAAGTTTTGGGTCTTCCAACTAGTGGAGAGCTCATTTTTCATCTACTTAATTAGGATTAAAGAATCCCATTCAATGATAAAATTGAGGTAAGTGAAATAAAAAAAAAGTTTGAGACCTTGATAGCAACCTCCCACCTCAGCAAAATTGTTTGTTTGAAGTTCAATATTCTCAACGAAATCTAGAATGATTTTACCACTATGATCATGAAAAATGCCTTTAGCTCCTGCTCTTTCAGGACTTCCTTTGGTAGCCCCATCAAAGTTGAACTTGATCCATACTGGGGGAGGCGGTTTTCAACTGATTTGAAATCTGTCAAACAAAGTTCTTGTATGCTTCCCAGAAGGGGAAAGGAGCTTGAGTCACTAATATATTGGACTCCAAATGTGATGAAGGAGGATCATACGAAGGTAGGACTAAAATATTTTCAGAGGTAGAAGCTAACACATTGTTACCAATGGAGTGATGGTTTCTAGAAATGCCACAAAAGGCACAAGAACTTATTTCTCTCCAAATAACCCAAAGGTAGTGAGGAAGAATGAAAGACCATAGGGTTTTCAAGTTGAAACAAGAGAAAGGAGAAGGCCACTGAAGGCAGATATCAAGAATAGACTTAGGGTGGGTACAGGTACATGGAAAGTATAAATAATGAAATGAATATTATAAAGAGAAAACAAACATTCGAAGAAAAGGTGATGAACAAATTCTAACTTAGACTTACAAAGGTAACAAAAATTGGGAATAATTAGACCCCTGGCTTGCATATTGTCTAGAGTCAAGATTTGTTTTGGACCACTAGCTAGTAAAAGATAACTATTTTAGGTGTAATATGTTTAATCCATACCTTATTTTCCAAAAACCAATTGTGTGAAGTATCATCATTTACAAAGTATGCCAACTTAACCTAGAACGACCCTTTCTAGTTCTCTTTCCAAACCACTTTGTCTTCAGTTGGGGTCATTGGGATAACACAAACCTTCAATATTTTGTTTAGAGATTCAGCAGCCATACTTTGAACCCTTTTTAGACCTTGAAGTGGAACATATTTTCACACTCGTCTTTGACCATTACTATGAATGAAGTCACATACTTTTGGTCCAAAATGTTGATCTATGATGGGTTTAATTGGAGATAAAATCGAATCTTGAATCAAAGGGATCTCTCGAATCCAACAATCATTCCAAAAATCAATTTTATTACCATTTTGGAGCTGCCATCCTATCCTCACCCTTAGAATGTGCCTAGATTTCACAATGGAGTTCCAAATGGCTGATCCAACAAGAAGCTCATGATCCAAGAGAAAATTACTCTGGTGAAGATACTTGTTCTACAAGATGTCAGACCAAGTTGAGGCTTTCTCAAAAATTAGACGCCAACCTTGCTTAGCTAACAAGGCTAATTTCATCTTATTTATTCTTCTCAAACCCAAACTATTAGATTTTAATGATAAATTAAAGGAAATGCAACCACAAGATCTAAAATGAGCAAGTAATATTAACTATATGATAATGACAATATAATATGGAGGAAAACTATATGAGAAACTTCTGCAATTACTCATAAAATAGTCATTAAAGAAATATCACGAAAATAGTACAATGTAATATAATGGAGTACATGAACACTCCAAAACTTCTTGCATTATCTACATTGTATCTACCTTCTCTCTCATAACTAAGCTCTACCATCCTATTTGCTCTCTCTATTCTATATGTTTCTCTTATTCTATCAAAAGTCCTATATATAGAGAGATATGAACCTTGGCCTTTCACCTACCTACGACTCTTCATATTCCTATTCTATGACTCATGTACATGTGGACTACATGCAAATTTACATCATTGCACATTTTGACACTTGTGCATTTATTACATTGCATAAATTAAATACTTAAACTTTAATCTAAGATGCTTTCCTAATCTAATAATGTTTCCAAGGTGGTACATTGGCATGTTCCAAATAATGTAATATATTCGAGAACCCCCTTGTATTACATTATTTGGGTATTGAAGACTTTAGTCTTAAATATAGATCTTCCTCTTTTGAATGGTATATAGCTTGAACATGTCCTTCTTCTTCTTCTGCTTTAGTCTTTATGTTGTCCTTCCTTATCTTCTCCATTCCATTACTTTTTGGTATTTCAAAGTGTTTGGTAGGATCTTTGTCCTTGAAGTCTTCTAAGCATCCTTGATGAACTAAAGATCTTATAACTTTGCTAGTTATAAGTGGAACAAAATTGATCCGTTTTCTTTCCTTTGATTCTCTAAATGACCTGTTTCCTTGTTCTTCAAAAATTTTAAACTTGAATTTATTGTTAGTAGATGATTTTGAAATAAGAAATTGAAAGAGAATCTAATATATATATTAGTTTTTTCTTGAAATATTTTATAGTAATAGAATAAATATGAATGAGATTTTCCTCCACAATATTTACATGGATGGAAATTCCAACAATTTTCTTTCTCATGACAAAATTTGTTGCAATAAGTGCATTGTGAAGATATCCTAACTTCTTCATTACTGGACTTAGGAGAATCAAGTTCATCTATTTCCTTGATGAAATGGTCAAACCATCTATGTACAATTGAAGCTATTCTTTCATAAGTATTTAGGACATTTTTCTGATCAATATCCTTATCTATATTTTGAGTATGAATCTCTATTAATATAGTTGTTATCAATTCTTTTCCTCATATTATTGTAATTTCTTTCTATAGAATCTACTCTTGCTGACTTATTAGCTTGCAAGTTCTGAAAACTCTTTCCATGCCATATTGGTTCTTCTATTCTACTTGTACTTTATCTACTATCATTTCTAGAAGCAAGTATGGCTTTGAACTAATTCGATTCCTTGAATATTGTATACTTAATAAGATTTTCCATAGTTCTTTTTTGAAATAATATTTTGTGGTAGAAGTTTTAAAATTTCTAAACCTTTGAGGTTATCTACCTTATGTCTCCCTAGTTTTAATTATATGATAAAGTTTGATAAATACTTTTATAATATCACTTTTGTAGAACCCCTTCTATCTCCCTAGTCTTTTGAGTGTACTATAGTTTTATATGGTGGCTAGCTTTCTTTAGATTTATTTTGAGTTGAATTCCTAATTTTCAACTTCTATTTTTTACCTTATTTCTCCTATTAATGAATAAATAGAAATCTAGAAATAATTTTAATGCACTTTCAATTTTATGATGTTCTCTATTTTTCAAGACTCTATAGTTGGATTCCTTTTGTCCCTTCAATTTGTATAAGAGACTAGTATAATAATTTCCAACTTTCAAGCAATTCAATGTTTTGCTTCCTTTACCCTTTAATTCTCAATGGTTTAGTTTTCTAAATTTCAATGATCTAAATTTTGATGTAGTACTCCTTATATCTCCCTAATTTATAAAATGATAATATTTGCAAAATAATGGTTTAATTTCAAGGTAGAAAACCTTATATCTCCTAGTTTAATTATTTGTAAATATTTTGATAGTTGAATCTCAACTAATTCAATTTGAAATAGCTATTAGCAATATAAACTCATTGCTTTAATTGATTTTCTAAATCATTGTTAATTTATATAGGGTTATAGTTCCTTATATCTCCTTACAATAATTAATTAATATTAGAAATAAATAACCTTATATCTCCTTTGCATTATAGAAAGTAAATCTTAAATCAATGTAACTATACATGTCTGTGATGTGCTATGTGCTGATTGGTTATCCTTGATTGCGCTTTAAAGGTATTTGAACGTTGTATTTTCTTCATTCTTCGAGGTATGACACTGCAATAAATGCTCTTTGTTATCTACTACACTTAGGACTATATTTTCCTCCTCTTCTTTATCGTTTGACCTATGTAAGCAAGATCTACATGCTTTCTTTGGACATGGCTATTAATAGTTTTCTATCTCCCTTTGGAACGTATTCCATATGGCATTCACATTGATCTTGACCCTAAATATTCTTGCTAGGTGGTGTAGGAGAGTTACAAACTTTATATGGTGGTGTTTTAGGTAACGTAGGCGTTCTACTAGCCTTTGAATTTTGAAGCAATAATAACTGAGTGTTACTTCAAACTTGAGGGCTCTTTTTCTTGTGCAAGTTTTGTATTTTAAAGGTGTTTTTTGTGTATTTATAGGCACTCTTCT
Source organism: Wollemia nobilis (assembly GCA_028583015.1). NCBI lineage: Eukaryota > Viridiplantae > Streptophyta > Pinopsida > Araucariales > Araucariaceae > Wollemia > Wollemia nobilis. The sequence continues at coordinate 24,131,186 of JAQPPZ010003077.1, forward strand.
CCTTTGTGCCAAGTGGCACGAGATTCCTTCTCTTGGAGTGGAAAGTGGAAGCTTTTCCCTTGCATGTAACTACGCTCTCAACGCCCCTTATATCCAACTTTTGCAAGTTGTTTTGGCTTGCAACAACAACATGCTTTCTCCAATGAATGTGGATCCTCTCCAACCAAGATGACTCTATGGTTTTTCAAAATTATCTTCTAGGTGGTTGTTTGTCCAAGCTTTTATCCTTATCTTCTTGGGTAATGTAACTTACACCTTATCTTTACTATATTCCCTTACGTTATTATCCTTGCAACTTGTACCTCTATTATGTTATGTTGTCCTTGCTAATATTATTATGCTTCCCTTAGTCTCTTTTTAGTTGTAGGTTCCTCTTGCACTGTGAGCGCTACTTTCATGAGACATAATGGTGATGAATATGGTGTCTTTAGATACCTTTAATACTATGATTTTGAGTCCTTAGTTGACTCTCTTTCCTTCACTTCAAAGTTTGATCTTCAATCTTGATGATACAGATGCTTGATGACTATATTGTACTTGCTAATTTAGTGTCGTAAGAAACTCTAACTTTTGTCCTCCTTTTGCTATGTTGGACAAGACCAGTATGGTGCTATTATGGAATGTAAATAATTCTGCAATAATTAAGATAAAATACCTTAATTTGTAATAGAATTTTTGAGACCTTTAAGTCTCATTTTTAAGCTTTCTTCCTTCCTTTAGTATGATGAATTATTTCCTATACCTTGGTGGTAAATGGGGATTTAATGTTACCTTCTTCTCCTAGGAAACTCTCTCCTCTATCTCCTTTGTTTATTCAATGCTTGGTTAACTTTGCGATAATGATTCCAAGATTTTCAATTTTGCAAATAGCATACATTTTTGGATGGACTTTATTTGCACTATAGTATATGCAATCTATGCTTTAGAATAACATATTATTTGCTTTCAATAGAATGTAGGATGTTAATATTTTTCTTTCTCTTGAAATATATGTAGATCCTCTTTTCTATGTGTAGGTTTTAACCCTTGTATAAACTATATTCTGAAGAGAAGTAATACCCCGATAAATAGAATCTAGAAAAATAGTAAGTGTGAAATTAAAGGAAAAATGGAGAAGAAGAACACATTACACAAGATTTTATCTTGGGAAACTCTTTCAGGAAAAAACCTAGCAAGAATATCTCCTTATTGTATAAACTTGACCATCTCTAATACAATAATATCCTTTTGTTTCTTCCATGCTTGATTTACCATTTGTGATTGCATTTCTTGCATATTGTGTCCCCCCCCTTGGGGGGTGTCCCAACATTCCCTTCATGCCAAACCCTCATGCAAGTTTTGTTTTATATACCAACAACACAAGAAGGGGTTTTACAATACCATGGCTATAAAACTTGGGTTCAAATATATTAAAAACATGGGTTCAAATATATTAACCCAAATATATTTAAACATGGGTTCAAATATATTAACCCAAAACTTGGTCATAATAACATGGAAAATATTCAACATTTTTCCAACATTCTCCCATTTGTTGAATACATTCCATAGGATCCAAAAACTGCCATTGTCAACTGTTAAGGGTAACCATACCCTAGCATAATTTGTAGTTCCATGCAAGTATATGAAAATACTCTTCAAAATAGTTTAATTTTCCTTGCCTAGATTGGACATATATCTGCTAACTACTCCCACTATATGTGCAATATCTAAACATGTTAGCTTCACTTGTTACCCTCAGCCATATACTGGCAAGGTAACAAAATATTACAAAAAACAACTTCAAAAACATTACAAATATTACTAGAGCTAACTCTGAGAGCATTACACTAGGAAACCACCACTAGCATCCATACCAGTCTCTTTTGGGTACAACTACACCAATTAAAGTAGCTTCTTCGGGTATAAGCTATACTAATTACAAGAGTTAATACTTGCCCAAAAACTTGTCGTACAACTAGTAAACCATCTCAAACATTTTTCAACTTTACAATAAAATCACTAGAACAAGCATTTCCAACCTTAAACTCTAGATCTACTGTTGTCAAAGATCACCAACTCTACCACTTCCAAAGCTCACTAGCTCTACCCTATTGAAGCTCACCAGCTCTATCGCTATCAAAGCTCACCATCTCTGTCATTGTTGAAGCTCACCAGCTCTACCACTATTGAATCTCACCATATCTACCGCTATTGAATCTCACCAACTCTACCGCTATTGAAGCTCACTAGATCTACCACTATCAAATCTCACCAAATATACCATTGTTGAAGCTCATCAGCTCTTCCCATGTGCTTTCTGTTATTTTTCCTTTTCGCAAATTCTTCCACATACTGCTCCCACTCAAGAATTGATTTATCTCAAGGTTGAAATCCTTTCTCCTCGAACCAAGCTATAACCTATCTTTGATACCAAATGAATAGAAATAATACCTTGATAAACAGAATCTAGAAAAATAGTTAGTGCAAAATTAAAGGAAAAATAGAGAAGAAGAACACATTACACAAAAATTTATCTTGGGAAACCCTTTCAGGAAAAAAACTAGCAAGAATACCTCCTTATTGTATAAACTTGACCATCTCTAATATAATAATATCCTTGTGTTTCTTTCCTTCTTGCTTTACCATTTGTGATTACATTTCTTGCATATTGTGTTCCCCCCTTGGGGATGTCCAAACATTCCCTTCGTACCAAACCCTCATGTTGTTTTATGTACCAACAACACAATAAGGGGTTTTATAATACCATGGCCATAAAACCTGGGTTCAAATATATTAACCCAAATATATTAAAAATATGGGTTCAAATATATTAACCCAAATATATTAAAATATGAGTTCAAATATATTAAAACATGGGTTCAAATATATTAACCTAAATATATTAAAACATGGGTTCAAATATATTAACCCAAATATATTAATCCATGGGTTCAAATATATTAACCCAAAACTCAGCCATAATAACATGGAAAATATTCAACATATTTCCAACATCTTCTCCACTTCCTTGAAGACTTTAAACTTGAAAATTTATCTTTGCAACTTTAAATTTTAATTCGGTGCTTAATAAAACTTAATAATAATATGAATGTAAGTGTTCAAATAATGAACCTTTTGCACCAAAGTTGCATACCTTTATAACCTCCGTAGATGATGAATTTCTTGGTGATTTGGATCACCTAATTGCTACCCTAAAACTTGATGAATTTGTAGCTCTTCCTTGCTGTCCAAAATAGTTCTTTAATTCACCAATTTGCAACTTTAAGTCTCCTCTAACTTGCTCCTCAAAAATTTGGTTTGGTAGCTTCATCTCTCCTTCATGATGCTCCCTTGAACTCTAAAAATTAGCAACTAATAATGCTACCCAAATTGCTGCCTTTAAGTCTAAAATTTTTAGATTATAACATAGTCAATTTTTCCTATGGAATGTTGTTCTTGAATATCCTAAATTTGGTAGGAAAGTCCTCCAAATTCTAACTTAATCTTACCTCCTATAAACCTTCAATTTTCTGCTGTAAAATTAGTAAACTCTCTTTCTATGGATCAGTCTTCAAATCCTCCAAAGTAATATTCAAACCTCTCAGGTTTGGTGGTTTTTTATAGCTCCTTTCTTTTTCGATCTCCTTGTCGAATTCTAATTTCAATCTTGGCCTATTTGTTGGCCTTCTTCTCAAGAATCTGAATGTCTTGAGGTCTTCATAAATTATATAATTTTCTAGAGCCCGAACTAAAAAAAATGATTTTTTTCATTCAACGCGATAACAACCCATACCACACTCTTACAATGCTCTAGAAAATACATACCAAATGAGCAGTTTTTTTTTCCACTTAAATTCAACCATTTCCACCTACTGGGAAAAAACATTAAATACCTGTGGAAAATATTAAACACCTAAAAAAACTAATATCTGTGGAAAACATTAAACACCTAAATAATTTAATGTCTGCATAAAATATTAAACACCTATAATTTTAATTCTTGTGGATAACATTAAACACCTAAACAATTTAATGTCTATGGAAAATATTATTTTTTATTACATCATCCTCCTCTAGTAGAAAGGAACACAACATCTACAAGTTTGGTTTTCCAAACTCCTACAACTGATGACCAACAAGGGTAGTGGTGGTGGCCAAGGAGGTGGCCAAACTATAACGCAAATCAATTGTAGATCTTTCAACTATGACAAATTGACATCAAAATTTTCTGCACCTCCAAAACATCTGCAACAGTACAAGAACTTGTGATGGTAATAGGATCTACCATAGGTATAATAACTGCAACAACATCAACAACTACAACATTAACTACAAAGGAAAAATAGATTGGGTCTTCTTCTTTCATATTTGTATCAGGAAAAACTGTAATGTCATCAAGAACTACAACAAGATCTGCTTTTTCCAGATATGTAATAAAACTACAACTAGATCTAGTTCCTCCATGGCTGCAACAACAATATCACCAATAGATATAACAACCTCAAAAGTAGGGAATACAAGTATTACATTTGTCTTTTCTTCTTTCGAATCTTCAACTTCTTCAAATTTTTCCATTGCTTCAATAGCAACAGTATGGTCCAAGGGAAGGACGATGGGCTCCATGCCTATAGATCCTAGTTCGATTCTAGGTATTGATTCTAATTTTTCTTCAGAAATTTCTTTTTTAGCAAATTCTTTTGGTGTCATTTCTTCTATAGCAATTTCTTCAACATGAAGAATTTTTTCTGTAGCAAATTCTTCCACAAGAAGAATTTCTTCTTCTCCAACAATTTTTGTTGTATTTGAGGATTCTTCTTTGATAGGATTAAACCCTCCACATCCTCTTGATGGGAAAAGAGGGAAAATAATGTTCCTCTCTTTACTCCCACATTCTTCCTAAAATTTTTCCCATGATGCTTTTCCTTTGCTTTCAAAAATTTTACCCTCAAAATTCTTCTCCTTTTTGTTCCTAACAACCTTGTTTTTTTTTTGTTTTTTTCTCTCATTTTGGAGGTGATCCCACTAGACCAATGCATGGCCCTTCAGCTTAGTACATGCAAATTTTACCTTTTTATCTTCTACCATATTCTTCCATTCAAATAATTTCTCCATACGATTCAACCAATCTAATAGCTCCTCTGGTTGTAACCCTCCTCCATACTCAGGAACATCAACCTTCACCCCATCATTCTTACCTTCCAAGGCCATGAGCAATATTTCCTCAAATGGATTTACCTCTAGGGGTTCCTCTTTCCCTTCTACGGGTGGAATTTCATCAAGTTCACTATCCACATCATTAGGATTTCGTGGTCTTAGATGATTCGTCGCAACTGTGATCTGAGCTATTTGCCTCTGCAACTCTTGGATCTGCCCACTCATCTGGGTATGTCTAGACCTTCCTCTTCTCATATTCATATAAAATATGGCAATGAACACACAAAAAAAACCAGATATTTGTACCTCCACAATTTCTACAGGATCAAACCACACTCTAATACCACTTGATGGTTTTTTAGAGCATTGTAAGAGTGTGGTATGTGTTGTTATCACCATTAATGAAAATATCATAGTTTTTTTTAGATTTACCGTTGGAAAAATTCCATCCGTAAATCTCCTACAAAATTTGGAAAACTTCTTACCAAATCCTTCTCCTTTTGGGCTTGTTGTCGGATGACGACAATTCTCCCAAAAACTTCACTATCAGTAACTTCTCCTTGCTATCAATATTCATCTTTGAGTTCTCCTATAATCTTCTCTAATGACCTTCTCCAAGTATCCTTCAATGGCCTTCTTCAAGTATCCTTCAATGAGGCTTTCCTAGCATTCTTCTTCTTTCTCCTTTCAGGCCTTCCTTGAGACCTCTTCTCTTGGACCTTCAATCTTTGCAGTTTCTCTTCTTCTCAAAACTTCAATGAGACCTTCCCTGATTTCTTCAATATTTAGCTTCTCTTTCATGGATCTTCTAATTCTACTGCTTCTGAAATTTGGAATAGAAATTTTGCTAGTCCTTCTCTATCTTCAATCTTCCAAATATAGAAGTTCTTCAATGGGACCTCTTGTGGGTCTCTTCAACTTCTTGAGCTACTCTCTTATTTCACTCTACAATTTGTAGTCTTCAATCTTCTATGAGACTCTTTTCCTTGAGTCTCTTCTTTCTTCACTCTAAAGTCTTCAATATTCATATTTCTATGAGGACCTCCTTCTTGGTTCTCCTCAATATTCAATATTCAACTTGTTGCTTTCAGTGTTAGATTAATTCCAAAGAAGACATTCTTCCTAGATCTTTGTAGAAAGTTTCCCAAATTTCTTTGAATATCCTTTTTTTGGAACAAAGTATTAGAGAAACAGTAATTTAAAACTTTAAATCTAGAGATAATGAATCTTCATTGGTTGATTTGTCAATCTAGTGAAATCAATGTTGAGTCTTAGTCTTCACAAGTTTTTTTACAACTCTGTGGAAATATTAGCCAAATGAGATTTTAGAAATTCTAAAAATGAGATTTCATATCTCCTCTCAATATCTCTTGTGGTTTTCTCTATTTCCTATCAATCTACCTTGTGATATGATACCACTATTAGCTTTTGATGATATATATTAAAGGAAATGCAACCACAAGATCTAAAATGAGCAAGCAATGTTAACTATATGATAATGGTAATATAATATGTAGGAAAAATATATGAGAAACTTCTGCAATAACTCATAAAATAGCCATTAATGAAATATTATGAAAATAGTACAATGTAATATAATGGAGGACATGAACACTCCAAAAATTCTTGCATGATCTACATTGTATCTACCTTCTCTTCTTATCACTAAGCTCTACTATCCTATATGCTCACTCTATTCTATATGCTACTCTTCTTCTATCAAAAGGCCTATATATAGAGAGATATGAACCTTAGCCTTTCACCTACCTATGACTCTTCATATTCCTATTCTATGACTCATGTACATGTGGACTATATGCACATTTACATCATTGCACATTATAACACTTGTGGATTTGTTACATTGCATAAAGTAAATACTCAAACCTTAATCTAATATACTCTCCTAATCTAATAATGTACCCAAGGTGGTACATTGGCATGTACCAAATAATGTAATATATTCCAACAAAATCCACCATGAGTTTTCTTTGAACAATCCCTTTCCCAGGCCACTAAATAGAATTTATGTTTATCCTCAAAGCCTGTCCAAAGGAAATTTCTTTGTATTTGTTTAATTTCTTGATATACAAAAGAGGGTACTTTAAATGTGGATAAAAAATATATGGGTATGCTTTGAAGGTAGGCTTGAACAAGCGTTATTTTACCGGCCTAGCTCAGTAAGGCTCCTTTCCAACTGCTGAGCTTTTTCTGTATTCTTTCTATAACAGTAACAAGAGGTTCTCTTTGGCGCAACCAACAAACAGGAGAAGACGTAAATACGTAGAAGGGAGGTTGGAGATGGATCACCCCAGGGTTTTTGCAATCTTTAATTATCTCCTAATAGGAGTGTTGAGGAAATAAACAACACTCTAGCCAATGGTTTGTTCATACATATTAAGAATGGACTTGATGAATTTGGCTTGGGAAACACAAGAGAGGTTGGCTAAGATAGTGTTATACACAAATTATTGATGGGACACAGGGGTGGAGGTAGATGTAGCTTTGATACCTAATATGGATCCATTAGAGCACGCTACCTTAAGAGACCTCCCCAAGGCTTCGAAGAGAATTATGAAGAGAAGAGGATAAAGAGGATGACCTTGGCGAATACCATGGAGGCTCTAAAAATATCCAACTGCAAAACCATTAACAAGCACCGATAATATTGCTGAGGAGATGCATTGTTTAACCAACTCAACCTACCTCTCATGAAATCCAAATTTAATAACAGAGATGAGGAAGTCCCATGAAACATGGTCAAATACTTTGCTTATGTCAAACTTTAAGAGGAATCCCACTCTTTTGCTTTTATAAATTGAATGAAGAATGGTAATGATTTCGTCTGTGATCTATCTTCCTTTGACTAAACTTCCCTGGTAAGAGTTAATAATAGAGGGAAGAATACAATTTCAATGAGTAGCAATAGTCTTGGAGAGTATTTTATACAAGATGTTACATAGATTGATGGGTTTGTAGTCTGAGAGGGACTTTTCAACAGGGACTTAGGGACAAGTGCAAGGAAAGTAGAATTTACGTCTTTAGGAATAAAATTGGAAAGTTGAATTTCTTGGATGGCTTTAGAAATGTTAGGCCCAATGATGTTCCAAAATTCTTGGAATAAGTGAAGTGGAAAACCGTCCGGTCTAGGGGCCTTGCCGCCCTCCATTGAGAAAACAATTTTTTTGATTTTTCATTGGATAAGGGTTTGAGAAGCCAAGCATTAATATCATCTGAAACAAGGGAGGGAATTTTTAAGAGGAGCTTACTCGAAATCAGAGGAGGGAAAAATAGATTGGGTCTTCTTCTTTCAGATTTGTATCAGGAAAAATTGTAATGTCATCAAGAACTACAATTAGATCTGTTTTTTCCAGATCTATAATAAAACTACAACTAGATCTAGTCCCTCCATGGATGCAACAAAAATATCACCAAAAGATATAACAACCTCAAAAGTAGGGAATACAGGTATTACATTTGTCTTTTCTTCTTTCGAATCTTCAACTTCTTCAATTTTTTCCATTGCTTCAATAGCAACAGTATGGTCCAAGGGAAGGATGATGGGCTCCATGCCCATAGATCCTAGTTTGATTCTAGGTATTGCTTCTAATTTTTCTTCAAAAATTTCTTCTTTAGCAAATTCTTTTGGTGTCATTTCTTCTATAGCAATTTCTTCAACATGAAGAATTTTTTTCTGTAGCAAATTCTTCCACAGGAAGAATTTCTTCTTCTCCAACATTTTTTGTTGTATTTGAGGATTCTCCTTTGACAAGATTAAACCCTCCACATCCTCTTGATGGGAAAAGAGGGAAAATAATGTTCCTCTCTTTACTCCCACATTCTTCCTAAAATTGTTCCCATGATGCTTTTCCTTTGCTTTCAAAAATTTTACCCTCAAAATTTTTCTCCTTTTTGTTCCTAACGATCTTGTTATTTTTTTTGTTTTTTTCTCTCATTTTGGAGGTGATCCCACTAGACCAATGCATGGCCCTTCAACTTAGTACATGCAAATTTTACCTTTTTATCTTCTACCATATTCTTCCATTCAAATAATTTCTCCATACGATTCAACCAATCTAATAGCTCCTCTGGTTGTAACCCTCCTCCATACTCAGGAACATCAACCTTCACCCCATCATTATTACCTTCCAAGGCCATGATAAATATTTCCTTAAATGGATTTACCTCTAGGGGTTCCTCTTCCCCTTCTACGGGTGGAATTTCACCCAGTTCACTATCCACATCATTAGGGTTTCTTGGTCTTAGATGATTCATCACAACTGTGATCTGAGCTATTTGCCTCTACAACTCTTGGATCTGCCTACTCATCTGGGTATGTCCAGGCCTTCCTCTTCTCATATTCATATAAAATATGGCAATGAACACACAAAAAAAAACCAAATATTCGTACCTCCACAATTTCTACAGGATCAAACTACACTCTAATACCACTTGATGTTTTTTCAGAGCATTGTAAGAGTGCGGTATGGGTTGTTATCACCATTAATGAAAATATCATAGTTTTTTTTAGATTTGTTGTTGGAAAAATTCCATCCGTAAATCTCCTGCAAAATTTGGAAAACTTCTTACCAAATCCTTCTCCTTTTGGGCTTGTTGTCAGATGATGACAATTCTCCCAAAAACTTCACTATCAGGAACTTCTCCTTGCTAGCAATCTTCATCTTTGAGTTCTCCTATAATCTTCTCTAATGACCTTCTCCAAGTATCCTTCAATGGCCTTCTTCAAGTCTCCTTCAATGAGGCTTTCCTAGCCTTCTTCTTCTTTCTCCTTTCAGGAGTTTCTTGAGACCTCTTCTCTTGGACCTTCAATCTTTGCAGTTTCTCTTCTTCTCAAAACTTCAATGATACATTCCTTGATCTCTTCAATCTTTAGCTTCTCTTTCATGGATCTTCTAATTCTATTGCTTCTGAAATCTTGAATAGGAATTTTGCTAGTCCTTCTCTATCTTCAATCTTCCAAATATAGAAGTTCTTCAATGGGACCTCTTGTGGGTCTCTTCAGCTTCTTGAGCTACACTATTCTTTCACTCTACAATTTGTAGTCTTCAATATTCTATGAGACTCTTTTCCTTAAGTCTCTTCTTTCTTCACTCTAAAGTCTTCAATGTTCATATTTCTATGAGGACCTCCTTCTTGGTCCTCTCTAAATGTAATTTAAAACAGTAATTTGAAGTTTTTTTACAAGAGACCTCCCCAAGGCTTCGAAGAGAAACAGTAATTTAAAACTTATCTCTAGAGAGAATGCTACCTTAAGAGACCTCCCCAAGGCTTCGAAGAGAAACAGTAATTTAAAACTTAAATCTAGAGAGAATGCTACCTTAAGAGACCTCCCCAAGGCTTCGAAGAGAATTATAAAGAGAAGAGGAGAAAGAGGATGACCTTGGCAAATACCATGGAGGCTTTGAAAATATCCAAATGAAAAACCATTAACAAGCACCGAGAATATTGTTGACGAGATGCATTTTTTAACCAACTCAACCTACCTCTCATGAAATCCAAATTTAATAAGAGCAGAGATGAGGAAGTCCCATGAAACATGGTCAAATACTTTGCTCATGTCAAGCTTTAAGAGGAACCCCACTCTTTTACTTTTATAAATCGAATGAAGAAGTTCGTGGATGGTAATGATCTCGTCTGTGATCTATCTTCCTTTGACTAAACTTCCCTGGTAAGAGTCAATAATAGAGGGAAGAATACAATTTCAATGAGTAGCAATAGTCTTGGAGAGTATTTTATAAAATATGTTACATAGATTGATGGGTTTGTAGTCTGAGAGGGACTTTTCAACAGTAGACTTAGGGACAAGTGCAAGGAAAGTAGAATTTACGTCTTTAGGAATAAATTTGGAAAGTTAAATTTCCTGGATGGCTTTAGAAATGTTAGGCCCAATGATGTTCCAAAATTCTTGTAATAAGCGAAGTGGAAAACCGTCCAGGCCAGGGGCCTTGTTGCCCTTCATTGAGAAAACAAATTCTTTGATTTTTCATTGGAGAAGGGTTTGAGAAGCCAAGCATTAATATCATCTGAAACAAGCGAGGGAATGCTTAAGAGGAGCTTACTCAAAATTAGATGAGGGAAAGGAGTGCCTTGTTAAAAAATAAGCTCAAAATGATGTACAACTTGTGATCTGATTTAAAAATTATCACTAGTAATCAAACCATCGGCTCTAGTCAGATCTTTAATTCTGTTGAAAAATCGATGGTGGAGAGTACAAGCATGAAAAAACTTAGTATTTGAGACTCCTAATTTCAACCAAATGGCTCTCGACTTTTGGTGCCAAAAGATTTCTTCCATGCCCATAAGGTTGACTTTGAGAGATAAAATTTAAAATTATATTAGTATTTACTTTCTACATAAGAAAAGTGATTCTTTCAAAAATTTAAAAAGTATTTAATGAACTAGAAATCAAAGTTAGACAAATATTAAGAGTAGAAAATGAAATTATGTTAATAAATATTTTGAAACTTTTTTCTAACATGATATTTATTTTTAATGTACAATCACATTTACTTTGTAGTAAATGGTTTTTCCTAAAGAGAAATAAGAAGCTCAGTGAAATGACAAGGTACATGATGAATGTTCAAATTTGAATGATAAATTTTGAGAAGAATCCATGTTCTATACTTGTTATTTTTTGAATAAACTGTACACCAAAAATTATCAAAACTATATACTTCTTATTTTTTCAACAATGTTGGCACTAGAGATGTTAAGATTTTGACTTCTCTAGATGCAAGGACTAATTAGAAGCATTCAATTATTTATTTTAGGATGTTTAACTATGATGGTTGGGATCATTCCTATATAAAAAGAGAAATAACTAGGAGTTCAAAATTTATAAGTGTATAAATGCAAGATAAAATAAAAAATCTAGTGACTATATAGGGTTTATCATCTAAAGGAATAATTTATTCTACATAAAAAAGTTCAATTTAAAAACAACTTGAGTTCTTAAATTTTGAGGTTTGATTCTCTTTGGTTCTTTTGTTGGTAATTCTAGTTTTAAAGAATGACACTAATTCACATAAACCTATTGAAGCCTAAGCTTCTAAATTTATAAATCATAAGGACCAGATGATGCCAAGACTAGTGGAGTGCAAAGAATCATCATGATGGCTGGGTACAATTAAAGAATTAGAAGATAATTTAGTTATATTAAAATTAGTTTTAAATACTTTCCACATAAAATACTTGGGATAATGTAAATGTTATTCCATCAATATTCAAGCATAACAATTTGAGGAAGACATTTCCTTTCAAATTAATATTATAATTTATATTTTATAAGAACTTCCAAATACAAATTTATAAACTTACATCTAGTCCTTCTGAGATGAAACTTAACTTACATTTAATAAACTTTTCTAAAGTTTCATGTCACTTTATATAGACAATTGATGGATAGTATCATGTACATATTGACTTTGTAATTGGACTTATTTTGAGTTACATATAAGATCCTTGACCATACTATTGGAAAGCATGTAATTTTTTGTATAATAAATATAACTTTGAGGTTGGGATATAATATTCTTATATGAATACTACTTTTTATTTCAATATAAAAAATTGGTTGAGTTTGAGATCAACAGGAGAGGCAATTCACTTTCATCCATATTTATTTTCTTGTTTATGATCTCATTGTTTTGTCAAACAACAAATATACTATTTCTCTTTTATATATTGAAGAAAACATGAAAATCCATGATGCTTCTATAATAGGATAGTCAATAGTTGGAATTGGACCATTCTTGAGAAATTATGGGTCTATCAATTAGTTTATCTTACTTTAGTATATATGATAACTTATGTATAATGTAAATTAAATCAACCTAGTTTATCATTGTACCAAGCACACATAGGTCTATCAATATTATAATAAACAACATTCAAGATCATATTTTTGACATTTAGAATAAGGATTAAAGTGCAAATATCTTCACCAAACCACTAATATAGAAGAAATTAGTGAAGCTAAGATCTTTGTTGGGATTAAAAGAAGTTATTATTAAGGGAGAGAATTTTATAAACTATTGTGGACTTTTTTCTCCTGAGGTTACCAAACTTCTGCAAAGCAGTTTACAGAGAGAAAATATACACAAAAATGAAGAAGCAAAAAAATAGTATATGATAAATTGCATTCGAGGGAATAAAAATCAATTTCATACATTGCCAAACGTTTATTATATAGGAAGAAAAAAATAGTTAGGACAGTTGCTGTAATGGAGCATGTCATTTCTATAACGGAGCATTTAACTGCCCATCCTTAAGTGTTAATTACTTAACAATATCCCCCTTAATTCTTAAGGGAATAACACCCAATTTTTTCCTAAGGCTCTCAAAACTGTCTCTGGGTAGCACCTTGGTGAACACATCTGATACTTGCTATTTAGATGGATAAAACTTCATGGCTATATGACCTTCTTCAACAAGCTCTCGAATAAAATGATATATTATATCAATATGCTTTGTACGACTATGAAAAACTGAATTCTTGGACAAAGCAATTGCAGAAGTATTATCACAAATAATTCTGACATAACAATTTTGCTTGTGCTTCAACTCCTTCAAAATTATTTTCAACCATATAGCTTGACATGATGTTGTTGTTGCTGCTATATATTCAACTTCTGATGTAGACAAAGAAATAGTGGCTTGCTTTTTGGATGACCAAGAAATAGCACCAGTTCCCATGCTGAAAATATCCCCCCGAAGTACTCTTGCAATTATCAAGACAACCTTCCCAATCACTGTCTATGTATTCAACCAAACGAAAAACATCATAATTGCTATACAAAATGCCAAAAATACTCTTTCCTTGCACATACCTCAATATTCTCTTTGTTGCCTTGAAGTGTACTTCAGTTGGATCTTGCATAAATCTAGAAACCACACTTACAACATACATTAAATCTGGCCTAGTAGCTATAAAATACATTAAACTGCCTACTAGTTTTCTATAAATTGTAGGATTCACCTTACCACTTCCATCAACCTTAATAAGCTTTTCACCAAAACTTAAATGAGTACTAAGGTTATTATCAACAACCAGGTATTGATTATTTTAAAACCTTTGTTCTTGTTGCTATATTAGACACATAAGAACTATTTTAGCACTCGCAAGGTGAAAAGCTTATTAAAAAAAATGGAAGTGACAAGGTGAATCCTATAGTTTATAGAAAACTAGTAGGCAATTTAATGTATCTTACAACTACTAGACCAGATTTGATGTATGTTGTAAGTGTGGTTTCTAGATATATGCAAGATCCAACTGAAGTACATTTCAAGGCAGTAAAGAGAATATTGAGGTATGTGTAAGGAACGAGTAATTTTGGCATTTGGTATAACATTTTTGATGATTTTTGTTTGGTTGGATACACAGACAGTGATTGGGCAAGTTGTCTTGATGATCGCAAGAGTACTTCTGGGAATATTTTCAGCATGGGAACTGGTGCTATTTCTTGGTCATCCAAAAAGGAAGCCATTGTTTCTTTGTCTATAGAAGAACATAAATATATAGCAGCAACAACATCATCATGTCAAGCTATATGGCTGAAAAGAATTTTGAAGGAGTTGAAGCACAAACAAAATTATTCTATCATAATTTTTTGTGATAATACTTTCGCAATTGCTTTGTCCAAGAGTATATTGATATCAGATATCATTTTATTCAAGAGCTCATTGAAGAAGGTCATATAGGCATAAAGTTTTTTCCATCTAAAGAGCAAGTAGCAGATGTGTTCACCAAGGTTCTACCCAAAGACAGTTTTGAGATCCTTAGGACAATGGGTGTTATTCCCTTAAGCATTAAGGGGGAGATTGTTAAGTAATTAACGCTTAAGTATGGACAGTTAAATTCTCCGTTATAGAAACTGCATGCTCCATTACTGCCCTAAATATTTTTTCTTCGTATATAATAAACATTTGGCAATTTATGAAAGTGCTTTTTATTCTCTCAAATGCAATTATCATATAATTTTTTTTACCTTCTTCATTTTTATGTATGTTTCCTCTCTATAAACTGAGCTGCAAAAGTTTGATGTCTATAAACTATTCTGTAGAAGTTTATTACCTATAACATATTTTACATTTGCTCAGTTTTAGATATAAACAGTTATGCATCTATTTTGTGCTTTATTTTAGAGTACTGCATATTTGGGTTTTGCTTTGTGGCATTGTGTTTTGCATGCCCAGATTTTCAATAACACCAAAACTTAAAGGAGTACTAACAGATTTGAACTTCGACATTCTAAATTTTTCAAGTAATTCAGAAGCATATTTACCTTGTGATATAAAAATACCATCATCTAGCTGTCTCACTTCAATTCCAAGAAAATAGTGCATCAAACCCAAATATATCATTTCAAATTCATCTTTCATTACATTTCGAAATTCATTCATCATCTTCATGCTATTTTTTGTAAATATCAAGTCATCCATATATAAACAAACAATCAATAGCTCACCATCATTGCCATATTTCATATATAGAGTGGGTTCACTTACACATCTTGTAAACCCTTGGCTATGGAAATATCCATCAATCTTGCTATACCATGCTCTTGGTGCTTGTTTGAGTCCATAGAGTGCTTTCTTTAATTTGTAAACCTTATGCTCTTGCCCTGTCACCTCATAACCTCAAGGTTGTTCAACATAGACTTCTTCATCCAAAACACCATTTAAAAAAGCATATTTGATATCCATTTGAAAAATCTTCCATTTATTTTGTGCTGCAAGTGCTAATATAGTTTTTATGGTGTCTAATATAGCAACTGGAGAAAAGGTTTTAAAATAATCAATACCTAGTTGTTAAGAATAACCTTTTACAACCAATCTTGCTTTATACTTTTTCATTGTTCTATCTGCTTTATCCTTAGTTAAGCTGCAATTGAACTGTTGCTTGTATTTCTTCTTGGAGGACTTGGAGGAGAAGTTTCACTTGAACTACTACTTGAAAAAATGGTGGGGTAAGTAAACTCTTCGTCAATGACTACTGGATTTTATGGCTGCTCATTTACTTTCCAAACTCCCCCTTCATCAAATAGCACATCACGAGAAATGATAAATTTTTGCGATGTAGGATTCCACAACCTGTATGCTTTGGTTTTTTTTAATATCCCACAAAAATACATTTTGCACTCTTTTTTTGAGTAAAAGGTAAAAATACATTTTGCACTCTTAGAATCCAACTTTTTTCTTTGTTTATCTAGAACATGCGCATATGCAATGGACCCAAAAATACTCAAATGGCCTACACTAGGTTTCCATCCCGACCAAGCTTCTTCAGGGGTGCGATTTGATACTACAAGATTTGGGTTTCGATTCAAAATATATATTATCATGGCAACTGCTTCTCCCCAAAATTCATTATCCATATGCTTGGATTGCAACATAAATCTTGCCAATTCTACTATGGTACAGTTTTTTATTTTAGCCACACTTGTTTGTTGTGGTGTGTAGACAACTATTAATTGTCTTTTAATTCCATTTTCTTCACAATAGACCATAAATTATTTTGAGGTAAATTCACCTCCTCTATCAGTCCTTAAAGTTTTGATACAAAGTTCACTTTCTTTTCAACCGTTGCTTTAAACTTCAAAAAAAATTTAAATGCCTCACTCTTATGCTTCAAAAAAATACCCAAATATTTCTGCTATAATAATCTATGAATGTGAGGAAATATAAATGATTACCAAGGCTTGGTGTTTGCATGGGATCACATATATTTGTATGAATTAATTGCAATTATTTTGAGGCTCTCCATTACCTTACAATTGATAATTTGTTCTTATGTTGTTTTCCAATTGCACATGCTGAATATATTTCATATTTTACTAAAATGTGTGGTAATCCAAGTACCATATGTTTCAAATGCAAAAGCTTCAATGCTATGAAATTCAAATTACCATAACGACTATGTCATAATCAATTACAATCATCAATTGAAACCTTCAACATATGGGTAATTTCTTAATTCAATTGCAATGAAAATATTCTATTGCTGGTCATGGGTACTTCATACACCAATATTCCATTTTTGTCACTGATTTTGTAAGCTTTGTCTTTAAATAAAACTTCATAATTTTTATCTAATAGCTGCCCTACACTTAGCAAATTATGTTTGAGACCAAGGACATAGAATGTATCATTAATATTTTTTATCTCTCCTTGTTTAGTTTGAATAGCTAGAGTTCCTTTACCAACAACATCAATAGTTTGATCATTCCCCAATGTCACATTGCTTTTTCCCATTTCATTCATTTCAACAAATAACTTTGTTGCTTATCATATGATTAGAACACCCAGAATCAAGAAACCATAAATTGTTACCTTATTTGTAAAAGGTTATTCTTGACAACCAGGTATTTATTATTTTGAAACCTTTGCTCTTGTTGCTATATTAGACACCATAAGAACTATTTTAGCACTTGCAGCACAAAACAAATGGAATATTTTTCAAATAAATGTCAAATCTGCTTTTTTAAATGGTGTTTTGGATGAATTCTGTGTTGAACAACCTTGAGGTTATGAGGTGACACGGCAAGAGCATAAGGTACACAAATTAAAGAAAGCACTATATGAACTCAAACAAGCACCAAGAGTGTGGTATAGTAGGATTGATGGATATTTCCATAATCAAGAGTTTACATGATGTGTAAGTGAACCCACTCTCTATCTGAAATATGGTAATGATGGTGAGCTATTGCTTGTTTTTTTATATGTGGATGACTTGATATTTATAGAAAATGGCATGAAGATGATGAATGAATTTCGAAATGTAATGAAAGATGAATTTAAAATGACAGATTTGGGTTTGATGCACTATTTTTTTTGAAATTGAAGTGAGACAGTTAGATGATGGTATCTTTATATCATAAGGTAAATATGCTTCTAAATTACTTGAAAATTTTAGAATGTCGAAGTACAAATCTGTTAGTACTCTTTTAAGTTTTGGTGAAAATATTACTAAGGTTGATGGAAATGGCAAAGGTGAATCCTACAGTTTATAGAAAACTAGTAGGAATTTTGATGTATCTTACAACTATTAGGCCATATTTGATGTATGTTGTAAGTGTGGTTTCTAGATTTATGCAAGATCCAACTGAAGTACACTTCAAGGCAGCAAAGAGAATATTGAGGTATGTGCAAGGAATGAGTAATTTTGGCATTTGGTATAGCAATTTTGATGATTTTTGTTTGGTTGGATACACAAATAGTGATTCGACAGGTTGTCTTGATGATCACAAGAGTACTTTTGAGAATATATTTAGCATGGGAATTGGTGCTATTTCCTAGTCAATCCAATGTTTCTTTGTCTACAGTAGAAGCTGAATATATAGCAGCAACAATAGCATCATGTCAAGCTATATGGTTGAAAAGAATTTTAAAGGAGTTGAAACACGAGCAAAATTGTCCTATCACAATTTTTTGTGATAATACTTTCACAATTCCTTTGTCCAAGAATTCTGTTTTTCATAGTCGTACGAAGCATATTGATATCAAATATCATTTTATTCGAGAACTTGTTGAAGAAGGTCATATAGCCATGAATTTTTATCCATCTAAAGAGCAAGTAGTAGATGTGTTCACCAAGGTTCTACCCAAAGACAGTTTTGAGAGCCTAAGGATAAAATTGGGTGTTATTCCCTTAAACATTAAGGGGGAGATTGTTAAGTAATTAACGCTTAAGGATGTACAATTAAATGCTCCATTATAGAAATTGCATGCCCGTTAGAGAAACTTCCCTAACTATTTTTTTCTTCCTATATAATAAACATTTTGCAATGTATGAAAGTGCTTTTTATTCCCTCGAATGCAATTTATCATATACTATTTTTTTCTTTCTTTATTTATTTCTCTCGGTAAACTGCTCTCCAAAATTTTATCGCCTATAACCTATTCCACATCTACTCTATTTTAGATATAAATAGTTTTGCATCTATTTGTTAAAAATATGGGCCTGTAAAACACAATGCCATAAAGCAAAACCTAAGTACTATATATTTGAGTTTTGCTTTGTGGCATTGTGTTTTGTAGGCCCATATTTTCAACAAATAGATACAATACTATTTATATCTAAAACAGAGCAGATGCAGAATAGGTTATAGGTAATAAACTTATGTAGAGAAGTCTATAGGCACCAAACTTCTATAGAGCAGTTTACAGAGAGAAACTATACACAAAAATGAAGAAGAAAAAAATAGTATATGATAAATTGCATTCGAGGGAATAAAAAGCACTTTCATACATTACCAAATAGTTATTATATAGGAAGAACAAAATAGTTAGGGTAGTTTCTGTAATGGAGCATGCAGTTTCTATAACGGAGCATTTAACTGTCCATCCTTAAGCGTTAATTACTTAACAATCTCCCCATTAATGCTTAAGGGAATATCACCCAATTTTATCCTAAGTCTCTCAAAATTGTCTTTGGATAGCACCTTGGTGAACACATCTGCTACTTGCTCTTTAGATTGACAAAAGTTCATGGCTATATGACCTTCTTCAATGAGCTCCCAAATAAAATGATATCTCATATCAATATGCTTTGTATGACTATGAAAAACTGGATTCTTGGACAAAGCAATTGCGAAAGTATTATCACAAAAAATTGTGACAGGTCAATTATTATCGTGCTTCAACTCCTCCAAAATTATTTTCAACCATATAGCTTGACATGATGTTGTTGTTGCTGCTATATATTCAACTTCTACTGTAGACAAAGAAACATTGGATTACTTTTTGGATGGCCAGGAAATAGCACCAGTTCCCATGCTAAAAATATTCCTAGAAGCACTCTTGCGATCATCAAGACAACCTGCCCAATTACTATCTATGTATCCAACCAAACAAAAATCATCAGAATTGCTATACCAAATGCCAAAATTACTCGTTCCTTGCACATACCTCAATATAATATTTTTTCCTTGAAGTGGATTTCAATTGGATCTTACATATATCTAGAAACCACACTTACAACATACATCAAATCTAGCCTAGTAGCTGTAAGATACATCAAACTACTAGTTTTCTATAAATTGTAGGATTCACCTTTGCCACTTCCATCAACCTTAATAAGATTTTCACCAAAAAATAAAGGAATACTAACATATTTGCACTTCGACATTCTAAATTTTTCAAGTAATTCAGAAACATATTTACCTTGTGATATAAAGATACCATCATCTAGCTGTCTCACTTCAATTTCAAAAAATAGTGCATCAAACCCAAATCTGTCATTTCAAATTCATCTTTCATTGTATTTCGAAATTCATTCATCATCTTCATGCTATTTCATGTAAATATAAAGTCATCCACATATAAAAAAATAAGCAATAGCTCACCATCATTACCATATTTCAGATAGAGAGTGGGTTCACTTACACATCATGTAAACCCTTTATTATGAAAATATCCATCAATCCTACTATACTAAGCTCTTGGCGCTTGTTTGAGTCCATAGAGTGCTTTCTTTAATTTGTATACCTTATGCTCTTGCCCTATCACCTCATAACCTGGAGGTTGTTCAATAAATATTTCTTCATCCATTACACCATTTAAAAAAATAGATTTGACATCCATTTGAAAAATATTCCATTTATTTTGTTTTGCAAGTGCTAAAATAGTTCTTATGGTATCTAATCTAGCAACATGAGCAAAGGTTTCAAAATAATCAATACCTGATTTTTGAGAATAACCTTTTACAACCAATCTTGCTTTATGCTTTTCCACTATTCTATTTGCTTTATACTTAGTTTTATAGACCCATTTTACTCCGATGGCTTCCTTTCCTTCTGGAAGATGTACCAACTCCCATGTGTCATTTTTCTTAATCATCTTCAATTCATCCTCCATGGCATCACTCCACACCTTTTCTTTCACTGCATCTTCATAACTTGTTGGTTCAACTTTAATATCTGAAAATAATTTAAAATTCATATTTAAAATTACCTCTTCAGTCTTCTCATATATCTCTTGAAGACTCATAAATTTTCTTGGAGGGCTTGGAGTAGAAGCTGCACTTTAACTGCTGCTTGTATTTATTCTTGGAGGACATGGAGGACAATATTCACTTGAACTGCTACTTGAACAAATGGTGGGGTGAGGAAACTCTTCGTCAATGACTACTGGTTTTTTTGGCTACTCATTTACTTTCCAAACTCCCCCTTCATCAAATAGCACATCATGAGAAATGATCAATTTTTGCAATGTAGGATTCCATAACCTGTATGCTTTGGTTTCTTTTGAATATCCCACAAAAATACATTTTGCACTCTTGGCATCCAATTTTTTTCTTTGTTTATCTGTAATAATATCTATATGTGTAGCATGAATATATTTACTTTAAAATAGAGATAAAATATGGTGATATTTTAGGATCTTCTCTCTCCTTAGTGATAGCATACATTATTATAGTTAGAATTCAGTTTTAGTTCAACCAACTCTTGTTCTAAATTATTTAAAAATTACGCTCTTACTTATTTTCAATTCTCATTTTATTTTCTATTGTTAGATAAAATATCCAATTGTACAAACATTTTTTTATATTTTCATTTTAAATTTTTCTTTGTTCTTTTAATATATATGTTTGACTTAGTAAATACTTTCTATATCTTAAATTTTCAGTTATTTCATGTACCAAAGACAAGTTAGGTGAATATCTCAAGTATATCACAAAGACCCAAGCGTTGAACCTTATGGATCCACACTCACTATACTTCCCTTATGGCACTTTGAGAAGTGCTAAGATGTCCTAGGTATGAGTTGTAGCTAATTCCATGCTCTTAAATAATAACAACTATATATGATACAACAAAATAACATCCAATCTAGAAATTAATAATACTACCATGGTAATTGTATGGTACAATTTTCTTTGTCCTATCTTCTTTCAAATATTTTTCAGTGAATTCTATGTTGAAGTATGTGTAATATGATATTGTTGGTCCAAGGCCAAAAGTGAGAAAGAGTGCTTATGAGCACTACTAATGTAGCCTAAGGGTAAATGTATATGTAAGCCTATGAGCATCTTCATGTAATCATGAGGGCACACTTTTTGTAATCATCCTTAGTGATATTGGCTAATCCACCTCTATGGATAATCTTAATTAAAGGGTGTAATATATATATATATATTATATTATCATTTAACCTTCAATTCAAGTTATGTTGGCTTGATATTAACATCTAATTGGGGATTTATAAATTGCAATAAATACCCTCCAATGACTGATCACAATGGTTGACTCCTTCTAAGATTTCATGTTGAATGCAAGGTCCTAATCTACTAGCTTTACGGGGAAAAGGATTAGATAAAATGAAACAAAACAAAGTCTTAATATAACCTATGCTATCAGGGAGGCGATGCACTAAGATCTAAATAAGATCACCCTACACATCAACCCTTAGTGTAATACACTGACACTAGGATGAACACTTCCTTATCTGAGCATATTAAGCACAAACTTGCACATAAAGGAGACAGGACAAAGATAGTCATGACCTCCAATACACATACATAAATGCATACACATACATAAAATAGGACAAAAAGCAAATAGTCACATCCTCAAGCATGTATATATGAATATGAAATATTACAAGAGATAGTCATGGCTTCCAATACACACACACAAATGCATACACATACATCAAATAGGACAAAAATAAAATAGTCACAGTCTCAAGCATGTGTATATGAATATGAAATATTACAAGATATACCAGAAGTGGGGGCTCGAAAGCTTACCCACAAGACCACTCAAGAATCCAAGTACAAATATATAGAGGAAAAAAAAAGAAATGTTATATAACTCATCGATCCTTTACAATGCTAACCTGGCTACTATTTATAGATTATAAAAAGGAGAATATTTTCCCTCTAAAATTATGCAAAGATTTTAAAAATGGTTGCCCTCGTTTAAGTTGTTGGTTCCTCCGGACTCCATAGATCCAAGCCCATTAATGTTGTATGGTTTTAAGCCTTCAGATGAGATGCTACTGCCACTATTGCTATCTAATCCTCTTGGGGATTCCCAAAGCCTAAGCGTGGGAAATTTCTATAATCAATCCTCTAGATTCAATTTTGTTTCTATTGTAGTTTCCCATGTTGCCTTTAATGCACCAACCATTCTTTTGAATTGTCAAGCTTAAGATGTACGGGTAGGTAAATGAGGTTTTACATCATTCTTACCTTTATGGGTTCAACTATTGGTTTTGGGAGATATGTTTTGATGTCATGGTTTCTCCCATGTTAAAATGGATGATTCTCCCTATCTCCCATTGTTTGGACTCTTTTGGACAACCCGACTACCAAGGATTTTACATTTTTCATCCTTCTAAAACTTTTTCATTTGTTCCTCAAAACTTTTCTATCTTTTCCTTTATTGGAACTTTAAAACTACCAATTTCTAGATATATCGCTCTTCTTACACCTTTTAAGACTTTCTTATACCTTTCGATTTTTAGGATCAGATATTGCATGTCATTGAAACTTTTTCCTTCCCCTTCTTGTTGAAAATTTTAAGAGTAGCACTGATTTTTGATCAAAAATTTTGTTATATGAGAAGACTAACTCCTTGTAATTTCTTTCGCCTTCCAACTGTTAAAACTTTTAGTCAAAATTTTTGCCCACACTCACCCGTGATTTCATATTCCAGCGAGTCTATCTCATAAAAGTTTGCTATAGTTTTCTCCTTCTAAGTGTAGTGAGAACTCACTACAGTTCTAAAACTCATAGAGGACCTTCATCTTGATAAAGATAAAGAACCTAGATAAAGTTATTATCTTGTTCATTGGGTGCGAAGTCAAGTTTTATGGTAGAAGTAGGGAAATTTTTGAGCATTTGACCTGCAATTGCACATCTCAGCAACTCTTAAAATCTTTGTAGTCTTCACAAAATTGGGATTACTCCTTGGTGATTGATGCCTACTCCATGGTGTAATGGAAAATGCATGGAATTTTCTTGATCATCTTCTGTCCAATAAATGCGACCACTATTGTTTTCCTACTCCTTGCTTGATTTCTGATGCTTCAAATTTTCCTTCATGGAAGATCACCAGAATTCTTTGTTTGGTGAATGTGCTTGAATTGTAGGATCTTGAAAGACCTTTTTTCTTTCTTACAATGGCCATAGTGACCTATTTATAGATTGAGAAGGCTATACGATCTACGAAAGTTTGATAACTTGAACTACCAAGGATGTCTGTGTCTCCACATATTGTAATCACTTTTGGATGATGTCAATCTCTTGTCCAATCACCCCAGGTTCCTTCATGTTATTCCATTGTTCTTGATTTTTATTTTCCTAGGACCTCTAACAATGCTGCCTTGGTAATAGTGCCAAGGATTAGTGATTTATCAAATCGTCACTATGAACCCAATTGCAAAATGAGGATAGTTTAGTTTTCAAACCCACCTATCTAGGTTATGTGCAAGTTCATGACCGTTGTAAGAGAAGGGATGTTGCTAAAGATATAGTCCTTTTTGTTGTCACTGAAAAGGCTTTAGAACTCTTACCAATAGTGATATTTGACTTAGCTACCATAGAAAAGGCTATAGGTAATTATCTTTGATGGTCTAGTAGGTCAGTATAGCCTTGTGGCACACGAAGTTTCAAATTTTCCTACAGCTTTCTTTGAAGGCCTTCCTTTGTTAGCATATTCAACATCTTCACAACATTAGCTACTTGATAAATTGAAGGATCTTGAGGTCCTCTCATCTTATTTGGTTCTTTTATGACAACTTCAATCAATATTCCCCTTCAAGCTAGATTTACCTACTGTAGATAAATTTCACTACAGTCTTGTGACTCACATAAGACTTCTACTTGTATAAGGCAAAGAACCTAGCAATAGAAGTCTCATCTATTTGGAACATATGAAGGTAAATCTTGGAATGTTGAGGTCTACGAATATGGGAGGCATATTTCTTGCTTGAAAGGTAGCTTTGTTTAGGTTGAAAAAATTTTGAGAAGGCGAATCTCCTTATATAGACTTCTCCAACTAGTAAAGTCATTGAAATGAGACCCAAGGAAGATCAAGTAGCCTGGGCTCCTATGGAAAACGAACAGTTCACTATTAAATCAGCTTACAAGCTTCTGCTTGATGACGAGGATTTTGTCCTCCAAAAGGACTTAGTTTGGATAAAAAATTTAATTCCAAAAATTGTAGTCTTTTCATGGCTAGTTATCCAAGGAAGAATTATAACCATTGATAATATGATGCATAAAGGTATTTGTATCACTAATCGTTGTTATTTGTGCAAGGCTAATTGGGAGACCATTTATTTTTCCTTGAGTGCCCTTTTTCCTTGATTGTCTTAAGTGGGGTTTTTCAGGCCTTCAATATTTCCTGGGTTAAACCAGCCACCGTAATTGATTTGTTCGTCCAGTGGCTTTGCCCCAAGCCAAATACTTAGATACATGTGGAAAATTTATCTCAATCACTATCTTTGGCAGGTGTGGTTAGAAAGGAACCATAGAGCCTTTAATGAATCTATCCATGATCATCAAACTATCATTGCCAGGATCCTATCCTTTACTAACGAGAATGTGAACCTTATCCCTTTTGATAGTCGTAAACCTTATCTGCAGGAGACCATGATTGCTCAATATTTAAACTTAACCTTGTTATATGAGTATGTGCCTAGGGTAGTCAACCCCAAAGCCAATGTTAAGTGGTCCCCACCTCCTACGGGTTGGTTTAAGCTTAATTTTGATGGAGCGGCTAAGGAAAATCCTGGCAGAGCAGGCACTAGCAGTATTGTGTGAGATCATAATGGGAATATGATGCTTGCATTTTCTGAATATTTGGGAATAAGGACGAACAACGAAGCTAAAGCTAGAGCTATGTGGAGAGGCCTTCAAATGACTCAAGACTTAGAAGGCAATTTGATCGTAGAAGGAGACTCTATGCATGTTATAAATCTCCTCAATAATTGGAAAACACCTCCTTGGAGGATTAAAACAATTTTTGAAGAGGCTAGGATCCTTTTCCAGGGAAGACAAGACAAAAAAGCCCAACATGTCTTTCGGGAAGCTAACAAAGTTGCTGATAAGCTGGCCAATTTGGGTGTCGATGGTGACGGACTTTTCAAATGGGAACACGGTGTCCTGAGTGAAGTAGAGGAGCTTATTCAATAAGAATACCAAGAATGATAGTCGAATTTACCAACAGGGAAGGCATTGTAAGTTCGAAGGCTATGAGTATTCCCGTATTTTTTTTGAAATGGACTCACAATAAAAATTATTCGAGCTATCAGTATTGGTGGATGCTGCTTGGAAATACCACAAAGACTAATGGAGACAATCACATGTCAAATAACATGGCTCCTAGTCATCTTAGTAATTTTAGGTTGGTTGATAATCATAGGGCATGAAAGAAACGGCAATATAAGACTTCGAACCAGAGCCACATGGACCACCAGATAGCCACCGCCATAAATCTAACCAGCCGGTTCACTTCTCCAAGGTTTATTGGCCAAGACGGGATGTGGGTCCAAAGCATGTCATATACGGAAGAAAGCAATTACCAAAGAATTATTAAGAGTAACTATTAATACAAATCTTGTGGGAGTTTTTTCAGTACTCTGTTATGTGTGTCTGTACCTTTTTGTTTCTCCGCTATTTCAAATAAGGGATCTGTGTCTGTTTCTTTTTTTTGTAATTATGATGTAGGTGTGTTTTCTTGGGGTATACCCAAAATTTTGTATGGGAAGTTTCTTTTTTATAATAGGCTATGTGCCTTACCGGATGTAATGGCTTTGGCAGCATGTAGATTTTACATATATAGGATCCTTAGTAAGGACATGTTCATCAACAACCCTAGGCTAATTTTTGTAAAAGGTTTTGGGTCAACCTATAAAACCGGGTATTAATGCTATAGTATCTTATCTACCAAAAAAAATCACTCATGTTTTAATCCAATCTTCTCTAGCAAGCTCATGGGAAATATTTTTTTCAATATAGCTGAATCAAAAACAACATGATTGTCCATCATTCCCTAGTTATTTTACTAATTCTTTGCCCTTCTAATCTGTGCAACCCTTCAAATCCTAAACAATTATTTCATGCTAGTACTTTTATTTACTTCCCTTCTCATATGCCACCACCTTCTCTAGCCAATAGCTATACCACACCTAGTCTTATTAGCTTTATTTATATATATCATTTATTTATAATATAATACATGATTTTGGTATATTTTGGTGCATCTAATTTATCACGTGGAGCTCATTCATTGGAATTTGTACTATCTAGACTAAACTGATCCAAACTTTTGTTGCTCTTGTGTGTTCATTTTCTTGAACATGTGACTTACTACAACTGAATGTATTTGGCTAGTTGGCCCTAGTAAGCGATAAGTTCCCATTTCTGTGTGGATTATTTCATTGAGATCAAGCATAAAAAAATCATCCTCCATTTGAGATTCTTTTATTATTTCCTCCAGGTATTTTGGATGCTATTCAATCATTATTTGGGGGGTTTTGGAATAATATTTAGCCATATATTGATCTTATTCTTTTCTGCCAACTTCTTGGTCTTTATCACATAGTCTGACTGAACTTGTGATCTGCTGACTACTAGTTTGAATAATCCATCAGACATTGCATCAACTTCCCCCTCATCCTAGGAAAAAAAGGATTTACTCCTAGGTAGCACAAGTCAATTCAAGGAAGGATTTAGCGAGAACAAATTAACTTACTACTTGGGTTTCAATCCCTGAATGAGATGTAGATACCTGGGAGGGTATTATTTGGCTTGACATAGGTGTGGTCGACTAAGAACTTTATCTAAGATAGATCTGAGTGGCATGGGCATTTGGGGGTGGGTAGTAGCAAGAAGTAGGCTCCTCTACATATTTATTCTAGATTGGAGCTATCTCCCTGACATTAGTTAGGGGGTTCTTGCTATAGCAAGAGTCCCACCAATATTATCTCCTCATTCTATTCCTAATTATTGACCTAATATTGAGGTCTTGGATAGTTGGTATATGGGATTCTATTACCATAGTAGCCTTATTGAAAGGGAGGTCTTGGGTTATTTTGATAAGGATACCTCTGGGCATAACATTCCCTCCTCATGGTCAAAATTTAATTGGTAAATAGATTAAGCAATTTTTGCATTACATTAAGCTTTGGGTTATTTAAAGCAAATGGCTCTAGAGTGGGTAGCACAAGAATTACTACAGGTGATATTGAAGTTGGTTGGATGACTGAGGGAGGTTGATATGGAGATTGCACACTGGGATACAAAGGTATAGGTAGCCTATGGTCCAGTATTCCAATCTGAGTTAGATCATGTTCAACTTGGATAGCTATACCATAGGCATCATGTAGGGAGTTTCCACCTGTGGCATTAATTATTAATGCGATTTTAGAATCTAAGCAAATGGCTCTAGAGTAGGTAGCACAAGAATTACTACAGGTGAGATTGAAGTTAGTTGGATGACTAAGGGAGGTTGATATGGAGATTACACACTGGGATACAAAGGTATAGGTAGCCTATGGTCGAGTATTCCAATCTGAGTTAGATCATGTTCAACTTGGTTAGCTATACCATAGGCATCATGTAGGGAGTTTCCACCTGTGGCATTAATTATTAATGCGATTTTAGAATCTAAGGCCTTCAGATAATATATAAATTTCATACCTGGGGGGATGGATCTCTTCAAGTATTCTACACCATGTCTTATGAAATTTGTGGTTGAAATTATCTACAACCTCCATAGGAACCCTCTTTATGATTGATAGTTTTTCTAAGGGAGGCACCCCATCCATATTTTCTCTTAATATTTCAATGAATAGGGCAGAAATTTTATCCCAATAAGATATCAATTTAGGTTGAAGCACCACACACCATTCATGAGCCTTACCTCTGAATGAGCCCAACAATAATATTAGAGCCATATTTTTCTCTAATATATTATGAAATATGTGCAGGCTCAACATGTGGTTCAAATGCTCAATCGAAGTAGTCAAGTATTTCATGGTAAAATATAGGAAATATTTTAGAGTAGATGTTGTTATCTCTTCCCGTGCTTCATGTATATCAAGAGGTCTCTTGAGATATCTATTCTAGGCAAGTAATTTTGGGTGATGATGGAGCAGCTATATTCTTTCCTCTAGCTCTTATTTGTGAAATGGTGACATGCTGTCAAGTAGTGGGAGAAACTCTTGAATATTTGTAATAGCAAAGGACTTGGTAGAAAGTCTCTCATTCATAAAATTCTAGGTCCTTCAGTTAGAGTGGAGTCACCAGGTGCAACATGTGCTCTTTGAGTAGGTATATTGAGGTCTTCATCAAAACCTCAATCTGATGTCTTTCAAAGCACTTCCTTCTGGATGTTCATCTTGAATGGAGTTTCCAGGTGATATTTTTAGGTGCTTCAACAAGCAGATAGGTAGGGACCCTCTTCAAATTTGGAGCCTAATTATTTTTTGAATCAATGGGGTCCCACCAGATGTGTAATTAAACTGTTGTCCTTTCTAATTTTCTCGGTTGTCAAATGTAGGGAACAAATGGTTGTACCGATCATGCTTTGCATGGATAAACACAACATGGCAACTCCAAGAGCATAGGATTTGACTTAATTGGGTGCCTCCAATATTTTTTACAAGACCTACTTCTTTAAGATGTGATCTTGAGTTCACACTCCTAATCTATTAGCTTTAGGAGGAAACGGGTTAGATAAAATGTAGGAAAACAAAGTCTTAAGCTAACCTATGCTAATAGGGAGGTAATGTGATAATGTGGCAATGGGATTCCTAGAGTCTAAGCATACGAAATCTCTGTAAATAATACTCCAAATTCATGGTTGCTCCTATTGCAGCTTCTCATGCTGTTGCCTTTAATGCACTAACCATTCTCTTGTAGTTTCAGTCTTAAGACATGCGGGTAGGTGTGCTTGATATTTTTATGCAATTGTTATCTTTATGGTCTCAATTGCTACTTTTGGAAGACGTGTTTTAATGCCATAGTTCTCCCTTGTTTAGATGGTTGATCATCCATGTCTTCAGCTATTTGGATGACTCGACTACCAGGGCTTTTACATTGTTCATCCTTCAAAAACTTCTTGATCCGTTCGTTGAAATTTTTCTATTTTTTTCCATTTGTTGGAACTTTTAGAACTCCCAATTTTTGGATCTTTCGCTCTTATTGTACCTTTTGGAACTTCCTTTTGTCTTATGGTTGACTTGGATATTGTATGTAATTGGAATATTTTTCTTGCCTTTCTTGGGAATTATTGAGAGTGGCATTGGTTTTTAATCAAAACTTTTGTTATCTAAGAAGACTTGCTCCTCGTATCTTCTTCCACCTTCCGAATTTTTAAACTTTTTGTCCAAAATTTCGCATGCAATCTTTCGCCACTTTATATTCCATAAGTCTATCTCATAAAAAATTTTATGGTTTTCTTCTTCTAAGTGTATTGATAAATCACTACCATAGTTGAGAAAATCAAAATCGGATTGTAGTCATGGAAAAAGAATTAGGAATCAGAAGAAAATGTAATTTTAATTCAAAAAAGGATTTTTTCATGCATATCATAATTTTTTAAGGAAAATGGTTAAAAATCAAGATTTAAATATGATTTCAATCGACAACCTTCCTAAATTAAAAAAATTTGGATTAGGACAAGATTAAATCAAGGTTTTCATAACTATGATCACTATAACACCCATCTTTTATTCCTTTCATGTTTTATCTCTTGCTCTCTAACTAATTAATGCTACCTTAATCAATAAATCTTATGAATTTAAATATGGTATCAAATAAAAGAACATCTCTCTCTCTCTCAAATATATATATATATATATATATATATATATATTACATTTAGCAATGCTACCTTTAATTGCTCTTGCATATTTTCTAGATATGATTATGGTGAATGTATTTTTAGAATATTTTTGGAAAATATTGTGAAGAAAAAATCTATATCACTCAAGAAAAAAATTATTTTCTTCCTTCAAAGCAATTAAAAAAGCTCTCAAGGTAATAGAGGGAAAATTTAATTGTATCTCGTCTTTCAAGATTTCAATAATTTTGATTTTTCAAAATTTTAAAATAGGCACCAAGCCCTTTTTCCTTCATCACTATAGTTCCTTTATTTGCACACACATGTTGTCCTATCTACTCTACATAAATTCTCGTCTATCTGACATAAATATTTATTGTGCTCAAAGGCATAGTGCAATGGTAGTATCTCTTCTTAAAGTCCTCCATGTCACGAGTTTGACTCTCACTCAAGTCATCATTTTATCTTTTTTCCATGCCATATCTTCTCTATCAATCAAGTTTAACTTCTTCACAACTGAAGGAGCAACATGGTGGTAATATACTTCGTTAACAGTCAACATAGTACAATATAAAATCTCTAAGAAATTGTTTCTGGTAGGGGTGTAGCTTTTAAGAAGGCATCTTCTGTAAATGATGCAAGAGTTGGTGTAAGTGCCCTACCTAACCTTTAATATGATGGTCACACTTATCAAATCCAAAACAATACTATGGCATAGCGGTTGGTATTATGTTTTGGATATCAAAGGTCATTGGTTCAATATTCAAAAACACCTTTTTTACACCATCTTGAGGAGGTATGATGTTCTTCTTTGGCTTTCTTTCTTCCTAGCTCCAAACCGTGCATGTGGAGTAGGTATTATGTTCTTGTTTGGCTTTCTTTCTTCCTAGCTCCAAACCGTACATGTGTAGTAATTATTGGTAACCTTGCTTATGGTTAGGAGTTCACCAATTTAAATCCTTTAGAGAAAATTTTTGGAGAACATGTTGAAGCATCAAAAGTATGCTCGCAGTTCACAAAGGAATAAATGTATGTACTATACGTTATCATCAAGAGGGATGATATTTTTCTTTGGATTTCCTTCTTCCTAGATCCAAACCATGCATGTGGAGAAATGGATGGTAACCTTTCTTGTGGCTAGGAGGTTGACAATTTAAATCCTTCAGAGAACCTTTTTGAAGAACAAGTTGAAGCATAAAATGTATCCTCACAGTCGATAAAGGTACAAATGTACATATTGTGCCTGAATATTTACTAAAAACAAGTTTTATCCTTTTCCAACTTCAACTAAATGGTTGAAACAATAGTTGGATCGCTCATGAGATCTAGTAGATGAGGGGTTCAACTCTTGGCTATGTTCGTTTTCTCTCCTCACTTAATACAAGGTGTAGGACAAAGAAGAATTAGCTCTCATTTTTTAAACATCCACGTAGAACATTGGTAATCTTGTCCACTTGCTTGAGCAAGGTCACAAGTTTGAGCCCTATTTTCCTCTCTAATTGTCCCTATCACTAGGTAAGTGTGCCAGGCAATCAAAAATATCAGACCTCGTGTAAAGCGACACAGTAGAGCTAGTCCCAAGAGCATGGGATTTGTCTCAATCAAGGGCCTCCAGTATTTTTTACAAATATGAATCCTTTTAAGACATGATCTTCAACACACTTTTCCTACTCTAGCCTAATCTACCAAATTTAGGGAAAAAGGGTTAGAGAAATACAGGAAATAAAGATAGCGAAAAGGAAAAAACCTAAGCTAACAAGAAAGGCACCAAGATCAAGATAAGATTCTTCTTCACAAAATCCCTAGTTGTAATGTGCCAATAGCTAGGAGTTTGAACACTTCCTCCTCCGAACATATATAAGTACAAATAAATACATATACATAAAGGAAGTGAGATAGGGAGAACCAACTAGTCATAGGCCTCTAGTATATATATATGAATATAAAAACATTTTAAGACAACCAAATAGTCACACACCTCTAGTATATATGGGTATTTAGATTTCCAGCAAGTCCACCAATGGATGTGTATTGCTATACATAAGAAAATGAGAGGAAATTTATACAATTTGCAAAGATATAACTTGTCGATCCTTCACAATGCTAAAAAACTACTATTTATAGATTATAAAAGAAGGATATTTCCCTCCAAAATTTACAAGATAATTTGACAATCCCATCCTAAAAAATTGAATGGAAGTACCTTCTACCATTACTCTTTTTATTTTTGATATTGTCATTGTTGCATGTGCCATGATTTTGTCTTCATTAGACCACATACTTTCTTGAATTGCTATGTTGAATTGAAATTGGTATGTAATCCTTGTCATCCCTTAGTAATGGTGCACTGATCTGGCTCATCTACCCTTTTTGGGGGATCATTCATGCTTTAATTCTTTGAGTGCTCTTAATTTTCACCATATGAAAATGCTTATTGAAAGTTTTATTTTTTCTTCCTATCAAAACTTTTTAAAATTTTCAAGATCAGATTCTATTATTTATGAAAATAATTTGAGAAAGTTCTCTCTTTCCAACCCTATCATCAGATCTTTTGGTATTCTAATTTTCATTATTTTTTATTTTTGTAGCCCAACCTTATCCTTTTTATTTTAGAGCATTTTAAAACCTTCATCATTTTACTTTTCTCTAAGCCTCTTGGTACATTATCTTTCCAACTTCCAAAACTCCAAACATCATGAGACACAATAACTTTTCCTTTTCTTTCCTTGTTGGAACTTTTCCCTGCACTCATTCCATCGCTTCATTCTCCACTAAATATATCTCATGAATTTCTTGCAAAGGATTTCTTCTTCTGAGTGTAGTGAGAACTCATTATAATTCTAGAAACTCATAGAAGATCTTCATCTTGATTAAGGTAAAGAACACAACAAAAATTTCAGCCTTATCTATTGGGCACAGAGTTATGTAAGATAAAATTATGGTGGAAGTGAGAAATATTTGAGCATTTGGCCTGCAACTTACCATCTCTACAACTTTCAAAAAATTGAAATTCGTCGTAAAATTGGAATCACTTCTTGGTATCATGGAAAATACATGGAGTTTTGGCTATCACTTTCTTTATCATATTATGTTTCAATGAACGATGCCACTGTTGTTGCTCTACTCGTTGCCTAATTCCTAATGCTTCAAAGTTACCTTTATGCAATATTACCAAACTTTTGCTTTTGATGAGTGTGCCTGAATTGTAGTGTCTAGAAATCTTTTTTATATTTCTTGCCATGGTTGAGGTGACCTCTTCTTAGATCTAGAAGGCTATACAATTTGTGAAAGTTTAACAACTTCAATTATTCAAGATGTTTGTGTTTTCACAAAATGTAAGCTCTTCTAGATGATGTCAATATTTTGCTCGATCACTTCGAGTCCCTTTTTATTCTTCCATTGTTCTTGAGTTTTATTTCCCTAGAACCTTTGTTGATGTTGCCTTGGTAATTACATCAAGGATTAGTGATTGATTAGATAGTCATTGTGAATCCATTAAAAAATGAAGGAAAGTTCAGTTTTTGAACCCACCCATATGGTTGATGGGTAAGTTCGCAATCCCTATATAATGGATTTCACTAAAGATAGAGTCCTTTTAGCTATCACTGAAAAGGCTTTGAGACTCTTACCACTAGTAATACTTGACTTAGTTGCCATCGAAAAGGCTATAATTTATTTTTCTGGTCAAGTGGGGCATCATTGTCTCATGGTATAAGGAGTGTCAAATTCACTAACAACTCTCTTTGAAGGCCCTACCTTATCTACATCTTCAATGTCTTTGCAACATCTTATACTTGATAAATTTAAGGAGCTTTAGGTTCTTTCATATTATTTGATTCTTTTTTTACAACTTCGCTCAAAATTCCCCTTTAAATTGGGTTTGTCTAATGCAGTGAGATTTCATTATAGTATTGAGACTCACAAGGGACTTATGCTTGTAGGAGGTAAAAAACCCAACAACAAAAACATCGTCTATTGGGCACACTGTGTATGGAGGCAAATCCTATAATTTTGGGACCTAAGGAGATGGGAGACAACAAAAAATTTATTTATTGGGTGTAATGTCTATGGAGGCAAATCCTAGAATTTTGGGGCCTAAGGAGATGGGAGGCAACATTTTTTGCTTGTATATACTTTTGTACAAAATATATTCTTTGGCATATGTTACTCATCTCAATGGATAAAATTATAACATTTGGTCAGTTTAAATGGAAGGATTACATAGAAATAAAAATATTTGATTTATATTTAATGATAAAATAGAAGGTCTTAGAGAGCATGAACTTGCTAAGGAGGAAGAACTTTATCTCTCTTTGATGTTAGTTGAATCAAGTGTTATTTGTTACATAAGAGAGAAGACCGGTCCTATTCAGGTAAAAAACATATTGATGGACCTCTATGGAAAAGTAAGTGCTATGAAGTTAACAAAATAGAGATAAATATTTCCAATCTCAAATTTTCACATTGTATAATGTTGAAGACTATATATCTCACTTTGAAGCCCTAAAAAATGACTTAACTATGATAGAAGGCAAGGTAAAGGGTGATGAAGGGTATGTAAAATCTATCACTTCAAATCTTACTCCTTTCCATATAGTTGGATTGGATTTTTATGTGAATGCTATGACTACCAAGAAGCCACAAGGTCTTTCTTTTGAAGGGCCTTTCAAACTTCTTATTCACTATGAAGTTGCAATGAAGATTTTGGATATATTTCTCATATCCAGGCTTATCCAAAGGACTTCAAATTAGTGGAATATGTCAGATTCTAAATGGGTAAGTCTAATATTTTAAAGAAGTCAACCACATGTGAGTATTGTAAAAGGGAATGACACTCCATCAAAAATTGCATAACAAGATTGAAGAAGATTCAGATAGAATTCTTGAGATCCAAACACAAGCTTTCTGGTGACGAAGAAGATGGTAAAGAAAAGGCCCACTATAGCATCCATTTATGGGGGGTACTACTTCTAATATCTCCTCTCCTTGGCCCCTCAGTTTATACTATAGGGTGTGTTGAAGTATGTGTAATCTAATCTTATTAGGACAAGGTCAAAATCATGAAAGTAGCCTAAGAATTTTTTTCATATAATCCTCAGGGTATCCTTCTTGTATTCACCCTTAGTGATATTGGTTAATCCACCTATGACTGATTGATTGTATTTTTGTGATATATATGAAATATTATGGGTGCCTGGAGGCACCCACCATTTATTCCTTTCATGTCGTCTCTCTCTTTCTTGTTTATCAATGACATATTTAAACACTCTTGCATCTTTTTTGAATATGATTGTGGTGAATGTATGTTTCAGAATGCTTCAGGAAGATATTGTGAATTCCAATATTTTAAAGTAAGAGTATGATAAGAACCTACATTGATATTGACATCTTTAAAAACTCTTGCATCTTGTTTGGATATTATTGTGGTGAATGTATGTTTCAAAATGCTTCTGGAATATATTGTGAATTCTAATATTTTAAAGTAAGATTATGATAAGAACCTACATTGATATTTACATATTCTTTTTACTAATTAGCATGGTTGAAGTCTAATATTTTCCATGATTTTATTTACTATGTTGACTTTTCATATGGAGTTTGTAATGTCCTTTCCTCAAATGTGTGTAGACATTTTATCTCTTTAATTTTTCAAATTTATGAAGTAGTTTTCATTCTCATCTCTAAATAATATCAATCTTGCTATTTTTGTCATTTAAAACTTAGTAAATAACTTATTTTTTATTCATAATAGCTTGCATGAATTGTGTATGGTATCTTGTACATATATTACCACCTTCTTTTACCAAATAATGGAGTTTATATCTTTCTTATTGTAATAGTCCAATTACTACCATTGCACTTCAATATTGAAATTAGTCATGTAATAAGAGGATGTGATAAAACTTGAATTTATTTCAATTACAAAATAACTAGAAAGATTCAATAAACCTAATAGAATACTTGATTAGCTTATAGATGGCCTAAGTTAGAGGAATCAAGGGTAGAACCCAAGAAATTAGAGAAATATTAGTTGAGTCTTGAAGCTAGTGATTTGTTGAACAGATAGTCAATAATTCACCAAAAGCCAATAATTCACCAGCAAGCCAGTGAATTGTTAGCTCATGAAGGTCAATAGGTCAACAATGTCAAAACCAATGATTTGACGATGAAAGCATCATGGGTGTAGATTATATAGCATGGATTTTGAATAAATAATCTAGAAAGTGATATTCCTCATGCTAATTGGTATTAGTGATGATCAAAATATTTAAGAGTTGGTTTTAGCACTAAATATGGATTATTGAGCAATATTTTGACATCTTTCTTTTCATGATTCTACTAAACCATGTATCCATGTTTAAAAAATACTTAAATGTAGTTAAGAGTAGCGTTAATTTTGCTCTTAATTCTCATTTATAAAGTTTCTTGTAACTATCTAGAATACTAGAGCCACTCTTTGATATCAGACTTATACTTTTTCTTTTAAAATATAATAATCAATAGTTGTAACATCAATAGGAGTATCCAATATTTTTGTCTATGAATGTGTAACATCAATTGTCATGCTCTTCTATTCCCTATTAGTCCTCCCTATCTATTTTATCATCATAAGTTATTTAGAGATATGATGCACTAAAAATTTTCAACCACTTCTAGATATTTTGATTGGATCACACGATAATCTCACTATGGCTATATTACTCTATTTATTTTCTTTTGTTTACATTTTCATCCCATATCCCCTTTTTCTCAATAAATAGATTAGACTAAATAATTTAAATTATCTAGGAGCTGATCTAAATTTGAGAGGACTCATTTCATATCTTTCAATGTTGAACTCAGCACATGTAAGTGCATAATAAGACCAAGCATTTTCATGGATCAACACTTATAGAATGTAACCAAGAATATTATATCTATTACGAGTGTAATTAGTAATGTTTCTGGTTTAGACCATATAATATTCTCTATATTATTATATCCATAAATAAATAAATAAGTATGTTTTCAATAATCCATATAAATATTACATTTTAACTATAGGTTTGTATTTGTCAACATCATATGATATTAATCATAAAGAGCAAAACAATGAGTTTTTATAACTCTATCAAAAGCTTTTGCAATTTTTTTGACCCAATGTGAGCAACTTTATATTGGTAATTTAGGGAAGAGGATGGGCAATAAGGGATTATTCCAAATTTTACTCTATAAAATTTATACTTCCTATTATGATTTCGATGGAAAGCAACAATTTGGGCATCTTAAAGGTCATTATAATATACACCCAACATAGATTAAACCTTGAAATAAAAATTAACTTATTCAGCGTAATTATATCAAGATAATTTTCAAACCAATAATAATAGAATGGATATAAAAAATGTAAGTTAATATGCTTTTTGTCCTTAAAGAAGATTTTTAGATATTATAATATCATTAAATATCTATTCACAATCACAATAGTAGTAAGTGTAAAGCACTATACTATAATAATTAATAAAATGACATCATAATCAATTATCCCTTTAGAAGGGGCAATAGAAAATACTATAGAACCCTCATATAAAGTGTTGAGGTATATTACACTATCTGGTACATGCTAATATACCTCCATGGTACCTTCATGGTACATTTGTAAATATGTAATAGATTAAGGTTGAGTCTATAATCTAGAGTGTGATTTATATTTTCTCTTTTTTGTAAGTGTCAATATGTAGGAAATGCACAAGTGTCATATAAGAGTGCAATGTACGGGAAATACAAAAGTATCATGTAAGTTAAAGTGCAAGTGTAGATTAAGAGAATGTGCACAAGTGGCATGTATGTAAGAGTGCAAATATATAATGTGAGGATGTGTACAAGTGTCCTATATTAGGAGTGCATGTAGAAGTGCAAGAGTCATGTGTGCAAGTGTCTTAGATTCAAGTATCCATCTGGCATGCAAATGGTAAGTTGATAATCCAAGAGTCATGAGACTTGGCATATGGAGAGTAATAGTCAAGTGCTTGAAGATTCATATTATGATGGTTATATTATGGAGATAATTCTCTTTAGGAAAGAAATACGATTCATATATCTCATTATCTGATTGTAAGAGGGAGAGGAGTAATAAATATTGTATATAATTTTTGAGCAATTAATATTGCTTAAAAAGCCAATAGTGGTATCAAAGTTTCCACATGACTCTGTCGAGTGTGACAAAGTTATTTATTAGGCACCATTATTAATTAGCTTTAATTATTTTTTATAAATTTAATTTAGAGCATGTCTACTTTAAAGGTAGTGTAGACTTGGACTCTATTTTTAAAGGTCTTATTGACTAGAGCAAGCTATTTTTTCCACTTGGTTGAAGGAAACTAGTGAAGACTAAGACTCAAATATATTGGTAGAAAGGGCCAACTTAGAAGAGAAGTTAGACATTGATTGATAGGCAAAACCAACCCAAAATAAAGTTGGTTATTTAGGGATAAAGCCACCCTGACATTGATTTGAAGATTTGAGAATTCGTAGATTGAATTTTGAGGTAAAATCAACTCAAGAGATAGTTGATAATTTAGGGATATTTAGTGCCACCTTGAAATTGATATTGGATTCTCTAGTAAGGAGGAGAATCATATTGGGTTCTTAGGTGCGACCTAAGACATTGAATATTTCATAACATAGAATAACATTACTATAGATGTTTGAGAAGCTTCCTACAGATATAGAGAAGAATTTTAGCTTCTAGATATAGAATAGAGAAGAAAGCATAGAGACGAAGATGAATATTGTGGAGCTATTATCCACATAGAAGAATAAATCTAATATAGAGAAGAAGAATAGCACTAAAGTGCAGTATAAAGCATACAAAAAAAGAAGATAAGTGTGGATCCATCATCCATATAGAAGAAGTAGAAGGATAAATCTAAAGTGGCCTTATTGAAGGATGAAGCACTATAAATCCTATACAACCTTGTATAGAATAGAAATATAGATCATGTTTTATAAATATATAAATTTAAAAGAGGAAAGCATCATTCTAAAGTGAAAGTGTGACACTAGCATATGCAAACCAGCATACACAAACCTATATCATAGCTCAGGCATAAGCTGAACAACATATGTAGTAAAGGCATACATAGAACAAGCTTACGTAGGTTGTGAGTAATTAAAGTTCAAGTAGAAATATTTAAAGGAAAGCATCATTAGAAATGAGAGTGAAATATTGGCAAAACATAGTATCTCCAATAGAAGATGAAAGAAGGAGAGCTTTTTCTATCAAGAGGATATTATTGCAATATTCAAGAAGATAACATCAAGTGCTATTTAAAGAGAATAAAATTATAAATATAGCATTGTCTATGTTTCTATGTGGTCAACGCCATATAGCATTATCTATAAGATACTAGCATCATTCAAAGGAGTTCATAGCGACCAATGCTATTTAAAGTAGATATTATAGCAAAAGAGACTAACTTGAAACAATAGAGGAGGCTAGCATGAAGAAGCCAAGGAGGTCACCTTGTAGTAGGAAAGGATGAAAACATGAAGAAGTAAAGAATATAGAACTACGATATCAATGAGGGAGATCAATATATCTACAAATAAGGTTAGCACGAAGAAGCAGAGAAGACAATATGAGGATATCAATGAAGGAGGTTAAGAAAGGTGAAACATTATAGCGAAGTATTCTAGCATCTAAGGAGGAGATAATTCTAGCTAAGGGAGTCTTCCTGTGAACTAGAAAAGACTTCCAAAGAAAAAGTAAATATTCCAACATCGTAGGAAGGAAGCAACATATTCAACATCATAGGTGAAGAAACCAACAAGGAAGATGAAGCATCCATCATTGTAGGAGAAAAAACTAGCAAGGAAGGTGAAGCATCCAGTAGCAAAGCATATACACCTGAGTGAAAAGTAAAAATTTTAATAATATAAGATAAGCAGATGACAAGTGCATCAAGGCCTATGTAAAGTAATGATAGAACAATTTTTGTTGTTAGCCTAAGTAACAAATACTGGAATTGAACATTATAATAGAATAAAATAAAGTATTTTCGAACATTTGTTATTAACGCATGTAGAGCTTCACATAGACATTAATCATGGATTGGAACATTTAAATTGAGATTCACTTAAATTGAGGTGCAGTGAATGCACATCCAGAATAACGTCAGAAGCATTAGCGATAGTGATCAAGTGAAGCACATATTGGAGAGCAAATAACCTAAGGAGTAGTGTAAGGTTAGTTTGCTAGTTATTTTTAATTAGATTTTTTGGAGTTATAAGAGAATTATAATTAATAGGAGTTATAAGGTTTAGTTAATATATATTTTTTAAAGTATGGAGTAATAGGGGTTTTCACTTTAATTTGTTTATTTGAAGTTGTTTATGTTTGAAGAAATTTTAAGTTTTATTAATATTTTTTTGAAAATTTAAAAAATAGATTATATTTATAAAAATTGTATTACAAAGTAAAATGAGATGGATAGGAAACAATGGAGAAAGAAAATCCTCCTCCAATACCCTTGTTTAAAAATTACCCATAAAAACATTATATAGGCGTGTTTGTTGAAAACATCACCTAAGGCCACCATAATGAAGTTATCCATACACATCAACATTACCATAGTTGAATTCCAATTTTTCTCATTCATCTAAATTTTGTAGACCATCCATCTATCTTCATGTTGTTTTTAAGTCATTATTAGCATCTTGAACATGTCTTACATATATATTGTTCTATGGGGTGGAGGCCTATTTTCTATTAATCTAGACATACTCAATAAAATATCTATGGCTGTGTATTTTATTTTAAAAACCACCCACCTTGGCAACTTTGAATCTACTGGTAGTAATGTCATATAGTAGAACAACAGTAGTCTAAAGATGAAGACATAAGAGCCTATGGAAAACAACCAAGAACCTTGCTTACCCAATTTGACACTAGGACAACTTGTCATTTATTTTCTTCTTG
The DNA here is from genome assembly GCA_028583015.1 of Wollemia nobilis. Taxonomy (NCBI): domain Eukaryota; kingdom Viridiplantae; phylum Streptophyta; class Pinopsida; order Araucariales; family Araucariaceae; genus Wollemia; species Wollemia nobilis. The sequence goes on from JAQPPZ010003077.1 coordinate 24,173,099, forward strand.
GTCATTGCTCCATGGCCTAACTATGATAGATTCATTAGAATCACTATCTTCTCTTCCTATTATATTATCTGCTTGTACCACCTCTCACATCCCTTGGATTCTTTGGCACTAGCTTATCTGATTTTCCATTTGAGAGTCCACATATTGCCCTTCCTCCAGTTCTTTTCCCCATTTTTCTAAATAATTTGTCATCCTATTTCCCTCTCTTGATGTGTAATAAAAACATCTTGAAAAACGTTGTAAATATCTTGAACTACTTCCACCTTTCTTTTCTCCCCAATTCCCAGCACCTGAAATGGTCTTATCGGATCTAAGATTCCAGCCCATACTGGAGAGTCTATCTCTATCCATAGCTTATGTAAATGTATATTTGCAACTATCATTGACGTTGACAAGATTGCTTGTCCTTTAGCTTCATTATTTGTTGTTTCCCCCATACCTTTTGGTCTCTAGTACACATTCTCTCCTTTCCAATTTCGTATGATAATTGTAAAACTAGCTTTTCTAGGATTTTTACTAGAAGCTCCATTTGTGTTAGCTTTCACCCACTCTCTAGAAGGCAATCTCCACTCTATGTTATTCAAGGAGATCTCACCTGTGTATACAATCCTTAGTTGTTTTTCTTTTACAATTATTCCAAAGCTCCTTAGAATAGTCACTTCCTTCATTTCTATGTTTGTTTCCTCATGTAATTTAATAGATAGTTTTCCCATTACCTTACTCATAATCCTCTCTCATACTTGCTCCCTTGTTCTGTGCTATGATCTAAATATGCATTAATTTCATTCTAGCCATAACTCCCATCATATGAATCTAGATCTCAGCTTCCATACCATTTTCATTGTTTTAGTCTTAAAGTTGCATTGTTTCCATTTCTCATAAAAGTTTTCCTAGCTCCCAAATATTTACCAACGTTGTCTCATCTGCCTCCACCAATTGATCCATATGTCTTTGGAAAAATAACACCCAAAAAAGATGTGATTCAAGGTCTCCTTTGCCTTTCCACACATAACAAATTTGGAAGACCCATAAAAACCTTTTTTTCTCAAATTATCAAATGTCAAGCACTTTCTAGGGTTAATCAACCATGAGAAAATGATTTTTGGGTCATCCTTACTTTTTCCAAATAAATATCCATGGAATTGGTTCTGTATAAATCTCATATCCACAGGCTACCTTGTATCCCTCCTTTGCCATATATATTCCTAACTTGCTTCCTCCCCATCCAAGTATATCCCTCTTAGAACTATCCTGAATTGGGTGTCTTTGGAGATGTCTCCACAGTTTGTTGGTTAGTTCCTCTATCCCCCTCACTAGCCATTATTGGGAATGTTTCTATTGTAGTAATTCTGGCACATGTTGATTCTATGATTTAATATAGTAAGAGGATTTCCACCACCCTACCTTTTGGAGCTCTACTTTCCAACTCTCCATATCTGGGAATGTCTGAATAATTGGTTGGGATTGATTCAATGAATCCTCCCAAAATAGAGAATCATTTCCATCCTCTAAATACTAATATAGATATACCTTTATTAACTCATGCTTCCATTATTCTCCATATTGTAAATTTGTCTCCTTCAAATCTGAGTCTTAGGATATTTTTCTTAGCCACTCCTGGGTAAGGCTTGTAATAATTTTCTCCATAATCCCCTAGTAGCTATAATCCATCTCTAGTATAGCTTCCATGTTAGTGCCTTTCTACTTTGGGATGATGATCTTATCCCCAATACTCCTTATTTTTTTTGTTGGCATATCTTCTCCCACCCAACTAGTGCTAGTTTTTGTTTTCTCCTTGAACATGACCACAAAAAATTTCTTATGAGTTTATCAATATCTTTTAGAATCTTCTTTGGAGCCTGAAGTATGGAAAATTTATAAACTAGTAGATATTGTAGCATAACTTTAATTATTGTAAGCCTTCCTCCCAATCTTAGCCATTTGTGTTTCTAGTTTCCTAACTTATCTTGTAGTTTGTTAATCAACCCTTTCCACTCCTTGATTTTTGTTTTGTTTGTAGATAAAGGTACTCCTAAATATTGTATGGGTAAAGGAGTTTCCATAAAGTTCAAAAATTGAATAATTTTATCTCTCACCCTTTTCGTTGTATTGAAAAAAACTATTTGAGACTTTTTTCATTTAAAGTTTGCCTAGTAGCTTGAGTATATCCATCTAAAAATTATTTTATATTTCTTGCTACTAGGAGATTGGCTTGACTAATAAGAGTAGTATCATCCACAAACTAGAGGTGATTTATCTCAATTTGAGAACTTATTTTTAGACCCCTTAGCCTCCCCTCTTGTCTCCCTTTTTTTAATAGTATTCCTAGACCCTCTATATAAAGGATAAAAAGTTAAGGGGAAAGAGATTCCCCTTACCTCAGCCCCCTTCCTATTGTGAACATGGGAGAGGGACTACCATTTACGAGAACTAAGAATGATATAGTTTGTGTACATGCTTTTACCCAATATCTCCACCCCTCTGCAAAAGCCTATTTTTTCTAAAATCCTTTGTATAAAGGACCAGTCTACTATATCATAGTCCTTAGAAAGATCTAATTTAAAAAACATACCTAGGTCATTTTTCTTGGACATTGTGTATCACCTCTTGGGCTACTACTATTTCATCTAGAATTTGTCTGCCTTCAAAAAAACCATCTTGTTCACTGAAATATTTGGTAACAAAGGTTTTAACCTCTCTACCATAACCTTTGTTAATATATTGTATACTAAATTACATAGTGAAATAGACCTATAATTATTAATTATCTCGCTAGGTGGGCCCTTAGGAAATAAAGTGATAAAAGTATGATTCAAGGCTTTTAACATTTTCTTACTCTGTTTGATTTCCTCTAGTGCCTCCACCATTGCTTGACCCATAATTTCCCCAAAATTTTGATAAAATTCAATAGGGGTCCCATCTGGTCTGGGGTCTTTCATGTTTATATTTTTGTATGTTATGTGATGTTTCTTCTAAAGAAATTTCCTCCATTAATAATTTATTGTTTTCAAGTTTGACTAATTGTGGAATTACCTCTAGTATCTTCTTCTGCCATGTTTTATTCAAATTTTATTGCTACTAAAAAGAGTATGGAAAAACCGATTTGCTATAGTTTTCATTTCACTTTCACTGGTTCTTACCAGATCCATCATATCTGTAAGACCTGTAATTCTATTTTGTTGTCTTCTAGCTATTGTTGCCTTATGAAAGAAATTTGTGTTTTGATCCCCCTCCTTAAACCATGTAACTATGGCTCTTTGCCTCCAATAGATCTCTTCTTGCTCATCCAAAGCTTCCTTTCTCCTAATAATTTTTGCCTCACATTGAAACATATCTTACGTAATAGTTCCTTATCTTATCTCCTAAGAAATCTTCTCCTTCTGATCCTTGATTTCATTCTTTTGGATTCTAGTGAGTTCCTTCTTGTGTTTACTCCACTCCTTTAGTTGGGTCCTTACATATTTCAGTTGTTTGTGGAGTTTGAATTGGGTTGTCCCAAATCTTGGTTTTCCTAATTCCCACCATTCCTTTATGTGGTCCTCCAACTCCTCATATTTCAGCCACCATAGCTCAAATTAAAAGTTCCTAAAAATTTATTATAATCTTCTTCTATGTTAAGGCTTACTGGAAAATGATCTGAAGAAAGTCTTTCCATGACCCTCACTTGATGCTTGGTATGTAGGTATAATTCCTCCCCATGAAGAAATAATCCAAGCAATATTTAATTGTCTCCCCTTCCTTTCTTCTATTTATCCACATCATGGAGCTATCCACAGTTGGGGTATATATTAGATTCAATTGACATGTTATTTCTGAAAAGAATGTAAGTTTCTTAAGTTAGAAGATTCATTTTCTTAAATTTTGAGAAAATTAAAAATATTAGGAAGCTTTTGAAAATTTTTAAATTTAAAATTCTGGAGTTAAAAGGTTTTCTACATCAAAGGATTGGAAATTTTTTTAATTTTCAAATTTCATTTAGTGCATATTAAATTAAGGAGATATAAGGATTTCAACTTAAAGACACAATATGGATAAATGACAAAGAATAACGTTTCAACATAGGAGACATTATCAAAATGCAAAACCATACTTTATGAGAGGAAAAGTTTAAAAATAAAATTTGTATCAAAAACAATCTTTTGAATACAATGGGTAACATCATAAAAGAGTTCTTCAAAACTCTTATCAAATATGTAAGATAATATCACTTGAGTCTAATCAAAAGGTTCAAATGGAAAAAGATGTTTGGTATATAGACTCAGGAGCTAGTCATCATATGACTAGAAACTTATATTGGTTTGAATCTTTAGAAGTCATGGAAAATATCTCTCTAAATATTGCAAATGATAGTATATATCAATTTCAAGGAACTGGTAGATTAATACCTAGCATGCATTTTTAGATTTTGTGCTAGTGAATATTTTATATGTTCTTGTACTATCAACCAATCTTTTTTTAGTTACTAAATTGGTTGAAAAAGGAAGGTCAATTGAATGTAAATATATAAATGAACATAGAAAATGCATCATAAAGTATCAAACAAAATTAAACCTACATGTTCAATCAAAAATGGAATATATGCCTTAGATTCAATTAGATTTTCTCAAGAGATTGTTGAATGTCTATCTCAAGATGAAGTTAATGATAAATTGCTTGAGTTTTTAGAAAGACAAGATACAGGGAATTGGATCTAGCATAGTCCAAAGTTTTCCTACAAACATAAGCAATGGATGAACCCAAAATTCAAGATGATGAAGAAGATTCCAGAGAAGAAAATATTCATGAATAGTGCAATGCCATTTGAATATTGAAGACAAATATGAAGATGAAGATTGAAGATTAAAGTCTTTAATAACCAAATAATGTAATATAGGGGGTGTTGAGGTATATTACATTATTTGGTACATGCTAATATACCCCTATGGTACCTTCATGGTACATTTATAAATATGTAATAGATTAGGGTTGATTCTATAGTTTAGAGTGTGATTTATATTTCTCCTTTTATATAAGTGTCAATGTACAAAAAATGCACAAGTGCCATGTAAGTTAGAGTGAAAATGTAGGTTGAGAGAATGTGTGCAAGTGTCATGTATGTAAGAGTGCAAATATGTAATATGAAGATATGCACAAGTGTCCTAGATTATGAGTGCATGTAGAAGCATAAGAGTTATGTGTGCAAGTGTCTTAGATTCAAGTGTCCATATAGTATGCAAGTGGCAAGTAGATAAGCCAAGAGTCATGAGACTTGGCATATGAAGAGCAATAGTCAAGTAGTTGAAGAGTCATATTACTATGGCTATACTATGGAGATAATCTTATTATCTTATTATAATAAGGAGAGAAGTAATAAAGCTTGTATACAATCTTTGAGCAATTAATATTGCTTAAAAAGCAATATAAAGCAAGGATGAATTAATATTGAATAGGACTAATGATCAAGACTTTAGAATTTAAAATAGAAGATCTAGGATTTAAATACAGAACAAGGTAGGGTTGTACATCATGCTTTGGTGACTAGTATCTAAACTAAGTGGCCTAACAGTCAAGACTTTAGAACTTCAAATAGGAGGTCCATATTTTGAACCAAAAAGTGGTATTGTATACCATGCTTTGGTGATGAGTATACAAATTGAGTACAACATGGTTGGATAATCACATATTGGGTAAAAAACATCCTCCATGAGGATCATCCTCTATGGCCTTTGGCCTCATGTGCATTAAAACTACTTTCTAACTTCTCTTTCTAGTATTTCCTCTTTACCCATCCTAATTGGTATATATTTGGATACTTCATTATGGGCAATTGAAGATTCTTGACTAGTTATTGACAAAGGAGGTTCTTCTAACTATGACTATCAACAATAAGTAGAAAATAAGATAATCTTGAATTTGGTAGTTATGGGTGACGAATGTTTATCCATCATGAATAAAGTACTTATTGACATAAAAGTATGAGATAAGAACTAGTCTCCTATGTTTTATAAATTAGATCTCAAAAACATCTTGATATTTATTGATGATCTATTAAAAAGGTAACAGAGGTAATTTTCACACTTAATTATCATCAATTGAAAATAAAATAAGACAATAGAAATATAAGTAAGTTATACTTCCCCAATAAATGTTAATGACCAAAGCACTTAATGAGTATAATATAATCCTACCAATGGAGTTGAAGTCCAATTGATGAATAATTTGCTCACAAAACACAAATTAGGATTCAATTTTGATGGGTTTTAAAATACTAGTATTTCTTATATTACCAATATGAGGGATTGACCTACCATGGATTTTGTGATGATACACACCCCATATAACCTTTATAGATAATAATTAAATCTTAATATCTCTTTCAAAAAAAAAAAATAGAGATATATAAAAGGCTTATACAAAGTACTTCACGTACTTACAAATAAATAGTTCATCTTATAGATGGATATATGCATTTAACATATGAATATCACATGTTTATAATAAAATTTTAAAGTATTACAACATTCCTTTGAGCTTGGTCTCCTATGTACAAGTATGACATGGCTCTTTTAATGTATCAAAAACTTGTTCTTTATATGTTCAAAAAAATCCAAAGTTATATAAATATATTTCAATGGAAGAATCTAATACATTTTTTTGTTATTATAATTTATTTAAAGTTTTGGATATCTTTTTCCAAGTCGGGTTGAACAATTTGATGATAACAAACCATATAAATTAATTTTTTAAATCAAGAAAAGTTATTATTTTAGCTTCTTCAAAAGGTAGAATAACATTTATTTTATTTAAAGACATACTAACTTGATCCTTATGCTTAGACTATTCCCATTACATTAGGCATGAAAGTAATTGCTTTAAAGTTATACTATTATTGCTTAGGACTGCAAAACCTAGTCAGTATAGAACTATCATATTTTTTTTTTATGTTTAATAAGAACTCTAATGCATTTAGCTCCATATATATATATATAAAGGTAATTGTATAGTTAAAAACTTCTCATAAAGCACATATGAACCTATGATCCAATAAAACTTTGATAATTAATTCAAGAGTTTGGCTTATAATAATAAGTTTTAAAACTTCAAAATCTAGTTAGATGCATCAAAATTTGAATGCATAAAGTTTTCTAAGAGAGAATAAATTGATGTGGAATGCTCCCTCAACTCTTTTCTATTTTCAAATGATATTATAAAAAATGAAAATCAAAATGACTAAAAAAACAACTAAATGAAGAAGACATATTTTTTTAGGATTATATGGGATTGAAACAAGCCCTACCCATATTACATCATGACCACATAGTGGTATCACAACAACATGGAATATGCATGTATCGCTTGGCAATATTTAAACCTTGGTCTCCTCCTTGAAATCCAAGAAATCTAACCATTTAAGCTAATATCATTTGATAGATAAAAAAGACATCATGGATGCATTCATTGGTTTGCAACTTTTCATTCTAAACTTGTCAATTAAATCAAATGCATACTTTTATTTTGAGTTAAAAATTTCATCATTCAAATGTCTTACTTCTAGGTCAAAGAAGTAATGCATTAAATCCAAATCTGTCATTTCAAATTTATTCCTTGTGGCATTTAATTTTCTAGTGCCATTGTAAATCAAATCATCAACATATAGACAAACAATAAGTAAATCATCAATACCTCTAGATTTGACATAGAATTTAGGTTCACTTTCACTCCTATTGAAGCTATTTTTCTAAAAACATCCATCCATTCTATTGTACCAGGCTCTTGGTGCTTGTTTGAATCTCTAAAGAGTTATCTTCAACCTGTAAACTTTTAGTTCTTGTCCTACAACTTTAAACCTAGTGGTTATTCTACAAATACTTCTGCATCCAAGAAGTCATTTAAAAAATACAATTTAATATCAAATTGATATAATAACCACTTAAATTGTGCTAACAATGCTAAAATAGTTCTTATGTTATCCAATATTACAACAAAAGCATAGGTTTCATTATAACTTATACTTGGCTATTATGAGAAGACCTTAGCTATTAATGTTGCTTTGTGTCTTTCAATAGATCTATCAACTTTATATTTTATTTTATAGACCCACTTTAATCCAATTAAATCCTTTATCATGGAGGATCTACTCACTCCCATGTTCCATTCCTTTCTATGGAAGCAATCTCCTTATTCATGGCTTTATGCTAGACTTCATGCTTCACTACATCTTCAAAATATCTTGGTTCTACTTGAATATGAGACAATAAAGTAAAATTCACAATTGAATTAAGTCTAGTAGTTCCTTCAAGATTTATTTAAGAGTTTTTACCTTCCTTGGTGGAGGACTCGGACTTAAAATATGACTAGATGAAGGATATGTTGAACTTGATGAAGGAGTGGCAATAGAACTTGAGTTGGCACTTGGGGTGATAGAATAAGGTGAAGTATCTTCTTTTGTATCCATTATTACTGGTTTATCTTGTTGCACATTTTTATTCCATTTCCATTATTTACTTTTAGCAAAAATTACATTAGGCTAGCTATCAAGTTCTTCATCACTAGATTATGCAACCGGTAACCTTTTATCTCCTCACTATAGCCAATAAAGATGTAATTTTTACTTTTATCATCAAGTTTTTGTCTTTTCTCTTTGGCTATATGAGCATAAGAAATGCAACCAAACACCTTAATATGAGCCACACCATGCTTTGTTCCACTCCATACCTCATAAGGAGTCATATTCTTTTCATTTTTAGTGGGCATCTATTTAGAAAATAAACAGATGTGGCTATTTCTTCAACCCATAAATTATTTGGAAGACCCTTGGCCTTGAGCATGTTTCTTACCATCTCCATTATTATACAGTTATTATATTTAGCTACCCCATTTCACTGAGGAGTATAGCTTACAATCAATTGCCTTTAAATACCATATTGTTTCTAAAAATCTCAAAATTTATTGGACATAAATTCTTCCCCTCTATCCATATGTGGATTATTCAAGAGACAACCACTTTGATTTTCTACATTAGCTTTAAATTACAAAAATATAAAAAATAAATAAATTATTTAATGAAATATACCCAAATTCTTCTACTGTAGTCATCAACAAAATAGTAAAATACCTACTTTTATTGAGTGACAAAGTCTGCATTGTACCACAAATATCAGCATGCACTAATTCAAGTGTTGCCTTTACCCTCTATAATTTTCTTGCTTGAAAAGAATCTAGATGTTGCTTACCAAAAATACAACCTTCACAAACTTGATCATTTTGTTCAATAAATGGTAATCCTTTCACCATTTGCTTCTGGTATAGTAGTTTTAACCCTTGAAAGTTCAGACGTCCATACCTTATATGCCATAACCAAGATTTATCATTTAAGATAGCTTTTAGGGCTTGAATTTCTCCATATGCAAGTCTAGAAGAAATTTTATATTTTCTAGCATACTTACTTTTGCTATTATATTATTGCTACCATTTTTATCATAGATAACACATTCATTATTTTCAAAAATAGTAGAATAGTAGATAACACATTTATATTGTTGGAAATTTTGAGTATATTGTGTTGTCATTGATGTCAACGGATTGATGTCATAGGTTGATGTCAAAAGAGAAGATGTCATTGGTTGTCATTGACGTCAAGGAAATTTGTTGAGAAAAGTATTATAATATTTATTTTTTAATATTATAATGAAGGACAAAAGGCTTAAGAGTTCTTTGGAACAATGGTTTTAAAAATAAAGGAAGATATTATATTATTGATAATATAAAGAAGAAGGTTTAAAAATGAAGGCAAGATATTAATATTATTGAAGGCAATAATATTAAATATGAAGGCAAGGTTCAAAAGGATTAATATTATAATATGAAGAAAATAATATTATTTGTGAAGGTAAGGTTCAAAAGGATTAATATTATAATATCTTTATTATAATATAAAGATTTCAAATTAGAATATTATTTGAGTGCCAAGAAATTGAAGGCAATTCGAATTAATTTCAAATTAAGGTGGTCGACGTCATATGGGGTGGAAAAGGACAAGGTGGCACCGACGTTGGATGAAGACCAAATTAAATATATTAATACCCATGCCTAAAGTCATTTGAAAGGTGTTCAAAATTCGTGCAAGTAATCCATTCGATATTCGATTCGTTGCACGCGACAGAGAAGGAAGGGCAAGGGGAGCGTAGTCCTCTACAGTGAACATGGAGGTTTATATTTGAATTGGTGCACATTTAAACCCATCCAGCTAGCTAGACCATTTGGTGGCTGAGCCGACATGAAGGCATTGTGAGGAGGAGGTTTTGGGTTCGAAACCCATCATGGATCATTTTGTTTTGTTTGGCTGAGTTTGCGGTAGGAGGAAATAAAAGGTGATTGGCACCTTTGTGTTCTCACGGGCTGCGTTAGCACAACCGGTCGTGGCCCCTTGGTTGGGTGCCTTGCTCTCATGAGGTGAGAGGTTCAAGTCGCATTGAGGGTAGAATAAAAGAGGTATTTAATTTTTAATTATAATTTGATTTTTGTGGGAGTTATAAGGTTGAGTTGTCATTTATTTTTTGCTCATTTGATATAGGAGAAATAAGGTGTGAAAAGGGTCTTTTGGTATTGAAATTTAAAATCTATTTAGAAGGAGAAATAAGGTGTGATAAGGATTATTTCATTGTATGAGTTGATTGTGTGTGTTTTAAAAGTAGGAGTTATAAGGTGTTTTATGGTTTAATTATTGTGTGTATTTTTGCATGGTGAAGGAAAGTTTAAAGGTTTTTGTTCTTTAATTAAAAGCCTTGTTTTGAGAAAGTAAAAAGAGTATAGAGCAATATTTTTGTGCACAATTTTTGAGGAAAGGTTTTTGTGATTGTTTTGAAAAGAAGATTGGCTAACCTCTTGAGGTGGCAAAAAGGAAATTATTTTGGAACAGGTTTTGAGGGCACACCTTCATCAAAGCAAGTTAAGAGGTATGTTGACATTATTCCTTCTCTAAGGTGGTTGGTTGAGCAAATATTTCAGAATTATAAGGTGGAGATAAAAGGGTTGATTAGTGTGTATTGTTGGAAATATTTGAGCTAGGGTTTGAGAACAAATTGTGCATCATTGATTAGTGAAATTGGAAACACTTGAGTTAGGATTTTTGAGAATAAATTGTGCATTCTTCTTGAAAGAATTTGTGAAGAATTTGTGCATTGATGTGAGTGACATTGAATGTGAATGAGCAAGTGTTAGAGACCAGTTTTGTGAAGCAAAGTTATACACTAGTTTGATTTGATTTGAAAGGGTTTTGCAAGAGATAGAGATTGGATTGGATGAATGCAAGATTTGTGAATGTGAAGAACATATTGGGTATTTGATAATATCATTCTCTATATATTCAAGAGGTTAAACGAATTCTAGGTAGAATATGTCTGAACTGCCTAGTTGAAGAAAGCATTTCTGAAAGAGATATAAGCATTATTTGTATGCAAGATTTTGGAATATTTGAGCAGGTTCTGTAAGCAGCATTGAGGTAGATTTGAGCAAGTCTTGTGAGAAGACTTGAAGCAAATTTGGGCAGTAATAGAGAGCAAGTTTGAGATAGATTTGTGCTAACCTTATAATGAGGTTTGGTGTAAATTTGGGTAGATATAGAGAGCAGGTTTGAGGTATATTTGTGCATGTAATATGTGTATATTTGGATAGATTTGTGAGTAGAGTTGGAGCAGATTTGTGCTAGCCTTGTAATGAGGTTTGGTGCAGATTTGGATAGATTTGTGAGATAGAGTTTGTGAATAGATTTGGAGCAGATTTATGCTAGCCTTGTAATGAGGTTTGGTGTAGATTTGAGATAAAGTTGAGAGCAGTATTTGGAGTAGACCAGAGCAGAGGGGATAGAGTTCTCCTATGGAGAGAGATCCATAAACTAGAGCAGAGGGGATAGAGTTCTCCTATGGAGAGAGATCCACAAACTAGAGCAAAGGGGATAGAGTTCTCCTATGGAGAGAGATCCACAAACCAGAGCAAAGGGGATAGAGTTCTCCTATGGAGAGAGATCCACAAACCAGAGCAAAGGGGATAGAGTTCTCCTATGGAGAGAGATCCACAAACTAGAGCATTGGGGATTGAGATCTCCTTTAGATAGAGGTCCACAAACATTGTAATAGGGAATTGATTCCCAAGATATTTGTTGAGAAAATTTAGAAGAAATATTTTCTCTATGGACGTAACCCACATTGGGTGAACCACGTTAAATTTGTGTCTCTCATGTGTGTGATGATTTGTGCATTGTTTTGTTATTGCTATTGATATTGCAATTGATAACATTGGATAATATTGTTTGGAAAAGAAAAGTAAAAGTTTACCTTATACTGTTCACCCCCCTCTCAGTATAAGCTTGTGTTCTTCAATTGGTATCAGAGCGGGTTCCTTTGGAAAAAGTCTAACAACTTGAAGGAAGATATTACAGGAACACAGATGGCATCTCAAAATGGATCTTCAAAAAATAAGGCTCCATTGTTTTATGGGAACAATTATGCTTTTTGGAGTATGAGTATGAAGACTTACTTGATGGCACAAGGATATGAAACATGGCAATCTGTTGAGGATGGGTTCACACCTACAACTACTCCTCCCATAGATAAGGATGGTAAGCAATTACATGTGAATAATGCCAAGGCTATGAATGGAATATTAAGTGGATTACGTGAATCAAAATTTGTGAAAGTTATGCAATGCAAATCAAAAAAAGAGATATGGGATAAATTGAAGCAAACATATGAAGGAGATAACAAGGTCAAGTTGGAAAAACTACAAACTCACAGGAGGAGGTTTGAAGAGTTGAAGATGGAAGATGAGGAAGATATTGCTAAATACTTACTTCGTGTTGATGAAGTTGTTAATACCATGTGTGGACTTGGATTCAAAATTGAGGACTCTAGTGTTGCTCAAAAGGTATTAAGATCACTCCCTATAAGGTATGATGCAAAGGTTTCAACTATAGAAGAGATGAAGGATATTGATAAGTTGACTATGGATGAGTTACATGGAATTCTCACATCTTATGAGATGAGAATAGAAAAATATCACAATTCCAAGAAAGAGGCAGCTTTCAAAGCTTCAAAGAAGACAAAATATAAGAAACCAGAATCAAGTGATGAGTCAAGCAATAATGAAGAAGCTAACTATGTGAGAAGAAATAAGAGGGACTCAAGAAAACACAAAGATATAAATACTATGAAATGTTTTAATTGTGGTGACTTTGGTCACTATGCATCTAATTGTCCACAAGATGGAAGCAATAGCAGTGAAGAGAAATAGGATTATAAGAAAAAGGAAGAAAGAAAATTCAGGCATGAAAATAAAAATAGGTATGGTCAAGGCAAGCATGAAAAGAAGTTCTTTCAAAGGCACAAGAAGAGTTTCTATGTTAAAAAGGCAAGTAGTGCTTCAAGTGACAGTGATGAAAGACTCTCAGATAGTGAAGAAGAAGAGATTCTATTTTTGGCAATAGAAGAGGAAGAAAACACTCCTATTGAAGACCAAGTAGAAGATGCTCCTATAATTGAAGACCTAGAGAAAGGTTCAGAAAAAGAAGAAGAAGGCACAATTGATCTAGAAGAAGAACTTATTGTTGCTCTCAGAGAGTTGAAAAGAGTTAGAAAGCAAAATTCAAGACTGAAGGCTCAAGTTCAAGAACATGAGGAAATAAAAGAAAAGCTTCTACAAGACCTCACAAACTCAAAAGCTAAGGCAAGGAGATTTAAAGAAGTCATGGTTGAAAAGTTAGAGGTAAAAGAGTTAGAATGTGAAATATTAGAACATGAAGTGGTTTCTCTAAGGATGGAAGTGAAAGATTCTAAGGATAAGTTGCACAGGTTTGGAAAAAGTTCAAAATCTTTGGATAAAATTATCAATTCACAAAGATCTTCATTTATCAAAATAGGACTTGGTTTTGAAGAAGGACAAGGGAAACAAGAAGAAGGGTCAAGCTCAAGCTCAAAAGAAAAGGAAGTTTCAGAGGAAGATATTGAAGAAGAAACTAAGACCTATGCGGATAAGTTGAAGAATGGAAGCTTCACTAAGAAAGAAAATAATGCACAAACAAGAAAAAGGGATCATCACAGAGAAGGCAAAGAAAGGACTAAGAGACAAGATGAATATTTCTTCAAAGGGCATTGTTTCTCATGTAATCATTTTGGTCACAAAGCTATGCATTGCAGGGTTCATGGAAAGAAGGAGCATGGCTTCACTAAGAGGAACTTCAACTCATTCAAATATGGATATTTCTTTCAAGGGTATTGCTACTCATGTAATCGCTTTGGTCATAAAGTGATCCACTACAGGGTTCATGACAAAAATGATTATGGCTTCACCAAGAGGAACTTCAAGTCATTTGCACCTTCCAAGAACTACAACATCAGGTGTTACAAGTGCAATAATCTTGGGCATAAGGCCAAGTGGTGTAGAACAGAGTTTCCGAAACTTTAAGAGTCAAGCAAGAATAGGGACACTCAAAAGGATCAAAAGGGTATGATTACAAAGGTGTTGAAAAAGAAAAAGAGCATTGTATGTTGGGAGTAGATTTACTCCCACCCCAAAATTAATCACCTCAAGGAGAGGAGGTGGGGAGGGGGCTGAGCTAAGAGTCTTATCTTTAGCCCCAAAGGAGTCTCTTTGCCATTGATGTCAAAGGGGGAGAGATTTGAGTAAGGGGGAGAGCATTCAGTCAGGGGGAGCAGCTTTCTAGGGGGAGCAGATTTGGAATCCAGTGGTTGGAAAAGGAATTTTTAGAAAGGGTTGCCATCAATGACAAAGGGGGAGATTGTTGGAAATTTTGAGTATATTGTGTTGTCATTGATGTCAAAGGATTGATGTCATAGGTTGATGTCAAAAGAGAAGATGTCATTGGTTGTCATTGACGTCAAGGAAAATATTATAATATTGGTTGAGAAAAGCATTATAATATTTATTTTTGAATATTATAATGAAGGACAAAAGGCTTAAGATTTCTTTGGAACAATGGTTTAAAAATGAAGGCAAGATATTAATATTATTGAAGGCAATAATATTAAATATGAAGGCACGATATTAATATTTATTGTGAAGGTTTAAAAATGAAGGCAAGATATTAATATTATTGAAGGCAATAATATTAATTGTGAAGGCAAGGTTCAAAAGGATTAATATTATATTATTGAAGATAATAATATTATTTGTGAAGGCAAGGTTCAAAAGGATTAATATTATAATAGGATTAATATTATAATATCCTTATTATAATATAAAGATTTTAAAGTTTAATATTATTTGAGTTCCAGGAATGGAAGGCAATTCAAATTAATTCTAAATGAAGGTGGCCGACATCATATGAGGTGGAAAAGGACAAGGTGTCACCAACGTTAGACGAAGACCAAATTAAATCATATTAATACCCGTGCCTAAATTCATATGAAAGGTGTTCGAAATTCATGCAAGTAATATGTTTGACATTCAATTCATTACATGCGGTAGAGAAGGGAAATGGAGCACAGTCCTCTACAACAAACGTGGAGGTTTATATTCGAACTGGTGCACATTTGAACCTGTCCAGCTACCTAGACTATCTGGTGGATAAGCCGACACAAATATGTTGTGAGAAATAGCGGATATATTTCTCCTGTGGAAAGCGATCCACAAGCTAGAGCAAAGGGGATAGAGTTATCCTGTGGAGAGAGATCCACAAACCAGAGCAAAGGGGATAGAGTTCTCCTGTGGAGAGAGATCCACAAACCATAGAAAAGGGGATAGAGTTCTCCTATGGAGAGAGATCCAAAAACCAGAGCATTAGGGATTGAGATATCCTTTGGACATAGGTCCACAAACATTGTAATAGGGAATTGATTCCCAAGAGATTTGTTGAGAAAATTTAGAAGAAATATTTTCTCCGTGGATGTAACCCACACTGGGTGAACCGCATTAAATTTGTCTCTCAGGTGTGTGATGATTTGTGCATTATTTTTATTATTGCTATTGATATTGCAATTGATAACATTGGATAAAATTGTGTGGGAAAGAAAATTAAAATTTTACCTTATACTGTTCACCCCCCTCTCAGCATAAGCTTGTGTTCAATAACCAAGATTTATCATTTAAGATAGATTTTAGGGCTTGAATTTCTCCTTATGCAAGTCTAAGAGAAAATTTTATATTTTTTAGCATACTTACTTTTGTTAATATATTATTGCTACCATTTTTATCATAGATAACACATTCATTATTTTCAAAAATAGTAGAATATCCCTTTCCAATAATTTATCCTATACTCAACAAATTATGGGTTAATGTAAGCACATATAACATATCATTGATAAACTTTATCTCACCTTGATTTTTCTTAACTACAATAATGTCCTTACCTATGACATAGACTTCCTTGTCATCTCCAAGTCATACATAATATTTGACAGATTTATCTATATTTATAAATATGTTTTTATTGTGTCATGTTACTACTACAACTGCTCAAAAGCCATACGTATTTGGATATTTCTTTTGTAATATAACAAGCAAAAAATAAACTACTTTTTTTCTTTTTCTTCAAACAAATTAGCACATTGCTTATGCTTTTTATAGCAATTATGTTAATAATGACTAAAATTTATGAAATACTAACATTGAGCTTGTGATTTACCAGGGTTTTGATTACTCTTTTGTTGTTGCTACTACCTCTTCCTCGGTGGTTTCTAGTTGCTACTATTACCTCTTCCTTGTAAACTGCTACTACCTCTTCTTGCACATCCTCTTCCTCTAAATTTTTTTGTTCCTTTATAATATGATTCCTCATACTCTTCCCATAAAGATGTTTTTATTGTTTGTCATGTGACTACTACAACTGCTCAAAATCCATATGTATTTAGAGATTTCTTTTGTAATATGACAAGAAAAAAATAAACTACTTTGTTCTTTTTCTTCAAAAAAATTAGCATGCTTTATCTAGCATTTATGTTTATAATGACCAAAATTTATGAAATACTAACATTGAGCTTGTGATATACCAGGGTTTTGATTCCTCTTTTTTTGTTGCTACTACCTCTTCCTATGTAGTTGCTAGTTGCTAGTGTTACCTCTTCCTTATCAACTGCCACTACCTCTGCTTGCCCATCCTATTCCTCTATTTTTTTTTGTTCCCTTATAATATGATTCTTTAGATCCTTTTCCCTCATTCTTTGAATTATTAAGTTTTTTTTTTTAAATCTTGTTCAATATATTTTTCACTGGATCTATTCATATTCTACTTGTGAATTTGAAGAGATCTCATAAGCTTATTTACTGCTAACTAAGTCAGATCCCTAGATTCTTCAATGGCAACCACAATATAATAAAAACATGGAGATCCTAGAAAAATAATAATATTTTGATCTTATAAATTCTCTCCATAAGATCAAATTTTATTTCTAAGACCATCACTCAAGTAAAAATATCTTGCATAGATTCAAAGTCTTTCATGGAATAATTTTTAAAATCTCTTCTACACGTTTGAACTTTTATAATTTTTATCTTTTATGTTCCTTGGCATGCATTTTGTAGTAGATCCCATGCCTGTTTTGATTTCATTGTTGTAGAAATTCTTGGAAAAATTAATTTATATACTACATGTTGAATAAAATAGAGGGCTTTTGAGTCCTTCTGGTTCTCCTTTTGCTAATCTAGTTGTGCTTGAGTTCATTTTGTATCTACAGGTTTTGTGTAACCATTCTCAATAAAATCCCATAAATATTGAGAAATAAATCGTGTCTTCATATTAATGCTCCAAAAACTATAATTTTTTCTCTTAAATAGAGGAATCTAAGGTTGAGTAAGATTTAAACAACTTCTGCTAGTAACCATCTTAAACTAGTGTTGTTGCTAGATTTTACTCTCTTCATAATTCTAGATTTGAACTTTAGCAAAGCATGATCTTTCAAAAAATGGATGCACCCAAGTTTAGTGCAAACAAACTCTACTCCAAAAACACAAACCTTTCTCCTCGTAGACAAACCTTGCTGTGATACCAAATGTTGGTTTAGAAAAAAGAAAATAAATTTTGAATAGATTATAATAGAAAGGAGAAGGCACAAATTGATGCAACAAAATACATAATTTTATTCATTGATTCATTGCATTACAAATCTGATACAAGAAAAACTTATTTATAGGCTTAACATCCAAAATAGAAAGCTTCTAGAAGCTATAAAATCTTTACATGCAATCTTATTTATTTAAGAGTACTATTATTTTAATATTATTTTCCATGTGTGTAAAAGATAGGAACAAAAGTCATTGCATAAACCACACAATTTTAGCAATTTGCTATTAACAGATAAATTATTCTCTATATTTACTTTTACCTATTCATCAAAATAACTATAATTATTTCTAGGACAAGTAAAAATAACAAAGTATATACAATAAATATTGGACATTAAGCATTATATTTATCAATTATGCCCATATTTTATTTCCTTATATTTACAACAAATCTCTCACAACCAACTTTTGTTTTACATTTATACAATTAGATTATATTAGATCAGCTTAATTAGTGGACAGTTGGACCAAATCTTAATATTGGGGAGGACACAATTTTTTTTAAATAAAGGGGTAAAATTTTATTGATAAAAAGTTTGGATTACAGAGTATAGCTGAGCCCCCAACCAAAACTCAAATAAGCAATAAAATTGGCTAAAACCACTAGACAAGGTCAAAACATATACAGGATCCTTTTCCATATATTTTGAACAACCAAATGACTGCCTCGAAATATGCAATGCTTTCGTTCGAACCAAATATGCAATATGATGCAAGAAGGCCCAAATTCCAAGCCAACTGGAGGAAGAGGGCCTTGGCCAGAGGTCTGCCCAGACTAATCCAAAACTCCACCAAGGAGAGCACATGAAAACAAGGATGGTTCCAATAACTCCACCAATGGTGCCAAATTTCTCTGGCAAGGGAGCATTGAAAAAATAAATGAGAAGAGTCATACTCATTCTTACCGCAAAGGACACAACAAGAGGGACCATAAAATTCCCTCTTCCTCAAGTTATCCCAAGTGAGGCATTTATTACGAGCTACAAGCCAGAGAAATAAGTTACATTCCAACCAAGAAAATCCATTCCACACCTTTTTCCACCATGTGATAGGGAGACTCCCAAAAATTTTCTTATCAAGAACCTAATAACCATAGGCTATAGAGTAGGTTCCCTTGGGATTAGGGTTCCAAGCTAGAATGTCTTTACCCCTCAATGAAGAATAGGGCCTCCTTGTAATAATAAGAGCAAGCACATCTTTATCCTTGGCCAATCCCCCCTGGGGACATTCCTGTCTTTCCACCTGTACATCTCCAGATTTTTAAAAGACTAGATTTTTGTAAAGTCCTCCACATGAGACCAGTCTGCTTCCAAGAAACAAATGCTTAGGGAACATAACCTAGGATATTGAGTCAATATAGGAGGGTGGCCATCCCAAGAATCCTCCTATAAAAGAGTATTTGATCCTCGATTACAAATCTAAAACAAACCCTACTTAATCACATTAGCTCTTCTTTTCAGAGTATCCCAGATAACTGGACCTTTCCCAACCAATCTGACTCTAGGGATATCAGTCTCAGAAATACCTCTCAAGTATTTACAAGATAATATTTTAACCCAAATATAATCTTGAGAGGTACACCATCTCCAATAAGTTTCATAGTCAAAGCCTTCCCAGAAAGAGCCGTCTGTTGCAACCCAAGGCCACCCTCTTGAACCGGCCTACAAATAGAATCCCACCAAAAAAAACTTCATTTATATTGATCAAGTTTTCTATACCACAAAAACTATCTTGACAAAGCATCCATGTACTTAATGAAATGAGAGGGAGTTTTTTGCACAAAATACTGTAAATGGGTAAATCTTGAACAACAGAATTTAAAAGCAACACTCTACCTACAAAGGATAGCCATTTGATGGTCCAGTGATTCACCTTATTTCTAAACTTATCAATTATATACTGTAAATAAGATCTAAGCAGAGGATGAGATGAAATTGAAATATCAATATAAATGAAGGGGGGAGTCTCAACCTGAAATATTAGAATGCAAGTAATTCTAGCTTGAATAAGAGGAGGAGTATTGAAGAAGAAAATAGAAGACTTGTCCTCATTAATCAACTGTCCAGAATCACCAAGATATATGTCAAGAGATCGTCTAATGTTGCTAGCTTCTATGATAGTGGCAAATCCTAACAAATCAGTATCATCAACAAATTGAATGTGAAAAAGAGGCGACAAACTACTAGCCCACTTCCACCCCTGAATGAGACCATGCCTAACTTGGGACTTGAGCAATCTTACCAACCCTTTTGCCATAATGATAAAAAAATAAGGAGATAAATGATCTCCTTGCCTCAATTCCCTTGAGGCCTCAAACAGCTCCGATGACTCATTATTAACAATAACGGAGAATGAGGAAGAATAAATACAGCTCATCACCCATCTAATCCATTCCTCCTCAAAGCTAAAAGTAGCAAGAAATTTTTGAAGAAAGGACCGTCTGACCCAGTAATAGGCTTTGGCCATGTCCAAATTAATGAACATAGTTTTCTCCATATAAGTTTCCATCAATTTAATAGCTTCTGTAGCAATAACAACCCTATCTAGGATTTGTTGGATAGTAAGAAACCCACGTTACTCAGAGATTATTTTTCTCAACCATATCTTTAGCCTCTCAGCAATTATTTTTTTGATGATCTTATACACAACATTGCAGAGAGCTATAGGCCTGAACATATCTAGGGAATTAGCTCCCTCTTTTTTGGGAATAAGCACCACAAAGGTAGCATTTAGGGCCCTTAGCATCTATTTGTTATTTTAGGACTCATGGACCACCTCTAGAAGATAAAATTTGATTAACTCACAAAACTCTTGATAAAACTCAATCGAGAATCCATCAGGGACCGAGGCTTTCCCTTTTTTCATCTTGAATACAACATTTTCCAACTCCTCAAGGGAAATTGGACCCATGAAGTGCTCATTCATCTCTCTAGAAACAATCGAGGGAATACAGTTTAGAATAAGCTTTTCATCCTCATCATATGATCTAATCTAATCTAATCTAGATCTAATATTTTTTGTTTTACTAATCTAAATCTAGAGTATTATTATTTTAAAATACTCTAGACTAATTTTTTTTTTACTTTTCTTCATTTAGATTAGATTATATTAGTTTAATTAGTGGAGAGTTGGCCCAAATATCAAGATTGGGAAGGACACATTTTCTCTCCTAATTGTTAAAATAGTTTTGTGGGTGCAATTAAAATTAGACCTTTCTGTAGTTCAATAGTTTTTGGCACATCCAGTTAGGCCTAATTATCCAAGTTGATATTAGGCTAGTCCCCACCTCTAGAAACTATATTTTAGTTTAGGAGTTTGCTTTTTACATCAATTTATAATTAAATTTTAATAATTATTTTGGATACATAGGGGATTTGGTTACATCCACACTATTTTTAGTAATTGTCAATTGTAGGGTTCAAACCATAGGGTTTGCTCCCAACAAGCATATACACCTCATTATTGTTGACTCGATTTGCTCGATATTTGTACCATCATTGTCGGTTTTACATGCATTCAGAGAATTTAGATCAAACTACTACCTTTGCAATAGGTGTACCCCCAAGGTTTGAACCTAGGTATCTTCTTCGTAAGTGTCTGGACAAACAAACAATTACCAATCCACCTAGCTCTTGGAGGTACTTTTAATCAATTTTTTTGATATGTTATTTTTTAGCCTTGAATTTTATAGGTATCTTTATGAAATGGTGACTTGTTATGAATTCAAGCAAAAACTTTCATGAATCAAAGATCAAACTAAGGTTCCCATGTTACAACTTTGATTGATTTTAATTCTTGTAAATTTGAGGAGTTGAGAGTTTCAAAATCTTTCCAAGTGTTCCATTAGCGATTCGTAACTTTGAAAAAAGCACTTTATTGCTTGATTTCAATAAAATATCATCTTTTAGCTAAAACAACGATTTACTATTAGTGAAAAGCAATTTGCTAAATTTTAGATAGCAAAGTTTTATCTAAGTCAAGAAGCAGCAATTTACCACTTATTACGAGCAATTTTCTCATTCCAAAGACTCAAAAATTATGTCCCGAAAAAGAGATTCACTATTTTGGAAATAGTAATCCACTAAGTTTTATTAGAGTCCAAATTTTCTATGAGTTAAAATTTTGTGAATCATCATTTTTATAGTGATTTACCTAGAATTTTTGGCAATTCACTAATTTTTATAAATTTCTAATTACTGATATGAATTTCTCACACATGCAAGTAAAGAACAATTTTTTCAAAAGGAAAAAAGTCAACTAGTGCCATGTGGATACTAGAGTCAGATGAATAGACTCAAATTCTATAGGAGGTAAAGGGATCCATAATAGTTCCAACAAAAACCAACCCTGGACAAAATCCTACTTTCATGTCACCACCACCTAGTCCATTTGGTCAATAGTGGTTGTTAGTTCCTAATAGTTTACCTGGGTTGTTAGTTCTAGAAAACTTTCCCAACATATATAGTAGGACCTTCAACTCAAATAATAGTGCAAGTTTCAAGTCAAAAAATTGTCTTTGCCTATGGATTAATAGTTCCACCAAATTTTCAAACAAGCCAATATTTATGCAAAATTGGTGAGCGTCGTTTGGCCAATAGTGAGCAAAAAATAACATAGTGCACCACCCTAAATTAATTTTTGCTACCTATTATCCATCCTTCACAATATCTATAATAGGATCTAACTTCACAGAACCAATTGATCCTATAGTATCGTTTGTCCCCTTAAAATCTTTAACATAAGCCTAATCCATAAGTAACAAAGCCTAAATTTCAAGCATGGCCAAAAACTTTAGTCTTTTAAATCTGAATTTATCAAATTCTATGCTTTTCAAAACCTTCAAGGGATCCCACAAAAAGTAGTTTGGTACACTTTGCAAGCATACATGACCCCTCCTTAATGCAGTATGTGCCAAAAATACAGTATGGACAATGTCCTCCATACTATAAAGGACTTGTGCAAGCCTAACCCCAAAATCAGCTACTTGATTTGATATACCAAGCATGATAAACTTGATCGTCTATTCTCCCATCCTAATTGTATCCATGAACGAGAGCAAAATTTCCTTGGATCACCTTAACGAGTTGTCCACACTTAAAGTTATACATAGGATTAAGTAAAAGATAGTATGTTGTGCTTACTCATTTATTACTTGAGGCATAAAGCAACCTTCTATATCGAATATTACCTAACAATTTAGTTCTTAATTATGATTTCTTTGTATAACCTTTCATGAAGAGGTTTGACAATTTAAGCAATGCTTATTGAGTCATTTTCCAACTAAATACCATTTAGAGGCATCCTTAGAAATATATTTATGACTATAATTCTATATTTATGAGGACCTTGTATCTTCTACAAAACATTCAACCATTGGATAAGTAATAATTACCATATTATATAAATGGGTTACAATTAGATCTAGCACTAATGGTTAGCAATGCCAATCATCTTACCTTGGCTAAAACTTTGAAAGAGGTAGACCATGCAGAATATGTACTTATCCAAGTCAATAAATTATCCCTTGCCCCAATTATGGCCTACACCTAATATATAGCCCAAACCTAAAATCCATAATTACAAAATCCTCCTCTACCAATGGTACCAATCCGAAATAATCCACCAAATCAGTCATCAACATACCCACAAAAACATTCTCCTTATATGGTAACTTTCCCTAGTCAAATACCTCCACCATAGTCTCCTTCCAACCCCAATATCTAGCCTTGCTAGCCCCATCATAAAAAACCAATATTGATTCCTTAACACAAAGCTAGAATAATAGAATTACATGTTCGGGTTAATGAAATAAGAGAAATGATGAAGATTTTGGTAAATCAAACTAACATAGAAAAGAGGTAAAATAGTGGTTAACAACCAAACAATAGGTTGCAGCAATAAGGTAATCGATAATAGTGAAAGACCCCATACTTCATAAAAGTTCAAGTCTCTCATAAAACTAAGAATTAGATGGACAACCAAGTACAAACCCTTATGGTTAATATAAATTCAAAAATTAACGCCTTGTGGTGTTTTACTTACAAAGCCAAGCATAATCTAGTAGAATGCATCGTAGATTTAAGAAACACTTACATAAAAAAATACAATCAATAGTGCAAGGTACAACAAGCTACAACAAAAAGTCTAACAATAACTATAAAGTACCTAGTGTAAATAAATCACCCATGGTAAATCAATACATGATACAACCACCTTTTATGTTAGACCAAACAGGAGTGACCCAACAATCGATCTCAACTCTACCTAATCCAAAATTGTATTTCAATTTTTGTATTCCTAAGATGAGGACGATTTTCCTTTTGAAGATTATGTGGTGATGGTTAATCAATAATAAGGGGTTGGCACTAGGAGTAAGAGAAATATGATTGTTGAGCAATCAATAACTCCTCAAGTAGTGTCATGAAATTAGTCCAAACCAAAAAATAAACACTACAATTTTGAGAATATGGTGACCACCTTTGCATGTGAAAAACAAAGGGTCAACAAGAAAAAATCCATAAGATATACAAGAAAATAATCATGGCAATACACCAACTTAGGATCTACCTAATAATTCTTCTTAAAAAAAGGATCAAAAGCTCAAAGAAATACAATAATGGTTGACAAGAATGTCAAGAAAGAAAATTTATAGAAGGAAACATAGAAATACTTAAAATATCTCTTCTTGATTGTTGGTGTGAATATTGTCAGGTAACTCACCAACCACCGGGAGGAGTTGGCATGAATTTTTTTGGGTAGATCACCAACCATCAGGGGGAGTCTTGGCATGAATCTTGTTGGGTAACTCACCAACCACCAAGGAGTGTTGATGCAAATATTTTTGGGTGCATCTAGAGAATTCTAATATATTTATTTTGTAGTTATAAATAGACCTTAGTGTTTTTGTTGAATAATATAGCATAGCATAGCATGCACAACAGTGTATGGAGAATAGATAATAGTATACACAACAGTGTATACATAGTAGAATAAAGAGAGAAGAGAAAACAACAAGTAGAAAACAAAAAGTTGGAGAAAAGAAATTGTAAGAGCTTGATGCTCCTTGAAATGTATTAGCAAAGTCTGTAAGTGAATAAGTACATGCATGCAATTTTATGAGCTTGAATATTATGAGTTTTTGAAGCAATTGTTAGATGCCTCCCTTTTTTTTTCTTTCAGCCCCCCCTACTAAAAAGGGGGATAAATCTCAAGAGTTATTTAGGGGGGTTTAGTAATAGTTGGCAGCAACCACCTATGTTTGACGGCAAAAATTATGATGCATGGTCTATTAAAATGAAAACAATTTTGTGTTCTCATGATCTATGGGAATTAGTTGAAAGTGGTTTTATAGATGTCACTGACCAGGCTATTTTTAATGCTCTTACACAAGCACAAAAAACCCAGCTAAAAGAAACCAAAAGAAAGGATGCAAAAGCTTTAAGCTTCATTCAAGTGGGCATGTCTGATTCCATCTTTCCAAGGATAGCAGCAGTTAAAAATTCTAAGCAGGCCTGGGAGATTCTTCAGAATGCATATAAGGGAAATGAAAAGGTAAAGTTGGTTAAATTACAGTTATTAAGAAGATATTTTGAAAATCTCCAAATGAAAGATTTTGAGTCCATTGATGAATTTTTTAAAAAGAATTTCAGCATAGTCAATCAAATTAAAACTAATGGAGATGCTATAGAAGATCATAGAATTGTAGAAAATATCTTAAGAAGTCTTCTTGTTAGGTTTGATCCTATTGTTGTTGCAATAGAAGAGTCCAAGGACTTGACTAAAATATCTATTGATGAGTTAATGGGTTCATTGCAAACCCATGAGCAAAGGTTGAATAGATCAGCCACTCCTTCCCTGGAACAAGCTTTCAAATCTCAAGTGAATGTAATAGGTAGGGGGAGAGGAGAAAACAACAGAGGAAGAGGAAGAAGAGGCTCTGGAAGAGGAAGATCCAGCAGCCAAGAAGGAGGAAGAAATTCAAATTCAGATTCACAAGAAAAGAAAAGGGGTAGCCCCTCATATCAAAGGTATGATAAATCAAATGTTCAATGTTATTATTGTAAAAAATATGGACATTTTGCAAGTGAATGTAGAAAGAGACAATATGATCAGTCTAAGCAAAATGCAAATTTAGCTAAAGAAAAGGATCTGAAAAATGAGAAAAATGAAAATTTATTCATCACTTGCAATATAGCTGAACAGAGCACTAGTGATGTCTGGTATTTAGACGGTGGGTGTAGCAACCACATGAGTGGAAATAGGGATATGTTTAATTACATTGATGAAAATGTTAGATCTAAAGTAAGGATGGGAAACAATGAAAAAGTCCCCGTTATGGGTAAAGGGTCCATCTCCATTCACACCAAGCAAGGTGACAAAAAACAGATTCAGGATGTCTACTATGTCTTAGGGCTAAAACATAATCTTTTAAGTATTGGTCAATTAGTCCAAAAGGGTTATAAAGTTCAATTTCAAAATGAAGAATGTATAATTTTTGATAAATATGGCAACAAAAACCAAATAGCAAGTGTCAAAATGATAAAAAATTGAATGTTTCTCCTTAGGATGCAAAGTGAATTTTTAGCAAAATATGCTCAAGGGTTTGCTCAGGCAATACCTCCTTTGGAAGCATTCAAAATTATTGTCAAATATCCATCCAGACTGTGGCATCTCAAGTATGGGCATTTAAGTTTTAGTGGACTAAATATTCTGTACAAAAAGCAAATGGTGAGAGGGCTACCATTAATTGAACAACCAGATAGAATTTGTGAGGGCTGCATACTAGGAAAGCAACATAGACAAGCCTTTCCTTATGGAAAATCATGGAGAGCAAAAGCTCCATTAGAATTGGTACATTCTGATTTGTGTGGTCCCATGCAGACTCTCAGTTTAGCAAAAAATGAATATTTTATAACATTTATTGATGATTTTAGCAGAAAAACATGGGTTTATTTTTTGAAGCATAAATCTAAAGCATTTGAGAAATTTAAGCAATTTAAGGCCTTGGTTGAAAAATAGAGTGGACACTACATAAAGGTCCTTAGAATAGATAGAGGGGGAGAGTACATTTCAAAATATTTTTTGGATTTTTGCAAAGAAAATGGGATCAAGAAACAGTTCACCACCAGGTACACACCACAACAAAATGGTGTAGCAGAAAGGAAGAACAGGACAATTCAAGAAATGGCTAGAAGCATGATGAAGAGCAAGGGTCTTTCAAATGAATATTGGGGTGAAGTTGTAGCAACAACAATATATCTACTTAATAGATGCCCTACGAAAAGTGTGCGTGATATGATTCCTCAAGAAGCATGGAGCAACAAAAAACACAGTGTTGAACATCTATGAGTTTTTGGTTGCGTGGCATATGCACTTGTGCCCAAAGAAAAAAGGAAGAAATGGGATGACAAAGGAGAAAGGTGCATTTTTGTTGGTTATAGTGAAGAATCAAAGGCTTATAGATTATATAACCCAGTTACAAAGAATTTTATCATCAACAGGGATGTTGAATTCATTGAGAATGAGTCATGGGATGGCACCATAGACAACTCCTCAGGTATCACTACAACAATACCTCTAAACCAAGTTCATGGTTCAAATGAAGTGGAGGTCTCTAGTGAAAAGGGGTCATTAAATAGAGAAATAGGTGCACAAGGTATCATTGCATCTCCTCTAAATGATAACCAAGACCAGCAAAGTATCACTCCAACAATATCTTGGGTGGCACCTCCCTCAATAGAAAGTCCATCATCAGTAGGAATTTTTTTGGGTGAAAGTTCAAGATAGAGAATAACTTCAATTCCAAGTCCAATAAGGTATCGAAGCAGCGATGCTCCTAGTCCATAAACTTCAAGTTTGACTCCTTCAAGATATCACTCCAGCGACACTTCAAATTCTTTGCAGTCACAAAAAACAAGGAGCCTAAAGGAAATTTATGATAGTTCCAGGTATGAAGAAAATAATGAAAATGTAAATTTTGCTCTATTTTCTAAAAATGATCCAGTGCATTTTGAAGAAGCCATCAATGATGAAAAATGGTGCAAATCCATGGATGAGGAAATAGAAGCAATACAAAAAAATGATACTTGGGAGCTTGTAGATCTTCCAGTAGAAAAAAAAGTAATTGGAGTCAAATGGGTCTACAAGACCAAAAGCAATGCAGAAGGTAGAATTGAAAGGCACAAAGCAAGGCTAGTTGTCAAAGGGTACAAACAACAACATGGAAGAGATTATGATGAAACTTTTGCTCCCGTTGCAAGGATGGAAATTGTAAGAGTTGTCTTGGCAATAGTAGCTCAACATAACTGGAAAGTACATCAAATGGATGTAAAATCTACCTTTCTAAATGGAGTGCTAAAGGAAGAAGTATATGTTGAACAACCACAAGGCTATGAGATTCCAGGACATGAAGGCAAGGTCTATAGACTGAAGAAAGCACTCTATGGGCTCAAACAAGCACCAAGAGCCTGGTATAGCAGAATAGATTCATATTTGTTGAGCAATGGCTTTAGCAAGAGTAGTAGTGAGCCAACTCTCTACATCAAGGCAAGTAATGGTGAAATCTTAATTGTTGTCTTGTATGTAGATGATTTGATTTTTACTAGAAATAGAAATCTGTCAATAAAAGAATTCAAAGCAACAATGAAGAGGGAATTTGAGATGACATATTTGGGATTGTTGAAGTATTTTCTTGGCATAGAGGTGAAAAAAATGGATGATGGTATTTTCATATCTCAAGCCAAGTATGCCAATGAAATTTTAAAAATATTTAGAATGTTGAGTAGCAAGCTTGCACCAACTCCAACATCAATAGGTCTGAAATTGAGCAAAATTGATTGCAGCAAAAATGTGAATCCAACATTATACAAGAGTATGGTTGGGATTTTAATGTATCTGATGACAACAAGACCTGATATCATGTATGCAGTTAGTCTAGTCTCCATATTCATGGAAAATCCAAAGGAGACACATTGGCAAGCAGGAAAGAGAATACTAAGATATGTCAATGGCACAAAAAACCATGGTATTTTGTATACTGCATGAGATCATTTTGAGCTAATTGGCTATACATGGGTGATGATAGTGAATATGTGTTCAACATTGGATCAGGAGCCATTTCATGGGCTTCTAAAAAACAACCAATTGTATCACTCTCCACAGCTGAAGCAAAGTATATTGCAGCAAATGCAGTAGCATGTCAAGCTATCTAGATTGAATAAGGAACAAGAAGAAGGAACTACAATATTTTGTGATAATCAATCTTCAATAGCCTTGTCAAAGAATCCAATTTTCCATGGACGCAACAAGCATATAAAAATCAAATATCATTTTATTAGGGAATTGGTTGAGAGTGGAGAAATCAATTTATAGTTTTGTAGGTCTGAGCAGCAGCTCACAGATATTTTTACTAAACCACTATCAAGAGAAAATTTTGAACATCTCAGACACTATCTGGGAATCATTGATGGGGGTAGTCAAGATTCAGGGGGAGTGTTGGCATAAATATTATCGGGTAACTCACCAACCACTAGGGATTGGCATACCTCTTGCTGGGTAACTCACCAACCGCCAGGGGGAGTCTTGGCATGAATCTTGCCAGGTAACTCACCAACTGCCAGGGAGTTTTAACACGAATCTTGTTGGCATGAATCTTATTGGGTGCGTCTAGAGAATTCCAGTATTTATAATTTGTAGTTATAAATAGACCTTAGTGCTTTTGTTTAATAATATACATAAAATAGCATGTACAACAATGTATGGAGAATAGAGAAGAGTATACACAATAGAATAAAGAGAGGAGAGAAAACTGTAGGTAGAAGACAACAGGCTGGAGAAAAGAAATTGTAAGAGCTTGATGCTCCTTGAAATGTATTAGCAAAGTTTGTAAGTGAATAAATACATGCATGCAATTTTATGAGCTTATCTATTTTGAGTTTTGAAGGAATTGTTAGACACTTGAAATTTTCTTTTGTTTTAGCAACCTCTTTCCTTCATTGGCCAGGGAAGGTCAAGCTATTGCAACAAGACAATTTAAAAGTATTACATTTGAAGTCAAATTCAATATTGTTGAAGAATTGAGGAAAACACCTCTAAGGTTAGCATGCTTGAAGCACTAGCCTTGTCTAGGAAAAACAAACTACTTTAGGAAGCTCTTGGTAAACAAGAAAGATGTTACATCAAAGTTAAAGCAATCATGCAACCAAAAGTGTAACCTGGTCCAACTGAGCAATAAAATTTCATAGCTAAAGATCCTTCTCATATTCAAGTAAATGTGATAAACATATTGAATACTTCCAAAACCAAAAATATGAAGTCACTGTTGTTTTCTATCACCTTAAAAATTGAGAATTATTTACTACAAATTTGTATTATAGATTTTGGGGTTAATCTAATAGTTATTCCAAAAGCAGTATGCAAACAAATAAATTAACTTACATAAAAAATACTAGTAACCCCATTCATATGGATGAGACCAAATTAAATGCCATGTGAGTACTAAAATACCTTACCATGATTGTGCTAAAACATCTAGAATTTTTCGTCATCCAAGAGGTGATTGTGGTTGACACTCTCCATTATTTTGGGATCATAGTATTCAAGGAATGGGTAAAAACATTATTAGAATATGGATATATTTCTATGGACTATATGCATATGAAGGTTCCTTGAGATGGAAGGATTATCATAAAAATAAATAAACACCCTTGCAATTATCTTTTGCACAAGTTAGACAATGATAGAGTGGTTAATTTGATTTAGCTTCAAGAATTCATTGGAAAATAATTGATGGAAGAGGGGTTAATTTTAAAATTAGAAATGATTATTGGGGTCCTACAATAAAATTAAGGATTTGAGGTAACCTTCAAAGAAACTAAGCTTGATAATTACTTGATATCTCAAGAACCAGCCACAATCTCAACTTTGACTAGTATCCAAGGTCAAGGTTTCACATGGCATTTGGATGTTGCACTTTGACAAGGATTGAATGAAAATTGAGTAGACACAAACATATAATTACCTGATCCATAAGATATATATACACTAAGGTTATAGATTGTTATTCAATTGTACAAATAATATTGTTGAATACAAAGCATTATGAACTAGGCTGAGAAAAGTTAAAAAGATAGACACTAAAAATCTAAAAATATTTGGTGACTTTAAATTAGTGATAAACCAAGATTATTCAGCATGTATCACTAAGAATAAACATCTGAAAAAATCCTACAAGCATAGGATGTGGTATTTTCTAGAAAGTTTCAATAATCATGAGCTTAAAGAAATTTTGAGGGAATAGAACATGAAAGCAAAGGAGATAGCCTCTCTTGACACCAAATTTGATCCAACCATTGACATGTGGAATAAGCCTAAAAAACTTGAAGTGGTTTTTATGCCCATTATCCCTGATAATATAAATCATTGGCACATGTTCAATAATATTAATAAAATTATAAAATTTCTAATCACGGAAGCTTAGCACGTGGAAGAGGAGAACAAATATGATGACAATAATAAGGATGAGGTAATCGAATTAAAAACTAACTAGTTTCCATGAGGTTTGATCATATTGAAACGTTTATTTAACCTTGATAGTTGTGCTAAGAAGATAAGCATCAAAGCAATGACATCATCTTATCATCCTGTTGATATTGTAAAAGGCAAAAACCTATTCATGGGAAAGGAATGTACGAAGGACCGTATTCATTTTTTTAGGAGTTTTACAAGAAACATGAATATATTATTGTGTGGACATATAAACACTTAAAGGTTTATGTAAGGAACATTGTTGAACATACCATTGAGCTTAAGCCTAGAGCCAAACCATTATTCTAGAAATAAAGTTCCATCAATCCAAAAATGGAAGCTATGATAAAGAAGGAACTTTTGAAGTTATTAGAGGTTTAAATCATTTATTCCATTATATTCTACATAGGTAGCAAACATAGTCTTAATATATAAGAAGAATTGTGATATTATGACTGTGTTAATTTTAGGAACTTGAATGGAAAATCCCTAAAAGACAACTATCTTCTTCCATAAATTAAGCATATGTTACAAAAAATAACAGGATCTCAAATGCTACCATTGCTTAACAATCCTATAATTAAATTTGGGTAAAAAATTAGGATCACCCTAAGATGGCATTCACCATAAAATAAAAATCCTTTGCTTATCAAATCATATCTTTTGGTTTACCAAATATAGGGGCCACCATCCAAAGGGCTATGGACATTTATTTTATTATGTTTACTGATGAGATCATACTCATATATCTTGATGACCTACCAATATTTTTAATATGAAGAAGCAAACACATTGAATACCTAGAGTTGATTTTCTAGAAGTGTGGAGATTATAGAATTTTATTAAACCCTAAGAAATCCATCTTCCTACTATAGGAAATAAAGCTCCTGAGATTTGTGGTGCCCAAAGATAGGCTTGCAATTACCCTAATCGCATCAAAGCACTTTTGCTACCTTCATCAATCAAAGGTATCAAATTTTCTCTATGATAAATTCAGTTCATAGATAAATTTGTAACTAACTTTGCGTAACTTGTTAGACCCATCACCAAGAAACGAAAGAAATATGTCACTTTCACTTGTACCAAAGACGGTAAAGAATCCTTTTAAGGTATTAAATATGCAATTAGAAAGGCATCAGTATTATTCAGCATAGACTTCTCTAAATATTTTACATTATATATTTTTGGTACAAACAAAAATGTTGTGGTTGTGTTAAATAAAAAAGATGATAAGGAAGATAAACACCTGATTTCCTTCATGATCAAAATGCTTCCTTTTTATGAGGAATGGTACACCTTCATAGAAAATAGGTATTTGCTATGACAAAAGACCTTAGGAAGATCTAGTATTATTTATCTCAAAGTAGTACTACTTTTGTAGTCAATCCTAAAGTGAGGTCTATAGAACTTCATGGGAAACTTGGAGAAAAGAGAATAGGTAGAATAAACAAAACTTAAGAGTTCAACATAGTTGACTAAATTGGTGATGGTGTGAGTCCTTTGTGAAAACCTTTATGTTTCTATCTCAAAGTAACAACTGGCATTCTAAAAGAGAATATATTATTGATAATTTACATAAGGAGATATATTCAACAAGACAGGTCCCAAGAAACTTAACACCAAAAGAAAGAGCTAGGTTAGATAAATGGCCACTCATTACACCTAGCTGAATAATATATTTTTTTATAGAGGATATGATAGTGTTGTTAAGATGCATGAAGGAAGAACAAAATATCTACTAAAAGGATACCATGATGAGGGAGGTCATCATTATGCACAAACCTCATCATTTTGCACAAATGATAACCTATAAAATCCTAGATTATGTTATTATTGACCCACCATATTCTCTAATTGTTTTCAATGGGTGAAAATTTGCAAGGCCTGTTGCATGTTTATAGGTAAAAGAAGAAAATCCCTAAAGCCTTGGAAGCCTATACTTATTGTAAAACCTAAGGCCTCCCTAAAAATATAAAATATAGTTGTAAACATGTACATTTTTTTTTATGTTTTTTCCACATTTTTGTTTCCCGATTGTCTTATTTTTTCAAAGAAAAACAAAAAAAAATGAAAATAAGAAAAATATTAAAAAATAAGAAAATACAAAATAGAGAAAAATAAGTCCCTCTTAGTTCGAGTGAAAACCTTAAAAAATGTGCCAATACATCCATATTCTTTCTCCCAAACCTTCAAAAAATGAATAAAGTTTTCATGAAAACTGAAGTTTAAAATAAAAATTCACCAAAACCAAATGAGATGATTGGCTTATTTTGGGATTTACAATTTTTTAAAAGTAGTGAATCACTAAATGTTCTTTGAAAACCACCAATGATTCTAAAATATGGCATCCAAGTAAAAACTGGAGGTAAAGGAGTGATTCATGGGGATTTGAGCTAGGCGAAATGTTCTAACCCTCATCTTTTTTATTGTGTTTCTATCATGAAGGGACTCGATCAAGCTTATCCTTTTCATAGTGGCCATAGAGAACTTTATCTTTATTCCATTTTTTCCTTGATACAATTTACTTTTATTGCCCACACCCATGGTCGACCTCAATGAGCATAGCATCTATCATGCACCCCTAGTTGTGTAAGTTTGTGCCACAAGTTACAATTTATCCCCAAATTTCCAAAGCCTTTTTGAAAAATCTATTTATATCTAGAACTAGTAAATCACTCATTCCAAAGTAACAAATTCCTCTATTTTACCAAATAAAGATAAAATTACTCAAGTAAAGAAGCAGCAAATTGTTACTTTCAATCATAGTGAATCGGTCATTCAATAAGGAGAAAAAATAGTCAAATCACTACTTCAATTTAAACTTAGTATATTCTCTAGGAATTTATCAAAAATAGAATGGGTAATAGTATAGCAGCTACAAGTAATGGTACAATGGCCAAGGTAGCTCCTGTAAGCCCTCCATCCATTATTGTGATGATCTCATTAAACACCCAAATGCATACAAAACAAGTAAGCCCATCTAAAGCCCAAAAACCAAAGATCCCAAGATACCTAAAAAGGCCAGAGACATGTATGATAATCCCTATCAAAAAGTAGTCAATGGGTATTTCTTACACTCTGTTACTGATATTAGCAAGTAAACAAGCACTTCAATATGGGATCAAGAACAAATTCCTAGAGCATTAGAAGAATATGGACATATGGGAGAGCAATGAAGTTAGTGCCCCAAGTATAAGACTACCTAGAGATAATGAAAAGGTTTGCTGAAAAGTTTAACAAGGATTGTTTTGCCATATTTTTTATACCTATGAAAAAACTACCATCTTCATCACAAATATTGAGATAAGGAAGATGATAGACATAGAAGACAACCTAACACATTGGTCCACATGCAACCCAATTATGAAAATTAATTATTACAATCACATTGAATACAATAAGTGGAAGAACTTCCAGGGAACATAGCTTGAGAACCTTAAGATGTATAAAATATTGATTTACCTCTTGAAATTGATTAATTCAAGAAGGACGTGCAAATGTTTTTGTCAAGGATAGCAATGATCCTTGGAGAGATGATGGATGAACTAGTTAGGGAATATCACGTGGTCTTACTACATTCAATTCAACACTACATAGTTCACTCCCAAATGGTAAATATGCAAAGCATATAACTAACCAAATGAACAAATAGCTTAAAAACATCAAGGAGACAAGGAAGTTCAACTAGACATCATATCTCATCTGATTGATACATTTTTCCTCAAAAAAACTGTAATTTTCATTTCTAAGTTTGAAAAAATTACAATGCTATGGGTATGAAGTACCCTTAAAAAGTTTAGTTATATTCCATCTAGGAGATGGTCTAAACTAAACTAAGAACAATATTGACCTTACTTTTGTATTATCCTACAATCAACTTACCATATAGAAACAAAATCCTAAGAATAGGACTGATAGGTGGAAAGCAAAAGTAACTTTCTAATCAATCACACTTATAGAATCACTCTTACCTTAGGTGGAAAGCAAAAGTAACTTCCTAATCAATCACACTTATAGAATCACTCTTACCTGAGTGCAAAAACTAAGTAGGACTCAAGTTTCAATTTTGAAGATTGATTCTATTATGAAGCCTAAATTTCTATAGAATAAAGGCAAGGGTTCCTTTCAAACCCCTTTTTTGCTATTAATAGATATCTATTATGATCCTTAATAAAATGAGATCTATGAGATAACCCCAAGTCCTCTAACCACTTCTTACCTCTTCCAAATACCTAATGGAAGGTTCAAACCATATTTTAAAAGACCTTATACTTCTACATTTAGTTCCCTATAGATGTGTTTGTATGTTATTTTTGTTATAGAAAACTCTAATAATTTTGCTCGCTCATCGAAAGGACTAAGGGGCAATATTTTCATCTCAATATGATCTACAACTCAACTTATCACTAATTTTGAATATCCATAAATTTGTAAAGTTGTAATTCCTTGCTCCACTGTTATTCTCATCAAGAGGATCAATGCTTTTCATTCTGCCATATTATTTGTGCCTTCCCTTAAACCTACCTTGAAAGTGATTTTATGATTTTTATTTAAATAAAGTGCTCCATATTCCCCACACCTATCTAGGATGACCTAACAAGATCCATCAAGAAAGACCTATGGCTTCATAGGAACCACTATTAGTGTTCCTATATGCCTATTCAATTTTAGTTTTGGGAATTTAGATTTTAAAAATAGATTTAATTTGCATTTGTACTTGAATCACTAGAATTTCCTTACCTTCAAACAACCTAGCATTCCTAGACAGCCATAATCCCCATGCCATTATCAAAAGGACACCATATATACTCATTTTATCCTCTTTATTTGAACCATTATTGCATGTTATCCAAAATAATTCTAGGAGGCCATTGTCCTTTCCTTGAGTCAAAGGAAATATAGAATTCCACACTTCTCTTGCAAAAGGGAAATGAGTTGGAAGATGGTCCATTGCTTCTTTTTCCTTTTTACACATGACACGATGACTTGGTCATTGCCAGGACCTCTTTGAAGAACATCCTAGTTTATTTTTGGCTAGAGTTAACCAAGAAAATATTCTAGTTTTGGGGGGAGCTTGTTAGCTTTTGATGCAATATGCAATGGGTGATAGCAATCACAAGATGCAAAAATAATATGAAAGAAAATAAATCTACAAGATGACTGAAATATACTATAAAAATAAATGATGGAAATGAATACAATGTAGCTATGGAGGAAATACACTCCATGAATAATGCTACTAGACTACATTGCATCCATCTCCAATATCGACGACTATATCTATTCTATGTTTTGTTATTATTTCCTATGCTCTATGATATAATGCTATTACAATTAGACCATTATAGGAAGATAAGTTCCTTGGCCAACACTTTATCTAGTTGTGCAAGGGACAACTTGCACATTGATACTTGTGCATTTATTACATTGCATGAAGAAACTAGGTAACTTCCTCTCTAAAGTAATCTATTGTCCTAAGTATGTACCTATGAAGATACATTTACATGAGCTAAATTATGTAATATAATATATTTCTAACACCCCTCTGTATTACATTATATGGGTATTGAATACTTTAGTCTTCAATGTGGATCTTCTTCCATTGCTTATTGTGTTCATATTCAACAGGTAATCTATATATTCATGTGGTGCAAAGTAAGATGTAGATATAGCTAAAGGTTCTTCTTTTAATTGAATTTGCATTGTATTCCTCCTTTATCTGCTTTATCTTCATATTTAGCTTTGCATTTGACTCCAGTTTATGTGCTCTCATAGGTGGTTTTGTTGCTACTTTGTTCTTGTAAGGGAGATTCTCCTTTCCTATCTTCAATCTATACAGAAGCTTCTGAAAAACCACTTGAGGAATCATGATAAGATCTTGAATTAGTAGAACCTGAAGTGCCAATGTTGCATGAGGATTGAAAAAACTTGTCTAGATATGATTCGTGTGCCTTCTTTTTGAGTAATTTTATCAATATTTTTTGTTCTACATTCTCATCCTTGTAATGTTTATATGTGAGCAATGCTATATATAATATGCTCACAAAATCTAAGGAAAGTGAAATGTCACTTTTTCCATCGCCAATTGCTTCATTGAGATGATCTTGAAAATAGTATTCCATAGTATCAAAATTATCTTCTAAGGCTTCACTATGGATTATTTTTGAATTTAGGTCTAAAATTTGTTCAGATT
Organism: Wollemia nobilis; assembly: GCA_028583015.1. NCBI lineage: Eukaryota > Viridiplantae > Streptophyta > Pinopsida > Araucariales > Araucariaceae > Wollemia > Wollemia nobilis. Next base: position 24,210,870 of record JAQPPZ010003077.1, read on the forward strand.
TCATGAGAAGATTCATGATTCCAGGTTTTATGGCATTGGATTTTTCCTTTTTGAAGCAATTATTCTTATTGGTATTTACAGTATTTTGGGAAGTAGACATTCTTATGGCTCCTTAGTTTAGAAAGCTATTAACTTATGGTTTCCTAAATATATAAGATTTTTTTTTATGAAACCTTTATTAATCCTTAGGTTTGTAGGCTTCCTTATGTCTCTCCAGTAATGAGAGTATATACATCTAATGTAATTTTAGTATTTGTAAAAAGCTTATATTTTCCCAATGGATTTGCAACATGATAATCTATAATAAATGCTGATATTACCAAGTTTTGTAGAATTTCTTATGACTCCCTAGGGATATAATGTAGTGCTCTTGAAAAAAGTAGTTCAATTTTGGTTGATTTTGTAATTTTTTGTAAATATCAAAAATCAAATTTTATTATCCCTTATTGTTCCTATTGAACTAAGCACTTTTCAATTTTGAAGAGGTTTTAATGTTGGATTTCTTTTGTTTTTTTTTTTTGAAGTTTTTGAGACAAGAATATTATAAATTTCCAACCTTAGCAAAAAGTCTTAATAACCTCTTTTAATATCCCTTTAGGATTTAATTATAGTGTATTTAATTTCCAATAAATTAATTTGATGTAGCAACCCTTATAATTCCCAAATTTTGGAAAAATTAGACCACAATAATATTTGCAAATATTTTAGAAAATAATTTCCAGTAGAAATCCTTATTGCTCCTATGTTTAATATTGCAAATATTATATTTATTTGATAAATTATTCCCCTTTAATATATGGCTTTCAATATGGTTAAATTCCTTTAATTTTAACCTTATAACTCCCAAGAAATGAAAGCATATTATAGTGGGAATAAACCTTACCTTATATCATTCAATAGTTGGTGTTGATTTTCGGTATGTAAGGGCTACAATATTGATGTCGTTGCTTTGGTTATTCCCTCCAATAGTATTTCTTGGAACCCTCATTTGATTGATGTTCCAAATATGGCGCCTTTCATATATACATTTGACCTTCCTTGATCAGAACATTGAAGGCTCTTTCACCTTGCTTCCACACTACCACTCGATCCTATGCATGCAGACCCCAAACATAAATGCTTGTTGAATGCCTTGGTCGTTGATGCTCTTAAAATGGAGGAGAATCTTGTGTTGAGTTCCAAGTGGCATGTCCATTTTATTCTTGAGCGCTTAAGGAGTAGAAAGTGCTAGAAAACACTTATTTATCCCTTTGAGTAACGTATGGATGTTACGTTCATCAATGGAGCGCTTGGCTTCTCTTTGGACAAGTGTTCCTCATATACTCATTGCACCAACATGTAGCTTGTAACTCCTTTGATGATGAATATGAGCGCTCGCGTGAGGAGCGTTAGGGTATTGCCTTAAGTGAAAAATATCACTCTCTCCTTGTGCATGAACGTCTTCTATAATGCATCTTCAATTTATCCTTTGGAGGTTCTTTTAACCTTGTAACATTCCCATCTTCTTTTCCAATCAATAAATTTTGCTTGTGGATTGTTCTAGTTGAGTTGAGGAGCGATGATTTGGAGGCTTGAGCATCGATTTTGAGCTTTGAATATGTGGAGTTTGAAACACTCCAATGGTGCTTTAATCTTCCTCTTTTCTCACATGTTATATGTCCTCCTTTGTATACAACACTACTCTTGATTATAACATTGTTTCTCCCTTTGATTTTCATCTTGTTTCTTGTAGGATCAGAAATCCAAGATGAGGGGAGTATGAGCCTTTAGAGTGGCTCCTTTTACTATGCTTGGAAAGATGCTAGTGTTCAACCACCTTTGGCTGGTTTTTCCAGTGGATGTTTTGCCTTTGAGACACCTTCAAATCTGCCTTCTTTTTTTGTATAAACCAGATTATGATGGTGTAATGCAATGTAATATATGTATAAATTAGCCTTTATTGCACCTTCTTTTGCACCCCTTTTTCAGGTCTGAATTTCTGGTTTTATGGCAAAATTTTGAATGCAATATAGGTATTTCGACGTTGTCTCTTTGATTAGACACCTTCCCCTTTTTTATTGGATATTTTACAAATGAACCCAAGATTGTAACCACTTGATGGAAGCTCTCTTTTTGATGTATTTTTCTACACTATTTCTTTGTAAAAACCTTATTTTTATTTGAATTTGAGACTCACCAAGTCTCGATTCGAGGCTTCCTTTGCTGATATTTGGTGGCTACTTTCTCTTCCAATGCTTGGAGGATTGAGCTGATTTTATGGATTCCCCAGGCCACTCAATGTTGTAGATTTTTGTGCACTAATAGTGTCTTTAGATACTTTGACAAATTCTGATTTTGTGCATTTCTCAAGAACACAGACAATAATATTTTGAGAGCAATAAAATAGTGCAAATAAATCTAATAATATTTCACTTTTATTGCACTAACAATTTCACCTTATCACTCCAATTAACTCTCAAAATTAATGCACTTAATCAATTTACTGCAACTAATCAAGAATAATATAAAATGAATCTTCAGAAATTACTCTACAATTTCCTTACAAATAAAGTTGTAGGGACTACGTCTTATTTTGCTTTCCAAATTAGATGATAGGTAGTTGATAGATAGTTGTAATGCATAAATCTAATCAAATCCTAATGTACAAATGAACCTTAAAAGAATTGTTCTCTTTTTGCACTTTCAAATATTGTAATCCAATATTTCTTATTGCAACTTTGATCCAAATTAAGGTGCTTTAATAAGTCTGATAAGTAATCCAATTAATGAATCTACTTGCACCAATAGTTGCTTATCTTTTTGAAAGATTTTGTAGCTCTTTTGTCGCTTATGTGGAGGATGTAGATCATGCTGCTTTCTATAGACTATCCTAAACAACTCCTTCACCTAACTATGATCTCAAAATTTCCTTCACGAGTCTTTTTCTCTAAAACGACGCCTTCTTACTATGAGGGGTAATCTTCAAATCTCTTGGATCTTGCGGGTTTCTCCTATCTTCAAGTATTCTTGTCAAATTCTGACTTCAAGCATGATCTTCTTCTCAATTTTTTGAATATATCAAAGTCCTCTAGGATTCTTCTTCTAGGATTTGGCACTCCTTGCCAAATTTTTCTTCTCTTGGGCTTGTTGTCGGATGGTGATAATTGTCCCAAGTCCTTCACTATCAAGGGCTTCTCCTTGGTAGTGGATTTCTCTAATGAATTCTTCTTTGATGATTTCTTCAGGAGGTACCTTGGAAGATACATTTACATGACCTAAATGATGTAATATAATCTATTTCTAACAGAGCTTTTACCTTCCATATTCTACTCTACCACTAAAGATTTTTCTCATTTTTGTTGTCAAAGCCTACCTCACACCCTTATTTTTTTGTGTATTTCCCCCGCTTGTTGAATTCTTTTACTATATTAAAAAGTCTTTTTGCTGATTTAGTCTTATATTTGGTCTTTCTAGTTTCTTTGTGAAATCATGCCAAATATGTGCTTCCTTTCCGTCTAGTATTAGCTCTTCTACTATGAGCTATCCTTATTTCCATAAATTAGTGCTCCTTGCCAATACCATCTATGTTAATACCATATTTCCTTGGCTATGGATATGGTTTATTATGTTTTATGGAATCTAACAGTCTTCTTTTCTACCTAGCCAAGGTGTTTGCCTATCCTTTCTTTCCATTCCCTATTTTCCATGCCTAGAAATTCCTAACAAATGGGAAATCCCTCACTAGTGCTTTCCAAATAATTATGGCTTTTGAAACTGATTTATTCAACAATCTAATCTAATCTAAAAATGATAAGGTTCCTAGATATTTCTCTTGAATTAATACTTGCCATAATCCTTTGTCACATATCAATCTCCACAAATTTTTTGTTGCTAAAGCTTTTCCAAATTACATATATTATTGAGGTCGCATCCTTCATATAATTTTATTTTAGCTATTCTATTCCATTTAGCTAGTGTCATTGCATCCTTTTATCTATTCCTAGACCAAAGGAATTAGAAACACTTCTTCCTTATTTTCTCTACTATTATAATGGGAATGTAAGCCAAGGAGTGCTAGTAGACTGGGATGACTTCCAAGACTGATTTCACCAACGTAAGGCAACCCCCCAATGATAGCCACCTAGTGCACCAAGTGGTGATCCTCTTCTCTATTTTGGTGTATAACCATATCTAGTCCTAGTACCCATAGTCATCAAGTTTTAAATGAAAGCCTAAGTATTTTATCCCTTTATAAAAGTCTACTTGCTTGAAACCAAAAATTCTCACTACTACTTCTATTTGCCCTAAATGAAACCTATTGAAGGCCATATCTATTTTTTGAAGATTTATTTACATTCTTGTAGCCATACAATATTATGCCCAATTTTTTTTATACTTTGAGGCTTATTTCAATGTCTCATTTCCAAAAAGTAAAACATAATCTACAAATAGCAAATGGGTAACCTTCAAAGAGTTCAAATTTTGATACCCTTTATCATTTCATGACTTTTTGTTTCTTGATTAGTCTACTCAAGCCTTTTTCTACCAAAATAAAAAGGAGAGGAGAAAGAGGATACCCTTGTCTCTAACCTCTAGAAGCCTTTAAAATATTGGAAACCAAGTCATTGATAAGTATAACAAAAGAGATTAAATTGATACATCCCATCACCTAATTCACAAAGAGAATACTACATCTAGTTTGAATTAGTCTTGGATTGATGTATAATCAATTTACTTTACCATTTTTTTATAGATCTAATTTTATTACCATTGCTTGTTGTTTTCTTGTCTTTATTGAATGTAGTCCTTCTTGGGCTACCCCTATTGCTTCATGAATCTACCTTTTACTTAAAAACCTAAACTATTCTTCTAAAAATTTATCTGAGAAGATCCATTTAATTCTCCTAGCTATAATATTTGAGATGATTTTGTAGAGAGTATTACATAAAGAGAGAGGTTTGTAATCCCCAAAAGATTCTGGATTGACCCTTTTTGGTATCAAAGCTAAAAAAATAGAGTTTATGGATCCTAGTGATTTTCCCTTAATCCTTTATTATTTTGCCACTTTTAGAAGATCATCCTCCAAAAATTCATTAAAATAAAAATCCAAATCAATTGTCCATGCATTCGGACCTAGAATTTTCCCTACCTAGAATAATTTGACTACTAAATGTAACTCCTCCTTGGTGATTTCTGAGAACAAAGCTTCTTTTTGTTCCTTAACAACCATTTTGGGTAGATTAATAACTGGTTTGATTGTCTTTCCTACATTTTTTCTATTTGGATCATTATACATGTTTTTGGAGTAGTTTACTAGTAAATGGAACCAACTCTTCTTCCCCTATTTCACTTATTTTTGTAACAAAGTTTAAATCACCTCCCACCACTAAATTCTCCTTTTTAGAATATCTTGGGTAAAAAAATCCTCTAATAAAATATTCCTATCTCTGTATGGACCATACATATTTACTATAGTTATAGTTTTCCTTGACTTTGAGTGGAATTCTAATACTACTCCTGCTTTTTAATCAATTGACAAGAATCTTTCCATTCCAATACAATTCTCCATTATTTGTCATTTGAGTCTATCCAAATAAACTTCCAGCTTGGTAGGAGTTAATTAAGTATAGTTGTTGCCTTTTCGACCTCTAACATGGTTTCTTGAATCAAGATAATATCAGGTTTTTGAAGTTTAATAACTCGTTTTAGGGCTATTTTTTGTGAGGAACCCCCAATCCTCTAATATTAAAATAGATTACAATAATGGATTGCCTGACTCACAGGGTTGTCATGATCTAAGTACCCCATACATAGATCTTTATTTACCAGCTGTAATTTCTATCTTATATTTTTTTGAGCTATTTTTAAATAGGAAATCCTACCTACTGAGGAATCTTGATTTTGAATGGCTTCATAGCTCAACCCCCTTTGAATTGGCCCAAAGCTCTTATCTACTTTACCTTTTTTTCATATCTTAAAGCATATATTTCCACAGGAGGTAAAACTTTACATTGATATGAGGACTAGAGGGAGTTGAAATCCTACTGATGGGGTATTTTATAATTTTACTTCATTTTCCTCTATTTGTGTGGGAAGGTTATCCTTAAGGTTTATTTCTTCTTCCCTTTTATTTTTTAAATTGATATCAGATAGAGTTTGATTTCTTCCATCCCAGACTAAATCCTTACTTGATCTCTTTGCCTATTTATCCTTCATTATCTTCGTCCTTTTTCCTATTGAGGGAGAAACACTCTCTTATATCCTTCTTCTCTCAAGACTATTCTCAATTTGATCTTCCAAAACCGATCTCAATCCAGATTTGTATAGATTTATTTTTTTATTTGTATCATTCAAATCATCATACAAAGATGCTATTGGATTACCTAAATATAATCCACTAAGTTCTTTGTTGAAAGATCTACAAAGCCTCCCTTTTCTCTTCTACAGCTTCCTTGAATATTTATCTAGTTGCCTGGTTACTTTACTTTTATTTATTGAGTGATGCTTGTATTTTTTCTTCTGAAGCTCTTACGGTTATTGCTTGATCCCTATCTACTTGAAATTCTACTACTATTATATTCTCTCTATTACTTACACCAATAGGAGTTTCAACTTCTATCTATTAATTTTTTTGGCTACTACTTCTTCCTAGTCTATATTGTACTTTGATATGACCATATTGGTGGAAAATCTTATATTAAAAGGGTATCCAATATAGTCTAACTTCTATGTGAGACTATATTCCTATAATAAATTCCATGTTCTCAGGTAATCCTAGATTTAAGTTCATCTCCACTAATATTTGAGCTACAAATTTTTGAGTGTCATTTAAATTTTTTTATTCCACTTTGAGAAAAACTCCCAAAGAGTTTCCTATCTCCCTTAGCATCTTATCATTCCAACATTCCAGTGGTAGTGTACGTAACTTGATCCAAATAGGCTAGGTGATTATCCTCTTAGAGCGAGGATCAAACCCAAGCATCCAATATTTTAGAGTAAGGATGCTATGACCCCATCTTCATATTTCTTTTTTTATAGTTTTGGCATCTTTTGTTTTCTGGAATATCGAATCTATTGTCATGACCCACCCTTGCAAGGCCCTTGTTGAGAAGATAATATAATTGGACTTATTATTTTAATGCCTAACATTGTTGGGTGCTATGAATATGCAAGGATATGATGTAACATCGGTTATATTTTATGATTATGATGTTGCTAAGCTTTTATGGTTTTGCAAGGCTAACCATGCTTGTAGGTGGACAATGATGAGCTAACAATTTAATATTTGCTTTGATAATGCTTTTAAATTATTTAGCCAAGGAATCAATTGGTATTATTTTATGTAATGACTTTTAATTAATGGACTAATCATTACAATACTGAGCTAACAATTTAATATTATATTTGATAGTGCTTTTAAATTGTGTAGCAAAAGAGTTGATTAATATTTGTTTTATGCCCATGAAGACTGTAATTAATGAGGACATAATCATGAATTATTTAATAATTTTTAATTAGGTATGAGTATATTTTGACTTTATAAAAGTAGCACATTTTTTAATACAAAAAAATATGGCTATTGTGGAAATTATAATTATGGCCCATGTTAGTGAGGCCTGACTATGAAGGCTTGTCATAAGGAAAAACTTGTCCCTACCAACTTGGAAAAGGTGATACAGGTGAGCATTATGTTTTTGAAAAAGGTGCATGTCTTCTTGGGGAGGAGGATATGGCATTTAGGAAATCCATTATGCTTTGGAAGAGGTTCAAAAAAAAATAGGGGAGACAAGAAATATTCTTGGAGCCCACGGGAGAAAGCCTTTAGAAGAATAATCAAAGGAGGAGTTTCAGGTTAAAGGTCCTTACCATTGTTGTTTTTGAATTCTCCAATGGATGGAATATGATTTGGTTATAACATAATGAACCTCCCTTTATGCTCTTTGTAGATTTATTTTCAATGCTCTGTGTATATGTTCTCCATTATTAAAGCTTTGTTTCAAGATAAATTTTAGGTGAATGAAGTTCTACTTGGCACATGAAAATTATGATTGCTTTAGAACTCTAGTAATTTGGTTGTATGATCTCCTTAATGAATGTATTTTATTGTTGTGATCAACCTGCAACCGACTTGAGTGTTCAGTAAATGAATATTACACAAAACCTTTTTTTTTTAATCTTAGGTTGAAGCGCTATAGAAACTTGTTTCATCTTGAGTTGAGCTTTTGAAACTCGTAACTTACTTATTTCTCACCTCTATTCTGATATTCCTTAATTAGATGCTAACATCATTTGTAGAGATGTTGTTGTTGTGAGCTTAGCATTTTTTTAATACCACCTTAGGGTTCTTTAGGTTTTTTAGGGACAAGTTTAATGTTTGGAGTAGTCTACACCCCCTGTTAGACTCCTCCCTAATCGACCAACATGCTATGGATTGCACTCAATGAGTCATTTCATATCCTCTATTTTTTCCACCACACCTAGGTTCAACACTGTCGTTAAATAAATGTTTCTCCTAAGGTTGCACTTAGGAGTCTATTTAAATTTATATGCCCACTACCTAAGCACGGCCATCGCACCAAATAGAGCACGAGCAAAGGAAATGTCGCTCAGGCCTTCCCAATGTAATATTCCACATGAGATACATAGGAGGCTTAAGTGGGTCTTAAAGGTAGTTTACCTCCCATAAGGTTTCAACCACCAAGTGTTGGTCGAAAGCATGCCACTTGGTGGTCGTTTAGCATCGAGATGTGGCACAAACTATGACACTTGGCTCCTCTCTATTTTTTTGACTTGTTCCCTATCGTTGCTTATTGATCAACATGATTTGTTGATATTTAGTCTCCCCTTAACCCATTTGACCATATGTTGACCACACTCCTCAGCTAACATGTGGTCATTGCTTGTTTGATTTGCATTGGCTCGCTTGGTGGGCATTTATTTTTAAATAATGAGTGGGATTAATCCCATATTGGTGGTGTGGGATATACCTTGATGCTTATAATAGGGAACAATCCCTTATAACATGACCAACAGGTGGTGGTCATGGTAGCCACCACCTGGAATAGGCTAGAGAACTGGATGTGTGGTGTTATGGGATGAGGTTGACCGATTTGGATGAAATCGACTAATTGGAAGTGTTTGACTAGATTGAATCTATGTACCCCCTTCTTTTTGACTAATCAAATCTATACTTTTGGAGGTTAATATGTTTCTAAACTACCCTCTTTTTGTTATTCAATCTTTTACTTTGGAAGTAGTTGTTTGATGAAACAAACTACTTTGCTTTAGAAGAATTTGGTTTAGAGCAAACTTGAACAAAAATGTAGGGAGAAATTTGGGGTGTTAAGAGCAAACCTTGAATGATGACTATAGGTCAATTTTTTGGAAATATTGAATGTTTAACTAAGCCAATTTTATGGAAAACTTGAATCCTAGTTATAGGACAATTTTGTGGAATAATTGTTTGTAAACTATAGGATAATTTTGTGGACGAATTGTAGGTTAACTATAGGTCCAATTTGTGGAGACATTGGATGGAATTGGGACCAATTTCATGAAGACATTGAGTATTTTTTGGGATACATTTCATGGAGAAATTGAGTAATTTTTTTGGATCAATTTCGTGGAGAAATTGAGTGTTTTTTTGGGATCAATTTCGTGGAGAAATTGAGTGATTGATTGTGGTAAATTTTGAAGGTTTCTTAGGAAATAAAATTGTGGAAAATTTTGGATTGAATGAGTTAGAAATATACATGTATTTTATTTTATTAAATGAGTTGTAATATGTTAGTGGATAAATGTTTCATGAGTTAGAAATATACATTAGTGGATAATGTATTTCATTTAATTAAATGAGTTGTAATATATTAGTGGATAATATATTTCATTTGTTAGAAATATACATTAGTGGATAATGTATTTCTTTTGATTAAATGAGCTGAAATATGTTAGTGGATAATATTTTTCATGAGTTAGAAATATACATTAGTGGATAATTCATTTCATTATGTAAACGAGCTGAAATATGTTAGTGAATAATATATTTCATGAGTTAGAAATATACATTAGTGGATAATGTATTTCATTTGATTAAATGAACTTAAATATGTTAGTGGATAATATATTTCATGAGTTAGAAATATACATTAGTGGATAATTTAGTTCATTGTGTAAACGAGATTAAATATGTTAGTGGACAATGTATTTCATTTGATTAAATGAACTTAAATATGTTAGTGGATAATACATTTCATGAGTTAGAAATATACATTAGTGGATAATGTATTTCATTGTGTAAATGAGCTAAAATATGTTAGTGAATAATATATTTCATGAGTTAAATATACATTAGTGGATAATGTATTTCATTTGATGAAATAAGTTGAAATATTTTAGTGGATAATATATTTCATGAGTTAGAAATATATATTAGCGGATAATGTATTTCATTGTGTAAATGAGTAGAAATATGTTCGTGGATAATATATTTCATGAGTTAGAAATATATATTAATGGATAATATATTTAATTTGATTAAATAAGTTTGAGATATTAGTGGATGATATATTTTATTATAAATAACTGTTTTCCGATAGCACAATCCATGCTAAGATGTATTAATGATTAAGAGGTACCTTGAGTAAGTAGGATAAGGTTCTTCATCTTCTTGGTAAGCTTGCATAGGAATTCATTTGAGAGGATTATGGGGTCCTCTCTAATGAGTTGACATGTGCAATGCTATAGTTGGTGTACGGATACATAAAATGCTTAGAAGGAAGATGTTCCTTTGAGTTGGATAAAAATTAAGGAGTCATCTTAATGGAATGAACGAGGAGTTCATTCGAGGGAAGTACGGGGTTCCCTTATTAATTGTGAAATGTAGATTAAATGATCTATTCACATTATGGGTATATAAGAATCATGGGATTATTATGTATTTATTTTGATGATGATGTTTTGGAAAATAAAAATGAATGTGGAATTCATTCGAGGGAATTATGGGGTTCCCTCATTAATTTGTAATATGAATTAAAAGAACTATTCATGTAATGGGGACATAAGAACTATGGGGTTCTTATGTACTTATATTGGTATTGATGTATCAAAGGGAAGTATGAGATTCCTTTGTATAGATGTTGGAGACATCTAAATTTATGAAATAAAAAGGATATATTTTTGAGGTTGGGATTTTTCCACAAGGGTTTTCCAAGATATATGATGTGTTATGTGTGTATCAATTATCTTCATCTTTTAATATTGCATTTGATGAATCTTAGATGGATAGAAATGACATCTATTAATATCTATGTTTATGAACTAGAAGATTGGATTAGAACCATAGAGAGAGTGAAAGAGCAAACTAAAGGATTTTGAGATAGCCTAATAGCAATACACTTAGTGCACCTACATATATGGACTTATGTATGGTGTAGGGATGAGCGTACCCTTTTGATAGACTAAAAAGGGTAAGTTAGCTCATCATGGAGATGAGATAGCTTATTTGTATGATGCCTAGTACACCTACATAGATAAAATTATATATAGTGTAGGGATGGGTATACCCTCTTGAAAAATGAAAGGGGATAAGCTAACTCATAATGTAGATGAGATCGATAGCTTATTTGCAGTACGCTTACTACACCTACGTATATGGGCTTATGTATAGTGTAGAGATGGGTGTACCCCTTTTGATATATTAAAAGGGGATAAGTTGGCTCATCGCGAAGATGAGATGGATAACTTAATCATAGGGCTTGATGTCAATAGACACTTGCATAGAATGACTTATGCAAGGTGGGGATATGTGGATCCCTAATGAATGTAAAAAAAACTCTCTCTCAAGTGGGTTGGATTTTTGGGTCTTAGAGCTATCCAACCCTTTGTCATTACATGGTATTTTGGAAGATATCCTAGAAACACCAAAAATTTTGATTTTAACTAGTCTTTTTATCAAGCATCCCATGAACCTTCCCACAAAAGCTTTATATTTTTATGTTGACTTTTTCATTTTTGATGCAGCATTTTCTTTTACCGATTCCCTTATTTAGATGAAAGGGTTTTCAATTTAAAAAGTCTTGTTCTTGGGTCAATACTTAGTTTGCCATATTTGATTTTATCTCTGCTTCCCTCCACTTATTTGAAGACTTGGTTTGTGGAATCCCCGGTCCTATTATTCCAAAGGTCCATAATCTCATCTTAGGAACAAAAGATTGATTTCTTTGAGTGTTCATCCAATCTCTTTGTAAATTATGTAGCTTCTACTTCTTCATTTGATACCGTTCCATACAAATTTCTTTAATCCAATAATCCCTCTACTCTACCCTTGTTTAGGTGCTCTACTTTGGACATTATTAAAAAATTTAACTACTCTATAAGTTGTTTATTGTTGGTCCCCATCTCATCTCCTTCATTGTTTTTTGTTCACCATCTTCATTATCTACCCTTTCTTCATCTTGTGGCTCCTTGCAACCATTGTTTATCATATTGTTAGCTTTCATCCACTATTCTAGGTTCTTCTTTCCAACTATAATTTTATCCTCTATTTCCCATATTTTTTCAGTTTCTGTGCCATCATTCCCTTTTAAAAACTTCTCCATATTTGGTTTCTATCCATCTCTCTTTTACCTGTCGCTTCTTTATAGAACCTTCACCTCCATCTAATTATCAGATGCACTATTTAGTCAATACTTAACAAAATATGCATTGGTTTTCAAAACTATAACAAAACTAGATTGTGACCGACAACAAGCCTTTAACAAATTTTGAATTACACAAACGTGCCCTACAAGGTAGATGGAAAATGGCCAATGACTTCTATGATATAGTGTACCAACCAATCATGGAGGGGATGAAATAAAATGTACCTTTATTTTCAAAGGAATGTCATAATCTAGTTAAGTCCAAGGATTTTCCCAAAGATATTTCTATTTGAGGAAACACGGGTCTTTCATCAAGCTATCTAGATTTTTTTGTATACCTTATATATTACCCATATTCATACCTATTTACTTGTTCAACTTAGAATATGTGAGGCAATTAGACTACGTGGATTGGAAAAAATTTAAATAACAAAAGAAGGCCACCTTTTATGGCACCAAGAAGGCAATAATGGTAATTACATCAAAGATAAGGAGACACCACTTGTTCATCAAGGGTTTAGGAATAACATTGTTGTAGGATTATTGACCTTATGACCCTAAATACCTTTATGTGAATGAGCTCTTGGCATGTAGTATTAATACCTTATACACCCATGAAAGGAGATATAGAGTGGAAAAGGAAGTAAACCAAAGTGAATATGCATTGATGGCTAATTTCAAGGCTCTACATGAGTATAAATATGAGTTATAATAATGGTCTAATGACCTTTATCCATGGTATGTATTTTATGCTAGCCTAATGAAGAATTTTGACCTTGATATCAAGATAAATCATTAAACAAAATCCTTGAAAATTGAGGATACTTAGCAAGGAAATTTTAGATTTAAGAGAAAAATGAGTACAAGATAAGTACTATAGGAAATATTGTATACCAAGGATGCTTTGACATAAAATTTCCCAATGCACAGGATAAAGGACATCAAAAATGGGGACTAAGAGGCCATAAACTAAAGTTAAATCACCAGGGGACCTAACATAACAATCACGGATGCTACCCCATTAATGCTCACATTGATCGACAACATCATAAAAGAAATATCCTAAAAACATTGATCCAAGGGGTCAATTTTAGAGAAATTCAATGGGAGGTAAAGAATTGGTTGTAGTTGAAGACACATCAACACTTGAGGAGGGTGAAATACAAGAAGAAAGTACTACAAAGTTGATTGTATCATCAATGAATAATGGAGCTATAGTTATGAGGGCTGACTTTAGAGGCTACTATATCTCTCTCTTCTACATATTCATCCTCCTCTATATTTCTTCTCCCACTCGTATTTTTTACACCCTCTTCTCAAGTCCCCCTTGTTTCTTATATTATGTCTGCTTCATTCCACATAAGTATAACGATAGGGTCACAAGGAGGTACACCCCTTCCAATATCAATCCAACCACCATCACCCCTTGTATTATATAACACTTCCTTCCCTTATCCAATGCCTTCATTAAGGTAATTGTGTTAAGAACCTACTATTAAAATAAATCTCACTCACATAAAATACTGTAAAATAATATAAATACATCAAATAACATAATAACACTATGCAAAAAGTAATTGCAAAATTGAAACAATCTCATAAATAACCCAAAATCGTAGGCCTCTTCGAGGGGACAACCTCCTTCAATATTTCATGAACTTGAAAAAAGATAAATTTGTACATGGATCCATATATTTTAAAGAGAAACTTCATGCAACCTACCCTAAGGCTCAAGAGTTGGCTTAAATACAAAATACCACTTGATCTAGAATCTTCTACCAAACATTGGTTACAATTTTGATAACGATTACATGAAATGACCCCACTTGGCTAGGTGCCTTACTTGCCACATACATTACAAAATATTACAAAATAACATTATAGATTGAATCCCCTACATTGGAAGTGGGTCATTACATAAGCAAATGATAATTACAAAATAATGTTAGGATGGAATCCTAACATGTTATTCCCCTTCAAAAAGATGTTTCCTTAAAGCCGAAGATTTGGAAACTGGTGTTGGAACTATTGGAGAAACTCCCATGTAGCATATTTTGTATGGAGTCCTCGCCACTGAACAAGGACCTCAATAATGGTGCGGTTCTGGAAAGTGTGATTTCGATGATCCAATAACTTTTTGGGCTCGATAAAGATAGAACCTTCTTCATCCAATTTTGGTAGTGCGGATTGAACCTGTACCTAAGTGCCCACAACCTTTTTGAGAGAGGAGACATGAAAAATAGGATGGAGCTTGGTTGTAGGTGGGAAAGATAATTTGTATGCTGTGGCACCAATCCGATGTAAAACTTGGTAGGGTCCATAGTATTTCGTAGCAAGTTTCTGGCACCTATGAAATTGTAGGGATATTTTTTTGTAAGACTGCAAGCAAAGGAAAATCATATCACCCACATCAAATCTATGCTCATAATGATGTTGGTCAGCTTGTTGGCGCATCCAATTTTGGGTCACATCCAAATTCATATTTAGTTGGCAGAGGATATCGGTATGTTGACTGAGATTAATGTTGACTACATGGACCCTGAAGCTACCCGAAATGTAAGAGGAAGGTATGAGTTGAGGGTACCCATAAACTCCCTCGAAAGGATAACCTTGGTTTTTGTGTTATAGGAAGTTTTGTATCACCACTCAGCCAAAGGAAGAAACTTCACCCATTGAGTAGGATGATCATAAGTAAAGCAACAAAGGTAGATCTCTATAGATTTGTTAATAATCTTCATTTGGCCATCCATTTGCATATGATAAGCTGAACTCATTTTGATATGAGTTTCTTGTAACGTAAAAATTCTTTCTAGAAATGACTAGTAAAGTTTGGGTTATGGTTGGACATGATGGAGGTGGGCATACCATGAAGGAGGAAGATATAATCAAGGAAAATTTGAGCAACGGTGGAGGTTGTGTAAGGATGGAAGAGGGAAATAAAGTGAGCATACTTCAAAATATGATCCACTAACATGAAAATAATGGATTTACCTCCAAACTTAAGTAACCCTTCAATAAAATCCATAGAAATATCAGTCTATACCTGGTCAAGATGGATAAGGATTGGAGAGTGCTTGGAGAATTCATAATTTTACCTTTCATCCATTGAGATGTATCGCAAGCCACCATAAAATTATGAATGTCCTTTATCATACCCTTCTATAAAAAGTGCACTTAAGTCGCTCATATATTTTGAGAAATATTGAATGGTTTGTAGATGGGGCAGCATGTAGTTCCTTCATAAGAAATTCCTAAAGGGAATATGTGTGGGGAAGAACAAGGTATTGGTGGTAATGTAAATCATGACCTTCCCAAGTGTAGCCAGGGCATGAAGTTGAGTCGACGTGTAGGAAGGTAACCATAGTTTGTAAGCTCAAATATTGAAGTACCTCCTATCATAAGGAATCGATCCATTGTGGAATGGGCAACAAAATAGTGCATGGCATACTATGAGCCTCAAATTGGCAAGAGAGAGCATTAGCCACAATGTTATCCTTGCCCTTATTATAAGTGATATCATAATCATAGCCCATGAGCTTAGAAACCCATTTTTTTATTTGAGGGTGGCAACCCATTGCTCCAAAAAGTATTTGAGATTTTGATGGTTAGTTTTAATAGAGAAATTATGTTCAATGGGATATGATCACGAATGGGTTATCACATGCAAAATTGCTAGTATTTCCTTAGCATAAGTGGATTTTCCTATATTATTATTGGAGAGTGATTTACTAATGAAAGCCAAGGATCACCCTTCTTGCATCAACACTATGCCAATACCACAACCAGAAGCATCACTTTCAATGAAAAAAGGCTTGGAAAATTTTGGCATGGCTAAGATTGGCATGGTGGTCATAGCATGCTTCAACTCTAGGAAAGCCTATTCAGCGGGTCTCGTCCAAGTAAAAGAGTCCTTATTTAACATGGAAGTGAGGGGAGCTACAATTTTACCATAATTACAAATAAATTTGTGGTAATAACCTATAAGCCCTAAAAATCCCTGAAGACCTTTGAGAGTGTGAGGTTTTGATCATTCTTGAACTGCTTGGATCTTCTTGGAGTCAAATTTGACACCATATTTGGTGAAAATGTGTCCCAAATACTCCACTTCTATCAACCCAAAGGAACACTTGGACTTCATAGCATAAATTTGATGTCGTGCCAACAACTATAAAGTCTTATCCACATGGACGAGGTGCTCTTCCCATGAGCGACTATAAACCAAAATATCATCAAAGAAAACTAGGATGAATTTTCTAAGGAAGGGATAAAATATGTTATTCATGAGGCTTTGAAATATGGAAGGAGTATTAGTCAAGCCAAATGGCATCACCAAAAACTCATAGTGACCTTCATGAGTACAAAAAGCAATATTGGAAATATCCTCATCATTGAGCCTTATCTGATGGTACCCAAAGTGAAGGTCTAATTTGGAGAAGTACATAGTCCCATGCAGCTCATCCAATAATTCATCCACCACCGAAATAGAAAACTTATCCTTGATGGTAAGTTTATTGAGCTCACGGTAACCGATACACAATCGCCAAGACCCATCTTTCTTACATACCAATAAGTTTGGAGAAGAGTAAGGACTGTTACTTGGCCTAATGATGCTAGTTTTTAATAATTCTTATACTAATTTCTCAAGTTCTAACTTAAGAGCATGAGGATACTGATACAATCTGATGTTGAGCAGTGTATTGCTAGGTAAAAATGGAATAACATGGTCATGGGAGCGATAAGGCAACAATTTTGATGGTTCAGCAAAATAGAATTGCGCTTCGCCAAAATAAGTAGTAAATATGTGACGACAATATACATCTTAGAAGTGTGAGGTTGGATAGCAAATATCTGAGCTATGACTCCTCGACAAGATTTTTTCAATAAATGCTCCATACGGCTTGAACTGATAATCTGTAAGCTCTAATTTTTATCCATGGATAGTATAGGACTATCAATTATGTGAAAATTGCATCTAGAGCTTGGCAAAGTTCCATGAGATGGTTCCTAATTTACCCAACCATTGAGCTCCCAACACGATATCACATCCCTCTAATTTAAGAGCAAACATATCTTGTTTGAGCTCATATTCTCCAATTTTTACTTTAACATGATGATATTTACCTTTACAAGGTAAGGCCCCTCTATTGGCTACCATAACCTCAAAGGAATTACATGTGTGTATGTAATAAATAGTCTACTTGACAATGCAGGTATCAATAAAGTTATGTGTACTACCAGAATCAATCACGATGGTAAGATGTAGGCCTTTGAAAAAACCCATAACTTTCATGGTTTGGGGAGTAGTAATTCCAGCAAGAGCATGAACAAAAATCTCAACTTGTGGTTCTTCTTGGATTTCTTCCTTAGTTTGGGGTGGTTCCTCTACTGGTTTTGTGTCATCATCACTTTGGTCGCTAGTGTCAGGATCATAAAAATCTATGAGGAACAACTTCTTTTGGGTGCATCTATACCCATGAACATACTTTTCATCACAATTGTAGCACAACCCTTGGGTGCATCGCACATCCATTTATTTAATAGTTAGATTTTTGGGTGTAGCAGTTTTATGTTCATTATGATTTTGGAATCTAGGAAGGAAGGAATGTCTAGCTTGGGGAAATTTAGATGTCCGCCTTTGAGCTGAAAATTTGGATTTGGCCAAATGGACCAAATTGATAGCCTACATCATGGTTTGCGGTTTAAAAATCTTGATCTCAACTTGGAGATCATCCTTTAAAACACTAATGAAACAATTCATAAAAAACCCTTCCTTCAATCCCCTAGTTTTGTTGGCCAATTTCTCAAATTGCGTTTGGTATTCTCAAACTATAGAAGTTTATTTCAACTTTATCAATGCTCCTATAAAGTCATCATACTCACTAGGGCCAAATGGAGTGAGTAATTCAGACTTAAATTCTTCCTAAAAAGGATCAGGAGTAGTGTTTTGCAACCATTGGTACCACTGTAAAACTTTAGATTCCAATTTGAAGGAAGCCATCTAAACCTGATAATATCTAGGGACATTATGGAGTTTAAAAAATTGATCAACACGACACAACCACCCATTTGTGTCCTTCCCATTGAACTTAGGAAAGTCTAATTTAGGCATCTTAAAGGTAGGATCACGGTCATAGTGAAGATGAGAGTCATCCATTTCCCTACCTTTATCTCGATCAGATCATTTAGTACGGTACTCAGACCTTCTTGGACCACCTTGCAATTTAGACTCAACATCTGAAAATTGTTCTTCCAAGCAGTTTTTGGAGGTATCCTAATCCTCTCTAAAGCCTTGAAGCTCTTCCTTTATGGATTGATTTGCTTGGGTCATGTTATCAATGGAGCTTTTAAGGTATTGCTACAATGCGATGGTTTCATCTATCTATTTTTAATGTCCACGAGCGCCAGTATCTATTTTAGAAAATCTTGAACCACTTTCGTTGAATTACTAAAAATAGAAATGTGGTTACATGAGTTACTATTTTTAGTAAGGAGTTTGAAAAAGTGATTGGGTGTTATATATCAAATTGATCAGCTTGGAATAACGATCAAAATGAGCTATATATCTCAAAACTAGTTTTGGACACCTAGACATTTTTTATCATATATTTTGACGAGTCTACCAGTGTGGTCGGTTTTTTATTTGGAGATCTGATTCAAAAATTGGGTACTAGTTCAACGATCTTGGACCTATACCTATTGTTTACTAATCACCTTATCATTGTCCTATATTTATTCCTATCACCTGTATTGTAGTTATTGATACTATTCACTTCATTAACCTTAAGATTCATTATACTGTGCAGAAACTAACACTGACAATTTTATTTCTAACACTAATAAACTATAATTTTTTATTGTTACAAATGATTGTTACTACCACTATCGACCTGACTGTTACTATCACTGACCTGACTGATACTGCCACTGACCCAAATGGTACTGGAATATTTTTGTCACAGACACTCGCAAACTTTATCCTAATTGTTTAGTGCATGCAAAAGTTTATTCTTTGGTGATAGGGAAGTCCTCAGTATGCTCACTTTTATGGGTCGTAAATACAGTTTTAGCAAAAAGGGAAGGTTTTATTTTTGTAGGTTGAATTTTTTGACTGAAGCAAGGTATGCTATGTAGAGGAGTATGTAATACCCATAGGTCCTTTTTTATACCGTAGTGATGAACAATAGTGCTCAGACCAATATGTCAGACCACTAGCCAAGGAGGATTCCACACATACCCTTGAACACACTATTTACCTCTCTTACAATATGAGAGGGTAGTTATTTGGGATGTTATGTTCCATGGACTATGGATAATACAAGGCCAAAAAGCTTCCTATTGGATAAAATTTTGTTTAAGCCTAAATGGTATCCTAATACACTTGAAGATGCATGGGAGCTCAATTTTGTGCACGAGTGTTCTCTAATGCCTGGGTATTGGAGCCTGATCACCCCTCACTTCACTAGATGTTTTATGGGCTATCTAGTTTATCCAATAACAATAGCTCCTTTGTGATATTTTAAAACCCCTGGCATAGGATTTCTAGCCTACTCAAATACTATAAAAAAATGACTATATTTTTTGCTTTTTTTGTTTTTTTTGCTGATTTTTATTTAAATAAAGAAAAACAAAAATGAAAAATACAATAAAATTATACCTAACAGGCAAAAATGGGTGGGCAAGAATTATTGTAGTCATAGTAGAAATCAGTCCTATAAAGCGCTTTGATACCACTTGTTAGGAACTCAGTATTAAAATAAAGCTCACTCACACAAAATACTGTAAAATAAATGAAATACATCAAATAATAGAATAACACTATGTAGAAAGTAATTGCAAAATTGAAACAATCTCACAAATAACTCAGAATCACAAGCCTCTTTGAGGGGGCAACCTCCTTCAATATTTCATTAACTTGCAAAAATATACATTCATACATGGCTCCATATCTTTTAAAAAGAAACTCCATGCAACGCTACCCTAAACCTCAAGAGTTGGCTTACATAAAAAATGCCACTCAAGCTAGAATCTTCTACCAAATATTAGTTATAATCTTGATAATGGTTACATGAAATGACTCCACTTGGCTAGGTGCCTTACTTGCCACATACATTACAAAATATTATAAAATAACATTATAGATGGAATCCCCACATTGGAAGTGGGTCATTACATAAGCAAA
Source organism: Wollemia nobilis (assembly GCA_028583015.1). Taxonomy (NCBI): domain Eukaryota; kingdom Viridiplantae; phylum Streptophyta; class Pinopsida; order Araucariales; family Araucariaceae; genus Wollemia; species Wollemia nobilis. Next base: position 24,231,666 of record JAQPPZ010003077.1, read on the forward strand.
TGATAATTACAAAATAACGTTAGGATGGGATCCTAAAAAATTGTAACCCAACCCCTCATCCCATGTTTCAACAGTCCTGCCACTTCTCTTGTATCAACACTCTCTACCACACTTACACAATTTACTACTTAGTGTCAACACCCATGCCACCACCTTGCCTAACATCCATCACTATCTAGTTCATTCTTTTCACCATGTCTTCCCATATCTATATAATTCCACATATCTCATCCAAGTAATTTCTTAGATCAATAATGATGTCATCCATGCAAAATTCTCCATGAATGACTAAGTCAGTCTAAACCACCCAAGAATAACAAGAAACTACAAGACAGTAAGAAATGGATACCTTAGACCAAAAGAAGATCAATATGGTTATCATATCAATAAAAGGTACTAAAAGGTAAATCTAGGAGGTATTCAAGTCAAGGCATTGGCTCCTAAAGCACATGTGGTATTGTGGTCAAAACTCATTGAGGATGGTAAAAAATTAGCGATCACAAAATCCCTCCACTTGAATCCAACTAATATTGCTATAGAATTGACAAATTATATTACAAGGCTCACAAAACTTGACCTAACTAGAATATATACTTTTTAAATAATGTAATTGGTAGGTCTTCTACAACAAGCAAAAAATATAAAACATACTTAAATGACCATAGAGACTGACTTAGAAGAAGCGAGCATTGGACAATGTCCAAAAATTGATCCAGCTAATAGTAGAGAAGCAACAACTCCAAAAAGAAGTAGAAGTGCTAAAGAAAAAGGATGTCAAGAATGATTGAATTTAGACACAATTGGAGGAATTAAAAGGACCAACTAGAAGAAAATGATAAGTTGAATAAATAGCTAGAAGACCTGCCAATATAAATGGTGTAAGGAAAAAACCAAATATCAGTAGTTAGAAAAGAAAAATCAAGATCTTAAGCTAAAGCTAGACTAGATGCAAATAGTCACCAAGAAAAAAGATAGAGAAATCACTCAACTAAAGAGAAGAACAAAGAAATGAAGAATGGGGTAAGAGTTGTGCAAGAACAAGCTTTAGTGATCAAATAAGTCATGTCCTTATTAGACAACATAAAGACTTAAGTCATGAAAGCGAAAGCCTACTTCAACTTCATTGTTGGATTGGAATATTTTCTTGATCAAACCTCCAATGTCATTCAACAAGCATAAAAGAAACATGATGTAAAAGAAATATATTTTGAAGTACTACAACAGTTATCAAAAATATTGGTAGAGATAGTTAGACAACTAGGGGTGTAAGAAAATTTGTATTCAAGCAATTGAAAGTGATTCTAAATATACAAAGGATAATACAAGAGTGTCAGAACACCCATAATGCCCTAAAGGAACCCATATAATAAAAGGTGGAGGATATTCAACAACTAGTGGGTGTTGGGTTACCTAACATATTTGATAGTCAAGGACGATGCTTCCTTAATGAACAATTAGAAAGGATCTTCATCGAGAAGAAAAGTAAAGCAAAAGTAGCACTTTACCTGAAAAAGTCACTAAGCTAGAGTTATTGTTGACCAAGATTAAAGAAACAAGTCATCAAGAGGGACTTTTTAAAGCCAGTATGATGACTTAGTAGTATAAATAGATATGTTGACTAACCTATAATTATCAAGTGATGTAGACTTACAAGTATTATTGAGCGTTTTACCAGGAGGGCTAGAAAGACCCACCAATTTTATAATTTTATAATGAGATAATTTTAATTTTGAAGACTTTGCACTCATATATGAAAGTAGAATCTATGATATCTTTCCAATTGAGCTTGGCACCCTAACAATTCAACAAAATTTAATAGCTCATCAATTACCTCTAAATTTTTACCAAGGGCAGTGAAGGACAAGGAGTTAAAATTTTGCAGCCTAGAGAACATCGTTATAGTCCCCTAAATTTTGAAGGATAATGAAAATTGGCCATGGAAAGAGTGATCCATATTAAGACGGTGATTGGCTTAAAAAAGGATGTGATCCATAAAAAGATGCAATTCTTCGCACACTAGCAAATCACTATTGTGTAAATTAGGGAATCTCTCCTTTCAAGAATAACAAATTACCATTTTTTGAGCCAAGTAGGACAAGGCAACACAAAATTCAAGGAAACTTCCATAAAGCAATATTTTGTCACTATATGGTGCCCATAGAAGTTAGAAGACGACTAAGTAGTTTTAAATGTATTTTAGGAAATGTAATATTTAGTAATGCATCATTTTCTAAAGATTCCCCTAAAGTAGTCATTTTACTAGTACTAGAAAGTATTTACCTTCAACATCTCCTTAGGTTAATAATTTTCTAAAAATATAAGCTATAGGCTCTATTGAAAATATCTTTGGTCATTTAAATAATTCATAGCTATTCTTTATGGATTCTATATTGTACTATTAAACCAATTTTAAAATAACAGGAAGATTGTGCATGATATTTGATTTTCAAGAATGGCACTGCCATTTTGATCTATGGAATACATACCTATTATGGTACTACCCTTTAGATTTTTAGTAGTCTTTTCCCTTATATTATTGCATATTTCATACGCACTAGAACACATTGATATTATTTGATTCTCTTCATATGTGTCGAATGATCACACATTAATCCTATTATAGTTACAACCTTGTTTTATTTTCTTATATTTACTTTAAGTCTCTTACACCCTACTCTTACAAATTTTACCTATTTACATTTAGATTAGATTATATTAGTATGATTAGTGGAGAATTGGCTTAAATCCAAAGGTTGGAAAGGATAATTCTTCTCTTCTTCTAATTGTTGAAATGAAATTACAAGTGCAATTTAAGTCAAACCTTTTTACAGTTCAACAACTATAAGAAACTAAGAAAATAAATTCTTAAAGGTTCAATGCACGATTTTTGTTCATTATACAATAGGAATCTAAATATATTTATCTAGGATAAAATGCATTAAGATATTTTTTTAAATATACATTATAATATACTTCGAGACTAAATATTTCTATCTAAAATAAAAAATACCCCTCTCTATTTATTATGTTTTCCAATATCATGTTAAAATGATTTTCTTTGCTATAATGAAGACCTTTTCTAGTAAATTTGGTGACCTCCCGCTTCGGGCGAGAGGTCACCCTTTCGCATCCTCACTCCCTCCTCAGCTCCTCCTAGGGATCTCAGGTGGATCTCCTACTGCACTATGGATTTCCAGGCAAATCTCCTTATTTTCTAGGGTTTTTGGCCCTTCCTATTACTACCTGGTGCTTGGGGGTCTCCATGGCCATTTTTGCTTCTTCTTGTGGTGTTCTAGGAAAGAGGAGGTATATCTCTTTTTCTTCTAGTGGATCCTTAGTGTGCTCAAGATATTCCCCGATGTGAGAGCAAGAGAACTCTCGCTATGGGTAGGAGGTCACCTCTTCATCTTATTGCTCCATCTTTGGCTCTTTCTTGGGCTCTCTGGCAGATTTCTTTCCTTGTACATTTTTAGGCATATCTCCTAGTTATCCTATGGTTTATGTCCCTTCCTGCAACTACTTGGTGTCTAGGGGTTTCCATGGCCATTTTTTATTCTTCCTGTGGTGTTCCAGGAAAGAGGAGACAAATATCTTTTTCTTCTGGCAGATCCATAGCGCGCTCAAGAGAAGCCCCATTACAGGAGCAAGATACTCACGCTATGGGTGGGAGGCCACTTCTTCATCTTCTTGCTTCCTCTAGGGCTCTTTTGTGGGCTTCCTAGCATATTTCTTGCTTTGTTGTGCATTTCCAAGTAGATCTCCTAGTTCTCCTAGGGTTTTTTGCCCTTCCTGTCGCTGCTTGGTGTCTAGAGGGTTTCCAAGCCTTTTTCTACTTCTTCCTGAGGTGTTACAGGTTATAGGAGGTAGATCTTCTTTTCTTCTAGTGGATCCGAAGTGTGCTTAGGAGATGCCCCGATGCGGGAGCAAGAGACCTCCCGTTATGGGTGGGAGGTCACCTCTTCATCTTCTCACTCCCTCCTCGGCTCTTCCTAGGGTTCTCTTGTGGATCTATTACCATGCTATGGTTTCTAGGAAGATCTCCTAGTTTTCCTAGGGTTTCTTGCCCTTCTTGCCACTACTTGGTGCCTGGAGGGTCTCCAAGGCCTTCTCCACTTCTTCCTAAGGTGTTCTAGGAAGTCTTCTTGGATGGTGCTACATGATCTGACACCTGGTTGGTGGTATCGGTGTGGGCGTTGGCTTTGATTCAGAGTGGAATCCATTTTCTTTTGCTTCATTTTTTGAGAGGGTCATTCGCTAGCTTTTATTCTTGAGGGAGGCTCAGATTATTCTCAGTTGAGAGTTTCTTATGGTTTGCATTTCGTGGCTGGCGACGTAGGGTTTTTGGTGGTTTTTTTTCACTTGTCCTACTTGTTAGGATGGCCTTTCACTGGTTTATGGGCTTAGGGGAGGTCCCTTTTGTTCTTAGTTGAGAGTTTTCCATTATTCACAATTTTTGGCTAGCATTTAGGGGTTTCTGGTGGATGTGTTTCTCTGTTCTTTTTGCTAGGGTGGACATTCACTACCTTCTCTGGGCTTGGGGAGGCCTCAGATTCATAGTTGAGTGCTTCCCATGGCTGGCATTTCAGGGCTTATGTCCAAGGGTTTCTGCTGGATTCCTTCTCATATTTTTTTGGTCTTGGGGGGACCATGTATGGCAGAAGGATTTTGTGGTTTCTCCATTGGTGGTAGGGTTAGGGTTTCTTTTTGATCTGGGTGTCCTCCTTCCATGGTTTGTCTTCGACTGTGCTTCACCTTCTTCTCTGGGAGTTAGCATGGGGATTTTTGCGGATGGTCCAGTTTGGTTTACGGATGGACCTGGGCTATTTTACGAATGGCCCTATGTTGGCTTTTGGATTGTCCTTGTTAAATTGCGGAGGGTACTATTTCATTTGCATATTGTCCTATGTGATTTTTGGTTGCTCTTGATTCCTTTGTGGATGGTCTTGTTTCGGTTGGTGGATGGTCCTGTTTCATCTCTATGGGTGGTCATATTTCGTCTGTGGGTAGTCCTGATTTAGTAGTGGCTGGCCTTCTAAGTCTGTGGTTTTTTCCTGTGTGGGAAAACCCTTTTCTTTTGGGTGCGAGATTTTTTTCCTTTACGAAAAAACCCTTTTTCATTTTTATGTTTATCTTTTAGGTTTTCCCTACTGCCCCTATGAGGGATTATCTTCTCAGTTGGTGTGGCTTTCTCTCTTGCTCTTGTGTGGGCTTATCTTTCTCTGTTTCAACTATTTTTCTCCAATAGCCTATAGAGAGTCTATTTATTCAGCTATTTTGTGGTTAGGATCTCTTCTCCCAACCTTCTCCTTTTGTGAAAGGTTACGGGATCCTTTCAAAACCCCTCTTTATCAATAAAAAAATACCTTTTCTAAAATAAAAGATAATAAAATCAAGAATGTGTGAAGACTTAAATTATTAGCAATTAAATAGTTAATTTTGTTGAAAAATCAATGACACGACCTTTATGAAATTAGATAACAGCTAAACCATGTGGACTATATATAAAAAGAAACACGTTAAGGTACAAATAAAAGTGTAATATTTGATCTTGCATGTGCATTGTATCCAATTTTATATCTATGAAATAAAGATAAAATAGTAAAAAATTGATATGACAAAGGTTGTCAAAATTAAGTTTAAATTAATAAATAAAATTGGTTATGGGGGTTGAAATGATCTCACCTACGTAAGCAAGATTTTAACTTGGATCTCCTCCTTGAAAATCAAGGAACTTAGCTGGTTGAACTAATACCATTTGATATAAGTCTAAAATTTATGATAAACATGTCTATTATTATATTCTTATAATAATATTCTAAAATTTATTACTTAGAGGAGAAACTAGTGTCTATATTTACAACCAACTTTTTGTCATCTTATATGATATGAAATGTCAATAAAAATATCTTATTAACTAAGATATAACAAAATTTATTTATAAGATTAAAATAATTAAAAAACATAAATCAAAAGGAAAAATAAAATATATTTTGAAATTAAATCTCCATAGCACGCATTGTTTATTCATAGTAATCACTAATACTATTGTTTTGTTTTATATTTTTCATAATTTATATTTACATTGAAAAAGGATAAAATTGACCTTACATTAATATTTGATGTTGAATGGATAAAACTATCAAGTGCCTCTGGATACTTCAAATACCTCTTTATAATCATCTGCATGCTGCAAAAGATTATACAAAATTAAATGTCATACTATATTATATTGAAAAATAACATATTCAAAGGATATAAATGTTCTCTTATAAGTATTTTAAAACATCTTTAAAAAGGTAGAATATAGCTTTGTCTCCTTACATCCTATATCTTTTCCTAAACAAATAACTTAATTATAAAATTCAAACTTAAAAAAATTAGGAACACTATAAGGGTAATCAAGTTAATTTTTATTGTCTTAAAAGAAGCATCATAAAAAAATCTGGAGATGATATTTTTGATTAGGTTACTATAGAAGTCAAAGTTAATTTTGTAATTAGACTAATGTTATCACCCAAAGAAATAGTAAAGGAATACTTAAAACTACTCATAGATAGTTAATAGGATAAATATTTCTAAAATTAGTATGAACTTGTTTTAAATTATTATTCATAATTTATCCTTCGTTACTTATTATGGTCTATAAACAAACATTAATAAGGAGGATTTTTATTTTCCAATAAGCAAATAATTAGCATGGTTTTCATAGAGATATAAAATAGAATTCTTCGAGCTAAGATTTTGAAGTGTTATAAGATAAGGTAAATCAAAAAATTTTAATATATTATTTATAATTATTAGGTGGGAACATGAAAAAATAATATTTAAAAGTTTTTAATACTTTATTAGTAATTATTTGGTGGGAACATGAAAAAATAATATCTTGAAAAATATAAAGCACAATAAATATGTGAGAGTAAAATTAGTTCTTTAAAAAAAAAAATTCTTTATCCGCTCATGTAGAGGAGTTGGAGAGCAAGTGGGTAGTTAAAACTCTCCAGTTATCGAGAGGCCCAGGTTCAAATCTCTCCCCTCACATGCTACGGATATGTTGTACATAAAAAAAATTCTTAAAATACTTATTTATAGAAAAGATATGTGTATAGTTGTCACGTGTAATAAAAGAATTATCTATAGAAAAGATATAATCTTCAAAACATAGTCCTCTTTATTATAAATAAATAAAATAAAAAATAAAATACAAAAATAAATAAAATTCAAAATTTGAACTTTCTTTCAAACTTTCCATATGTTCCATAAGATACAATCTGGACAAGTTGCTAACATGTACCATCTTGTAAAGTAGTAACTTTTACCTAGGTAAGCAAGAATATAAAATACGAACAATTTATATTTATTTATTTTTAAAGCGAAAAACCCCTTTTGGGGCCGCCTTGGTCTAGGAGACCACGAACAGGGGTTCTACACCGTTAAAGTCATCCGGAGGTCGCACCCAGCTCTGCCCGTACCAACATTATCAATTGGATTTTGGGTACGCAATTCAGCTTTTTGGTAGGGTGGAGATTCGAACCTGGGACCTCCCTTGGAGGATTGCCCTCTTCTCTCCAACTCACCTACAACACCTGGGTTAAAAATTTACATTTTTTAATTGTATGGAAGTGTGTATAAATACTATAAAAATTAAAGGGATTGATGCATCATTCAGAAAGAGTGTTATATCAACCCATATCAACTACATGAGAGTTGTGATGATCTCTCCAACTCACCTACAACACTTGGGTTAAAAATTTACATTTTTTAATTGTATGGAAGTGTGTATAAATACTATAAAAATTAAAGGGATTGATGCATCATTCAGAAAGAGTGTTATATCAACCCATATCAACTACATGAGAGTTGTGATGAAAATAAAAGAGGAGAGACTATAGCAAGATTTGAACCAGTGATCTCTTATAGAATTTTGACCACTGAGTGAAGGCCCTCACATTAACCTTTGGAATGGTAAAGGTATAGAAAAATAATAGTGTCATGATGACCCAAACAACAAATCCAAGAGGCTATATGCAAAGGAAATTAAGATATTAAAACCCTCAACCTCCACCCACTAACTTGGTACCAAAAAATCCACCAATAAATAGTGTTTATTATTACCATAGAAAGTAAAATCTAATACAAAGAATCTAACTTGTGATATTAAATTCATGGTCCTAAAGGCAAGTATGTTTTCCAATGCTTCTCAATCCAGCATTGGGGTACAAGAGGAAATTGTTCCCCTAAAGTTCATTGTCTCCCTGCAATATGATGCATGCATTTGTATCTCTATATGGTCATTCAAATAAATTAACAACAAAATATATTATTGTTGATTTTGAACTTAGAAAATTAAGTTTAATATAGTTAATTAACAACATTGGATATCATGCTTCATGGGTAAAAAAAAATGATTTTTAATTGAGACCCTAAAGTTTTTTATATAATTTTCAAACATCTTCTATATTTTTTCTAATTCTTGATGGTTGATCTTATACAACTAATATATAAAATAAGAACATTAATTAATCCTCCTTTGCTGGAGCTCGACAAAATTCAGGGAATCCTACAAATAAATCTTCTCTAAAAGCTAAACTTGGAGCACTTTGTAATGCACTTGATTCTTCCTAGAAACCTTTCAATATATAGGGATGATTTATCAATACCCAACAATATCTTCAATATTTTGGATGCCAAACATTCAGTATTTTCATCATCAACACTCTTTTGATGAGAAAAAACCTTAAAGAAGAAAAGAAGTTGACTTTTAACAAAAACCTTAAACATAAATTAAGGTTTTTGAAAAGCTTTAAAACGTTTTTTTTTCTGGAAAACATCCAAGGATGCCACTTTCGGGTAAGACCCAAGGAGGTAGGGGTATCTCTTCCACCAAAATTACCCAGGACTCGCTCCTGGCCTACCACATTTGACATACTCAAGGAGCAAACCTAAAACAACCAAAAATAAGAACACAAAACACAAACACACAAAAATATTAAAAAAAAACATGCTCCTTGAGTGTGTCTAAAAGAAAAAATGTAACAAAACACATGCACAATACGAACCACACAGAAAAAACACAACACGAACCACACAGAAAAAACACAAGAACAACATAACAAAACATAAACATAACAAAAAACAACAGACTGCTACAAAGACACAACAACAAAAAAATATGAAAAACAAAAACAACCAAAACCTAAAAAATAAAAAATAAAACAAAAAAAAACAACCAACAACAAACAACAAACAAAAACAAAAACATAGAAAACACTCACACACCAAAACATAAAAACACAAATTAACACAAACATGCAGAAACACAAGAGCAATAACAACAAAAACACAAGAACAACAAAAAACACAAAACAACAAAAAAAACACAAAAACAAAACAAAACAAACACACACACACCTCAAAAAACTAAACAAAAAAAAGGAAAAAGAAAAAAATAGACCACAAACAATGACCTTTCTAGACCAAAAGACTATTAAGGAAAGAATCAACAAAAGAAACACAAGAAAGATTAGTTTGAGCTAGGAAACAAAAATACCCTGACCGAATCAAAGAGAAGCAAAATTTAAGCAAGAAGAAACTAGGTACCCCCAGAACTAGAGCCATCCAAAGAAATAATAGAAATAATAACTTCCCTTATTTGCAAAGCCCACCATCTAGGAGGGTGGTCATAGCAAGTAAGATCACCTTTATCCAAAGCCCAATTACCTAAAGCATCAACACTCTTGTTCTGATTTCTTACCACATGATTGTAATAAACTTCTAAAAATCCCATCTAGATTAACTGGATCTTCTCAATAATTCTTTTTATTCTCCAATCAACCTTATGATTCTTAGAAGGGGTCTTCAAAATATTAATCATGAGTTGAGAGTCGGACTCAACTAGCACATTTTCCCATCCAACCTTAGTAGCCTCTTGAAGGCCTCTAAGGATACCATACCCCTCAACAAGTTTGTTGGATAGAATAACCAAATTCTTAGCAAAAGTAAAAATCAGAAAGCCATTTGAAAGTCTACCAATTCCTCCCGCACTAGCTTTTCTAGGACTCCCTCTAGAGGCTCCATCAGTATTAAATTTTCCAAAATCCTTAGGAGGAGGTTGCCAATTCTTTGTTCTATCCATCTTACAAATACTCTCATTCCCTTTAAGTTGGTTTCCCTTAGAAGAGTTAATCTTCAATGTTTGCATCACTTAATCCCATATTTGGTGGGAGTTTTTGGGGTGATTAAGGAGCAGTTTGACTGATTCAACTAAGTTGGCAATGGTATTTTTCCAAATATAGTGAATATCCTTTATTTATTGATTAAAAATTTGGTTTTTCCTTTCATTCCAGATATTCCAAAGAATAATGGTAAAACCCATCCAAACTAACTACCTAATAAAATGATCAACACCCTCTTATTTAGGCCAATTCCTCAAAATATTTTCAAAAGTAAAAAAATTGGACCACTGTAAGCCAAGTAAAATGGCCATTCTCCTCCATAGCTCAGAGGATAAAGTACACTCAATAAAAATATGGCTGATATTTTCCACATTCTCTTCACACATTTCACATCTAAAAGGGCCATGAAAACCACACTTCATAAGATGTTCCCGAGTAAGCACCGTGCGATGCAATAAAAGCCAAGTAAAGAACCTCACCTTAGGCCAAATATTTTGAACCCACAACTGAGAAAATATGCCAGATGATTGTTTGGGATTATTATGGTATAAGGCCAAATAACCTTGAGCAACTGAATACTCACCCTTAGTAGTGTTGTTCCATCCAAAACAATTTTTATCATGGGACCAAGAGAGAGACCTCATATGAAGGATGCATTGGATATCTTTTCTTTACCTTTCTAGGATTTGAATAGGTATTTCCTCAATAGGGATCCAATATCTACCAACTTTTGAATTACCAGTATGGTATTGACAGTAATTAGCCACCTTTATCCAGTTATCTCGGTGAAGCTCCTCCATCCAAGGCCTCCAATCGGGAAACTGAGTTATCAAAGGCTTGTGACCATCCCAAGAATCTATCCAAAAATTTACCCGTTGACCATTATGAATGATCCAAAATAATTTTTTTATTTATCAAATCCTCACCAGTCTTAAGAACTACTAAAATGGAAGAACCTTTGGAAGGCAATTGATAGCGAACAAGGTCTTCAGGACTTTTGTTCTCAGCATATTTAGCAAGGATATTTTTGGTCAAAAGAGCATTGGGGTTATGCAAAATCCTCCAATATAATTTAGCAGCTAAAGCTTTGTTGTTATTAATGGTAGACCTAAATCCTAACCCCCCTTCATTCTTAGAAATACAAAGTGTCCCATTTCACCAAGGCCCATCTTCTTTTCTCCTTAGTACCACTCTAAAGGAACCGATGACTGATTTGACCCAGTTCTCGAAGAACATACTTTGGGATATTCAACACAGTAGAAACATAAATAAGAATAGCTTGAAGGACTAATTTTACCAAAGTGATTCTACCCCCAGAAGAAAGCCACCTATTGGTCCACTTTCCAATTTTCTTCTTAACTTTGTCTAACAATCAATTCCAATCTTTTTTTCTATCTTCGAATATTGATGGGAATACCTAAATAAGTGATCAGAAGGGAGTTCTTATTATATCTTAATTTATCTAAGACCATGGATTCCTATTTGGTAGAACTGTGAAAGAAAATGATTTTATATTTGTCTTTATTGATCAGTTACCCAGTAGCCTTATAAAAACAGCTAATGATTTGCCTAATATTAGAAGCTTTCTTAACTGTAGATTTACCTAAAAGAGTAGAGTCATCAAAAAATTGAAGATGAGAGATAGTTCTAGCTCCATGAGCAATGGTAACTCCCTCAAGTCTTTTGTTTTCTCTCTTTTTGGTTATAATCCTACCTAAGCATTCAACAAGAATGATGAATAAATAAGGGGATAAGGCATCACCTTGCCTAACATCTCTGGAAGCTGGGAACAACTGAGAAGGCCTGATAAGAACTAAGTAGGAAACTGAAGAGATATATCCCATAATCCAATCCATCCAATCCTGATAGAAACCAAATTACCTCAAAACTTTGATAAGGAAGTGCCAATCCACTATGTCATAAGCTTTGGATAAGTCTAACCGAATGAACATTGAAGGATATTTTTGCATATCCATGGAATGGATGGCTTCTTGAGTAAGAACTATCTCATCCATTATTTGGTGCCCTTCCACATAACCCCCTTATTCAGGGGAAATAATCTTATGCAAAAGAGGCTTCAACCTTTCTGCCATGATATTAGTAATGATTTTGAGAAGAACATTACAAAAAGCAATAGGTCTACAAGTTGAGATATGATCAACCTCTTGATATTTTGGAACAAGAGTAATATAATTTTTATTGATAACCTTCATTATTTCTTTTGCTTTCCTGGATTCTTCCACCACCTCTAATAAATCATCATGAAGGATATACCAGAACTCTTGGTAGAACTCAATGGGAAAACCATCAAAACCTGGGGTTTTCCCTTTTTGTATTTTGAAAACTACCTATTGAAGCTCATTGATAGTAATAGGAGCAGTCAAAATAGAGTTATCCTCATACGTGATAAAATAATGGATTGTTTGAAGAACATTTTATTGAGAAGCTGAGTCATGAGGAGTAACAACAAAAATATTGGAAAATTAATTGACAAAAGTAGAGTTCATGCCATCCCAAGTGTAGACAACATATCCAGAATCTGATTTTAGAGAAGAAATAAAGTTATAAGATCTTCGAGCTAGAAGATATTTGTGGAAGAAATTCGTGTTTCGATCTCCTTATTTTAGCCATTGAATTGTAGATTTTTGCTTCCATAAGAGTTTTTTTTTTCCATTCCTCTAACTGATCTGTGAGATTAATTTCATCTTCACTTTACTCTCTGTAAGACCAGCTAAACAAATTTTCTTATTCAAATTTTCAAGTTGAGCAATAACTTCATTTTTTATGAACATCCCCAAACTCCTTCCAGTTCCAAGTCTTGATTTTGGATTTAATATATTGCAATCTTTTGGCAAAACATAACATCTTAGTCCCATACCTAGGTTTACCTTCCTTCCACCATTGTTGCACTTGATGTCTAAAGGAACTGTATCTAAGCCACATTAACTGAAATCGAAGAGGAGAGAAACTCACATTGATTTTCCACATTTCCACCATGACTGGCTAGTGATCCGAACCATCATTGTTTAGAGTCTTCACTTTAGGAATGTGACCATGGATTAAGAAATTGTTAGAGAGCAAGAACCTATCCAATATTTCCATTATACAAGCTAAGCCTTGTCTTCTGTTAGACCAATTCATAAGGCCATTATCTGGTTGGATGTCCACAAGATGGAGGTTTGCAATATATTCACTCATGAGGTCAGTGCTTCTGTCTAAATTTCTATTTCCCACCATTTTCTCATCCAAAGAGAGGATGGTATTGAAATCTCCTCCGATCAAGATCCAAGCTTCAAGAAAAAGAGAGATAATATAAGTTATATCCTTCCACTGTATTCTTTTTTCCTCCAAAGTAGTCGAAGCATAAATAGTAATGGAGAGCATAATTTGGTTGGAATGTCTACTTTGAATAACTATAGACAAAATACCCCAACTACCAACTATATGGTGAATAACTACCTCTTTTGGGTACTTGTTGGTCACAAATCTGCCCTAGACCTGGACCAACATTGAAAGGCCGGAGGGAAGAGATGCCCTCCGTGCCAATCTCCGGAGAAAGGCCGGCTCCTGAACTAAACTACTCGGTGTTTTTAAGACAAGAGTGCAAGAAAGAAATAAAAGGGGATAGGGTAAGAAGTGAGAACAATTTTGGTGGGAAAGAACCAGCAACACGATTATCAACAAATACCTTGAAACAGCAGCAATAAATATAAAGAACGAAACTAAAATAAACACTGCGCTATCTTCCCTATGTATCCTCTGGAAGAGTTCCAGGGTTCAAGTATCTTCCTATGCCTAAATCCAGAATTCAGAATTACAGCAATTAGGAAACACAAGAACTTGACAGAAACCACTATCCACAGGCAGCATAAAAAGAATCTAACGCAATATTAAATCTCTTACGTAACCCTCTGAATGATTCCAAGGTTCAATCCCTCATTACACACCTAAATCCAGAATGCAGAATTACAGTATGCAAATGAAGAAAAAGAATAACAGAAATCAACATAGAAGGTAGCATTCATGAGAGAAATGGAGCTCAAAGTCTTCAATATCTATTGCAGAAATCAAGATACAACAATTCTCTAGCAAAAGTTCCCCCCTTTTTCCATTACAATTCATGGGTTTTTATAGAGGACCCGACCCTCTGAGCCATCAATGCACAAAATCCAGAAGTACGCCCTCGAAAACCCGAGAAATCTGCCTTCGCTCCTCCCGTGACCGAGCTCTCACATCTGTTTCTATATTTAGCAATTACGGCCGCATTAGCCGGGGAAATCTGCATTAATGGGCCGCCTGACTCGTCCTGAATCTCCGGGTGCGGTGCTCGAGTGGCTGCTAGGTCCGTCGGGTTCTCCTCCTGTGACTGATATTTCCTTTTCCATTGCCAAAAATGAGTCCCGGGTCTTTCGGGCAAGTAAAAATGCATTTATGAAACACTCGATTGCCTCGAAAAGATACCCGGCCTTGGTGTGTGTGCCCTGGAGAGCTTCGCCAAATTCCAGTTCGGGGACCTACTTTGCGACGGATGTGAGCCGAAGCGGGACTGACCTCTCTGCATGGGTGCTTCGCGCGAAGGGACCTTCAAAAACAGCTTCGCAAAGACTTAGTGCCGAAGCAGATCTACTTCTTCAAAACATGGCTCCCAATCTCTCATCGCTTCGTCGGGAAAATTGCTTCGCAAATGGATGCTTCGCTGATGGACTAAAAGAATGCTTCGCTGCGAAGCTTTTTCAAAATGGCCGTTCGGGGGTTTTCGGCCGAAGTAGAATTTTGCCTTAGAATATTTCTCCGACTTCTCCAAGGCAGCTAGGCTCCTAGTGAGGGGGCTTCGCACGACAATTGGCCGAAGCGGGTGCTTCGCAGCATTTCCAGGCGAAGCAAGATCTTGCTGGAAAAACGGTTCGCCAAGGAAAGGGGCCGAAGCGGGTGCTTCGCTGAGATTTCGGCGAAGCAGTTTTCATACTTTGTAATTTTCTCCTTCGTTGCTCTACTGCTTCGCAAAAACGGGGCCCGAAGCTAGTCTCATAGAAGCTTCGCTTGCGAAGCTCTTTTCATGCCTTAGAAAATTTTGGGCATGTATTTCATTTTCCTGTTTTCTCCTTGCGAAGCTATGGGCGAAGCTTCTATACATATAGTTTATTTACAAAAAGGGGGCAAAAATGATAGCCAAAATTGCTAGAGTGTTGTTTACAACAAAAAGAAAGAAAACAAACCAAGAAATCATCACAGAATTTTGGATTTTACTACCCCTCCAAGCAATGTGACAAAATCGTCAACATTCCTGGCGGCTCGCGGGGCAACGAGCTCGCCTCGGTGTGAGGACCCTTTAGCCTTCATCCGTTGGGCCAGAGTTACCTCCAGACCCTTCTCCTTTCTGCTCTTCTTGTTCTAAGGGTGCCTCATCAGTTATCTTTTTTCCTCTTTCATCTTCATCGGGTGCTTGTTCCAATGGCGGCGGTGGAAGGCGGTCACGGATTCTCTCCATTGTTCGGCGAATATGGGCCCATGCTCCCTTCTGAAAAGGTTCCCGATCTTGCAGTGCCTTAATCAGGACATGGAACCTGTCGATCTGCCCGATATCAGCATATTTGGCCCTCGCGCTCAAGTCGTTCAAACACGCCGCGATCCTACAATATCTTAAAATAAAATCCGTGACTTGGCCCTCCGTAACTGGCTCCTTCCATTCATCAATCTCAGAAACATCGCTCTCAAAGCTGAGCCAGGCTGGTTTTAATTCTTCTTTTGTCAAAAGGTTCCCGTCATCGTCGGTGAAACTCGGGAAACCCAATTCTGAAAGGTTCTGGAAATATCCCAGAGAGGTACGCTGCTCCTGTTCAAATACATCCAAAAGTTGCTTCGCCTTCTGTGCTTTCCTCACTTTGGAGAAGAAGGCGCGAACTGTAGCTTGGGCGGTGGACCAATCCCTTGCTGTCCGACTCATGGCAGCGACCTGCAAGTCTTGATACTTAATGCTTTGTACTTCAAAGGCCAAATTGAGTCGGCTTCTTATCTCCTGGATGATTTCGTCCACTATCGGCCCTTTCTGGGTAGCAGCGTTCTGGGCTTCGGTAATGTATGACAATATTGAAAGGGCACTGGAGGCCCGAGATCTGAAATTCCTAAGCAAATGCGAGCGAATGTCCTTGATTCTGTTCCTGTCGAACAGCTCTAAACTCTCCTTTTCATACAACTGTTGTTGCATCTGCAAGATCTTATATTCAAACTCCTTGGCCTTTACTTCAGCTTCGGCCTGGGTCTTGCTATGATCTTCTGCTTCATTCTGCAGTTGTTCTATCTGTTGTTTCAAGGCATCCCTCTCCTCCTTCATTTGCTCGCATTGCTTCAGAGCATCCTCCAACTGAGAGCGGATTCTAGCCAGATCTTCCTCTAACTTGACATTGGCGTTTTCTGCCTCACAGCGGCGTTGGTTGGCAATCCTGGTGTGTGTGCGGAAAGTCTCTATTCTTACATGCATGGATTCTGATTCATTGTCGATGTCCATGTGTTCCAGGTCCTTGACCTTCTCCTGATACTCATAATCTGCAGAGGTCATTTCATCCAAGGGTTTCTGGACCTTGGGAATCTTCTTGACCTTATACAATTTTCCATTTTTCAAATCAATCACCGCGCACTTTTCCGGTTTCGCCAGGGAACGCCCTCTCCTCCTCCTCGCCTCCTTGAGTACTTTGTCGGTGTTTTGACGGGCTCGGATCAATTTCTCTGCTAGAGGGCTCTCCTTGATCATAGCTAATTCATTTTCTAATGAGGCTGGGTTAACAGCCGAAGGGGTAAACAAGTATAAGGACTGTACTGGTGACGTGTCGCCGGTGGGCTCGGTAGCGGGTGTGATAGGGGTTTTGGTTAGCGAAGTGATGGTATGCGTGGGTGTGGGGCGGGAGTCGGGGTTTGGAGATGAGGTATCACCTTCGGTCTGACCAAGTACCAACGGAATGGTGGCATGGGTGAGTGAAGTGGCGGCTGCGGACACGTCCCGGCCTGACGACTCAAACGGGGTGGAAACACCTATGGGATTTGCAGAATCATGGGACACATCTGTGACAGGAAAAGAAACTACACGCTGGGGTGACTGTACGACTGGACAAGTAATTTTTTGAGAAGGCTCCAAGAGACCTTCAGCCGAGACCACTGTCGACACAACTTGGGAAACCAGAGTTGAAGAAGAGGAATGCGTACCTGCGTGCCCTACTGGCAGAGCAGAAGCGGCAAATTCCTGCGTGTTGGGTTCGCTACTTCTCCCAGCTTCTACATCCTCAACATTTTCAACCTTTTCACCAACGTTTTCTTCATCTTGGAGGAATTCCTCCACATTAACGACGTCTACCTCAACACTTTCCCCCGTCTTTTGAGACACTGTTTTCTCAACATCAATCTCCACCGAGCCTGCTGTAGACTGTTCATTGGAAGCACCGGAGGGTCTGGTGCGAGGCCGCTTCGGATGAGGAGGGGGCAGTTGGACCTGTTCGGGTCTTTTTCTTTTCCTCATATCCTCCTTTTCTTGCTGCTGCGATGGCCTCCCGACATCAACTTCGGAACCTTCAACGGGCTCCTTAAGCGGCTCCTGATGTGTCACTACAACTTCGTCTTCCTCTTCCTGTTCAGAATCATCAGCAATTCTTCTGGGGCTATCGCCCGAACCTGGGGGACTAGGAGGAATGAAATCACCAAAGGAGAGGGGTTGCCAAGATCCGGCATACGCTTCATAGTAGATAGCGAAGTCCTTATCTGTCTCCAAGAGTCCGTATGATTTCTGCTTCCGACGATGAACTCTCATAACCCACCATTCTTTCAATTGTGGTTCGCGCCAATTCCTTATCTCTCCCTTCAAATCGTCTTTCATTTTTCTCCAGAATGCAGAGTCTGGGCTCGGGAAGGGGTGCTTAATGGGATCATACTCAACTTCCATAGTGTAAAATTCGTGCCACGGGGGCAACGTCTTCATCCTTTCTAAGTGCCACTCTAAATCTCTGCCGGTGGGATTATTCCTCTGTTCTACTATCTCCGGTCGAGGGCAAACATGAAAATTTTTGAATCTCAGATGGTCCCTCATTACCCCCAAGGGGTCATAGCACCACCGCTGCGGAAGCTACAGCAAACCGAAGTCAGCAAGTTTATTCTCCAAATATACATGTTGTTTTAGGGCGAAGACTTCTACGACTCCCATTTTGAAAGGGAAATCGCAAGTCGGAGCCCACTTTCGGCCATGGCCGTAGATGACATTTGTCGCGTCGCTCTGACGAGCGACCTCCAAAGCGAACTGGTATTCAGAAGGATACACAGGCAAGAGGAAGGGTTTCCCCGCGAATCCAAACAGGCGGACGACAAGGCCCTGGGTCAACTGAAAAACGTCTCCCTTCCGGTCATTAACCACTTTGTCTCTGAGGTCCACGGGCACTCGAGGGCAAGAACCCTGCAATAACTGAAGAGCCGGTCCTAAAAATTGTTGGTTAAACACATAATATGACCCCGTCTTCGCTAGGAGGGGAGTCCACTGATATACCGGCAACGGGGCTCCATCCTTGCCGCTTGGGGTAATGGCAATATGAGGAAAATGCCTGTGGGTATGATGGAAAAAGAGCCAAACCAGAAAAGAGCAAGGCCCAAAATATTGGCCAGTAGCAGCATTCTTTATACTAGCTAGCCGCGTATGCAGAGTTCGGGCCACCCATTCTGCCCAATCAAAGAAAATCGGGTTCGTGTTTGGCCTGGACGGATCTGGAGCATAAAACTCCCCTCGCGAAATACATTCGGCCAGTGACACTTGCCAGGGATACACATCAGCGTCTGTGGACAGGCCCGCGACCCACGCAATGATGGAAAAAATATCAGTGTTCTTAAAATCCTTTAATCGGCGAGGCATCTGCGGGAGCTTACCCGAAGGGAGCCCATCCTTGAGATTTTCACTCAGGAATTTTACCATGTGGCTGGAAGTGTTGAATCTGTCCATCTGTTCGTTTAAAATGACATTGCGAACAGAATAACCTTTCGGTGGCCCCTGCAAGGGAGCGAAAGCTGCTTGCACATCCTCCTTGAAAATTGAAAATAACTTATTACCCGCAGCGTCCAGAACCTGTCTGGTGGATGGCTGGTAGTTTCGGGCGATAGCGCATATCAACTCAGGACAGTGATGAGTCGGCGGAGTCAGATACCAGTATATTTGTGAATAATACGCGGCAGCCCTCTTATTTTCCGCAGACAATCGACTTCTCATGTAGTCGATAGTGTATCGTAGCTCCGCGATGCTCTTTGAAAGTTTTGTGTCTTTTATCCTCTCCCACCCGTCAATGGGTGCTTCTGCCAGTTGCTCATCTTCTGACTCCTCCCCCTCTTCCATGGGCTGCTTCTCAGGGCGCAGGTTTAAATCAACTTTCTTGGGCCTATGCTTCTTTTCTTCCTTGCCCCTTTTTGCCTTTTCTGGAGTCGCTACCTCGGGCTCTTTCCTTTTTTCTTTAGAATTCTTCTTCCCCATTTCGTTCTCAAGGAGCAGAATTTTAATGCAAAAAATGGGAATATCGTAGAGCTCTGGCCAAGTTTCTTACAGTCTTGCTCGACAGCAGATAAACAACTTATTCACTGGTGAAGCTCGGGATTTATAGCCGAAGGTTATAGCCACCATCATTAATGGCAACTGCCAAAATTAAATTCGAAAATCAGGCGGAAGAGATTGCTTTGCTTTTTCATTGGCTTTGCGGCGGGGGTGCACGCGGGTCGATGTACTTCGAGGACCTGGCCCGGCTTCGAAAATCTAATTCCCCTGCCACCTCGTACCTGGGCACAACTTTTAATCATAACGACATTCTCTTGGGATGCGCTCCGCCACCTTTGCATTAAACCCGCACGTCCTGGGCGCTTTCCTAGATTGTCGTTGGCACACGCCTCGAGGCACATTTTAAATGCTTCTCGTTTTGCGCTCTACGGCTTGGCGAAGCTGATTTTGGCGCAAAGTACTTCGCGGCGAACCTCAAACTTCCCTGGGTCTTCTATGTTTCGGACCCGAAGCTGCCTTTTCACGGGATCTAAGCTACATTGTTGTCTTACTAGGCGCTTCGCGCAAGATTAGCCCCGAAGTGGGGCTTAGGATACCTTAGGAGCGAAGCGCGTTCCTTTGTCTCAAAGAAGTGGTTCGCAAAATTTTCCTTTTGAAGTTGCTTCGCTCAGCTTCCTTTTGCGAAGCATTTTCCATGCCTTTATACTTCGGAGAAGTATTTCTTTTGCCTCTTCAGCGAAGCCTGCTGCCAAGCGAAGCAGGTTGCATCTGCTTTCTCCCTTAGGATCTGGGCGCTATGAGCCATCCCTTGTTGTCGATGACACATTGTACTCTGGCCTTCTTCGCGCCTTTTTCACGTCTTGATTTGAAAGTGCTTCGCAGCGAACCGACCTACGTCGGCTACTTCGCGCGAAAAAATTCCGAAGGAGATTTTACTTTTGATTTGGCAGAGCCGAACCTTAGTCACGAGGCAAAACTTCATTGTTACAATGGCGTGAGAATACAATCTATATCTAACTACATGCTTAATTCTAGAGACTCTTAAAACAAAGTTTGTACAAGTATAAACAACAGTATATACAAGGGTGAAAATTTTCAAGAAAACTTTTAATGATAGAAGGTCTTCAAGTGAAGACCGTTTACGGGAATTGGCAGAGTCTGACCAGTCGCGTCCTTGAGGATAAAGGAGTTAGCTGAATTTACTTTGGCAATCTCGAACGGCCCTTCCCAAAACGCATCCAGTTTATCATGATTGCCTGGCTTAACCTTCCATGAATCCCATTTCCAGACCAAGTCTCCCACTTTAAATGTCCGGACGGAGGACTTCTTCTTGAACCAGTTTCGGGTGATCTGGGCATGCTTTGCGAAGTTCTGATATGCCTTATCCCGGTCTTCCTCTAATTGCAATAATTGGGCTAGCCTAACTTCCATAGGACCAGATTCTGCTTCTTCATCATTTAACATCTTCAACGCAGGAATTTCTATATGGGTTGGCAGGACAGCCTCTTTACCATACACCAAAGCATACGGTGAGGTTTTGATCGACTTCTTGATAGATATTCGATCAGCCCACAAGGCTTGGTCTAAGAGAAGGTGCCAAGTCCTTTTGTTCTTGTCTATGAGCTTTCTCAGCAACCTCAACAGGGTCTTATTTGTCGATTCTGCTAATCCATTACCCTGGGGATAGTAGTTGGAGGTGACCTTGCGGTATATCCCATATTTGCAAGTGAACTCATTAATTTTAGCGCCTGTGAACCCGGGACCGTTATCCGTGACTATTGCTTCGGGGATGCCAAACCGGGTGATCAAGCTTTCTAGGAAAGTAATCACCGTTTCCTGATCAGCGTGCTTTGTGGGCACTGCTTCAGCCCATCTGGTGAAATAATCAGTTGCGGTCAGGATGAATTTATGCCCTGCGGAAGAGTTCGGAGAGATGACCCCCACGAAGTCCAATCCCCACTGTTGAAATGGTGCTTCCACTTGTATCGGCTGGAGGGGCATGGGAGCATTTTTGCTTCGCCCGACGAACTTCTGACATTGTTCGCATTTTCGGCAAACCGCAAAGGCATCGGCGAAGAGTGTGGGCCAGTAGTAGCCCGCCCTGATTATTTTTAAAGCAGTTGTTCTCCCTGCGAAGTGGCCTCCTGATAACCCTGAGTGGAATTCACCAAGGACCCTTTTCTTATCGTCCTCCCTTATACATCTTAGAAGGACACCATCAATGTTTCGGTAGAACAGGCCTTCGGGGCGTAAAACATAGCGAAGGGTCCGCAGCCTGAAGTGTCTTCGCTGCGAAGCATTCAAATGTGAAGGACACCTCCCAGTGTTGAAATATTCAACTATTTCACTGACCCAGTCTCTTTCATCCATCTCTCGGTTTACGAAGCTTTCTCCTGCTATCAAATCATCCCACTGGCAGGCTGTTACTTTGACCGCTACACTCTTCGCAAGCTCTTGGCACAGCGCGCGACCGCGAACCAACTTTGTGGGTCGGATTTCAATATCAAATTCTTGTATTTTGTTGACCCAACCAGCCCTTTTGCTGCCCAACTCTCCTTGGATAATGAAGTTCCGCACGTCTGGGTGGATAACAAACACTGTAACCCGACTTTGGGAGACAAAATGTTTGAATTTTCTCAGGGATTTCATGACGGCGTGCACTTGTCGTTCTATGAAGTTGTATTTCTCCTCGTGGGGGTGTATCACTTGACTTAAAAACGCAATAGGGCGCTCTTCGCCATCTTCTCCCTTTTGTGTCAAGACTGCGGCGTAACTCTCAGGTTCCCCTACAGCATACAGGATGAAATCCTTACTATAGTCAGGGTTAGTCAGAACGGGTGCCTGAGCGATTCGGGCCTTGATTTCTTCAAATGCCGCTCTTCTGTTGTCAGTCCAGATGAACTCAGCATCCTTTTTCAAAAGTTCGGACATCGGCTTGATGATTTGAGCGAAGTCCGGGACAAACTTCCTCACGAAGTTTATTTGGCCGAAGAAGGACTGCAGCCCTTTCTTATTCATCGGGAGTGGGAGTTTTAAGAGAGCCTCAACCCTGTCGGGGTCTATTGCGAGACCTTTCTCTGATATAAGATGTCCCAGTAATTTCCCTTCATTTACTGCAAAGATGGACTTCTTCGGATTGATTGAAATGCCAAATTCTCGGCATTTTTCGAATATTTGCTGCAAGTGCGAAGGATGATCCTCTCTTTTCCGGGAAAAGACAGTCATGTCATCTAAATAGATGACGATAACCTTATTCAGCAATTCGCCAAATGCTAGGTCCATAGCCCTCTGAAAAGTAGCTCCTGCATTTGAAAGGCCAAATGGCATCCGCTGGTAAGCGAACGTCCCCCACTTAGTAGTAAATGCCGTTTTGTGTTGGTCTTCATCTCTAACCCAAATCTGGTTATATCCTGAAAAACCATCAAGTAGGGAGAAACGCTGGGCTCCAGCTACTGAGTGCAAGATTTGATCAATCTGCGGGAGAGGGTAGTGGTCTTTCAGCGAAGCCTGATTTAGATTGCGAAAGTCTACACATAGCCGAATGTCCCCATTTTTCTTCCTGACGGGAACTAAGTTCGCTACCCAAGAAGAGTGCTTTATGGGATAAATGATCTTGGCTTCAAGCATTTTCAGAAGTTCGGCTTTCATCAGGGCTTCGATCTTCGGGTTGACCGGTCTTTGCCTCTGTCTAAAAGGTTTGACCCCTTCTTGCAGCTCGATTGTATGTTGAACCAGTCTTCGGTCATAACCCTTTAGGTCTTGGTAAGACCATGCCACTATATCTGGATACCTCCTGCACAAAGATCGGATTTGTTCTAACTCGGCTGTGGTACAGTCTATTCCAACTTTTATCACCTTCCCGAATTCAAGCTCTAGATCTTGATATTGCCTAGCATCAACTTTGATTCTGTGGGAGACTGCTCTGTCATTCTGATCGAACAGGCTCTCCAGAGTGATCAATCCTCTTGGAACATGGTTATTTTTTAACTGGACCAGTCCTTCATATTCCTCGTCTTTCGGGTTTCTTCCCTCGACAGTGGCTGCTTCTTGGACCAGGAAGTTAACAATCTGTTCATCATTGTCGAAAACTTGCCAATGCATGTCCCTATCCGGCACAGAGGGCCTATAAATCATCCTTACGGCCTTCGGCTTGTGCACCATGTCGTCGGCTGGAGAATATCTAGCCGCGATGGAGGCCAAGACATCAGCGTGCCTATTTTTCTCTCGTGGGATGGACTGCAGATTGAGTGATTCGAACTGTTCAAACAGGTCCCATACTCTGTTGCGGTAGGCTTTAAGATAATGCTTCTTGGAGATGCACTTGTTGGTGACCTGATTGCATACCAATTCTGAATCTCCGAAAATCTTGAGATGTTTTATGCCTAACTTTCCTGCTTTCTTCAATCCTAGGCATAGAGCTTCATACTCTGCTGCATTGTTGGTGCAGCTCCAAACCAATCTGTAGCAATATTCCTTCTGCTCTCCAGACGGTGATACTAAAAGTATCCCTGCCCCGGATCCGTTTTTGCATCGGGCTCCGTCAAAGAATAATTGCCATAATTCTTCTTGGGCAGGTATCTTATCTTTTGGCTTTATGTGTTTCTCTGGCTCTGTGATGGTGTAACATCCTATTTCTGTCTCTATCATGGCATTGAAATCTGTCAATGAAAATTCATCTTCAGAATTTAGCCGTGCAAGGGATTCCTCTACTAAGTCCACTTGTTCTACTCCTTCTGCTATCGCATGGACGGGATCATTGCATTCTTCTTCGGTCATCTTCTGTATGAGAAACGTAGAAGGTTTCTCGTTGTAAATTTTGACTTTCCTTCCCTTGAACGGGATCTCTAAATGCGAATAGTCCATGGACAGGTATCCCCCTAGCTTTGTTGTGAATTCCCTTGAAAGGCACATGCTAAAATAGGGCTCCAGATCTACGACTACCACCTCCTGTATTACCACAATTTGGGGTACCTTGTGCAGCCGAATAGGTATATCCTTGATTACACCGACCGTTTTCACAGGAGTACCGTCCAGTTGGAGCACACCGTGGCTGCTTCGCGTGTACTCCATTCCTATTTCTTCGCAGACCGCCTTAGGCATGACTGTCGTTGCTGCCCCTGAATCAATCATACAATTGTGGACGATGTGCCCTTCCATTTGTAAGGACAGGTAGAATGGAGGAGGCCTGTTCTTTCCCGTTATGGACGTGGACAGGGTTTGCACTATGGCGGGCGGCGCTGACTTCGCAGCTTTTGCGGACTTCAAGGACTCCTGCAACAGGTCCACTTGTCCTGGCAGCTGCAAAGCGTCATATAGGCTAATCTTGGCGGGGGTCCTTTTTAATTCATCCACGATGTTATACCCTATGAGGGCATGCGCTTCGGGCTCCCTTTTGGCTTCGTACTTTGTGCGATATTGCTCCGTGGCTTCGACTCTTTGCCGCTTAGTCAATGAAGGGAACTTAAGCTTTTCCCTAGCCTGTTCTTTGGTTTCGGCCTGAGGCGGGGCTGCGGAGGCTTGTTGGTTCTTTTCTTTTGTTGGCGTGGGAAGCGAAACTTTGTCTGGGGCCTTAACAGGTTGCTGCTCTTTTGGGCGGCGAGTATACACCTTCAAGGGAGCCATTTGAGCTGCATCCACCTCCATTGGCCTTTTTCCTTCCTTAGTAAGAACTGAAATTTGTTCTTCTTCGTCCACCACCAGGTTCTGATCTGCTTGCCTTATCATATTGACTTGGCCACTAGGGTTGCTCCCCGACAGTGTTTGCACATAATGCTGATGCAGCATACAGGTATTCTCCTCATGTGGGTCGTTGCATGTGGAGCACCAGTGCACAGTGTCAGAAGTGCTTGTTCCTTCGTCGATCACAACATTTCTTGCCGAAGACTTCCCTGGTTGAACCACTTGATCTTTGGTGAGCGCTGGTGGGGGGTAAGACCTTCTTGGAAGGAATTCCTGTTGCGCTTGTTTCTTTTTCATGATAATCATATCATTGGACAAAGTCTGCACCGTGGAGTTCAAAGATTGAACTTCCTGCAGTATTTTCGCTTGCATATCTTCAGCTTTGGGGGCCGGTGGCAATGGAGCCATCGTCGGTATTGGAGGCAAGGCAGGGTATTGGGGTGGTGCCGGTAACGCGGGAAATGCCGAAGGGACAGTAGGCTGTGGTGCTGAAAATGCAGGGAAATGCACTTGTGGGGTAACGATCTGGGTTACAACGGGGTTGGGGTTCCATGATGAGATGGGATATACAGGGGTTGTGGAGGTTTGCGAAGTAGTTGCGCTCAAGTACTGTGTCTGCGGAAATTCCGGGAATATAGGCATCGACATCCTTTGGGGAAGCTTCCCTACGGCTATCAAATCCATTTCCGCTTTCTGGGCCAGCTCATATAGTTCGGGGAAAGTATTCACATTCGAATACCTTACCATTACACTGATATCTGGATTAAAGGCCCTAAGGTAGTAGTATGTTGCAGCTTCGCTGGTTGGCCGAAGTCCAGCGGGTACTCTTTGCCAAGTCCGAGCGAACCTCACATTGAAATCTGCAATCTCCTCCTGTGGGTGCCTCTGAATTGTTGTGAACTGATGCAAGAGGGAGGAGGGATCGGCAGACTCATTGAAACCTCTCATCAGTTGTCCAGCTAACTGGTCCCAACTCGTTATAGTGCCAGGCGGTAGCGATCTATACCAATAGAGGAGTTTTCCTCGGAGAGACAAAACCAGGAGCTTCACCATGACTCTTTCTTCCGTAATGTCATGAATCGCTGCCAGAGAAACTATATCTTGAATGTGTTCCAAAGCTGTCTTCCCCGTGCCGTCAAAGGTAGGGATCTTCTTCATTGCAGCAGGCGGAACCTGCCCTTGTCCCGCTAAGTTTAATGGTCCGGAGGAGTTCCATGTTGGGAACAATCTGGGCGGTTGTTGTGGCGGCGGCTATTGCTGCTACTGCTGCTGTTGTTGTGCCATGCTGGTGCCTGGGTTCGGAAAAACAGGAGTTCCCGAAGTTCCTTGTTGATGGCTGACCGAAACGGAGACACTCGGATGATCAGGGGAGTTAGGAGGATTGGGAGGAAGACTAGCTGTTGTGCTGTCCGAAGTTAGGCCTTCTTCGTCAAAAGCAGCCTCTTGCGAAGACGCTCCACGTAACAGCAGTTCGGGTGTTACTAACCTAGGGCGTTCCCCGAAGGCGTCAATATCAAGTTCAAAAAACTCAGTTTCTTCCCCACTATTCCTAACTCTATATCTTGTTTGCATGAAGGCACAAATTTTTTAGTATCGGTCTCAACGACTTTGAGATTTCCAGGTTGAACAGAGTCGCCAGATGCTAGAGTCTTTTTGGTAATGAGATGAGCATCTGCTCTCACTACCACTCACAAGGTGAGACTGACCGGGTCCCACCGGGCGTGCCAGAAACTGTTGGTCACAAATCTGCCACAGGAAAGGATTTTGTACGTATACGCGCCCTAGACCTGGACCAACATTGAAAGGCCGGAGGGAAGAGATGCCCTCCGTGCCAATCTCCGGAGAAAGGCCGGCTCCTGAACTAAACTACTCGGTGTTTTTAAGACAAGAGTGCAAGAAAGAAATAAAAGGGGATAGGGTAAGAAGTGAGAACAATTTTGGTGGGAAAGAACCAGCAGCACGATTATCAACAAATACCTTGAAACAACAGCAATAAATATAAAGAACGAAACTAAAATAAACATTGCGCTATCTCCCCTATGTATCCTCTGGAAGAGTTCCAGGGTTCAAGTATCTTCCTATGCCTAAATCCAGAATTCAGAATTACAGCAATTAGGAAACACAAGAACTTGACAGAAACCACTATCCACAGGCAGCATAAAAAGAATCTAACGCAATATTAAATCTCTTACGTAACCCTCTGAATGATTCCAAGGTTCAATCCCTCATTACACACCTAAATCCAGAACGCAGAATTACAGTATGCAAATGAAGAAAAAGAATAACAGAAATCAACACAGAAGGTAGCATTCATGAGAGAAATGGAGCTCAAAGTCTTCAATATCTATTGCAGAAATCAAGATACAACAATTCTCTAGCAAAAGTTCCCCCCCTTTTTCCATTACAATTCATGGGTTTTTATAGAGGACCCGACCCTCTGAGCCATCAATGCACAAAATCCAGAAGTACGCCCTCGAAAACCTGAGAAATCTGCCTTCGCTCCTCCCGTGACCGAGCTCTCACATCTGTTTCTATATTTAGCAGTTACGGCCGCATTAGCCGGGGAAATCTGCATTAATGGGCCGCCTGACTCGTCCTGAATCTCCGGGTGCGGTGCTCGAGTGGCTGCTAGGTCCGTCGGGTTCTCCTCCTGCGACTGATATTTCCTTTTCCATTGCCAAAAATGAGTCCCGGGTCTTTCGGGCAAGTAAAAATGCATTTATGAAACACTCGATTGCCTCGAAAAGATACCCGGCCTTGGTGTGTGTGCCCTGGAGAGCTTCGCCAAATTCCAGTTCGGGGACCTACTTTGCGACGGATGTGAGCCGAAGCGGGACTGACCTCTCTGCATGGGTGCTTCGCGCGAAGGGACCTTCAAAAACAGCTTCGCAAAGACTTAGTGCCGAAGCAGATCTACTTCTTCAAAACATGGCTCCCAATCTCTCATCGCTTCGCCGGGAAAATTGCTTCGCAAATAGATGCTGATGGACTAAAAGAATGCTTCGCTGCGAAGCTTTTTCAAAATGGCCGTTCGGGGGTTTTTCGGCCGAAGTAGAATTTTGCCTTAGAATATTTCTCCGACTTCTCCAAGGCAGCTAGGCTCCTAGTGAGGGGGCTTCGCACGACAATTGGCCGAAGCGGGTGCTTCGCAGCATTTCCAGGCGAAGCAAGATCTTGCTGGAAAAACGGTTCGCCAAGGAAAGGGGCCGAAGCGGGTGCTTCGCTGAGATTTCGGCGAAGCAGTTTTCATACTTTGTAATTTTCTCCTTCGTTGCTCTACTGCTTCGCAAAAACGGGGCCCGAAGCTAGTCTCATAGAAGCTTCGCTTGCGAAGCTCTTTTCATGCCTTAGAAAATTTTGGGCATGTATTTCATTTTCCTGTTTTCTCCTTGCGAAGCTATGGGCGAAGCTTCTATACATATAGTTTATTTACAAAAAGGGGGCAAAAATGATAGCCAAAATTGCTAGAGTGTTGTTTACAACAAAAAGAAAGAAAACAAACCAAGAAATCATCACAGAATTTTGGATTTTACTACCCCTCCAAGCAATGTGACAAAATCGTCAACAGTACCAAAGGTAAGAAATGCCACCAAAAGTCTCTTGGGAACTGAGAGAAACAACTTTTACTAGCAATTGATTCCATTTCCTCTATTGACATATTCGTTTCTTGAAGGAAAACAATATGTGGATGATTTATCTGAATCATTCTTCTAATTTCATTTTATTTTGAAAGACTCCCTTTGAGTCCTCTAATATTCCAAGTGATGATCTTCATTAATACCAGGGCTAAAAAATTTAGGAAGGGTATCAATCTTACCTTTCTCTACAAGCTGTTCACCTTATTTTACCATATGATGTTGATTGGTCTTGCTACCTGCATTTTGATTAGAATCCATGTTCAGTTTGTTTTTCCCTATTTCTTAACTTACTCCAATTGAATTAGAGATGGCTTCTAACCTTGAATAATGCATGTACGCAGCCAAAGTGTTACCAAAAGGTTCAACAGAGTCTATATTGGAACCTATATTATTTTAAGTTTAAACATGTAAAAGATTGTTTTTCTTGTGTATATTTTCTCCCTTTTTTGTTGAAAATTTTTGATTTGTTGGTTTGTCTCTGAGTTCTTCCCTTCATCTTTAAATTGTGTTTCTAAGATTTATGTTTCCATTATTTCCTCTTCCTCACTTGGGACATCATTTATGGAAATAATTTCAAACATATTAGTAGATAACTTAGATTGATCCTTCATAACTAGTTTTTTCTGAGTATTCTTATTCTTAGGCATTTGGAAACCTGTTGAGTTTATATTTTCTTTCTTTTGATCTGAAATTTTATTTGGGCAAAAACTAGCCAAATGACCATATTCATGGCAATTTCTACAACAAAAAGGAATGTTATCATAGTCCACTACTTGCTCTTAAGTGTCCTCCCTAAATTGTAATATGATCTTTTTAGGTAGGAATTTGTCAAAAATCCATTAAAAAACAAATTCGAGCATAAATAATATGTTCAAATTTTTGAGTACAATCAGTAGTCATCATAAAAGTTTCTGAAGAGTTCCAATTTAAGAAAAAGCAGTCGGATTCCAGAATTCAATTGGGAGGCAAAAGAGTCTAACCCATGCGGGACCTGTAGAAGGCGTCTCTTCTTCGGCTTTAAATTTAGTATGCTAGGTCTTCATGAAAAGCCTCGCCCTTCCAAAGAACCACGGACCCCCTTGAAATATTTTTTCTCTATCTTCATTATTAGCAAATAAAACAAGAAAATAACCATTTGGATAAATAGATATTTGTAACTCACCTTTAGTTTTCCAGATTTTTGTAGCCCAAACTTTGAAAGCAGATAGGCTTGGACGAAAACCCACGAAACAACAAATTAGTCATTTTTTTTCCAGATCTTCAATACCAGTATGAATGTTACCCATATCAAGCTTAGCAATAGGAGTTCCATCAGATGCTTTAAGACATCTTTACTCTATTTTTCTAGGATCCATATTAGGCATCCTTAGAGGTTTACGAGAAGCCCTAAGATTAATATTAGCATTATAGTAAGGTTGTCCACCACGGAGGGCATCCGTAATGTTTATTTTTGGTGCTGAGTCTTGGAAATTCTTAACCTTGATAGAGGTTTCCACAGTGGATTTATTTTTTGGGTACACCTTAGCACCAGATTCACTTGAGATCTGAGCTATTTTTTTATCAGCTGCTTGAATCTTGTATCATGATATCTTTAATCAATGCCCTAGACATCGTAAAAAGGTATGATTTTCACTTTTCTTTTGTGCAACAAATTGGAAGTCGTTGTCAATCAAGTTCACATCATGAATATTTGTTGAAAGATAGATTTCTAACCCATATTGGATCCCCTAAAACATGTCTTGCTAAAATATTGAACAAAAACCATAAAAAATATTATCTTCTAGGGCCCGAAGGCCCCGAAAACCAACCTCTAAAGCTGCTTGTACTCAACCCAGATGAAACCCTCACATAGTCACTTGCCAAAATCTCGTTTACACATAGGGATGTGCTAGGATTTGTGTTTCTCCAAATGATATGAAAATTGGTGGAGATATTATTGGTTTTCTCAAGCATCTACCCTCAAAATTTTAGCTCAATCCAAGTCTGAATGAGTGAAATATGGCCAAAACAATTTTGGTCATTTGGGCAGTCCTGCAAAAAAACGTCCCCCTCTAGAATCTTGCCTTCCTTCGCATCTACATGTCAACTTACTATCCACTTTTACATGTCCATCCTTTGATGAATTTGGCCTTAAAAAAATTAACTCAAGTTCTTTCTTCTTATTTTTCTACAAGAAAGACCACTTTCATGGAACCTAATATCATATGTGCAAAGCAATAGATTACCCATATACGTGAAAAGAAAATAAATAAAGCATGTTTTAAAAAACACTCCTTTAACGACGTAAAAGGTTTAAAATGATTGTGGCATGGTGGTTATAGGGGCAGACTACGCGAAGATCTATGTGGCAAATTCCGAGGCGGACAACGCAGAATACTGTGGCGGCCATAAAAGCTGGACAGCCTGCCCGGATTCGTGGCGGATACCGATTCCACCATGTAAATACAAAAAAAAAAAAAACACTCCTTTAAAAATATTTATAGTAATTACTTAGTCATAAACTGAACTCATGACAAAAACTATAGCTTTTAAAAACCTTAACAAAATAATGCCAGTTCAAAATATCCACTTTGCAATCAATCCACTATAAAATATAAATTGTCTAAAATCGATGCTATAAGAAATTAAGGAAAAAAACTTTTAGATTGAGTAATGGTAATTGAAACTTACTTTGATAACTTTTATAGTTTTGTAATATATTTGAGAACAAATGGAATTAAATAATATTTTGAAACTCACAGGTTACTCATGAGTACCCACAAAACTCGCGGTTCAGGGAGGCTTGTGAGTTTTTTAATAAAAAACTCGAAATCGGCCATTATTCGCCGACTTGTACGGATAGAAGCAAGGACTGAAGTAGGGGAGAGACAGGGGAGGTAGGGACCAAGGCAAATAAGAGTTAGGAACCGACGTAGGGGAGGTAGGGGAGGGATCGAGACAGGGGAGAGGCATATAAATAATTCTTTTTTAATTTCTTTGATGTTTTTTTTCCAAGTTTTTTGCAATTTTTTCCGAGTTACTGAGAACTCACTAAAACTAGGCTCTCGAGTTTATAGCAAGTTGTGAGTTTTGAAACACTAGAATCAACTACATTACCTAGGAAAGCAAATAAAGATATCAACCATAGAGAATGTATAATGCAAAGTACAATAAGGTGCTTTTAGACACCAATAATCTCTCAGTAATTGAGTAAAATAATCTTGAGTAGATAAAAATAGTTGGATGAGTGGGGTTATAAGTGCCACCATAAAGTGGAATTTAATTATTTAAAAAACACAAAATATTACTTAACTTGGGAGGGTTGAGCAGTGCAAAATTTACAACGAAGGTGAACAAAAATTTGTAGTGTAGTGTTAGGGTTGAGCAGTGTAAAATTTACAGCGAAGGTGAACAACAGTGCTAGGATTGAGAAATGTTAGGGTTGCCAACGAAAAACAATGCAACGAATGTGAACAACAATCCTAGGTCTGAGCAGTGTTAGGACTGAGTAGTGCAAAATTTGCAGCGAAGGCAAACAATAATTTGTAGTGCAGTGTTAGGGCTGCGCAATACAAAATTTGCAGTGAAGGCAAATAACAATGCTAGGATTAAGCAGTGTAAACTTTTTAGTTTAGCGAAGGAGAAGGACAACGGTGAACAATAGTGATAGGGTTGAGCAATGTTAGGGTTGACATCAAAAAATAGTGTAGCGAAGGTGAATAATGATGGTGAACAACAATGCTAGGGTTGAGCAGTTTTAGAGCTGAGCAGTGTGAACAACAGTGCTAGGGCTTAGCAATGTTAGGTATGAGTAGTGCAAACAATAATGGAATAGGTTTAGGGCTAAGATACCACATATCACAACAGATCCTAACAAAATGGCTAAAGATAAGGAAGATGGTGGAGTAGAGTAGTCGAGCGTTTGAGACCAGGGAATATGGCTAAGTGCAGGTGGGGGGGAGTCTTGGCAGGTTGAAGGATGGAGAGAAAGTTGACACAGTTCAAGATGGTGGTGAGCTCAACGACAAGGAGGTAGGGGTGGCCTTCAAGGGGGTAGTTTTAGAGAAAGCAAAAAAAGGTAGGTCTGAAGGTTTTGGAGTCTTCGGTGTTTCTAGGAGTGGGTCCCCAAGGCTCGGCCACCCTTTTGACCCAAGTGAGTCCTCTTTTGCCATGGATACTGCTAGAGGTTTTTGTCCTTGTTTTTCAAATCCTCTTTTTGACCTTTCTCATGTTCACAATACTTTGGTTATTTTGGACAAATTATTAGTTGCAACCATGGAGGAAGGTTATTGGAATCTGATTGATAAGTTCCAAGGTAGCAGACCTAGATGTTATTCATTGTTGAGCCTCTCTAAAGTGGAATCCTCAGGGCTCACTTGATATTGTTGCATTATCCAATGCTTTATTTCTCATCAAGTTGAACTGCGAGGAGGACTCTAAACACATATTAGCAGGGGTTCCATGGTTATTTGATAGAAGATAGCTCTTTTTATGTAAATGGGTCTGAAATTTAACCACAAGACTCAAAAGGTGAATCTGGCCCTCTTTGGGTGAGACTCCCAGATTTACCCTTCCATATTTGGCATGAAGACATTCTGAGGGGCATAGCCAAAGCTATTGGGGAATTGGTTTTAATTTATTCAGCTACCAAAGCAAAAAATATGATTTTTGCTAGGATGTGCATTATGGCTGACCTAGAGGCTGAGCTACCAGATCATATAGAACTTATTTCTAGTCAGGGTCCTTGGCATCAGCCAATAATTTATGAAAATAGACCCACTAAATGTTCTTATTACAATAAATTTGGCCACCCTTCGGGGTTGTTCCTGTGCAAAGCTCTAAGAGGTGGAAATATAAGAAAAAATTGGATAAAAAATCCAATTGATTTGAGTCTGTATCAAGTGGTCCCTGAGAAGAGAGCTCAACCTGAACCCTTAGTGTTAGATGAATAAAAGATGGGTGAAATGATTATGGATCATATTCCTTATGTGGAGGTTAATGAGATAGGTAAAGTAGTTTTCTAAACAAAGGAACAAGGCCCTAGCAGGAATCTTGATCAGGTAAATCTGAAAGACCTAGTCACAAAAACTCTCATCTCTTTAGATTTTTTACAAAACTCCTATCAATGCCTGACTTCTCAGGAGCTAGTTTTAGAGGAAATTGGATCCCCTCAAAATCCCACTGAAGTTGCAGCCCCTAGGTAAGAGTCTCCAACCCCTCTTGAGCTGAAATGTTCTCTGTGCTTTGGTGAGGGTTCTTCAGGAGCATCCAAATCTAGACCCAAGACTAGAAGCACTTGAAAAGGCCAAATGGACGTCGGTGTAAACCTGAAAGTAGGCAAATCCTCTAATAAAGTGGTCAAAAACGAGAGGTAAAATCAGATATTACGGATGGAATTCAATCTCAGTTGAAGTTCAAAAAAGAGGACAACAAAAGCAAACAACTTAATATGGAAACTTTTTGTCGGTCACCCCAATCTCCAAATGGGGAAAAGGCACTAAATCTTGTAAATAAAAATACTTTCATGGAATATAAGAGGCCTAAATGGGCCTGCAAAGAATAGAGTTTTGGTGTCTTTTAGGAAAGAGGTGCGACCAAACATTATTCTTATTCAAAAGACAAATATATATAAACATAATGCAAAGGTAACAAAAAATTTAATCTGGAAAGAAGCTAGTTTTGTAGCAAATTTTGTAAATGGAGCTTCTAGGAGCTTCCTTTGCTTATGGGACCCAACTAAGTTCTATGGGTGAGTTTTGTTGATATCTGATAGGATGATTAATATCTTTTTTTGTTGTAAGGAGTTGGGATTTATATGGATTACATTTAATATTTATTCTACCCTGACAAGGTGATCCTTTGGGAGTCTTTGAGCTCAATGAGGGATGTGTTTAGAGGTGAATCTTAGGTTTTAGTAGGATACTTCAATACTCCTCTATACCCGTTTGATAAAAAGGGTGGTTCTAAAATATACACGAGGAGCATGGAAGAGTTTGCCTCCATCAATAATCAAGAGCTGATGGACGTGGATCTAAAAGGGTCCAAGTATACCTAGAGTAATAGGAAGCTAGGGAGTCAAAATATTCAAATAAAGTTGGATAGAGTGTTAATCTCGAAGGAAGGTCTTCCCTTTTTTGGAGATGTTATCCTCTATTCTTTACCCAAAATAGGCTCAAACCACAACCCTTTAATTTTGAAAAAGATTCAAAATCAGAGTTTCTTTTCGAGACCATTCAGATTTGAGTCTATGTAGTTGCAACATCCAGATATGGAATACAAAATTAAGGAATGGTGGTCGTGTACTTTCTAGGGTCCACTAATATCTCAAATGGCATCCAAGCTAAGATATGTTAAGGCCAACCTTAAAATTTGGAACAAATATATTTTTGATGATTTAATCAGGAGGAAAAAATAAATTTCTAACTAACTTCAGGTTTTTGAAAATGCTTTTAAGTTTGGGGAAGAGACTAAAAGAGATAGACTTAAATAAAAAGAGGTGTTATCAAGGTTTAACAACTCCCTAGCTGAAGAAGATTTTTTTTTGTACCAAAATTCTAGATCCCTCTGGCTTTAGGAAGGTTATAGGAATATAAAGTTTTTTCATACTTCCACCTTGAGGCACAGGAGTAATAATAGAATTAGAGTAATCCTAAAATCCAATGGGTCTATTTTTGAGGACATTGAGGAAATCAAGGATGAGGCAGTTGCATACTTCAAAACCCTCTTGTGTTCGAGAGAAGCTAGGGACATTCAAGCAAAGGATAGGCTCTTGAAAAATATTCTTGTTCTTGTTTCAGAAGAAATAATTTTTGGATTGGATGTTCCTATAGTGATGATGAAATAAGGATTGCAGTATTCTCCATGGAAGGGCTTAAGACCCCGGGCCTGGATGATTTACCTCCAATATTTTTTCAAAAAATTTGGCACATAGTGGGGAAAGACATTTGTGAAGCATTGAGGGAAATCCAGTCGTTGAAGGTAATTTTGTCAAACTTCAACTCTACCTTCTTTTTACTCATTCCCAAGATAAATGGAGCTAAGGAATTCAAAGACTTTAGACCCATAATTCTTTGTAATACGTTGCTCAAAATTATTACAAAATCCTTAGAGAATAGATTGAAAGTCCTTTTGAATATTATCGATCTTCCCCAAAGTGATTTTGTGGCAAGTAGGCAAATTATCAATGACATTATCGTAGTGCATGAACTTGTTTACTCAGTTGGTCGGAGTGGTAGGCTAGGTACCTTCCTGAAACTTGACATGGATAAAGCATATGATAGGGTCTCATGGGGCTTCTTACTTCAAGTCCTATCCAAGTTCAGATTTAGTCCAAGCTAGATAAAATTGATTAAGGTTTGCATTTCCTCTGCAAATTTTTTAGTAATCATTAATGGATCACTAACGGGCTACTTTTGTTGTTGTAGGAGAATCTAGTAGGGGGACCCTTTATCCCCATATTTGTTCATTTTGTTGGCAAAATCCTTGGGGAGAGCTCTCAAAGCCAATCGAACTTTAATAGGGATTAATCCAACAATCAATATAGACCCAATTTCTCACCATCAGTTTGTCTATGACACTTTTTTGTCTTTCTTGGCTTAGATCCCCCAAGCTAGAGTTGTGAAAGCCATCATCTCATATTTTGAGAAAGTAGCAAGGAAAAAAAAAATCTTAGGAAAATAAAAAAAAAATCTTTAACACTCTCCTAAGAAGGCAGAGAAAAATTACTGATATTTTATTTTGGGTTGTGTAATAGATTTCCTTCCTTTTGTGTACCTGGGATTGCTGATGTTTAAGAGTGGAGTTAAATATTCTCTTTGGGATTCAATTGTGGAAATATTTTAGAGGAAACTCACTGGATGGAAGGAGGTACTCTTGAGCCAAGTTGGTAAATCTATGTTGGTAAAATCCACTCTTCAGAGCATACCAATCTATTTCCTTTCCCTCTTTAGGATGGAAGGGAAAATTCTTCAGAAACTTGAGAAAATTCAATGTTCATTTCAATGGTTTGGATCATAAGATAAAAAGAAATTATCTTTGGTCGCTTGGGACCAAGTTTGCAATAAGAAATAGCAGGGAGGTTTAGGACTGAGAAGAATGAAAATTATGAATCAAGCACTTCTTGCCAAAGGATGGATATTAGAGCAAAATAAAAATGTGAATTGGATTCAAATTTTGAAAGCCAAATATTTAAACAATGAGGATTTCATCCTATCTAATCCCAATCTGTCATAGGGCTCTGCATTTTGGAGAAGAATTATCAAAAGTCATATGGATATCCTACTGGGGGACGTTGGCTTCTAGGGAATGGCTAGAATATTTTTTTTTGGAATGATAAATGGGCAGTTAACAGACCCCTAAACTGCTATCCAAATTTCATGTAGGCTAATCCTATTTTAAGATAGGTCTTTGGGTCAAAGTTCAGTAATTATTTTAAGGTGGTATATGGTAATAAGTGCTGGAAACCCCTTGAGTTCCCTGGTCTATCGTCGAAGGAAGATGCTACCTGTAAAGCCATTCACAACCTTTTGAAGTGGATCGTTTTACCTTTTGATAGTAAGCAGGATAAGCTGATCTCAGGTGTTGATAATGATGGTTATGTAGAAATGAAATTTTACATGCTTACACATAATTCCATTCTACTTAAATACTTCTACAAGTTTGCAGTCATTGTAGTATAGCCATATTAATGCATAGAACCTGTAACAACAATAATAACAATAGTAGTAATGGCAAAAACATCAACAATAGAAGATGATAATAATTACAAGAAATTTTATATTAATAATGGCATTTATAATACATCATTACAGTTTCAACATTACAATATGCAGCCTACAAACCCTAGTCAGAATATTCTTCATGGCTGGATACAAGATTTGATAGCATCAATCCATCAATCTGCATGACTCTCCTCAATGCCCTGGCTGAATGAATGAACCCCTGAACCACTTCCATGAAAGAACAACTTGAATGAATGAGGGGAGGGCTTATTTATACATCCAAAAAGTAGTTACCCTCCAACTACCTTTTAACTTCCCCAAATTACATTTCATATGGATTGTGATCTTGCATTTACTTGACATTTCCTACTACAAGATAAAATAGTTTATAACTTGTAATTTAGCCGACATAATTTACTTACATCACTTTATTATTATGTACAATATTAAATTGCACTTTACAACATAATTAAATATATGCACGCATATTTCGTCAAACATTTTGCATACAATTATAAAATAACACATAATACCAAAATTGATTCAATAATTAGAGACATATCAATTTGCTTGTCTATAGGTTATTTCTCTATTATATCAGCTTATGCCTTGTTAGATGTTCATGATGAGCCCTGGTTTCCTATTCGAGATGTGTGGTGGAAAGGTCTTACATCAAAAGTTAATATTTTATTTTGGCTAGCACTTCAAGGAAAGTGTTTGACCCTAAAAAATCTTTAGAAAAGAGGTTTACTTATCCCTAATAGGTGTTTTTTGTGTGGTATGGCAAAAGAAACTCCTGAGCACCTCTTCTCCACATGAACTTTTTCATGGAAGGTGATAAGCATTATTTGAGCTATGTGGTTCTAGATTGGATCTTCCCTAGAGAGTTGATCACTTTTGTGGATCGTGTAATTTCTCTTTCCTCTCACCTCACCTTCGATCCTTTTGGTCCTTTGCTCTACCACATTTTTGGTGGTGCATCTGGAAAGAAAGAAACCCTAGAATCTTCAAGAATAATTCCCACACTACGGAGTCAGTGTTTCTAAGGGTTGTAGTTGATACTTTTGAGAAAGTTAACATCTTTTCTTTTGACAAGGGCTCTCTTAGTAAGGAATTAGAGCTTGAAAATATTTTGGAATTTAAGTCTCCTCTACCAGTGTCTCCTAGGACTCACTAGTCTTCTAGGGCAGATACATTTGGGGAACCTCCCTCTCCCCTCCCCCAATTGGGTGAAACTAAACTTTGATGGAGCATCCAAAGGAAATCCAGGTCCGGTGGGAGCAAGGGGAGTTTTCAGGGACTCCAATGATTGAATTTTGTTATCTTTCGCTAAAAATATTGGAAGCCAAACTAGCCATGTGGCGAAAGCCAGAGTACTTTTCCAAGGTATTTTGTAGCTAAATTATTTGGATTGTAGGAAGATTATTATAGAAGGAGATTCCCTTAATGTTATTAATATGGTCAAAGGAAATCATCTTCCAACCTGGACTATTTCAAATTTGATAGAATTTCACAGGATTACTCAAACTATGGAAGTTGTCCAATTCAATCATGTGTTTAGGGAAGGTAACAGGTATGCATATTTCCTAGCTAATTTGGGAATATCTCAGGATAGCCTTTCAATTTGGTTAGATAATTGTTGGTCAAAATGACAAAACCTAGGGAACTAAAGGTACTTTCCTCAAATTTTTCTAAGCAATAAAAAGGGTCGAAATAGAGCGACGTTTTGGAGAGAAAAGATTAATCTAGGTAAGAGAGTCACGAGAGCGACATTTTGGTGAGCTGGAAGTGAGCCAAGGGAAAAAGTCACAAAAGCGCAACATTTTTATGCGCCAGGAACAATTAAGGAAAAAAGTCGTGATAGAGTGATATTTTGATGAGCCAGGACCAAGCCAAGAAGAAGAGTCGCGATAGCGTGACATTTTGATGAGCCAAGACCAAACAAAGAAGAAGAGTCGCAATAACACGACATTTTGATGATCCAGGACCAAGCCAAGAAGAAGAGTCATGATAGCATGACATTTTGATGAGCCAGGACCAAGCCAAGAAGAAGAGTCGTGATAGCACGACATTTTGATGAGCCAGGACCAAGCCAAGAAGAAGAGTCATGATAGTGCAACATTTTGATGAGCCAGGACCAATCCAAGAAGAAGAGTCACGATAGCACGATATTTTGATGAGCCAGGACCAAACCAAGAAGAAGAGTCACAATAGCATGATATTTTGATGAGCCAGGACCAAGCCAAGAAGAAGAGTCATGATAGCGTGACATTTTGATGAACTAGGATCCAACATGTCTAAAGAGAATATTGGGAAGGTCTCTGTAACAAGATCTTAACCTTTTCGGTTAAAAGCTCCATGACTTGAAAAATATCTTTGTAATAAGAAAGATCTCGATCTCTAACCAATCTTTCACTAGAATCTACCCACGGGCAATTTGTTGTAACAACTTTCAGTTTTCTTTTATGTAAAACTCTATATATAGGATGAGCAACCAAAATTCTAGGTCGGCTCTTAAGTGTTTACAAGGCAATGTATTGAGACTTATAAAAGATTAATAGAGATCATTCATCCTGGTTTTGAGCTCTTTTGGTGTGCAAGTATGTATGTGTTTATCTATTGCTAGTTTAATCTATGTTGAATGTGTCGTACATTAATTCTTAAGCTAAACTTTTGTATTAAACATTTTGTAAGATCTGTAATTCACTTCACAGATAAACTGCTGTAAAGATATATATATATATAGATATATACACTGAACGATCTTAGTTTTTGTGCTTTGGTTCTCGTTATATTTTTTTTTTAAATGTTGAAGTAGGTCTATGTTGTTGCTTAATCTGTACCTTATCATCTCCTAGCATTGGCTATATTTCCCTCTCTTTAAGCACTCCTTTCTACCTCCCCTTTTTCTATAAAAGCAATGAACCAGCCTTCTCTGGAGACTGAACCAGGCGAACTCTGTTTGAGCCTGGTATTTCAATGTTAACGAAGTCCTTGGCGCAAATCATAACCTAAGGTGGATTTCGTTCCAAAAGTTTTTGGCATGCCCTGTGTGACACGAATCCCACGTATTATATACTTATCAAAGTCCTAGTGAAGCCTTTGCCCTGTTAACCTTTCTATTATCACCTGGCGACTCCGCATCAGAAAGGAATCCTAAAAAATTCTTACCCAACTTCTGGTTATGAACCATATTTATGATAACCAGATCTAAAGCTAAAAATTCAGAACCCATAGATTTATGTGAACTACATCTTGGTAGCCTTCGAGCTAACCCAGTTTTGATTGCTAGAACATTTTCAACTCAAGATAACAATACAAGATAAGCACGCACTTCCTATGCGGCCTTCCTTAGCACTACTACTAACGGAACCTCGGCTCTAGTTACCAACACAACTACAATGGTTGAAAACCTACCAGTTCTGCCCTACCCTTTGTGGAACCATACAGGCCCTTTGAATCTTGCAGTCCAGT
Source organism: Wollemia nobilis (assembly GCA_028583015.1). Lineage (NCBI taxonomy): Eukaryota > Viridiplantae > Streptophyta > Pinopsida > Araucariales > Araucariaceae > Wollemia > Wollemia nobilis. The sequence goes on from JAQPPZ010003077.1 coordinate 24,272,836, forward strand.
ACCCAATACCAGCAATGGATCTGAAAGCGCTACCCCAGTATGATGGTACTGGAAATACAACATATGAACATTGCTTAGATGTGGCCGCATTAACACCGATATATGACATCATGGAGGAAGACATGATGATTAGGCCGTTGATTATTTCCTTAAAATAAAAAATGCTCTATTGGTACAGAGCTCTTAACAACCAGACTATCTCTACCTGGGCTCAACTTACTAGTAAATTAGTGGAAGAGTTTAATGAGCATGCAGATTCCTTTTCATTGTTGAATCAGTTTAATGCCATTCAAAAACATCCTCAAGAAGAGATCATAGATTTCAATATTAGGTTCAGTCAAACCTGGCAGAGAGTCCGTGATGGGCTAGTGCCCGAAGGAGCTATATACTAATATTTAAGAGCTTTCAATTTAGAAATAAGTATGGCTGTCAGACAATCCCGGGTGACAACCTTTCCTGAAATCTATCAAGAAGCTTAGAAAGCAAAAAAATACTTGATCGCCATAGGAATATTCCCTTCAAATATGATTCCACCCATTTTTCCAAATTTCCCTCAAGTTTCAAGTGTTGCTTTCCCAATTCCCCCTGCATATCCAAACGCTGGTCTTCCCAAGTGGAATGGACAGCTGAGCATCTTGGTTCTACAATCACCCCCTACCCTTCCGATGCTCCCTCCTATCCCTGCACCTTATCCAACAGCAAACACACCTACTCAAGACACCCATTTGGTGATCTTGCAAGATTTGCAAGCCTCATATAAGACTCTATCAAATAAATTCATATCTATAGAGCAAAGAGAAGCAAAAAGAAAATCTCAACCGAGATGTTATCCACAAGTGACCAGAGATCAAGCCTCCGCCAGTGGAAAAAATTATGAAAAAACAAATACAATTTACACTAATAAAGAAGGTGGACCCATAATTGCTTCACCAGAATCATCCTTTTGGTGTTCCACATGCAATGATCCTCACGGTGAAACTACTTGCATGATTTATGAACATCAGGTCCAGAAAGTGGCTATGAAAAAGGCAGAAAGGTCCCTCAAGGGTCAAGTAAACATGATCAGAGAAGATGATCAAAATTTTATGATGCCCTCTCTAGAACAAGTCTCAGTTCTGACTATATCAAGAAAGAAACATTTTTAGGTCGATCCTAAGGACCTTAATCCTTTAAAGGTACATATACCTGCAAAGAGTCCTATTGAGAAAATACCTCCACAAACTTCAGATCCGAAAGGAGCAGAGATCCAGAAAGAAACATCTCCGGCTAAAGAGAGAAAAACTCAAGAGCAAGCTAGAGAAAAGTTGAGGTATCCTTCACTAACTAAACATCAAAGAGTTGATGCTACTCAGGGATACAGAAATGGGTTTGATACGACAGTAAAAGAAAAAAGTGTTGATTCCCTTCCATTCAATATTGTTGAAGAGATGAAGAAGACTCCCTATAAAACCACTATGTATGAAGCCCTACAGATTCCAGGACAGATATATCTACTGCAAGAATCATTGAAGTGTATGGAAAACAAAGATAAAAACCCAGCTAGGTTAGATTCTTCCCAAGAAAGTCTTACTTCCACCTTAGGAAAAAATAGACCTCCCCCCTTTTATTTGTCTCTCCAAATGGAAGGATGGGTAGTCCATAATTATATGATTGACTCTGGAGCTGCAACTATTCTTATGCCTAAAGCAGTATGCGATATTATGGGGATGGAATACACAAGAAGAAATCCAGAAGTCTTACAACTAAATAGATCCCCTGTAAAAATAGTGGGTGTGATCAAAGATATTCCTATAGTTCTTCATAGACTCCCTCAGCTTACAGTTATACAAGAGGTAGTAGTAGTAGATTTAGAGCCTTATTTTGGTATGTGCCTGTCTAGAGAATTTACTGCCAAAATAGGAGGATATCTCTCTCTTGATTTTTCACACCTAGAAATCCCATTCAAAGGAAAAAGGGTGAAGATATTCAACGAGAAACCTTCTACCTTCCATGTAGAGAAGCTTGGAGAAGAGGAGAAAACCTCTACTACTATAAATATGATGATTGAATAATTGATAGATTTGAGTCTAATGGAATAATCCCTTAATGAGTTACAAGAAGAAGATCAATTTTCCCTCCTGGATTTCAATGCTATGATCGAGACTGATATGGGGAGCTACACCATTCAAAAACCTGAGAAAAGCAAATATGTTTCTTCCCCACTACCTGATGTATCTAATAATCACTTGTGGAAGCTTTTCTTTGACGGTGCCAAATGCAAAAATGGAGCTAGAGCAGGCATGGTCCTAATCGCTCCAACCGATGAAGAGAAATTTTTCTCTTATAGGTTAACTTGGAGCTGCACCAATAATGTAGCAGAATACGAGGCACTCTGTTTGGGTCTAAAAAAGGCTGAAAAAATGGGCATTAAATAACTGTACATTTTTGGCGATTCTGAGCTAATAGTAAATCAAGTAATAGGGAAATGTGTAAGCAAATAGCATTATCTTAAGGCTTACAGAAACAAAGTTTGGGATTTTCTAGAATCTTTTGAATCCCTGAATATGAAAGCAATCCCTAGAGAGAAAAACACACATGCAAATTTGTTGGCTTTAGTAGGGATAAACTTCTATCCTATAAGCAATGTTATTCAGAAATCAAAAATAGTCAAGTTGATATATAGGCCTTCTGTACCAGATAGAGATACCTTCTAGTAGGTTTTTGAGAATTATCAACATATAGTAGACTTCATAATCCATGAAATGAATTGCTCTAGCAACAGAGTAAATGAAGATGAAGAAGAGGCAAATGTCATCCAGTTAAAAAATAATCACATTCCTAAGGGGCTGGTCACAATTGAGTCTCTATTTGATAACAATGACAGGTCAACTGGCCATAAGATGAAAGTTGACAAACACAGATATAAAGAATCTAAAATGGGACCCGACAAGACCATCAAAGTAGGAGTAGGGATGATGAAGCTGTGGGGATCAAAAAAAGGGAGAGGAGTTTCATTTTTGTTTTGTCAGTATTACTTCGGTCCTTCTTGTGACGGCTTTAGTTTTCTTTGCAACGGGGGAAGGATCCAGGTGGCTTGGTGGCTTCATGTTATGGGGTTAGGGGCAATGGCAGAGGCCAAGGACCGATGTCATGATTTCATGACTTGTTGGAGTCTAAGGAAAAGCAAATTACAGCAAGAAAGAAAAAGTGTAGCGATATCGCGACATGTTGAGCAAGAAAGAAAAAGTGTCGCGATATCGCGACATGTTGAGCAAGAAGGAAAAAGGATCGCGATTTCGCGACATGTTGAGCAAGAAAGGAAAAGTGTCGCGATTTTGCGACATGTAGAGCAAGAAAGGAAAAGTGTCGCGATGTCGCGACATGTTGAGCAAGAAAGAAAGAGTGTCGCGATATCGTGACATGTTGAGCAAGAAGGAAAAAGTGTCGCGATATCGCGACATGTCGCATTTTCGCGATCAAAAGAGAAGAGAAAGAGCAAGAGGGAAAAAGTGTCGCGATATTGCGACATGTTGAGCAAGAAAGAAATAGTGTCGCGATATTGCGACATGTTGAGCAAGAAGGAAAAAGTGTCGCTTTTTTGTGATATGTTGAGCATAAAGGAAAAAGTGTCGCGTTATCGCGACATGTCACATTTTTACAACCAAAAGATAACATAAAGAGCAAGAGGGAAAAGTGTCACGATATCGTGACCTGTCGTATTTTCGCGACCAAAAGAGAAGAGAAAGAGCAAGAAAGATAAAGTGTCACGATTTCGGGACATGTCGTCTTTTTGCGACCAAAAGAGAAGAGAAAGAGCAAGAAGGAAAAGTGTCGTGATATCGCGACATGTCGCATTCTTGCGACCAAAAGAGAAGAGAAAGAGGAGGAAGAAAAAAGTGTCGTGACCTCGCGACATGTTGAGCATGAAAGAAAGAGTGTCGCGATATCACAACATGTTGAGCAAGAAGGAAAAAGTGTCGCGATATCGCGACATGTCACATTTTCGTGACCAAAAGAGAAGAGAAAGAGCAAGAAGGAAAAAGTGTCGCGATATCGCGACATGTTGAGCAAGAAAGAAAGAGTGTCGCGATATCGCGACATGTTGAGCAAGAAAGAAAAAGTGTTGCTTTTTGGCGATATGTTGAGCATGAATGAAAAAGTCTCGTGATATCGCGACATGTATTTTCGCATCCAAAAGAGAAGAGAAAGAGCAAGAGGGAAAACGTGTCGTGATATCGCGACATGTCGTATTTTCGTGACCGAAAGAGAAGAGAAAGAGCAAGAAGGAAAAAGTGTCGCGATTTCATGACATGTCGTCTTTTCGTGACCAAAAGAGAAGAGAATGAGCAAGAAGGAAAAGTGTCGCGATATCGCGACATGTCGCATTCTCGCGACCAAAAGAGAAGAGAAAGAGGAGGAAGGAAAAAGTGTCGCGATATCGCAACATGTTAAGCATGAAAGAAAGAGTGTAGCGATATCGCGACATGTTGAGCAAGAAGGAAAAAGTGTCACTTTTTGGCGACATGTTGAGCAAGAAAGAAAAAGTGTCACGATTTCGTGACATGTCGCTTTTTCACGACCAAAAGAGAAGAGAATGAGCAAGAGGGAAAAAGTGTCGCGATATCACGACATGTCATATTTTCATGACCAAAAGAGAAGAGAAAGAGCAAGAAGGAAAAGTGTCGCGATTTCGCGACATGTCGCATTTTTGCGACCAAAAGAGAAGAGAAAGAGGAGGAAGGAAAAAGTGTCACGATTTCGCGACATGTCGCATTGTCGCGACCAAAAGAGAAGAGAAAGTGTAAGGAGGCGAAAGTGTCACGATATCGCGACATGTTGGTTTTTCACAGGAAAAAGCCAAGAAAAGGAGCGTGGAGGAGAAAGTGTCGCGATTTCGTGACATTTTGCATCTTTGTGTCCAAAAGCAACAAAAGAGGTAAAAGAGGTAAAAGCGTTGCGATTTCGTGATATGTCGTATTATCGACAAGTCACAATTTCGTGATGATCCAGAGCAAATGAAGGAAAAGACTCAAGGACAACACGATTTCACAACCTGTTGATTCTTCACGGATGGAAGCGACAAGAGAAAAAAATGGGCAACGAATGTCACGATTTCACGACATGTCTCAGTTTCACGACAGGCAGTAGCAAAGGAGCTGAACGAAGGCAGTTTGTCGTGATTTTGCGACAGGTATCTTGGTCGCGACACGTCGTAGTTTCGCGACTTTCCAGAGCAAATGAAGGAAAAGACGTAGGGGCGTCGTGATTTCACGACATGTCTCACGGTCGCGGATGAAAGTAGAAAGAGTGCAAATTGGGAAAATACTGTAGTGATTTCGTGACATGGCTCATTTTCGTGACTTGTCGCATTTTCGTGACTTATAGAGGCAAAGGAGCTGCACGTTGGTGGAATGTCACGATTTCGCGACATGTCTCATTTTCGTGATATGTTACCGATTCGCGACTCTTCAGAGCAAGTGAAGGAGAAGACTTAAGGACGTCACGATTTCGTGATAGGTCGCATTTTCGTGGTTGGGGCAACAAGAGAGCAATGCGTTGGGCCACTGCCTATGTTCTAAGGTTTTTGTAATATTGTGTAAGGAGAGATGCTCTTTCTTGGCAGAGTGGCCTCAGTAAGGGACTAGTAGCAAAGGGCAGTCTGTCCCTATTAAGGTTTTGATCCGTTTCAACATTGTGCTGATTTTGTAAAAGGTTTTGGGTCAACCTGGAAAACCCGGCTGTAATGAAATTGTACCTTAATTACCTGTTGGTCCGAAATCTGCCATAGGAAAGGATTTTTACAAGTGCACCCTAGACCCGGCCAACATTGAAAGGCTGGAAGCAAGAAATGGCTTCCAGACCAATCTCCAGAGTGGGTTGGTTCCCTTCACTATTCTAAACTTGGTTAAGATAAGGGTTACTGGAAAGAAATTGAAAAGGTTACAGAAAGAAATGGGAAATATGGCCACAGGCCGAAGTGATGGGATCGGAAGATAACAGCAGGAAACTTAAAAATGCGACAACAACAAGTAACATAAGAAGTCAGCTCAATTCTCACACAACTGTATGTAGCAAATCTCTCCAATATTACACTCCAGAAATCATACTCTCACGGCAGCACTTAAATCCAAGATGCAGAATTTAAATACAACAACCATTAAGAAATACGAATACTATAAGAAATGCAACCTGACAGAAAAGAAAATCACTCATACAACCGTTGCTGAAAATCTGAAGCCAATACTTTTATTCCTGCAGATACAATTCCAGTTTCTAGCAGAGAACTCTCCAACCACCCTTTCAAATGAAGCTTACATTGGTTTTTATAGAGGGTCGTCCTCTTTGCAGCATTAAATATTTGAAACCGACTTCCTTGTGATCTACAATTATGCATTGGAAATTATGCACACGATCCCCTTAATTGCAGCCTTGGAGACCCACAAAATTGAATGCAATGTACATGTCAGCTTCGAAGAACCACCTTCATTAAATTTGTTTTTTAAACATGTGCATGAAAAACCGTTAAAATGATCCACGACCAGCAGTTTCGAACCAAGAAAATCTTTAATTTTGGTGGCCTGGGTGCTCTTCGACCTTGACCGCATTGAAAATCCGCAAAGCATTTAATTCGGGGCAGCATTTAATCTTCGAAAATCGGAAAAACCTCCTCGGAACTCACAAAACTGCTTTGGGCCAACAATTTAAGCATTAATAATTAATAATAACAATAAATGTGGCAAAAATGCCAACATTCTTGGTGGCTCGCGGGGTATACAGCTCGCTGTATGCAAGAATCCAGGCCTGAATCCATTGGGCTCAGAGTCAAGAAAACTTAAAGTCAGCTGCTGTGGTACATCTCAGTGAACTGCTGCAATAGAAACTTTTGCTGAATGATTGAAAGTTAAAGAAATCTGCATTTGGCTGAACTGAACATGGAATGGAAATGAATGGAATGAGATCCCACGGATGCGCAGGCGGTGAAATGCAAATGGAATGGTAATATGATGAAATGGATGAAATGAAGAAAAATAATGCGGTAGTCAGTAACAGAATGCTGCTGTACTACCGGCTGCAATGGATATGGAATGAAAGTAAATGAACTAATGGAATGGAAATGGAAATATGAAGGCTGTGGAATGAGATTGAACTAAACTGTAAATAAATGCGTAAAATGACAGAACTTAGAAGAAAGGGATAAGAAGGAACGGAAATAATAGGAATGGGGAAAAGAAACAACAGTCGTGGCTTTGTTTTTTTTTGTTTACTGCAGAAGAAAAAAAAGGAGGAAGATGAAGAAGGGAAAGGAAAGAAAAGGGGAAGGAGAAAGAAGAAAGTGCTAGAAAGCCACCAACTGCTGGGAGGAGAAAAACAAAGGAAAAACAAGCATCTACGGCTCGCAGGCAACAAGAGCCGAGATGAATAAATAAAAACAATACCTCTTTTTTTTTTTTTCTACTCTTTCTATTTTTTTTTTTTTTTAAATATTATATACAATAGTTCACGACATGATTGGCATGTCGCCACCAGACACCTAGTCTCAGAGGGTTATCCGGTAAATCTGCAATGTCCTGACCAGATCTGATCATACTTAAGTCGGTCCTTGAAATTGGGCTGGCTTCTTCCTGAAGTTCTCCATGTTTCAGACACTGGCAAGTTATCATGCTGTATACCAGTACCGACACAATTTACAAATAATGCAGAAAAGAAACCCCACCATCTTGAAGAGTTCTTTGAGTGTGGACTGAGAACAGGTTCCTCCAACTCCTGGATCCGAGCACAGGAATTGGCCAGGAACCGTACTTTCTTCAGGATCTTTGCCGACTCCACCTGTTGATCTGACATATTCAACAGGTTCTGACTACACGCTTGCGTGTCTTGCACAGCTATGCCTTCTTGGTGCTCAGGTTCTGCCACTTGAATCTCTTCTTCCTCTTCGCTTATATCCTTCGGATCCATGAGATCTGTCCCTTGAACTCCACACAACTGCATCTCAGTTTTTTTCAGTATAAGGGATCTGGCATGAAAAAGACTGCACGGGATAGACAGGAGCAGCAACTACCGGAGAAAGTGATGGAGTTTCTCCCCACGGTAATTTTCTTGATAAGAGCAAAAGTTGTTCCGCTCGCACTGCTTCCTCAAAGATTTGCGGGAACCTTCGTTCACCTGATTGCAGCAAGAGGAGGCCTATGTCAGAATGGAAAGCTCGAACATAGAAGAGGTGGGCTTGGGTGGGTGATGGTTGGATCTTCTATGGAATTCTCTTCCAGCTTCTCAAGAATCGGACATTGAAGTCCGTGATGCTCTCTTGAGGTGCTCTCTTGATGTACATTAAAAATTGATAGAGATCCAAAGAACTGTAAAAGGGATCTTCGTCAAATCTTCTGATTAGTGCTCCCGCTAGATCATCCCATGAGCTGATGCTTTGACGCCTGAGCAGTCTGTACCACTGCAATGCCCTTCCTTCCAAAGACTGAACCAGAAGTCTGATCATGATATCCTCGTGATTTATGACATGGATCATTGACAAAGTAGCAATATCTTCAACATGCGCCAGAGCCATGCCTTCGGTACCATCATATTTTGCTAGGGCCTTCAGGGCACCTTTGGGAATTTCATGCCGGATTTGGAGATTCAGAGGGCCAGGATCATCCCATCTAGGAAAAACCCTCGCCTTTGTGGCAGTGGTCTGCGGGATCACGGCTATCGCCATTAAGTCAGAGTCGCCAGATGAACATTCTTTGAACTTAAAAAAAAATAGGCGTCCACGATCAAGAAATTCGGATCTTCAACTCAGCAAAGTCGCCAGATGAACTTACAAATCTCCGCTGTGAGGCCAAGACAGCTCATCAAAAATCTTGAGACCTCCGGGTGTTAAAAAAAAAATGTGGATCTTTTGAGACAGAAGAAGTCTGTCCCACCGGGCGTGCCAAAAACTGTTGGCACCGGTGGGTTTATCACTTTGGAAAATTATGCTTATCCCACCGATTATGAATTCTTGGAGACAAAACTAGTCTGTCCCACCGGGCGTGCCAAAAACTGTTGGTCCAAAATCTGCCACAGGAAAGGATTTTACAATTGCACCCTAGACCTGGCCAACATTGAAAGGCTGGAAGCAAGAAATGGCTTCCAGACCAATCTCCAGAGTGGGCTGGTTCCCTTTACTATTCTAAACTTGGTTAAGATAAGGGTTACTGGAAAGAAATTGAAAAGGTTACAGAAAGAAATGGGAAATATGGCCACAGGCCGAAGTGATGGGATCGAAAGATAACAGCAGGAAACTTAAAAATGCGACAACAGCAAGTAACATAAGAAGTCAGCTCAATTCTCACACAACTGTATGTAGCAAATCTCTCCAATATTACACTCCAGAAATCATACTCTCACGGCAGCACTTAAATCCAAGATGCAGAATTTAAATACAACAACCATTAAGAAATACGAATACTATAAGAAATGCAACCTGACAGAAAAGAAAATCACTCATACAACCGTTGCTGAAAATCTGAAGCCAATACTTTTATTCCTGCAGATACAATTCCAGTTTCTAGCAGAGAACTCTCCAACCACCCTTTCAAATGAAGCTTACATTGGTTTTTATAGAGGGCCGTCCTCTTTGCAGCATTAAATATTTGAAACCGACTTCCTTGTGATCTACAATTATGCATTGGAAATTATGCACACGATCCCCTTAATTGCAGCCTTGGAGACCCACAAAATTGAATGCAATGTACATGTCAGCTTCGAAGAACCACCTTCATTAAATTTGTTTTTTAAACATGTGCATGAAAAACCGTTAAAATGATCCACGACCAGCAGTTTCGAACCAAGAAAATCTTTAATTTTGGTGGCATGGGTGCTCTTCGACCTTGACCGCATTGAAAATCCGCAAAGCATTTAATTCGGGGCAGCATTTAATCTTCGAAAATCGGAAAAACCTCCTCGGAACTCACAAAACTGCTTTGGGCCAACAATTTAAGCATTAATAATTAATAATAACAATAAATGTGGCAAAAATGCCAACATTACCAAAAAAAAAAAAAGTAGGAGTAAAAACTATAGACAGGGAACTAGCTGAAATCAGAGAATTATGTAAGAAATTTCCATATACGATTGCCTAGACCTATGGTGATCTAAGGGTGTACTCAAAGGAAACAATCCAACATACAATCGATCTTCAAGAAGGTGCTAAGCCTTTTCGTCAAAAGAAAAGGCCAATAAATCCAAAAATAGAAGCTTTGATGAAACAAGAGTTGTTAAAACTACTAGAAGCTAAGATTGTATATCCGATCAAGCACTCGACTTGGGTCGCTAATTTGGTACCAGTAAGAAAGAAAAATGGAGATATTCGACTATGTGTTGACTTTCACAATCTAAACAAAGCTTCGCTTAAGGATCATTACCCCCTCCCATAGATTGATCAGATCTTACACATAGTTGCAGGAGCTGAAAGGTTTTCTTTGTTATATGGTTTCTTCGAGTATAACCAGGTATGGTTCAAAGATGAAGATCAATTTAAAACGGTGTTCACAACCAAATGGGGAACATTTGCTTATCAAAGGATGCGTTTTGGGTTATCAAATGTTGGAGAGACTTTTCAAAGAGCCATGGATGTAGCCTTTGGGGAACTTGTAAATAAAATAATAGTGATATACCTGGATGATATGACTATTTTCTCTCACAGGAAGGAAGATCATATAGCTCACCTCAGGAGAGTACTGGAAAAATACCGAGAGTTTGGGATATCCATAAACCCCACGAAATCTATTTTTGTCGTGGAGGAGGAATCTTACTTGGTCATGTAGTTTCAAAATTTGGTCTAGCCATAGATCCTAGCAGAGTGAAAGCCTTGTTGGAACTTCCCCCCCCTCAACAAAAAGGGCTTGCAGTCATTTTTTGGTCAAATCAATTTCGTGCACAAATTCATAGCATATTTTGCGCAAATTATTAAACCTATGACTGAATTATTGAAGAAGGATGCCATTTTTAAATGAAAATAGCTCAAGCTCCTGTCCTGGTCAACCCAAACTACTCCAAGGATTTTATCTTGTATGCCATAGGTGAAAAAGGAAGCTACGCCGCAATACTCACTCAAAATGGAACTGACAATGAAGAAAGGCCTATCACTTTTCTGATTCAAAATATGCAAGAACATGAGGAGAAGTATAAGGGGAGCTCAGTGATACAAGAGCCGGCTGGGTAACCAAAATATAAGAGTATGATGTAGAAATACACCCAGCCAAACTAGTCAGAGGTAGAGCATTGTGCCAAGAACTTGCAAAACAAGCATCGACATATTATATAGCTTGCCAGGCCCAAGAATCAATATCAGATGAAGATCAATCTTCAGAGCAGCTTGATTGGGCAGATGACTTAATTAGGTATTTTCAGACTAGAATATGCTCGGCAAACTTAAACACTTTCCAGAGAAGAAGATACAGGATTCAAGCTCTGAAATACACTTTATTGCCTGAAGGTTTATATAGGAAAAACTTTGATGGATTACTGCTTTGATGTGTGTCATAAGAACATAAGCAGAAAATTTTAAAGGAATTTCATGAAGGTCTATTAGGACATTACTCCAAGAGAAATACCACACTAAAAATCATCAAAATTGGGTGCTATTGGTCGGCAATTTTTGCATATGCTTTCAAAATCACAAGAAACTTAGAAGAATGTCAGAGATATACGGGAAGGAACATGAATACTTCATTGCCCCTAAAAACCATTCAAGTTGAAGAACCATTCTAGCAATGAGGCTTATATTTCATAGGTATCATAGAACCAAATTCATCGGCAGGTCATAAATACATTCTCATGGCTACTGATTATTTCACAATATGGCCTAAAGCTATACCCACAAAAAAGAACGACCAAGAAGTGGTGATCGAATTTATAGAAAGCCTGATCACGAGGTTCGGCATCCTAGATGCCCTGGTCACATACAATGGCTCGCACTTTGTGGGAACCAAGATATTTGACTTCACAAGTAAATATGGAATATACTTATAGACGTCGTCAAACTATTATCCTCAGGGTAATGGATTAGCTGAGTCCATGAATAAAAATCTACTTCAGATTTTGAAAAGAACACTCAAAGATGATAAAAGGAGTTGGCACTCCTTGATAAATCAGGGGCTTTGGGCTGATAGGATCACAATAAAGAAATATATAAACACATCCCCTTATTCTCCGGTCTATGGTAAAGATGTTGTACTCCCAATACACATAGAACTATCAGCTCTAAAATTATTGAATCTAGCTGGTATCGAAGAAGCAGAACCAATGGAAAATAGGCTGATCCAACTCCTACAGTTGGAAGAATAGAAGGAACAAGCCTATGATCACTATCAAAAATATGCAGTTGCAATGAAGGGATGGTTTGACAAGAAAACAACTCTAAGGAACTTCAAAGTAGGAGATCTAGTCCTGAAGTGGAATGAAAAGAAGTCAAAACCAGGAAATCATGATAAGTTTGATACATTTTGGGATGGCCCTTTCGAAATCATTGAAGAGAAGCAACACAATTCCTTCCAGCTGAAATATGAACAGGGCTAGATCCATCTAAAGTATATTACAAGTAACAGGTTCTGACCTATCCTTGTATATATTTTGTTTTTATATATGTAAATAACCTTGTAAATATGTTACTTTTTATAAGCTTCCCCGTTTTATTTATTGCAATGACACAATTTTTGGGCACAAGAATGTCTCTCCAAGATAGATGGTCACGATGGCGCAACTTTTGGGTATTCATGGCCTCATTTCAGATAAAATGTCACTATTTCATGGTTTTTGGAGCTGAAGAGTGTTTTTCCAAGGCGGATGGTCGTGATGGCATGACTTTTGGGTATTCATGGCCCCCTTTTAGATAAAATATTGTGATTTCATGGATTTTGGGGCATGAGAGTACAACACATGCTCTAAAAAATTAGAATGCCACGTCAGACCTAACACCTTGGCCAGTAGAACGCCACATCAGGCCTGACATTTTGTACAATTGAGTGCCACGTCAGAGTAGTCAGAAGTATTGATAATAAAAACTAGCATTTAGGAAGACAAAAAAGCACCACTCTTAAAATGAAATCATATTTGCTGATTGGATCCAAATATGACGTTGCCTTATTGGCCCAGTACCACGGTAGAAGATTTTCATTGGCCTATATCATAAATGGCAACTCAAGGTAGTTGGCATCCTTAAAAGCTGACACACTAACCAAAACTCCCACCAACATTCAAAATCAGCATTGAGATGCATACTGCCAATCGCAATTACTCCACATCACCTGAGCAGTTTAATTGCGTATCTTTTGGCATGAAGATGTGCAATGTTTTATAATATCAATCTTCCACCTCCCTTATTTTCATATTTTGTTTCCTTCTCTCTGTGTTATGAATACTCGAGTTGTACATAGCAGAATCACGATGGCTACCCCCTTGCTTCAGGTTCTACATCTGCACCTTCAAAAAATAAAAGAAGTTCGAGTATCAAAGTGAGCAACTTCATAGATCTTGACAGCCACATAACAGACATGAAGCTAACATGGAGAGATCTAGGGTAAATCCATAAAGACATAGCTTCCAGGCTGACCATAGACGCTTCTCCTTCAAACCCGATCAATTTCTCGTACTACTCTATGCTCTACTGGTATGTATGCCCCCAGGTCCACCCCTGCCTAGAATTGATTAGAGCAATGGTAAAACTGTATGATGTTAAGAGTAGAAGCATAAAAAATTATAAATGAGAAACAATTTTTACAATAGATCCCGACACAATCAGAGTAGTTTTTGCCCAAGGATATAAACCTCCAGTTCCCCCCATTATGTTTGATCCAACCAACTCTGCAAAATATTATCTCAATACCCCAAACATAAGAGCTTTCCTCTAGCAGAATCTTGAAAGCGATCTCCCTAAAGGTTCCATTCCCCAATCTCCCATTCCCTTGTCCAAGTTCAAAAACAAGCAACTCTTCTCTATGTTGGCCATGGTAGCAGGGTTGGAAGATGACTCTCAGGTTCATGGGTGGCAAGTTGCAGTGGCGCAGTGTATTTCAATTTATAATTTTTATGATAAAACGCACATGGACCCAGACAAAGTTCCTCTTTTCTTCGACTAGCCATCCTACTTAGCTCAATAGCTACATGCGAGACTGTCAAAATTGCACACAAAATCCCCAGATACTTTTAGGTACTCCTCCTATTTGGTTTGGCTCTTCTTCTTTTTTCAATCAAAAAATTTAAAGTCAATATATGTAACTCAAAAGGATGCAAAAGGAGAAAATTTGTGTGTATGTGAGTGGACTCCGCTCCTCTTAAGTGAGAGTTTGTATTATCAATTCAATATGGATTTCTTGGGTCCTTCTCTACGAATTGTGCTAGGGCATATACCGAGGATTCCTAAGGAAATGGAAGAGATCCTGAGATGTCCTCACGCAAAAAGAGATTGGTTTGTCCTGATCCAAGGGGTGGTAATAAGGCTCTACGGATTCACAAAGAAGTCTTTATTGTTGTCTTACTATGTCACCAAGCGGCTCTTCACCTTAGAGTATGTAAGGCAACAAGAATTCATTAACTACACATTTGGGACCGATGCCCAAAAGACCCACACTTGCCTCATGTCCTTCCAGTTTGAAGAAGTAACTATTTCTAATAAGGGAGATCATCAAAAAATTACTCAATTGTTAAGAAACATGAAGTTGGTGGAGCTTCCACAGAGGTGGAAATACGATCCTGAAGATGTATTCTCCAGAAGACAGGCCACTCTGAACAATATTCCTTTCCAAAATTTTATGCCTCTAATAGGGACATTGAGCAAGGTCGAAATAATAGTGAAGATCAACCTCTTTAATGGCACGTTGAGTAAATGCAGCCACTAGCTCCATGGCATGATTTATACGAGCATCTGGTGGATTACAACCCATATTCCTGCCCTGCACATAATATTGATAGTAAGACTCTAAACAGGATGAAGAAAAAGGGAGAGGATTGGGATGAGGCCAAAATATTAGCCTGGTGGCAAATGCGGTGCCACATCCAAACTTTCTCAAGGTATGGACAAAAAATGGATACAAAGTTCTATACCAAATATGATGAGCACCATCAAAATTGGTCCGCAACTCTGGCTGACAAGGTCCCTCCTGGCATAGGTGGCATTCCCCCCAAACAATCTAAGGAAGATGTTGAAAAATGAAAGGGTAAGGAAGTTGCGGTCGAACAGAAAGAAGATCCCAAAAAGAGATGTCAACTTCTTCCACGATCAGGATCAAACACAGAGTCTGAAAATAGTGCTCCACATGAGCTTGAGAAATAATCATTGGAGTCAAAAAAAATAAAAGTAGAACCGAAACAGAGAGAAGGTCGAAAGAAGATAAAGATACAAGAATCCTCTTCCAAAGAATTTGAAAAAGAAGAAGAATGAGAAAAAATAGAAGATAAGGAGGAAATAGGGGAAAACTCCGAGGGAATATATGAACGTCTACAAGAAGACGAAAGAATATCTGAACATGCACAAGAGGAAGAACAAGTGGTGAAAGAAGTACAAGAAGAAAAACAAGTGGTGAAATATGCACAAGAGGAAGAACAAGTGGTGAAAGAAGTACAAGAGAAAGAACAAGTGGCTAAAGAAACAAAGGAGCCTCCCCAAATGGAGCCTCCAAGTTAGGAGAAGACCCCTCCACTAGTAGATGATGATGAAGATATCTCATGTCTGAAACACCTAGCGGTAGTCTATTCAGATAAATCACAGGAAACTGGAGGCTCCAATCCATGAGAGAAAAGGGAAAGCTCTCCAATTGATCTTGATACTCCCTCTTCTTCCCCTCGTCCCCATACAGTTTCCCCTTCTCGTTCAAAAGATAAAGAGGTTTCAAAATTGTCATCACCTCCTAGATCCCCACAAGCTTCACCTCATCACACCCCAACAGGGTCCCCTTCTCAAAAAATTTGCATGGAATCTTCCCTACCACTCACTTCGTTCCCTCTTTCCACCAGCCTGTTGAGTCTTCAATCCCTTCAAAGTACCTCTTCTGCCAATAACTCTACTATTGCCAAATTCCAAAAAATAAATAAATCCACGACGAATTCCACCACATGGTTGAAGTCACGGAGTTCTCCAAGTGCTACTAATATGGCTCGAGTTTGGGAAGGAACAGTGTTAGACCCGATCAACATGCAGCGGTCTACCATGAAGATGACTCCCTTAGTACAGAAGCCTGAGAAATAGATGACTCTGGATGACTATGCAGCTGAAATAATTACAGAAGACATTACCCAGCTACCAATGGAGGATGAGTGGAGCAAGGCCTAGGCTCACATGGGAACAATTTATCTGAATACGGACCATTACAAAGAAAAATTCCTCAGAGTAGAACAAACCTGAAAGTGGTTAGAAGAGGCCTTCAACCAACAAAAAATCACTGAAAAAGCTCTCAAGAATGACTCTAAGAAATATGAATAGAGGTTCAACGAGGCCGCTTCCTTCCAAGAAAATGCAGCCAAGGCAGAGGAACATGTACAAACACTACAACAACAAATAGAAGACCTGAATAAGCAGTTGTTGGCATTTTAGAAAAGACTCAGGGCTTCTCCAAGGAAAAAGCGATAGCAGTTCAAAGAGAAAAGCTTGCGATAGTTAGCAAGCTAGTCCTCAAAGTTAGACCTACTCTGGCCTACCTCTCCAAGGTAAATAGTACGCTAAGTCAGGTAGAAAAGGAATTCGAAGTTTCAATTTAAGATCCCAACTCCAAGAGTATATGCGGCTAACAAAATCCAAGTCCTAGCAAATAGTACACAAGCAATAGCTGGCTACAGAGCCCAAGATGCAAACTGGTCCCAAGCTAAATCAGTCGCCAAGAAATTTTTTAAGAGGCATAAGTTAATGACAGCAATTGTAAAGATAATGCAAGAGTTGAAGACAAAGGTAAAGTCAATTTTGAAGCACGCTAGTATGGTTGAAGGTTACGGTATGCCTAGCTATTAGGATTCTCATTCTAATATCTTAGCAGAAGATCAGGTAAAAGCTATTTGGCAGAATTTCTACGATGATATATTAGAAATTAATAGCTGGGAAGAGTCGGTGCATGAAGATCACATTTTTGGCATGGCTCAAAATATCACCCAAATAAATTACAGTCTGAATGAGCTATACATGAATTCAAAAAATCTATCTTATGATAAAATAGAGGAGTTGGAGTACTTGTACACTGCTTTCAAAGAAAAGGCGGACACTGATGAAGAGACCTAGAAAAAGGCTTGTGCCGCCTATAATGAGGTTGTTCAATCTAGGGACAAACAAGACAAGGAGAAGCAAGCAAAGGCTAAGAAGGCTGCAACAAGTGGTACAACATTTGCAGGCCAAGAAGGAGTAGATAAATTTGATGAGAAGTCCTCGAAAGAATGATCACTCCCAAGCCTTATTTTTTTGTTGATTTTTGCGCTTGGTATCATTCCCTTTCTTTCCCCTCTTTTTCCTTATTTCTTAATTCTCTTTTTTTGACTCCGTTACCCAATGGATAAATGCTCTAAGTTCTAACATTCAGTTAACAAAATTACCCCAGGAGGCACCAAGAATGTTGGTCAAAATGACAACACCCAGGGAAATAAAGGTACTTTCCTCAAATTTTGTTGAGCAATAAAAAGGGTCATGATAGCGTGATGTTTTGGAGAGAAAAGAGCAAATCCAGAGAAGAGATTCGCGAGAGCGTGACATTTTGGTGAGCCAGAAGTGAGCCAAGGAAAAAATTCATGAGAGCGCGACATTTTTATGCACCAAGAGCAACTAAGGAAAAAAGTCGTGATAGCACGACATTTTGATGAGCCAGGACCAAGCCAAGAAGAAGAGTCATGATAGCACGATATTTTGATGAGCCAGGACCAAGCCAAGAAGAAGAGTCATGATAGCACGACATTTTGATGAGCCAGGACCAAGCCAAGAAGAAGAGTCGCGATAGCACGACATTTTGATGAGCCAGGACCAAGCAAAGAAGAAGAGTCACGATAGCACGACATTTTGATGAGCCAGGACCAAGCAAAGAAGAAGAGTCATGATAGCACGACATTTTGATGAGCCAAGACCAAGCCAAGAAGAAGAGTCACGATAGCGCGACATTTTCATGAGCCAAGACCAAGCCAAGAAGAAGAGTCACGATAGCGCGACATTTTGATGAACCAGGAGCCAGCATGTCTAAAGAGAATATTGGGAAGGTCTCTGTAACAAGAATATCATAACCTTTTTGGTTAAAGGCTCCATGACTTGAAGAATATCTTTGTAACAAGAAATATCTCGATCTCCAACCACTCTTTCACTAGAATCTGCCCATGGGCAATTTGTTATAACAACATTCAGTTTTCTGTTATGTAAAACTCTATATATAGGATGGGCGACAAAAATTCCAGGTCGGCTCTTAGGTGTTTACAAGGCAATGTATTTAGACTTCTAAAATATTAATAGAGATCATTCATCCTGGTTTTGAGCTCATTTGGTGTGCAAGTATGTATGTGTTTGTCTATTGCTAGTTTAATCTATGTTGAATGTGTCATACATTAATTCTTAAGCTGAATTTTTGTATTAAACGTTTTGTAAGATCTGCAATTCACTTCACGGATAAACTATTGTAAAGATATATATACACTGAACGATCTTAGTTTCTGTGCTTTGGTTCTCGTTATGTTTTTCTACAAAAGGTTGAAGTAGTTCTATGTTGTTGCTTAATTTGTACCTTATCATCTCCTAGCATTGGCTATATTTCCCTCTCTTTAAGCATTCCTTTCTCCCTCCCATTTTCCCATAAAAGCAAGGAACCAGCCTTCTCTGGAGACTGAACCAGGTGAACTCTGTTTGAGCCTGGTCTTTCAATGTTAACGAAGTCCTTGGCGTAAATCATAACCTAAGGCAGATTTTGTTCCAACAATAACATCCCAGAGTTATTAACTCAATTAGACAATGAAGGAGGAAGAAGATAATATGCCTTCTTGAGTGGGTAGTTTGGTTGTTGTTCTCCCCTGTGAGGGTTACTGGTACATTTTGCTTTCTTTGGTGGTGGTTGTAGCTATGTTCCTTTTACTCCCTTTGTTTTTAGTTTGGAGTTTGTTGTTTTTAGGATCCTAGGTTCTCTTGGTGGCCTGCGTGTCCCTTTGTCTAGTTAGGTTTGTTGGATTTATTTTGTAAAATGTTTGGGATCCCTTTCAAAACCCCTTAATCCACCTAATCAAAAAACAAATAAGTGCCACCATAATACAATATAAGTTCAACATAGATCATGTATACCATCCACTAACTAACAACCCATAAGATGAACATAGTCCTATACAACAAATACCCTCAACTAGGATATAGTAGAGTAATATGAAGATTAACCATATATCAATAGTCATTACCATGATCTAATTGAAAGGCATACCACCATTGTTCATTTCAACCTTCTTATCATCAACAATGCATTTCTCATTTCAAAATTTACCTCCTATTTTAAACATTTTATATTTTGGACTATACATAATCCTTAAAATGCTAATCAAGGACTAATGTCAAATATTTTAGAATATATTTATTCCCTCAAATGCTAATTGAGGAATAATGTAAGATATTTTGCATGTATGCTATAATGAATGGGAATAACTAGTCATATAAAATAATCCCACATCACCTTTGAATTAATTTAACTATGGCAAGTGTCTTCTAGGTATGTTGTAATTACTTGTAGTAAATGTAAACTATATATGTTCATTTTATTAGTGGATTTTAGTTTGTTGTAAAGGGCTTTTACAACATTTTAAGGCTTATTTAAAACATGTTCTTATTCAATTTTTCAAGTGGGAATGTGTTAGAAAATATTGGTTTTTTATCATTACTATATTACATTATTTTTCTTTTCATTAAAAATATTTTTTGGCAAATTATTCCTTTATTATTTCCATTAAAAGTATTGTGATATTCTTCAAAATTAGAAGTAATCAATGAAAGTTAGACTAATCATTTTATAGCTTACTAATAAAAAAAAATCTTCTATAATATTAAATAATTACCCTATCAAATGCAGTATGGTTTAATTCTCATTGAGAGTTGAGTAATACAATTTTTTATAATACCATGAGAATATGGTTTTGTTAAAATACAACATTAACAAGGTCATGATGTAATTTATAGGTAGAGTTTATTTTATTTCCATATAAATAATTAAAAAGTAATAATAATTTTAGGTCCATAAAATCAATATGAAATCATTACAACTATTACATCAAAGATGAGAGGATATACTAAAGTGAAATAAAATCACATGTCTAGCAAACATCATGATATAGTATGAAATGAATCCTCTTAGTTGTGCTCTAATTAAATTTTTATTATTCTCTTTATTTTTTAAAAGAATATTGAAGTAGGCAATCTTTGAGAAGGCAATTTCACTTGAGTAACTATTAGTAACATATTTATTTATCTATTCTACCAAAAATATGGAAAGCTACATTCTCACTATTTTAATTTGTAGATGATTTTGTATTTATAGTTTGTCATCCTAACCCAAAAATTTTTATATACCAAGTTTGTTTTTTGTAAATAATATTATAACATTTTATTGAAACAAGGTATTTCTAAATTAATGATTAAGAATCATACAAATAAACTTATATATAATATAAAATATTAGGTTTATATGATAAGCCTTCATCCTAATAAGTTGGACATGAACAAAATATATGATGGAGTATCGTGGAACATGGATAAAGTTCTAGCCAAATTTGCATTCAATAGAAGGTGGATATTTTGGGTGAGAAATGGTATTTCCTTTCCCAAACTTTTTATTATAATAAATGGCAGCCATGTTGGATATTTCATAAGTGAAATAGGATTAAGACAAGGGGATCCTCTATCTCCATACTTGAGCATTATAATGGTGTAGGCATTAGGCAGATGTATAAAGGTAGCTTAGAATTTAGGAGAGATTATAGGCCTAAGACCGAGCTCAACCACAGGGGCAGTTATCCATCAACAATTTATGGATGACACAATTCTACTGGGGATAGCAACTATGAAGGAAGCAAAAGGAAATAAGAGAATCTTAGAATTATAACAGCAGGTATCACAACATAAAGAAAATCCTAAAGAAGAGTAAGAATTATTTTATAAACATACCAGAGAATAAACAAAGGAAGATATCTAGAATATTAGAATGCAAAATAGAATCTCTTCCAACAATCTATTTGGAGATGCCAATATTCTGAGGAATAGAAAATAGTAGTATGTGGGATCCATTAGTGGATAAACTTAAAAAAAAATTGGCAGGTTGGAAAGGTTCTCTCCTAAGCCAAGAGGGGAAAGTGCAATTGCTGAAGAGCACACTACAATCTATTCCAATATATTTGCTATCAATGTTTAACATTCCAAGTAAAATAGTGAATACAGTGGAAAGAATTCAAAAAATATTCCTATGGTCAGGAACAGAAGAGAAAAATAGAATTCCATTAGTATCATGGGAAATGGTATGTAGGCCAAGACTACAAGGAGGGCTAGGATTAAGAAGTATAAAGATTATGAACAAAGTACTGGCAATGAAACTAGGATAGAGAATAATGCAGGAGAGTGAGGCATTGTGGATGAAGATATTAAAGAGTAAATATATGTACATTAATGAAAGATAAGTAATCCTAGCAACTGAATATCCCTACAAGCATTAGTTATCTAGAATCATATAGTAAGAGGTAGGGAGGTCCTATGGAGAGGAACAAAATAAAAATTTAGAAAAGGAGATAAAGTGCATATTTGGGAGGATGCATGGCTAGAGAATGTCCCATTAGTCAAGGATAATATAATGACAATAATTAGATATGAAGTAGAAAGGAAGTATGGAAGCAGGGTATAAGAATTGATAGAGAGGAAAGAAGGAAGCATAGGATGGAAGAAGTTGGAGGGTAATTCTCAAAATATAGAAGTGTATAAGATGCTCAATCTCAAACTAATATCCTACTTTTTTAGTAATATAATGAAGGAAGATACCATAATATGGGGGAATAGTGAAGATGGTGAATTCAATGTCAGATCAGTCTGTGAAGTATGAATAATAGTTTCAAAATACGGATTTCTATGGAGTAAAGGGATATTACCAAAAATAATAATATTTTTGTGGTTGGGAAAAGGAGATAAAGTGCATATTTGAGAGGATGCATGTATGTATAATATCCCATTAGCCAAGAATAACATAATGAAAATAATTAGAGATGAAGTAGGAAGTATGGAAGAACGGTATAGGAATTGATAGAGAGGAAAGAATGAAGCATAGGAGGGAAGGATTTGGAGGGTTATTCTCAAAATAAAAGTGTATAAGATGCTCAGTCTGAAACTAAGATCCTATGTTTTGAGTAATATAATGAAGGAAAATACCATAATATGGGGGAATAATGAAGATGGTGAATTCAATGTCATATCAGCCTATGAAGTATGGATGATAGTTTCAAAAGATAGATTTCTATGGAATAAAGGGATAATACAAAAAATAATAATATTTTTGTGGCTGACAGTCCAATACAGAATACTAATTATGGATGACCTTAGAAAGAGAGGATTTCAAATCATTAATAGATATCCACTTTGTGAGGAGGAAGAATACAAAATTTATATCTTGTTGTAATGCAAGTACTCAATGAAAGTTTTATAAGGGATAATGCATGAATTAGACATTTGCTAGATGATGCCAGACAACATGTTGGACTAAATCCAATATTAGGAGATGCCATTCAAAGGTAAGAAACTAAATACCATATGAGATTTAATACCATTCCACTTTGCATGGGGAATAAGAGAGTTTTTAGGAATTAAAGAAGATCAATATATAGAAACGTGTACGGTATTAGTGGTAGCATTAGAGACAATATCTCTGTCATGAAAATAGAAAATAATAGATGGAATAAATAATAAGAAAAGATAGCAAGGAAATGGTGGATATGTACAAGACAAGGAAGAAATTTAGTACAAGGGATAAGTTAAAATAAAAAATCAAGATAGAAAAACCAAAGGATACATGGATGAAATTGAATTTTGATGTTGCATCAAAGGGAAACACCCAGGCAAAGCAGGAGGGAGAATGTCATTAAGAATACAAAGGGAGTTATAATAGGAGCATATGCTTGGTTCTATGGGGTATTAACCAGTCATGTAGTAGAATCTAGACCAGTAAATGAAAGAATAAATTTGGCAATAGATATAAAAATCAAGAAGTTGATAGTAGAATGGGATTCATTGAACATAATCAAGTCTTAAAGGAAGGAATAAGCTAAGTTGGCAAGTAAATAATAGTCTTAGAGGTTGATCAGATGCTTACACAATTTGAGTAGGTTGAAATAATTCATGCATATAGAGAAGGAAATAAAGTAGTTGACTGGTTAGCAAATTGGAGAACACTAAGATAAGAAGATAATAGGTGGATCCCACCATATCCTATTCCATAAGATTTGGTCAATTTAGGAGAAAAAGAGAAATACTTGAGTAATAATTGATGCTTTGTTATTTTTTGTGTAAAGGTTTCTATCAGAGATTTGATTTGGGTTTGTAGACCGAGTGATGTTTGCTGTGGAGAGGTTTTTATTAGAAATTTTGAGCTAGGTTTGCAGATCGAGTAATATTGTTTGTTGTGTAGAGGTTTCTATCAAACATTTTGAGCTAGGTTTGTATATGGAGTGATGTTGTTGGTTATGTAGTTTTTGTCAAATATTTTGAGCTAGGTTTGTATATGGAGTGATGTTGTTAGCTATGCAAAGGTTTTTATTAAATATTTTGAGCTAGGGTTGTAGATCAAGTGATGTTGTTTGTTGTGTAGAGGTTTCTATTAAATATTTTGAGTTATATTTGCAGATCAAGCGATATTATTTGTTGTATAGAGGTTTTTATCTCATATTTTGAGTTGGGTTTGCAAATCGAGTGATATTGTTTGTTGTGTAGATGTTTGATATGTATATGGGATCCATTAGTGGATAGACTTCAAAAACATTGGCAAGTTGGAAGGGACAGATTAGGACTACATGGACAGTAAAGGCATTGGGAATCTAGAGTCTCTTAACCTACAACATTTAGATATAGAAACCTATGATGGTTAATATATGGTTGTGTAGTTGAATTTAGTAATGTCAATTCTGTTTAGGATCAGTTTTGATCTGAATCTTATATGTTGTATATTATTTTAAGTTTTTAAGTATGTTTATCAAGCTGTAAAAGGGAGTGAATCCTTTCAAATCAATATTATGTAGAAAATGATTTGAAGTTTTTATGATGTAAAGTCTGTAAAATAGAGTGAATCCTTTCAAATCAATATTATGTAGAAAATGATTTGAAGTTTTTGTGATGTAAAATTTGTTGACATAGACATTTTGTAAAAAGGTATGGGATCCATTTAAAATCTTTTTTTTATCAATAGCAAAACAATTCAATATTAATATCTGACACATAAAATAAGCCTATAAATAAGTATTCCAACAAAATTTAACGTAAACTTACTAAATATTATTAGAAATGCTTCAATCAGGTAGACGTTTTTTGCAGGACTGCCCAAACTGCCGAACTCGTTTCGGCCATATCTCACTCATCCGAACTCGGATTGAGCTAAAATTTTGAGGGTAGATGCCTGAAAAACCCTAGAACGTCTCCACCAATTTTCATATCATTTGGAGCAACACAGATCCTAGCGCATCCCTATGTGTGAACGATATATTTGGCAAGCGGCTATGCGAGGGTTTCATCCGGGTTGAGTGCAAGCAGCTCCAGAGGTTGGTTTTTAGGGCCTTCGGGCCCTAGCGGCCAATATTTTTGTGGTTTATGCTCAATATTTTAGCAGGAAATGTTGCAGGGGATACAAGATGGGTTAGAAATTTGTCTTTCAACAGATCATACCGTGAACTTGAGTGACAACGGCTTCCAATTTGCTGCACAAAAGAAAAGTGAAAATCATACCTTTCCACGGCGTCTAGGGCAAGGATTAAAGAGATCACGAAATAAGTTTCAAGCAGCTTGATCAAAAAATGGCTCATATCTCAAGTGAATCTGGTGCTAAGGTGCACCCACAAAATAATTCTACCGTGAAAACCCCTGTCAAGGGTAAGAATTTTGAAGACTCAGTCCCAAAAATGAATTTTAGGGATGCCCTTCGTGGTGGACAGCCTCACCCAATGCTAATATCAATATTAGGGCTTCTCATAAACCTCTAAGAATGCCTAAGATTGATCCCAAGAAAACGGAGTCAGGATGTCTTAAAGCAGTTGATGGAACTCCTATTGTTAAGCTTGATATGGGTAACATTCAGACCGGCATTGAAGATTTGGAAAAAAGAGGACTAATTTGTCGGTTCGTGGGTTTTCGTCCGAGTCTATCTCGCTTTCAAAGTCTGGGCTGCAAAAAGTCGGAAAACTAAAGGTGAGTTACAAATCTCTATTTATCCAAATGGTTATTTTCTTGTTTTATTTGCTAATAATGAAGATAGAGAGAAAACTTTTCAAGGGGGTCCTTGGTTTTTTGGAAGGGCAGGGCTTTTCATGAAGCCCTGGCATACTAAATTTAAAGTCGAAGAAGAGATGCCTTCTATAGCTCCCGTGTGGGTTAGACTCTTTGGCCTCCCTATTGAATTTTGGAATCCTACTATTTTTTCTTCAATTGGAAACTCTTTAGGAACTTTTATGATGACTCGCTGATTGTACTCAAAATTTTGAACATATTATTTATGCTCGAATTTGTGTTTTAATGGATTTTGACAAACCCCTACCTAAAAAGATCACATTACAATTTGGGGAAGACACTTGGGAGCAAGTAGTGGACTATGAGAACATTCCTTTTCGTTGTAGAATTTGCCATGAATATGGTCATTTGGCCAGTGCTTGCCCAAATAAAATTCCCGATCAAAAGAAAGAAGATATAAACTCAAGCAGGTTTCCAAATACCTAAGAAGAAGAACACTCTAAAAAACCAAGTAATGAAGGATCAATCAAAGTCATTTGCTAATATGTTTGAAATCCTTTCCACAAATGATGTCCCAAGTGAGGAAGAGGAAATAATGGAAACCGAAATCTTAGAAACACAATTTAAATATGAAGGAAAGAACTCATAGACAAACCAACAAATCAAAGGTTTTCAATAGAAAAAAAAGGAGAAAATTTACACAAGAAAAACAATATTTCAAATGTCAAAACTTCAAATAATGCAGGTCCCAATATAGACTCCATTGAACCATCTAGTAAAATTTTGGCTGTGTATGAGCATTCTTCAAGGTTAGAAGCCATCTCATATTCAATTGGAATAAGTCAAGAAACAGGGAAAAAAATTGAAGATGGATTCTAATCAAAAAGTAGGTCGCAAGACCAATCAATATCATATGGTAAAAGAAGGTGAAAAGCTTGTAGAGGAAGGTAAGATTAATGCCCTTCCCAACATTTTTAGCCCCGGTATTAATGAAGATCATCACTTGGAATATTAGAGGACTCAAAGGGAGTCTTTCAAAACAAAATGAAATTAGAAGAATGATTCGGATAAATCATCCACATCTTGTTTTCCTTCAAGAAACAAAGATGTCAATGGAGGATATGGACTTAATTGCCGATAAAATTTGGCCACTCGAAAAGTGGTTTCCCTCGGCTCCCAAGGGACTTCGGGTGGCATTGCTTGTCTTTGGGACCCAAAAGAGGTAGTTATTCACCATATGGTTGGCAGCTGGGGTTTGTTGGCTATAGCTATTCAAAGTAGACATTCCAACCAGATTATGCTCTGCATTACTCGTTTATGCCCCGACTTCTTTGGAGGAAAAAAGAAGACAAGTGGAAGGATATTACTCATATTATCTCTCATTTTCCTAAAGCTTGGATCTTGATCGGAGGAGATTTCAATACCATCCTCTCTCTGGATGAGAAAAGGGGGGGAAATAGAAATTTGGACAAAAGTACCGACCTCATGAGCGAATATATTGCAAACCTCCATCTTGTGGATATCCAACCGTGATAATGGCCTTATGACTTGGTCTAACATAAGGCAAGGCTTAGCTTGTATAATGGAGAGATTGGATAGGTTTTTGCTCTCTAAAAATTTCTTAATCCATGGTCACATTCCTAAAGTGAAGACTCTTAATAATGTTGGTTCGGATCATTGGCCACCATGGTGGAAATGTGGAAAACCAATGTGAGTTTCTCTCCTTTTCGTTTTCAATTAATGTGGCTTAGAGACATTTCCTTCAGACCTCGTGTGCAACAATGGTGGAAGGAAGGTAAACCTAGGCATGGGACTAAGATGTTCTGTTTTGCCAAAAGACCGCAATACATTAAATCCAAAATCAAGACTTGGAACCGGAAAGAGTTTGGGGATGTTCATAAAAAAAAACATGAAGTTATTGCTCATCTTGAAAATTTGAATAAGAAAATCCGTTTAGATGGCCTCACAGAGAAGAGAAGTGCAGATGAAATTAAACTCACAACTCAGTTAGAGGAATGGGAAAAAAGAGAAGAAATCTTATGGAAGCAAAAATCTAGAATTCAATGGCTCAAAGAAGGAGATCGAAACACAAATTTCTTCCACAAATCTCTTCTAGCTCGAAGATCTCACAACTTTATTTCTTCCTTAAAATCAGATTCTGGAGATGTTGTTTATACTTGGGATGGCATGAACTCTATTGTTGTTGATTACTTTTCCAATATTTTTGCCGCTACTCCTCTTGACTCAGCCTTCACAACAAAATGTTCTTCAAGCAATCCCTTCTCTTATCACTTCGAGGAGAACTCTATTTTGACCGCTCCTCGTTACTATCAATGAGCTTCAACAAGTAGTTTTTAAAATGCAAAAAGGGAAAACCCCAGGTCCTGATGGTTTTCCTATTGAGTTCTACCAAGAGTTCTGGGATATCCTTCATGTTGATTTATTAGAGGTGGTGGAAGAAGCCAAGAAATCCAAAGAAATTTTGAAGGTTATCAATAAAACTTATATTACTCTTGTTCCAAAAGCTCAAGAGGTTGATCATATCTCAGCTTTTAGACCTATTGCTTTATGTAATGTTCTTCTCAAAATTATTACTAAAATCATGGCAGTAAAGGTTGAAGCCTCTTTTGCATAAGATTATTTCCCGCGAGCAAGGGGGATATGTGGAAGGACGTCAAATAGTAGATGAGATAGTTCTTGCTCAAGAAGCCATCCATTCCATGGATATGCAAAATTCTCCTTCTATGTTCATCTGGTTAGACTTATCCAAAGCTTATGACAGAGTGGATTGGCACTTCCTTATCAAAGTTTTGAGGCAATTTGGTTTCTCTAAGGATTGGATGGATTGGATTATGGGATGTATCTCTTCAGTTTCCTACTTAGTTCTTATCAATGGCAGGCCTTCTCGCTCTTTCCCAGCTTCCAGAGGTATTAGGCAAGGTGACCCGCTATCCCCTTATTTATTCATCATTCTTGCTGAATGCTTGGGTAGGACTATAACCAAAAAGAGGGAAAACAAAACCCTTGAGGGAGTTACCATTGCTCATGGAGCTAGACCTATCTCTCATCTTCAATTTGTGGATGACTCTACCCTTTTAGGTAAAGCTACAGCTAAGGAAGCTTCTAATATTAAGCAAATCATTAGCTATTTTTCTAAGGCTATCGGGCAGCTTGATCAATGAAGACAAATCTAAAGTTATTTTCTTTCACCGCTCCGCTAGACAGGAATCCATGGTCTTGGATAAATTAAGATATAAGAAGACCTCTCTTCCAATCACTTATTTAGGTATTCCCATAAATATTCAAAGGCAAAAAATAAATATTGGAATTGGTTGTTGGACAAAGTCAAGAAGAAAATTGGAAAGTGGACCAACAAGTGGCTTTCTTCTGGGGGTAGAATCACCTTGGTAAAATCAGTCCTTCAAGCTATTCCTATTTATGTTTCTTCCGTTTTGAATATCCCAAAGGTTGTTCTTCGAGAATTGGATCAAATCAGTCATCGTTTCCTTTGGAGTGGTACTAAGGAGAAAAGAAAATGGGCCTTGGTGAAATGGGATACTTTATGTCTTCCTAAGAGTGAAGGGGGGTTAGGATTCCGGTCTTCAATTAATAACAACAAAGCTTTAGCCGCTAAATTATATTGGAGGATGTTGCATAACCCCAATGCTCTTTGGGCCAATAATCTCCGTGCTAAATATGCCGAGAACAAAAGTCCCGAAGACCTTGTTCGCTATCAACTTCCTACCAAAGGTTCTCCCATTTTAGCAGCTTCTTAAGACTCGGTGAGGATTTGATAAAGAAAAAATTATTTTGGATCATTCATAATGGTCAACATGCAAATTTTTGGACAGATTCTTGGGATGGTCACAAGCCTTTGATAACTCGCTTCCCGATTGGAGGCCTTGGATGGAGGAGCTTCACCGAGCTAATTGGATAAAGGTGGCTAATTATTGTCGGTACCATACCGGTAATTCAAAGGTTGGTAGATATTGGATCCCTATTGAGGACTGGCCTATTCAAATCCCAGAAAGGCAAAGACAAGATATCCAAGGCATCCTTCATATGAGATCCCTCTCTTGGTCCCATGAAAAAGATTGTTTTGGATGGAACAACACTACTAAGGGTGAGTATTCAGTTGCTCAAGGTTATTTGACCTTATGCCATAATAATCCCAACCATTCTTCTCGACATATTTTCTCAATTGTGGGCTCAAAAGCTCGGCCTAAGGTGAGGTTCTTTAATTGGCTTTTATTGCATCGTAGGGTGCTTACCGGTGAGCAACTTATGAAGCGTGGTTTTCATGGCCCTTTTAGATGTGAAATGTGTGAAGAGAATGTAGAAAATATCAACCATATTTTTATTGAGTGTACTTTAGCCTCTCGAGCTATGGAGGAGAATGGCAACTTTACTTGGCTTACAAGTGGTCCAATTTTTTCACTTTTGAACAACTTTGGAGGGATTGGCCTAATCAAGAGGGTGTTGATCATTTTATTAGGCACTTAGTTTGGATGGGTTCTACCATTCTTCTTTGGAATATTTGGAATGAAAGGAACAACCAAATTTTTAATCAAGATAGGAAGGATATTCACTATATTTGGCAAAAGACCATAGCCAACTTAGTTGAATCAGTCCATCAACTCCTTAATCACCCCCAAAACTCCCACCAAAGATGGGATCAAGTGATGCAAAGATTGAAGATTAAACCTTCTAAGGGCAACCAACTTAAAGGGAATGTGAGTATTAGTAAGATGGATAGGACTAGAAATTGGCAACCTCCTCCTAAGGATTTTGGAAAAGTCAATACCGATGGAGCCTCTAGAGGGAACCCCGGAAAAGCCTAGTGTGGGAGGAATTGGTAGACTTTCAGATGGCTCCCTGGTTTTTACTTTTGCCGAGAATTTGGGTATTCTTTCCAATAACCTTGCCGAGGGGTATGGTATCCTTAGAGGCCTTCAAGAGGCTACTAAGGTTGGATGGGAAAAGGTGTTAGTTGAGTCCGACTCTCAACTTATGATTAATCTCTTGAAGACTCCTTCTAAGAATCATAAGGTGGATTGGAGAATAAAAAGAATTATTGAGAAGATTCAGTTAATCCAGATGGGATTTTTGAAAGTTGATTACAATCATGTGGTCATAGATCAAAACAAGAGTGCTGATGCTTTAGCTAATTGGGCTTTGGACAAAGGTGATCTTACTTGTTATGGCCACCCTCCTATATGGTGGGCTTCTCAAATTAGGGAAGCTCTTCTTTCTATCATTTCTTTGGATGGCTCCAGCTCTGAAGGTACCTAGTTTCTTCTTGTTTTTTTTTTTTGTTTCTCTTTGGTTCATTCAGTTTTTTTAGTTCCCTAGCTCATTCTATTCTTTATTTTGTTTCCTCCGTTGATTCTTGCATTAATAGTCTTCTCGGTCTAGATAGGTCATTGTTTTGTTCATTTTTTTTTCTTTTGTCTTCTTTGTTTTTTTGTTTAGTTTTTTAAGGTGGGTGGGTTCTTTTGTTTTGTTTTGTTTTTGTGTTCTTTGTGTTGTTTTTTGTTGTTCTTGTGTTTTTGTTGTTTTGTTTTTTTTTATGTTTTTTGTTATTGTTCTTGTGTTTTTTTCGTTCTTGTTCTTGGGTTTCTCTTTGTTTGTGTTATTTCATTTTTTTATGTGTGAGTGTTTTCTATGTTTTTTGTTTTTGTTTATTGTCTCGTTGTTGGTTGTTTTTTATTTTTATTTTA
Source organism: Wollemia nobilis (assembly GCA_028583015.1). Taxonomy (NCBI): domain Eukaryota; kingdom Viridiplantae; phylum Streptophyta; class Pinopsida; order Araucariales; family Araucariaceae; genus Wollemia; species Wollemia nobilis. The sequence continues at coordinate 24,303,961 of JAQPPZ010003077.1, forward strand.
TTTATTTTATTTTTTAGGTTTTGGTTGTGTTTATTTTTCATGTTTTTTTGGGTTATGTCTTTGTAGTGTTCTCGTTGTTTTTGTCTTGTTTGTGTTTTGTTATGTGGTTCTTGTGTTTTTCTATGTGGTTTGTGTTGTGGTTTCTTTTATCTTATTGTGCGTGTTTGGTTGTGCTTTTGGTTTTGACACACTCAAGGAGCATGTTTTTTATTTTATTTTATTATTTTTGTTGTTATTTACTTTTTTTAATTTGGTTTTGTGTGTTTGTTTGCTCCTTGAGTATGTCAAAGGTGGTAGGCCAGGTCCGAGTCCCGGGCGTTTTTGGCAGAATGGATACCCCTGCCTCCTTGGGTCTTACCCGAAAGTGGCATCCCTTTTGGGATGTTTTCCACAAAAAAAAAAATGCTTCAATAAAATTATTTAGAGAAGGAAGGAAGTCCAAATATAAATTGAAGCATAATCTCTCAATATTATGGGGAACATTATATATATAACAACATTACAACTCTAGAATCTAGAAGGATCACCATTCTTGTAATCATGCAAGCAGGAATTGAACTTTATAACTCTTAACAAGCACTCAATATACTCAAAACTAATCTCCTAACCCAAGCACTCCATGTGGTCTATCATTAATTGACTATTTTTAGGTAAAAAATTCTTCAAAATGTGGCTTGATCACCAATATTTTCTTTAAGCCTTACATGCAAAGGAGGTACATTAAAGTTTTAAAAGGCTTTAATACATCTAGCTTAGTATTGATACCATGTTAAAAATAATGGACATCAAGGTCTCAGACCTAGGATTCCTGGTGAACACTTCTAAGTATTTTGTCATTACTATCCCAAGCACTACAAGAACTCTATATCATAAGTAATCGATTCTCTATAGATCAAGAATATTTTATAATGTAAGTTGGCCTTCAATAATTAGGATGCACACTCTATTGAAGTAAATAATATTTCATCATAGCTCACATATTACATCGATTATTTCCTTGGTTAGCAAAATTATGCTACAACTCTAAGTGCTTTACCACTAAGACACTACCCAAATTACTTTAAGAATGCTATCATTGAATAGTTAACCCTCTTTAAATTAAATATTTTCTAAGTATAAATTGACCTCGAACAATTATGATACACATCCCACCAATGGAATATGGGTTTTTCATTATAACTTACATCTTGCATCCACTCTGACCTTCATGAACAATATCCTCTCCATGTTGTTCCTAAATATTAACTTGAACAAAGGTGTTTACTCTACTATGTTATCTTATCTTTGATAAATTAGGAACACCAATCATAAACAACTCATTATGATAAATAACAAAAAATCCCCATCCAACCCTCAAAAGAGAATGTGAAATTTGTTCTCTCAATAACTTTTCAAACCACCCAATGGTTCATATATTCATGGTCCTATTGTGGAAGCAAATGTTATTACAACAAGAGTTACCTAGCTAGGATATAATATATATACCTAGGCTTCTCTTAGAAAAACATACTAAAAATGCAAGAAATGTTGCCCCAGTTTTGAAATTACCTTTTTAAATCCCAAGAAACACATTTATCTAGGTCTTTCATGTTTAAAATTTTATGTTTGTAATTTTTGACAATTGAAAATGGTATAAATAATAAGATGCTAATTTTTTTGATATAGTTAGCAAATGGTATTAGTTCAACCAGTTAGGTTCCTCAACTTTCAAGAAGGAGACTGAGGTTCAAAATTTTCCAAGCGATACATGCATAATTATGAAGTTATTGTAGTACCACTATGTGATCATGATGTAATATAGGTGGGGCCCATTTCAATCCCATATAACCCATTGAAAAAAATTGTGATATATTTAGCCTAAAGAAATGTTAAATGAGTTAAAAATACATAAAAATAATTTATGTGACAAGGCTTCAAGAGAGAATAGCCCACAAAGGCATCTTATTGATGGCTTTTGAAGTCTAATACTTAATGAAAATCTCACAACAAAAAATTATTATACAATAAATTAAAATAGTAGTATAGAACAATAAAGAAATTTGCATACATAAAACTCAAGAAAGAATGTATACAACTTTTATTATAGAAGAATCTTGTATATACCAATTATGAAACTTGGAGTCCATAATTTAGCTTTCATGATAGACCTTTGATATTACTGTTATGATATTTTTCTAAGAAACACTTGACATTCTTATGTATCAAATCATGTAATATATTATAACATCTATAAACCAAAAATAAATGAGAAGCAATCCTCATGGGTCTAAATGGTCAATATAATATAGAGATTGTGCTAAATGATGTATCAAAAAAATAATCTCTTTTGGCTTAACCAACTAACACCAAGTTCTATCAAATTGGGAAACCATGTATCAATTGTGGACTATAAGTCATGCATCTAGTTAAGAAGTTGTTATGATAACAAGTGGTTTTTAAAGTAGAAAATTCATCAAATATAATTATTAATACATGAAATAGTAGGTCAACATTCCACCCCCAATAATTCTACTAGACCACACTAAATATGAGCCTACATTTATGGAGCACTAAATCCAATATGCTTGAATCAATTAGGTGGCAAGAAACTTTGATTTCTTAAGACCAAAATATTATTTGACATATACCCAAGAAATCTAACAGTAGAGAGACAATGTAACATAAATAGATTTTGATGTATTTTATAAAGATCATAATTACATTGAGCCAAAGTACCTTATTTAGAGGTAAATCATACATGGGATTACAAGAAAGCATAATAAACCATGAGAATTAATAGAAATATCACTAAAATGATAGTCATTTTACTTACTCAGGTTTTTTTATAATCTTCTACGACTTCCCAAATATTTCCATAGCAAAGAAGCCTATGGTAATTTGAATAAATTGTTTGTATTTCTAAACTAATAAAAAACTCTAAAATAGATACTTGATAAGCTCATGTGCTTAAGAAACAAAAATCCCTTACAACAAGAATGAGATGGAAGCATTATCAAATAAATCTAAAGAGGAGTTTATATCCACTAAATATAAGAAAGGCCAATGTTTAGAAAGTTTATTTCCACATTATCCGCTCATGTAGAGGGGTTGGAGAGCAATTGGGTAGTTAAAAATATCCAGTTATCGAGAGGCCCAGGTTCAAATATCTCCCCTCACATGTTGCGGATATGTTGTATATAAAAGGTTCCTCATCAAAAAAATAAAAATAAATAAATAAAGGAATATAATCCTAGATCCCTAGGCATAACCAGAATAAATGACCAACTAAACCTATCATGATTTCTTGTATCTAATTTTTGATAAAACAGTCTCTTTGTTGATAATATCAGTCTCGTTTCATTGACTCTCATATTGTAATTATATTATTTAAAGTGTATATACTCCTAATTAATCATATTTACTTTAAATTATTACATGAAGAAATGAGGTAACTAATGTAAGTTGAAAAGTTGGTCTACATAAGTTAGCAAAATATGTATTTTGTTATATTTTTTTGTTAAGAATAAAGAAAATATATCTTCTACGACTTCCCAAAGATTTCCATAGCAAAGAAGCCTATGGTAATTTGAATAAATTGTTTGTATTTCTAAACTAATAAAAAACTCTAAAATAGATACTTGATAAGCTCATGTGCTTAAGAAACAAAAATCCCTTACAACAAGAATGAGATGGAAGCATTATCAAATAAATCTAAAGAGGAGTTTATATCCACTAAATATAAGAAAGGCCAATGTTTAGAAATTTTATTTCCACATTATCCGCTCATGTAGAGGAGTTGAAGAGCAATTGGGTAGTTAAAAATCTCCAGTTATCGAGAGGCCCAGGTTCAAATCTCTATAAAATGTTTCTCATCAAAAAAATAAAAATAAATAAATAAAAGAATATAATCCTAGATCCCTAGGCATAACCAAAATAAATGACCAACTAAACCTATCATGATTTCTTGTGTCTAATTTTTGAATAAAATAGTCTCTTTGTTGATAATCTCAGTCTCGTTTCATTGACTCTCATATTGTAATTATATTATTTAAAGTGTATATACTCCTAATTAATCATATTTACTTTATATTATTACATGAAGAAATGAGGTAACTAATGTAAGTTGAAAATTTGGTCTACGTAAGTTAGCAAAATATGTATTATGTTATATTTTTTTTTGTTAAGAATAAAGAAAATATATCTTCTACGACTTCCCAAATATTTCCATAGAAAATAAGCCTATGGTAATTTGAATAAATTGTTTGTATTTCTAAACTAATAAAAAACTCTAAAATAGATACTTGATAAGCTCATGTGCTTAAGAAACAAAAATCCCTTACAACAAGAATGAGATGGAAGCATTATCAAATAAATCTAAAGAGGAGTTTATATCCACTAAATATAAGAAAGGCCAATGTTTAGAAAGTTTATTTCCACATTATCCGCTCATGTAGAGGAGTTGGAGAGCAATTGGGTAGTTAAAAATCTCCAATTATCGAGAGGCCCAGGTTCAAATCTCTCCCCTCACATGTTGCGGATATGTTGTATATAAAAGTTCCTCATCAAAAAAATAAAAATAAATAAATAAAGGAATATAATCTTAGATCCCTAGGCATAACCAGAATAAATGATCAACTAAACCTATCATGATTTCTTGTATCTAATTTTTGAATAAAACAGTCTCTTTGTTGATAATCTCAATCTCGTTTCATTGACTCTCATATTGTAATTATATTATTTAAAGTGTATATACTCCTAATTAATCATATTTACTTTATATTATTACATGAAGAAATGAGGTAACTAATGTAAGTTGAAAAGTTGGTCTACATAAGTTAGCAAAATATGTATTATGTTATATTTTTTTGTTAAGAATAAAGAAAATATATCTTCTACGACTTCCCAAAGATTTCCATAGCAAAGAATCCTATGGTAATATGTGTTTGTATTTCTAAACTAATAAAAAACTCTAAAATAGATACTTGATAAGCTCATGTGCGTAAGAAACAAAAATCCCTTACAACAAGAATGAGATGGAAGCATTATCAAATAAATCTAAAGAGGAGTTTATATCCACTAAATATAAGAAAGGCCAATGTTTAGAAAGTTTATTTCCACATTATCCGCTTATAAAGAGGAGTTGGAGAGCAATTGGGTAGTTAAAAATCTCCAGTTATCGAGAGGCCCAGGTTCAAATCTCTCCCCTCACATGTTGCGGATATGTTGTATATAAAAGGTTCCTCATCAAAAAAATAAAAATAAATAAATAAAGGAATATAATCCTAGATCCCTAGGCATAACCAGAATAAATGACCAACTAAACCTATCATGATTTCATGTGTCTAATTTTTGAATAAAACAATCTCTTTGTTGATAATCTCAGTCTCGTTTCATTGACTCTCATATTGTAATTATATTATTTAAAGTGTATATACTCCTAATTAATCATATTTACCTTATATTATTACATGAAAAAATGAGGTAACTAATGTAAGTTGAAAAGTTGGTCTAAGTAAGTTAGCAAAATATGTATTCTGTTATATTTTTTTTTTAAGAATAAAGAAAATATATCTTCTACGACTTCCCAAATATTTCCATAGAAAAGAAGCCTATGGTAATTTGAATAAATTGTTTGTATATCTAAACTAATAAAAAACTCTAAAATAGATACTTGATAAGCTCATGTGCTTAAGAAACAAAATCCCTTACAACAAGAATGAGATGGAAGCATTATCAAATAAATCTAAAGAGGAGTTTATATCCACTAAATATAAGAAAGGCCAATGTTTAGAAAGTTTATTTCCACATTATCCGCTCATGTAGAGGAGTTGGAGAGCAAGTGGGTAGTTAAAAATCTCCAGTTATCGAGAGGCCCAGGTTCAAATCTCTCCCCTCACATGTTGCGGATATGTTGTATATAAAAGGTTCCTCATCAAAAAAATAAAAATAAATAAATAAAGGAATATAATCCTAGATCCCTAGGCATAACCAGAATAAATGACCAACTAAACCTATCATGATTTCTTGTATCTAATTTTTGAATAAAACAGTCTCTTTGTTGATAATCTCAGTCTCGTTTCATTGACTCTCATATTGTAATTATATTATTTAAAGTGTATATACTCCTAATTAATCATATTTACTTTATATTATTACATGAAGAAATGAGGTAACTAATGTAAGTTGAAAAGTTGGTCTACATAAGTTAGCAAAATATGTATTCTGTTATAATTTTTTTGTTAAGAATAAAGAAAATATATCTTCTACGAATTCCCAAAGATTTCCATAGCAAAGAAGCCTATGGTAATTTGAATAAATTGTTTGTATTTCTAAACTAATAAAAAACTCTAAAATAGATACTTGATAAGCTCATGTGATTAAGAAACAAAAATCCCTTACAACAAGAATGATATGGAAGCATTATCAAATAAATCTAAAGAGGAGTTTATATCCACTAAATATAAGAAAGGCCAATGTTTAGAAAGTTTATTTCCACATTATCCGCTCATGTAGAGGAGTTGGAGAGCAATTGGATAGTTAAAAATCTCCAGCTTATCGAGAGGCCCGGGTTCAAATCTCTCCCCTCACATGTTGCGGATATGTTGTATATAAAAGGTTCCTCATCAAAAAAATAAAAATAAATAAATAAAGGAATATAATCCTAGATCCCTAGGCATAACCAGAATAAATGACCAACTAAACCTATCATGATTTCTTGTGTCTAATTTTTGAATAAAACAGTCTCTTTGTTGATAATCTCAGTCTCGTTTCATTGACTCTCATATTGTAATTATATTATTTAAAGTGTATATACTCCTAATTAATCATATTTACTTTATATTATTACATGAAGAAATGAGGTAACTAATGTAATTTGAAAAGTTGGTCTACGTAAGTTAGCAAAATATACTTGATAAGCTCATGTGCTTAAGAAACAAAAATCCCTTACAACAAGAATGAGATGGAAGCATTATCAAATAAATCTAAAGAGGAGTTTATATCCACTAAATATAAGAAAGGCCAATGTTTATAAAGTTTATTTCCACATTATCGGTTCATGTAGAGGAGTTGGAGAGCAATTGGATAGTTAAAAATCTCCAGTTATCGAGAGGCCCAGGTTCAAATCTCTCCCCTCACATGTTGCGGATATGTTGTATATAAAAGGTTCCTCATCAAAAAAATAAAAATAAATAAATAAAGGAATATAATCCTAAATCCCTAGGCATAACCAGAATAAATGACCAACTAAACCTATCATGATTTCTTGTATCTAATTTTTGAATAAAACAGTCTCTTTGTTGATAATCTCAGTCTCGTTTCATTGACTCTCATATTGTAATTATATTATTTAAAGTGTATATACTCCTAATTAATCAAATTTACTTTATATTATTACATGAAGAAATGAGGTAACTAATGTAAGTTGAAAAGTTGGTCTACGTAAGTTAGCAAAATATGTATTCTGTTATATTTTTTTTGTTAAGAATAAAGAATCTAATAATGGTATGTATAGTTGTCTCCATGGTAGCTTTTAATTTTATTAGTGTATGCAAGTAGTTAGGTTTGTATGAACTGCCACCCTCCCCTTGAACTATACATCAATGTGCGTGGTTGACTAGATTATTTTATAAGTTGTACTGGCAACAAGTTGGAATGATTTTCATAATACAATATGTAGCTAGTTGTGTGTATGAGTGATGTTGTATAGTCTTTCATCATTTATATTATATAGCATTTTATTGCTTTTACTTAATTGTATTATTGTCTTCTTATTTAACTTGAATATTTAGCCATACACAGTGCTAGTCTTGTTGTCAACATGGATTTGGATTGGTAATCTAGTGAGTTAATGAGTAAGAATTTAAAAAGCACCTAATTATATCATAAAATTGATGATATCAAAGGGAGGTCCAACCCATAAAAATCAAAGAGACTCACTTTCAAAGCACATAGTCATTGTTTGATTGATGATAGAGTATAAATGGTCAATACTAAAGTACATATCAAAAACCAAATGAGAATTTCGAGAATGCCACAAGGCTTATCCCTTCCCAACAAAAGGAAGTACAATCATTTTTGTTCTAAGGTGTCCACTCAAGAGATTGAATGCCAAATTTCTCCTCCAATGCAATCAATGTAGGTAAATAGGTTATGCAAACACTCCTACTTGTTTACTGATAATGAAGAGGGGAGAAAAAGTGTGGAAAACAGCGTAAAAATAATTTTATTAGTATGTGTTTGGATCTCTTAAGATGGGCAAAGTTATCTACTAATCATAGAATGTACTTGGGTCCATCGAGAAGAGAAATGTTCTTTACCAAAGAGTAATTCCTTGGAAGATATTTTCTCTATTAAAAATAGGAATACATACTAGTTGAATCATGTTTGATTGCAGAGATTGACATTATCAAAGAAAGAGCAAAAACATAAAACCAATAGAAAACATCAAGATCAAGCAACCAAGATTGGCCAATGTACCATAAGTGATATTGTATTTAATAGTAAATAGATTAGTGTCTAAATATAAGATAAATTCTATGGTGGTGCATCTTGCAATACAAGGGATAGGATTTTGGCATACAAGTAATTACAATGAAGGGCATATAATAGCACAACGTGTAGTTTGGTGTAGAGACAGTTTCATTAGCACACAATATGAGAGTCAAGAAATCTTTCTAATGACACAAGTAAGATGAGATACAATAAAAAAAATAAAAAGATCCTGAAAACTTTTACTTAATCTCTTTTGAGGATCTTTCCATTTTTTTTTTTCTCTAGATTTACATAATAGCCTAACTCTATTATCAAGGGTCTCAAGCTTTAGTAGTTAGTTTATCCAATGCTCTAGATTTGCACATTGGTTTAATTCTAGATCTTAAGATTCTCCATGTTATATCACTTCTTTTTCTTTCCAACCTTCGTCGTATATCTTAGAGACTATATCTATATATTTTTCAAAAAATATTAAAATTGTATACAAAATTATTATTAATAATTTTATTTATATTCAAATAAATTTCTCTAAAGACCAATAACCATATTAGTTGAAAACATAATATCTAAAGTATATTTTTCACTCCATCCCTCCAACTTTAAAGGAAAAGATTATCTAGCTAATACTAAAAATTAAACAAGATCCAACTCCAATTTTAAATGAATAAGATTAATAAAACAACAACCGAGGAACAAATAATTAGTATCTCGTATAACTTTCTTTAAACTATCTTAAATTAAAATTTTGTCTACAGGTCAACCATAGGCAACCCACCCAATTTTTTTTTTTGGTGGTGGCCACAAGGGGTAAACAGACTGTGACCACAAGGGAACCATTACATAGCATATCCGCAACATGTGAGGCGAGAGATTAGAACCTGGGCCTCTCAGCAACTAGAGAGGTTTAACTACCCACTCGCTCTCCAACTCCTCTACATGGGCGGATAAAAAACTAATTTATAGTGGAAAACACCCCTTTCGAGGTGCCGCTTTCAACAGGTTGGGCATAGGAGGAATGGAGCCTTGTCGGCCTCTACCAGCACATAGGACATTCCTATATACCATATATCTGCAAGATGGAGACAAGGAGAATGAAACCTGGGTCGGCCTCTACCAGCACCCAGGGCATTTACCACTGCACCACAACAAGCAGATGCAACACACCCATTTGATCAAGGTTTCTTTAAGCTATTTTCTCATTTTTCTAACACCAATGTAGGTTGATTCTGATTTATAAGCTTTTTATATCAACAAATCTTCTAAAGATTTTAATAATATTAAAACTTTATTTAACTATCAAAATCATGTTATTTTATTTACATAATATTGCTTTAAATAAAGTCTTATTTTCTTTTCTATATGTAGTTTTTTTTTTAAATTTACAAAGATAGATGAAATTAGATTGTAAAATTTATATCATTCATTTCACTTTCAGCTACAATTTACAAGAATTAGGATTTATGTTGTTTCTTTGATTTATATTGCACTAACACGTTTATATTTGTATGTTGGATCTATACTACAGTAGAGGTCACAGAGGTTGAAAATTAGATATGCGTTGCTCAAACTGAAGATCTGTAAGACCATTCAATTTCATATTAATGTCATATTGAAGTTACTGTAAAATATTCATTATATTTGAAACCTTCGATTTTGAAACTGATTACAATTCCTACTCCCACAATTCCTTTTAGAAGACAATCAAACACTAATTTTTAGAAATGATCCTTTTCGGAAGAATAAGCGAGAGTAAAACTTATATAATAATTAAATAAATAAATAATTTAAAAAAAAATTATATAAATAATGAATAAATATTTACTTTGAAAATAATATAAGTTAATACTTTTAAAATTTATTTAAAAAAATAAAATATATAATTTTTAATATTATTTAATATATAAATTATATAAAATATATATTTTTAAATATTATTTAATTAATATATATTTATGCAATCAAATTTTTATAATATTAAAATATTATCCAACACTACCATCCTTATCCCTTGTTATCACTATTTGCCGGCTTAAACAAAATATATTATTCTCTAACATAAAACAAGCGGATTATGTGCCCTAAAAGTAGAGTTGCCCACAATATCTGTAAAACTGGAGTGGGCAATCAAAACACCTATTATTGAAGGGTTTAATTTATACTTTTTTGAACACTTACTTGGAGCTGGAGTATTCGAAGAGTTTCCCACTAGAAGAGAATATAACGAGAGCAACCGTGGCGTCGCATAAGATCGGCAATTCTCTCGCCTTCTTCAATAACCCTCCTCGCCTCTTGCAGAACGTGACCTGCCTGTTCGTTGAGTCCTCTATTTTCTTTAGTTCTCGTTTAGCTCGTCCCATCTCCTTTACATTCAACACCACCAGTTAATCACAAACTTAGCTCAAAAGCAAAGTTTTTAACATTCATTATAAGTGTGGATGGATGTTGTTTGTCTAATAAAAATAAATAATGTTATTATCTGCAATTTTATTTTTTTAATTCTTTACCAATTATTATCTAAAACCCTATTCTTTTAGGAATTCAAACCTTAAACCTACTTAATTTTAAACTGAAAACTTCCTATTCTCCATTTTATACTGAAATACCTGACATAGCTTACCCTGTTACTACTCTTCCTGCCTACTCTCAATTGAATATCCCAAGTTGAATCTCTTTTAAATCAGTTGGCAGATCAGACTGTAGTACCCTGCAAAGAAATATAGAGCCCTTAGAATTGAATTAGTGGACGCGTAGAAATAGAGAGATATCTATTCTCTACAACAGTGGCCATTAATGGCTACCATGGTATTCTGATACCCGAGGGGTTATTATTATCCTGCTTTTGATGGCCCTTAAAGTGTCAGATTAGACTTATTTCTAGTGCAGAGCAAAAGGGGGTAGGTAGAACTTAAGCAATCATTTGAAAAAAATTATTTAATTAATTAATTTTCGAGGTGGGGCGTACCTAAAATGGAAGGGATTAAGTTAGGAATGTATCATGAAGTCTGTTCGTCCTCCACGTGTGTGGGAGAGGTCTATGCCGTACATTGTTTGGTGCGGATCGACACTTTCCAGGTAGCAAAGTGTCCTTTGATTTAATTGAGGGAGTAGTTTTGCTTCCCATGTGTTATTTTTTTTTTTTTTTAAGATAAGGGAATCAGCAGCAATTGTTTCCGTTACAGTATTTCTGCGGTTATGGTTTGAATCCAAAAAGTTATCATTATAGTTATGGTTTTATCTTGGAAAGAGTTTTACTTTAAGTGAGGGGACCTTCAAGGGGCTTGAGATTAGAACCTCCAACCTTAAGCTAGCAAATACCCGATGGATGGAAACTGATCAATCTACTACCTTCGCTCTTCACATGTGCTATGTTAGGTGTGACATCTGTAATGTTACGTATGATTGTTTAGGTGTTATAATGGGTTGACATTATCTTGAGTTGTAATCGCTTAAGTGATATCATACTGACTCTATGGCTTGGCGAGTTTGTTATCCTTCTTCAAGGAGTATGTATCCAAGATAAGTCCATATTTTTTAGAATATATGGAAGAAAATCATTACACTCAAGGTCTCGTGACCTAGAAGGACCTAGAAGGTTTTTTTTTTCATTACCCTAAACACAAGAGAATATATAGAAATTTTAGATTGACAATAAACTAGGATACCTCATCAATCACCACCAAAACATTGGGACACCTAAGCAAGCACCAATTCACTATGATAAAACCTAAGCAATCATCAACTCTTTGTCACACCTAAGGAGTTATACCTAACATTACACCTATCGACATCCCCCTTAATGTTAGGGGTTACAAAAAAACAAAATGGGGATCAGGCATTCACAACATTCCTCCTTGAATGTCAACATAAAAAACTTAGACCTCTCTCATGCTTAAGAGACCTCTAAGATATACAAACTTGGCCACACATAAGGCCTTGGTAAAAATATAACCTATCTTGTCCTTTGTCTTGGAACACTAGAGATGGATCACCTATTGTTGGATGATTTGTCTGATGTAATGGTAGTATACCTCAATATGCTTCATGTGGGCACAAAACACTGGATTTTTGGAAAGTTGAATGACACTCTAATTGTCATAATAGAGTAAAGAAGGTTATGTTGGATGTTGTTGGAGTACTAAAAGAATAAACAATAACCAAGTGACTTCTTTAGTTGTCTCATTTGTTTTTACATATTCAGCCTTTGTAGTTGATGAGGCAATAGTAGACTACTTCTTACTATGCCATGAAACTAGACCAGAACCAAGGAAGGAAACATATCTTATGGTAGACTTTTTGTCATCTACACAACCTACCCAATCTGAATTAGAATGCCCTACAAGTGTCAAATATCTAAAAGAGGAATAATAAATACCAATAATCAAAGTCCCCTCCACATATCTTAATTTTCTCTTTGTTGCCCTTTAATGTGAAACTTAGGAGAACTCAAAAACCTAAAAACCACACCCATTGCAAAAGAGATATTTGGTCGAGTGTGAGTCAAATACACAAGATTTCCAACAAGTTGGCTGTACAAGGTAATATCAACAACATTACCTTCCATATACTTGGTTAACTTAAATCCAAGATAAAGTGGAGTAGAAACACATTTTCTATCCTAAACCTACACAACAAGTCTAGAGCATACTTAGTTTGAGAGATAAATTTCATCTTTTTGCCACACCTGAATTCCAAGAAAATAATGCAAAAAATAAAGGTCTGCCATCTCAAATCTATCTTTAAAATTCATCTTTGTTTTATTGATTTTATCCAATATATCACTTGTGATGATAAAATCATCAACATAGAGCACAATAACAATAATAAGACCATGGAGACTATTATGAAATCCTTATGCCTTAAAGTATTCATCAATCTAAGCATACCAAGACCTTGAAGCGTGCTTCGAGCCATATAGAGATCACCTACAACTTGTTTTAAGAACATCACTCTAGAGGAAGCATGGAGAAACAAGAAGCCCAATGTTAAGTATTTCAGAATCATTGGTACCTGATGAGATTGAGAAAATAAAATTGATAAAAAGAAGTGTTAAGTGCATCTTCGTTGGTTATGATGATCAGAAGAAAGGATACATGTCGTATTATCCTAGTGTGGAGGATGTGCTCCTTAGTAAAGATGTCAAGTTCAATAAATGGTTTGAGAATATGATCTAATACTCTTCCACTCCTATCCCACTAGTGGAAAAAAATTATGATGTACCACATAGTACCTTTGAAACTAGTGAAAGTTCAAAGGCAACTTGTAGTGAAGATGAAGAATTAAGGTCTCTTAAGAAGACTAAGAGTCTTTAAGAAATATATCAATTTTTAATCGAATTGTTTGTACAAGGTGCTTGTGGGAATAGAAAATTGGTTCAAACCCAACTTGTTAGGAACTAGATTCTTAGTTTAGTAGGCAAACCCCCTAATTTGCCTGTGAGGAAGTGGGGTTTGAGTACCACAGGCTAGACATCTAAACTAGGTTCAAGCTCCATAGGTTAGGCCTTATGTGAATGTATGATAGGCAAGGCCCATATGCATGTAAAAAACTAGGTTCGATTTTCATAGGCTAGGTCCTATGTGTAAGTAAGAAATTAGGTTAGAGTCCTATAGGCTAGGCCCCACATGCATTAAGAAACTAGGTTTAAGTTTTATAAACTAAATACATTTAAATGTATTACAAGTGGGCCTCATTTAAATCCTATATAACCCTTAAGAAATTCAGTTTTGTTTAGAAAGTGGATACTTCTTTTTAAATTTATTGATGAGATCCATTTCAATCCTATAACCCACTAAGAAAATTAAATATTTATATATATATATATATATATATATATATATATATATATATATCTAATTGTTTTGAATGATATTGTTTTAGCTCTAGCCTACTTTTTTTTGGTAAATAGGAGAGATGGCAACAACCACTATTTTTAGTAACTGGCCAGTGCAGGGTTCAAACCACAGGGACTGCACCAACAAATGTACTATCTTGTTTTTGGGTAACCCCGCGTGATATGGGGACTCTCGGTCGCTTGGAGTTCGTACCTTTGCAAAGGATTGGCTTCCCCCAAGGTTTGGATCTAGGTCTCTTCTTGGTAAGTGCCCAACCACACCTGCACTTACCAATCCACCTAGCCCTTCGGGGTAACTCTAGCCTACTTTTAAAATGCAAGATGATGTGTTGAGATAGCTAGCCTAGTTTAAGTAGCCTATCATTTATGGAATTAATTCAACCACAAAGTCTACAGAGGTGAAGTCAAGTGGGATCATGGATGGCTGAAAGACTCAACTTTTCTTTGTAGTTAATGTTTACTATATCCATTTACTTTCCAACTAAAATGGACACATCTCACATGGGCTTGATGTAAAGTGATATTAAAATCAAATAATCAAATTGGATGTTGCCATAATTCTAATGAATAATGGTAGAGCCTTTGCAACAAATATTTATTGGAGACTCTTACACCCCCTATATAGTTATGGGCTAAGGTGTTGAGAGCAACAAATGCATAGAATAAAAACCAAATTAGATTGTTAATAATGGTGAATGAGCAAATTTTTGGATGGATTATTGGGATGGGTTTCCTCCTTTAGTTAAGTAACTTCCTAATTTCCAAATTTTGATGGAGGATCTTCATAGGGCTCATTGGATAAATGTGGATAACTATTTTAGGCCTCACTCTAGGACTTGGGAGGTGGGTCGTCAATGGATCCCTCTTCAGGACTGGTCTGTTCTAATGCATGAAGACCAAAAAATCTAGCTAAGTCACATCCTTCATGTAGACACTAAAATTATGTCAATCAGATTAGACTGCAATGATGGACTCTTATCAACACCATATGGCCCCATTAGGAAACCCTCAAGGATTAATTAGGGGTTCTAATCAATTTTAGGAAGGTTTACCCCACTTTTGGGAAGTTTTAGGCCATGTAGCCATGGTCATCCCACCCCAAGTACAATCATAGTTTATGACCATCCCACCCAGGGATGACCACAAGCAATCATCCCTAGGTGGGACGACCATGGCTAGACCCCTCAAAAATGCTAGGACAAGATAAATGACAATCAAATTCTACCATTTATCCTGCCCAATGACTTATGACAGATTGAGAGCCTGTCTAAGCCATCACAACCTACAAATTGGAGGCCCAAATTGGAGGTCTCTTCCATCCAATGCATGGCAAGGGTTTTGACAAGTGGAAGCACCTACCTTGCATGCCCCAACTTTATCCTTTGACCGTATGGCCCTCTTGGAATATAAATTGGAATGATTCCACTCAATTTGAGAGAGAGGTATTTGCAATAATTCACCACGAAGTGCTGTCGAGATTCACTCTCCCCTTTTACCCTCGTATTTGCCCTGGGAATCTTCATCAATCGAAGGAGTTTCCAAGACATCCCCAAATACGCACATCCATTCCAAAAACCACCCATTTCAGTGAGTTAGATTACAAAATTTTATGACAACACCCCTAGGAGTATTCTAGACTAGATCCTAGAGGAATTGGTGGTAAAAACCACCTAGTTTGGTGGTCGTCCCCACTTGGGATGGTTAACAGTCCCAATTGGCACAACCAAGGATGACCATGAATTGGCATACAATTTTGATTTAATTTTAGTGTAGATAATTTCCAAATTAGTTTATAGACATCATACTAGAATTTGGTGAAATTTGGAGCAGTTTTGGACCTTAAATTAGGGTTTTTGTGATGTCAGTCCTAATTGGAACACCCAAGGATGACCATGGGTTCTGCTTGCAATTTCATTTAAATTTTCTGCATAGATCATTCCTAAAGTAGATAATATATATCATACTAAGTTTTGGTACAATTTAGAATAGTTTTGCATCGTCTATTGCACTTTTTGTATTCAATGTTGCATGCATATTTATGATTTCATCTTAATCCGCACATGCTATTAACCAATTTTAATTTCTTGTGTGTAGATCCAGGTAGTCCAGTGCATGAGGAAGGAGCTAAATATTTGAATATGGATAGCTCATCGTAGCGGTAGCAAAAACCTGCTCTTCAATCATGAGTGCGAGGAAGACACTGAAAGCGCGCCTTAAGTTTTTGAAAGGATTGGATCCTTTGACATTGTAATGGATTGTATCAATTAAGAGCCCTCAAGGGGATGTTTTGTAACCATGTATTTGACAAATACAATAATATAAAGAGAACCCCCCATTTATTTCACATATTTGTCATATTTATGCTTACTTTAATGTCGCTTTTGAATGCTTAAGTAGAACAATAGATGCATTTCATTTTCCTTTGCTAGGTGCACCATTTTTTCCACTCTACACTTTAGAAGAGATCCTTATCCTGTTCTAATTATTGGAATACCTTTACTTGGGAATGACAGTAGCAGGGAGAGTAAATAGTGGCTAAAGGTTTTCTTTCTTTTTTTCAGTCAATGCCTAGTCCTCTTAAAGATATTTTTAAGCAGATATGGAATAAGAATTTATGGCCTAAAGTTAGGTTTTTTATTTGGTTATTGCTTCATAGGAAAGTTCTAATAGGGGAATAACTGGTGAAAAGAGTATTTAATGGGCCCTTTAGATGTAAGCTTTGTTGGGAGCAGGAAGAACCAATTTCTCATATTTTCTTAACTTACCCTATAGTGACCAAACTGTGGTAGAATTTGGTTACTCTTTTGGGTATTTAGTGGTTGGGAATCACTTATTTGGAGAAACCCTTTAGAGAGTGGACTCATATATTTTAGTTTGATAAAATTTGCATCGAATTCTTTGGGAAAGGATTTATCTTTTGCTTTGGAATATTTGGAAAGAAAGAAATAATAAGGTTTTCAATCAAAATTATAAAGATAGTTATTATATATGGCAAAGGACTCTAAATAATTTAAGAGAATCTATTAAATACCTATTGAAACATCCCCCTGTTTCCTCTCAAAGGTGGGATCATATTTTACAAATATTAAACATGTCCTTGCCTTCTTTTCATTCCTTAAATACACAATCTAGAAGATATAATTATAATGATCATTGGATTCCCCAGGGTATAGGAAATATCAACACATATGGTGCCTCTAGGGGAAATCCAGGTCCTACTTGTATGGGTGGTATTGGCAGATTTTTAGATGGTTCTACAACCTTCCTTTTTTAAAAAGGTTAGGAATAACAACTAATAATCAAGATAAAGAATCTATAATTTTGAGTGGTCTTCAGGAGGTATGGAAACTACACTAGAGGAAGATCCAATTAGAGTCTGATTCTAGAATTTGGATTTAGCATTTGATAGAGCAAAATCATACAATTTCCATAGACTGGTGAATAGTGAGGGTTTTGGAAAAAATACAGCTCCTTAAGCAAAAATTTGACCTTGTCGAGTTCAAACATGTTCCTTGACATCTCAACAAGGTGGTTGATGCTTTTGCAAATAAGGTGACATCTCAATAAACTAATGTTCTTTTTTATGGCCAGCATCCAATTCAATGGCCTTCAAATCTTAGGTAAGATATCTTTTCCATTTTTTATTTAGATGATAGTAACAATGGAAGTATGTAGGTCCTTTTGGTCTATTTTGGTTTTCACTATTTATTGCTTTTGTAGAAAAGTAGAGTTGAGAAAGCCTTTTATTATATTAGATGTCAAAATCTAGGCCATAAGTATGGCAAGAGATGTAATCTTTTTTGGATTTAATTGAATGAGATTTTTTTTTTTAATTTTTTTGCCACAATTCTCCTAAAATAATTGTCCTAGAATATTTGCATAGACAAATATTTGTTTTAGAATTTTGCATAGAAAAATATTTGTTTGACTTAGGTTAGACAAGTATCCAAAAACATATGCATGAAAAAATACTTGTTTATTCACCAAAAGGAAAGGAATAGACATCAAACACATTAAATTTTTTCTTTTGCTATTTCAGGTGGAAATTTTGAAACTTTGAATAAATATTTAAGGTTTAATATCCTGCGAAAGGTAAGGTTGTACATGTGGTTAGATAACTACATATTAGGTAAAATAAGAGGTATTTCATATGACTTAGGATTGTATACCATACTTCAATGGAGCATGGTTGGATAATTATATACTAGGTTAAACAAAGGTATTTTCATATAACTTAGAACCTTGTAAAGGTTATCCATGTAAATGTTCTTTCCCATTGTTTGTTGTGAAAAGTGGAAACTCCATGAATTAGGCTTAAAACATTGTTGATAGAACACATACATAGTCACTTCAACTATTGATAGATTGTCACAGCTAACCTCTCCATCGTTCAAGAAATACACCCCTGTGAAGTTATCTTTACCTCTTATTGTGACCATCGCCACAAAGGAAGGAAAGGGTATATTTTTAGGACGCACCTCCAAGAAAAATGATGATAGCACAATATTTAGGATGGGAGTGGTGTTAAAAATATTGTTTAATGAAAATTTTAAAATGTTGTTAAAAATAAAGTTTTTTTAAAGGAGAAGAAAAGTTGTTTACATATAATCTTGAAAAAAGGAATAAGAGAAAAGAAATTTTTAAAAAATATTAGTTCTAAAAATAAAAAATATATAATAAAAGGGAACCAAATATAGAAAAGTCTTGTTATTATCAACATGTAATATTTTTATACATTGGGTGTTAGGTACAGAGTATGAGTCATTGATGAAGAATCAAGCAGGGGAGTTTGTTTCTCTGCCTAAGGATAAGAACTTTATTGGGTGCAAGTGGGTATGTAAGACCAAGTCTATATTTGATGGTCTTGTTGAGATGCACAAGACACACTATTACTAAGGGGTTCTCTAAAAAGGAAGATATTGACAACTCAAAAAGCTTTTCACCTATTGCATATATGGACTCTATTTGGATGATTCTCTCTATGGTTTCTTCCTATAGATGGAAAGTAAACTATATGGACATAGAGAGTTTATTTCTTCATTAAAAGCTTTAGGAGAAGAGTTATAAATGACAACCACCTATTTTTGACCTTAATAATCCTACTCCAGTCATTTTCCATATTAAGGAGTCATTGCATGGTCTTAATAAGGCTCTTTATACTTAGCATAAGAGGATTCATTATTTATTCCTCAATTGTAGATTTCAACAGTGTGAGACAAACCACGATGTCTACATCAAGCATCAAGATATAGATTTTGGTCATTGTTTCGTATGTTGATGATCTTATCACCATAGGAACCTTACCATTCTTGACATAGGAAATGAAGTCATGGCTTCATGACACATTTGAGATGATATATTTGGGACTTTTCATTATATCTCAAGCATCCAAATCATTCAATCACCTTCTAAGATCACTATCTCACTTTCCAAGTATATCTCAATTATTTTGTAGTGGTTTTAAATGTAGAAATGTAAGATCACTTGGAGTCTCTTTGCTTTTAGATTGAAGCTTCAAGTGGATTATTCTATTACTTTGGTGGATACCATCCTCTACCTCATCCACAATTGATTGAATATTGTATTTAATATTACTTATTATTCTAGGTAAATGAAGACATCTTACGAGAGTCACTAGATAATGGTCAAGTGGATCCTTCATTATATAAAATGTATATACCAAATGGATATTAACCATTTAGTTGGGACCCTTAAGTGTTTCTAGGATTCTGTAATTTTTATTGGGTAGGTGAGTTAGGCTAGCAATGCTCAACCACTAGATTTGTATTTTATCTTAGTTATAGAGTAGTCTATCAATATTATAGACCCACTATATCCAAATTTTATACAATAATATAAAAAATATTATGATGTAAGGTTCACATGGTCCATGTAGAGTATAGAAATGGAATACAACATACTGCAACACAATTCCACCATGACTTAAATTGATCAAAATTTACAATAGCAATAACTTAGAATCATAATACATACACTACATACACAATATATATTAGATGATCTGGCATAGTAGTTTAGATTACCCAAAATAATAGCTCAAATTTCTTGGCACAATCGTTTAGACTACTCACATAGCTTTTAGACTACCTAGAAAATTAGTTAGATGGTCTAGTACAACATTTAGATTTCCTAGAATAACATTTAGTTTACCTTGAATAACACTTAGAATACCTAGAGCAACACTTGGATGACTTGGAGCAACACTCAAATGGCTTGGTAAAATATTCAAACTACCTAGAATATCATTTAGATTGATTAGGACAACATTAAATCTACTTGTAACACCTATAATGCCAATTCATAATACCATCCTTGATACCAACCCTCATTACCATGCCAACCTTCCCAACTAACATTCAAATGAATAAGGGAGAGATCTTATTTATACAAGTAAGAAGGTAGTTGTATCCTCCAACTAACTCCTAAATGACACCTCATTAATTTATTAAAAAATGCTTGACATACATTTGACTTACATTTAAATTTCATTTTATGAATCACTTTATGAATTTATTAATTACATGTATGCACATTTCATTAAACACTTTGTCTACAAACTATAAAATAGCACAAAATTTTAAAACGTATTCATTGGTCAGTTCACTTGAGTAGATATATCCCCTCCTTTAGACTTATTAGTGTGCTTGATGATAAATAATATAAACACTAGGGATAGAAGCATTGAACATTGTGTAGGAATATCTTATCACACTTCAAATTTTTCTATTCCATGCATATTTTACAATAAACTTCACTTTAAATTATTGCCCACAACACATTGCTCTCTAATTTCTCATTCCACTTTCCACAATCAGTTGTATCATAAACATGATCAGTATTACCAACATGATGGGCAATGCTTATCATCACCTTTTATGGGGGTCAAGGGGGTGGGATCCCCCTTGCAAGGTCAAGGGGCAGTGCCCCAAAACCTCAACGACAATACCATTGAAACCCTCACTATCTAAATTGAAATTTTTTTCTCACCTATATTTTGATATCCTTCACTTGACCCTATTAAACAACTTCCCCTTAGGTTTGAATTACATATCTTTGGATCTAGATGATTTTTTCTTGGTTTTATATGACCAACCTATAGGGTCAGATGGCCAACCTTTAGGTCAAATGACTCACTTCCTAGCCTAGACGATCCACCTCTTAAGTTGAACGTCCCTAGGTAATATTATCCACTTTTCTATGATAAAAAATTGGACTTTGGATGGACCAAATCTAGATGACCCTACCTCAGATGACCTACCTTTGGATAGCTTATATTTGGATGGCCTTGATTTGTATAGTTTGTATTATTTGCAATCAAATGATCTTTACAACATACTCTTTCACTTAAACAAATTGTATAGAATTTTGTATACTATTCTTATCTAATCAAACGACCCTCCAAATGGTTTGGATGGCCTAGAGGGGCAAACAATTTTATCCCTTGTCCTTGTACATTATCATGAATACCATCCTATTTATGTGTTTCTTTAGATAGTCCCACATGTTCTTTGATGGCCCATACTCATCTTAAACATTAGATGGATCATCCTCTTCTTTGAATGGCTCTAAATTTTCTCTAGATGATTGTGATCTATCTTCAAATATATTAGGGTTTTTGTCTAATAATTTGGGGATATCCTAAGCCTCAAATGGCCTATGGAGGATCCAGATAGCCCTCCCTTAGGAGAGATATCCTAAGGGCCAATCAAGGACATATTATCCTTGTCAAACAACTAGGTTTTCAACTTATATGGCCTAAGCTTAGATGGTCTAAGCCCTGATAACCAAGGATTGGGTCTAGGCAATCTAAGTCTAGATGGCTATATGGCACTAGAATATGGTTAGACATTGAACAACCTTCCCTACCAACCTTTGAATGAAATAAAAGAGATCTCATTTATACAACTAAGCAGGAAATTGCATCGTCCAACTAACTACCTCATATCTTATTTTCTTAAATTAAATTTGATATACATTTAAACTACCATGTTAAATAGTATGAATTCCCTCTAGAAACCTCATATACTAGTCCATTGTGATTCTATAAAATATCATAGGAAATAAGCTATGATAATCTGCAT
The DNA here is from genome assembly GCA_028583015.1 of Wollemia nobilis. Lineage (NCBI taxonomy): Eukaryota > Viridiplantae > Streptophyta > Pinopsida > Araucariales > Araucariaceae > Wollemia > Wollemia nobilis. The sequence goes on from JAQPPZ010003077.1 coordinate 24,326,386, forward strand.
TATTATTCTACTTATTTTCTTTCCACATCATGAGGTATTTTTTCCAATGCCTAATTGGGTATTTTTTTTCCCACCATGAAATATTGGATACTTACATGATACACCAAAATTGATATTTATGGTGATAGTTTGACTTGACATTGAAAGTGGTTGTTCACACGTATCTCCTTAACACACATAATTAAGCACACCCCATTGTAATTGCTCTCATATTGGACTCACATCCCATGCACCATGACATGTATCAATATGTAGTTGATCCAATATCAGAAATCCTATCCTACTCACCATCAAGTATGCCAACCTATAGTTTCTCTAGTATCAAACTCTCATACTGTGTACTATTAGGTATGCCATCTTACATTTACACCAATTTTAGACTCTCGTATTGCTCACCATCAAACACAACAACTTGTAATTACTCCAACACCATACACATTGTATCATCCTGTAATTTCTCATCACTACATAACTCACCATCATGTAATTATCCATCATTATCAGGTAAATATCTATCATCATATAATTACAACTACCAACATGTAACTCTTTACAATAGATGTGCAAATCTCTACTACCATAACAAAACTCTTTGTTGCTAACATGTAACTTTGTGCAATCTTCATACAACTTTATGTTGTCAAAATGCAACTCTTTATGTCATAGAACTCTTCATGCACAAACCCTTACATGTCTCCTTTGTACATGTTTTCTTATGTATCTAGTTGTGCATCCACTTGTATGTCTACTTCATGCATTGACCCATTTCCAACATCAACAAAGAAGTCTATATCTTTGTATATTTTATCAATCATATTTTAATAATTACATTATTGTCATCGTGATCTTCCCAAGTGATTTACTTGTCATAAATCCATGTCACCAAACTTAACCTAAATTTGAACAGGCAATGGTGCCAAAATGTAGAAATAGAATACAATATATTGTAACACAATTCTATTACTACTTAAATGAACAAAATATGAAATATAAATAACTTACAATCACAATGCATGCACTACACACAACATATATTAGATGGTCTAGAAAAATAATTTACACTATTTAACATAGTAGTTTAAACTTCCTAACACAGCTTTTTGATTGCCTGAAACAACATTAAGACTACCTAGAACAATAGTCAAACAACTTGGAACAACGTTTAGACTACCTAGAAAATATTTTAGCGATCTATAACAAAATTTAGATAACCTGGAACAATACTTAGTTTGCTCCTACCATGCGCAACGACAATGTACAACACCAACCTTGATACCCACCCTCAATACCATGTCAACCTTCCCTAACAACCTTTGAATGAATAATGAGGGATATTATTTATACAACTAAGGAGGCAATTGCATCCTCCAACTAGGTAACTACCCAAAAACTCGTCATTTTCATTAAACACTTTGCATATGAAACACAAAATAACAAAACTTATTCATTGGTCAATTTTCCTTCCTACATAAAGCAAATACAATGATAACAATACAAAGGAAATCATGGCCTTAATTAAAAGCTAACAATTATTTCAACAAAGGTATCCTTCAATTTCTAAAATTCGAACGTTATGTTTAGTGGTAATTTTTAAGGCAACAAATATAGATAAGCATGTATTTTAATATAGCCTTTAGAAGTTGAAGTTTTCCACCCATAGTGAGAAATTTACCTTTCCAACTAGACATATAAGAGTTCGCTCTATCCAGAAGTGAGTGTCAATTATCAATATTTATTTTAGCAAGGCAACACATGCATATATCAACACTTTTACAACATTAAACCCCAAGATATCTACAATAATCCATTTTAGTCAATGAAAATTGTGATGAAAAAATCCTATATTGTTTAATATTAACCAATTATTTAACATCCTCAACAATACAAGAATTTGGTTTGGAATTCCTTTGATCATAGCTTTATAAATTTTAACATTATATAATTATCAATGCATCAAATGGAAAGGATGATGCTTTACTAATGATAATTGCATAGTTAAGCCACTCTATATTTTTAAACTTAACTATATAATTAATTGTGATGAAAAGAATATTATATTATTGTGAAGATGACATATATTGAGCATTTTTATAGTGCAATGATGAGTTAAAATTATGATATTTTTAATACAAGACCAAAAGTTAGAAGAAACTGTTGGGAATAAATCATATTAAGCTTCACTTGAGGTGTTAATAATGTGGAGGAGGGGAACTCTTTAATGGAGACCATGTTTGTGGTGTCTTTAAACTAAATTGTATTCAAAATGAGAAAAATATTGAGCAAGGTTAAAGGCTTCCTAGGATTTTATCAATATACATGGACTTAGGGGCCAAAAAAAATGTCCTTTTACTAGTAGAGCTCTTTGATAAAATCATGTGTTTTGTTTATTTTCCACTTGTAACCATAATAGGACTAGGTTTGTTGTTTGATCAAGTGAAACCTTGGCATTGCATTGAGAATTTTGGGCATCCTTTTTTGTTCACCATTATGATCCAATCCTCTCCCAACCTCTACTTAGTGGATTCTTTAATATTAGGTTTGTGCTTAAACCATTTTGTTATGAAAAATATTTAATCCTATGGTGTGAAGACTAGCATTGGAAGCATATGTAAAGAGAGATTGACATAATAATATTCTAGGTAAAATTTCATTATACAATTTGAATTTCAATCAAAATTTTAAGCTTGAAAATTAGAAGTCAACTTTGATGCACAAATTCATCTTAGAGGTCGAACAAATAGAAAATTTGTCCAACTTATAATACACGAGTTGACCCAATTGTTTGATATACTAATCAAGAAACATCTCTAGAGAGAACTAAGAGGGAGTTTATTATAAACCATGGCCTATGACTAAGGGAATCCTAATAGTGCGTAAGCTCCATAATATTCAATGTAACCTTAGTAAGCTTTTAGGTTTTACACTATGTTGGACCTATTGGGTTTTATAACACTTTTCAATAAAAATACCTTGAAGCAATCATCATCGCAATATTATGCAAAAGAGTACAAACATGAAATAAGTAGAGTAAATAAAAAAATAGATAGAGAAAAGGATAAACAAAAAGGGTGGGTGCCCATAGGTACCCCCACAATCTTAAATATCACCAAATGATATAATGGATCACTCATTGGGGGTATTCGTACTCATACATAATTCCTAATTAAATGCTAATCTTAATATAACAAAACTTGAATTGAAGGTTAAACTCCAATATAACAAATATATTAAATCCTTTAATAAAGGTTAACCATAGAGGTGGTTTAACCAATATTTCTAAATATGAATACATCAAAACTTCTAGTAGGCTTACATAGAAGAATGCTTGTAGCCTTACATAGAAAGAAACCCATAGGCTTATATATAGAATGCCTGTAGTTTTACATAAAAGGTACACATAGGCTTACATAAAGAATACCCAAAGGTTTATATAGTACTTACTCATAGGCTACATCAAGATTACCCATAGGCACTTTATCTTTATTGGCCTTGGAGTGATAAGATCAAATTACATATATTCAACACCACCAATAATTTGAACTAAAGGGCCAAGGAGAGAAGATATTAGATATGGTATATCTTTCCACATAATGAATATTCAAAGAAGAGGTTAAGAAATTTTTTTGTAACCCCCATATACTAAAGAAGACATGATTAACCTTCCATGATTGGCAAAGACCTTTGAGCTGCTTAGAAAACTTACTAAAATGGTTCAACATTTTTTCTATTGCATTAGCATGAGAGGATGCTTGATCGGTTGCATCCAAAAAAAAGTTATGCAAGGAAAAACATGACAAAAATGGATGAACTATCAATATTTTTGGATTCTTTGTAAAAAATCAAGGGGATCTTAGCTCAATATTTTCAAGTTTCACCTTAAAGTATTTTTTAATTGTGTGAAAATATTTCACATTTTCTCTCCATTTTTTTGTTTATGGAAAATACTCCTTTCAAGGTGCTACTTTTGGGTAGGACCCAAGGAGGTAAGGGATTTTATTCTGCCAAAATCGCTCAGATATTGCACCTGGTTTGCCCTATTTAGCACACTCAAGGAGCATGCCTAAACAAAAAAAACACAAACAAGACAAATAAATAAAATCAAATACATAAAAAAAATAAAAAACATAAAACAACAAAAAATACAAACAGTAACAAACAACAATAAAACACAAAAAAAAATGAAAAAAACAACAAAACCATACAAAAACACAAGACATGAAACACAAAATATAAAAAAAACAACAAAAACAACACAAAAAACATAAAAACAACACAAAAACACATACACACCAAAAAATAAATTGATGGAAAAAACAGATTACATCTTTGGCCTTTCTAGGCCAACATGCCTTTTAACCAAGAATTAACACAAGAAACATAAGAATGATCTTTCTGAGCGGGAACTAAATACCCTGACTGAACCAAAGAGAAGCTACTACAAAGAAAAAGGAACTAGGTACCTTTAGTACTAGAGCCATCCAGAGAAAGGATAGAAGAGCATCCATATTTTGTGAAGCCCACCATCTAGGAGGGTGACCGTATCAAGCAAAATCACCTTTGTTCAATGCCCAATTAGCTAAAGCATCATCAATCCTATTATACTCTCTAACCATATGATTGTATTCAACTTTAAAAAATTGTATCTTGATTAATTGAATCTTCTCAAAAATTCTTTGTATTCTCTAGTCAACCTTATGTTTCTTAGATAGAGTCTTTAATAGATTAATCATAACATGGGCTTCAAATTCAGTTAGCATATTTTTCCTTTCAACCTTAGCAGCCTCACAAAGGTCTTTAAGGATACCATAGCCCTCAGCAAGGTTATTGGAAATAATACTCAAATTTTTAGCAAAAGTGAAAACCAGGGAACCATTTATCTAGTTGTATTTGCTTACATTTAAATTTATCAATTCGAGTTAATCTAGGTTAGATTTAAAGAACAAACAATCCCGTATAGATTATTCCGTAATCATTAATCATCTGACTTTATTCCTTTTCCCTAGTCTTATTTGTAGGAAATAAAAGTTTGCAAGAAATGAAATTGAAGTGAAATTATGTTTAATGTAAGAAATGCAATTATGACTTATTCTAAGTTTATGTGGATCCACGTAATGATTTAATAATGCATTATTTATCTAATGTATTATATAGTTTTATGATATACAATTTTAATAAATTTTATGTTCTAATTTTATTTTATGTTCTAATTCTATCTATTGTGTTTTTGGGGGAAGAGATTTAGGGACTAACCTTTCGGAGTGGGCCCTACCTCCTCAAGGTTAGTATTAACCTCCTCCCCTTTCTCTACTCTATTTTAACTTCAATAATCTATTTTCATTTAAATTAATATAATGCTACATAATTTATATGTGCAGGAAATAAATGAAAGTTACAACAAAAAGCAAAATATAAATAGGACAAAGAAGACAAAGAACGATTTTACCATACTCATAGGAGAAATAAAATGATGCTAATTGTATTCTTTTATTCCAATCCACATGACTCGTACAATGTAAAATGGTTGTAGAAATATTCTTCGTTCTTTCTTGTGTATCTAGCCCCTTCTAACATAAAGAGCTTTTTAATTTATAGCTTTACATTATGCTCTTTACGATAGAAGCTACAACTTCTCTTTGTTACACATTGAATGAATCCCAATTGGACTTCTAAAAATATGTAACAACATAATCACTAATTTAGACTTAGTACAACAACTACGTACTAGGGGGAGCTTATTTTTTTTTTCAATTCTTTAGCTTTCTAGACCATGCACATAATTGGACGATTAGGGAAAACCGTTCACTTTATGGCAATAGTAACTCATGAGTTATTCCTTCCCATACTTCACAATATTTTAATTTGTTATAATGTGCTTGGTCCAAGAGGAAACTTGATTGACTAGGAACAACCTATGACACCTAAGGATTGTTTGATTTTCAATGGAGATTTCTTAAAATACTAGGGGTGGTTGAGTGATTGAAAACACCTAGATTTTATTTAGCAAACAAAGTGTTATGTAAGATGTGGCAATAGTTTCTCTACATGTTTTTAAACTGACTTATCCAAAGGATGTGTCTCCTTTGGAGATTTTTGAAATGATATTTATATATTGTTAATTATTCCTTTTCCATTTATTACATTGACTAGAATAATTTCTATTCCTTTTACTTAATAAGTCTTATTATCTGCTATAGAAATTGGTTTCTCATATTTTTCTCGTAGTGTGTTAAACCATTGTTTGTTCCCAGTTATATGTCTACTAGCTCCAGAATCTATGTACCAATAATCCATAATGAATTTCTTATATTTTATATACCTATGACATAGAATTCCTTATGGATCTCTAATTAATTAGAAACTAAGAAAATAAGAATATTTGCAAATTCAACATTTTTAGGTTTGATTGGAATACCTTATCTCTCTGCAATTAGATAATTTGCAAAAAATCTTTATATCATGAAATTCAAATAATACTAAATCAATTTGGATATCAAATTCCTTTATAAAAATGTTATAAAATTCCAAATTAAATATTCACTTATCACTCCAAAACTTAAAGATGCAATTAAAATAACTAAGGCTTTAATTAACCTATTAAACTCCTTATTACTCCTTTAATAAAATTAAACCTTAGAATAAAAAAATAATAATTATAAACTAACTTAACACTCCTCGACCTTAGAAAATATTCAAATATTCAAAATGTGAATTTGAATTTGTACCTTTTTAATATCTGATGTTTTGAATAGTCTCCTAATGCTATTATTTGGTGAGTGGCTCACTGGTGGCTTTGAACAATTTCACTTGTGCTTTGAATTGTATGATACTGCATGAGTGCTTTTGGATTCCTTGTCTAGACCCTAAGTAATCTTCTATGTAATATTTATTCCTCTATCCATTCTCATTATAGAAATGTGACAGAATGCATGGTGGTTTCAAGTTGATGCTACGTAATGCTCTAATGCTCTGATGAGCAAAATGTTTGTCTAAGATTCAATTCTTCAGTGGGTGAAAGATATTATTCTATGCTCTTGACATTACTAAAATAATATTTTATTCACCTAAAAATTATCCTCCTCTTGAATTCCTTTGTACATTGTTAGCTATGTTTCATTTTCTCTTCGATAGAAATTTGAATTATGAATTGGTATTTCACCTTTTTCCTTTGTTGTGAATGGTCCAAGCATTTCTTAGTATCACTTCAACATATCTATGGGTTGGAAAGCTTTGGTGGTGCTTGGTATTCTAGGTAACACTTGTCTATGTTGGTCACTTCGGTGGTACTATCATTGGTCTACATGATGGCACTGTCTACGAAGGTGATGCTTTCTTCCATGGTAACACTAGTTTCTTCAATGGTGCTATGTACTACAGGTGCTATTGCACTCTTTCTCAGCCTTTCAGGGATATTGCTAACAAAAATTTATTGTTAGTCAATGGTTTTGCATTGAATTATTTTAGAGTGATGCAAAAATATGACTTCTCTTCACATTATTATCTTTATATTTGTACTTTTTGTCAATGCTAACTTCTTCTCTTCCTTTAATGCTTATATTTTACCTTGTTGCCTACAATATTGTAGATTTTTTATGTTTCTTTATTCAAATTCTCTTTGGCAAAATTCGATATATTCTATCTCTATTTCTTCTTGCTCCCATTTTAGATTTACACGATACCTCTAAATATTTTGTTGACTTTCTATATTTACCTCCTTTTGATGGATCTCTTTTATATCCTATGGCCTTGTCATCGTATGGTGATGATTGTCCCAATATTAGTGTAAACAATATTTCTAGAGTTCTTTCTTTGTCTTCTATCTTATTTAGAATAAACTTGATTAATGACCATGCTTCAATATTCAATAGTCAATAGGACCTATTTGCTTGGGTCTCTTCTTCTGACTTATATGACTTATACAGGACCTCTTTCTTGGGTCCTATCTCTACCAATTATGGAACCTCTTCCCATGGATCTCATCTTTATATCTGACTTATATGGGACCACTTTCCTTGGGTCTGCTATCTTTGTAAGCTATGGGAATTCTTTTCTTGGGCCTCCTTCTATCTTCAATGGGACCTCTTCTCATGGGTCTCCTTTTTACTACAACTTCAAATCAATCCTTAGGTGATTAAAGCTCTCGGTCTTCAAGCAACTTTTTAAATCTTGTGCAAGCAATATTGTTTTAACTTTGATACCACTAGTTGAATTTGAAGCCTTATACTTAATATGAAATTTACAAGAATATAATCACAATATTGAATATAATAGATTTGCAATATAATGAACTAAAATAATAACAATGGAATTTACATACATAACACATGAGAAACAATGCATAGATATTTTTTATTATTGAGAGAACTTGTACAATTAGATATGGAACTTGGAGTCTATAATATATATTTTATAAATGAAATTTGATCTTGCTATTATGACATTTGGCTAATGAACCCTTGATCTTCTTATATGTCAAAAAATGTAATATATTCTACCAAAGTGATCCTAGAACTTGTGCTTGCTTTGTTATCTTTTTGCTTTATTCTAAATTTAGGAATCATCTTCTTTTTTTAGTCTATTATTTTTTAACTTGTTCTTATTATGTTGCCTTCTTGTATCATAATTAATTGTAAGGTTAGTAGCTTTCAAAATTTATGAGAGAAATTCATCTTCATTGCTTATCAATTTTGTTGAAAGGGATTTGAATTAATTTTCTTTAGTACTTTCTTCTAATTCTTGAATTTCATGAATTTCTTGGGCTAGATGTCCATTTTTATTTTCCTCTATATATTGCAATAAAGGTTGATTATACTGATATTTAGAAAGATACTAACAATGAAATTGTTGTTATCGTTATGGCTTGTATTAATATTGATATTGTCTTTGATGTACTAAATTTTTTGTTTGACCACTTTGATTCATCTGATTTTCTTGATACTAATTTTTGGATTTTATATACAAAAATTTGTGCTATGTCCCCTTTTCTTACATATTTGGCAATATCTAGTGTTCCATTGGATCTGTATCTTGATATTTTAAGCAAGATTACCTTGAGAATCATCCTTTGATACTAAGAATTGTTAGTCATTTCATCTTTGGCTAAATTTTCTACTTCATATTCTTGTAGTATATTGAATAACTCATAAAATGAAGTATATTTTCTTGAATTGCAAAGATGTGACTAGATGCTTTGAAGTTTTTGGAAGTGCTCTTAGTGTCACTTGAATAAGAAGATTATCTTCCACTTTTTCTCCTACAGTTAATAGATTTGCTTTTACTTTTGCTACCTTTCTAAGAAATAATTCAATACTTTTACCACTGTTAACTTTTAAAGAATATAACTAAGATTGAAGATTGGAAATAGTAATTTTATTTTTTCCTTCAAATACTTTACCTAGAGTATTTGAAGAATCTGTTGTACTTATATAAGGTTGTATTTCATCAATTTTTGCAAAAGTTATTATCATAAGTGCTTTGGCTTCACTATCTTCATATATTTGAATTTCTCTAACATCTTCAATTGTTTTTTTTTTCTCCACTAACTATACCCCAAAGTTTTTCAACTATTATAATTGATTTCACTTATTTTTTCCATGAAGCACAATTTGGTCCTTTTAGAAGTTGAGATTCAAAAAGGAAAAAACTTATTGTTTGACATCGCAGTACTCATAAGACCTTTTATGTAGACTACCTTATATCTCCCTAGGTTTAAATAATGTAAAGTTTCTAAACTAAATCCTATTGAGTAGAAATCCTTATATCTTCCTAATTGTTAGAAAATAAGAATTTTGTAGATTTAAATTTTCTTAAGATTGAAGTAGAACTCCTTTTGACTCCCAAATTAATTAATTTGCAAATATTCTATTTCAAAAAACTATTAAATAAATTTCAAATCTAGAAATTTATCAAAAACTTATTACTCCAACTTTATAAAAAGAAACTTTAATCTACTAAACAACTCTTATAAACTCTAATTATTTTATCACTTCTAATTCAATAAAAAAACTTTAGTAATTTTTTTTTTTACCTTATTACTCCTAAAAATTTATAATCATTTCTTATCTCTCCAACTAAATTAATTATTTAACTATCACCTTATAACTCCTAATGTTAATGAAACTTTATTAAACCCTAAAAGTTTGAAATATACCTCAGTCAATATTCTTCATTCTTACGACTACGTTAAATTGTAGAATCTAATGTGAATACCTATTCTAATGTGTTTAAAGGGTATTAATGATCTTGGGTGAACTATCGCATGTCTCTCAAATAATTTTTTTTAGCTTCATACATGTAGAGGAGATATTACAAGCTAGGATGACATTCTCATTTATATCATGTTGTTCTACACTTAAAGAAGTTACAATAGCACTTGAGTCTATTTTGATGCCAATGCTTCACCTATCAACTATCATTATGTATTATTCTAATGCATTGTCACAACATGCATACCACACACTTCACTTCCCTATTGTGTTTCAGTATAGAATGATGCTACCTCATGTTATTGCTCATTACCTAACATTGAGGAATGCTTAGATGCTAAGCCAAGGTGCTATTGCTTTTTTTCCTTGTCTAGAGTTATCAATACCTTAACCACTTATTAGGAGCTTTGTGATTAGGATCTCTCACTGAAAGCATGAGATTTCAAAAGAAAAACAGTATTGAGATGCAATATAAACAAAGACTAACTCGATGCATGAAATAGGACAAACGTAATCAAATCAAGATAAAACATAAAGAGGAAGCAGGAGCATAGCCCTTTTATATTAATTCCAAACTCGGTTACAATCCATATCCTCCCCTTTTAGGGGCTAGGAGTGTTAGCATGTTTTTTATTACAATCGTGATCAATACTCCTTCTTTCGCATGCCCACATTTGAAATGGGCGGGCCAAAGTGTTGCTGTCGCTTATGCTGATAAATCCTTGCTTCTCGCTGCTTATCCTGCGTTCAGAGACACAATGACGTTGTTAGTAGCACCTGTTGCAAAGAAGAAGAACTTGTTCTCTAAAAACGATAAAAGATACATGTAAAATATTAGATAAATCGATGAGTAAAATGATTTTTAATGACCTGCACGTTTGATAGAAACCAGAAACTTTACCAGAGGGCCACTGCCATTGACACAGTCAGCCAATCTGCATTCAACTAACAAAAAGTGTAGAACGTAAAGCATGATAATATTCGATAAATGTCTTCTGCAATCCAGATTGTGAGCTATCTAAACAGCGTAGAATGTAATGCAGGATATATTCGATAAACTATTTAAACAGTCAGCCGATCTGCATTCCAATTAGACGTCGCTACCTACAAGTTAGTGGGATAGCAAAAGCCGCGAGAGCATGATAATATTTGACAGAGGTCTTCTGAAATCTATATTGTGAGCTATTTAAACAGCATAAAGCATAATGCAAGATATATTCAATAAACTATTTAAACAGTCAGCCGATCTGCATTCCAATTAGACGTCGCTACCTGCAAGTTAGTGGGATAGCAAAAGCCACGAGAGCATGATAATATTTGACAGAGGTCTTCTAAAATCCAGATTGTGAGATATCTAAACAACATAGAACGTAATGCAGGATAAACACGCAATGACAGAATAGACTAACATGCAACTAACAAAAAGTGTGGGGTGCCCAAGCGGGCCGCCCCCGTTAAAACTTGACTTTGATGCCAATCCACTAGGGATGGGCCCAAAATCTCAGAGAATGTGGTGTCGTTGAATTGATGGATCAAATGTGGTAAAATGTCGGGTTTAGGTCCGGATCCATGCTTCTAAAAGCCACCCACTAACCTCTCTTGCGAAAGAGATTATGGGTGTAGAAGAGATGAATCGAAAAGGAGTGCAATCGGGTGTTTAATTTGGCAGCACTTCGTTGCTTTAAAATGTCTACCAACTTGTCTCTTTTTTTGGGTGGGAAAAGTCCACCATTTTATAGACCCATGGGGTCTCTTTGGAAGGGCACGCAAGGATGCCACGTGGCGGCCATGCCTTCCCAAGAGGGAGGAGACTCCTCCCTGACTTGGGCTTACATGACTGCCTTTGTGACAGTCCTCTAACTGCCAATCTGCCCACCTACGCGCGCATGCACGGTAGGAGGCAATAATTGACTGTCTTCGGCTGTCACTCGTTTAATGTCCGCTTTTAATGGTTTAATGTTTGCTTTCAAATGCTTAAAATCCGCCTTTGATTGGTTTAAGTCTGCCCAGGCATAAATGCGAAGTTTTTGTCATGATATCACGACGTCGCGATATCAACGTCGCGATATCGCGACACCAAAAGGGAAACAGGGTACAGTGGTAGGAGCTGTCGCGATAGCACGATGTCACGACAGTGCGACGTCACGACAGCGTGACATCGTGACTGTCACGACGTCGCGGCTATCGCGACTGTCGTGATATCGTGATCGTCACGATATCGTGACAGGCAACATTTGCCTAAGTGCAGCATTTGCTTAAGTGCAACATTTGCCTGAGTGCAGCATTTGCTTAAGTGCAACATTTGCTTAAGTGTTAAAAGCTTGAGCTAGACTTGGAGGATACATTCGATAGTTGGGCCTTCTCACCAGGGAAGGCGAAACGGTCAAAGAAAGCAAACGGGAAATAACCAAAGCACTATCATGTAACCGGATTGGTACCTTCCAAAACTGTTGTGTAAGTGGCTAGGACCACTGTTTGACCTCTGAGGGCTGCCTTGAAGGCTGTGTGTGTCAATGCGATCAGTGTTTGTAGTCACATAATCGGATTGGTGCTTGTTTTGGTGTCTACAGATGCCCCTTTTTGGGATGCACTCTGCATGGCACAGCATCGAGCAAAAATAGATAACCAAAGCACTAATGATTAGGGTTTCTTGGTAACCTAACCAACTCTTGATGCCCCAAGTATGGAAAGGGCATGCATTCTTGAATCCTTGCTTCTGACGAGCTAAGGAATTTGATTTCAAGTGTTAACCTATTTTGGTGAGGTGTGACTTGAGCTTGGACATTGATCGGTCATGATTAGGCAAAGGGCGCAACCTTTTGTCCATAGGGGAACCTTGTGTTCATGCTTCGGGAATGCCAAGTGTTTGATCAATTTGATTGTTGCTTGTTTACTGCCCCAAGCAGGAGCATGATTGTCTTTGTCAATGATTCTTTGAATGCATGTCATTGCTTTGATTGGGTGTGTGCTTGTTGATTGGTGACTAAGTGTGACTACCCCCTCAAGCGATGAATCGATGAGGGAATGACCTTCATGAGAAAAGCGACGAGTCGCTTGACCCAAGATGACTTGTGCAAGGGTGCCTTTAGATGGTTTACCGTTAAGCATGTGCAATTTCCCGACATTTGGACCTATTTTTGGTGGGTGTTAACCCTTTTGGTGATGCCATAATGGGGTGAAATCGTCAAAAACCCATCTTCCCGTGGAGCGGTCCGGCTATGGTAGCCTTCTTGGGGAAGTAGGAGAGTGACAATTTGAGCCCCGACATCGATTTTCTATGCCAAGAGGTTAAGTGCAAGAGCACTTGTGTCCGGCAATGCTTATTGCTATGTTTTTGTGTTGCATTTTTGTGATGTTTTTGTTGTTTTGATTTTCTTGCTTTGTGTATATGTCATGATTTTATGTTATGCACAATGATTGATGTTGATGGATGCATGCTACTTTATATTGATGTATGCACATGGTATGATAAATACGAATGTTTTTGATATATATGTGATATGCAAAATGTAATGGATGAAATGAATTTGTGTTGTTTGGTTAGGGCACCATAGATTGTTTAGGACTTTGTGATTTTGTTTTTATGCGATTGCTGTAGTGGATGACTTTGCTTTTGTGCATGCGGTATTTTGTGTATTTCCTGATGATAATGTGATGATGAAAAGTAGCGCAGTGGGTTAAAAAATGTAGCTAAGGTTTTCTGAGACTCAGACGGTTTTAACTCACTAGCCACGATTGTACTTTATCTTACAAGACTTTTGAACAAGGTATGAATCGGACTTGTTTTTGACCAAGCTATTTCACATCCCTATGTGTGCAATTGAGTTCATTTATGTGGTATTTGTCAAGATACCGCCAGTGCTAGATGGGCTTTCAATCGAACCTGTACTCAGGATCACCTAATTAGCTCCACTAACTCCTTTGTTGTATTTAGTTAGATTAATCTGCGGTGTTATCCAGGATACCATAAGCTAGCTCATCCTTATGCAAACATTGGTCTGCACACACGCAAAGCGAATGTGACAGACATATCGTCATGCGGGTAGGATACCACCATTGCCAGATAGGCTGTCAACCAAACCTGTAATGAGGATCACCTAGATGGTTTTCGAATGCTGAGAATTCCAAGGATTCAAGTTCGGGATATTTGTTGGCTGAATGATTTAGAAAGTTGCTTGTCTATATAGTGATGAAAATCACTTGTTTATTTTCTATTAATTCTTTTTGAGCGAGGATTTTGAATAGTGGTGATAACCACTGTTATTTGATTTTGTGTTTTGAGTATTGTGAGTTTGGGCTGGTGAGTGGCCTTGATCCTTGTGGCCTTGGGGACGACTACGCATCCTTTGCGGGGACGTGTAGTACGAATCCTTACGACGTTGGGAACCAAGGGGGTGATGGAGATTATGGAGTAAGGGCATTGATCTTTTAGGCCTTGGGGATGACTACCCATCCTGGTTAGGGGCGGATAGTACGAATCCTTACAACTTGGAGACCAAAGGTGAATGGAAAGTGTTAGGATGATGATTTGTTGGAATTTTGTTTGTGAATGGCGTTGATCCCTTTTGGGTCTTGGGGATGACTACCCATCCTTGGTAGGGACGTGTAGTACGAATCCTTACAACTTTGGGAACCAACTATGATTGGGATTTGGTAGTGGTGAAAACCACTGTATATGGAGGTGAATGAATGGGGAAGAGCTCGTCCTTTTGTCAATTCTCAGCATTCTGGAACCATTCGCACGGGGGGATGAGCAAGATAACCGTTTCACTTATGGTGACCTGGATTACTGCGCAGGTTTCATCTTTCGTTCACACAACTTGGGAATTTTTATGTGTTTTAATTTGTGTTGGGATGTTACGTAACAAGGCGTATTTCAAGTGTAACTCTACCTTCGTAAAATATGTCTGACTCGGTACATTACGTAGCTAAAGAGCAAAATGATGACCGAATCACGAAAACTCTTGATACATTAACAGACCACTAACTCTAGTGTGGTAAAAAGCAATGCATGGTGTTTTTGTTGTTTTTGTAAAATGGAACAATGTGGAACAAGATGGACTAGCAGAGCAACTACAGCCTATGGTGCTTTTGACTCGTACGACCACAAATATGCAATGTATGGATGCAATGCTTTAATGCAGCTATGTATTTTTGTATTTTTGATGGATTGATTTTTGTGAATATGAAGATGAGGTGCGAGAAGAGCTCTCTATTGATGAATTTGAGTATGCCTAGAAATGAGATGCAATTTTTTTTTTGTTGTTTTTGATGATTTTTGAATTTTAACTTTTCTTATTTTTGACCAAGCGATTGTGGAAATCCTTGGAGCATTTTGGGATTGACCAAGCGATTTTAGGGATCCTTGGAGCATTTTGGGATTGACCAAGCGATTATGATAATCCTTGGAGCATTTTTGGGATTGACCAAGTGATTGCAATAATCCTTGGAGCATTTTTGGGATTGACCAAGCGATTTTATGGATCCTTGGAGAATTTTGGGATTGACCAAGCGATTTTAGGGATCCTTGGAGCATTTTGGGATTGACCAAGCGATTTTAGGGATCCTTGGAGCATTTTTGGGATTGACCAAGTGATTATAGGGATCCTTGGAGCTTTTTGGTTTGGATTATGGCTCTTTAGGGGATAGAGGTACCCCCAGATTGATGGTCTTTGCGCTCTAGATCTGGCTCTGGAGGGATGGGCACGAATGGATCGTCCCTATGCACGGATAGGAGGACAGGGTCTACCCTCGATACTGATATTGCTATGGGATCTCTGGGTGGAAATTGATATCTGTATGCCCAAAGTGGTGGATGTAACGCTTGGTCCCACTGCGGTGGGTTAACGCGCCACTCATGCCCTAGTATTATGTTTATCTATTGACATGCTTCCTCGATTTTTATGGGATGTCGATGCTGTCACATGTGATTGTTGTGGGCTATCTCTGTTTTATCTTCACCTTCGACCAGTGAGTACAGCTCATCATAATCTGGAGATTCTGAGACATGGAGGACTGCATCATCAGGTAGCCCTATGGTTAAAGGTTGATCCTCTTCGAAAGGAGCCTCATGTAAGTTGGGCCTTGGGAGCTCCAAAATCTTGGTCTCTACCGACTCTAAGTGCTCTAGCATTTTGCATGTATCGAGAGATTTGAGCTCCTCCTCTTTGGTTGGTTCTTGTTGAGGAACTTGGGGCTTATGGAGGGGTGGCTAGATAGCACCCCCCATGCCTTGGTAGGGCATTTCATCTCGCTCTTCTTCTCGCTCTGATTCCTTAGAGGCTTCTTGATGAATTTCTAAGGGTGGCCCATAAACCTGAGTGGGTTCCTGAGGAAGGTGCCCATCATTGGTTATAGGAGTAGCCTCCTGCTCATGTCTAGGAGGCGTTGGGGGCGATGCTTGATAAGGTCATGGAGACTTGTCTCGCACCCGAGGGTTGTGCCTCTCATAATGTTTTGTCTTATGTGTGTGAGGGGTTGGAGTCCTCTCCTGCATAGTGTGTTGGAACAACTCATCCTTCTGGTGCTGAAGGTGCTCTTTATTTAGAAGATACCATTGCTCTAACTATTGTCATTCTAGCTCAAGTTGCGTGAGTTGCATCCGATGTGCAAAATGCTTGACAGATTCTAAGATAGTTGGTCTTACCGCCTCATGTCTAGAAGGCCTAGATGCCTCTCCTAGATATCTATCTCGGTCGTAGTGATCCAAGATCTCTATAGGCCGCCTCCCTCTGTTGGAGGTAGTGGCATTTATCCGAGGCTCTAGCCTTAGTAGGTGATCCTAATAGCTAGCATTTGTGGAGGCGTCTTGCTCTCGCGATGTATATTGTTCTTGAGGAAGGTAAGGGTTTTCCTCTTGCTCTTTGTCATAAGTGAAAAAGGAACGGGTGGAGTTGGCTCGCCCCTCCTGAGGAGCCTTGTGCTCTGGATTTGTCTTTGTAGTCCTGACAACTAGAGGGGGTGAAGGAGGGATAGTGTAATGATGTGGTTCCTCCCGTTGAACCCTATGTTGACCTAGTGCTTCATCACGCGGTGATCGCTCATAGCGAGCATCTAAGGGAGCTCTCCTATGACTGTACCCCTCATGGAAGGGTGTGTGCTGAGTGCTATGCTGAACAGGAGTGCTCCTCGAAGAGGTGCCCCTATAGTCCCGTTTCGTCGGGGCACGGAGGGGACTGCCTTGTGTGTTAGGCCGCCAAGGTGGTATGACCAAATCCTTGGGGCTATACCGGAGGTGACTTGTGCCTCCTTGGATATTCCCCACAGCATCCGCTCGTGATTGGGCTTGGCTACGGGTGAGCACCATTGTGGTGCTCTTCTACTAGCTAAGCAGATTTTTTATCTCGTTTATGATGATTTTTTTTTGTTACACTAAGCAGAAATGAACACACACATACACAAACGGTGATTATCTCTTTTAAAGATTAATAGTGTGTCCTAAACTGGTTTAGTGCATTTTGATGTTTTGTTTTGTTTTTGCAAGTTTTGAAGAACGTTTAAATGCATAATGTTGGCTCATATGACTCCCATAAATGGTCGCCCCTTCAATATACCATTGTCGGACCGATATACCAACCTCTCTATATACCCACCCTTACGAGAGGGAAACTATAGGTACATGAGAGCAGATGGTACGTGGAACATAGGCGGTACGGAAGGGGGATTGTCCTGTTAATGACACCTACCATAGAAGACTTATCCTCGCATGCATGGGAATCACCCCAGAAACACTCGGTCAGCTTTCGTTAGGATTTACGCCTAACAACAGTGACAATCGGGGTGATGGATGCAAAATCAAGCCAAGGTGGTGATGAAATCCACCGATGGTCTTGATCAAGGGTTGGGGTTTTACGACCAACTCCTTGGTTTAATTTTACCACGTGATGTGTGTGGGGTTCATTTTATTTAATGAAAATGAAACAAGCATAAACAACTTTCCCTCAGCAAGTAAAAGTTGACAGAAAAATAGAAACATAAAATAATAATAATAAAAAAAAAATGACAGGTGCAGTTTTGGAACCTTACCTCTCTTCTGCTCAAATCGGTTGTCTTTTTCACCCAAATAGGCTATCTTTTCTGCCCAAATCGGTTGTTTCTGATTCGGCTTGGTACCTTTAAGCACAAAAACATAAATTTCAATCAATTTTTGAATCTAAAAAAAAAACAGGGGACAGGGTCCCACCGTGATCGCCACTGAAAGCATGAGATTCCGAAAGAAAAACAGTATTGAGATGCAATATAAACAAAGACTAACTCGATGCATGAAATAGGACAAACGTAATCAAATCAAGATAAAACATAAAGAGGAAGCAGGAGCACAACCCTTTTATATTAATTCCAAACTCGGTTACAATCCATCTCCTCCCCTTTTAAGGGCTAGGAGTGTTAGCATGTTTTTGATTACAATCGTGATCAATAATCCTTCTTCCGCATGCCCACATTTGAAATGGGCGGGCCAAAGTGTTGCCGCCGCTTATGTTGATGAATCCTTGCTTCTCGTTGCTTATCCTGCGTTCAGAGACACAATGACATTGTTAGTAGCACCTGTTGCAAAGAAGAAGAACTTGTTCTCTAAAAATGATAAAAGATACATGTAAAATATTAGCTAAATCGGTGAGTAAAATGATTTTAAACGACCTGCACGTTTGACAAAAACCAGAAAACTTTACCAGAGGGCCACTGCCATTGAAACAGTCAGCCAATCTGCATTCAACTAACAAAAAGTGTAGAACATAAAGCATGATAATATTCGATAAATGTCTACTGAAATCCAGATTGTGAGCTATCTAAACAACGTAGAACGTAATGCAGGATATATTCGATAAACTATTTAAACAGTCAGTCGATCTACATTCCAATTAGACATCGCTACCTGCAAGTTAGTGGGATAGCAAAAGCCACGAGAGCATGATAATATTCGATAGAGGTCTTCTGAAATCTAGATTGTGAGCTATTTAAATAGCATAAAGCATAATGCAGGATATATTCGATAAACTATTTAAACAGTCAGCCGATCTGCATTCCAATTAGACGTCGCTACCTGCAAGTTAGTGGGATAGCTAAAGCCGCGAGAGCATGATAATATTTGATAGAGGTCTTCTAAAATCCGGATTGTGAGCTATCTAAACAGCGTAGAATGTAATGCAGGATAAACACGCAATGACAGAATAGACTAACATGCAACTAACAAAAAGTGTGGGGTGCCCAAGCGGGCCGCCCCGTTAAAACTTGACTTTGATGCCAATCCACTAGGGATGGGCCCAAAATCTCAGAGAATGTGGTGTCGTCGAATTGATGGATCAAATGTGGTAAAATGTCGGGTTTAGGTCTAGATCCATGCTTCTAAAATCCACCCAATAACCTCTCTTGCGAAAGAGATTACGGGTGTAGAAGAGATGAATCAAAAAGGAGTGCAATCGGGTGTTTAATTTGGCAGCACTTCGTTGCTTTAAAATGTCTACCAACTTGTCTCTTTTTTTTGGTGGGAAAAGTCCACCATTTTATAGACCCATGGGGTCTCTTTGGAAGGGCACGCAGGGATGCCACGTGGTGGCCATGCCTTCCCAAGAGGGAGGAGACTCCTCCCTGACTTGGGCTTACATGACTGCCTTTGTGACAGTCCTCTAACTGCCAATCTGCCCACCTACGCGTGCATGCACGACAGGAGGCAATAATTGACTGTCTTCGACTGTCACTCATTTAATGTCCAATTTTAATGGTTTAATGTTTGCTTTCAAATGCTTAAAATCTGCCTTTGATTGGTTTAAGTCTGCCCAGGCATAAATGCAAAGTTTTTGTCACGATATCGTTCACGATATCGTGACGTCGCGATATCGCAACGTCGCGATATCATGACGTCACGATATCGCAACGTCACGATATCGTGACACCAAAAGGGAAACAGGGCATAGTGGTAGGAGCTATCACAATATCGCGACAGTCACGACATCGTGACAGTGCGACGTCATGACTGTCGTGATATCGCGAAAGCGCGACGTCGTGACTGTCGCGATATCGCGACAGCGTGACATCGTGACTATTGTGATATCGTGACTGTCGCAATATTGCGACAGTGCGACGTCGTGACTGTCGCAATATTGTGACAGCGCGATGTCGTGACTGTCGTGATATCGCAACCGTCGCGATATCGCGATAGGCAACATTTGCCTAAGTGCAGCATTTGCTTAAGTGCAGCATTTGCTTAAGTGTTAAAATCTTGAGCCGGACTTGGAGGATACATTTGATAGTTGGGCCTTCTCACCAGGGAAGGCAAAACGATCGAAGAAAGCAAACGGGAAATAACCAAAGCACTGTCATGTAACCGGATTGGTACCTTCCAAAACTGTTGTGTAAGTGGCTAGGACCATTGTTTGACCTCTAAGGGCTGCCCTGAAGGCTGTGTGTCAATGCGATCAGTGTTTGTAGTCACATAATCGGATTGGTGCTGTTTTGGTGTCTACACTCACCTATTTCTATCATTTTCTTAAGCTCTTTAAAGTTCAACAAATCAAAATGCTAACTACTGATCACTGTTTAGATGCTAAAGTTTGAGCATTAATTGTAGTCCATGCATTTATATAGTCCAAAAGATAACTAATGTTTAGATGCTATCCAAATCCTATGCACTAACTTTATATATAGGTGTTGTCTGAACATTGTTGCTCAACGTTACCTATATCTACCGTGCAATACTTCCTCAATATTGGTTCACCCTTAATTTGGTTGATACTTTGAGTCAAATGGATCTAGATTCTTAATCTACATTGCATTGAGTTAGATGGATTCTTTCTTCCTTACATTTCTTAGAGTTGAAATTTTACCTTTTCCTTTGTTATTATGCCTTTATATTATTATAAAGGACTACTTATTTGACATGAATAACCTTAGGCCTTTATCTATTCCAAAATTTGGATGCTTAGATTCAATGCTTGTGTAGTCTTCTTTGTAAACTCGTTGCTTACCTTTTCCTCTAAATAAAAATTTGAATGTTGGTTGCTTAGCTCACTGCTTTGATGCTCAACCTATTAAGATTCTATATTGAATTTACTCGTATTCTTCAACCTATATTATTAATTTCTACACTTTAGTATCTTCTTCACTAAATCGTTATATGATTGTCAATGTCAAACCTATTTTCAAAGTCAATATAATATGACCTAAATATTTAATACCTTTAAAATTCCTTAAGTCAAGGTCTCACTTCAAGACCTATTCTTCTTATGTCAAGGTTTGTCTTCAAGACCTAAATTTTATTTATCAATGTCAAAGTCTATCTTCAAGACCTAAAATTTCTTTATAAATTTCAAGGTCTATCTATAATACCTAAAATCCTTTTGAT
The DNA here is from genome assembly GCA_028583015.1 of Wollemia nobilis. Taxonomy (NCBI): domain Eukaryota; kingdom Viridiplantae; phylum Streptophyta; class Pinopsida; order Araucariales; family Araucariaceae; genus Wollemia; species Wollemia nobilis. Next base: position 24,347,926 of record JAQPPZ010003077.1, read on the forward strand.
GTCAAAGGTTGGCTATTTACCTATAATGATCAACTATCTTAAAGTTGATTCACTCTCCAATAGATGAGTCATTTTCTTCACTAGTCATTATCCAATTGTGGAACTCTATAGCTAAGTCCTAGCCTTCACTAGTTTTTATTTCAACCGTGGAAATACTCTATCATTTCTACTTACTTTGACCTTATAATAGAGTCCATGTCTATCCCCCTTAAAAGTAGATAAAATCTAATCCAATTCTATCAAACTAGATAAAATTGATTTTATATACAGCTAAATAATTTCAACCTATGTAAGAAACTACATGTTGTAGCTTTGATACCACTGATGGATTTTAAGCCTTAATGTTAATGTAAAACTCATAGACTAAATTCCACAAGATCAAATATAATTTAGCCACAATATAATAAGGTCAAGATAATTATATAAGTAGAATAATATGAGCAAATTAATATGCATATAAAGGCTTCTAATATATCAAATAAAATTCACTAATAAATAACAATTTGAATGTAAATAGCCTAAATCATACATGAATAAAGCATGTATCACAACTTACAATATTAATTGCTCAAATGTATTCTATTTTTATTACCCCACTTCTTCTTACAAATATAACACTTTATAATCAATATGTATATAAGTTGTCTCTTGTATGATCCTCTACGGAGTATTATATAGCCATAGTAGAATGACTCTTTAGCTACTTGACCATTCCTTTCCATATGCCAAGTATTACGACTCTTGGATTCTCTACTTGACAGTTGCATACACATGACTCTATCTTGTATGCACACCTACACATGAATCTTCACTTTTCACACTTTAATATAAGGTTACTTGTGCACATAAAATCACATTACACTTGCATACTCATTCGCATGATACTTGTGCATTTTATGCACATACACACTTGCATAACACTTGTGCATTTCTGGCACTTTACAAAATTACACAAAATATTAATCACACTCTAAACTAAGACTCAACCCTAATCTAATATTTAAAAGATGTACCATGAAGGTACCATGGGGATACATTAGCATGTACCAAATAATGTAATATACTCTAATAAAATATAAGATTAAACTCCAAAATAAATAAGGTTTGTGCTAGATAGAAGTGGATCTTAGGAGGAATCTTGGTCATACAATTTTCCTTAGAAACATAGGTGTTTGTGAAAGTATATATTAAACATAGTATTAGTGTTATTATTTGTATTCCCCGTAATCACAAAGTGAGAAGAGGAAAGAGAAAAGGTGTTAGGATCTTCCCTTAATGCTCCTCATTTTTCCCTCCTCACATTTTTGGTGAAAACCACAATGATTCCCAAAAGTTCTTTTATTTCTTAGCCATACCTTAATCAAGATAAAATCAACATCATTTTAATCAAGATCACTTAAATATTGTTTGTGTAGTTAGAGCATCAATATTAAAAATAATATAACCAAGGGCTATTCCTACTAAGGATTGTACATGATCCTCTTGTTGAGAAAGGTGCAGAGACAATATTGTCATTGTTGTCAACACAATCAGATAGATTGGTTGATGCAATGGATAGGAGTTCAGAGGTTATTCAGAGTATGTACAATGATGTTAAATGCTTATGAGGATATTTTTGATGTTCGGGTGAAGTTGTTATAGGTTGTTTGTGCTAAGTTGAAAAAATTATCATGTTGTGGCTACTCCACAACGTACCCCAAAATTGGGGGCCCACCTTTTTGCATATTTTCCAAGAAGACCGAAGTGGCCCATATGCTAAAGATCAAAGAAAAAGCAAAACACCGCAAGGAGAAAAAAAGTGTTGCGATATCGCAACATGTTGCATTTTTGTGGTCCAAAGCAAAGAGAAAGAGCTAGAAGGAAAAAGTGTTGCGATATCGTGACATGTACCATTTTCGTGATTCAAAAAGGGCCGGCAGGCAGAGAAACAAAAGTGTCATGATATTGCGACATGTTGCATTTTCACCAAAGGAACAGAGTAGTTGACAGTGCGTCTGATATTAGTGATGAACACAAGGATAGTGAAATTGAAGACTGCATAGTGACGTAGACCTATAAGGAATAAATCAAATATTGAATAAGGTAATTTGTCACATAAGGACAAAATTCAATGAATAAGAAAAACGTTACATAAGGAATCTTTAATGATTTGAAATCATCTAAGATGGTCGTTACACATGGAAAGAAGCGAGCGCATGCCCATGTGGATAAAAGGAAATGAAGGGCCACAAAATAGAAATGAAAAGCCTTTTTGGAAACAAAAAACACATGCATGCACAAGGGAAGGAGAAAACGAACAGTCATGGAAGGAGAAAACGAATAGTCATGGAAGGAGAAAACGAACAGTCATGGTAGGAGAAACAATTTTTTTTTCAGAGGTTTTAAATACACCTCAAAGAGGCCATATGTGGTTGGTGCTTCTTTCTGTTGGCGCAGATAAATTAGGGGTTGGTGCTCCTTTCTGTTGGTGCAGATAAATCAGGGGTTGGTGCTCCTTCCAGTGGGTGTTGGTAAATTGATTGTAAAGTTGGTGCTTTGCAAAGGCTGGATTTGGATGGGAGTCCAAACAGTCATTTTGAGGATGTAGCCAAATTGGTGAACCTCGATACATATTGTGTTGTGTGATGTTCTCTTGTTATACTTGCTTTATTTGGTTTCAAGTTTTCATTGTTTCGGCTTTAAGAGTTGAAGATTTAAGATTTAAATAGTTACACTAATTCACCCCCCCTCTTAGTGTCATTATGATACTAATAATTGGTATCAGAGCAAGGTTTCTGAACAAGCTTAACCAGCTAGGGTGATCTTGGAAGTGACACAATGGTAGGTGGTGAAGGCTTCTCATCAAATAAAGCACCATGGTTTGATAGAAATAATTACATATTTTTTAGACTCAGTATGCAGACATATCTTTGTGCTTTGGGATACGGCATTTGGGATTCAGTAGATAGTGGATACACAATACCCACCACTTCTCCAACCGATGTTGCTAGTAAGAAACTGTTTGAGAATGACTCAAAAGCAAAGAATGCTATCATGTGTAGATTAGTATATAGTGAACTGGTAAAGATTATGAGTTGTAAAATGGCAAAAGAAATATGGGAAAAACTAAGGATCATTAATGAAGGAGACGTTAAGATCAAGGAGAAAAAGTTACAAACACATCGAGCTCAGTTCGAAGTATTAAATATGAATGACGATGAGAACATAGAGGCATATATGCTAAGAGTTAATGAATTCATTAATGCGATTAGAGGACTCGGTGAGGAAATCAAAGATTTTGTCATCATGAAAAAGGTATTAAGATCTCTTCCCTAAAGATTTGATTCTAAAGTTTTAGCTATAGAAGAAGCTAAAGATCTAAATTCTTTTAGTATGGATGAGATGCATGGTTCTTTGACTGCATATGATATGAGAATAGGAAAATATAAACCCATAAATAGATAAGCTACTTTTAAAGCCCATAAAATATGAAAGCAAAACAAGAATCCAAATAAGAAGAGACATCAAATGAAATGGAAGCAAAATTTGTTCGAAAACTAAAAAGGGGAAAAGGAAAATACAGAGGAAAGTTATCATTTAAATGTTTCAATTGTGGAGGCGTTGGGCATTTTGTAGCTAAATGTCCACTTAATGATAAGAACAAAAGTGATGAAGGATCGCACCAAGAAAGAAGTGACTAGAAGAAAAAAACAAATTTTAGAAAAGGCAACTTCAAGAAGAAAAGTTTCATCTCCAAGAATGTCAGTTCATCAGAAGACAGCTGCGGTGAGGATTCTAAAAAGGAAATATGTGAAGCTTTTTTCATGGCACTCAAAGAAGAAAAAATAGAAAAAGAACAAGAATGTGATGAAGAAGAAATTGATGCAGAAGTAAATTTGGAAGAGGAACTAATTGCAGCTCTGGATGAATTGAAGATAGAAAGGAAAAATAATAAGAAAATTTTAAGAAATCTTGAGGATGCAAATGAAATCATAACCATTTTGAAAGTACAGATAGAAGAATCCAAGAAAATATCTGAAGATCTCGAAGTGCAAATAACCATGAAAATAGATTATTGCAGCAAGCTAGAAGAAGAGACTGTTGGTTTAAGGATGCAGATAGAAGAGATGAATCGTAAAATTAGTTGTTATCACAAACGTGAAGAAATTTCTATGAATATGGATAAGATCATAAAAAACCAAAAGACTACAGGCATCAAATTTGGTTTGGGTTTTGACGAAGGATAATCATCAAATGGATAAAAGGCCATAAATGAAGAATCCATAAAGAATGAAGATAAGAAACAGGTTGATCAAGAAAAATTGACTCATGCAAAAGAAAGCAATAATGCTTCTACGACAACATGGCAAAGACCATCAACCAGGTTCAATCATCTCTTTTCTAGTTACTATTTTAAATGCAATGGTTATGGACATAAGATTTTAGATTGCAAGTATAATGTAGGACCAAGGAATTTTACCAATAGAAATGTTTTGTCACCTTTGATGGATTATGCAATAGAATGTTATAACTATCATAATTTTGGGCACATTGCAAGAAATTGTCGAAGTACATTTGCATCAAATCAATTTCAGGGAAGAAAATTTCAACCAAATGGAATGAGACAAAATAGAAAATTTCTTGAAAAACATGCACAAGCTAATGAAAAAGAAAAGTCAAAACAAGATCCCAAAACTGTAATCAAACCAAAGTGAAAAGAAAAAGAGCGATCTAAGGAAGAAAAAGAATCCATGATCGTACAAACAACATTTAAAGCACAAAATAAATCTGCACCATGGATACTTGATAGTGGATGCTCCAGTCATATGACAGGTGACAAACATAAATTTGAGAAGTTGCAGCAATATGAAGGTGGTTCAGTAAAATTTGGAAATAATGATGGAGCTAAGATAGTTGGCAAAGGTTCAATTAAGATCAGTGACAAAAAAATAAAGTCAAAAGAAGTCTTGTTTGTGGTTGGTCTGAAGCATAACTTGTTGAGCGTAAGTCAGATTTGTGATAGAGGTCATGAAGTGATTTTTAAGAAGCAAGGTTGTGAAGTCAGAAAAGCAAACAGTGGAAAGTTGATAGCAACTAGATCGAGCACATATGGCAACCTGTACACTCTCTCAGAGACTTCAAAAGGAGCTTGCTTGATTGGAAAGGAAGAAGAAAATTGGTTGTGGCACAAGAGGCTCAGTCATATCAATTTTGACAATCTAGTAAAAATCAGCTCAAAAAAGGTAGTGAGAGATATTCCCACCATTGGAAAACCATCAAATAGAATTTGTGCTTCATGCCAAAAGGGGAAGCAAACTAGAGTCTCATTTAAAATAAAAGAGTACTACACAATCAAACCTTTGGAACTAATACATACTAATTTATGTGGACCCATGAGAACGCAAAGCATAAATGGTGACAAATATTTTATGTTGTGTATAGATGACTATTCTAGGATGACATGGGTATTATTTTTGAAGCATAAATCAAAAGCTTTTGAGATGTTCAAGGTTTTCAAAAACCAAGTTGAGAATCAAACAGGAAAAAGGATTAAATGTTTAAGATCAAATAGAGGAGGAGAGTTCATTTCAAAGGATTTTACAGAGTACTATGAAAAATATGGTATTAGGAGACAATTTTCAATAGCCAGGACACCTCGGCAGAATGGTGTGGTAGAAAGAAAGAACAGGACAGTGCAGGAAATGGCACGAACTATGTTGACTGAGAGCAAAGTAGAAGACAAAATTTGGAAAGAGGCAGTCCATACTGTGGTATACATCCAAAATAGGTGTATGTTGAGGACGCATGAAAGCAAAACTCCTTATGAGTTGTGGTTCGGTAAAAAGACAACAGTAAGATACTTTAAAGTTTTTGGCAGCAAGTGTTACATCAAAAGAATTGAAGAAAACCTTGGTAAGCTTGAAGATAGAGCGGATGAAGGTATTTTTCTTGGCTATTCATCAAAAAGCAAAACTTACAAATGCTACAACAAGAGGCTAAGGAAAATTGTGGATAGTGTCGATGTTAAATTTGATGAAGGTAGGGAACGAGTAATTAGCTATGAAGAGAACTACCCAATTTATGAAGAGGTTATTGAAGGAGATGAGGAAAAGGAAACGAAAAAGAAACAAAAAATTGACTCAGATGATTCAAATAGTGATTCAGAAGTGGAAAAAAATAAGAAATTCAAAATAGGTAGCTGGCAGAAAGATCATCCTAGAGAGCAAATAATTGGAGACCCCACAGTTGGTGTTTAGACAAGAAAAAGAGTAGTAAATAACTACTCTCTATTATCTAGCATTGAGACCAAAAATGTTGTTGACGCAAGCAAAGATGAAAGTTGTATGAAGGCAATAAATGAAGAATTAGATTAGATTGAGAAAAATAAAACTTGGGAGTTAGTACCAAGACCTGCAAATAAAAATATAATCGGTACTAAATGGGTCTCTCGAAACAAATTGAATGAAGACGGATAGGTAGTCAGGAATAAAGCAAGATTGGTATTTAAAGGCTATGCACAAGTTGAAGGTATTGACTTTGAGGAAACCTTTGCACCTGTGGATAGACTAGAGGCAATTAGAATGTTTCTAGCTTTAGCAGTTTACAAGAATTTCAAATTTTATCAAATGGATGTGAAATCATCATTTTTGAATGGGAAACTTGAAGAAGAGGTTTATATTGAGCAGCCAGATGGTTTCCAACTTGGTGATGATCCCAAATTGGTTTACAAGTTGAAGAAAGCATTATATGGCTTAAAACAGGAACCCTAAGCACGGTATGCAAGGCTAGACAACTATCTTACTCAACAAGGGTTCAAGAAAGGTATGGTGGATAGTAATTTGTATGTCAAAATAGAAAATGGCCATATTATTGTTCTTGTTGTACATGTAGATGATATCATATTTGGTAGCAGCAAAGATGAGTCATGTAAATATTTAGAAAATAAGATGCAGAAAGAATTTGAAATGTCAATGATTGGTGAACTTTCGTATTTCCTCGGGTTGCAAGTTAATCAAAATGAGAAGGGCATATTTATTTCTCAAATTAAATATGTGAAAGAGATGCTAAAAAAGTTCACAATGGAGGATTGTAAGCCAGTTAGCACTCCCATAATGACAAAGTTGCAAGTTGAGCAAGGATGACAAATCTCCACATGTTGATCAAACCATGTACAGATCTATGATTGGGAGCTTAATGTACTTGACAGCTGCCAGACCAGATATTTTACAGGCAGTATCCATGGTAGCACAATTTCAGGCTAGTACTAGGGAGACTCATGTGACAACAATGAAGAGGATTCTTCAGTACCTCAATGGTACTATGGAGTATGGGTTATGGTATCTAAAAGGTAAGGACTTCACCCTTATTGCATATTCAGATGCAGATTGGGCAGGATGTGTAGATGATAGAAAGAGTACCAATGGAGGTTCATTCTATCTTGGATACAGGTTGGTCGCGTGGCACAGTAAGAAACAAGAGTCAGTCCTTATCCACAGCAGAGGCAGAATATATTGCAGCAACAACATGTTGTACGTAGGTATTATGGATGAAAAAAACCCTAAAAGATATTGGTATTAACTTCAGTGAGCCAATTTCAGTTAAGTGTGATAACACTAGTGCCATTAACATCTCAAAGAATTCGGTTATGCATTCTCGCACAAAACATATGGCTATACGGTATCACTTTTTGAGGGAAAAAGTTGCGAAAGGTGAGGTTAAGTTGGATTTTGTTCCAACAAGAGAGCAAGTAGCAGATATCTTCACAAAATTGTTGTCCAAGGAAGTCTTTGAGTACCTTCGCAATAAATTGGGAGTGTTCACACTTCCCAAGAATTGACAAGCTATCGGGACCACATTCTTAGGGGGAGCATTTGTGTATTTGTTTATCTTTTTTCTCATGTTTGTGATTTTTGCTAAGTGTAATAATTTTTTCCTGAGAATGTTGTGCATGGACTCAGGGGGAGTTTGCAGTAGCCCTTTGGTATTGTTGTCAAAGGGGGAGAAGAGTTACAGGAAATTACACATGTGTTGCCAACAATTCCAAAGGGGGAGATTATTGAGCAAGGTGCAACGACAATATTGTCATTATTGTCAACACAATCAGATAGATCAGTTGATGCAGTGGATAGGAGTTCAGAGGTTATTCAGAGTATGTACAGTGATGTTAAATGCTTATGAGGATGTTTTTGATGTTTGGGTGAAGTTGTTACAGGTTGTTTGTGCAAAGTTGAAAAAATTGTCATGTTGTGGCTGCTCCACAATATACCCCAAAATTGGGGACCCACATTTTTGCATATTTTCCAAGAAGACCGAAGTGGCCCATATGCTAAAGATCAAAGAAAAAGAAAAACATCGCAAGGAGAAAAAAAGTGTCACGATATCGTGACATGTAGCATTTTTGCAACTCAAAAAGGGCAGGCAGGTAGAGAAAAAAAAGTGTCATGATATCGCGACATGTTGCATTTTCACCAAAGGAATAGAGTAGTTGACAGTGCGTCTAATATTAGTGATGAACACCAGGATAGTGAAACTGAAGACTGCATAGTGACGTGGACCTATAAGGAATAAATCAAAGATTGAATAAGGTAATTTGTCACATAAGGCCAAATTCAATGAATAAGACAAAACATTACATAAGGAATCTTTAATGAGTTGAAATCATCTAAGATGGTCGTTACACATGGAAATAAGAGGACGCATGCCCATGTGGAGAAAAGGAAACGAAGGGCCACAAAATAAAAATGAAAAGACTTTTTGGAAACAAAAAACACATGCATGCACAAGGGAAAGAGAAAACGAACAATCATGGAAGGAGAAAACGAACAGTCATGGTAGGAGAAACAATTTTTTTTTAGAGGTTTTAAATATGCCATTCAAAGAGGCCATATGTGGTTGGTGCTTCTTTCTGTTGGTGTAGATAAATTAGGGGTTGGTGCTCCTTTCTGTTGGTGCAAATAAACAATTTTCCCTAAGAAAGTAAAAGTTGACAGAAAAATAGAAACAAAAAATAATAATAATAATAAAAAAATGACAGGTGCAATTTTGGAACCTTACCTCTCTTCTGCTCAAATCGGTTGTATTTTTCACCCAAATCGACTGTATTTTCCGCCCAAATTGGCTGTTTCTGATTTGGCCCGGTACCTTTAAGCACAAAAACATAAATTTCAATCAATTTTTGAATCTAAAAAAAAATAGGGGACAAGGTCCCATCGTGATCGCCACTGAAAGCATGAGATTCCAAAAGAAAAACAGTATTGAGATGCAATATAAACAAAGACTAACTCGATGCATGAAATAGGACAAACGTAATCAAATCAAGATAAAACATAAAGAGGAAGCAGGAGCACATCCCTTTTATATTAATTCCAAACTCAGTTACAATCCATCTCCTCCCCTTTTAGGGGCTAGGAGTGTTAGCATGTTTTTGATTACAATCGTGATCAATACTCCTTCTTCCGCATGCCCACATTTGAAATGGGCGGGCCAAAGTGTTGCCGTCGCTTATGCTGATAAATCCTTGCTTCTCGTTGCTTATCCTGCGTTCAGAGACACAATGACATTGTTAGTAGCACCTGTTGCAAAGAAGAAGAACTTGTTCTCTAAAAATGATAAAAGATACATGTAAAATATTAGCTAAATCGATGAGTAAAATGGATTTTAACAACCTGCACGTTTGACAGAAACCAAAAACTTTACCAGAGGGCCACTGCCATTGACACAGTCAGCCAATCTGCATTCAACTAACAAAAAGTGTAGAATGTAAAGCATGATAATATTCGATAAATGTCTTCTGCAATCCAGATTGTGAGCTATCTAAACAACGTAGAACGTAATGTAGGATATATTCGATAAACTATTTAAACAGTCAGCCGATCTACATTCCAATTAGACGTCGCTACCTGCAAGTTAGTGGGATAGCAAAAGTCGCGAGAGCATGATAATATTCGACAGAGGTCTTCTAAAATCTAGATTGTGAGCTATTTAAACAGCATAAAGCGTAATGCAGGATATATTCGATAAACTATTTAAACAGTCAACCGATCTGCATTCCAATTAGACGTCGCTACCTGCAAATTAGTGGGATAGCTAAAGCCGCGAGAGCATGATAATATTTGATAGAGGTCTTCTGAAATCTGGATTGTGAGCTATCTAAACAGCGTAGAACGTAATGCAGGATAAACACGCGATGCGATGGAATAGACTAACATGCAACTAACAAAAAGTGTGGGGTGCCCAAGCGGGCTGCCCCCGTTAAAACTTGACTTTGACGCCAATCCACTAGGGATGGGCCCAAAATCTCAAAGAATGTGGTGTCGTCGAATTGATGGATCAAATGTGGTAAAATGTCGGGTTTAGGTCTGGATCCATGCTTCTAAAAGCCACCCAATAACCTCTCTTGCGAAAGAGATTAGGGGTGTAGAAGAGATGAATCAAAAAGGAGTGCAATCGGGTGTTTAATTTGGCAGCACTTCGTTGCTTTAAAATGTCTACCAACTTGTCTCTTTTTTTGGGTGGGAAAAGTCCACCATTTTATAGACCCATGGGGTCTCTTTGGAAGGGCACGCATGGATGCCACGTGGTGGCCATGCCTTCCCAATAGGGAGGAGACTCCTCCCTGACTTGGGCTTACATGACTGCCTTTGTGACAGTCCTCTAACTGCCAATCTGCCCACCTACGCGCGCATGCACGATAGGAGGCAATAATTGACTGTCTTCGGCTGTCACTCGTTTAATGTCCATTTTTAATGGTTTAATGTTTGCTTTCAAATGCTTAAAATCTGCCTTTGATTGGTTTAAGTCTGCCCAGGCATAAATGCGAAGTTTTTGTCACGATATCGTGACGTCGCGATATCGTGACACCAAAAGGGAAACAGGGCGTAGTGGTAGGAGCTGTCGCAATATCGTGACAGTCACGACATCGCGACAGTGTGACATCATGACTGTCGTGATATCGCGATAGCGCGACATCGTGACTATCGCGATATCGCGACAGCGTGACGTCGCGACTATTGTGATATCGCGACTGTCGTAATATTGCGACAACGTGACGTCGTGACTGTCGTGATATCGCAACCGTCACGATATCACGACAGTGCAACATTTGCCTAAGTGCAGCATTTGCTTAAGTGCAGCATTTGCTTAAGTGTTAAAAGCTTGAGCCGGACTTGGAGGATACATTCGATAGTTGGGCCTTCTCACCAGGGAAGGTAAAACGGTCGAAGAAAGCAAACGGAAAATAACCAAAGCACTATCATGTAACTGGATTGGTACCTTCAAAAACTATTGTGTAAGTGGCTAGGACCACTTTTTGACCTCTGAGGGCTGCCCTGAAGGCTGTGTGTGTCAATGCGATCAGTGTTTGTAGTCACATAATCAGATTGGTGTTGTTTTGGTGTCTACACTCACCTATTTCTATCATTTTTTTAAGCTCTTTCAAGTTCAACAAATCAAAATGCTAACTACTGATCACTGTTTAGATGCTAAATTTTGAGCATTAATTGTAGTCCATGCATTTATATAGTCCAAAAGATAACTAATGTTTAGATGCTATCCAAAGCCTATGCACTAACTTGATATATAGGTGTTGTCTGAACATTGTTGCTGTTACCTATATCTACCGTGCAATACTTCCTCAATATTGGTTCACCCTTAATTTGGTTGATACTTTGAGTCAAATGGATCTAGATTCTTAATCTACATTGCATTGAGTTAGATGGATTCTTTCTTCCTTACATTTCTTAGATTTGAAAGTTTACCTTTTCCTTTGTTATTATGCCTTTATATTATTATAAAGGACTACTTATTTGACATGAATAACCTTAGGCCTTTATCTATTCCATAATTTGGATGCTTAGATTCAATGCTTGTGTAGTCTTCTTTGTAAACTCGTTGCTTACCTTTTCCTCTAAATAAAAATTTGAATGTTGGTTGCTTAGCTCACTGCTTTGATGCTCAACCTATTAAGCTTCTATATTGAATTTACTCGTATTCTTCAACCTATATTCTTAATTTCTACACTTTAGTATCTTCTTCACTAAATCGTTATATGATTGTCAATGTCAAACCTATTTTCAAAGTCAATATAATATGACCTAAATATTTAATACCTTTAAAATTCCTTAAGTCAAGGTCTCACTTCAAGACCTATTCTTCTTATGTCAAGGTTTGTCTTCAAGACCTAAATTTTATTTATCAATGTCAAAGTCTATCTTCAAGACCTAAAATTTCTTTATAAATTTCAAGGTCTATCTATAATACCTAAAATCCTTTTGATGTCAAAGGTTGGCTATTTACCTATAATGATCAAATATCTTAAAGTTGATTCACCCTCCAATAGATGAGTCATTTTCTTCACTAGTCATTATCCAATTGTGGAACTCTATAGCTAAGTCCTAGCCTTCACTAGTTTTTATTTCAACCGTGGAAATACTCTATCATTTCTACTTACTTTGACCTTATAATAGAGTCCATGTCTATCCCCCTTAAAAGTAGATAAAATCTAATCCAATTCTATCAAACTAGATAAAATTGATTTTATATACAGCTAAATAATTTCAACCTATGTAAGAAACTACATGTTGTAGCTTTGATACCACTGATGGATTTTTAAGCCTTAATGTTAATGTAAAACTCATAGACTAAATTCCACAAGATCAAATATAATTTAGCCACAATATAATAAGGTCAAGATAATTATATAAGTAGAATAATATGAGCAAATTAATATGTATATAAAGGCTTCTAATATATTAAATAAAATTCACTAATAAATAACAATTTGAATGTAAATAGCCTAAATCATACATGAATAAAGCATGTATCACATCTTACAATATTAATTGCTCAAATGTATTCTATTTTTATTACCCCACTTCTTCTTACAAATATAACACTTGATAATCAATATGTATATAAGTTGTCTCTTGTATGATCCTCTACGGAGTATTATATAGCCATAGTAGAATGACTCTTTAGCTACTTGACCATTCCTTTCCATATGCCAAGTATTACGACTCTTGGATTCTCTACTTGACAATTGCATACACATGACTCTATCTTGTATGCACACCTAGACATGACTCTTCACTTTTCACACTTTAATATAAGGTTACTTGTGCACATAAAATCACATTACACTTGCATACTCACTCGCATGATACTTGTGCATTTTATGCACATACACACTTGCATAACACTTGTGCATTTCTGACACTTTACAAAATTACACAAAATATTAATCACACTCTAAACTAAGACTCAACCCTAATCTAATATTTACAAGATGTACCATGAAGGTACCATGGGGATACATTAGCATGTACCAAATAATGTAATATACTCTAATAAAATATAAGATTAAACTCCAAAATAAATAAGGTTTGTGCTAGATAGAAGTGGATCTTAGGAGGAATCTTGGTCATACAATTTTCCTTAGAAACATAGGTGTTTGTGAAAGTATATATTAAACATAGTATTAGTGTTATTATTTGTATTCCCCGTAATCACAAAGTGAGAAGAGGAAAGAGAAAAGGTGTTAGGATCTTCCCTTAATGCTCCTCATTTTTCCCTCCTCACATTTTTGGTGAAAACCACAATGATTCCCAAAAGTTCTTTTATTTCTTAGCCATACCTTAATCAAGATAAAATCAACATCATTTTAATCAAGATCACTTAAATATTGTTTGTGTAGTTAGAGCATCAATATTAAAAATAATATAACCAAGGGCTATTCCTACTAAGGATTGTACATGATCCTCTTGTTGAGCAAGGTGTAGATACAATATTGTCATTGTTGTCAACACAATCAGATAGATTGGTTGATGCAATGGATAGGAGTTCAGAGGTTATTCAGAGTATGTACAATGATGTTAAATGCTTATGAGGATATTTTTGATGTTCGGGTGAAGTTGTTATAGGTTGTTTGTGCTAAGTTGAAAAAATTATCATGTTGTGGCTACTTCACAACGTACCCCAAAATTGGGGACCCACCTTTTTGCATATTTTCCAAGAAGGCCGAAGTGGACCATATGCTAAAGATCAAAGAAAAAGCAAAACACCGCAAGGAGAAAAAAAGTGTTGCGATATCGTGACATGTTGCATTTTTGTGGTCCAAAGCAAAGATAAAGAGCAAGAAAAAAAAAGTGTTGCGATATCGTGACATGTAGCATTTTCGTGACTCAAAAAGGGCAGGCAGGCAGAGAAACAAAAGTGTCATGATATTGCGACATGTTGCATTTTCACCAAAGGAACAGAGTAGTTGACAGTGCGTCTGATATTAGTGATGAACACAAGGATAGTGAAACTAAAGACTGCATAGTGACGTAGACCTATAAGGAATAAATCAAAGATTGAATAAGGTAATTTGTCACATAAGGACAAAATTCAATGAATAAGACAAAACGTTACATAAGGAATCTTTAATGATTTGAAATAATCTAAGATGGTCGTTACACATGGAAAGAAGCGAAGTGGCCCATATGTTGAGGACGCATGAAAGCAAAACTTCTTATGAGTTGTGGTTCGGTAAAAAGACAACAGTAAGATACTTTATAGTTTTTGGCAGCAAGTGTTACATCAAAAGAACTGAAGAAAACCTTGGTAAGCTTGAAGATAGAGCGGATGAAGGTATTTTTCTTGGCTATTCGTCAAAAAGCAAAACTTACAAATGCTACAACAAGAGGCTAAGGAAAATTGTGGATTATGTCGATGTTAAAGTTGATGAAGGTAGGGAACGAGTAATTAGCTATGAAGAGAACTACCCAATTTATGAAGAGGTTATTAAAGGAGATGAGGAAAAGGAAAAGAAAAAGAAACAAAAACTTGACTCAGATGATTCAAATAGTGATTCAGAAGTGGAAGAAAATAAGAAATTCAAAATAGGTAGCTGGCAGAAATATCATCCTAGAGAGCAAATAATTAGAGACCCCACAGTTGGTGTTCAGACAAGAAAAAGAGTAGTAAGTAACTACTCTCTATTATCTAGCATTGAGACCAAAAATGTTGTTGACACAAGCAAAGATGAAAGTTGGATGAAGGCAATAAATGAAGAATTAGATCAGATTGAGAAAAATAAAACTTGGGAGTTAGTACCAAGACCTGCAAATAAAAATATAATCGGTACTAAATGGGTCTTTCGAAACAAATTGAATGAAGACGGATAGGTAGTCAGGAATAAAGCAAGATTGGTATTTAAAGGCTATGCACAAGTTGAAGGTATTGACTTTGAGGAAACCTTTGCACCTGTGGCTAGACTAGAGGTAATTAGAATGTTTCTAGCTTTAGCAATTTACAAGAATTTCAAATTTTATCAAATGGATGTAAAATCATCATTTTGAATGGGAAACATGAAGAAGAGGTTTATATTGAGCATCCAGATGGTTTCCAACTTGGTGATGATCCCAACCTAGTTTACAAGTTGAAGAAAGCATTATATGGCTTAAAATAGGAACCCTAAGAACGGTATGCAAGGCTAGACAACTATCTTACTCAACAAGGGTTCAAGAAAGGTATGGTGGATAGTAATTTGTATGTCAAAATAGAAAATGGCCATATTATTGTTCTTGTTGTATACGTAGATGATATCATATTTGGTAGTAGCAAAGATGAGTCATGTAAAGATTTAGCAAATAAGATGCAGAAAGAATTTGAAATGTCAATGATTGGTGAACTTTCATATTTCCTCGGGTTGCAAGTTAATCAAAATGAGAAGGGCATATTTATTTCTCAAATTAAATATGTGAAAGAGATGCTAAAAAAGTTCACAATGGAGGATTGTAAGCCAATTAGCACTCCCATAATGACAGGTTGCAAGTTGAGAAAGGATGACAAATCTCCACATGTTGATCAAACCATGTACAGATCTATGATTGGGAGCTTACTGTACTTGACAGCTACCAGACCAGATATTTTACAGGCAGTATCCATGGTAGCACAATTTCAGGCTAGTACCAGGGAGACTCATGTGACAACAGTGAAGAGGATTCTTTAGTACCTCAATGGTACTATGGAGTATGGGTTATGGTATTCGAAAGGTAAGGACTTCACCCTTATTGCGTATTCAGATGCAGATTGGGCAGGATGTGTAGATGATAGAAAGAGTACCAATGGAGGTGCATTCTATCTTGGAGACAGGTTGGTCGCGTAGCACAGTAAGAAACAAGAGTCAATCCTTATCCACAGCGGAGGTAGAATATATTGCAGCGACAACATGTTGTACGTAGGTATTATGGATGAAACAAACCCTAAAAGATATTGGTATTATCTTCAGTGAGCCAATTTCAGTTAAGTGTGATAACACTAGTGCCATTAACATCTCAAAGAATTCAGTTATGCATTCTCGCACAAAACATATGGCTATACGGTATCACTTTTTGAGGGAAAAAGTTGCGAAAGGTGAGGTTAAGTTGGATTTTGTTCCAACAAGAAAGCAAGTAGCAGATATCTTCACAAAATTGTTGCCCAAGGAAGTCTTTGAGTACCTTCGCAATAAATTGGGAGTGTTCACACTTCCCAAGAATTGACAAGCTATCGGGACCACATTCTTAGGGGTAGCATTTGTGTATTTGTTTATCTTTTTTCTCATGTTTGTGATTTTTGCTAAGTGTAATAATTTTTTCCTAAGAATGTTGTGCATGGACTCAGGGGGAGTTTGCAGTAGCCCTTTGGTATTGTTGTCAAAGGGGGAGAAGAGTTACAGGAAATTACACATGTGTTGCCAACAATTCCAAAGGGGGAGATTATTGAGCAAGGTGCAACGACAATATTGTCATTATTGTCAACACAGTCAGATAGATCAGTTGATGCAGTGGATAGGAGTTCAGAGGTTATTCAAAGTATGTACAGTGATGTTAAATGCTTATGAGGATGTTTTTGATGTTTGGGTGAAGTTGTTACAGGTTGTTTGTGCAAAGTTGAAAAAATAGTCATGTTGTGGCTGCTCCACAACATACCCCAAAATTGGGGACCCACCTTTTTGCATATTTTCCAAGAAGACCGAAGTGGCCCATATGCTAAAGATCAAAGAAAAAGCAAAACACCGCAAGGAGAAAAAAAGTGTCGCGATATCGCGACATGTTGAATTTTCGCGGTCCAAAGCAAAGAGAAAGAGCAAGAAGGAAAAAGTGTAGCGATATCATGACATGTAGCATTTTTGCGACTCAAAAAGGGCAGGCAGGTAGAGAAAAAAAAGTGTCATGATATCGCGACATGTTGCATTTTCACCAAAGCAACAGAGTAGTTGACAGTGCGTCTAATATTAGTGATGAACACCAGGATAGTGAAACTAAAGACTGCATAGTGACGTGGACCTATAAGGAATAAATCAAAGATTGAATAAGGTAATTTGTCACATAAGGCCAAATTCAATGAATAAGACAAAACATTACATAAGGAATCTTTAAAGAGTTGAAATCATCTAAGATGGTCATTACACATGGAAATAAGAGGACGCATGCCCATGTGGAGAAAAGGAAACGAAGGGCCACAAAATATAAACGAAAAGACTTTTTGGAAACAAAAAACACATGCATGCACAAGGGAAAGAGAAAACAAACAGTCATGGAAGGAGAAAACGAACAGTCATGGTAGGAGAAACAATTTTTTTTTAGAGGTTTTAAATATGCCATTTAAAGAGGCCATATGTGGTTGGTGCTTCTTTCTGTTGGTGTAGATAAATTAGGGGTTGGTGCTCCTTTCTGTTGGTGCAAATAAACAATTTTACCTAAGCAAGTAAAAGTTGACAGAAAAATAGAAACATAAAATAATAATAATAAAAAAAAAATGATAGGTGCAGTTTTGGAACCTTACCTCTCTTCTGCTCAAATTGGCTGTCTTTTCCGCCCAAATAGGTTGTATTTTCTGCCCAAATAGGCTATTTCTTATTTGGCCCGGTACCTTTAAGCACAAAAACATAAATTTCAATCAATTTTTGAATCTAAAAAAAAAACAGGGGACAGGGTCCCACCATGATCGCCACTGAAAGCATGAGATTTCGAAAGAAAAACAGTATTGAGATGCAATATAAACAAAGACTAACTCGATGCATGAAATAGGACAAACGTAATCAAATCAAGATAAAACATAAAGAGGAAGCAGGAGCACAACCCTTTTATATTAATTCCAAACTCGGTTACAATCCATCTCCTCCCCTTTTAGGGGCTAGGAGTGTTAGCATGTTTTTGATTACAATCGTGATCAATACTTCTTCTTCCGCATGCCCACATTTGAAATGGGCGGGCCAAAGTGTTGCCGCCACTTATGCTGATAAATCCTTGCTTCTCGCTGCTTATCCTGCGTTCAGAGACACAATGACATTGTTAGTAGCACCTGTTGCAAAGAAGAAGAACTTGTTCTCTAAAAATGATAAAAGATACATGTAAAATATTAGCTAAATCGGTGAGTAAAATGATTTTAAACGACCTGCACGTTTGACAAAAACCAAAAAACTTTACCAGAGGGCCACTGCCATTGAAACAGTCAGCCAATCTGCATTCAACTAACAAAAAGCGTAGAACGTAAAGCATGATAATATTCGATAAATGTCTTCTAAAATCTAGATTGTGAGCTATCTAAACAACGTAGAACGTAATGCAGGATATATTCGATAAACTATTTAAGCAGTCAGCCGATCTGCATTCCAATTAGACGTCGCTACCTGTAAGTTAGTGGGATAGCAAAAGCCGCGAGAGCATGATAATATTCGATAGAGGTCTTCTGAAATCTAGATTGTGAGCTATTTAAATAGCATAAAGCGTAATGCAGGATATATTCGATAAACTATTTAAACAGTCAGCCGATCTGCATTCCAATTAGACGTCGCTACCTGCAAGTTAGTGGGATAGCTAAAGCCGCGAGAGCATGATAATATTTGATAGAGGTATTCTGAAATACGGATTGTGAGCTATCTAAACAGTGTAGAACGTAATGCAGGATAAACACGCAATGACAGAATAGACTAACATGCAACTAACAAAAAGTGTGGGGTGCCCAAGCGGGCTGCCCCCGTTAAAACTTGACTTTGACGCCAATCCACTAGGGATGGGCCCAAAATCTCAGAGAATGTGGTGTCGTCGAATTGATGGATCAAATGTGGTAAAATGTCGGGTTTAGGTCTGGATCCATGCTTCTAAAAGCCACCCAATAACCTCTCTTGCGAAAGAGATTAGGGGTGTAGAAGAGATGAATCAAAAAGGAGTGCAATCGGGTGTTTAATTTGGAAGCACTTCGTTTCTTTAAAATGTCTACCAACTTGTCTCTTTTTTTTGGTGGGAAAAGTCCACCATTTTATAGAACCATGGGGTCTCTTTGGAAGGGCATACAGGGATGCCACGTGGTGGCCATGCCTTCCCAATAGGGAGGAGAATCCTCCTTGACTTGGGCTTACATGACTGCCTTTGTGACAGTCCTCTAACTGCCAATATGCACACCTACGCACGCATGCATGGCAGGAGGCAATAATTGACTGTCTTCAGCTGTCACTCGTTTAATGTCCACTTTTAATGGTTTAATGTTTGCTTTCAAATGCTTAAAATTTGCCTTTGATTGGTTTAAGTCTGCCCAGGCATAAATGTGAAGTTTTTGTCGCGATATCGCGACGTCGCGATATCGCAACGTCGCAATATCGTGACACCAAAAGGGAAACAGGGCATAGTGGTAGGAGCTATCACAATATCGCGATAGTCACGACATCGCGATAGTGCGACGTCATGACTGTCGTGATATCGTGACAGTGCGATGTCCAATATCACGACTTGTGTTGTGTGATGTTCTCTTGTTATACTTGCTTTATTTGGTTTCAAGTTTTCATTGTTTTGGCTTTAAGAGTTGAATATTTAAGGTTTAAAGAGCTACACTGATTCACCCCCCCTCTCAGTGTCATTGTGAGACTAACACCTCTAAGTAACTGCAATATAAAACAATTAGCTATATTGGGTATATAGTGATCCTAGGATACCAACTGCCCATATAGGGTCTCATATGTACTCATGCTTGATAAGGAGTATATCATAGTGGGATAGTGGGAGTCATAAGAAGGATTTCTATTACCTCTCATGTACAATCCTTGGACCATGTATCCAAAATATCACTTCCACATATCATTGGCTACCCGTTTGCCAATTATCTCCCATATATCAATATGTATATAGAGAGTGGTTAGGTATATAAGGAGGTCCCTAAGTTATATAGGTCAGGTTAATATATCAAGGGAAGGTGATATAAGGATATCAAAATATCTTTCCTATTCTCCTTTCATCAACTTTATAAATGAAATTTAATCCCCATTTCCCAAAACCATTACTGAGTGACTCTATATGGTATGTAGTGTTGCTCACAATTTATCTACTAAACGTGATCCCTTGGATAAGAGCTAAGAGACTCAAATCATTTATGAAAATCCTATTTGTGAAGAATATTGGGGATATCCTCCCATCAGTTTCTTGTACCATATCCATGATGATCAAGGGAGATTAGTCTTAAAATACCTTAACCAAATGGTTGCTTTTATATATAAACATAAAGAGCTTCTAATAGCTATGTTCAAGAAATTATTGATCCCATAACCAGAACTGTTAGGGAAGGTTCACTCTTCAACTGCACCTAACTACCAAACTCTAATAAAATGAATCCCTCCTTTGGATACTTGAACATTAGCCATAATGCATCTACTTCTAGTTATCCTTACTCTAATATTCCAACCATAACCACTTTCGTGGATGGTAGGGCATAAAATCCCCCATTATTTTTGGATGGTCACTTATCCCTTCCTCCTCTTGAGGAGTTTTTAGGGGTCAATGTGAGTTTCCCCATGTATCAACAAGTGAATACATATTATATCCCCAAATCAAACGTACTTCCTAATGCTCCAACTTCTTAGCCTTGTATCAATCATCTTTCTCTTGTAACAAATTTGAATGTAGGTTTTGATTAAAATTACATTCCCACAATCATTCATTCTACATCTTCAAGTCCTTTTATATCAAGTGGATTGGGGATGGGTCATATGATGTTGAATTCAATATCGTATGATTAAATATCCCAATCTCATCCTTTCATTAGATACCACGGTCATCTCATCCCTTAACACACACCTCATATGCCATTAAATCCCCTTTATTCTAAAATTCAAACCTTAACCTCCCAATTAGATAAGATTAAAGAACAAATTTCTCCATCCAAAGGTCTTCATCTAGTCATAGGTGCTCTTATGAGGACTTGTGTAATCAGACTTTAGATCCTATTAAGGCTAGTTACCCTTTTTATTCTAACTTTGAAACACCTAAGTTTTAGTTATACAAAGAAAAATAGGATCCTACCAATCACCTTAGGCTTTTATGCAATACCTATAGTGACATTGCATACGATGAGAGGTCATTGCTCAAAATATTTTGAAAAGACTTATTGGATCTACTTTAGAATGATATTATTAAATATCTAGGTATACTCTTAATACCTTCAAGGATCTTGTCAAGTTAATTGTCTAATAGTTCTCCATATACATTGAGAAGGTCATAATTAGTGATCTATATAAACTTAATAAGAGAAAAAATAGAGATTCACATATTTCCTAGCTAGGTGGTGCACCGTAGTTGGAAGGCTCTAATATTCCCCCCATAAATGGACCTCTTCAACATTTTCATAGGCAACCTCAATGAATAATTGGACTTCTACCTAGAGACAACCAATGTATCATTTTCAAAGGTGTCATAGAGATGACCCAAAGAGTGGAATCCATCATCTTAAAAAAAGGGTATATTAAATATAAATACAAGAAGAAGGAATATAAGTCATCCTCCCACAAAATGATATTATACAAAAATTCACATGTTTTAGACAATGGAGTCACTTATTAGCACCAAGCCAATAATGTGGATACCATAATGACCCTTCAAAAGCTTATCCTAAGTAAGTTGCAATAGTTCAATCCCAAGATAAATTTCATCCCATTGGACCAAATCACCTTTGGCCATTCTAAAATAGACTTTTGATGAAAAAATGGTGGACCTTCCACCTATCATCTTATAGGCCCTAACAAGAAAAATCCTTATTGGTTTTGCCCTAAGGAACAATGCACCTTTCATTGAGACAATGGGTATGCAACCAATAAATATAAGACCCTTAGAAATATCGTCCAATACCTGATAGATAAAGGTCAATTTGCTTTTAGCGACTTTGATTTTCAATCTTTATCTAATCAAGATATTAGAATATCCTAAGTTTCGTTGCCAATCCATGATCATGAGGTAACATAGAATGTTTAATATCAAACTATCCCATCCACAAATAAAAACTTAGTGGGATAATCCATTCTTTCAATCACTCTTTCTCCATATGTATTATCATAAGCTAACAAAACATGAATCCTCTATCAGATAAACCCCCTAAACTTCATTTGGTCCTCCACTCAAGAAAGGTTTATTCCTTTAGAGGTCTAAATTTAATCATACAATCAAACAACAATGATAAGGGTACTTTTAATTTTTAACAACAATTGGAAAGTACCTTGGCTAAAAAAAATCTCCTTAACCTTTTAAGAACCTCTCTAATGCACATAGATATCTTACTCAAGCTCTTGAGTGAATAATTTATTCCTCAATATTTAAACCTAATGATCTTACTTCCATGGTGGGGTCCATTGGGGTAAACCATACACAAATATCATTCTATGAGGGTGACATTCCATCCAACTCTATGGTCAAAGAGATCCCTCTCTATATTATAGGTTATATCAACATATGTATCAAAGATATTCTCATTGATAATGGATTAATCCTTAATATGTGTAGCATAAAATTCATTAGCAACATTGGGCTTGCTAAGCAAGATTTGAAAAACTTTAATTTGGTTATTAGAATATTTGATAATGGAGAGCATAAGGCCAATGAAACTATAGTATCACCCCTTAAAGTTAGACCCCACATTATTAATACCCTCTTCTATGTCATACTTTGTGATCTAAATTATAATATTCTTCTAGGAAGACTATGGATCTATGCAATGGAGGCCATTCCTTCCATATTCAATTAGTGCCTTAAATATTAATATCAAGGCAAGACAATCCATATTCTAGTTGATCCCAAACCTTTTGCTTATTTTCAAATGATAGAGGTCGAGAATACAAAAATATATCTTTGCACATTCTTAAATTCATCTTCATCATCTTCTTATTTCTCTTAGGCTCCCATCAAAGATGCATTAAGGTTATTAACCTTAAATAATCAATATTTCGATAGTGAATCTAAAGTTAAAAATTATAATTCAATCAAAAAAAATATTCTAGTCAAGATAACAATCTACATATTTTAGACCTAGCTAGGCTCCTTCTATCTCCTCGAACCCTAATCTTACCCTCTAGGAAGGGTTAAATGGTATAGATAGGAATTTATTCATTTATTTGTGCTAGTACTATAAATAACAAGAAAATATATGGTAGTAATCCTTACTTGGTTGAACAATAGTATGCTTCATGCTACTTGTCAACCTTGTATCCCATACCAAAACAAATCCTTTCTAATGTGGGGTATAAATGGAAAGGATTAAGTATTCATGAATAGGGTATCAAAGAGCCCTTGGAGGGCAAAACTTAGCTGATATGCTATGGGATAGGATATATCCCTAGCCATAATGAACCTTTTCCCACTTATTTTTTGGTTGATTGTGATGATGAAGCCATTTGTTCCTTTGAGAAATCCCATAAATATATTGTGTACATACATTGGTGGGATTAGGATGAGGAGGACGAGGAGCCATCATGAATTTATAAACATCTTATCAATATTTGGTTTTGCGTAATCATTAGGTTTTGTTATTATTATAAGGTTAATAAAAGTATTTATTCTATGTGAAATATGAATAATCATATCTTCCATGAGTTTAAGAGGAGATGAAGATATAGTTAAAGATGAAATGTCAAGAGACTCTATGTGAATGTTATTTTTAGGGATGGGTTGTAAGATTAATATATATTAAATTCCAATGCATCATTTTATATTTTAATTCATTTATCATCCACTTGGATTCATGGCATAAATAGATGTGAGTTACATTATGGTATATTTACTATAACCTTGTAAGATTATTTTATTACCCTTAACTATTATATTAAGATTTGATTATTGAATATAGATAATTTTCTAACAGTGGTATTAGAGCCACAAAATTTTTGAGTCAGGATATCGGGACAATAGTTGCCATCTAATTACAAGACCAATTTTGCATTGGTGAAGCATTCATAAGTCGCATAAAAGGTAACAAATTTCACTTAGAAAACATGTTAAAGCCTTAAGTGAGGAGGAATAAAACTCATATTGTAAGGTATTAAATCATTCCACTATATCCATATATGTATATAAATATTCCTGTGTTTCTAAATAATGACCTATAAACCTTGTTTGCTATAAGAAATAAGCTAGATCTTGTGCCTTGCTTTATTTTATGTGCTTGATGTTGTCATTTTTTGCGTGAGCCATTTCAATTCTAGAATACCATTTACTTGTTGAAGTTCATCAAAGTTGTGTAACATTTATTGGGTTCTTTGAATTCAAATATTGTGAGATTATATGATTATTTCCTTCTATATTTATGCTAATTAGAACTTAAAACCACTAGAATATCCCACATTTAGGTCACATAATCCCTATAGTAGATTAAAAGACATTTTGGTTGTATTTCTCATTTATTTTACCCTCATATGTTGTCTGTGCCAGACCTGTAGTTTGTTAGAACTATTATTTAAATAATATCAAATATTTTGTATAAATTTTATTTGAATCACTCGAAGTAATTGTGAATGAGCCACATGTTTTTTTAAAAATGGGGGACTAGTTTTAAATACTTAAAAGTTCTAAAGGTTAAATTATAAACCATCTCTAAGTAGAAAAACAAGTGACTAACATATTTTTTAAAGGCACTTGACATCCAAAAAGGTGTAAGTTCAAATATGTTCAAAGCTCACTTGAGTTTTTAAGGTATATAACATTTGCTCTTTGTTTTATTTCAAAACATTTTATGGAAGTTTAATATTTTTAAAGAAGTTTTAAATATTAAAGAAGAGCAAGTTATAAGGCTCTTTATTACAAGCAATTGTATGAATTATTTTACAAAGGAAATATTGAAAGAAATTTATTCAAAAAAATATATGAGAAGATGAAAGTTGATAAGAATATAAAAGAAAAGGAATTTTATTTTTGATCAATGGTGAAAATAGGGGGTTTTGGAAGGGACTCACCCTTTTACAAAGGATAAAGAAACTTCCAGTAAGGATAAAATCCCAAGGATAAAAAGGTACAACCAGATAAAAATATCAAATCAAAGAACAACATGAAAACTAACACAAGAGGCTAGCAATAAAATAATGTAAACAAAACAAGAGAGCAAAATGGCTAACTAAGATTTGGAGAGGCTAACATCGACCTCCAAGTCTTCCTTCTTCTTCTTAATCTCCACCAGGATTTACAACACCTCCTAGGAGTCTTTCAACATTTGTCCATCCTATTATTGTGACAACTAAAATTTATCCTTAGTCACAAAAATAATGAGACTATTCCATTTCATTTCCCATAAATAGCGCTAAGAACATTGCTAAGGGAAATAGAACTAGTCCTTGAAGAGAACATATCCATGAGAGAGCACAACCTACAAAATTTCCATGTTACTAAAGTTGGAATGACCATCAAGACCTAAAGAGAAGATCATGTGAGGAGCCATACAAAGATTGTTTGAGTTGCTACTAACTCCTTTATTGTCCATAAAGTCAGCAACTTTGTTCCCTTATCTTAACGTGTGTATGATTTTCACCTCTTGAGAATAATATAACAAGGACTTGCTATCCCTTAATATTTATTCTACTATCTATATTGGTTTTCCCTTCCCAATTAAGTAGTTAATTATGTTTTGGGAGTCCCATTCAACTATAATATTCAAATAATTAATCAAGGATAGGAGCTTATTCCAGATAGAATATCCCTCACTTCTACCACATGACTAGTTTGTATACCATAATTCTCTAATTAGGTACCAATGAAAACCTCTTTTGAAGTTCACATTACACCTCCACTCCTAAAATTTCCTGGGTTTCCTTTCAAGGTCCCATCAAAGTTAAATTTCACCCACCTTCCTCAGGAACCTTCCATTTAGTGTTTTTTCTAATATCCTCCTTTATATGGGGTCAACACCAACCTGAGCTTCTAAATTCTAAAATTTAGCCATCTATTTTTCTACCTCTTTCTCATTCCCATCATATTTCTTGGTAATAGATATATTATCATGAGTAGAAATATTTATTCTAAGAAAACCCCTCTTTTTATCTCTACTCACTCCTCTAAAGATCTTGTAGTTGTGTTCCAACCATATTCCCCAAAAGAAATGAGAAAGAAAAAATTCCTATAAAAATGTGATTTGATCACTTTTAAAGGGGGAGTACCACTATTTCACAAAATCAAGGATGGAATGAGGCACCACCCACGAGAAGCCAAAGGCTTGAAGTAGCAAGTTGAGAACCTTTCTTGAGAAAGAACAAAGAATAAAGAGGTGCAAGACTTATTCCTCATTTATCTTACACAATGGACACATATTGGGGATAAAAAATCCTTTCTTCCTAATATTATATATTGTTAAGATTTTATCTTGAATGGAAAACCAAAGGAAGATAGCAACTTTTGAATAAATATTTTTTAACCACACTCTACTAATAGGAAATTTAGGAATCGACTCATACTTAGGTACTATATAGCCCAATCTAGACAAGTAAAATATAAAAGAAGGGGCCCAAATGAGGGAGTATTGAGAGGCGCTTAAGGGAATATAATAAGAGAGCAGTAAAATTTTCACAAATGATACTTGACAATGGGCCTCCTTAGTTGGTGTAGTAAGGGAGATATCCTTCAATCTTATCAAGGGTCCTTCACCTTTAAGATAATCGTACACCCTATTTTTGAATATGTCCTTTAGGTAAACTTAAATATGACTTCATTTTTTCAAAGTATTGAGGGATTTATCTATAATCCAAGTATCTTCCTAAAATATAATGGAGTTACCATCCCCAAGCCTCCATTTTAAACCTTTCATCAGTAGAGATCTAAAGTTAATAAGCCCATTCTAGAAAGCAAAACCATTAGGAGGGTTCTCACATTTGAAGAAGGGTATGGAAGAATATAAGTACTTGGTCCTGATGACTTTGATCCAAGGATTTTTACCTTCTTTTATTATTATCCAGCCAAGCTTAGACAATAGAGTTTCATTAAATGGCTAGATTCATTTTATGCCCAACCCTCCTTCTCTCTTAGGTCTGCACACTTTAACCCAAGCATCAAGAGAGAGCATTTGTTTGTCCTTAGTCCCTTAACACAAAAACAACTCTAGATTTTCTCCAAAAGTGAGGCCACTTTTATGTGGATTTTTAGCATTGAAAGAAAAAAACTAGTAAAGAATAAAGTGTAGATTGCAAGAGTTGCACTTTACCTACTTGGAACAATAGAATCTCCTTCCACCCCACTAATTTATGTTGAAATATTTCTATCACATAATTCCATATCACATATTAACTCTTCCTTTAAACAATGGAAATCTCAAATAGGTTGAGGGGAAATCAACGATACCACAATTAATTAAGGTCAAAGACTAGAAGATTGATATTTTTTTAAGAAAATTTAGAAAGTGAGAAAAAGGAAAATATTATTGAGACCATAATTTATTTTTGTAGAGAAATATTATTTTCAAAGAGAAAGAAGAGGAAATTTAATATTTTTAAGGAAAAAGAAAATTCTTGACTATAGAAGAATATTTTTAGTGGACAATTTTTAAAAGAAATTTATATTTTTCATTAAAAAGTGAGGAAATATATTTAATTGGTGCATAAGAAATTCTAAAGTGGATAATTTTTTGTAAATAAAAAGAGAAGACAAAATCAAAAGAGTTGAGATAAAGAAAAGAAAGTGGACATTAATGTCTTAAGACCATATTTTATTCAAAGGTTCTATATTTATTTGGAAGATTGGAAAAACAATTGAAATAATTTTTTAAATACAAGGAATCCTAACCATGTTAAATATAAGAATATTTCTCTCAAAATCTTAATTATTTAAGAGACTAAATTTTACTCCTTGAAAAAATAAATTCAAATCAATAGTTGTAGTTGAAAATTTTTGGGATACAATCACTATAGATGAAAAATGTTATGATGATATCACATGCAAATATAAATATAAAAAAGCGGATGCAAAAGTAGACATGTTAATAACATTTACGTTATCAAATGAAATACAAGCACATATAAGTGACACCAAAACTTCAAAAGATGCTTGCGATAAACTTTATATTATATTCAAAGGTAGAAATGAAGCCAATATTCTTCACTTGCAATATTAACTATATACACTAAGAGTTCAAGATGGTGAAAATATAGAACAATTTATTAAAAAAATAGCAGACTTGAAATCAAAATTATAAATCATGAGAGAAAAAGTTGAAGGAAAAATTTTAGTATTAGTTGCACTAAGAGTGCTTCTTGATTCATTTAAAATATTGGTCACATCTCTCCAAGTATTAGACATAAAAGTGTCATTTGAGGAATTAGTTGATTTTATCCAACAATATGAAGTATAAAGTAAATTGAGAGATGAGTTATCAACCAATACTTTTATATCAGTAGGGATATCATAAAGTAACACAAAAATATTTTGAACTCATCCCCATCACAAGGCCAACTAGAATGGAGAAGATGATATTGTCATATATGCATAAAAGGATATATTACCAAATTTTGTAGATTTAATTCACTAAACCAATGGAATTAAGAACATAGACCTTTTCAAAGAAATCAACAAAGGCAATATCAATCAAATAAGCCACAATATACACAAACACAACAATAGTATCCAAAATGGTAAATTTAAAAAGAACACATGGTTTAAGAGGTATAATAATCAAAATCTAATCATGAGAAAGAATATGAATCTACAAACAAGGTTCTTATGGAAAAATAAATATTCAAACTAAATTATTTAACAACAAAATATAGTGAATCTACTAAAAAAAAAATTATGAAGGAAATACTCTACAAGAAATAAAAATAAATTAAAAAGTAAGGTCGTGATTAAAGATGCAAGTTGTGATACATATAACCTTTATCAGAGGATATATATGAGTTGTAATTTGAAACCCAAAATGATATATGTACAATGTAACACTAGTGATTTGAATAGTGTTCATAAAAATGTTTGTACAAAAAATATTTGTATTGATTGTGTAAAATGTGTTTGTCAAAGTGAAGTCCAAATTGTTAGAGTTGATGACAGTGATAGTTTAATTTTTCTATATTAATATATTGTACGATTTGTTGATGGAAACAAGGATAGTTCTAAATATATTGATGGAAAATGTGTTGATAATGGTTTGAGGTATTCATATAGTGATATTCTAGGCTATATTAATATTGATAAAGATTATTAGCATTCAAATGGTAATAGAAATCAGGATAAAAATGAGTTTGAAAGACACACAAAATGGATTAGTACAAAATATTAAGGAAAAAAGGATACAATTAGATAGGGTTAGGAATGAAAGAACCTATTGTATTTGAATAAGGCCAAAATACAAAGGTCTCATATTTTCAATACAAGCTAATGAGAGTGATTTTATGAAAGGAAATACTAATGCTAGTTTTGTACCAGGGAATGTTGTGATAGGTAACATTGAATGTGTAAGAACAAACAATGAAGTAAAATTTGTGAGAGGTACAAATTACAACTATTGTGATATATATGCACATATGACATATAAATATTTTAAAATAGATAAAAATAGAAAGCATGAGCTAGAGTTAGTGCTAGAGCCAAAGTTGGAAAGCCAAAACTAGAGTGAAAGATTGACATTATACCAAACAATATAATATGAGAGAGGGAGAGTTGGAGAATATTACAATATTTGGTATTTTGTGAATACTTTGTAAATATTTTATCAATATTAGGTTTATCACTATTAGAAGGTTAATAAAAATATTTCTCGTTTGAGAAATCTAAAGAGTTATATCTCCCATGAGCTTGAGAGGAGATGAAGAGATAGTTGAATATGAAATGTCATGAGACTCTACATAAAGGCTAACTATAGAGATGGCATGTGAGATTGTTTGGTATCGAATTGTAGTACATCATTTTGTACTATAATACATTTATCACCAACTTGAATACAAAGTATTTATTTACTTTGAGTCATGACATGAATATATGTGAGTTGCATTCTAGTATATTGACTATAATTGTTTGAGCTAATTTTAGTATCCTTCCATGATATATTAATATTTTATTATTGAATATAAATCGTTTGTTAACATTAGTTCCACTATGAATGAACACTATGCCAATGTGAATTATCTAACTTTAGCCTACCTATAGTTGATGGATGATAAAAGTAACTATGAAAGGGAAAAGACATATTATATGGTCCTCCTCAAGATAATATTTTGAACTATCTCATCCAAAATAATTTTTTCTGTTGAACATTTTCTCAAATTGGAAATGTTGCTATCTCCCAACCCAATGATCATGGAAAATATCATGTTTGAGATCTAAAATGCATCTTTAAGTGGTTAAGGAAGTACAAAGTATACCTAAAATATTAGAATTATATCTTTATGGTGATGTAAAGAAAACC
Source organism: Wollemia nobilis (assembly GCA_028583015.1). Classification (NCBI taxonomy): domain Eukaryota; kingdom Viridiplantae; phylum Streptophyta; class Pinopsida; order Araucariales; family Araucariaceae; genus Wollemia; species Wollemia nobilis. Next base: position 24,378,547 of record JAQPPZ010003077.1, read on the forward strand.
ATTGGGATTCATTGTATCCCAACATGACATTAAAGTTGATCCTAAAAAAATAACAACTATCATCAATATGCTATCCCCTAAAAATATAATTAAGCTTTGAAGTATCTAAGGTAATCTTCAAGCAATTCGAATATTTATCTCCTAACTTGATAATAAGTCTTATACCTTCTCTTAACTGTTGTGGAAGGATGTCATCTTCAAATGGGATGTTGATTTCCAAGAGACCACTGATGCTCTAAAAAATTACCTCTTGTATCCTCCTATATTAGTTTTATTGAATTTATATAAGCATTTATTGTTATACATTACAACATATAACCATACCTTAGATGCTATGTTGGTGCAATACAACAATCGACATAGGTAAATAGTCATCTATCACATTAGTTATACTTTGATTAACTACAAGGTTTGCTACACCCCTCTAGAAATGTGTTATCTGTATGTAGTGTTTTCCTCTCAAAAGCTCAAACACTATATGATAAACCACAAAACTTTATTGTTTTTAGGGTTCAATCCCTTTCACTAGCTAATGTTGAAACCCGTCTGTTAGATCAAGCTACTAAATGGGTTCTATCCCTTAGAAAATTTAACCTCAATTTCATTAGAAAAAAATCACTATAAGGTAAGTTTATTGTTGATCAACTAGAAACAACAAATAAACAACACCCTTAGAAGGTATTCATCCCTTGGTAATAGAATTTCTTGATGAGTCATTTTTTCCATAGAAACAAATCACTCCAATTTTTATACACTATACTTTGATAGAACACGATGTGTTAAAAAAGTAAGGGCAAGAGTTGTCTTTATCACACCTCAACAACAACGTATTCTTCTATCCTTTAAAATTTAGTTCTCCTACACCAATAATATAATAGAATATGAAGCTCTCATCCTAGGATTCTATACAACCCTAATCTTGCAGGTTATTATCCTCTCTATCTTTGGAGATCCCCAACTTGTAGTTAACCAAATCAACAATATTTTTAAAATAAAAGTTGAAAATATTAAGCCATATAGAGACATTGTTTCCAAACCCATATCTTATTTTGATAAAATTATTGTTGATGTCATACCTTATCCCATTAGAGTTGGATGACAAAAAAGCCTTTATCACCATTCAACAAGTTAGGGAGCCCATAAAGGTTTTCTTTCTAAACATTTCCTTCTAATCCTTGGTATAAATATATTATTGATTTCCTTAGATTTAATATGTTGCTTGGTTTTTTGGACCATAATAAGCATAAGAACCTAAAGCAATGAGCCTATCATTATGTCATTATTGATGATACATTGTATTGTTTATCCTTTTATGGTATCCTTATTAGAATATTGTCCCCTTATAAATCCCAAGTAGTCATCAAGGAGGCCCATGATAGATATTTTGGTGGTCACCTTAGTTGTTTTTCCACCGCCAAGAAACTCCTACGTATGGGTTACTATTGGCCCTCCATGGAAAAATACTTATGACTATGTCAAGAAGTATGATAAGTATTAGAAACATGACAAAATTATCCACACTTTATCTCAAGATATCCAACCTTTGACTTCTTCATGGTCTTTTTTATTTAGGTATTAGACATAATTGGGAAGATAAATTCGATATCATTTGATGGACATAATATTATTATCATGGCTATCAAATAATTTACTAAGTGGGTTAAAGCCATATTGTTATCCTTAGCCATTGGATTACAAGTCTCCAAGTTTATCCTTAACCAAATCTTATTCTATTTTGGCACCCCTTCTATGCTACTCTTGTACAATGAAAACTATTCAAGAATAAGGATGTTCAAAAACTTTGTGCTAAGTACAAAATACAGTACATATGGTCAACACTTTATTATCTTCAATGCAATGGATAAGCTAAAGCTTCTACTAAGACATTGACAAAAATCCTTAATAATCTCATTAATAAATATGGACAAGATTGACGTCTTTAGATTTACCCTACTTTTAAGGTATATTGCACTACTATTTGAACCCCCACTATTGCAATGACCTATGCTTTAGTCTATGGGACTTGTTGAGTGGTAATTTTGCCCAATTGCAAAATCACACTCATAGTTAGTATTTTAATTATAAAACCCTCTCTTGCAAAGAAATAAACATTTCTCCAAGGTTTATTTTACTTAATGTGTGCATGTATACTTATGAAAATATGTCAAATAAGTGCTAGAATACCTTAGTGATTTGCAAGAAACTATTAACAAGGGGTCTGTGTTGGTATTATTTTATTATGCTGTGATTTTATTGTTCATTAATTGAAATGGCTTGATTTCCCTTATGTGCAAAAATAAAATTGAAAGGGCTTGATTTCCTTATGTGCAGAAATAAAATGATTAATGAGTGCATGAAACTGATCTTAATTCTTTATTCTGATTTACCAATGTTATTTAATTCATTTATCTTGGAGTGTTTTAGGTAGATTTTGCCTTCTTTTGTTAAGCAGATTTCAACAAGTTTTATTTGTTAAACTTTGCTTTGTGCATGAAAGAAAAGACTAAATCTATCTTTGAAATGTGAACAAATAATGAGTGGATTTATTTTATGTTTCTTTGAGCATGAAAATAAAGTAAAATAAATGAATAAATTTTAAATGTAGTGGCCTTTGAAATGCCATGTAAATTACCCCCTTTAATGAAATTGTAGTTTTCATAAAAGGAAGTTAATTTATTGCTTTGATAACAAAAAATGTAAAGCCTGAAATTTGAATATTTTTAAAATGTGAAAACATGTTAAATTTTAAAATTTCAAATTCCTTTTAAAAACTAAACTTTAAATAATTTTTGTAATTTTTAATTTGCTTGAAACTAAAACCGAAACTGCTCTAATTGAAACTTTAGAGCTTATTCTTTGCATATGTGCATCTCTTTTTGGATTTTTATTTATTTTTTATATTTTTTATTTTATTTGCAAGAGTTAAAAAAAAATGAAAATATAGGGTTAGAAAAATAAAATAAAATGAAATAAAAGAAGAAAAACGAAATGTTGCAATCCATATATTCCACACAGACCCTAAAAAAATTAGTATCTTGCAAAGAACTAGCATTAATGTGGTCCGTATTCACGCAAAATAACATTTAATGTAGTGCAATATTCTAAGGGAAAGGTGCAATATATTTAAAAAATATAGATAAATTAACCATTAACATGCATAAAACTCACTGTGTTTCCAATATATTGCAAAAATAAGATTTTCAATAAACTTCAATACCAAAATACAAAATACCCTGTTCCAAAAATGGCATCCATGGTGAAATCATCCAATCCAGCGTGGAAGGAGAAACTCCAAAACAGATCCAATGCCAACGTTCTATTTCCACCTACAATCCTACCTCCAAGTCTCCAGCCCTTAGTTCTCTATCTCCAAGGCATATTTAATATTTTTTGGACTTTTTGCTTCCTTTTCTTACTATAACACTTGAAACCGTTCGCTTCATTTTATAATGTTTTCTACCAAGTGTCCATTTTCTTCTTATAATACCCTTTTTCTTTTTTAAACGATGGCTGTCATGATTCCTTTTAATCAAACATTTCAATATCCTAAGCTCATTTATTTTGTTCATCCACCATCGGATATAGTCTACACCTAAAAAATTCCTCCACATGATGCCTCCAAATTACCTTGGTCCACATAGTTTATCTTTGGAAAATAAAGTTTCATACTAAGGTTATACTAAAGTATCAATACATACCCCTTTAAGGTGTCTTTTAGTACCTTAGATAACATGAAAATGGTCACAATATTGACTGTCACGTTGGTCGAGCAACATTATGCAGTATTTATTCCCTCATAATCTGATGCCCCGTTCACCATATTGTTGATGTTTTTGTTCATTGTTAATGGGTCTAGGGTTTTTCACCTTTGGCCATTCCACTATTGGTGGTAGTTCACGTCCGCTTGGATAAAAAGATAATTTCCTTGAAATAATACCATTTGGTACCGACGTATGCTATATCATGAGCATCCAATTTGACTTCAGAGACCCCCTTTGTTCAAGTGCATGCTTGTATATTCTACAAATAGTAGACCTAAATTTATATGCCATCAATCATACCACATAGGAACCATGCTTCACAATATATGTCATTAGCTGACCATTCGAGCTGCAAACTAAAATCTTGGCCACATCTTCATTTGCGGTAACTCACAACACTGACTCATCCTGGATCATCTATGGTTTCGATGAATATACTCCAGATCTAAGATATTCTACTACTCATAATACTTGAACACTTACTCATCTGCTACAGTGGTGAACGTCCCTACATTGCCCGTCCAAATTGCTACAAGTCACTTGGTTTGTCTATGTGTCCAAGTCATCTACATCATCATCAATAGCCTAAATTTATGCTAGTAAACACCCGACTATCCATCGTGTCAGGATCCTTGTCAGATCCATTCACACATCATGTCCTGAATTTCTAAGTATCTAGAACAAAATCTGCTTGATAGTTCATATCAAGGTTTTTCATGTTTAGATAGTTCATGTTATCCACGATGATTTTCATCCTAGGTCTCGATGCCCTCTTTGGCCATTGTTCGAGTCACCCTATTTAATAAACAAAAACACCTCCCATTTCTTCATGGAAAATACCATAGCTTCTAATAGAAACTCGACGCTAAAATCACCATGATCATCATCCCAATTTTGTCGTCCTAGGCATCACTTGCCACTCAGCTACTGTGCACCACCCACGTTGAACATCACAGTCCTGATATGTTGTCAAATACCACATCATCCACACTATTTCCATGCTTTCTTGTGATACCCTGTGTGCATAAATAAAAAGGATTGATTAAAACAATATCCTTTCATATAAACCAAAAGGAAAAAAAATAATGAACAATCACCATAGTATTTTTATTTTTATTTTTATATATTTTTTATACATTTTATTTTATTTTAAATTGTTTTTATTTTTTATTATTTTATTTTTTAATACTAGAAATCAGAACATTTAAAAGAAAGCACATAAAAATGAAAACATAACAAACATAAATAAAAACATAAAACAAAACCACGCGTACAAAACATAACATAAAACATAAATGAAAACATGAAATGAAAACAAAATGGAACATGCCCAAAACCATGATTCAAAATTACCTGATGATATACCAAAGGTTGCCCATGCATTTTAATTCCCTGATAACACTATCATGAAGCAACATAAATAATATATCCTGGACATTAGCCTCTTGATGACATCATAACTAACACTCAAAGAAAACCAAAAACTCCATGGTCACCAAAATTTTAAGGTGGGTACCCAAATTTGGGGCTAGTTGTGGAATGGCCACAACAAATGGCGACTCTTCTAGGAAATGCTCCTGAGCGTTTCAGATGAAGAATCTAGTTCTAAAAACAAAGAAACCAAATATAAAAAAAAATTCATCTAGCAACCTCCAAGAAATTGGGGTAGATAACTCCAAATGAAACACATGAATCATTTGCATTTTCTGAATGTGTGTGAGAGTGATTTCATTTTGCATTCTTCAAAACCATCCAAATTCCATCACTTGATTTGCATTAGGCTATAAAAATATTACTCATGAAAGAATGTGCCTCTACATTGCTCCACTACCAACCATGCATTTATAGCCCCGATGGAGATGGCCTTGCTCACCCAGGTATTAGATTAATTTTGCATTTGCCTCTTTTATAGGTATTGCTCCACTACTCGATAGGCATATATAGCCTTGGTGGAAATGCCCTAAGCCATTTGATTGATTTGGATTTTTTTTATTCATCATTGTATTGCTTTGCAAACTTCACCTACCACCTAGGTTAGATATCATTCAAGGCTAAAGATGGAGTTTATAAAAAAATTACCTTAATTTGCAAACCACAAAGATTTCAGCCTTCAAGATTCCAAGGCATTCCCCTTAATATGATGTGTTCTTGTGTAGCTTTAGAAAAATGATTCATTGTTCCAAAATTCGCTATCTTAATCCCAAGATCCAAGAATGTTAACTAAAAATTTTATCCCCTTTTCCTTGATCCACATGATAGGCAATTCATCCTTCATGACAAAGGAACACAAAAAACAGTCAAGAGGCCATAAATTAGTAGCCACCACAAAACATCACCTCAAATGAAGGGACCAATCCAAAACACAATACTAAAAAATAAACCAAATCCTAACCTAATGAAAACTGACAAGAAAGCCAAAAGTAGAATCTTGCAAACAAGAGACTACACACCAAAATGCCACACAAAGAAAATGCTAAATGCCAAAACATGAAAACCAAAAACTATATACAATAATATACAATATGGTACAAGATGATGTAAAATTTAGGCAATCACTTCCTTGTATCCCAAACATGATTAGCACACTTCAAAATAAATATATTGTGATATGCATGCCAATATTTATAGAAATCCAACCAAAGTAATATTAGGCCAAAAAATACAACAATTCTCACTTTGCCTCTCTCACCCCACCAATTTGATTCAAGGGTATTAGCAATTCCATGTTGAGCATTTGATTCATTAAACTTGCAAGTGAATACATGATTTTCAACTATCCTTTGCTTGTTCAATGAGGTGTAAATTTCAAAATGTGATTCATCACTTTTACTTAAGTTTTCATTTTCACAAGAATATAGGATTTCCTTTAAATAGGAGGCTATTTTTAAAATTTTTAAAGCAAAGTCATCATATATGTCTTTAGGCCAATCATACTCATGCAAAAATTTACAAGAATATAGGATATCTACTAAATAAGGATCATTATAAGTTTGTATCCTAGATTAAATTATTAATTGCTGATGAATTTGATTCAACAACCCAAGGATATCTACTTTTGTTTCATTCAACAAAGCAATCTTACTAGTGGTGAGAGTAGAAATCCACTCTAGTTATTTATCAACCTCCAATGGCATTTCATCATTGATAACATTAGAATCCAACAAATAATTAAGCAAAATCTTACCTAGAGTTTGGATAGTTGGACACAAGGGATGAGATTCTACCTTTTGTACACTTTCATTTACCATGACTTGATGAGCATTTATACCTTCTTCCTCATGGTTTCTATCATCATCATCTTGCAACCCTTTACCTTCATTAATGACCTGTTTTCAAAAACACCAAAATTAGGCACCCAATAAAAAGTATGTCCATCATTTTTAAACCATAAATTTCATTGATCAAGAGGTTTGTCATTTTCTGATTGTACAAGAATTGCAATATCTTTATGTGAGATAGAGATTTCAGCATCCTGCATATCAAGCGAAATAGAAATTTCATCAATAGAAATGTGAGAAACAAATTATTCCTCATATATTCCCCAACCATTATGACAATTATCTTCTAAATCTAAAGGATGAAATTATATCATGTTTACAAATGACATGTGATTCTCTTATTTTATAGGAATTATAGGCTCTTCATGTAAGATAGCAATTTTAGTGTCCTGCATATCTGACGAAGAATTTTTTTATCATAAGGTATAAAAGAAACACATTCCTCATATCTTCCTCAACCATCATAATAATTATCTTTTAAAATCAAAGGATGAAATTCTATCAAGTCTTCTACTTAATATTAAAATTCATCTATTGATTCCTTTTCAAATTCACTTTCAACTACCTTTGATGGTTCAAGTGTTTCCAAAATTGAATCAATCTCTATATTTTGATGGGCTTGTTCACCATAATCCTCATTGGTGGACATTGGATTTGAAACTTGCACCTCCTCTTGGATGATATCTAAAGTGGTTGTAAAATTTGGACATTCAACTTATCCCATTGATTGCTCACATTAGACATCATTTGCTTCAAGGGTGCTAGATTGGATGGTTGGTATTGGTTGGAATTGATAACTTCTAAAGAAAAATTCATCATGGGAGAAGGTTGTGCCTAAACTTGATTCATGGCTGGTATCTAATATTTGGCCTTATATTTAAGTAATGATAATTGACCCACATCAATACTTTTCGATATCCATCGTTGTTCTACTATTATTACCTCATTGTAGGCTCTAGGCAAGGATGGATATTTAAGAATTATCCCTAGAAATGTAGAAGTAAAGGGGTCTAAGGATTCCAGATATATTTGAATGGCTTCTTCTTCTGAAATGATGTAATGTGTCCCCATATCGGTGTACAACCTATAAAACCTATCATTAAACTAGCTTGTGGACTCATTAGGTTCTTTATAAACAAAGACAAATTGATTTAATATCCTATATGGGTCAACCAATTTTCCAAACTATTTGAGAAATATTGTTTCTAGTTGAACCCAAGAGGTAATAGAACCTGCAAGTAAATTGATATACCAATCATAAGCAAATTCATCTAATGTGGATGGAAACATCCTACAAAAAACATTTTCATGCAAAATTTGCAAATTAATTAAAATATTCTTATGTGTCAATATGTTCCTCATCCAATTCCAGTCCATCATGCCTAAAATGAGGTAGATTACACATAATATCTATAGGCATATAATGTGAAGACCCAGGTATGCTTAAAGGACTACCTGTCATCATTGGAGTAAACATTGCCATTTGTGAACCTTAAAGAATATAACTTTAGCACCAATTTTGTTAGTCAAATAAATATATCTTGCAAAGATGTGGGAAATGACTAACAATTTTCAAATGGTTAAACAATTAAATCATCGTGTTCATCCATTGTAATGCATAAATTAAACCATATAAATAAAGACCATTCTCTAATTTTCCCAAGGTTAGCATCAATGCATCATCAATTAAAATACTTTCCAATCAATGAAAGTGATCACATGTAAACAAAACCTCATTAGTCAAGACCAATATCTTCAAATAACCTTTCAAATAACAATGAACAATTTAGCATTTAAAAATAACCAATTCAGGCCCTCCTTCTAGTGCAAAAATATTGAGTGGTAATTTTATCCAATTGCAAAACCACACTCACAGTTAGGATTTTGATTAGAAAACCCTCTCTTGCAAAGAAATAAACATTTCTCCAAGGTTCCTTTTACTTAATGTGTGCATGTATGCTTATGAAAATATGTCAAATAAGTGCTAGAATACCTTAGTGATTTGCAAGCAACTGTTAACAAGGGGCATGTGTTGGTATTATTTTATTTACGTTGTGCTTTTATTGTTCATTAATTAAAAGGGATTGATTTCCCTTATGTGCAGAAATAAAATGATGAATGAGTGCATGAAATTGATCTTAATTCATTATTTCTGATTTGTCAATGTGATTTAATTCATGTATCTTGGAGTGTTTTAGGTATATTTTGCATTCTTTTTTTAATCAGATTTCAACAAGTTTTATTTGTTAAACTTTACTTTGTGCATGAAAGAAAAAACTAAATCTATCTCTGACATGTGAACAAATAACAAGTGGATTCAATTTATGTTGCTTTGATCATGAAAATAAAGTAATCTAAATGAATAACTTTAAAATGTAGTGGCATTTGAAATTCCATGTAAATTCCCCCCTTTAATGAAATTGTAGTTTTCATAAAGGGAAGTTAATTTAGTTTTTTGATAACAAAAAAAATAAAGCCTGAAATTTGAATCTCTTTAAAATGTGAAATCATGTTAAATTCTGAAATTATAAATTCCTTTTAAAAACTGAACTTTAAATAATTTTTGCAATTTTTAATTTGCTTCAAACTACAACTGAGATTGCTCTAAATAAAAATTTAGAGCTTATTATTTGAATATGTGCACATCTTTTTGGATTTTTATTTTTATTTTTATAGTTTTTATTTTATTTGCAAAAGTTAAAATAAATGAAAATATAGGATTAGAAAAATAAAATAAAATGAAATAAAATAATAAAAATGAAATGTTGCAATCCAGAGTTCCACACAGACCCTACAAACATTAGTATCTAGCAAATAACCAACATTATTGTGATTTGTATTCACGCAATATGATATTTAATACGGTGCAATATTCTAAGGGAAAGGTCCAATATATTTAAAAAAAAAAGACAGATAAGTTAACCATTAACATGCATAAAACTCACTGTGTTTCCAATATATTAAAAAGTAAGATTTTCAATAAAGTTTTATACCAAAATACAAAATAACCTACTCCAAAAAATGGCATACATGGTGAAATCATCCAATCTAGCGTGGAAGGAGAAACTCCAAAATAGGTCTAGTTCCAACGTTCTATTTCCACTTGCAATCCTATCTCTAAGTCTCCAACCCTTAGTTCTCTGTCTCCAAGGCATATTTAATATTTTTAGGACTTCTCGCTTCCTTTTCTTTCTATAATGCTTGAAACTGTTCACTTCATTTTATAACATTTTCTACCAAGTATCCATTTTCTTCTTACAATACCATTTTTATTTTTTAAATGATGGCTGTCATGATTCCTTTTAATCAAACATTTAAATATCCTAAGCTCAAAAATTTTGTTCATCCAGCATTGGATATAGTCTACACCTAAATAATTCCTCCATGTGATACCTCTCACTTACCTTGGTCCACACAGTTAATCTTTGGAAAATAAAGTTTTAGACTAAGGTTATACTAGAGTCTCAATACGTATATATGAGATTTAAAATTAGAGCAATAGGTGTTTGATTAGTCCCACCCTCAAGGTGTCTTTTAGTACCTTAGATAACATAAAAATGGTCACAATATTGATTATCACATCAGTCAAGCACCATTACATAATATTTATTCCCTCATAATTTGACATCACATTCACCACACTGTTGTTGTTGTTATTCACTGTGAACGGGTCCAAGGGTGTTCACATTTGGTCATTTCATCATCTATGGTAGTCCATGTCCCATTGGACAAATAGATAATCTCCTTGAAATAATACCCTTTGGCATCCGTGTATGCTATATCACGACCATCTGATGTGACTTTGGAGACCTCATTTTCTCAAGTGCAAACCTATATGTTCTAGAAATATCAAAGATTTATTTATATGCCATTAATCATATCACATAGAAACCATGCTTCACAATCCACATCATTAGTTGACCATTCAAGCTAAGCACCAAAATATCAGTCACATATTCATCTGCGAAAACTCATAACACTGAATTGTCTGGGATCATATACGATTTTGACGAAGATACTCCAGATATGAGATATTCTGCTACTCACAATCCTTGAACACTTAGTTGTCTGCTGCCATGGCAAACATCCCTACACTACCCATCCGAATTGCTACAAGTCACTTGGTCTGTCCATGAGTCCAGGTGATCTACATCACCATCAACATCCCATGTCTATGCTAGTTAGTACCCGACTATCCACTATGTTAGGATACTCATTGGCTCCATTTGCACGTCATCACCACTCCACGTATACGTCCAAGTCACTTGATGTCTTCTCTCGTATCAATTGCATGTCTTGAATTGCTAAGTATTTAGAACGAAATCCACTTGATAGTTCACATTGAGGTATTTTGCATTCATATATTTCACGTCATTCACGATGATATTTTGGTAGAACCTTGAAGTTTCTAGCTAATATTTAATAAATAAATAAATAAAATAATATTAATTTAAAAGAATCACTTTGATAAAGAATCATTGTTTCACTGGTAGGAAGGTCCCTCCAATGCATTTAATAAAAAATTATATATTCTTCTTCGTGGATGATTTGATATGGCTTCCTCTCATATCATATATATACTTTTCAATCATGAATTTTAAAACATGACTCTTCAATCATGACTTTTCAATCATGACTTTTCAACCATGAATTTTCGATAATAATGAAATATATAATTAAGGTAATAATAATTAATAAGTAATATTAGGATGTGGGATCCTAACATGCCACCCTCATTAAAAAGAGATTTATCCTCAAAGCTTAATTTAAGGAGCTTCGTTGCTTGTTTTCCAAGTTGAATTTGTGAAATTTCTTGTACTATCTTAATGTCACTTTTTTGAAGGTAAGGATATCTTGAAGGTCGGAGTATTAGTAAGGGGTTACCAGGAAAAATATTAGAATATTCTTTAGGAGAATCATGATAATTATGGGAGGGAAACCCTTGGAGTCCCTCAAACACTTTAGAATGATGCATCAAAAGTGGTTGTAATGTTTCCAATTCCTTTTGTGGTTCATGGTAGAGCCAACAGATAAAAAGTGTATAGTCACTCTGTGTTGGTTTCGAATAGGTTTGGTCATGCGGTGAGAACTCACTATTAGTGATGAAGGTGTGTGTAGGTCTTGAAGAGTGCATTTATGACCAAAATTTATCACTTCAGGTATGTCTACCTCATCCTTACTTGGTGCATCAATCACTTCCAGTATATCAACTCTATTGCTTTCATTGGTGGGATTAGGTATTTTGAGTATTTTTTGCTCATTGTCCTTGTTTTCTACATATTCCTCCTCTTCCTTATCTTTTGTATCTTCCTCATATTTCTTACCTTCCTCATGATTTCCATATTTAGTGTTATATTCAAGTGTATCCATCACTACGTCTACCTCAATCGTATTTTCATCATTGGAATAACTACAAGGAATAGTTGCATCCGAAATATATAGTGTAGGTGTAATACATTGATGATTGTAAATAAATTTCTCATCGCAATGAAAACAAATGCCCTTTTCTCATCATGCCTTCATTTATGTGGGGTTAATACATTTAATGGGTAAGAGTTGGGTAATTTTTTGGGTTGTGTAAGTATTTTGTGATTCCCATATAGGTGGTTTTGTAATTTGGTCCTTCAATATTATTCCAAGTTGAGCATTTAATTTGCTTTTGACTAATAGGTCCAATCTGATGGCCAGCCTCATGGTGGAGGATTTGGATTTTATCACCTCCATTTTGATTTCCTCTTTTAATCCATTGATGAAGCAATATATGAAAAATATTTCATCCAACCCTGTGTATTTTTTGGTGATATCCTTAAATTGAATTTCATACTCACGCACAAAAGTGTTTTGCTAAAGGTCCCAAGTTTTTTTATGAAGAACATTGAGTAAATCCCACATGGTTGGGTCCCACATGACTCTGGTACCAAATGGTAGAACCCTGAAGGTTCTAGCTAATATTTAATAAATAAATAAATAAAATAACATTAATTTAAAAGAATCACTTTGATAAAGAATCATTGTTTCACTAGTAGGAAGGTCCCTCCAATGCATTCAATAAAAAATTATATATTCTTCTTCATGGATGATTTGATATGGCTTCCTCTCATATCATATATATACTTTTCAATCATGACTTTTCAAACATGACTCTTCAATCATGACTTTTCGATCATGACTTTTCAACCATGAATTTTTAATAATAATGAAATATATAATTAAAGTAATAATAATAATTAATAAGTAATGTTAGGATGTGGGATCCTAACATATTCAACCTAGGTCTCAGCACCCTCTTCGACCATTGTTTGAGTCACCCTATTTAATAAACACAAACACCTTCCCTTTCTTTATGGATGAAACCGTAGCTTCTAATAGAAACTCGATTCTACCATCGCCATGATCGCCATTATGGTTTTGTCATCCTGGGCGTCACATGCCACTCAGCTACTGCACACCACCCATGTTGAAATTCACAGTCCCAACATGTCAAATACCACATCATCCACACTATTTCCAAGCTTTATCGTGATACCTTGTGTGCATAAATAAAAAAGGATTGATTAAAACAATATCCTTTCATATAAACCAAAAAAAAAAAAAAACAATGAGCAATACTATAGTATTTTTATTTTTATTTTTATATGTTTTTTAGTTATTTTATTTTATTTTAATTTGTTTTTACTTATTATTTTATTTTTTAATACTAGAAAACATAACATTTAAAAGAAAGCACATAAAAATGAAAACATAACAAACATAAATGAAAACATAAAAAACCACACATACGAAACATAACATAAAACATAAATGAAAATACAAAATGAAAACAAAGTAGAACATAACCAAAACATGATTCAAAATTACCTGATGATATACTAAAGGTTGCCCATGCATTTTAATTCCCTAATAACACTATCATGAAGCAACATAAATAATATACCCTGGATATTAACCTCTCCATGACATCATAACTAACACTCAAAGAAAACCAAAAACTCCATGGTCACCAAAATTTTAAGGTGGCTCCCCAAATTTGGGGCTACTTGTGGAATGGCCACAACAGGACTGAAGTTGTGTTCCTATTTAAAATGGAGGTTCCTTCCTTGTGCATTTTTTTTGTAAGACTCTTTTATGGAAAATGAATATCATCTTGCTTTCCTTAGCTAGTTTTAGTTGCATGACAAAAATCAAATCCATACATTAGAAAATATGTGGGTCCACCAAAATAGGCTCAAGTGTACCTATGGTAAAAAGGTATGATATTGTTCCTACAAATTTGGTAATTGTATTTGCAATGAGAACAAAAAAATACTAATGTAAATGTAGATATAAAAGGTAGGGTCAAGCCTAATTATATAGGTCCATTCATCACCACCAAGTTTAGTTCAGAAGCTTATCGCCTAGCTACACTTGATAGAAAAGAATCAAAAGAACCTATTAGCATCATGAATCTTAAGAGATATTAAATATGAGTCTGCATTATATGCATGTTACCTTTTTTTGATTGTCATTATCTTCTTGCATGGCTGCCTATTCTCATACTTACCTTTATGTACTTGTTTATCTATTCTTGGATTGCATGATTACTGTAAGCAAATAAGACAACACATTTTGCAGATAAAAGAGTAAGAGACAAGCAATATGCATTGAAATTAAATTCATATTTTTGTATTAGAATACAATGGATCCTTGCTATTATTTTACAATTATTTTCCTTGATTGTGCAGGGGTTTCATTATAATGTGAATGCTTGCTATTTTAGAATATAATGGGTAGAGGGAATAACCCCTTTTGCCTAATCAAAAGAATGTGGTGCCAATAGTCTTTTTTGTTCTAATCAAGATGTCATATGGGCTTGGGTATCCTCACAAGTCATTCTTGCTTCAAAAACTCTCCAAGAACCTACTACTTGCACACATGTCCTACGAAGAAAAGAGTTAATAGTATATGAAGGGCCTCCACTGTGTAAGGCACATTTTGATACAAAAGAAAGCTATAAAACCCTGAATGTAAATGCTTGCAGAATTCAAAATGATATGGAGTAGAAGAAATAATAAAAACCAAAACTTGTCATGCTTTACCTATCTGATCTAGGATTATAGTTGATTGATTTGCTCCTATGCAATTAGGACTAAGTGGCAGAAGGGTTCGGGGTGGCTTTCCTCAACTTTGATGGCTCGATCTTCAAGAAAGATGTGATCTTCATATCACAATTTTTGCAATGTGATGGTGTATGTTCAATCCTCATTTACTTTGATGAAATAATGGATCCTTTATAGGCTTTTGGAAGATGAGAGGGTGAGGATATGTGGAAAGCTAGGGCTACCAAGTTGTAGGAACTAAGAAGCCACCTATCTTGGGCAGTTAGAGTGAGTCACTTGGAGTGTCTCACTTAGGTGGAGTGGTGGCGTATGGGTAGTTGAAAGTGGAATGAGGTGTGTGAGATGCAGTAAGGGGAGTGGTAGTGGTGGTTAGGATACATGTCAAAGGGGAGAGACATGGTATCCTAGGGGATATTTTCTAGCTTTTACAAAATCTAGAAAATATCACCCAGGATACCTTGTCTCTCCCCTTTGACATGTATCTTAACCACCATTACCCATTTTTTAGTAAAATATACCTAGGTTAAACCTTAGGCATATTATTTTATTATGCATATTTGTGGGATGTATGGGTTTTTGCAAGTGGTTAGGGTTTGGTGTCTACAAATACCCTTTTTTGTATGCTATTGTGCAAAACATAATGTGATGCAAAAACAAGAGATACTTGACTTTATTGGATGGAGTTGATTTTGTTGCCCTAATGCGAGGATTGAATGACTCTTGGAAATTTTGATTTTGGCTTACACCCTCAAACAACGAATGGATGAAAGATGAAACAAATGAAACCTGTGATCCAATTGATTGAATGTGGATGGTGGAATAATGTGATTTGATGGATGTAAATATCACAAATGAACATCAATGTTGATTACCCCAAGTTTAGAGTGGGTATGTGTTATCTAAGCTTTGTTTTTGGTAGAATGATGAGCAATTTTGATGTGGTAGATGGACTAGCCAATATGGGTATGCTTGTGATATTGGAATTCTTTGAAGGTAGAATTCAATGTGACACCTTAATTGGAGTCATCGCATGTCAAACTTGTATAGTGGTATGGTGCATATCAATTTACAATTTGTGAGAGATTTTTGCTTTTACGATCCAACAGATAGGGCTTGATGATAGCCTTGAGAAAATTTTCTTGAATGCAGTCGCATTCCAAAATTGATCTACCCAATTGATCTGATTTGGGATAATATGAAATGGAATGATATGTTGGATGTATGGATAAGTTGATTTTGTGAGGTTTTATATCCTTCTAAGGCTTTGATGGTTTCTTTTTTCTTTTTTCTTTGTAAAAAAGAATCCTTATGGTGATATACCCATGCTACCAAAATGCATGGATAACCAATCACTACAACTTCTAGGTGACTAGAGTAAATCACTAGATACAAAGTGCACTTGAGAATTTAGGTTAGCTAGTCTATGACCAAAAAAAATCCTAAGCCATTGCAAGAAATAAAAAGCAATTCTATATGTTTACCAGAGGGGTTTTGGTGCCTCTAGAGCCTTTTTAATTGAATGTGACAGAAGGGGTTTAGTTCCTTTGGAGCCATTTGAATTGGATTGACCAAATGGTGTCTCATTTGGAGCCTTTTGAATTGAATTAACCAAAGGGACATATCATTTGGAGCATTTTGGATTGAATTGACCAAAGGGGCATCTCCTTTGGAGCATTTTGGATTGAAAGTGACCAAAGGAGTTTTGTTCCTTTGGAGAATTTTTAACTAAATTGACCAAAGGGGCATCTCCTTTGGAGTATTTTGAACTAAATTGACTAAAGGTGCATCTCATTTGGATCATTTTGAATTGAATTGATCAAAGGGACGTCTCCTTTGGAGCCTTTTGGATTAAAAATGACCAAAGGATTTTGGTTCCTTTGGAGTTTTTTAAATTTTGATAAAGTGAGGCAAAGGGTGCGACCTTAAAACCTCAGGGTTGAACATGTGATGGAATGAGTAGAATGTATATAAAATGCATATTAGATGATAATTATTGATGCTTAATTGACTATCATTCGAGATGATTATGGATCATTGCTTAGTAGACTTTATCTTTATTGCTTAATCAGGGGTACCAATACAGTAGTATTAGTTTGACCATATGTTGAAGGATGAAATGGACTATGATACATGTGTGACAATGCGATGGTGGTATGAAATGTAGGTTCACTTATCAAATTTTTTATCTTAGGGATAAAGGATCTAGAGTCATTTTCCAAAGACTCAAACATCCTAGTGATCTCAAACAAACTCATCTATTAATCTCATAAATCCATAAGATACTAAGGGTATCCTAGTGGAGTCAAATATCTCAAGGACCAACTGTGTATTCTTTGCATGTTCATTGCCAATTATGAGCATGGGCAGACTAATAAATTGTAACTTATGCCAATAAGTTACCTCATCCACTAGCGTACATAGGTCTGTACAAAATAAGGTCACTAATGTGATAGATGTGTCACCATGTGCAAGTTTACTCCACTACCATTCAAGGCATCTATAAGCCCATTGATGTGAGGTTATATCCCATGGTGTCTAATGACCTAAGAATTCTAGGGATTCAAGCTTTTATTTGATTTTTTAATTTGTTTTTTACTTTTTATTGTGTGCTTATCCTTTTTCTAATTCTCAAGGCTAGACAATGTGCATGGTAGGACGAGCAGGGGAAACCATTTGCTTTATGGCAATAGCTACTCATAAGTTTGTCGTTCCAAGGTATAACAATGTTATAAATTTTTTATAATGTGCGTGGTCCAAGAGGAAACTTGATTTAGCTAGGAACAACCTATAGCACCTAAGGATTATTTGACGTTCAATGGAGGTTGCCTAAAATACTAGGAGTGGTTGAGTGACTAAAAACACCTAGAGATTCCTCAAACCAAAGACTACCAAAGAGATAAGGTGCCATGGGATTTATTGCTATATTTTTCATTCATCATTTTATTTTATTTTTTTGGTATGGTGGTGGATGGTGGAATGAAACCAATACTAGGATGAAGGTGCCCCTAATTAAGGCAACAAGACTCAACGAACTAACAATTATCCAAACTAACCGAATGACAACCAATACGACAAGTGATATGTATGAATGTAGATGATAGGGATACATAAATGCAATGTTCAAGGAAATGATTGTGGAATGTATATGAGTTATGAATGCATGAATGGATGTGCAAAATGCAATGTGAAATCTAAGCTAATATTTCCTTATTGCTATTTTTTACCTTATATATATAATTTATATCAAGTTGGCCAAGGTGGTAGTGGTGGTTTGATGGGTGGCTCAACTCGATCTAGTGGAAGGAGAAGGTGAATTATGAGTTACAAGATGGATAGGAAATATGCAAAGGTAAAACTCATCTTAATTTGTTATGGGAAAAATGGGTGTTGAATCTTCTTCAAATTTGGTAGAGGCAATTGAAAATATGTCAAATTCCTCATCATAGTATTCCTCAAAGTCATCATCGAAAATGGAGTTTATCATTGCAACATGTGGTTGAATTTTTGAAAAATCTTCATATAATAGAGGTACAAACTCAGGGTCTTTATATTCATCATCACTATCATCACTGTCCTCATTGTGCTCACTATCCTCTTTGGGATCTAACATGATTTGTTGAAATGATTCCTCGAAGGAGGTTAAAGAGGATTGTGTCCTAATTTCCAATCCAAAGTGATCATGCACCTCTTTATAGTGAGGTTTAAACTTCAAAGATGTCATACATACCCTGTTCATGTCATCCTAAACCATATCCCTACAAATTAACCATCAAAAATATTACATCAAGAAAGCTAGGTTGGACATATAATCGATGTTAGCACAAAATTATTGTTTGGGTTCATCAAGAGGAGGTGGATCAGATGAAGAATCAACACCCTCATATACAAAAATTATTCAATTTGGTATTGAATCCATATTATATACCACACCAATGACTAATGGTGGGTCACGTGAGTGACCATAATCTCTAATAGCCTTGATGCTAGATGGGGTGATTGCGATGTTTTGAAGAATGTAATCACCAATACTTGGATTGGCGAGATGGACCACAACTTATGTGGTTATGATTATGGATGGAGTAGGGATAGAGGTGGAGGTCTCAAGAGAGACCCATGAATTATATGGGCGAAATAACATATGTTGGAAAGGTGCTTTGTGGATAGTCATATCTATCTACAAGATGTTTGATGGTGGATATGGAGGAGAATCTAACTGAGTCGGGCGACTAGTGATTTGGGGCTTAGGATGAGATGGTGTGACAATGGGTGCTTGCAAAATTGGAGGGGTGTTTTATGGGATATGATGAATGATTATGGTTGTTGATGACGGGTTGGATGGTGAACTTTATGATGTGGAGGCTTACCCCCCTATATGAAGGTTGGATGAATGAAAAGTTGATTATGTGGGTGATGTGATGGGACCAAACCTGATGAAGATGATGAATGATTTACTGGATGATGGGGTGTGATGGAAAAATGGTATGAGGTGGAGGAAGAAGCATGATTTGAATTAATGACTTGGGATGTGGAGGCATGATCAGGTTGTAGAGGCACAGTGGTTTTTGGTGCCATGGGAGGAAGTATCATTTGCATTGGGTTATTCTATTTTTGTGCTTAGTTTACACTTCTCTAACCTTGGGTAACTTCATGGATAACACCTAAAAAACCTTGGTATTGTTGAGAATTGTGTGTGTGGTTGAATCCCTAGTTTGTTTGTGTTGCCTCATTATGGGGAAGTAGTGTTTGATAAATACCAAGGTTTTGGTTTTTTTGTGCTAAAGGGTTATCAATCTTGATAGTCCCCTTATCAATCAGATCTTCATGATACCATTGAATGAGTAGTAATCACTTATGTCATATCTTTTTGGTGGTGAAATGTGTAATATTGGTATTACTTATATGACCTACCATGTGGTTTATTGGAGTCTTTCGGCTTGATTTGTGGTATTGTAATAATTTAGGCCTCATAAAACCATTGGAATATTTTTGAGAGTGGTTTAGGTAATTGGGTATAGTTGCAGGGTGGTCGAGTGTACTATCGATGTTAACAATTGTATGTTGTTGGAGCTTGATTGTGAAGTTGAGGTGTGTGTGGTACCACTTGATATATCTATTTTTGTGGTTGTTGTTGTGGTGGGGGTTGTTGAAATTGAACTTGAGATTGTTGTGTCTATGGTTGATGTTGGCTCAAGACCACTTGGTTTACTTGGCTAGGTTTAGACTGGCCTTAATTGTTCCCTCTTGAAATATTATTCTACCATTCCTTATTTTTAAGCTTTATCTCACCCTCTTAGATTTTAATCTCTTCAATTACCTAGACTTGGGTGAGGCCTTATTTGAATGTTTTGTATTGTTACAATTATAATAATAGGACTATGGGTTTTGAGCAACTCCTTGTAAATATTCTTGTGAGTTCTACCATAGGGAGGGTGAATGAAAATTTGGTGATGACGACCATCCAATGGCTTCCATAATCATATATCGACTCATATTTGAATTGGAATAAGTTGAATATGTCAGTCAATATGGTTTTCTTTCTAATGTTTAGAGAGAAGTGCTCTAGGAATTTATCTTCTAGTTGTTCAAAAGTGAAAATGCTATGGTGCGATAAGTGGCTATACTATTCTACAGTGTATCACCCAAATATTTAGGGAAAGGTTTAGAGGATCAAATGATAATTTTCTTATATATTGAAGCACGCATTAATGAATATGCTTACATGCTTTCGGGGGTCTTCATCTTCTTTGAGTTTATCAAACTTCAATAGCGTAAAATCAATTTGGTAAGGTGGTGATTGTACCAAAGGGTGAATTGGGTGATTGACTAGTTACCTTAGAGTGGGTTTATGATATATCAATCTAGGCATATGCATGACTATATTATCAATTTGATTCTACAAAAAACTAAAATATTGGGTCTTCTAATGGTGGTTGAAAGCCATGGTTTATGTGTTGTGTGTAAGTTATATGTGTAGGTTGCATGATGAATTTAGTGGATGAGATGAGAATTTGGTTGGCAATTGGATTGATGTTGGTCGGGATTTGGTGTTGTTGGATGTTTTGTTGGTATTGGTTATGGAATTATTGTTGTTTATTAAGCAGGGGTTGTTGATGAGGGGATGGTGGAATGATGGTGTGTTGTGTTGATGAAGTAGCATACATGTTTTGGAGTGTATGTGTGGGTATGGTTATGGTGGGTGGTCATGATACCCATGATGGATCTTGGGTGAAGAATATGTTTTGGGTTGATGTGGGTGGATGATTGAAGTCTACCACCTATGATTGTTGTTGCGAGATGGGATGGATGCCTTGATTAGCACTACCAACAAGCAGCTATTGTAAATGTTGCAAAGATTTTTGAATAGTGATTACTAATGTAGGCATGATGGTCAAATGAGAGGTAGAAGATTGAAAATGATGGGTGGTAGCAACATGGATGGATGTTAGTGCAGGGTAGTTAGTAAAGGATATCATGACTAAGCAAGGGATGGTATGCTACATAGGATCAACAAAAGGTAGTGATGTGGGTGGAATCGATGGTGGCACCTACAAAGTAGCATTATCCTGTGCTTCGTAGAGCGGATTGGAGTAGATGATGTTATGGGTGGATGGCATGGAGATGTGTTGATTGGATGATGGTTGATGGATTTGGCTCATAGTCATGGTGGTGGATTCAAAAAGGGGTTGATGAAGATATTGTTGGCATGTTAGGGATGTGAATAGGTGGGTTCTTGATGGAATGTGGGAATGGATCGAGATGGAATGGTGATAGGGGGTAGGGATGGAAAGACTAGGTTTAGGTATGGGTGATGGGTTTCTAGAAACAAGTCCATATGGATGGCTTGCGATATATCCCCTTGCTCAGTTGTCGAAGTGGCTAAGGTATGGGAAACTTGAGCATAATTCTCCATGGATGGAAGTGATTGGATTTGGATGTTAGCAAAAACTTTGGCTTAACTCAGAGTTAATACCATAATATAGGGATGCAAAAAAGTGGTAAATATATATGATATGTATGTGGTAAATGTGAATGCTATAAGAAAACACACAATCACACAAGACAAACACGTATTTTCTATTTTTTCTTTTTTTTTGTAAATTTTATTTTTATTTTTTGTTGATTTTTGTTCTTTTTTTTTTTGTATATTAATAATTTTATTAAAAACATGTCATTTTAAAGGTGCCCCAGTGCCTTGTACATCAAATAAGCAAAAAGGAGTAGATGAAAAGGAACCACATAACTACTTGCTGAAAAAAATAACAACCTCAAACTAAAAGGAGCAAAAAGAAGCAACCATTGACAAAAAGGGACAAAGATAAAAATGCATAAATATGATAAAACTCTAAAATAAGTGATCCTCCACCATAGAGGAACTCAAAAATAAGTGATCCTCCACCACAAGGGAACCCAAAAATAGAGTAAAAGCCATCAACCATCAAGGGGAATGTCCATATGCATGAGAGACGAAGCAACACCTTCCAGGCCAACATCTTTCGCATCTATTTTTGAAATCTCTTTAGTACTATCCTTAAGGACAATGGTACATGAATCCTTAGTGATATCCATTACATATTCATCATTGACAACATCTTTGATATCAATTTTGGTATCAAAGGATACCTCAACACCGGCCAAGACTGGAACATTATCAAAATTATCATAGAAAAACAAGAGGCTTAGTGCATGGCATTGTTATTTGAGAGTTGATATCACCTTTCCAATGGCCAAATGAGCAGTTTCAAGATGATCAATGGTGGCTGAAGTTGCATGCACAACCAACTTGTGAAGATACCTTTCAACCAGGTCAGGAGAATTAGACTTATCCTTTAAAGTTTTTATAGACGTGGACAAAGGGGTTTTGGCAATTTCTTTGTGTTTCAGCCTCTGAGAACTATGGACAGGGGTCATTTAAACTTTGGCCTTCTTCCTAGAGAAAAAATCATAAAAGGATTTACCCCTTTGTCTTTTATTTTGGATCTGGTATTTTTCGGACTCGGGGTTGAGGAAGAATTCTCTTCCTCAGACTTAGGGGTAGGGAGGTTACCTGAAGGGAAATGCAGAAGGAGGAACTTGTATAGGACTTTAAAAAGACCTTGGTGACAAGGTTTGGCCTCATATTTCTTGGAATGATTGGTAGTGATAGTATAGTCCATGGACCAGAATAAAGCAGCAGGAATGTTCATTTTTTAGTCCTAAAAGTTATTTAGAAAGGCTACATGATAACAACATAGTTGGGACTCTAGGTTGTCACAAGTAAAATATTGCATTATTGGCTTTAAAATTTCTTTCCAGGGCATTGACAAGTTATGATGAAACAAACATTTTTTACCTTCTTGTGGATAGGTGAATTTTTTTTTAAGTGTGTCAAATCTACCTCTCAGTTGTGCTTGTTTATTCTGATAACTTTTCCATCCAAATCTTGCCCCGTTAGGTCCGTCAACAACTCAAAGGAAATCTAGAACTGGACGTTGTGTATGGAAATAAAGTCGTTGTCCCAAGTTGTCACGAAAGCATTAGTAACCTCCTCATCCACACCGCAAAACATGTTGAAGAAATCAATGATTCATTTTTTATCTTTAAACATATTAGTGGAAATAGAATCCAGTTCAAGCGTCTCAGGCTTAATGAAAACAACTTTCACTTCCTTCATGGTTACAAAAGGAATTAAGGAAGGAAAGAAATTGAAGGTAAAAAAACACAGGCCCAAAGGAATAGAGACAAAAATATGCATCCACTGATAAAGCCACAACAAGAATAAATAGAAAGTAATGCTTGGCCAAAAAGAAAAAACTGCCAGAAAGGATAAGATTGGTTAGGGCAGTAGGCACGCCACAAAAAAGGGTGATAAATGCGGGTAGGAGAAATAGGAAAAAACAAAATACCATGGAAAATGGAGCTTCTGGTAATACTCACACAACGAAGCCAACGACAAAATTAGGAATGATAACTAGAAAGGATTGGGATACTCATCCCGGGAGGCCTCGGGAGAATGCGAAAGACAAAGCGTTGAGAGAGGATTTTCAAAAAGGTAAAAGGACAAACATCATTCCACATGAGAAAGAGATTCAAAAATAATGTGGACCTAACATAGGGATTCCTCATGGAAACAATTATCAAAAAAGAAGGGGCATTTATGAGAGGTGGCAGAGAACTTGGAAATATAAACACAAAAACCCTTTTCAAAGAAAGATAATGCAAATGATGAATAAAATCTTTGTTTTGGATTTTTTTTGGACTTTGGACATGGACCCAATGAATCATGAAAAGGAACTATTAGGCAATGGAATAATAAAGGATTTCTAGATTCATTACGACTAAAAGTATTTTTATCACATTTGACCAGCTTGACAACTTCATTGGGGAGGACATTCATCTAAGTCATCAATCCTTGTACATTAATGCCAATGTTGGCCAATTTGTCAGCCATAGAATTGTCCTCCCTGAAAGTGTGTTGAACCACAACATTGACTTGTTGGCGAATAATTTGCTTGCTTTCTTCAACAAGATTCCTGATCCTCCAACTGCTGGGTTTGGAGGTTTTTAGGTAATTAATGATATTAAGAGAGTCTCCTTAAACAATATTTTTTTTGGGAATATATTTTAAGAATTGAAGACATCTCTACACTGCTTTAGCTTTAGTAGAATGATTGGACAAGATTTGTAATTGTTCAAAAATGGCAAAAATAGAATCGCCAAGATGATCACGGAGGATTCCTTTAGCTCCTGCGATGCCAGGATTACCTTTTGCAGCACCATAAAGATTAAGCTTAACCCACCCCATTGGAGGAGGCTGTCATTTAATGTTGGTACTAGACGAGGAATGATTAGCAGGGCTTGGGATATCAATGAAAATATTATAGAAATTCAGGATAACCTTCTCAAAAGGTGAACAAGGAAAAGGATCAAAAGGAGCAGCATGGGCATTCTCCTTAGCATAAAGGATAATTTTACTAGAAAAAATATTAGTATCCAAGGCTTTCATGTCAAAAATTCTTTTATTGCGTCCTAGCCATATTTTCCAAAGAAAATGTTGCAAACTAAACTTCTAAAGTCCTCTGAGTATAGGATTTTTGAAAGGATTTGGCCACTGTTGGAACAAGTCAACAATGGAAGGAGGGTAGGCCCAAGCGATCTTGAAAGTGAGGAAAATTTTGTTAATCACCATTCTTGATAAGGAATAAAATAATAAAAGGTGAGAGGTATATTCCCAATGAGAGAGGCAAGGATGGCATCTGTTAGGATTTTTGTTCTTTTTTTTAGTTTTAATATTTTTTTTGTTTTTGAGTTTTGGTGTGTTTTATGTTACCTAGGTCTAGAAACTATGATAGGAAGGTGGTGAAGTGGAATATAAAAAGGTATGTTCAAAACCAAAGGATGAATCATGAACAATTGATAAATCTTACTAGATTAAGGCTTGGTGATGGGTGTAACCTAAGGAGTTAAAATTACCTCCCAAAATAGGTTGCACTATCTAAGTCACACTCAAGAATTATTGGAAAATAATGACAACTATGATCCAATAATTATTTAGCCCTGTGGTAAAAGGACATCTAACCTAATGATCACCCTAAGCTAATCTCAAGAGTGACCAGCCTCTTGGTGATGAAATCCAAGCAACTATCATACTAACTATGGCCTATCTAAGGTCTGATATGTAGACCAATTGATTTGACCAAACTTCATAAGGGGAACAGAGGTCAAAATTTCAAATCTCTAGCCTCATCATATTGAACGCTTGTCCCTTTCCTAGTGCTTTAAATGGCGTAAAAGGTTTAAAATTATTGTGGCATGGTGGTTATAGGGGCATACTACGTGAAGAATTGTGTGGCTGCTTATGGCGAAGACATCATAGAATATTATGGCAACCATAAAAGTAAAAAAAACTACCCAAATTCATGGTGACTACTGATTCCACCATGTAAATTCAAAAAAAATTTATGCCTTGTCTAGGGCTCTACTAACAATTGGTTATGAAGTCAAACTTGTTCATCAGGTTTTCCTCACACTTGTTAATGTAGAGGTGTAAAATTATGATTGTGCATGTGTGTGGGAGGTTTTTGTTTTTTTTTTATGAAGTTTTATGAAACAAATACAAAGCTAACCTTAAGAATGCAAGCTACAATGCACTTTGAATTTCGATGCCTACAAATGCAAACAGAGACATACAAACTATAGATAAAACTTTAAACAACAAAAAACAAGATAAAATTTTGAGTTAAAATGGAAACAGAAGGCTTCAAAAATGCCCTAAAATGAGTTTGAGGCATAGGGCCAAATGCAAGGTTGTGTTTAGGACTAGTCAAACCCAGGTCTATATTTGGTCATATGCAGGGTTACGTTTAGGTTTGGTCAAATGTAGGTCTGCATATTTTACTATCTTAGAAAAAATAGGGTATATAAGAAGCCCTAATATGACCTAAAATGCACTTAAGGATGCAAAATTAACCTTAGATGCAGATAATATACCTTTTGCAATCTAAAAACAAGAAATGCACTTTAAAATTACTTTAATTTGATGCTTTCAAAATGTTTACAAAATATTTATAAAATATTCACAATATATTCTACTCTAGTGTGCACTTCTAATTCAATGGGTATTTTATGACATCAACAAATAAATAGAAAAAAATTTCTTTTGGAAGCAAATTTGAGCCTAAAAAAAAGGTCTATATCACTTACCCAAAAGCCTTAAGCTCTATTTTCCAGCTTTCCAAATGCAAGGATGTGTTTGCATAGGCTCCCAAACACAAAGCTACATTTGCATAGCTCCCAAACATAAGGTTGTATTTGCACAGGCTCCCAAACACAGGGTTGTGTTTGCACAAGGTAAAAAATAGCCTGAATAGTCTTTGAAACTCGTAAGAGTGTTTTTTAGATCTTCGTGTAATAGAGCTCCAAAAACCTTAACCAACAAATAAACACAGATCAAAAGGTCATAAATAGAAAGGCAATACAAAATAGAACCCTTTAGAGGTCCGAATGTGATTGACAATTTGTAAGGAAATAAGACAACACCTTTTGCAAATGAAATAGTAAGATACAAGCAATATGAACTAAAATAAAATTCATATTTTTGTATTAGAATACAATGGAGTGTTGGTCTCCTTTTACAATGATTTACCCTGAGTGTGCAGGGGTCTTATTATAATGTGAATTCTTGCTCTTTCAGACTACAATGGGTAAAGGAGTGAATAATCCCTTTTGCCTAATCAAAAGAATATGATTCCAATATTCTTCTTTGCTCCAATAAAGATGTCGAATGGGCTTGGGTATCCTCACAGGCCATTCTTGCTTCAACAACTATCCAAGAACCTATCACCTACACACATGTCCTATGAAGAAAAGAGTTAATAGCATATGTGTAACCATGGAATTTTGACCCACTTCAAAATTCCTAGCATCCCCCAACAATGTAGTCCCCCCTTAGCCACCTTCCTTGTTTTTTACATCGATTTTAACCCACCCAACAATTTTTTACCCCCTTTTTTGTTGTTTTGCTATTTTTAGCAAATTTGGGTGGCTGCGACAGCCCACCGAATTCGCTAAAAATAGCACGCCATCCAAAATGGTTAGGGACCATTTGGATTTGAACCTAATCTGGGCAAATCTAGATTTTTCGTGAATTTGGTTGGTTGTGGTAGCCATCCAAATTTGCTAAAATTAGGAATTTTTCCAATTTTCCCTAACCTCCCCGTTCTATTTCACCTTTTTTGCCCTGTTTATTTTTCTCCTCATCTTTAAATAAATTACCCTACCTCCTAAGCAGGGTTAATGGTGATTTTGTAGGAGAATTGGATTGAAGAACCCTTTTCATGAGCTTTTGTTGTAGGTTTAGTGGAGATTTTGCTATCCTATCACCATTCCAATGGCTATCAGAGATTGAATTGGTATAATTTTTATTTATGCATTTCATTATTAATTATATTACATCATTCTGCATTGTTAGATTTGGATTTTTCCTTAGCTTTAACAAATTTGGGAGGCTTCTACAGGGTCCCGAATTCACTTTTTAGGTCTAAATTCGCATAGACATACACAGGGGGAAAATTAATGTTTCTGGATTAATCATATCAGTCTATACTTTGAATCCTAACCCCTTTTGATTGTAGGTTTTAGTGTCTTATCTATGAATTTGTAGGTCTCAGATGAATTCAGGAGGTTGCGATAGCCATCCGAATTCGTTGGAGGGTCCCAAATTCATTTTGTCAAAATTGAATATTTGATCGTTGTAGGTTTTAAATGGATTTGAGAGGCTGTGGCAGCCATCTAAATCCATAGGAGGATCTCAAATTTTCTTTGTCATAATTTTAAATTTAACTATTATAGGTCTTGATGAATTCGAGAGGCTACGGTACAGGTCCAAATATGCGAGAGGGTCCCAAATTTGCTCTACATAGTTTTGAATTCATTCTGCTTCAACCATCGGGTCAGGTAAGTGCCTAACCTAAGTTATTTTAGCTTCATTTATCTGTTATATGTTAATTTCATGCTTCCTTTGTTCCTAGATCATTTAAAAATACAAGAAATATAAAAAAAGACGAAAAGATAAAAAGAAATATATATGCATATGAGATAGTACTACATTTAGATTAGCTATCTTGTTTGTTGTTGTTTTCAAGGAAATCAAATTGCATATAGATTAGGTATAGTTGCATTTCACCCAAAACATAGGTGTATTTCAATTAAAGAACACATTAAACACTTCACATTGCATAGACTCGAGAACAATCTTTAAACATTCCTTGGTGAACCCACCATAATTCATCGACAATCACCAAAGAGGGTACGACACAAGTACTTCTCATCTGAGGTGTAGACCCCCTATTTTTCCATCCCCCTTCTAGGTGTGGATCCATTAGCCTGAAGGAAAGGGGTGTAAAAATTTTGAGTCTACATTCTTTGGTGAACCCGACGTGAAACACCACCACTTTTATTTTTTGTTTTTCTTTTGTTTAAAAAAAAACTAAAAAAGACCATTAAAATTTGTGTGCTTAGATTAAAGCATATAAAAAGATAATTTTTAAATTGAATCGATTCACATTTTCTATTTTATACATCATTCCTTAAAAATAACCACATCCGACGTATTATTCCACAACCGAGTTGCGTAACCAGGATGCCACTTTAGTGGTGGGAAATCTACCTTAAAGGTCTTGTGCGATAAAGTTGGTCTAGACATAATGGGAATACATAGTGAAGGGGGTTAGCCACACCCACGAACCTTTGGAAAGGGATTATCCTTTTGCCTATGCTCAAAAACTAAAAACCTTAATCAAGATTAAAATTTAGTCGATCCAACAACCATCATAATCATGGAATAGAGCACACATTTCTCTTCGAAGAGTGTATCACTAACCATGGTGAACTGGGTGAGGATTGGTAGGACCTAGGCTTCATCATGACTTGGATTTCATCACCAAGCATCTGCATGTGGGCATCCAGGTGAAAGCCTAATTTGAAACAAGACAACTAGACCTCCAAATTTTCACACATTTTGAAGAAAGGATTATAGTTAGAAGAAAATTTTTTTAGTATTTTTCACTTTTATTTCATTTTTCTAAAAAAAAAAAAAAAAAGATAATTAAATGGTGGATAATAACATTAGGGAATCAATATTTATAGACCTTAGAAAATTATTCATAGAACAAGAAATAACTCTAATTTTTACAAGAAACATCCTCTAAAGAAGACTAGGACATTATTTGTGGCATAACCTTGATCTCATTAAGAAAAGGTCAGAAGAGTTAGCCAAAATTAGGAGAATCAATATAGCTAAAGTTTTAGGTGTCGATCATCGCTCACCTTACTTTGAAATCCAAAGGAGTTGTGAATATTGGTTAGAAAATAAAAGAGCTAGTGTCCATTCAACAATATATCCTTTTGAAAGTTATTTTGAGGATTCCATAACCATTCACAAGTTCTTAGAACATATAGAAGACAAAGAGGTGACTTTAGAACAAAATAGAAGATACAACAAAGCACCTAGAGTTATACTTTTTAGGGAATTTTGCTATGATCTACAATTTCAACAGTCCCACAACTATTCAAGGAAAATTATTTATTGTTCATCTAATCCATCTCTTGAGAAAATATTTTACATTTGAAGAAGAGCATTATATGAGCCCTAAAAAATTGGAACCAATCAACGATATTCATAAGCTCTTTAAAGAGGATTGAGTGTGGTGATTAAGATTAGTGAAAAACTATTAAATATATAAGTTAATTATAAATAAATATATAACCGACTTTAAGAAATGGAAAATATATTGTAGATCCTCCAAAGGAACAACTGGACACTAAAAACCCTAATGATGAGAGCAATGAAGTAGAAGAAGAAGATAGAGAAGAACAAGATGAACAAATAGAACAAGTTGTAACAAATCCAAAACCTCACCTTGAGCCAAAGATAGGACCTAAAGGGGAGGTTCAATTTAAAACTATAGATCAATTTTGGGGTTTTGTAAGTTATAATCACCCTACTATTCTTAAAGCCTTCGAGGTAGAAGACTATCTTAGGGGTCAAATTTCAGTTAAAGCCTCCTTAGAGCAAGCTTTTAGACTTCAACCCTCTTCTTCTCAACTTCCTCCTGAGAGCCACGTAGGAGTGACTTCAACTAACCTCACTCCATCTCATCATATCCCCTTTGGTAATCCTACTCTTGATACCACTCAATTTATCCAACCTCCAGATGTTCACTCACAAGTCAAGGCCCACAAAGTAACACAACAACAATTATTTATGCCACTACTACAACTATTAGTGTAGGGCAAAACCCATAGGTTTCTTCAACTAGTGAAAAATTATTTTCCCATATCTATCACAACATACCTCCCCATCAATTCTATAATCCATACTTGCAAGCTTCTACATCACAAAATAATCCTTCATCACAACCGATTCATTCACAACCGCTCCATTTCATTCCTCCACAAATTTCTAATCCTTATTCTTCATATATCCCACACTCTTCTCATAATGTAACAAGTTCTTATCAACAAGTTACCATACCCATTTTGAATCCTCTTCACAATAACATCTCTATCCCATATATGAATCAACATCAAGCCAACTCTTCCTTTGTTAATCCTATGCACAATAATGTTACAACTTCAATTATGACTCCATATCAGGCCATACAAGCTAACTATTACCCTCCTCATGCAAACATAGTGGTATCAAATATGCATAATGGGCAACCACACCATCTTGAAACCATAGTGAAATAGTTAGCTTCATGATTAGATCACATAGATCCTTATCATCCCACATACAATTATAAGGAGATGTGCAATCAACCATTAGATCCCATTATCATAGCAAGACCATATCCTAAACATTTCCCCATGCCAGTCCTTCCAATATACAAGGGAACTGAAGATCCAATTGAACATCTTCACATGTTTAGAATGACATGTCATGATATTGCTTATGATGATATGCTATTGCTAAAGATATTTCCTAAAATTTTGGGGGTATGGCTCTAGAATGGTATTATCAATTGCCAACACACTCCTTAAGAAATTTTGAAGAAACTACAGAACTATTTGTGCATCAATTTGGTGCCTACATAGAGAGACATGTAACGATCAAAGACTTGTATAATTTGAAACAAGGAAAAGAAGAAAGCTTTGTTGAATTTCTAGCCCGATGGAGGAAGCTTTTGGGTAAATTACACTTTACTTTACCTCCAAAAGAGATGTTAGAAATATTTATTGGAAACTTACAAGAGCAATTGTCTTATGAATTGGCAACTACTACTTTAACCTCTTTTGATCAAGCCATTGATTTGGAAAGGAGAGTAGAAGAAGCTCTTATCAGAAGAGGACAACTTAAAAGAAAATATGAAGATAAATCATCCAAAAACCAATACAAAAATAAACATGTGGTGGGAGATGGGGTCACAGATAATAGACCCCCTACAAACATCAATGTTACTAATGTTGCAAAAAATTTGTATTAAAAGCACCACAAAAACCCCCACCATGTAATTTCACAAAGTTGAATCAACCCTTATCAATGGTCTTGCCACAATTGTTGGAAAGAGGCTTGATAGAATTTCTAGGAATACGACAACCAGATACCTCTCAGCCTTGGTATAGACCAGATCAACATTGTGATTTTCATCAAGTTGATGGTCATCCAACAAATACTTGTAAAAGATTAAAACATTTAGTGCAAGATTTAATTGACAATGGTAAGTTGGAGGTGGAAAGTTCTTCTCAAAACCCCAATCCTCCTATGAATACACAAGCTCCTACACAACAAGCACAAAATGCAAATCAAAATTTAGATATTTTCCAAAACCCATTACCCAACCATGGTAAAGAAGTAGTAAATCAAGTGGATTATAAAAATGTACCCCATCCAACATGCTACGTAGGTATGGTTGGTAACCTTTTACCATCACAACCTTCATAGAGTACATTCATGCCTATACAATCTATTGTTACAATCAAGAGATGTCGAGAACCTCAAACCTTGTCTCTTGATTATTCAAAAAGTGAATCAGAATCTAAAATAGATATTAGTTCCCTTCATTCTAATAGTTCGGAGGATGAATCAGAGCCTATAACACCTATTATAGATTTGTTAGTTCCCGAAGAACCTTTTCCAAGAGTGCTGACAACTCACCCATCTTCACATCAATTGCTCCCTCTAGAGCAAGCAACAAATCATAGACCTCATCCCATTCAAGTTAATCCAACCTCTTCACTCATTACTATATAACCTCTTCCTCAACCAAATAATATAATGGGCATGATTGGGGCCATAACTAGACAACAGGCTCAAGCCCAAACATCTCAACCTCAACCACCTATAACTCAACCAAGTGATACCATTCAACCACATTTAATCTTGAAGGTACCTCATAAAAGTAATAATCTAGTCAAACCTCAACAAAGAACACCTTTTGACATTAATGAACAACTAGCTAGTACAACAACTAGAATCTCACTTTTGGAACTTCTTCGATCCTCCCTTGTTCATAGGGAAGAATTGATGAATACCTTAAGTCAGATGATGGTGCCTCAAGATATAGAACCAACTATTGTGGTTAATGTTGTAGCCTCTCATAGAGTTGATTACATTGATTTCCATGATAAGGATATTCCTCCTCAAAGTCTACATAGAGATAATCCTCTTTACATAACAACATTAATTGGGGATGTTTGTGTTAAGAGGGTATTGATAGATAATGGGTCATATTTGAACATTTGCACCTATAAATTTTTTAAAAGGTTTGGATTAAAAAATGAGGACTTAAGAACAACTGATATGATCATTAAAGCCTTCAATGATGAAACTCAGGATGCATGTGGTGTGATGTCCATCCCACTACAAGTTGGTCCTAGAACTTTAAATACATCTATTTATGTTGTGCCATGCCCAACATCATACAATATTCTTCTAGGATATCCTTGGATTAATGCAATGAGGGCAGTCCCTTCTACCTTACATCAATGTGTGAAATTTGAATTCAAAAATCAATTAGTTACCATTCATGGTGATCCTAGACCTTTTGAGATGTGTGCTATGACCAAACCTATTGATGTCCTTTTTGCCCTAGTTTATCATCATTAGCACCTACTTCTTCTGACTCATATTTAACAACATCTGATCAACTACATTCTTCCAACACACCTCCATATTCTCACACCAATGATCCTTCCACATCATATCCTCTCATAGATGAGGTGCTAACTGATTTATCCACCATACTAGCCCCAACTGAACATGCCAATTTTATCATACAAGATTCTATCCTCTTATCTCAATTACCACCATCCCCATGTATGATAGGACTACCCCATAAGAAGGAGATATATACCATGTTGGTAATTGCACCTTCATTTCTATGGGATATTCCATAGATGAGATTATCATTAGTAGAACAAGCTTGATCTTTGATGAAAATAGTTTTACCCATTGTTATTTTTTAGATAGGTATACAATTTCTAAGAAAATCATGTGTGACATGGGTTATAGGGGAAAAGGCCTAGGTCACCTAGAAAATGGTATACATGAACCTCTTGATACTGAAGAGTGGCTTACATGATGTGGTATTGGTTACATTCCCACAAAATGCCAACCTTTCCCCTTCGATGATGATGATCATCTAATCACATATGATGAATATTTAGAAAATCAAAAATACCTAAAAGAGATAAAAAGGTAAGGAACCTCCCTTTTCCTCTAATAATTATTGTAATATGCTTTCGATAATTCATCCTAAAATAATTGCTACTCTAGATGAATGTGTGGAAGGAGATGTCTTTTATGACATCCCACATGATGAGATCATGCGAAATGGTTTCTTCTTCGATGGGTCCATCCCATGTATAGCACACATTCAAATGTTAACTACGTAGGATGAATTAGCAAATTTATCCTTAGAAGAACTTCAAGAAATGGGTATTTCACCCACCCTCCTAATTTTGAAAGAGATTTAAGTATTGTGATAGAGGATATTTTGAAGATTAATATTGGCACTGAAGCCAACCCTCGTATAGTTAAAATAGGAGCTACTTTGAGTAAAGAAGAACAAGGTAAATATATGAAACTCTTAGTAGAATATCCTGATATCTTTGCATGGACTTATGCAGATATGCCTAGCCTAGACCCATCTATAGTCATGCATCATTTAGTGGTCCATCCTGATGCTAAGCCTATGAAACAGAAGCTTAGAAAAATGCATCCTAAAATAGCCTTACTGGTCAAAGAAGAACTACAAAAGCTCTTAGATGTTGATTTCATCCAAGCCATTGATTATTCTGATTGGATATCCAACATCATTCTAGTATCTAAAAAAGAGGCTAAGAAAATTAGGGTATGTACTGATTTTAGGGACATCAATGTTGCATGTCCCAAAGATGATTTTCCCCTCCCCAATATGGATCAAATTATTGATTTTATGGTAGGGAGTGGGATGTTATCCCTTATGGATGGTTTTTTAGGATATAACCAAATCCGTATAGCACCAGAAGACCAACCTAAAACTACTTTTATCACACCATGGGGAACTTTCTATTGGAAAGTAATGCCCTTTGGTCTAAAGAACGTAGGTGCAACTTATCAAAGAGCAATGACCTATGTGTTTCATGATATGATGTATGACATCTTGCATGATTATATCGATGATATTATCGCACATTCTATTAATGAGGAAGATCACATTCCTGACCTTCGATGGGTATTTGATAGGCTTCATGAGTACAAAGTCCATCTAAATTCGGACAAGTGTGTTTTTGGGGTTAAATATGGAAAGTTATTAGGGTTTATCATTTCCATGTGAGGAATAGAGATAGATCCAATTAAGATAGATGCCATTATAAATATACCACCACCCAAGAATTTGACTGAGCTTCATAGTTTACAAGGTAAACTTCAATCTATTCATCACTTCATTGACAAACTAGCAGATAAATGTCAACCTTTTCTTAAGCTCCTTAAGAAAGGTACCCCTTTCAATTGGGATGTTGAATGTCAAGAAGCTTTTGAAGCTCTTAAAAATTATTTACTTACACCACCTATGCTTGTCCCTCCTAAACCATAACACCCCTTCATCTTGTACATCTCTACTTTAGAGCTTGCATTGGGGGCAATGCTCACCCAACATGATGAGGAAAAGAAAGAGTGAGCAATTTACTACATTAGTAGGACTTTAGTGAGTTATGAAACTCACTATACCCCCTTAGAAAAGCTCTACCTAGCTATTGTGTTCTCTACACAAAAACTACATCACTATATGCTTAGTCAAAGAACATTCATCATAGCAAAATTTGATCCACTACGTTATTTGATGAGTAGACCCTACTTGTCGGGACGAGCAACAAAATGGGTTCTCACCTTAAGAGAATTTGACTTAACCTTTATTGGTCAAAATTCCATCAAAGGATAGGTTATAGCTGACCAACTCATTGTTACTCCCATTGAATCCACTCATCCCTTAACCATAGAATTTCTAGATGAATGTCTTAATATAGAGGATGATCATTCAAACTCTTGGTCTCTATTCTTTGATGGAGCTCATTGTATGAGTGGCATAGGTGCAGGCATTATATTGGTGTCTCCATAGAAACAACTAATTCCCTTATCATTTAAGCTCCAATTTTCTTGTACAAATAATACAATAGAGTATGAAGCTTTAATCCTTGGTTTACGTATAACTCTAGCCCTAAATATTAAAGTTCTATCTATTTTTGGAGACTCGCAACTCATGGTAAACCAAATTAATAATATCTACCAAACTTGAGATGAGAAACTCCATCCTTATAAATAATTTTTCCAAAAGCTTATATCTCTATTTGAAAAAGTCACTATTGAAGCTATCCCTCACACTAGTAATCACTCTACAGATGCTATGGTAACAATCACTTCCCTCATCCCTCTGGAGTTGGATGATGATCATGCCACTATTATCATTCATCAACTCTAAGAGCCTACCTCACTAGAATCTATGCCTAACACCTTTGGATGTCTTTGCAATTGGAGAAACATCATCAAAACCATGGTATACAGATATCATCAATTTTATCCAAAATGGCTCATTTCTAGATGGTTTAGATAGAAACCAATGTAGACTTCTACGTAAAAGAGTTGTTCACTTTGTCATCATAGGAAATACCCTTTATAAGAGGTCTTTTGAAGGTATCCTCCTAAGATGCCTCAACCTGGAAGAATCTCAAAAGGCATTAAGTGAAGTGCATGATGGATCTTGTGGAGGCCATTTTAGTGGTAGTGCCATAGCCAAAAAGCTCCTACGAATGGGTTATTTTTGGCCTTCCATGGAGAAGGATGCAAATGATTATGTGCATCGATGTGACAAGTGTCAATGACATGCAAATCTAGTTCATGCTCCTGCTCAAGATCTTCAAACCATTTCTTCCCCTTGGCCCTTTTCCAAATGGGGCCTCGATATCATTGGGAAGGTCAATCCAATTTCATCTGATGGTCATAAGTTTATAATAATAACAATTGAATATTTTACAAAATGGGTAGAAGCCATGCCATTAGCTTCTTGTACAGGGACCCAAGTCTCTAAATTCATTTTTAATCAAATCATATGTAGATTTGGGATCCCATCTACACTCATTTTCGACAATGGAACTTATTTTAAAAATAAAGATATGAAAAAACTTTGTGCAAAATATAAAATCCAGCATAGATGGTCTACTCCCTATTATCCACAAGGTAATGGCCAAGTAGAAGCATCTAATAAAACTTTAATCAAAATCTTAAAAAGGTTGGTTAATAAATCAGGTCGAGATTAGCACATTCAATTATATCCAGCCTTATGGGCTTATAGGACCAGTGTTCGAACCCCTATAGGTGCTTCCCCTTTTGTCTTGGTCTATGGCATCAAAGTCATTTTTCCCTTTGAGCTTGAAGTACCTTCTTTAGGGCTTCTACTTCAAGATGTTGAAGTAGGAGATGAATATCATGTTGGATGATTAAGTCAACTAGAATTACTAGATGAAAAGTGCATAAATGCCTTAGAGCATCTTTACGCCTATCAAGAAAAACTTAAAAGATCATATTCAAAGAAATTTCATAATAGGTCTTTCGAAGTTGGTGACTTAGTTCTTAAAGAAAATCAGAAAAACACTAATGCTCGAACAGATCTTAAAGGTAAATTTCAACCAAATTGGTTAGGACCATTCATCATAACTGCTAAATTTGGATCAGGTGCATATCATTTGGCCACATTAGATGGAAAAGATCTTAAGGAGCCAATGAACATAATGCATCTCAAAAAGTACTATGCATAAAATCATGTCTCACCATTGTACATAACCATATTCCATTTTTGTACATAAAGCATGTGTTGCATTTAGTTCATTCTATAATTTCAATCATCTTACATAAATCATCTATCATGTAGCTATATTTGTTTGCACATCCATAAGTTGGTTTTTGGTCCAATTGCATATGTCAAATAGTCACATCCAATTATTATGTTATTTAAATATCAGACAGATGCTATCAAGATTCATAGTCAATCTTGGTATTTTTTGAAGTGATTCAGAGTTTATCTTGAACCACTCACAAGATTCATATTTTAATAAAATCTTGATTCTAGATATTGATTAAAAATCTCTCTTGAACCAAAACCACTATTTCTCATTAAGAAAATTTTGAGTTTTGGGAATCGATTCTACCACTTTTGAACCAAAACATATTTACACATTTTAAATATGATTTTGCACAAGGAAATATGATACTACATAGTAGTCCTTACCCCTTAAGCAAAAGGTTTCCCTTGCTATCCTATTATGTGCATGGTCTAGAATGTTGAGAATTGACAAAAGGACAAGCTCCCCCCTACCCGAAGCAATAAAATCCCTTGCTCTTCCACTAAAATGAGCAAGTATCCCTAAAAAAAATCCCCTTGTTCATCATCAAAATTGAGCAAAAATCCCCAATCAAAGGAATCAAAAGAAAAGAAGGGGGTAATGAGCTTGAATCCCTAGAATCCTCAGTTATTCAAAAGTCATGGGATGATCTCCATTACAACAATGGGTTGAATGAAACCCACTTGACAATGGGGTAGTCTTACGCATGGTGACATGTCTATCACATTAGAGACCTTATTTTGTATAGACCAATGTTCGCTTATGGATGAGCTAGCTTTTGGTGGCTTGTATTACAGAGTAGTTAAGTCCAACCATGTACAAAATCAAGGTAAATGAATTCATCATTTGCACACACAATGGTTCTTAAGTTGGTTTGCATCATTACCTCACTCAAAATTGGTAAATAAACTTCATCAACACACACATTTGATCCTTGAGATATTTGCATCATAATTAAGATCAAGATGGGAAAAGAATGCATGAATCACACACATCGGTTCTTGATAAACTTGACTTCATCTCAGAAATAACCAAGATTCTCCTTGAATTTTGATTGGTTGAAGTCACTATATCTTCATGGATCTGTATGACTATTAGCATAAGCAATTGAGGCTAAAACAACCAATTAAGTCTTGCATTACATATCTACCACCTTAGTACAATGTATTCTCAATCATTTGTCTCATCATATTGCATGATTGCTTGTCATACATAAATTTGCATTGATCATACATAATTTCTTGGTCATGTAGTTGCATAAGGACTTTGTGATGATGGCATGAGATAACCCTAGTAAGGTTTTCTTATATTTACTTCACACTAGGACTCTTATGCCTAGCACAAGCCCTCTATCCCATTATTCATGTTCAGTCACTCATACCATGTCTTACTTCCCTTAAATTTTAATCAAAATTAATCTTAAGGTCACACATTACTTATCACCAACCATGTCATCTTCAATAAATCACTTTCAAACTACTTTTGGATCATAACCCTTCGATGTCAGCATAACAACAAAACCTCACATAGGATCCACTTCATGACCACACATGAGGGGTAACCTCCATTTAAGGTCATATACAAGCACACATCCTCGAGGTCTATTGTTGACTGATCAAAATCGTAAGGGTATATTTCCCAACACACTTTTTCTACAAAAATTAAATCACATTACATTACAAATATCAATCACTTTACATCAAGCCACATCTCATTCTCCTACAATTGTATCATGACTAGCATGATAAAAAGTGCATTAAAAATCAAACATGACCATAAGCATCATTATGTAAGATCATCAAAAACAACAAAAACATTTTGCATTTGCATAACACATAAAGAGATAAAACTAAAGTATAGTATTACTCTCAAGAAAATAGTACATAAGAGTAGACTGGTATGCCATAATCAAAAAATTGGTATACTCAATCACTAGGAAAGTATACCACAAAAAAACCCTAGCATATCATCCTCTAGAACCCTGCTCATCACCCCTATCCCCTAGTGGCCGCAATGGAGGTATGTTCATAGATAAAGTCCCTATCCTTAAACTTGATTGCGTGCCACTCTGAATCTAGCTCGAAGACATATCTATGGGTAAAGGCACTCTCTAGTCCTCCAAAATAGCCTAAAAAATATAAGATCTGATAGAATAATTCATGTCGATATGCCTTCACCAACTCATCCTGTGGGTGTCATATCAGACTACTAGTACTTTTATGAGTATTTATGCTCATCTAAGGCACATTTCTAGTTTGATTTTATAGCTGGGAGTGTTCCTGTGTTAGCTGGGCCTCTATTGTCTGGATGTGCCCCTTCCTGGGTGGCTATCTCTTGTGACTGGATATCCACCTATCCCTTCAAAGCTACAATCTCAGTCTGTTGGACCACCACCTAAGACTCCATCTTGACTATCCATTATTTATCACCTTCATGGGCCTCTCTAGGGGTATCTATCTCCATCATACCCAAATCACCCTACTCGAGAGTCTCCTCTTGCTACTCATGAGCCTCCTCTTGCTACTCAAGAGTCTCCTCTCATCCCCTCCTATCGAGGCACTCTATCTCATATGGGGAGCATCTACCCCACTTGACCTCCCCTAGTCTAAGGATTGATCACCCTCTACATCAAAACTCTCTCTCCCCATTATGCTCTAGCTCTCCATTGAGAACTACCGTATGCTCACTGCACCCTTACTCCTCTTCTCTCTCATGAGTAATCCTCATAGGTCTAATGCTCTCATACCACTAGAGGTATCCATCCTCCACTCCCACATCATCCTCCTCTAGTAGGACCACCACAAGGTCATCCACATCTAGCTCTATAAACCTGTTGAGGTCTAGCTCACCCCCAACAATCGATGGATCTTGTGTCACCCATCGATACCAAAAGTCTCATACCTTGGGTATCCTCTATTTCAGCCCAAACTAGCACTAAAATCGATCAGTGATGGAGCTCTACCTCTCCCTTCTTTGATCGGAGCCATTATATCCACCATACTTAGGCTAGCTCCTCCCCATCCTCATCCCAACTAGGATGTCTCTACTAGGGTCTCCAGGTGATACAATGAGGAAGCAACCTGTCTATAGTCTACCTAGCCTCCTCCAAGCCACCATGTCTCCTCCCATACCTACCTACAAGCACCCATCTATACACAATAGGGAGTCCCTCCTCTATCTACTATAGTGGTAGTCCTACAGGTCTCCTCACTACAATATGTTCCCAACTCCACACCTGTAGTAGTGTGGTGAGAACTATACCCAAGTGGTGCTTGTGCATGATGTTATATAGTATCCTCTATAACTAGCACAATACAAATGGCCCCATGCAAATCACCTACTGGAATCTCTCATATTGACCACTACTCTAGCTAGGACCTAGGGAAGATGTCATCCACTCTCATGGTCGGACAATAATCCATTGATAATCCTAGATAGCACCACTATCAATCTGGTAATCCCCTCTATCCTGACCAACCCTCTGATGTCGATCCCACTCTGGTCCACAGGAAATTTGGGATCCCCAATCATCTGTTGCATGGCTTGTTCCTATGTCATCGACTAGTAGATAAACTAATCACATATCAGAATACGAAGGATCCTCCACACGTCCTCCAAAGTCACTATCATCTCCCCTATAGGTAGCTAGAATATGGAAGATCTCAGGTACCACCTCTCTACCAAAGTTGTAAGTAGAGGCTAGTCTATCTCGATGTAGGGCATATCTACTACATGGAGGAGCCCCACCTACCCTAGTAGATCTCTCTCTACTCCATATAGCCCTCGTACATGCTCCTCAAATCCCTTGTGCCACCACTCTCGATTCTTAAGCGTAGCTCATTGTAAACAAAAGCAAAATCATATTTTTAGTACATCATAACACTTTATCAAAAATATTAAAAATAATACATCACAAACTACAAAAGATGTAATTTTTTTTTTTAGTTTTGCAAATTTGTATGTTTGCCTTCTGAATTCACGAATTTAGACGCCTCGTTAGGACAAATTTGTGAATTTAGATTCCTCATCAAAATGGATTCAGAACATACGAATCCGTGTGACAAGTCCAAATTTGTGAATTTAGATACCTCATCAAAGAGCGAACTGAGTCACCCAAATTCGCCTAAGGCATCCAAATTCATCGCATTTGATTGCATGATGGAAATTCAGATGAAAAATTCAAAATTAAATCTAAAAATATAAAAATATAAGGCAAACCAAGGTGAAAAGGTGATTTTTTCACTTACCCAGATCCTAATGCCTACTGTGTTACCCCCTTCTTGCACCTCGTCTACTCAGTGGGGTGGTAGCACCATTTTTACCCAGAGCAATTTTCTAAAAATAGTTAAGGTAAAAATGAATTAGGGTTTTACCCTAAAAACCTTATATTTTACCCCACTTTTTGCTTTTTTGCAAAATTCGAGTTTCGTGATGAATTTTGAATTCCCCATGAAACTCAAAGGGGCATCCTAAGCAAAATAAATAAAATATATAAAATAAAATATTGTTTTTGTTTTGTAGTGCAATTTTCATCTTTTAGCAGTCGTGTCTTTCTTTGATGCATTTATTGCTCATAAATGCGCCAAAGAGGGGGCAAAATGTAACCATGGAATTTTGACCCACTTCAAAATTCCTAGCATCCCCTAGCAACGTAGTTCCCCCCTCAACCACCTTCCTCATTTTTTGCATCGGTTTTAACCCGCCCAATAATTTTTTACCCCTTTTTTGTTATTTTTTTATTTTTAGCGAATTCGGGTGGTTGTGGTAGCCCATTGAATTCGCTAAAAATAGCGCATCAACCAAAATGGTTAGGGACCATTTGGATTTGAACCTAATTTGGGCAAATCTGGATTTTTCACAAATTCGGTTGGCTACGATAGCCATCCGAATTCGCTAAAATTAGGAATTTTCCCAATTTCCCCTAACCTCCCTATTCTATTTCGCATTTTTTTCTCTATGTGGTTTCTCCCTCATCTTTAAATAAATTACCCTACCTCCTAAGCAGGGTTAATGGTGATTTTGCAGGAGAATTGGATTGAAGAACCTTTTTCATGAGCTTTTGTTGCAGGTTTAGTGGAGATTTTGCTACCCTATCACCATTCTAGTGGCTATGAGAGATTGAATTGGTATAATTTATCTTTATGCATTTCATTATTAATTATATTACATCATTCTGCATTGTTATATTTGGATTTTTCCCTTAGCTTTAATGAATTAGGAGGCTTCTACAGGGTCTCAAATTCACTTTTCAAGTCCAAATTTGCACAAATACACACAGGGGGTAAATTAATATTTCTGGATTAATCATATCAGCCTATAATTTGAATCCTAACCCCTTTTGATTACAGGTTTTAGTGTCTTATCTGTGAATTTGTAGGTCTTAGATGAATTCGGGAGGCTACGGTAGCCATCCGAATTCATCGGAGGGTCTCGAATTCATTATACCAAAATTTTATATTTGACCTTTGCAGGTTTCAAATGGATTCAAGAGGATGTGAAAACCATCCGAATCCATTGGAGGGTCCCAAATTTTCTCTGTCACAATTTTAAATTTGATCGTTGTAGGTTTTGATGAATTTAGGAGGTTACGACATAGATCCAAATCCACTTGAGGGTCCTAAATTTGCTTTGTACATTTTACAAATTCAATCTGCTTCAACCATCCAGGTCAGGTAAGTGTCTGACCTAAGTTATCTTACTTTATTTATCTATTATATGTTAATTTCATGCTTCCTCTATTCCTAGATCATTTAAAAATATAATAAACAAAAAACTGAGGAAAATAAATCAAAATAAATATATATGCATATGAGATAGTACTACATTTAGATTAGCTATCTTGTTTGTTGTTGTTTTCAAGGAAATAAAATTGCATATAGATCAGGTATAGTTGTATTTCACCCAAAACATAGGTGTATTTCAATCAAAGAACACATTAAACACTTCACATTGCATAGACTCGGGAATAATATTTAAACGTTCCTTGGTGAACCCACCATAATTCATCGACAATCACCAAAGAGAGTACGACACAAGTACTTATCATTTGAGGTGTAGACCCCCTATTTTTCCATCCCTCTTCTAGGCACGGATCCATTAGCTTGAAGGAAAGGGGTGCAAAAATTTTGAGCCTACAATATGAAGGGCCTCCATTGTGTGAGGTCCATTTTGATGCAAAATAAAGCTATAAAACCTTGAATGTAAATGCTTGCAGAAATAAAAATTATATACAGGAGAAGAAATAATAAAAGATAAACCTTGTTGTACTTTACCTATCTAATCTAAGTCTCTAGTTGATTGATCTACTCTTGTGCAAATGCAGGGTT
This sequence comes from Wollemia nobilis, assembly GCA_028583015.1. Classification (NCBI taxonomy): domain Eukaryota; kingdom Viridiplantae; phylum Streptophyta; class Pinopsida; order Araucariales; family Araucariaceae; genus Wollemia; species Wollemia nobilis. The sequence continues at coordinate 24,422,862 of JAQPPZ010003077.1, forward strand.
GCATTGGTGTAAACATAGGGTTATGTTTGTGGTTGGTCAAATGCACGACTATGTTTGTGTACTTGTAATACTAGGTTTATGAATGTGCAAACACAGGGTTGCATTTGTGACTGAGTGATAGAAGGATTCAAGGTGGATTTTTCTTGGCTTCGATGACTCGATCTTCAAGAAATATGTGATCCTTCTATCATGATTTTGGCAGTGTGGCAGTGTATGTTCATTCCTCCTTTGCTTTGATGAAATGAGCCTTTATAGAATTTTGCAAGATGAGGAGGATGAGGATAAGTGGCAATCCAAGGCTGCCAAGTAGCACAAACTGGGTAGCCACCTATCCTAGGCAATTAGAGTGAGTCACTTAGAGTGTCTCACTTAGGTGGAGTGGTGGCATGTGGGTAGGTGAGAGTGGAGTGAGGTGTGTGAGATGTGGCAAGGGGAGGGAAAGTAGTGGTTATGGCATATGTCAAAGGGGAGAGATAAGGTATCCTAGGATTAATGTGCAGGAAAATATACCTAGATTTAATCTTAGACATATTATTTTATTATGCAGATTTGTGGGACAAAGGGGTTTGGCAAGTGGTTAGGGTTTGGTGTCTACAATTTCATATTGAGTGATGGATCCATGATGAGGTAAATGATGATCTTGGTTAGGATAGTTTATCCTTATTTTGCACTTTCACTAGATGACTAATATAAGTAGATCCTCGTAGTTCCTATATTTTATAAATCAAATCAAGGTTCATGCAATATATCTACCATTATCGATCTAATAAAGCTAAACCAATACATATTTATCAATTCCAATCCATCAACCTAAATCCATCAGTATTATTCACTCTATTCATATCAACATTTCCATCTAAATTTTAATCTCTCTCATCATCATCATTAATTCAAATTAAGTTATCATAATCTATTTATCCCTATCAATCCATCCTTATTGACCATGGTCAATACATATTTTACAAGCTAATTTCCAATTAAATCAATTTTTGGTCAACTTAAATCAATTTAGATCAATCTATCCCTATTTATGTAAGTCAATCTACCACTATAAATTTGAATCAACTTATTCCTTGTAATTTGAATCCAAATATATCAATTAAATCAACTCAATCTATATCTATTGATCAATCCAACATAGTCCATATTTATCAATTTACATCAAACTATTAGCCATCAATCTATAATTTATATTTATTATTTATCATTATCTAGGTAAATCTACTTTGTATTGGAATCAAATCTTTAAGATCCTCCAAACTACAACGTCCTTTCCATATGATGAATACTACAAATTTCATAGGTATTGATTGCAAATACAACCACATCAACTTCTTATATCTCATATCTGACTACATGATGAATACTATGAGCCTTTATAGGTGTTGATAACCCCATCAATCTTATCCTCCATTTCTTTCCCACCTAACATCTTATGTGTGGGTCCAACCAACGAACACCAAAATGTCTTCTTGACTAAGGGTATCAATGTTGTCACACCAATCTAGCATAATTTTTGTATAACACTTCACTATGAGGCAACTCAAATAAAAAACTAATCTTATCACTGTAAGCCTAAGGGGTAAAATCAATCAAGGCTCCTTATGGCTAATGGGCTAATTAGATATTTTCAAATGTTCTATGGCTAATGAATGAATCAAATCATCAAAACATCCTTTAAGAAAAATGCTTAAAGGTAATCCAATAATAAAAAGTTCCTTTAAGAACTTGTTTAAAGAAATTACGTCTCAATTCATCAAAATTCTCTCTAAGTGTTTGCTTAGAGGTAATCATATATTAAATTATCGACACATCAAAAATATCCTTCAAGTGTTTGCTTAAAGGTAATCATGTTCATAAAAATATACTTTGGGTACTTGCTCAAAGGTAATCATGTTCATAAAATAATTTCCTTTCGACACTTACTCAAATGTAATCGGTTTATCAAAAATATCCTTTGGGTGCTCGCTCAAAGGTAATCGGTTTATCAAAAATATAATTGGGTCACTCACTCAAAGGTAATCAACTTGTAAAAAATATTCTCTGGGTGGTCACTCAAAGGTAATTATTTTATCAAAAATGCCCTTTAAGTATCTTCTCAAAAGTAACTAGTTTTTTTTAAAATATCCTTTCAATTAAAAATATATACTTTAAGTTCATGCTTAAAGGTAATCAATCTCAAAATTTATCCTTTAATTTCATTCTTAAAGGTAATCAATCTAAAACATTATCCTTTAAGTTCATAATTAAAATTAGTCAATCTCAAAATTTATCCTTTAAGTTTAGGTTTAAAGGTAATTGATCAAAAAAATTATCCTTTAAGTTCATGCTTAAAGGTAGTCAATCTCAAAATTTATCCTTTAAGTTCACACTTAAAGGTAATCAATTTCAAAAAATTTCTTTATGATAACACTTAAAGGTAATCACTTATAAAAATATCCTTTAAGATAACACTTAAAAATAATCACTTACAAAAATATCCTTCAAGGTAACACTTAAAGGTCATGAATTTTAAAAAATTCCTTTAAGTAAATGCTTAAAGGTAATCAATTGTAAAATGCTCTTTTGTGCACATTTATATATATCATGAAGGTATATTTATCACTACTTGAGCACTCATCCAATAATTAGGCTAAGAGACCACTACTTAAGGGTGAATTCCTTTATACATAGCTATATATTTATATTTTAGAAAAATGGGTGATATTTAAAAGCAATTAGTCACAAAAAAATATCCTTTAATTTAAAACACTTAAAGGTAATCAATTTCACAAAAAAAAAAAAAAACTTTTAACAAAGTTTGGTGTCTCTCATCATTTTATTCTTTTCCTTCATCTATTTTCATCTTCCATCTTTTATCTTTGTATTTGATCTTCTTTAACTAGTCCTTAACTCAACATAAATTATAAATCATAAATAATCAATCAAATCTCTAATCAACCATCATATCAGTCAAAACCTCCTCTATTCAAACAATCCCAATTCGGTTTTTCTATTCTTGATAAAATCAACTTTTAAATTTTTATCTCATCTTAATCAACTTTTCACCATCACCCTTGTGTAAATCATGACCAAATCAGGTTTTCTTATTTCAATATGGTTTTATTTTCAAAACTCAATGGGACACACTAAGGTAAGGTAGCATTTAATTTCATCTAAAACATAATATTTAGTGTCACTTTAATAAATCCTTGCATCCCTAGTCAACCTTAAGCATGAATGCAAAATTAGGGCATCTAAGTTTTTGATGCATCTATTTTATAATAAATGCATAAAAAGTGTTTAGATATAAACAACCAATTTTGCACACTTTGGTGCACCATAAACCTATCCACAAACCTTCTAATCAACTTAACTGAATCCACCTTCCTCATTCCCAAATTTGGAATATTTAGTGCTCCAAAAGTATGCCATATTTAGGCATTAATATTCTTTATAATTTTTTACAAAACTATAATCAAATACTTCTATTAGAATAGGCTTAAAGAGAGCTTTCCAATAAGTATATATATATATATATATATACTCCCATAATGACCAATACCTCAACTAAGAAAAAATAACACCTAGGTCTTTTTGACCTTTTTCCCACCAAAAGTCGATGTTATTAGACATTTTGATACTTTTTCTCCAAAATTAATCTGGTAGCATGTTAAAAACCAAAAAACCTATATAAAACCACACTTTAGGAAGGCCTAGAGTAGATTAAAAGAGATTGCAAAAATTGTTATAAGCGATTGAGAAAAAGGCTTCAAGATATTGGGAAAATGATTACGAAAAATATTATAAAAGGTTGTTAAAAAATCCAAAAAGAGAGACAATTTCTTCTAAAGGGAAGAATTATCAAAAGAGACATCCATATTTTGTCAGAAGTACTTTGTGGAAAACGTATTTGGTGAACCTACATCCTTTCATTTTTTAGCAATTTATAGCAAGCATCAAATCATTATCAAATCGACATCAAATCATCATCAAGTTACTAACAAGCATCTTTCAACAATCCTAGCTCCACTAGAAAAAGGGTAACCTATGGTCCTCGGTTGTGTCCATTGTCCCTTTTTATAAGTCTATTTAACATTTATATTTTAGCATTTGTTATCCTTTTTTATTCATATGTTTTCTATCCTTTTGTCTCAAGAAACAAGGGTCTAATTGTTGAAGGAAGAAAATCATTGTCTTTCATAAGACTTGATAGACCCCTTTACACTAATTACCACTTTTTGTATTTTTATCTTGTAATATTTTGATAGGTTCTGCAAAAGTGTTTTAATTAATTTTTTTTTAATTAAAGTATTTTTTGTTTTAATTTATAATAGAAAATAAAAAAGAAGGTTAAAAGTTGCATGATTTTCCTAACCTCTTATATAGAATATAATAAAGTAATATATGATAATATGATTTGTTGTAGTATGATGATAATATAATTTATTAAAATAGATGAAATAAAAGTAAGGTTAATTTTAACTCTATATTACCAATTTTTTTTTTAAAAACCATTAATATTTTTTGAATTGTTCTATTTTTGTATTTTAATAATAATCATCTTAGAGACTTATAATATTGTGTGAAATTAGCTTTTCTTAAGTAATTAAATGGTCAAAATTATTTTTTAAATAAATATGATAATTTTATATATTTAAATAATGATATCATAAGAAATCCAAATTGAATACCAACCAATATGTGAGCTTTTATTTCTAAGATTTTTTTTTTTTTATCTTCGATTTTTCAAAACAAGGTAATGTTTTTTTTTTTTAAAGAAAAAGAAGAAGCTATCCAGACATATTAACCCTTATTAAAGAAGAGAGAGATTGAGAGCACTTAGAAGAAAGTTGAGACAGATTCTGAACATCCCAACCATCCTGAAACTCATAATCCCATTTAGCTAACAAATCCACTACCCCATTCCACTCTCGGGGAATATGCACAAAAGAAATGAACTCCAAGTGAGCAGAGATATTGAGAATTTTTTGAGCAATCCAACTCAACCGCCAACTCCCATGAAGACTATCCCCAAAATTCAAAAAATTTATAACAATCTGAGAATTAAATTCACAAACAATCTGACACCAACCCAAAGCATACCCTTGCTACAAAGAATATAAAATCGCAAGGGCTCCATGAAGTTATTAGAATGATATCCCTTAAAGCAAGAGAAAAAAATTGAACAGTACCACTACTATCCCGTCCCACACCACCAATACCAACATTACCCGGATTACCCCAGGAAGATCCATCCGTATTAATCTTCAGCACTCCTGGAGGAGACGGATTCCATTTACCAACCCTCTGCACCCGATTACTCTGACCTATCCTTCTATAGGAGATATTAGGACCAGGACCATTAACCAACAAACCTAATCTTTCCATGATCTGATGTTTCGCTTGGTCCATGGGAGAAATAATCTGACATTTTGAAGACATAGTTTCCTGGATCATTCACAAAATCCTCTTCCAAAACTGAGAAGCAGTTAACTCCTTCCCTTTGAAAATACGACGGTTCCATTCAAGCCAAATCTGCCAAAAAATGCATGGACCAATGCTCCACCCAACTTTTAAAAGGAAATCCCCTATAAGAGGTCGCCCCATACTCCTCCAAAAATCAACTACAGATGAAGCATGTGAGCAAGGTTGATTCCACACTCCCCACCAATAATGCTAGAGTTTACAAGTAAAGTCACATTGGAGAAGTAAATGCCCAATAGACTCCTCATCCTTCCCATAATTATAGCATAAAGAGGGAATAGCAAAACCACGCTTTTGAATATTATCTGAAGTAGGACATCGATTATGAGTAGCCAACCACACATAAAAACTAAACTTAGGCCAAACACACTTATTCCAAACTTGCTTCCACCATGGGACCACATCCTCCCCAAACCGCTATCGATCCAAAACATAATAACTAGCAGCAACCAAAAATATACCTCTATTATCCCTCCCCCATGCTAGCACATCATCCCTAGGCATAGAAGAATAGGGACGTCTAGCCAAAATATGGGCCAATTCCACCCTCGCATCCATAGTGCCACCAATAGGCCATTCCCGAGGATCCTTCCACTGGAAACTAACCATCTGACCAAAGGACTTAACAGTTTTGAAATCGGCCACCTTCACCCATCCAGCATCCAAAAAGCATTGAGCAAGATCTTGAATATGGGGAAAATCACTAAGAGGAGAAAATCCATCCCAAGAATCATGCCAAAAAAGAGCTCGAGATCCAGTATAACAAATCCAAAACAACCCTTGCTTAACCAACTTTGCACCCTTCTTCAGAGTATTCCAAACAAATGATCCTCGACCTATCAAGCTATATCTAGGAATCTCAAAACCTTACATCCCCCTAATATACTTTTAGCAGATAATCTTAGCCCAAGTTTTATCCTGATTACTACACCAATGCCAATACAACTTAGCAGCAAAAGCAATCCCAAAAATAGAGCTTAGACGGAGACCAATCCCCCTTCCTAATTCGGTTGACAAATAGTCTTCCAATTAACAAGATTCCATTTTGAGGAATCAAGATTACCAACCCACAGGAATTGCCTAGAAAGAGAATCTAGATCATGAAGAAAACTTACCAGAGCAATCTGAATAAGGCTTTTATACACCGGTAAAACCTGAACAACCGACTTCAAAAGTAAAATCCGACCAACAAAAGTCAACCATCTGTGAGTCCAATGACTAACTCAACTACGAAATTTATCATGTTCGTCCAAACCGGCCTAGGTAGAGGACCAACAAAAATAGGAATTTCCAAGTACGTAAGGGGAAGAGTCCCAACCTAAAACCTGAGAATCTGAGAAATTCTAGCTTGAATCTTGGGATCCGTATTGAAAAATAAAATAGTAGACTTATGCTCATTAATCTTCTGACTAGAGACAACCAAATACATATCCAACGCGCGTCTAAAGTTGGTGGCTTCACGAATAGATGCCACACCCAAGAGAGCAATATCATCAACAAACTAAAGATGAGAAATAGCTAGCCTACCAGTCTCCCATTTCCACCCATGAATAAGACCCTGGTGAACCTGATATTTAAGCAAACGACCCAAACCTTCAACCATAATTATAAACAAGTAGGGAGATAAATAATCCCCCTGCTTAAGACCTCAGGAAGCATGAAACAGAGGAGAGGGCTCCCAATTAATTAAGACAGAATATGAAGGAGTCGTAATACAAATCATAATCCACTCGATCCAGGAAGGATCAAATCCAAAGGCTAAGAGGATTTTGTGAAGAAAATATCATTTCACCTTGTCATAAGCCTTCGCCATATCCAACTTCATAAACATAAATTTATCCTTAGAAGTGCTCATAGAATGAATAGCCTCGAAAGTAATAGCCACCCTGTCCAAAATCTGTCGACCATCCACAAAGCCACCCTGCTCATCAGAGACAACTCTATCCAGCTAAGGCTTGAGACGCTCTGCAACCAACTTTGTAATAATTTTACACACCACATTGCAAAAAGCAACAGGCCAAAACTGATCAAAAGAGCTAGCCCCTTCCCTTTTAGAATTTAGAACCAAAAAAGTGGAATTCAAAGCTTTCAATAACTGATGGTTATGAGAGGACTCGAGAACAATCTTCAAAATATCAGATTTAATAATTTCCCAAAAATGTTGAAAGAACTCAACAGGGAATCCATCAGGCCCCGGAGCTTTCCCAATATTCATAAGGAAAATTAGACGAGCATTGATCTCTTCTAAAATAACAGAAGGAATGCAACGCAAAATAGTATGATCATCAGGATGATCCATACAAGAATCCTCGAAATATAAGGAATAAAATAACCGAATAGCCTCTCGAGAGATATCTTAAGAAGCAGACAACTGAATACTTTGAGAAGAAATATCGAAGAAATACCATTGCCATGTCTTTGAGCCTTAATAGTGTTAAAGAAAAAAGTTGTATTTCAATCTCCTTCCTGTAACCATTCCACTCTGGCCTTTTGCTTCCTTAAAATTGCTTCTCAAAGATCAAACTCTTGAAGCTCATGCAAAGCTTTAGACTTCTCCTGTAGATTCTACTCCGTAAGGCCATGATCTCTGATATGTCTAGTGATAACATCAAGCCTACTTTGGGCCAAAGCTTTAGCTTGAAACAGATTCCTGAAACACTATATGTTCCACTTTTTGACTTGAAATTTCACAAATTGGAGCTTTTTAACAAAAGAATACATAGCAGTACCATAGGAAGGACAACCCTGAATCCACCAAACTTTCATCAAGTCATACAAAGAGGGATCCCTAAGCCACATTAACTGAAATTTAAAACTTGGATGATGACCCATTCTTTTTTGAGAGATAGCAAGTTTAATAGGCCAATGGTCCGATCCCCTCCAATCAAAAATTAAAAATATTATTTAATAATTATATTTTGTTAATATATTTTTAATAACATTAAATTTACAAATGTTAAATTTATATTATAAATGTGTGTAAAGTTTTGTCCAATCATTTTCAATAAATCTCCTTGTCCTCTAGGAGAACAAAATGATATAGGTTTCTTTTATATTTTTTAATTTAAAAGTGTCAACAAAACCAATATAAAAATATATGCAAACCAAATGCTTGATGAAGAAAAATAACAAGATGTTTACTACCATGAAATCCATCGTGTCCCTCCCCACCGTACCATTTGGCTAGACCTCCAATGCCCTGCCTTCATCTTGTATAGGGTATGTGTAAACCACTTCATATGATTGAGAAAATTTACATGTGGAAGGATATTTATGAAGAAAGGACCTTCCTACCATAAAATCTTTTATTCTTTATCAATGGATTGCCTTCAAATCCTTTAAAAACTCAACAAAATAAAACCTTATTATAATACAAAGCCCTCCATTTTCCAGTTCTTTATCAGATTTATCAAGAACTCAAAGTTACTCTAATTTAGTATTAGTTCAAACGCATGCTCAGTAAAAGAAACGGTTGCGAGGCTGAGGCTACAATTACGTTAGTAATTTATCAATAATTACATTATTATCTAAATAAAAATAGTAAATGATCTCAGAGCTTGCTCAAGTCAAAAGAATCTTTTAGACACAAAGTTATTATTAAGCAATTTATTTATTTTTATTTGGATCGCATTGTTTTTATGAACGTGTGAGTTGGAAGTTGACATTGTGTGCCGGTGGAGGCAGTAGGAGACCCGAGGAAGGAGGATGCATATATGATATGACTTTATATTGTGATTTGTTTTTAGATGTGAATCGATATATAGTGGATTTTAAAGTTTACGAGATTGCAAGTTATTGGATGATATATCTTATTATAAATTTATTTTTATTTTTATTTTAAAATATGATATGTAATTTTAATTTTTTTTTTTTAAATTATAAAAGTTGTATTATTTTGAATGGAACTTAAGTTTATATATGTATATGATAAAAATATGTTTTATCTTTAAACTTGTGTAAGGTGCATATAAATGTTATATTTTTGTTTTCTAATCATTCATTTTTACTCATAAATGTAAAGTTGATTGGTATTTTGATTGTTTTCTAAGAGGTTGACATGGGTCATCTTTGCGTGTGAATTGAAATTTACATTTCTAACAAGTTAATTAAAGCATACCCATCTTGTTGTTAGTTAATTTAAAACAAATACGAGTTGATTATGGAAACTTAGTTGTTCGAGGAAGATCAACCCTTGCATGACACATAACTCCAATATATAGAAGGAAACCCAACATAAGAGTCATCCATTACAAAGTAAATCAATTCAATTATTTTTCAATTCAAAGATCAACCCTTACTGTCCCTTTTCTGGTGCTTTCAGTGGCGTAAAAGGTTTAAAATGATTGTGGCATGGTGGTTATAGGGGCGGACTGCGCGAAGATCTGTGTGGCGGATTCTGGGCGGACAGACAGTAAAATACCGTGGCGTGGCGGATTCGCAGGGACAAAGATAAAATACTGTGGCGGCCATAAAAGCCGGACAGCCTACCCGGATTCGTGGCGGCTACGGATTCCACCATGTAAATTCAAAAAAAAAAAAAAAAAAACAAAAAAAAAAAAGATCAACCCTTACATGACACATAACTCCAAAATATAGAAGAAAAACCAACATAGCAGTCATCCAGAGGAAATCAATTCAATTATTTTTCAATTCGATTATTTTCTTCTGTAGCAAAGGTGTTTTCTCTATTAAGGTGATAATGTCTGAGAATGCATTTTTGCAATTCAAGCTCCTAAGGTAATATCTAGTTGTAACACATTTTGTAGGATCTTCATTTTTAAAAAACTAGACATATCTTCTTCAAGTGGTTATATTGCTAACAACCATAATATATCAGGGAGAAGTTTTCAAATTTGCTTTGTTCCATCGCTTTTGCACTAGGATTTACACCTCTTTCGCAAAGACTGGAAAATGCATTCAAATCCGAGAGACGCGAATTTATTTCAAGCAATAGGTATTTCTTCACCACTTATGCTTGTTGGGCCACCTGCTTATTGAAGATGCCCCAACTCCTCCATGCCCCGCTTGTGCTTCTCCATCTACACATTCTCACCTGAAAAGTTAATTGAGGTCTTTTAAAATAGTATATTATAATATATTTTTTAAACTATAAATTGTATTATTTAATTTATTTTTGACTTTATTTTTTTTAATTTAATATATAATAGTAACTTCTTATTAATCATTAATTATTGTTATCTATTTCAAATAAAATATTTTTATAAATTTAAATTTTTGCTATTTATAGATTGAAAATGAGATCTAATAAATTGAATTCAAACCAAGAAAAATAATTCGAAGATCAATTATTTTTTGGACATATCCCACTTTGTTATATTTTTACTCTTAGAAGGATGTGTAGCCGCCCATGTAATATTTAATTTTTAGAATTTTATGTAATTTTAAATTTTAAACTTTTATGCAATTTTAATTATTGTAATTAATAACTAGTGGCTATCACTGCCCAACTTTTGGATATATCCCACTTTGTTATTCTTCGTGACACTTAGAAGAAGGTTTAGCGGTTATTTTAGCGGATCTTGCCTATCACTACCATTTATTATTGTCATAGGTATACTTGATTTCTGCCACGTGGCATAACCGTTGGTCTCCACGTGAGACCGAAATCATTTTTATACACACAAGTGTGGTAAAAAATTTCATAAGCCGTACTGATGAGCACATAGGTGCGAAACACGTTTATGGAGTATTTCAAGTTTTTGCAATTGTGCTTGTAAATTTTTTTTGTGTATGTCATTATGTTAAAATTTATTTTTTGATATGGTTTTTTAGTGCTAAGTTTCTCTCCTTTCATATACTAGTGTACTACTATGATTTGCTTTTTTATTTCTTTATCTTAAAGTAGGGGAACACAATCAACAATTGGTAAGGAAACCATTGAGGATGCCAAAGGTCGATCCAAGGAAAACAAATATGGGTTGCATGAAAGCAACTAATGGATTATCAATAGTGAAGTTGGAACTAACGAATTTTCAGAAAGGAATATATGTGATTGAGAGGAAAAGCCTAATTTATCGATTCATAGGATTTCGACCAACTATTGCTACCTTCAAGCAATGGGTTGCCAATAACTGAAGCACTAAAGGTAAGTTCCAAATTTTTACATACCCTAATGGCTACTTTCTTATTTTTTTTGAAAATGAAGAAGATAGGGAGAACATTTTCAATGGGGGCCATGGTTTTTTGGTAGGGCAGAGCCCTTCATGAAGCCCTGACATACCAAGTTCAAAGCTGAGTAAGAGATGCCATTAATTGCCCCTGTTTGGGTCCATTTATTTGGTCTTTTGATAGAATATTGGCATCCAAAGATATTCTAAATAATTAGAAATTCTTTAGGAGTTTACATGATGACTTCTAATTGTACCCAACACTTAGAGCATATGATTTATGCAAGGATTTGTGTTTTTATTGATTTTGACAAACCACTTCCAGAGAAGATTACTTTACAATATGGGGAAGAAATATGGGACCAAGTAGTAGATTATGAAAATATTTCATTTAGATGTAGAATTTGTCATGAATATGGTCATCTAGCCAAGGATTGTCTATATAAGATCCCTAACAAAGAGAAAGAAGATGGGGACTTGGCAGGGTTTCAAATCCCTAAATAAAAAAACACAAAAAAAATAGCAACAAAAGAGAAAACAATTATTTCTCCTAACACCTTTAAAATTCTCTCCATGGATGAGCAAGCAGATGATGAAGATGGTCAAATGGAAACAGTTATTATGGAGACACAGTTTGATGAAAAGAGGGAACAAGAAGGATTGCATGATGAGAAATTATTAAAAGAGCTTGCCTTGATACTGAGAAATAACAATAAAGGGAAAAAAATGTACAATATAGAAAACCAACCCAAGTGTAAAACAAAAGGACAGGTTCAAACTACAAATAAAACGGAAAGACCATACAAATTCCAATAGTAGTGTCGTGGTACCAAGTAACCAGCTTATAGTCCCAACTGGAATGAAGTAAGATACAAATAAAAAGATAAGGATGCCATAATACTAAGGTTTATAGTCAGTCTCTTTATGACAATGTTGGAAGCTTTGGCTATTTTGCTAAGAAATTTTTGATATTTTTGGTAATTTTTTAAGCTTTGGTTTTTTTATTAGTGTTATCGTATTTTGTTTGATTTGTCAATTACTCCTTTGACTTAGTTTTTGTTGTATTTGTTTTTCTTGATTTTGTTTGTGGTGTTTTTAATTTTTTTTTTGTTTCTGTTTTGGTTTTGTTTTGTTATGTTGTTTTTGGGGTTTTTCTATGTGTTTTGTGTTTTGTGATTTTTTGTTTCTTTTTGTTGTTTTTGTTAAGGTAGTGTTTGTTATGCTGCGTTGGTGGTTTTTTCTGTGTATTTTGTGTTTTGGTGTTGTTTATTTTATTTATTTATTTTTGCATGTGTTTTCTTTGTTGTTTGTGTGTTTGCTATATGTGGTTCGTGTTTTTTTTTTTCTTGTACATTTTCTTGCCGACACACTCAAGGAGTATGCTCTATTTTATTTAGCTTTTTTTGTGTGTGTGTGTGTTTGTGTTTGTTTGTTCTTATTGTGCTCCTTGCATGTGTCAAAGGTGGTAGGCTAGGTGTGCATTTTTGGGGGAATAGATACTCCTACCTCCTTGGGTCTTACCCAAAAGTGGCATGGGATGTTTTCCACAAACAAAAAAATATTTAAACAAGTATTACAAAAACTATTAATTGCACAAAAATATTAAGTTATACTAAGGTTAGACTATAAGTATTTATTCAATTTTATTTACTATGTATTTTCTCCTAGTAATAGATATAGTTCCTAGGATACTCTACTCTATATTTTATTTATTTCATTAACTAACGTAGCTTTTAACCAATATTATCTACTTCCACAACTTTACCTTTTATATTGTGTCGCATATTCATGATGAAAAGAAAAATAGAATTTTAGATAATGGGATACAAGTTTAAATTATGTGCTAAAGTTTGTATATTTATTTAATGTTTTTGTTTTAAATGATGTATTTTTGACTAACAAAATACAACAAATCTTAGTGTGGGGTCATAAAAAAATGCATATACCTTCAAATTTTGCTTTGATCTAATAAATATTATACAAAATACTAACATTTTTATTGGAGTTTTCTATTCATAATTATTTATTTTTTATATTATCTACATTGTAATTATGGTTAGTGAAACATGGTTTTTTAAGAAAACATCATTCTACATGAATAGATAAAAGATAACATTCACTTATTTTCATTTTGTCTATAAAAATGCATTATCATTATGTATGGCAATGTAACATTAAGTGTGAAATGCATGTTCATGTATACAAACAACCAAATAGCATTTCCCACACAATGGGTCTAATTTACTTTAAAAATACAAAGGAAACATCTCCATTGAATTTGTAACCTCATACAAATAAATTGACTTCATGGGATCTATTGAAATATCTTAATCTTCTTCTAGAATTATTTAGTTTTAAAAATAGGAAAATATTATTTTTGTAGATATTTTATGCATTTATGCTATAGACAAATCATAAATAAGCTTTCAAGAGATTTTTGCACAATACTCACTACTCAACAAAAGAACCCTATGGATAAATTAAATAGTGTAAATCAAATATAGTTCTTAGAACTTAAAGAGTATAAAACATAAGCACTAAGTTGTTATGGCTAGACTTCACCTTGTTGGTTTTTAGAAAGAACCAATAAATAAAATAAAGAATAAAAAAACAAAGTATAAAACAAAGCATAAACCAGGGCACTCTAATTGCTACTGCAATTAATAATATTTATTCAATCTATTACATTGCATCCATTACATTGCCAAAATGATTACATTGTTCAAGTATTTATAGGCTTGAAGCCTTAACCAAGAAGCTTCCAAAATGAACAATCTAGAAAAAAGCACTATCTGTCAATACATATCCTGAAGTACTCTTTCTATCATCAATACAACCTACCCAATCACTATTTGTGTATCCAACCAGTCCAAAATTATCAGTTGACTTATATAAAATACCAAAATTAATTGTGCCACACACATATCTGAGTATCCTCTTTACTGCACAAAAATGGGTTTCAATTGGATTTTGCATATATCTTGAAGTTAAGCTTACTGCATGCATAATGTCAGGTCTGGTGGTTGTAAGATACATAAGACTACCAACTAAACTTCTATACATTGTAGCATCCACCTTTTTACTTCCATCATCTTTGACCAACTTTTCATTCTGATTCATAGGTGTATGCAGAGGTTTGCAATTTTTCATTCTACATTTATCAAGCAGGTCAACTGCATACTTTTCTTGTGAAATAAAAATACCATCATTCAACTATCTTACTTCTATGCCAAGAAAATAGTGCATCATACCCAAATCAATCATTTCAAATTCATGCTTCATAGCATTTCTAAACTCTTGTATCAACACCTCGCTATTGCTAGTATAAATCAAGTCATCAACATATAAGCAAACAACAAGTAGGTCATGAGTACCTCTAAATTTGATATACAATGTGGGCTCACTTTCACTTCTATTGAAGCCATGTTTCAAAAAATATCCATCAATTCTACTATACCAAGCCCTAGGCGCTTGTTTGAGGCCATACAAGGCTTTCTTTAACCTGTAAACTTTATGCTCTTGTCCTACAACTTTGAAACCCAATGGTTGTTCTACAAATATTTCTTCATTCAAGTAACCATTCAAAAATGTTGATTTAACATCAAATTGAAAAACTGACCATTTAAATTGTGCTGCCAAAGCCAAAACAATTCTAACAGTATCAAGTCTTGCAACAGGAGCATAAGTCTCATCATAATCTATACCTGGTTGCTGAGAGTAGCCTTTAGCTACCAATCTAGCTTTGTGTCTTTCAATTGACCCATCAACATTATATTTTGTTTTGTAAACCCACTTTAATCCAATAAGCTTCTTTTTTGGTGGAGGATCCACAAGCTCCCATGTTCCATTTCTTTCAATGGCAGCAATCTCTTCCTTCATGGCTTCATGCCAAACTTCATATTTCACTGCATCTTCAAAATTTCTTGGCTCTACTTGGATATTAGTCAATAAAGCATAATTCATGATTAAACTAAAATCAATATTTTTTCATAAATTTCTTTAAGATATTTTACCTTCCTTGATGGAGGACTTGCAGGAGGACTTGGGCTAGATGATGAACTTGATGGAGTGGCTGTGGAATTTGAGCTGCTACTTGGCCCAATAGGATGAGGTTCCACTCTTAGGCTGCTATTTGGTCTAGCAAATTGAGGCACCAATACTAGATTTTCTTGTTGTACATTTCCATCCCACTGCCATGCTTCATTTTCAGCAAAAATCACATCACGACTGACAATCAAGTTCCTTGTCAAAGGATTATATAACCTGTATCCTTTTGTTTCCTCACTATAGCCAATACAACCAAATATCCTAATATGTGCTACACCAGGATTTCTTCCACACCATGCTTCATGAGGAGTCATATTCTTTACAGATTTTGTTGGGCATCTATTCAACAAATAGATAGAAGTAGCTACAACTTTAGCCCAAAAATAATTTGGAAGACCCTTTGCTTTAAGCATGCTTTTGGCCATCTCCACAATCGTTCGATTCTTGCATTCTGCAACTCCATTTTGTTGTGGAGTATAACTTACAGTCAACTACCTGCAAATACCATGTTTTCTACAAAAATCTCAAAATTCATTGGAGGTAAATTCTCCCCCTCTGTCTGTATGCAGGGTCTTTAGAAAATACCCACTCTGCTTTTCCACGTTAGCTTTAAACTACTGAAAAATAGAGAAAGCTTCTGATTTTTCTTTAATAAAATATGCCCAAGTCTTCCTACTAAAATCATCAACAAAAATGATAAAATACCTACTTTTTTTCAGCGATAAGGTCTGCATTGGACCACAAATATCTGCATGTACTAGCTGAAGTGGCTCCTTAGCTCTCCAAGCTCTTCCTACTAGAAAAGAATCTCGATGTTGCTTTCCAAGAATACAACCTTCACAAATTTGATCATCATATTCAATCAATGGAAGACCATTCACCATGTGCTTCTGATACAACAACTTTAGCCCTCAAAAATTTAGATGCCCATATCTCATATGCCACAACCAAGATTTATCATCTAAAATAACCTTCAAGGCTTGAGTTTGTGCATATGCCAATCTCAAAGGAAATATTCTATTAGGTAGCATACTAAATTTTGCTACAATCTAGTTGCTACCAACTTTATCATAAATAACACATTCATTATTCTCAAAAATAATTGAATATCCCTTCTGAATAAGTTATCCAATGCTTAAGAGATTATGGGTTAACTCAAGCACATAGAGAACATCATGAATAAAATTTTGCATCCCCTATCTTGTTTTGATTGAAATGGTTCCTTTGCCTTTGACTTCAACTTCATTTCCATCTCCAAGTTTTACTTGGGAATTAATAGAATCATCTAACTTGGCAAATATGTCCCTATTTCCAGTCATATGACTGCTACACCCACTATCTAAGAGCCATACATCATCAGATATTTCTTTTGCTATATCACATGCCAAAAATAAATTATTTTGTGCTTCTTTCTCTTCAGAACTGTTAGCATGTTCTTTCTTCTTTTTCCAACAATCAGAAGCATAATGACCAAATATTTTACAGTAATAACACTGAGTTTGAGATTTATTAGAATTACCTCTTCCTCTATAGTTTATTATGCCTCTGCCATGTTGGTTGCTACCTCCATCTCTGCTTGAGCCTATGCCACCATGTCCTCTTCCTCTAAATTTTTCTCTACCTTTGTTTGAGGATGATCCTTCAGATTCTCTTCCTTTATCTTTGGAAATATTAAGATTTGCTTGAAAAGATTTTTCAATTGGTATATCTGCAGGCCTATTTATCCTCTGTTCATGACTTAGAAGTGATCCCATCAACTCACTAACTGATAGTTGTGATAAGTCTTTTGATTCTTCAATAGCAATTACCACAACATCATATTTTGGAGGTAAGCTTCTTAAAATTTTCTCTACAATCTTCTGATCTATTAGATTTTCTCCATGGGATCTAATTTGATTTACTAATCCCATAACACAATTGAAGAAATCTTGTATAGACTCAGAGTCCTTCATAAATAAATTTTCAAAATTCCTTCTAAGTTGTTGAAGCCTTACAACTTTTACTTTATCTATACCCTGATATGACACCTGCAATAAATCCTAGGCTTCCTTTGACTTTGTGGTTGTAGCTATTCTAGGAAATATGGACTCATCCATGGCTTGTTGAATAAAAAATAGGGCTTTTGAATCCCTTTTTTTATTCTCTTTCAATTGATCCTTTTGTGCCTTTGTCCATGTGGCTAAAACTTGAGCATTTGTTGGCTCTGTATATCCATTTTCAACTATATCCCATAAGTCTTGTGACTTGAAAAGAGTCTTCATTTTTATGCTCCAAAAGTCATAATTCTCCCCCTTAAACAGAGGGATCTATGGCTGAGAAAGACTTAAGTTGTTTGTAGCCATTAAAAAATGGTATTTTAGAGCAGACTGTAAATATCGTGCTCAATATTCCAGGCCTCCCATAGAATGGATGCCCCTAGGCTTCAATCGAATAGGATCTGATAAACACCGACTTCTCCTCTGGAAAAAATCATGAATCCTCTCACCCAACTATAATCCTACCACTCTGCTGATGGCATAAATCAGTTGCACATAGTTCTTGGCACTTGTTACCCCTTGGCTCAAGGACTTTTAGCCACAACTCTGCAAAGCTATCAATCTCTATGAGCAAAAAATAATCATGACCTATAGCAACAAAAGAACCCGTGCTTCCATGAAACCCTAGCTCTGATACCAAATGTTGGTTTTTAGAAAGAACCAATAAATAAAATAGAGGATAAAAACAAAGTATAAAACATAGCAGTTTTTATGTTGTGCCCCTGAATCACTTGTAGAGGCAAATGTGGATGAACATCCCTATGTTCCTATTTAATTCTATGTGAAAATCGATGTTGGTTGTTTAAGGTGGGAGGGGTCAGTTTCCCCTGCATCAGGGATTTGTACTATTGGTGTTTGAATGTGCTGCACTGGAGAAAAGGGTTGTGGAGGAGGATATTTTAAATTCTTTGAGTTCTCTTCCAATCCCGACACCTAGTGATGCTTTATGGGTTTTGGAGAGTTTGAGTGCAGACTTGGAGGATGTGTATTCCTTTTCCATGGGTTACGATCCAAAGAATATTTCCCGTAAGGTTCTTGTTTCTGCTAAATGGGTATGGGGTTCTATGGTGAAGAACTCTTCTGCTGAGGTCGTAAAGAATTATATTGTTTCTCCTATTGCTACTTCGGTGGTGGAGGACCTTTCTATTGGTTGTATTGCGGATGGCAGTGGTACTCGTAAGTCATTGCGGCTCAATGGTAAAAAGAGGGATATGGTGGAGTCCTATCCCTTATCCAAAGTGGAAGAAGTGGAGGTTCTTCCTAGAGATTTCATCAAGGAAAAATCGGTGGTTGATGTTTATTCCTTGGGATAAGTTTATGCGAAGAAAAGTGCTATTTTGCATAGCCAGCGTCTGATTGAAATTAAGCAACATGTGGTTTGGAGTTGTGTTAAGTTGGATTTAGATTATGTTGAGGAGACCACCCAAATGTCCGGTAATATTGTCAAAGAATTTGACTCAATGATGTAGAACTATCTCGGTTCTCTCATTGGTTGATTCGTCTTGTTTTCCTTGTTGTTTTTAGGGCGTCTTTGTTTTCTGTATGTTGTTGTGTTTTCTTTTGTCTGCCTTTGTGGCAAGTTGCTTTCTAAAAGGTGTGGGGTCCCTTTCAAAAACCCTCTTTCCTCTTCATAGTACTAAAAACAACAAAGTATAAAATAAAGCATAAAAAATAGAATATAAACTAGGGCACTCAAATTGCTACTGTAATTAACAATCTTTATTCAATCTGTAACATTGCATCCATTACATTGTGTAACGACCCTCCTCATACGATTATTGATTATAAATTAATTAATGAATTACATTGTCTTTTTCCTATGAAGCGTGGTACTACTGATGTCCATTGTGTATCTAGGATCAGGGATACATTTTTGATAGACAAGAATTGGTCCACAGAAAAGGTAAAATGGGAAATTATGATTGGCTCGCAAGTACATGGAAGCTCACACTTTGCATATCATATAGGTGCATTGCAAAGGATTTACATTGTTGTGTGAGCTATGTTTGAATGTTTGTTCCTTTATTGGTTAAATTTAAATGATACATCCATATGATTTGGTGGCGATGAATATGCCTAAGGCAAGGGAATCATTTTGTTAAAATATAATTCCTTCATGTTATTTAGAATTTACAAATAAGAATGAAAATTATTATTTAAATAATAAATAATAACAATAAACAAATAAAATAAAAATAAAATGTTATTATATTCCTTTATTAATATTGCATAGGTATATGGTAGATCGTGGTTATGTCTGGCTGGGGTATTGTGTGTAACTTTCATTATGACTCTACCGTAAAATCTCCTTTTCCATGATGGAAGTAGCGTAGATGGGGGGAATTCGATTGGATAGAGAAAGTAGATGTTATATTTCTTTACATGTCAATTTAATGGAGTATTCCATGCATGGTTTTGCCTTCGTGCATTAAAGAAAAGATAGATATTTTTACTTTTTTTGTTCTACTGGGTGAATCTAACTAGTTTAAAAATTTTATCTCAATTGTAAGAGAAGCGGAACGACGAAAAAGTGATTTACAATAAACTTCAAAATCACAGGTCAGGTCATTGGTTCTTTAATTAAGAGATTTGATATAGTAGAATTGGGTGAAGTTTATTAATAACATAATTATGAATGAGCAAAATTAATAGAACTCATATGCTCATGCCTGTGATTGAATGTAACTAGTTTAGCTATAAATGCTAATTATTATTTGTACTTGAACTATAGAAGAGGTATTATTAATTTGTTGAGTTAAATCAATCTTTGTGAAACCATAGAAATCTATCTATTGTTTTTATAACAACCAGTGCCAAATGAACTGAGAAGTGTATGTCAAAGGGTGCTACTGATTTCTATAGTGTGACATTAAAAATAGTTGTTATTGAGGATATTATTGTTATGCTATTGTTTCCAGCCTATATATGTCATCATGATGAGTTTGTGTTGGAACTCCTTGTGGTATGGAATGCATGCATGGAAAGAGATATGTGTGTGTTGTTGCATAATATTAAATTATTAGTATATGGAAAATTTAGTGAATTGATTTAGCTATGCATTTATTTAGAAGATGAGCCTTTCTGATCCTAGTTGTACACTTAACAAGTCTTTGATCGTCAAAAACATGATGGGAGAGAAGATAGTTAGAAAAAAGGTTGTTTTATCATTCTTCTAGCATGTGGAGAATGAGAACTTGGAGCGCTACAACTCTCAAGGCATTATCGTTGGTGTTAAGATAAAACTGTTTGAAGTGTTTTTGTTAGTATGTAGCAGATGAAGGAACTATAACATAAAATATTTCGATTATCCATATAATTACTTGTTGAGATATTTTTGTACTAGGTTGTGGTATACATCCAAGAAAATATGGTATCTACGTATATTTTTTATTCTCCAAAAGATACATTGAAATTGTGGATATAAATCGGATTCATAGTACTCCAAATGGTATATGAAAAAAAGGGTAGCGTGATATTTATTTCTTTAATACAAAGTAATGTCACCTTGTGGAACATCAATTCTTGCATGAGTTAAATGGTTGTTTGGAAAATATGTTAATTGTGTATATAGTGAAAAATATAATGTGTGTGTTTAACTTGGTGATATTTTAGGGGGTTTATTCAATAAGAGTTGCTTCAAAATACGAATTACTATCACTGTAAACCTCTTGAGTTTATTGTAGCAAGGTTTGATAAGATAACTTGCCAATTAGACTAGGAGATAGATTAGTTTGTGATGAGAAAACAATACCTTGGTTATCATTTAAAAGGGGTCCAATATGAAAATGATATGTTAAATTTAGTAAATTCCTTTTTTTGGACAACCAAATAAATGTTGTCTTATTTGTGATAAAACCTAAAAGATGTAAAGGGACACCATTCTTATTATCCTATAGAAATGCACTCTGATCTTAATCGAAAAGCAAACTACTTCATTTAAAATATGAATTAAAAGAGTTAAATAAAAAACTTTGGTAAGTTAAGAGTGTGATGATATTTTAGGCAGTTTGGGTAAATTCGTTGTGTAAAATCATAAAGGTATTATCCTTGAGATTGATTCATTGTGCATTAATTTGGGAAACAAAAATAATTGACTTTAGCTGATTCATTGGGTATCATTGTATGTGGTAAATATTTACTCAAAGCCATTATCAAAACCCTTGTAAAAACAATCTTAAATATGACATGGTTTATAAATTGTCAGCATAGGGTGATGTAATAAGATGATGTAATAAGATTTTATGTATCTAAAGTCATTTAAAGTAAAGAGCATTTATATTAGCATTGCTTTAGTTATTTAAATATTGAAGTAAGTGAATGATTTATTTTAAGAGAATTTTAAGTTGTATTTATCTTTCAGCTTACTTATGATCTACACACATAGAGATATATACAGTGAAATAGTATTTCTTGAGGTTAGTATATCAAGGAAAGAACTTGCTTGGAATAATAATACCTTAATAAAAGAAAAATAGGAAAACCTAAGAATAATACTAGTGAACTTTGAAACTAGTGACAACAAAATTATTTAGGAGTTGAGCTAATATTCTTTGAAAACTAAGGTAAGAACTTTGGACACTTTCTTTAGTAAAATTAAAAGTGTGCCTACCATAGTATTATAAATTATAAAAGACAGGAACATAAGTCTTTAGAATATATGCTCATATTTAGATAAAAGTATAAAAGAAGTTAAACCTATGTAATGCTTAGTTAAATGATAGATTTTGTAAGATTGCTTAAGGTTAGTGTGTTATGTTAACTATATAAATTTTGGATCCTATCTAGAGTTCTTAGTGATAAACGCTAGAAATAAATTAAAATAATTCTTTGGTATAACTCATTGAGACGGATGAGCAAACTACTTGAGAACCTAAAACAATAAATGAATGCTTAGTATAAATTCTTTGAGGAGAAATATTCTAAACAGGAAACTTGAAGAGGTCATTAGGAAGAGATGACAAATTAAAATCACCCAATGCTGTTGAGGTACAGGTATGTACACGAGTCTCAAGTGTAATTTTAGTCTAACATAATTGGTCAAAAAAAGAGACTTGGTCAGATATGGTAACGATGGGTGGTATGTGACGTCATCTCTAGGTTGTTGTTTGAGTAGTAATGTGATAAGTCCTATGTTTATTTTACTTAGCTAGTTCAACCACAATGTTTGGTATGGAATAAACAATTGTGAATCACAATGGACTTGTGTGATTAAGTCCAAGGCCAAGGTATTGACATGGCTCTAACTAACTTTGGGTAGTGAATAATCAACTAGACACTGGAGATATATACGCTGATCTCTTGCATATTAAAGGTTGAATAAGTCAACTACATAGGACATGGATTCGCAAATGTTAAGGGATGGGTAAATCAAGTGTCTCTCTCTAGGTTTTATGGGCCCTAGAGGGTAACCCCAGTCGTGGCTCAACCCTCATGTCAAAATACAAGGATGTAAATAAGGTAATTCAATTCCACAAAATGGCACATTTTACAAGATTTGGTCAATATCATCCACTTAGGTGGCTGTGGAACCCAAAAGTGGTATGATATACCTGTACTAATTTTAAAAAAATGATATTAATTCATTGGGTGGAACAAATCTGCTATGAACATGAAGGCACTCCGAGGAATAAAATTGTGGTTTAAAATAATAAAAAAATACCTTGTGAACACGTTTGGCCTATTTTAGTGATACAACGAGGTGAGTATACTTAGGTTGTTACACATTACCAAAATGATTACATTAATCAAGTATTTATAGGCTTGAAGCCTTAACCAAGAAGCTTCCATAATGAACAATGTAAAACAGAGTACTTTAGAAAAATCTGGAAATCGACTTTTTGTAAACAGCTGAAAACTTATGAAGACGTAATTCTAGAACATGCCTAAAATCTAGAAGGTTCTAGAAGTTGATATATTTACATTAAGCATTATTACTAACAGACCTTGCATTCAAACTGCTCATGATAGATATGCAAGTTTTACCTTATGCATGACAATATTTGTATGCAAAAATTTATATTTAGTCAACAATATAAATTATTTATTTATAGTAGACCACCATAATAGAAATTTAGTGCTTCCTTGATTAAACTAATAAATATATCCAATTGGGTTACATTATGTAATATTGTGTTACTTCATGTTGTTGGTACCATTACAATTACCCTAAACTATATTATTACTATAGAGACAATGTTAATCTTAAATGTACCCCATCTTGCACACAATTACAAATGATCCTATAGTCTAAAAATTGAGATAATAAATGAATTCAACTTGGTATCACACAAATGCTTGGCTCTAGCAAAAAAGCTCTCCTTGGAGGAGTTTTGTACTTTGTTGATTGGTGAGAAAAAAAATCACATTTATGAACAAAATCAAAGATAAGTGTTGGCAGTTTTGTCACTTTGCCACATTATAAATTTTGTTGACAATTTTAATTGTAAAAGAAGGGCGAAATATAATGAATAATGCCGCAACTTTTGTCAATATATTTTGTTACAATTAATTTTTGTTTTAATCCTCTTCTTGTAATTTTCATGGACATTATGCTGGGAATGATGGGGTTTTAAGGCAAAATTAACATTATGTGTAAAATGGAGCAGCAAGTTAACAGTTTTCAGCACTGGCAAAATTGGTTCGAAATGAAAGCACCAACAGATAAAGAAAGAAAAATGGTTTCGCTTTCCATGAGGATGAAAGGGCACTTTAAAATTAAATGCATCCAAAAATAGGTTGAAATCGCCCGAGACATCCAGATGAAGAATTTAAAATGAACGGAAGTCATGGTGCATAAAATATTAAAAACATTTGAAGTTTCGAAGGCAAAAAGAAGACAAGGTATTTTCACCCCAAGTGAGGGGCAAAAATCTCTGTCGCCCCTCTTTGGGGTGAAAACGTTGTTTATTTTAAAGCAAGCGCAATGAAAAGGCATGAGTCGATCAAAGGCTAAAGTCAAAGATGCTTTCGCCCCAAAGGAGAGGCGAAAAGCCCTTTCGCCCCTCCCTGGGGTGAAAGCACATTGTAAAAGGAGAGCGCGTCGTGGGTCCCACCTTGATAAATTAAAGAAGATTGCAAAGAGGATTTCGCCCCAAGTGAGGGGTGAAAATCCCATTCGCCCCTCTTTGGGGTGAACGTAAGTTTCAAATGCAACGAAATATTTTTGCCCTCTTGGGAGCGAAAGCACAACAAAGTATTTTGAAAGGCGCATTGTGGGGCCCGATGTTGAGTTGCTGAAACGGAGGAATTAAAAAGTGTTTTCGCCCCAAAGGAGAGGCGAAAACCCCATTCGCCCCTCTTTGGGGTGAACGTGTTTTAAAAGCCAACGAAACACGGTAGCGCAAGGTGGAAAAGTCAAAGTTTGAAATGATTTTCACCCCGAGGGAGGGGCGAAACTCATTTTTACCCTCTTTGAGGGGCGAAACTATAAGAATTGCTAGTTTTCGTGTTCTAAGTATTTTATTTAAAAATGTGGGTGCACGCTCCAAATGAAGGCATGAATGAAAAGGAAGCCTTGGCAAGGGGAAGAAGAGCTTTGAACATAGAATAGTTGGCAGAATGAAGACATGTTGGGCTAATGATCAAAATATCAGAGAAAACTTTGCATAGGGTGTTTTCACCCAGCTTCGTTCCGAAAGAGCCAGTCACCCCATTTTTGGGTGAAATCAATTTTAAACAGCAAAGGAGACTTTTCCAAGATACCAATTATGCAAAAATTTTGAGAAAGACCAGGGGATGATGGAATTTAATTTTTGGGGCAAAGCAAACAAGTTTTGGGCCTGAATTTCAGCTAAAAATTTGTAGGATTAAATGCTAAAGGGTGATTTTGACTATTTCCAAGGCACCATCCACCAACTCCGCATTTTCTCAAAGCAACATTAATACTCGATGGACTTTCTTGGTGAAGGTGGAGTTCCAAGGTGCAAGGGTGAAGCGAATTCAATGACCAAGCTCCCGATTTTTAGGCAACTTCATTGCGTCCCAATGCATCGATGCTCAAGGTCACTTTCCATCATTTAATCATGCCGATTTCCCATGTGATTCTCCCACCAAAGTCGGATCATGGTTTCCATGAAGAATATTTTGACCAGAACATCACTGATGCCGAGGAGGAAATTATTCTCGCTAGTTTTTGATCTACCAACATTTTGTTTGTAAGTGCATTAAATGAAAGAGGTGCAATCCTCTATAAATACTAATCATTTTCATGTAAGAAAGGAGGATGGACACTCTGTAGAAAAACACTTCAAGTTTTCTACGTCAATAGAAAGACTTTAACTTTTGGTTCTCTGAATGTTTGCATTTGATGATTTTTTGTATGTCATTTCTGATTACATTCATCTCCATTATTTGTTGTGTTTAAATTCTGCATTTGAATTTAATCTTTGTTGGTGAGGGAGTGAATATTGAGATGCTCTTTGGAGGTTATCTTTGCAAAATTGTAAGTAGTTCCTATGCTTGCATTTCTATTGTATGCTAATCGTTGCTTGATTTGAATTTTGGTTGTTAGTCTATCCCCATCCTACACTTTCAGCTTATAGCCATATTTCTCCATTTCTTTCCTATTACCCTAAGCTTTAAACCAAAGTAGATTAGAAAGGGAGCCAACCCTCTCTAGAGATTGGCTCGAAGGACATTTCTCTCCTTCGACCTTTCAATGTTGGTCGGGTCTAGGGTGCACAAAACGTAGATTTTGTAACTAGGCAGATTCATGACCAACAATTTTTGGCATGCCCGATGGGACACTCAAAAGGTTCCACTTTCAATAGTATTGAGGTTTGATGTTCACCTTTGTACTGTATGATTAGAACATCTGGTGACTCAACTCTACCCAGAAGCCTCCGAACGTGAAGTGAGTGAAAGCTTTCTTCATGATCACAAGATCGAAGGCCAAAAATCTAGAAGATCCCATTGAGTTTTATGAACTTGACACCCAAGTGCTAGGAGAACACCCTAGGTTAGTTACTCCAGCTATCCCATCAAGTGTAACATCTTCATAATTAGCTGGTGTGTTTTCTGTTCCTTCGAGTCCTGCTAGTACAACTACTAGTTTTCCACCTCCCCAACCACACACACCAGTCCACATGGCTCAAAATCCACCACCACAGCCACCAAGGTAGTTTCCTAGCATGGAACCACTCTAGACCTCTAAATCTACAAGCTCAGAACCCGATCCCACAAGCGGTGATGAAGGCTTTGCCAACTTACGATGGTATGAGGAAGATGACCTATGAGCATGTTCAAGATGTAGCTACTTTGGCGATAATTCATGGTATCATAGATGAGGATATAATGGTAAGATTGCTTGTTCTCTCTCTCCAAGGAAAATTGCTTTATTGGTACCGATCGTTACAACCTGCAACCATCACCACCTAGGACCAGTTGGTTGAACTGCTAATCAAAGGGTTCAATGAACAAGCGGATCCGTTCTCCCTACTACATCAGTTCACTACTATTCAGAGGCATCCGTAGGAGGAAATCATGGACTTTAATGTCAGGTTCACCCAAACTTGGCATAGGGTTCCTGATGGTCTCCGATCCAACTCCCAAACAAGCAACCTTTTACTACCTCCGAGCTTTCAACTCCGACATCAGTATGGCCATCCGACAGTCCAATGCCAATACATTCCCTGATCTATATTCTATAGCACAAAAGGTTGAAGCTGATCTGATTGCTATCGGTAAGCTTCCACAAAAAATGGCCATGCCTATTTTCCCTGACCTTCCATAGTATTTGTATGCTAATGCATCTTCTCAGCCTTTGCCCATGTCACCCATGTATCCAATTCCTTCATGGAATCCAAGTACATCCCAAACCACAATGATAGTTTCTGTTCCTCAACTCCCTACTCCAACCATTCCATAGTTACCAGCCCTAGTTCCATTTCTAGCACTACCATCTCCACCTGTTCCATTACCATTACCAGCTCCCCCAACACCCTCAAACCTTGATCTACAAGACAAGGTGTTGAAGGAGTTACAGTCCATGAATTCAGCTATAAGAGCGATGGGTAACGAAATTATGATGATCAAAAGAAAGCAGGCTGAAAGTGATTTTAGACCAAGGAGATTTCAACCACCACCAATCACCAAAGAACAAGCAGCTGCTCCTAGCAAAGCTCCTGAAAGGGGTACTACTATGCTTGCAAATGAGGAAGTTGGCCCATCAGAGAGAACATTCTAGTGTTCTACCTGTAATGACCCACATGGTGAAGATACCTGCATGGTTCATTTGAACTATGTGTAGACACTGGCGGATAGCTCTTCTAGTGGTCAAGTCAACATGATCACGAAAGTTGATCATAACTTCATGGTCCCATATGTTGAACAAGTTTTAGTTCTCACAAGATCTGGAAAAAATCTATCATTGTAGATCCAACTAAAATGGAGCCATTGAAGGTACCTGCTGAGTAGAAGATGTAGAATGAAAAGAGGTAATCTCAAGTGAAAGTGCTTGTACCGACACCTAAGGTAGATGAGCCCATCTTGTTGAAAGATATTTTACCTACACCAATGAAGGATAGATTGCAAGAAAAACCATCAACTTCGCAACCTTCGTTGCACAAACGTAGATAGAAACAAAAGAGCAGGCGAAGGAGAGGCTCAAATACCCATCCTTGACCAAGCATCAGAGGGTAGAAGCTACACAATAGTATCAAAGCAAGTACAAAGTTGCTAGTGAAGGAAGGGAGCCCAATGCACAGTCATACAATATTGTCGAAGAACTGAAGAGGATTCCTACCAAGGTGAGCCTCTATGATGCGTTGCAACTACCTGGACAAGTGGACCTATTGCAAGAATCATTGAAATTTGTGAAGGATAAGAGGAAAAACCCTACGCAGATAGTGCTAGCTCAAATGCTACCCACTTCTACCATAGGAAAAAATAGACCTCCCCCATTCTATCTATCTCTAAGGATGGAGGGTTGGATCGTGCACAATTGTATGATTGACTCTGGCGTAGTGACAACTATCATGCCAAAGGTAGTTTGTGAAATCATGGGTATGGAATACACAAGAAGCAGCCCAGGTATCTTGCAGTTGGATGGCACTCCTATAAAAATGGTGGGGGTGATCAAAGATATCCCGATTGTCTTACACAACATGCCCTAGATAACTATCATTCAAGAAGTTATTGTGGTAGATTTGGAGTCATACTTCAGCATGTGCCTATCAAGAGAGTTCATAACCAAGTTAGGAGGCTATCTATCTCTAGACTATTCTCACCTAGAGATTCCATTCAAAGGGAGGAGAATACAGATTTACAATGAGAAGCCCTCCACGTATCATATTGAAAATATTGAAGAAGAAGAAAAGGTTGTAGATTCGATCAATATGGTGACTGAAGAACTAGAGGAGATGGATCTGATGGAGGAAGCTCTAGATGAGCTTCAGTTAGAGGATGAATTTTCAATGCTTGATTTCAATGCAATGATGGAGATCGAAATTGGTTGTTACACCATTACTAAGCCTGAGAAGGTTGAAGCGAAGGTGTTTGATGATCTAGGTTCCACCCTTGACCAATTATGGAAAATGTACTTTGATGGTGCTAGATGCAAGAATGGTGTCAGAGCTGGAGTAGTCTTTATCTCTCCTTCTAGAATTTAGAAGATATATTCGTACCGGTTGACCTAGAGTTGTACGAACAATGCCACCAAGTACGAAGCACTATGCTTAGGCCTAAAGAAAGTAGAAAATCTTAGGATCAAACAACTATAGATTTTTAGATATTCTGAGTTAATTGTCAACTAGGTGACCAGAAAGTGCATTTCAAAGTAGCACTACTTGAAGGTGTACCACAACAAGGTATGGGATCTATTTGAGTCATTTATCGCATTGAATGTTCAAGCGATTTTGTAAGAATGAAATAAACATGTAGATATCCTAGCATCCCTTGGTGCGAACTTCTCTCCTATTGAGCATGTGGTAAGAAAGCCTAAGACTGTAAGGTTAATCTATAGACCTTCAATCCCTAACAAAAATATCTACTGGCAAGTTTTTGACAATGATGAGAAGATTGTGAATTTTTTGATTAAAGAAGTTGGTAGTGTGGAGGGAAGGACATTGGATGAAGATGAAGTTGAAGGTTTAATCCAACTAAGAAATAATCACATCCCAAAAGGATTGATTACTCTTGAGAACCTCTTTGATCAGAATGATAGAGCAGAAA
This sequence comes from Wollemia nobilis, assembly GCA_028583015.1. Classification (NCBI taxonomy): domain Eukaryota; kingdom Viridiplantae; phylum Streptophyta; class Pinopsida; order Araucariales; family Araucariaceae; genus Wollemia; species Wollemia nobilis. The sequence continues at coordinate 24,452,707 of JAQPPZ010003077.1, forward strand.
AGTGTAGAATCAAAGTGGACGAGAAAGAGTATACTGAGCTGAAGTTGGAACCTGATAAGATAATCAAAGTTGGGATAGATTGCTCTCTAGAGGAGCTCAAACAAATTAAGGAGTTATATTTTGAGTTCCCAGATATTGTTTCCTAGAGCTATCATGATCTTAAAGGCTACAACAAATATGTGATCCAACATACCATCGAGTTGCAGGAAGGGGTAAAACCCTTTAGATAGAAACAACGACCTATTAATCCAAATATTGAGGTACTAATGAAGGTGGAGTTACTAAATATGTTGGAGGTAAAAATCATATATCCTATCAAGCATTCAACCTAGGTGGCGAATCTAGTCCTAGTGCGGAAGAAGAATGGAGATATTCGCCTGTGCATGGATTTTCATAATTTGAATCAGGCATCATTGAAAGACCATTATCCCTTACCACAGATCGACCAGATCCTTCATGTAGTTTCCAGAGCACAAATATTTTCACTACTAGATGGTTTCTCTAGCTACAACCAAATCTGGGTGAAGGATGAAGACCAACACAAAATGACATTCACTACCAAGTGGGGCACTTTTACCTACCAACGAATGCCTTTCGGTCTATCAAATATTAGTGCTACCTTCCAGAGAGCAATGGACGTAGCTTTTGGTGAGTTGTTGAATCATATTATTGTGATATATCTGGATGACATGACTATTTTTTCTCATGATAGGAAAGAGCATGGTTCTCACCTGAGACAGGTTTTCGAGAAATACTGTGAGTTTGGAATTTCTATCAACCCCAAGAAATCAATTTTTGTTATTAAAGAGGGGAAACTCCTAGGCCATGTGATTTCGAAGGAAGGGTTAGCCATTGATCCTGCCAGAGTTGAAGCTCTCTTGAAGTTGCCACTACCAACCAATAAGAAAGAACTACAGTCATTTTTTGATCAAATTAATTTTATTCGAAAGTTCATTGCAGACTTTGCTCAAGTCGTGAAGCCGATGATCGAGCTTCTTAAGAAGAATGTAGATTTTAAGTGGATAGAGTAGAGAAAGTGAGCTTTCCAAGAGATCAAAGAAAGAATTGTCCAAGCCCCTATCCTGATCAATCCAGATTATTCAAAGGATTTTATCCTTTATGTTGTGGGTGAGCAAGAAAGCTATGTAGTTGTGCTCACACAAAAGAGAGATGATGGAGATGAACAACCAATTGCTTTCCTGAGCCAAGTCATCCAACCACATGAGGAGAAGTATAATTTTATTGAGAAGCAAGTCTATGCGGTTATGAAATCTCTGAAGAAATTTTGGCACTTTGTTTCATAGAGCAAGATAATTGTTTATGTCATTCATCCAGATGTCAGAAGTTTCATTATTCAGGGTGAACTTGGTGATAAGAGAGCTGATTGGGTTTCCAAAATCTAAGAGTTTGATGTAGAGATTCAGCCAACTAAGTTGGTTCATGGTCGAGCACTCTGCCAAGAGCTTGCTAAGAGTGTCACTTCTCAATCAGTTGATCTCAAGTCTGATAATACACTAAGTGAGAGTAATCTCGCTAATCAAGCTTCGATTGGTCATGATTGGATAGAGGACCTTATTGAATATTTTAACTCGGGGAGATGTCCATCACACCTCAACTCCTCATAGAGAAGGAGATTCAGATTGTAAGCCCTCAAGTATGTGTTGTTGCCAAGCGGCTTGTTCCATAAAAATATTGATGGAGTCCTTCTCAGATGTGTTAAGGAGATAGAGAAACAAAGTATTCTAGAGGAGTTTCACTCCGATCTATCAGGCGACCACTATGCAGGAAGGCCCATGGCACTTAAGATCATCAAAGCAAGCTATTTTTAGCCTACTCTTTTCAGATACATTCAAAGTCAATCAAAACTATGATAACTACCAGAGATATGTTGGTAGAAGTAAGAAGGCATCTTTACCCCTTCATCCCATACAAGTCGAAGCACCATTTCAACAATGGGGCTTAGAATTTATCGAGGTTATTGATCCCAATTATTCTACCCAACACAAGTATATTCTGACTACAATAGACTATTTCACCAGATGGGCGGAGGCCATTTCGACTAAGAAAGCAGATCAGGCCACAATTATCTCCTTTCTAGAGGGGTTAATCACCCGCTTTGGCATCCCAGATGCAATTGTGATAGATAATGGGACCCCCTTCATTGGTGCTAAAATCAATGAATTTGCAAGTATGGAATTTATCTAAAAATATCTTCTAACTACTACCCACAGGGGAATGGTTTGGCCGAATCTACAAATAAGAACTTGTTGAGAATTTTAAAGAGGATCCTTGGAGACAACAAGAGGAGTTGGCATCTACTGTTGAACCAAGCCTTGTGGGTAGATCACATCTCGATCAAGAAATCAATTAAGGCTTCTCCTTATTCTCTGGTGTATGGTAAGGAGGTAGTTTTACCTATACATATTGAGTTGCCTATCCTTCGAACCTTGCAGATGCTCGTCGATGAGGATGATGAATTTGATCCTATGAGCACGAGACTAGCACAACTCTTGCAACTAGAAGAAGAAAGAGAGAAGGCATACAATGCTTTCATGGAACATGCCAGGATGACACAAAAATGGTTCAACAAGAAGACATCTGAAAGGGCATTCAAAGTCGGTGATCTAGTGTTAAAATGGAATGTGGATAAAGCAAAGCCTAGCAAGCATCATAAGTTCGAAGCTATATGGGAAGGTCCATTTCAAATTTCGGAGTGAACTCAGTCAATGCTTATTATCTTCAAGACATGGATGGCCGAGAATTACCGATTTTGGTAAATGGTCTTCATTTGAAGGCCTATTATCACTAAAATTTTCAAGAACAAGTATGTATATATGTACAGATGTTTTTTTATTTTTCAAGTATTTTATGTATATAAAAAAAAAAAATAAGTGATCTTATTCTACCCCTAACAAGTGATTTCACCCCAAAACACATCCTCATGATAAAAATTAATTTCACCCGAAAAGAGTTTTCAAGACCTCATTTTTAATTTTGGGTGAAAATCATTTAAATAGCTTTTGGCAAAGTGAGTTCGAGAAAAAGGCAAAATTATTTTATTAACGGAGTAAAAAGGGGGAATAAGCATATAATAAAAAAAAAATATATATATATATATAAATACTTTACCCCAAGAAAAATTTCCCTTTAGAAAAAAAAAGAAAAAAAAAGAGAAAAGAAAATTTTAATTTCGCCCCAGTTTAATTTGACCATGCATTTTTTTTTTGGGAAAAATTCTATTTCAAAGTAAAACTCCTAGAATGGAAAAGCAAAAAGAAAAAAATTCTCATGCTTTTTGAAGACTCCCAGTTTGAAAAAGATATTTCCGACAAAAGAGGGACAAAATTAATTTTTAATTGCTTTTTCGATAAAAGCAGTGGCATTAAAAGCTTTTTTTTTTAGCAAGGCACTTTTTGGGGTGAAATTAGAGAAGAAGAATTATTTTAAAAGGGCAACCAAGCTTATGAATTCACCAAGCAAACAAGGAGGACGATTTTCGAGCGCCGATTGAATGAAGAAGCAAGTTGCGAGATTGTTTTCACCCAGTGAAGGGTTTTAGAGAAGAAGTATGCCTGGGAGATATTTTTATAAGCATAGAATGATTTTTGAGTGCCCTTTGATGTCTTTGAAGAAATACGTGCACCCAAAGAAGTTTAATTTTACCCATTCACCCTAGATTGATGATTTGAAGCTCTAAGGCGAAAAAATTGATTTATTTTCATCCCGAAGAGCATCCATCATTGACACATGGTATTTCTCATTCTCGAGGCTAGTCGTTGATATCTGGGGTGCACTTTTTACGATTAAAGGTGGCCAAAGCACAAGGTTCGAGGAAGATTTTGGGCAAGAGGAGGTTAATGATAGTTAAAAAATTATTAAAAATCATGCCTGGTGAGAGAATCAAGATGCACGTTCACCCAACTTCTTCAAAAATCAGCACATGCATTAAATCCGGTAGTTGAAGGCACAATTATAAATTTGGTGCATCCATAACTTGGAGGTAAAAAATTTTATATATTTTCTAGAGCATTGTCGCATCTAGTTGGTTGGAATTACAGGGCACCCAAGAATTATTGAATATGGGGAGAAAAGCTACAGAGTCAAAGAGCATTACTGAGCCAAAGAAGGTGCAGAAGAAAGCTGAGGGAGGAAAGAAGTCCAAAAAAGCTAGGCAAAATGAAAATATTGACCTAGATCCATATTTCGACACGCTAGCTCAGGTTGGAGACTACATTATTTCAAATAAAGGCGTTGAGAAATTATGCCAGGATGTAGATGTTGCAGTCAGACAGGGGTTGACGCCAGAGAGCCCTCTCACTATTGCATATCATGCTCAAATTTTTTGGTATTTATGCACACCAGTCCATTATTGCCCAGAGTTGGTGGAGGCAATTTCAAAATTTTATAATCCCAACACTAGAGCTATCCAGAACGTAAAAGGAGAAGTATTATTTACTATTTCATCCGATGATGTCCGAGGAGGCATTTGCTTGTGGGATTAAACCTCCTTCCAACTTTATTTTTAAGAGATTGCATCTTGGAGAACAAGAGGAGAAATATCAATCGATAGTAACATTGCACTGATTTATGGAGACCCAACTGATAAAGATACCCCAACATGGTGAATTATCAACTTTACCGAAGCCATTAACAGATTTCAAGAGTCCAGATTTATTTTCTATGGTGGCTTGGGTTGTGGGTCTCCCGACTGATTCAACAATGCACAAGTGGTAGGCAACATTGGTGCAGTGCATTTCTCAAGTTGAATTCTATGCCCCTACTACAATGACGGTGAGGACAAACCCAATTTTCTTTGATTGGGCTGACTATATTTCTAGAAGGATGCATTCCTAATTGGAGAAAATGTAGAGTGAAGGAACCATGGCATTCAGGCACACATCATTCTTAATATGGTATTTCTTCTTTCACATGTATCAAAAATTTTCCTTCATAGCAGTTAGGCAGGTTGATAGAGAAAATAAGAGATTGCCAGTATATTTATGGACCTCTAGCTTGTCAAGAAAAGAATCATTTTATAATTTTAACCGCATGTTTGTGGGCCCTGCCCTAGAGCTAATTTTTGGCAAATGTGAGAGGGTACCAAGGGCAATGAGAGAGGAAATCATCTCAAAGGAGAAGGGTGATATATTTTTGCTAATGCAGGGCATCGTTCTACGCATTTTTGGCTATACTGGCAAGCCATTTCTTCTTCCATATTTTGCCATGGGACACCTTTTTGCGTTGGAGGTCGTTCATCAGCATGACTTTATCAATGATGTTTATGGGGTAGGATGAGGAAAAAGAACCATGTGCACTATGCATTTTCGCTTCGGAGGCATTGAGGTGAGCCAGGTGGGCCAGAATCAGTTAATTACCAAAGCCTTCTACGACATCGGTATGGTGGAGTTGCCATAGTGGTGGAAGTACGATCCTTTGGGTCGCTTCATGGAGCTAATTAAGGCCAAGAGTTTTCATTGTTGCCCTAGGCCAGATATTGAGAGATATCAAAATAATTTGGAGGGGCATGATTTGGAATGGCACATGGAAAATATGATGTCACTCCCACCATGGCATAAATTTTATGAGATGGAGGTCGAGTACAACCTTGCAGTGCATAAGCATCAGATTCCTCCTCTAGGGTTATTTAGTTAGATGAAGGAGCAGCTTCCCGATTGGTCCGAAGAGAATATTACTAAATGGTGGATTATGAGGGCTCATCGAGGAAAAATCGGGTCACCATATGGCCTGGTGATGGATGAAATATTTTTAGACATTTATGATGAGTTTTACACCAGTTATCAACCGATCACTTTCACTGGTATTGTACCTCAAAGTTTTCAAAAATTCAGCAGTGAGGAGAGTGTGGCCAAAAAAGAACAACTCATGATCCAAGAGGCACCACTTGTAGAAGAGGAAGAAGGACAAGTGTCGAAGGAGCCACTACAACGTCGAGAAAGAAGTAAGTGAGAAAAGTTACCCATTATAAATATCTCCAAGAAGTGGAGGACTAGCGTAGTTTCATCAAACCCTCCTCCTACAGTTTTGGTTGAACGGATAGAAGTGTTAGAAGCTATCCCCTTGGTCTAGACAGAGCCGTTGGGCCAAAGTGCCGAGATTATAAATCTTGAGGAGGAAATTGTAGTGGAGCCAAAGGACCAAGTGGAGAAGGAGCTAGTGTCACAACCACCTTCATCCTCATCAGCTCAAATGATATCAAAGCTCGAAGGTATATTTTCTCTCTCTTCTCTTATTCTCGAGCAGTTGGTGACTATCATTTCTCATCCTTTAGTTTCTACTTCTATTTCACCTCCATTCGGTATGCCTTCCACCTCAATTTTACTTCCTATCTCCCAACCACCAATCACCAATGCTCCCTCTTCTTCTATTCTCATTTCTTCTACTTCCCTTTCTTTTAGTTCTTTCACATCTGCCTCAAACCCATTTTTACTTCATGTATCTTCCATTCCAGTAACCTCCACTATGGTTGTAAGCACACAAGCTCCTCCTCGAGTGAGTGTGACCATAGTCGAACCTCTTGCTTCCATTCCCACGAACACCTCCATTTCATCAACCATTTCCACTATGCCAGTTTCCACTTCCCTCGAGCCAAATCCACAACAGGCTCATTTCTCTTTTACCCCATTTTTGGAGCTACAGGTGTTGCCCAAATCAGAGATGGAGGTTATACCAGAACAACCTATTGCAACAAAGATCAACCAAGCTCACCTGAGTTCATCACAGTGGTTGAAGAGCCATAAAATAAGGGAGGCTCTAGCACCAACAAAGCCATTGAAGAAAGTTGCTTTTAATCCTAACACTATGGAGGCCCACACAGTGAAAATGTTCCCCCAGGTTTAGAAGCCTCAAGGAGAGATGGCTTCGAGTGACTACACTTATGAGTTCATCACCGAGGACCTTAAAAATATTGACACTATGGAGAATATGGGGAACATTCAAGTAGATACGAGCTCCTTGTACCTGCATGGTGAGCACTATAAGAAGTACTTTTTTGAGGTTGAGGCTAAGATCGTCGAGTTGGAGGAGACTTTGGCTAAAAATCGAGCACAGTTGGAATCTACAAAGTCAGAGGTGACTCTTTGGTAGAAGAAGGTGGAATATTTGGAGAAGATAGTTCAAAAGCACCAGGAGGCCAAGGAAGGAGCAGAAAAAGAGGTTCAGGCCTTGAAAGGTCAACTCCAGAGTTTGTAGGATCAGCTGGTCATGAAAGCAACACAGACGATTATTTTGACCAAGGAAAAGGTCAAGGAGGCACGCAGCCAGTTGCTTATTGACTATAAAACCATGGTGATGAAGGTGACACAGGTCCTCATGTACCTTCAGGAGATACAGATAATCATCTCATATGGTCGACATGTAGTGGAGTATGGTGAAGAGCACCTAGAGCCCATCCTAGTAAAGGTGACACAAATGTAGGCATTGGCTAGATCGGATCTCAGATTCTGTCCCATGAGCGACATGGCCCGAGCTTGGGCAAGTGCTAAAGTTATATTGCACCAGTATTTTTCTAAGTTGGATCAGGTTAAGGAGGCTCGTAAGCTACTCGATGTGTTTGAGAAGGAGAGAAGAGTTTCAACACTCTACTTTAATGCAGTGATTGATAATGGTTTCCCTAGTTTCACTGATGATAAGGGGAACATTCTATCAAAGGAGGACCTAGAAGAAGTATGGGCAATTTTTGTTGATGATGCCTCAAAAATTGATGATTGGGACGAGCCTCTCACTGAAGACCATGTGCTACCCTTGATGAGGAAACTTACACGCATTGAATCTGGTTTGTTGGAGCTCAGCCAATAGGTGAATTACATTGATATGGAGCAAGTGGAGACTTTCAAGTACCTTGTGGATTCACTTAATGGCCTGGAGCTGATCAGTGGAGATGCTTGGTCCGAGGCCATTGCAGTGTTCGAGGCTACAATCATGCATATTGCAGAAGAGGAAGAGGTTGCAACGAAGGAGGCCGAGGAGCAGAATGCTAAAGCAAGAAATAAGTAGTCTGATGCACCAAGTGGAGCAGACACCTGAGCCCAATGGATGAAGGCCTAGGATCGATTGCATCCATGCGAGTTGGATACCCCGAGAGCCGCCAAAAATATTGGTAGTTTTGTCACTTTGCCACATTAAAAATTTTGTTGATAGTTTTAATTGTAAAAGAAGGGCAAAATATAATGAATAATACCACAACTTTTGTCAATATATTTTGTTACAATTAATTTTTGTTTTAATCTTCTTCTTGTAATTTTCATGGACATTATGTTGGGAATGATGGGGTTTTAAGGTAAAATTAACATTATGTGTAAAATGGAGCAGCAAGTTAATAGTTTTCAGCACTGGCAAAATTGGTTCGAAATGAAAGCATCGACAGATAAAGAAAGAAAAATGGTTTCACTTTCCATGAGGATGAAAGGGCACTTTAAAATTAAATGCATCCGAAAATAGGTTGAAATCACCCGAGACATCCAGATGAAGAATTTAAAATGAACGAAAGTCGTGGCGCATAAAATATTAAAAACATTTGAAGTTTCGAAGGCAAAAAGAAGACAAGGTATTTTCACCCCAAGTGAGGGGGAAAATCTATGTCACCCCTCTTTGGGGTGAAAACATTGTTTATTTTAAAGCAAGTGCAATGAAAAGGCATGAGCTGGTCAAAGGCTAAAGTCAAAGATGCTTTCACCCCAAAGGAGGGGTGAAAATCCCTTTCGCTCCTCCCTAGGGTGAAAGCACATTACAAAAGGATCGACACGATAAATTAAAGAATATTGCAAAGAGGATTTCGTCCCAAGTGAGGGACGAAATTCCATTCACCCCTCTTTGGGGCGAACGTAAGTTTCAAATGCAACGAAATATTTTTGCCCCTCTTGGGAGTGAAAGCACAACAAAGTATTTTGAAAGGCGCATTGTGGGGCCCGATGTTGAGTTGCTAAAATGGAGGAATTAAAAAAGTGTTTTCGCCCCAAAGGAGAGGCGAAAACCCCATTCACCCCTCTTTGGGGTGAACATGTTTTAAAAGCCAATGAAACACGTCAGCGCAAGATGGAAAAGTCAAAGTTTGAAATGATTTTCACCTTGAGGGAGGGGGCGAAACTATAAGAATTGTTGGTTTTCATGTTCTAAGTATTTTATTTAAAAATGTGGGTGCACGCTCCAAATGAAGGCATGAATGAAAAGGAAGCCTTGGCAAGGGGAAGAAGAGCTTTGAACACAAAATAGTTGGCAGAATGAAGACGTGTTGGGCTAATGATCAAAATATCAGAGAAAACTTTGTGCAAGGTGTTTTTTCCCAGCTTCGTTCCGAAAGAGCCAGTCGATCCGTTTTTGGGTGAAATCAATTTTAAACAACAAAGGAGACTTTTCCAAGATACCAATTGTGCAGAATTTTTCGAGAAAGACCAGGGGATGATGGAATTTAATTTTTGGGGCAAAGAAAACAAGTTTTGGGCCCAAATTTTAGCTAAAAATTTGCAAGATTAAATGCTAAAGGGTGATTTTGACTATTTCCAAGGCACCATCCACCAACTCTGCATTTTCTCAAAGCAACATTAATACCCGGTGGACTTTCTTGGCGAAGGTGGAGTTCCAAGGCACAAGGGTGAAGCAAGTTCAATGACCAAGCTCCCGATCTTCAGGCAACTTCATTGCGTCCCAATGCACCGACGCTCAAGGTTGCTTCCCATCATTTAATCATGCCAATTTCCCATGTGATTCTCCCACCAAAGCCGGATCGTGGTTTCCATGAAGAATATTTTGACTAGAACATCACTGATGCTGAGGAGGAAATTATTCACGCTGGTTTTTGATCTACCAACATTTTGTTTGTATGTGCATTAAATGAAAGAGGCGTAATCCTCTATAAATACTAATCATTTTTCATGTACAAAGGAGGATGGACACTCTACAGAAAAATACTTCAAGTTTTCTGCGTCAATAGAAAGACTTCGACTTCTGGTTCTCTGAATGGTGTTGCATTTGATGATTTTTTGTATGTCATTTTTGAATACATTCATCTCCATTATTTGTTGCATTTAAATTTTGCATCTGAATTTAATCTTTGCTGGTGAGGGAGTGAATACTGAGATGCTCTTTGGAGGTTGTCTTTGCAAAACTATAAGTAGTTCCTGTGCTTGCATTTCTATTGTATGCTAATCGTTGCTTGATTTGAATTTTGGCTGTTAGTCTATCCCCATCCTACACTTTTGGCTTATAGCCATATTTCCCCATTTCTTTCCTGTTACCCTAAGCTTTAAACTGAAGTAGATTAGAAAGGGAGCCAGCCCTCTCTAGAGATTGGCCCGAAGGACATTTCTCTCCTTCGACCTTTCAATGTTGGTTGGGTCTAGGGTGCACAAAACGTAGATTTTGTAACTAGGCGGATTCGTGACCAACAATAATATTTAAGCTTATTTTACTAAGAAAAGAAAAAAACATATTCTTCAGTTTTTTGAGTTGGACAAGAATTTTTTCAAAAAAATTCTTTATACTATATAAAAGTAAAACATCCAAAATACAAATGCTTCAAGAAGTGGGTCAATCTCTCCAAATAGTTGTAGATGCAAGGGATTTTTAACAATGGATAATATTCTCTATTTTTTCCTCTAAAAAGTTCAGATCTTTTTCTTTCAAATATTAAAAAGATGCTGGGTTGGAGAACTTATGAGTATATAGCTAAATATTATTCATGTTTTATCCTATTACTAATGGAAAAGTTAACAATAATAATGTAAAATTTAAGATGGTAATAATGTTATTTCCGTTAATAGCTCTAGAACTATTTTTTTTTTTTGTCTAAAATGACTTAATAGTAATGTTTATTATGCTTCAAAATTGAGTAAATAATTTATTCACTATTCTAAATAATACAAAAGGGAAAGAGGGTAGAGTTTTAGCTGATAAATTTCCGATTAAAGAGAACCAGTTTAAAAATTATTACATTAAAAATTGTAGATGAAGTGTGAAGCTTGATAACCCCTTGCATGCATTTATATCTCCCCTTCATATCTTAATGCATATGCTATTGGTATCTATACAAATAAAATAGGTATGTTATGGCATGATCATCTTGATCATTTAAACTACATAAGCATGTAATCGGTATATAAATATTTAGTATTTTTTTGTTGAGCAAGGTGCAGCAACAATATTGTTATTGTTGTCAACACAGTCAGACAGATCAGATTCTTCAGAGAATGTACAGTGAGGGAGATTGATGAGCAAGGTGCAGCAACAATATTGTCATTGTTGTCAACACAGTCAGACAGATCGGTAGATGCAGTGGACAGGAGTTCAATGATGCAGTGGACAAGAGTTAAGAGGTTCTTCAGAGTATGTACAGTGATTATCCAAAATATCGAAGTGGCCCATATGCTAAAAATCAAAAGAACATCACAAGGAAGAAAACTGTCGCGATATCGCGACATTTTGAGAGAAATAAAAACTGTCGCGATATCGCGACATGTTGAGAAGAAAGAAAACTGTCACGATATCGCGACATGTTGAGAGAAAGCGCAAGCAAGCAAAACTGTCGCGATTTCGCGACATGTTCGGAGAGAAAGCGCAAGCAAGCAAAACTGTCACGATTTCACGACATGTTCGAAGAGAAAGCGCAAGCAAGGAAAATTGTCACGATATCACGAAATGTTTGGAGAGAAAGAGAAAGAAAGCAAAACTGTCGCGATATCGCGACATGTTTGGAGAGAAAAAGCAAGAAAGAAAAACTGTCGCGATATCGCGACATGTTCGGAGAGAAAAAGACAAGTAGAAAAAGTGTCGCGATTTCGTGACATATTGCAAGAGGAAGAGGAGAGAGAAAAAGGTGTCGCGATTTCACGACATGTTTCATTTTCGCGGTCCAAAGCAAAGAGAAAGAGGAGAGAGAAAAAGGTGTCACGATTTCGTGACATGTTTCATTTTCGCGGTCCAAAGCGAAGAGAAAGAGGAGAGAGAAAAAGGTGTCACGATTTCGTGACATGTTTCATTTTCGCGGTCCAAAGCGAAGAGAAAGAGGAGAGAGAAAAAGGTGTCGCGATTTCGTGACATGTTTCATTTTTGCGGTCCAAAGCGAAGAGAGATTGTACGGACGAAAAAGTGTCACGATTTCGCGACATATTGCAAGGAAGGTTGTACGGACGAAAAAGTGTCGCGATTTCGTGACATATTGCAAGGAAGGTTGTACGGACGAAAAAGTGTCGTGATTTTGCGACATATTGCAAGGAAGATTATATGGATGAAAAAGTGTCATGATTTCACGACATGTTGTAGGAGAGAGTCCGAGAGAAAAAGTGTCGTGATTTCGTGAAATGTTGTAGGAGAGAGAGTCCGAGAGAAAAAGTGTCGTGATTTCGCGACATGTTGTAGGAGAAAGAGTCCAAGAGAAAAAGTGTCACGATTTCACGACATGTTGCAAGAGAGAGAGTCCGAGAGAAAATGTGTCGCGATATCGCGACATGTCGAGTTTTCGCAAACCGAAGGCAAGAGAAAGAGCAAAGGAGAGAAAGTGTCACGATATCGCGACATGTCGCATTTTCGTGACTTAAGAAGGAGAGAGAAAGTAAGAAGGCAAAAGTGTCGCGATATCGCGACAAAAGTAAAGAAGAAGAGTATGGAGGCGAAAGTGTCGCGATATCGCGACATGTGTTTTCGCGGGTGCAAAGCCGAGAAGAGGACAAAGAGGCAGAAGTGTCGCGATATCGCGACAAAAGTAAAGAAGAAGAGTACGGAGGCGAAAGTGTCATGATATCGCGACATGTGTTTTCGTGGGTGCAAAGTCGAGAAGAGGAGAAAGAGGCAGAAGTATCGTGATTTAGCAACAGGTCACTTTGGCACGAGGAAAGAAGAGAACCCAACCGAAATAAGATATGTGACAGTTAACTGGAGTTATACGGCAGTTACAGGTGCAGTTGTAAAAGAAATTCATGCAGATAAAATAAGAAGAGTTAACTGAAGTCAGTACGTCAGTTACAGGTGTAGTTACAGTGAAAACGCATGCATGCACAGAAAAGAAAGCGAACAGTCTCTAAGGAGAATATGAACAGTCATGACCAAGAAGACGAACAGTCATGGTAAAGGTATATGTGTCAATTCGTTGCATGTAACGTAATGCCTACTCTATATATACAAAAGGAGTTACATATAAAAGGCATTACAATTGACAAGTGGCAGATAAGAATATGAAAGAAATAGTTACAATTGACAAGTGGCGTATGAGAAATGAAAGAAGGCATTATAACTGGAGTTACAAAGCGAAAGGATTGTTATAAAAGGAGGTCTGCATGGAGAATTACAAGCTACTAAAACAGAGTGTGAGTGCGCTGCTAAAGAGAGCGAAAGTGCTACAAAAAGGAGGGCAGGAAGAGTGTCGTAAGAGAGCATTAAGCAGAGTTGTGAGAGTCGTAAGAGTGCAGTAAAGAAGCGCAGCAAAGGGGTTTGTAAGAGGGCAATAAAAGTGCAGTAAGAAGAACGAGTAGGGTGTGTGTTGTGTGAAGAGTGGGCAATGTTGAGAAAGCAATAGACTAGTCAGGGTCTTGTAAAAGTGAAGGCATATTTATGTCAATCATCTAGTTTCTAAACAAAAGTCCAAGTTGGTGCTTGGCATCAAGAGTTGGTGCTCTTTCCAGTTGGTGCTAGTAAATCAGGGGTTGGTGCTCCTTCTAGTTGGTGCTGGTAAATCAGGGGTTGGTGCTCCTTTCTGTTGGTGCAGATAAATTAGGGGTTGGTGCTCCTTTCTGTTGGTGTAGATAAATCAAGGTTGGTGCTCATTTCTATTGGTGCAGATAAATCAGGGGTTGGTGCTCCTTCCAGTGGGTGCTGGTAAATTGATTGTAAAATTGATATTTTGCAAAGGTTGTATTTGGACGGGAAGTCATTTTTAAGGAGTAGCCAAAACTGGTGAACCTCGTTACATCTTGTGTTGTGTGATGCTCTCTTGTTACATTTGCTTTATGTGATTTTAAGCTTTCATTGTTTTGGCTTTAAGAGTTAAAGTTTTAAGTTATAAAGAGCCACACTGATTCACCCCCCCTCTCAGTGTCATTGTGAGACTAACAATTGGTATCAGAGCCAGTTTCCCTTATCAAGCTAAATCAGCTAGGGTTGATCTTGGATTAGTACGCAATGGGTAAGAAGAATAGATCCTTCTCAAATAAGGCATCTCAATCAGTTTTAGTTCCTGTGGAAGAGAAGATTGGACTAGAAAAGATAGAAGAAGTGAATTCTGAAGTATGTGATGAAAACCTTAAGGGTGAAGTATATCTAGAAGGTGAGTTGATCACTGCACTTGAAGAGTTGAATATAGAAAGGAAACAGAACAAAAGACTATCCAAGAATTTGGAAGAATATGGGGATAAGATCGAAGATCTCTTCTTACAAATTCATAAAGCTAAGAAAATAGAAGAATCCTTGAAGTCACACCTGGATGATAAAGTCAATGTATGTAGAAAACGTGAAGAGGAATCTAACAAAGTTTTTAGTGATCTAAAGCTGCAAGTAGAAGAGTCCAAAAGGATTGAAGAAACTCTCAGATCATAGATCAATGAGAAAGAGATTGTTTGCTACAAACAAGAAGAGGAGATTGTTTTATTGAGAAAACAACTATAAGAGGCCATTACAAATCTCAAATTTGAGAAGAGCACAGAGTTGCTAGATTAAATGATAAGGCAACAAAGAAGCCCCATGTCTAAGCTTGGTCTTGGATGTAAAGCTGAACAACCTTCATCTTCCAAATCTACAGAGAAGAAGAAGTTCACTGTTGAAGGATCAAAGTAAGAAAAGTTTGAAGCTGAATCTTCAAAAGGAAGAAAATATCAAAGGAGATCTACAACAAAGCAACCACAACAAAAGAGGTTCTATCACTCTCACTCTATTCATAATAATACTTTTAATGGCTATTGTTTTAGATGCAACTAGTATGGTCACAAGGCAAACTTATTGTGGATTGAATAATAAATCAAAGAGTTATGCTAGTAGAAATACATCTACGTTTATGAGTGAACACTATGTACAATGTTTTCAATGTAATGCTCATGGGCACATAGCAAGGTTTTGTCCTAAAACTTTTGTATCTAATCTAAGGCAAGACAATAGATTTCATCAGACAAAGAATGCAACACAGACAGGGAAGAAATCATGTGCATCAAAGAAAGGAAAATAATCATCCATCAAGGATGCACAAGAGAAAACCACCTAGTAGAAATGGTTTTTCACCTTTGATGGGTTATGCAGTAGAATGTTATAACTGCCATAATTTTGGGCACACTGCAAGAAATTGTCGAAGTACATTTGCATCAAATCAATTTTAGGGAAGACAATTTCAACCAAATGGTTTGAGACAAAATAGAAGATTTCTCGAAAAACATGCACAGGCTACTGACAAAAAAAATCAAAACAAGAGCCCAAAACTGTAATCAAACCAGAGTGGAGAAAGAAAGAAGAAAGGAAATCGTGTCTCCTTGGACTGAAGGAGACTACTCCTCTATTGCACTAAGCAGCTCCGGGTAGCACATCCTCAGGGGGAGCAATGTTAAAGTTTTATTTTAATGCTCCTATGTATTTGTGTGGTTATTTGAGGATGAAAGGAAAGTAGTCGGGGAGTTGTCGTAAAGTTGTCAAAATGTGTTCCAGTTCATGTAGATGTTTGTGGAGATAGTATCAAACTGATGTGCTTCAGCAGAACAACATGGTGAATAGCAAGGTTTTCGATGCAGCAGCTGATAGGCGTTATCTGAGATAGAACATGCAGCACAGGCCAACGTGTCAATGAAGCCTGTAACTTTCCCAATCTGTAGATAAAATAGAATCCATGGTGCGAGTGGGAAGGCGTGCATTTCTTAACCAAAAATACAACACATCATTTGGTATAAGAGAGCATTAATTTTCTCTAAATAAGTAGCAGTTGTCAAAGATATGCCAGAGTCAAAGAAAATAGTGGCACTAGCACCCAGTTGGTCAAGAGTGTCAGGTGGCACATGCAAGGCAGAGACGTTGAGAGAATATCACCCAGGTGGTGAAGCACCAAGGAGGACAAGATGCCTATGCACCTAAGAAAGTCTTGCATTATTTGAGGAATGCGAGATATTGCCCGAGGAATCCCTTGATCACAGCCAGGAGAAATGCTCCCTGGAATCGCATGAAGAATGTTCGCCTAAGACATTGAGTAGCCCTGACATATGCCCTAGCAGGAAGCAGAATACCGAGAGTTGATGACTGCGTGTAGATTGAGGTTCCAACGCTAGAGTTGAAAGTAAGGTGTGACCAGCGATGATTGTGGTACTATGTTTGATGCTTGCACAGAGTTGGCAGTAAAACTGCAGTGTTGATACAGTGTTGGACAAAAGTTTGTACAAGTGTGAGTCACTTGTCAATTTTGTTGACAGATGTGAAATCAACGTGTTTGAAATGGGAAACTTGAAGCAGATGTTTATATTGAGCAGCCAGATGGTTTCCAGCTTGGTGATGATTGGTTGAGTTGATTTGATTAAGCCTAGTCAAGTTATGTGTGAAGTGATTTTTAATGTTCTCTGAAATAAATTATTCCTTCATTCTATGTTGAGTTGAGATTGAGGTTAGAAGATTTTAAGTCTCTAACAATTCTCTTTATGCTTCTATGAAGTGGATTTGATTTGAGATTGTCATTCATTGTTGAGTTCATTTTGAATACTACTTGAGCATGATTGATTGAGCCTTTAAGAATGCCTTTGGGGAAATATTTGAGGACAGTGTTGGGACAAACTTCTAGAGCAGATTTCGGATAGGTTCTTAGTGAGCTTGTTGGAGAAGATTTGGACAGGTTTTGTATGAGCTTGTTATTCAACATTAGACAAGTTCTATGTGAGCTTGTTAAGCAGGTTCTGTGTGAGCCTATTGACAGAGTACAGAGAACAAAGTCTCAATGGATAGAGATCTAGCAACCAACACAGTTGAAGATAGATCTGAGTGAGGATTCTTCAATTGGAGAGAGGTCCACCAGTCAGTAGCGGATACCTTCACAATAAATTGGGAGTGGTCATGCTTCCCAAGAACTGACTAGCTATCGGGACCACATTTTCAGGGGGAGCATTTATATATTTGGTTATCTTTTTGCTCATGTTTGTAATTTTTGCTAATTGTAATAATTTGTGCCTGAGAATGTTGTGCATGGACTCAGGGGGAGTCTGTAGCAGCCCTTTGTTATTATTGTCAAAGGGGGAGAAGAATTACAGGGAAGCGCACGAGTGTTGCCAACAATTCCAAAGGGGGAGATTGTTGAGCAAGGTACAGCAACAGTATTGTCATTGTTGTCAACACAGACAGACAGATCGGATTCTTTAGAGAATGTACAGTGATGGAGATTGATGAGCAAGGTGTAGCAACAATATTGTCATTGTTGTCAAAACAATCAGATAGATCGGTTGATGCTCAGACAGATCGATAGATGTAGTGGACAGGAGTTCAGTGATGCAGTGGACAAGAGTTAAGAGGTTCTTTAGAGTATGTACAGTGATTATCCAAAAGATCGAAGTGGCCCATATGCTAAAAATCAAAAGAAAATCACAAGGAAGAAAACTGTCGCGATATCGCGACATGTTGAGAAGAAAGAAAACTGTCGCGATATCGCGACATGTTGAGAGAAAGAAAAACTATCGCGATATCATGACATGTTGAGAAGAAAGAAAATTGTCACGATATCGCGACATGTTGAGAGAAAGTGCAAGCAAGCAAAACTGTCGCGATTTTGCGACATGTTCGGAGAGAAAGCGCAAGCAAGCAAAATTATCATGATATGTTTGGAGAGAAAGAGCAAGAAAGCAAAACTGTCACGATATCACGACATGTTTGGAGAGAAAGATCAAGAAAGCAAAATTGTCGCGATATCGCGACATGTTCGGAGAGAAAGAGCAAGAAAGAAAAACTGTCGTGATTTCGCGACATGTTGGAAGAGAAAAAGACAAGTAGAAAAAGTGTCGCGATTTCGTGACATATTGCAAGAGGAAGAGGAGAGAGAAAAAGGTGTCGCGATTTCATGACATGTTTCATTTTTGCGGTCCAAAGCGAAGAGAAAGAGGAGAGAGAAAAAGGTATCGCGATTTCGCGACATGTTTCATTTTCGCGGTCCAAAGCGAAGAGAAAGAGGAGAGAGAAAAAAGTGTCGTGATTTCGTGACATGTTTCATTTTCGCGGTCCAAAGCGAAGAGAAAGAGGAGAGAGAAAAAGGTGTCGCGATTTCGCGACATGTTTCATTTTCGCGGTCCAAAGCGAAGAGAGATTGTACGGACAAAAAAGTGTCGCGATTTTGTGACATATTGCAAGGAAGGTTGTACGGACAAAAAAGTGTCACGATTTCGTGACATATTGCAAGGAAGGGTGTACAGACAAAAAAGTGTCACAATTTCACGACATATTGCAAGGAATATTGTACGAATGAAAAAGTGTCGTGATTTCGCAACATGTTGCAAGAGAGAGAGTCCGAAAGAAAAAGTGTCACGATTTCGTGACATGTTGCAGAAGATTCCGAGAGAAAAAGTGTCGCGATTTTGTGACATGTTGTAGGAGAAAGAGTTCGAGAGAAAAAGTGTTGCGATTTCGTGACATGTTGCAGGAGAGAGAGTCCGAGAGAAAAAGTGTCGCGATATCGCGACATGTCGGGTTTTCGCGAACCGAAGGCAAGAGAAAGAGCAAAGGAGAGAAAGTGTCGCGATATCGTGACATGTCGCATTTTCGCGACTTAAGGAGGAGAGAGAAAGTAAGAAGGCAGAAGTGTCACGATATCACGACAAAAGTAAAGAAGAAGAGTACGGAGGCAAAAGTGTCACGATATCGTGACATGTGTTTTTGCGGGTGCAAAGCCGAGAAGAGGACAAAGAGGCAGAAGTGTCGCGATATCGCGACAAAAGTAAATAAGAAGAGTACGGAGGTGAAAGTGTCGCGATATCACGACATGTTGTGTTTTTTTGGGTGCAAAGCCGAGAAGAGGACAAAGAGGCAAAAGTGTCACGATTTCACGACAGGTCACTTTGGCGCGAGCAAAGAAGAGAACCCAATCGAAATAAGATATGTGACAGTTAACTGGAGTTATACGACAGTTACTGGTGTAGTTGTAAAAAAAATTCATGCAGATAAAATAAGAAGAGTTAACTGAAGTCAGTATGTCAGTTACAGGTGCAGTTATAGTGAAAACACATGCATGCACAGAAAAGAAAGCGAACAGTCTCTAAGGAGAATACGAACAATCATGACCAAGAAGACGAACAGTCATGGTAAAGGTATATGTGTCAATTCGTTGCATGTAACGTACTGTCTACTCTATATATACAAAAGGAGTTACATATAAAAGACGTTACAATTGACAAGTGGTAGATAAGAATATGAAAGAAACAATTACAATTGACAAGTGGCGTATGAGAAATGAAAGAAGGCGTTATAACTGGAGTTACAAAGCGAAAGGATTGTTATAAAATGAGGTCTACATGGAGAATTACAGGCTATTGAAACAGAGTGTGAGTGCACTGTTGAAGAGAGTGAAAGTGCTGCAAAAAGAAGGGCAGAAAGAGTGTCGTAAGAGAGCGTTAAGCAGAGCCGTGAGAGCCGTAAGAGTGCAGTAAAGAAGCACAGCAAAGGGGTCTGTAAGAGGGCAGTAAAAGTGCAGTAAGTAGAGCGAGCAGGGTGTGTGCTGTGTGAAGAGTGGGCAATGTTGAGAAAGCAATAGACTAGTTAGGGTCTTGTAAAAGTGAAGGCATCTTTATGTCAATCATCTAGTTTCAGAACAAAAGTCCAAGTTGGTGCTTGGCATTAGGGGTTGGTGCTCCTTCCAGTTGGTGCTGGTAAATTAGGGGTTGGTGCTCCTTCCAGTTGGTGCTGGTAAATCAGGGGTTGGTGCTCCTTCCAGTTGGTGCTGGTAAATCAGGGGTTGGTGCTCCTTTCTGTTGGTGCAGATAAATTATGGGTTGGTGCTCCTTTCTGTTGGTGCAGATAAATCAAGGGTTGGTGCTCCTTTTTGTTGGTGCAGATAAATCAGGTGTTGATGCTCCTTCCAGTGGGTGCTGGTAAATTTATTGTAAAATTGATATTTTGCAAAGGCTAGATTTGGACGGGAGTCAAAGCAGTCATTTTTGAGGAGTAGCCAAAACTGGTGAACCTCGTTACATCTTGTGTTGTGTGATGCTCTCTTGTTACATTTGCTTTATGTGATTTTAAGATTTCATTTTTTTGGCTTTAAGAGTTAAAGTTTTAAGTTATAAAGAGCCACACTGATTCACCCCCTCCCCTCTCAGTGTCATTGTGAGACTAACATTTTTGTCTGTTTACAACTAAATTTTTCGAGTGAATATCATCTAAAAAATTTATTTGTATGTGCTAAATAGTTGTTACCTTTGAGGACAATTTTTTTTGATTGGTAGGAAAGAAAGGGTTTTGGAAGGATCCCCCAACCCTTTACATGTTGAAGAAACTAAAAAACAGAAGCAAAACAGTCTTCCAAGAGCAAGAATTACAACAAAATTAGGAGGAATACTCCTAAAACTAAACAAAATAGAGAAGAGCCCGGAAATAGGGCAAACACTAAACATACGGAAAAAACCAAAATAGAGGTAAAAATTACCACAAGGTACCTCCCATGCCAAGGGAAAAAGCATAGAGAATAGAGATTTCTCATAAAAGAAAAAGATAAGCACACTCCATCAGATCAAAGAGAGGATGTATCAGCCACTGAGTCAACATTAAGTAAAACTTGAGGAAAGTTGTGCTTCCAAACGGTGAATTCATTTTGTGCAATCCCCATGTTGGTAAGGGTGTCGGTCGTCTGGTTACCTTCGTGATAAACATGTTGAAGAAAAACTTTGTTGAATTGTTGCATGAGATGTTTTGATTCATCAACTAAGTTTTGGGTCTTCCAACTAGTGGAGAGCTCATTTTTCATCTGCTTAATTAGGATTAAAGAATCCCCTTCAATGACCAAATTGAGGCAAGTAAAATCAGCAAACAGGAGTTGAAAGGAATGGGTGGACAGGAGTGTGACGAAATATTTCAGGTGGGCAAAGAAAGTAGGTTCAGCAGGATCAAAGTACCTTGGCAAGATCTTTTGGAGGGAAGGCAAAATATACAACGGGTGGGGTTTTAGAGGACGTCCACCCAACTTTAGTATTGGAAAGTATCTCCCAAAATTTGGGCGATAAAATACTTTACATCCACCCAAAGGTGACATCTAAAGAGTCGCCCGAGGAGTGGGTGGAGGATGGCTAAAGGAGACTTGGGTGGGAGTTTGCTAATATCCACCCGATGAGATTTATCTAATTATCCACCCAATTACCAAGTAGAAATATCTTCCCGAGAAAGCTTTAGCCCAACTAAAACAAATCTTCCGCCTAAGTTAATTTTTGAGCCCGCCAAGGGTCTTTTCAATCTGCGAATGAGATAGAGATAAATATCACATGAAAGCTCAAAGTATGCAAATATATATTATATTAACATAGATTAAAATAACTTTAGCTGCTATTTTACAAAGCATAAATGAAACCTTTTATGGATGCTTCTTTCTCCATAAGCTTTACATAAATATTTGCAAACACTATTGCAAGTTAAACTCAAATAGGAGTGACTGAATACTGCAGCTTCAGCTCTTCCCTCTTCAAAGTATTTCTTCGGGTTTTCTTCTCCTTTATCTGTCTCCTCTTCTTCTCCTTCTCTCGCTCTTCAAACTAATACCAGGGACTCATATATATAGAGTCAGTGATGGAGGAAAAGGTGGGAAAGGCTCACCAACACACTGACACATATTAAATAGCACACCAATACTTTAACACGTATTAAATGCAAAGCATGATATCGAAGGATTTACTGAACAACTGCAATCTAATCACGAGATACTAGTAATAAATGTGAGTACAACAAAATATTACGATTGATGTAGAGGATAAAATATGTCAGAATGTGTCAAATTATGTTTAATTTTCTAACAACAGGTTGAGGCCTTGATAGCAAGCTCCCGCCTTAGCAAAATTGTTTGTTTAAAAGTCAATATTCTCAATGAAATCCAAAATTATTTTGCCACTATGATCATGAAAAAGACCTCCAACTCCTCCTCTTCCAGGATTTCCTTTGGTAGCCCCATCAAAATTGAACTTGATCCATCCTAGGGGAGGCAATTTCCAATTGATTTGAAAATTTTCAAACAAAGTTCTTGTAGGCTTCCTAGGAGGAGAAATGAGCCTGAGTAGGACCAAAACAAATTTAGAGGTAGAAGCTAACACTCGGTTACCAATGGAGTGATAGTCTCTCGAAATTTGACAAAAGGTATAAGAATTTATTTCTCTCCAAATAACCCAAAGGTAGTGGGGAAGAATGAAAGACCAGAGGGTTTTCAGGTTTAAACAAGAGAAAGGAGAGGGCCACTGAAGGTAAATATCAAGAATAGAATTAGGGCGGGTCCAGGTAACATGGAAAGTATAAAGAATGAAATGAATATTTTAAAGAGAAAACAAGTATTCCAAGAAAAGGTAAATAAAATCTAACTCACACTTGCAAAGGTAACAACAATTGGGAATAATTAGACCCCTGGATTGCAAATTGTCTAGAGTCAGGATTTTGTTTTGGACCACCAACCAGTAAAAGATAACTATTTTAGGTGTAATATGTTTAATCCATACCTTATTTTCCAAAAACCAATTGTGTGAAGTATCATCATTTACAAAGTATGCCAACTTAACCCAGAAGGACCCTTTCTAGTTCTCTTTCCAAACCATTTTATCTTCAGTTGGGATCATCGGGATAACACAAACCTTCAAGATATTATTTAGAGATTCAAAAACCATACATTAAACCCTATTTAGACCTTGAAGTGGAACACTTTTGGTCCAAAATATTGATCAATGATGGGTTTAATTGGAGATAAAGTCGAATCTTGAATCAAAGAGGTCTCTCGAATCCAACAATCATTCCAAAAATTAATTTTATTACCATTTTGGAGTTGCCATCCTATCCCGCCCTTATAATGTGCCTAGATTTCATGATGGAGTTCCAAATGGCTGATCCAACAAGAAGCTCATGAGCTAAGAGAATATTACTCTAGTGAAGATACATTTTCTACAAAATATCAAACGAAGTTGAGGCTTTCTCAAAAATTAGACGCCAACCTTGCTTAGCTAACTAGGCTAAATTCATCTGATTTATTCTTCTCAAACCTAAACTATTAGCTTTTGATGATATATATTAAATGAAATGCAACCACAAGATCTAAAATGAGCAATTAGGAATTCGTGTTCTAAAATATTCAAAATTTTGATATTAGCCTCAACGAGAAATTATCAAAACAACTTACATCTTTGGTGCAGATGGTGGATCACCTATGTGTCTTCGCTGAGAACAACATGGAATGGGTGAGACAAAGAGTAAATAAAGCCATGTAATATCTTAATCTATTATTATTTTCATTGGCCTTCCACGAGAAAGCATGGGATTTTATTGATCAAAGCTTATGAAACCTCAGAGGAGGAGAGGGACCCGGTTCATCGAGAGCACACGCTCCAGCTGCAGCTCAGTCACCGACCCAGGGCAGCAGAGGAGATGATACATAGTCATAGCCACCACCTACGTAAACAAAATACATGGGCTACGTGTCCATTTTTTATTCCATCTTATTTATGAAAGCAATGAGATTGGTCCAGCTGCAGCAAGCAGTTACAACCTCTCTTGGACGATCCTGCACTATAAAAGGGAGATTGCTACAGTGGGAGATTTTTAAAAAGCCTCTGAGAGAGACAAGTCCAGGTATAAGCTTTGTCTAAGTATTAGTCGTATTTCCCCTATGTATGAATGTCTATTTTTCTTATTTCCCCTTCTCCTATCATTTACCAGGGACTTCCCAAGGAGTGTTGTTCGCTGAGATTATTTCCTGTGGAACGCGCCACAGTTGGAGACTCTTACATCACTACAATCAGGATAGAGAGGAACAACCCCTTGCTACATTATTCGAACTGGGGTTTATTGTAATAAAATATCATATAAGATCCAAGCACCTTACTAGTCTCTCCATATGTAAAAAACTTTTATATTAATTAAAGTTCCAACTCTATCCTTGGAATCTCCTATGTCGATGATCTATGTCTTCTTATTTATATATTTTTGCAATCAGTATATGTGACTAATGCTTTCTTTCACTAATTAAATCATTTTTGCGCATTACGTTATTTGAATGAATAAAAAAGAACTAGTTCTCTCTTCTCTTTCCTTTCTAAATTATTTAATATCAATTTGCTACGACTACCCACACGGCACCAGTCTGGTCTTGATACACTCTGTTAATGTTAGGTTTGGTCACAAATAATTAAAACAACATAATATCATTTTATCTGGTGATGAATGGGTGATTGCACTGTAATAGCAAATATATGAACCCACTGTCTAGGGTTTCCTTACCCGACCTGGTCTATCTAGAGCCCTCTAAGTAATCTATTCTTGGGTCAAAGAGGTGGATCCACTAGAGTCTACAATACTCGTTGTGATTTTTGAGTTTCATGTGACGTGACAAATCTTAAAAGGATAAGAAGGAAATATCCACAACAATACCTTCATGGTATATTTAGAAATATGTAATATTCAAACCTCTCAGGTTTTGTGGTTTCTTCTAGCTCCTTTCTCTTTCAACCTCCTTGTTGAATTTCGACTTCAATATTGGCCTATTTGTTGGCCTTCTTCTCAAGAATCTAAATGTCTTGAGATTTTTGTAAATGATGTAATTTTCTAAAGCCCAAACTAAAAAAACTATGATTTTTCATTCAAGGCGATAACAACCTATACTACGCTCTTACAATACATCCCAAATGAGCAATTTTTTCCAATTAAATTCAACCATTTCCACCTACTGGGAAAAAACATTAAATGCCCATGGAAAACATTAAACACCTAAATAATTTAATACCTGTGGAAAATATTAAACACCTAAATAATTTAATGTATGTGGAAAACATTAAACACCTAAATAATTTAATGTTTGTGGAAAACATTAAACACCTAAACAATTTAATGCCTATGAAAAACATTAAATATATTTTATTACATAATCCTCCTCTGGTTGAAAGGAATGCATCATCTACAAGTTTGGTTGTTCAAGCTCCTGCAACTACTGACCAAAGAGGTGGTCAAGCTATGATGCAGATCGATTGCAGATCTGCCAACAGTCTGACATCATTTTTTTTTGCATCTCCAGAATCATTTGCAATAGTAGAAGAAACTATAATGGTAATAGGATCTGCCATAGGTAGAATAACTGCAACAACATCAAAAACTATAATATTAACTACAAAGAAAAAATAGATTGGGTCTTCTTCTTTCAAATCTGTGTCAGGAAAAACTGCAAGGTCAACAAGAACTACAACAAGATTTGATTTAACTAGATTTGCAATAAATAAAACTACAACTGGATCTAGTCCCTCCATGACTACAACAACAATATCACCGATAGATATAATAACCTTAAAATTAGGGAATACAAATATTACATGTGTCTTTTCTTCTTTCAAACCTTCAAATTCTTTAAATTTTTCCATTTTTTCAATAGCAGCAGTATAGTCCAAGGGAAGGACGATAGGCTCCATTATCCTAGTTTGGTTCCAAGTACTGCTTCCAATTTTTCTTCATAAATTTCTTCTTCCACAAGAAGAATTTCTTCTTTAGCAAATTTGTTTGTTGTCATTTCTTCTATAGAAATTTCTTCACCAGGAAGATTTTTTTCTGTAGCAAATTCTTCCACCAGAAGAATTTTTTCTTCTCTAGCAATTTTTGTTGTATTTGAGGATTCTCCTTTGACAGTATTAAACCCTCCATATCCTCTTGATGGGGAAAAGAGAGAAAATAATATTCCTCTATTTACTCCCACATTCTTCCTAAAATTGTTCCCATGATGTTTTTCCTTTGCTTTTAGAAATTTTACCCTCAATTTCTTCTCCATTTTGTTCCAAACCCTGATCTTGTATTTTACCTTTTTTTTTCTCTCATTCTGGAGGTGATCCCACTAGACCAATGCATGGTCCTTCAACTTAGTACATGTAAATTTTACATTTTTATCTTCTGCCATATTCTTCCATTCAAATAATTTCTCCATACGATTCAACCAATCTAACAACTCCTCTGGTTGTAACCCTCCTCCATACTCGGGAACATCAACCTTCACCCCATAATTCTTACCTTCCAATACCATGAGCAATCTTTCCTCAAATGGATTTACCTCCAAGGGTTCCTCTTCCCCTTCTACGGGTGGAATTTCACCCAGTTCACTATCCACATCATTGGGGTTTCCTGGTCTCAGATGATTCACCACAACTATGATTTGAGCTATTTGCCTCTGCAACTCCTGGATATGCCTACTCATCTAGGTATATCTAGACCTTCCTCTTCTCATCTTATTCTAAAATATGGCAATGAACACATAAATAAAACCTAGATATTCGTACCTCCATAATTTCTATAGGATCAAAACACGCTCTAATACCACTTGATGTTTTTTTCAAGAGCATTGTAAGAGCGTGGTATGGGTTGTTATCGTCATTACTAAAAATATCATACTTTTTTTTAGATTTGTCTTTGGAAAAATTACATCAGTAAATCTCCTCCAAAATTTGGAAAACTTCTTACCAAATTCTTCTCCTTTTGGGTTTGTTGTTGGATGACGATAATTGTCCCAAAAACTTCACTATCAAGAACTTCTCCTTGTTAGCAATCTTCTTCCTTGAGTTCCCCTGAAATCTTCTCCAATGACCTTCTCCATGTCTCCTTCAATGGCCTTCTTCAAGTATCATTCAATGAGGATTTCCTAGCCTTCTCCTTCTTTCTCTTTTTAGGACTTCCTTGAGACCTCTTCTCTTGAATCTTAAATCTTTGTAGCTTCTCTTCTTCTCAAAAATTTAATGAGACCCTCCTTGATCTCTTCAATATTCAACTATGGAAGTTTTACAATGAGATATATTTCTTGGATATTTTGATTCTACTACTTCTGAAATCTGGAATAGGACTTTTGCTAGTCCTTATCTATCTTCAATCTTCCAAATCTGGAAGTTCTTCAATGGGACCTCTTATGGGTATCTTCAACTTCTTGAGCTACTCTCTCCTTTCACTCTGCAATTTACAATCTTCAATCTTCTATGAGACTCTTTTCCTTATGTCTCTTCTTTCTTCACTCTAAAGTCTTCAATCTTCAGATTTCTATGAGGACCTGCTTCTTGGTTCTCTTCAATATTCAGTCTTCAACTTGTTGCTTCAAGTGCCAGATTGATTCCAAAGAAGACATTATTCCTAACTCTTTGTAGGAAGCTTTTCAAATTTCTTTTAATCTCCTTTTTCTGCAACAAAATATTAGAGAAACTATAATTTAAAACTTTAAATTTAGAGATAATGAATCTTCACTAGTTGATTTGTCAATCTAGTGGAATCAATGTTGAGCCCTAGTCTTCACAAGTTTTTTGCAACTCTATGGAAAGACTAGCCAAATATAAATTTCAAAATTCTAAAAATGAGATTTCATATCTCCTCTTAATCTCTCTTGTGGTTCTCTTTATTTCCTATCAATCTACCTTGTGCTCTGATACCACTATTAGCTTTTGATGATATATATTAAATAAAATACAACCCCAAGATCTAAAATGAGTAAGCAATGTTAACTATATGATAATGACAATATAATATGTAGGAAAACTATATGAGAAACTTATGCAATAAATCAAAAAATAGCCATTAATAAAAGCTCACAAAGATAGTACAATGTAATATAATGGAGGATATGAACACTCCAAAACTTTTTGCATGATCTACATTGTATCTACCTTCTCTTCTCATCAATAAGCTCTACTATCCTATATGCTCTCTCCATTCTATATGCTACTCTTCTTCTATCAAAATGCCTATATATAGAGAGATATGAACCTTGGTCTTTCACCTACCTATGATTCTTCATCTTCCTATTCTATGACTCATGTACATGTGGACTACATGCACATTTACATCATTGCACATTTGAACACTCGTGCATTTATTACATTGCATAAAGTAAATACTCAAACCTTAATCAAAGATACTCTCCTAATATAATAATGTACCAAAGGTGGTACATTGGCATGTACCAAATAATGTAATATATTCCAACATAAACCACCCTTAGTTTTCTTTATACAAACCCTCTCCCAGGCCACTAAATGGAATTTGTGTTTATCCTCAAAGCCTTTTCACAGGAAATTTCTTTGTATTTATTCAATTTTTTGATATACAAAAGAGGGTATTTCAAAAGTGGATAGAAAATATATGGGTATGCTTTGAAGGTAGGCTTGAACAATCTTTATTTTGCTAGCCTGGCTCAGTAAGGCTCCTTTCCATCTGGTGAGTGTTTTATGTATTCTTTCTATAACAGTAACCAAATTTTCTCTTTAGCACAACCAAAAAATAGGGGAAGACCTAAATACATAGAAGGGAGGTTGGATATGGAGCACCCCGGGTTTTTGTAATATTTAATTATCTCCTAATAGGAGTGTTGAGGAAATAAAGAACACTCTTGTGAAAATTTATTTTTTACCCAATGGCTTGTTCATACATATTAAGAATGGACTTGATGATTTTGGCCTGGGGGATAGAAGAGAGGTTGGCTAAGATAGTATCATCCATAAATTGTTTATGAGACACAGGGGCAGAGGTGGATGCAGCTTTGATACCTGATATGGATCCATTAGAGCATGCTCCCTTAGAAGACCTCCCCAAGTCTTCGAAGAGAATTATGAAAAGAGAAGAAAGAGGATCACCTTGGTGAAGACCATGGAGGCTTTGAAAATATCCAGCTGCAAAACCATTAACAAGCACTGAGAATCTTGCTGAGGAGATGCATTGTTTAACTAGCTCAGCCTACCTCTTATGAAATCTAAATTTAATAAGAACAGATATGAGGAAGTCCCATGAAACACAGTCAAATACTTTGTTCATGTCAAGATTTAAGAGGAATCCTGCTCTTTTGCTTTTATGAATCGAATGAAGGAGTTCATGGTTAGTAATGATCTCATCTGTGATCTATCTTCCTTTGACTAAACTTTCCTGATAAGAGTCAATAATAAAGGGAAGAATACAATTTAAATGAGTAGCAATAGTCTTGGAGAGGATTTTATACAAGACATTACATAGATTGATGGGCATGTAGTCTAAGAGGGACTTTCCAATAATAGACTTAGGGACAAAATCAAGGAAAGTAGAATTTACATCATTAGGAATAAAGTTGGAAATTTGAATTTCTTGGATGGCTTTAGAAATATCAGGCCTGATGATATTCCAAAATGCTTGGAATAAGTGGATTGGAAAACCGTTCGGGCTTGGGGCCTTGTTGCCCTTCATTGAGAAAATAACTTTTTTGATTTTTTCATTGGAGAAGGGTTTTAGAAGCCAAACGTTAATATCATCTGAAACAAGGGAAGGAATGTTTAAGAGGAGCTTACTCAAAATTAGAGTAGGGCAAGGAGTACCTTGTTCAAAATTGAGCTCAAAATGATGGACTACTTCTTATCTGATTTTAAAATATCACTAGTAATTGAACCATCAGCTTTGGTCAGATCTCTAATTTTGTTGAAACTTTGATAGTAGAGAGTAGAAGCATGAAAAAACTTAGTATTTGATGTTAGGTTGTGGAGTCTGATCTTGGCTAAAATTAAGTTTTTTCTAATTGTATAAAGAAAAAGAAAAGCAAAAAGCCCAAAAAAAGCAAAAAGCCAAGAAAGCAAAAAGGATAAAAAAGATAGATTTAAAGATAAAAAAACATGGTCTATGGTTAAAAAAAACTATTGTAATAATTCTATATATTTGAGTATCTTGTTTATGGGAAGTGCATAGGATTGTGCATCTCTTGTAGAGAGAGTAGGAAGCTTGGTGTAGAGCTTGATGCAAGGGTGTTTGCATGTTGAATTACTGTTAGAGTAATTGTGTGGAGATGTTGGTGTTTTGAAGAGGAATTTGCAACTGGTTGTGTTGCAGGATTACTCCCTTCAGAGATTGTATTGGTGTTAATACAAAGGACTGGTGTTGGGTGAACCACGTTATATGTTGTGTTTTATCTTGTCTTGCATGTTTATGTTCTTCTTCTGTGATGGTTAATCATTTTTGTTATTACTGATTAAGTTGTTTGCTTCAAGAATTCCTTTTGTTTATATAGTGAATCCTAACAATTGGTATCAGAGCGAGGTTGGGATTCAGGATTGAGTGGGAGCTTGACTTGAGTGGGAGCTATGGCAGAAGAAGGGAAGTTCAGAGTGGAGAAATTCAATGGCCAGAACTATCAGCTATGGAAGATGCAGATGGAGGATTATCTGTATCAGAAATATCTCTATCTACCTTTGGAAGGTAAAGCGAAGCAACCGTTAAGCATGTCAGATGAGGAGTGGGCTCTTCTAGACAGGAAGGCATTGGGTACTATCCGTTTGTGCCTTGCAGCTTCAGTGGCATTCAACATTTCAGAGGTGAAGACTACGAAGGATCTTATGGACACACTAAAAAGGTTGTATGAAAATCCCTCGGCTTCAAATAAAGTTTTTCTAATGAAGCATCTTTACAATTTGAAAATGTCAGAAGGTGGATCTGTAGCTAGTCATTTAAATGATTTCAATACGGTTGTTAGTCAGTTAGCCTCGGTTAATATTAAAATTGAGGAAGAGATGAAGGCCATTCTATTCCTGTGTTCATTACCTGATAGTTGGGAGAGCTTGGTAATGGCTATTAGCAATGGTACTATTTCTGGTATTCTTTCTTTTGATGATGTAGTGAGTGCAGTCCTTAGTCATGAAATGCGAAGGAAGAGCATGGAAGAATCATCATCTGGTGTAGCATTGATTGCCAGAGGAAAATAGAAGACAAGAGGAGTGAATTCGGGGAACCGTGAAGAGCAAGGTGGATCCAAGTCCAAAGGAAATATGGTGTGCTGGCATTGCGGCAAGAAGGGGCATCTGAAGAAATATTGTTGGTCTCGGAATGGAGATGGAGGAGAAGCAAACATAGCAGATGAAAAAGAGGATTTGATCCTTTCAGTAGTGGGAACTGGGAGACATGTCCAGGAAGATGGACATGGCTCAGGATTTATTGTATGATTTTTCAGGATGGAACACATAATATGGTTATAGCTTTGGATCATTGCGACCCCAAGTCCCTAAGTTGGAAGGTAATTCCACACTCGGGGAGTGTGCTTTCAAAGCTAGTGGTAAAGCCATATTGTGTGTGTGCATGCTATGGGTCATCCATAGTATGTAGATCTTGCCATGGTGGTGATGTTTTATTCACCATGATACAAAGTAATTATGAGGATGTTGTTATTATCACTGATTTGTGGTAGAGAGATTGTGTGTTGCTTGTTGATCACAGGATAAAAGTGCGTGGATGACACTAGTCCGGTGTGATGGTTCAGAGCATGGTTACAACAATCTGGAGGAGTTGACATTCCTTGTTTGGCTTAAATATGTTCTTTGGCGGATGCAACAGCAGTAGAGTTGTTGTGGATCAGTCTCCAAGTGGGAGATTGTTAGGTTGTGGAGTCTGATCTTGGCTAAAATTAAGTTTTTTCTAATTGTATAAAGAAAAAGAAAAGCAAAAAGCCAAGAAAGCAAATAGGATAAAAAAGATAGATTTAAAGATTAAAAAACATGGTCTATGGTTAAAAAAAACTATTGTAATAATTCTATATATTTGAGTATCTTGTTTATGGGAAGTGCATAGGATTGTGCATCTCTTGTAGAGAGAATAGGAAGCTTGGTGTAGAGCTTGATGCAAGGGTGTTTGCATGTTGAATTACTGTTAGAGTAATTGTGTGGAGATGTTGGTGTTTTGAAGAGGAATTTGCAACTGGTTGTGTTGCAGGATTACTCCCTTTAGAGATTGTATTGGTGTTAATACAAAGGACTGGTGTTGGGTGAACCACGTTATATGTTGTGTTTTATCTTGTCTTGCATGTTTATGTTCTTCTTCTGTGATGGTTAATCATTTTTGTTGTTACTGATTAAGTTGCTTGCTTCAAGAATTCCTTTTGTTTATATAGTGAATCCTAACATTTGAGTCTCCTGATTTCAACCAAATGGCTCTTGACTTTTGGTGCCAGAAGGTTTCTTCCATGGCCAGAAGGTTGACTTTGAGGGATAAAATTTAAAATTATATTAGTATTTACTTTATACATAATAAAAGTGACACTTTCAAAAATTTAAAAGCATTTAATGAACTAGAAATCAAAGTTAGACAAATAATAAGAATATAAAATGAAGTTATGCTAATAAATATTTTGAAACTTTTTTCTAACATGATATTTACTTTTAATGTACAATCACATTTACTTTGTAGTAAAATTGTGTTTCCTAAAGAGAAATAAGAAGCTCACTAAAATGACAAGGCACATGATGAATGTTCAGATTTGAATGATAAATTTTTAGAAGAATCCATGTGCTCTACTTGTTATTTTTTGAATAAAGTGTACACCAAAAATTTCAAAACTATATACTTCTTATTTTTTCAACAATGTTGGCACTAGAGATGTTAAGATTTTGACTTCTCTAGATGTAAGGACTAATTACAAGCATTAAATTATTAATTTTAGGATGTTTAACTATGATGGTTATGATCATTCCTATATTAAAAGACAAAGGACTAGGAGGCCAAAATTTATAAGTGTATAAATGCAAGACAAAATAAAAAATCTAATGATTATATAGGGTTTATTACATAAAGGAACAATTTATTCTACATAGAAAAAATTCAATTTAAAACAACTTGAGATCTTAAAATTTGAGGTTTGATTCTCTTTGCTTCTTTCGTTGGTAATTCTAGTTTTAAAGAATGACACTAATTCACCTAAACCTATTGAAGCCTAAGATTCTAAATTTATAAATCATAAGGACCATATGATGCAAAGACTAGTGGAGTGCAAAGAATCTTTATGGTGGTTGGGTGCAATTAATGAATTAAAATATCATTTGGATATATTAAAAGTAATAAATCCTCTAAATAAATTAGTTTTAAATACTTTCCATATAAAATACTTGGGATAATGTAAATGATATTCCATCAATATTCAAGCACAACGATTTGAGGAAGACATTTTCTTTCAAATTAGTATTATAATTTGTACTTTATAAGAACTTACAAATACAAATTTATAAACTTACATCTAGTCCTTGTGAGATGAAACTTAACTTACATCTAATAAACTTTTTTAAAGGTTCATGTCACTTTATATAGACAATTGATGGCTAGTATCATGTACATATTACCTTTGTAATTGGACTTCTTTTGAGTTACATATAATTCTTGACCATACTATTGGAAAGCATGTAACTTTTGGTATAATAAATATAACTTTGAGGTTGGGATACAATATTCTTATATGGATACTACTTTTTATTTCAATATAAAAAAAATTGGTTGAGTTTGAGATCAACATGAGAAGCAATTCACTTTCATCCATATTTATTTTCTCGTATATGATCTCGTTGATTTTTCAAACAAGAAACAAACATGAAAATCCATGATGCTTCTATAATAGGATAGTCAATAGTTGGATTAGGACCATTCTTGAGAAATTATGGGTATATCAATTAGTTTTATCTTACTTTAGTGTATATGATAACTTATGTATAATGTAAATTAAATCAACCTAGTACATCATTGTACCAAGCACACATAGGTCTATCAATATTATAATCAATAACATTCAAGATCATATTTTTTCCATTTAGAATGACAATCAAAGTGTAAATATCTTCATCAAACCACTAATATAGAAGAAATTAGTAAATCTAAGATCTTTGTTGGGATTAAAAGAAGTTATTATTGAGGGAAAGCATTTTATAAACTATTGTGGACTTTTTTCTCCTTAAAGGTATCTGTAATAATATCTATATGTGTAGCATGAATATATTTACTTAAAAATAGAGATAAAATATGATGATATTTTAAGATCTTCTCTCTACTTAGTGATAGAATACATTTTTATAGTTAGAATTCAGTTTTAGTTCAGGAAACTCTTGTTCTAAATTATTTAAAAATTAACTCTTACCTATTTTTAATTCTCATTTTCATTTCTATAGTTAGAAAAAATATCCAATTGTACAAACATTTTAATTTTATATTTTCATTTTAAATTTTTCTTTGTTCTTTTAACATATATGTTTGACCTAGTAAATACTTTCTATATTTTAAATTTTTAATTATTTCATGTACTAAAGGTAAGTTAAGTGAATATCTCAAGTATGGCATAGAGACCCAAGCATTGAACCTTATGGATCCACACTCACTATACTTCCCTTATGGCACTTTGAGCAGTGCTAAGATGTCCTAGGTATGAGTTGTAGTTGATTCCATGCGCTTAAACAATAACAACTATATATGATCCAACAAAATAACGTCCACTCTAGAAACTAATAATACTACCATGGTAATTGTATGGTACAATTTTCTTTGCCCTATCTTCTTTAAAAAAAAATTCAGTGAACTCTATGTTGAAGTATGTGTAATCTGATATTGTTGGACCAAGGTCAAAAGTGAGAAAGAGTTCTTATGAGCACTACTAATGTAGCCTAAGGGCAAATGTATATGTAATCCTATGAGAATCTTCATGTAAGCATGAGGGCACACTTTTTGTAATCATCCTTAGTGATATTGGTTAATCCACCTCTATGGATAACCTTAATTAAAGGGTGTAATATATTTATTATATTGTAATTTAACCTTCAAGTCAAGTTATGTTGGCTTGAGGTTAACATCTAATTGGGGATTTGGTATCACTATAAATACTCTCCAATGACTGATCACTTTTTGTATTCACCCTTAATAATACTGACTAATCCACCTCTATGGATAATCCTAATTGAAGGGTATATTATATTTATTATATTGTAATTTACCCTTCAAGTCAAGTTATATCAACTTGAGTTTAACATATAATTCTGAATTTGGTATCACAATAAATGTAGTCCAACGAATGATCCATTATATCAATGTGATATATAAAAATGTTTTAGGGTGTCTATTGGCACATATTGTCCTCTCTAGTTGTCCCAATCATTGGACATAGGGATCAAATGGTTAGGACTATCACCCCTCACACGAAGCAACAAAGTAGGTCAACTCTAAGAGCATAGGACTTGGCTCAATTTTGTACCTCCAAGCACTTTTATAAGGTTGAATCCTTTTAAGATGTGATGTTGAATGCACGGTTGAAATTTACTAGCTTTAGGGGGAAAAGGATTAGAGAAAATGCAAGAAAATAAAGTCATAGGCTAACCTATGCTAACAAGGAGGTGATGCACTAAGATCTAAATAAGATCCCCCTGCATATCAACCCTTAGTGTAACACGCCGACACTAAGATGAACACTTCCTCATCTAAGCATATTAAGTACAAACTTGTACATAAAGGATACGGGACAAAGATAGTCATGACCTCCAATACACACACATAAATGCATACACATACATAAAATAGGACCAGAAGAAAATAGTTACGACCTCAAGCATTTATATGAATATGAAATATTACAAGAGATAGTCATGGCTTCCAATACACACACATAAATGCAGACATACATGAAATGGGGCAGAAAGTAAATAGTCATAGCCTCAAGAGTGTGTATATGAATATAAAATATTACAAGATATGCCAGAAGTGGGGGCTCAAAAGCATACCCACAAGACCACTCAATAATCCAAGTACAACTATATAGAGGAAAATAAAAGAAAAGTTATACAACTCATCGATCCTTTATAATGCTAAACTAACTACTATATATAGATTATAAAAAGGGGAATATTTTCCCTCTAAAATTATGCAAATATTTAAAAAATGGTTGCTCCTCGTTTAAGTTGTTGGTTCCTTTGATCTCCCTACATCCGAGCCCATTAATGTTGGATGGTTTTAAGCCTTCATCTAAGCTCTACTACCACTATTGCCATATAATCCTGTTGGGGATTCCCAAAGCCTAAGCATGAGAAATTTCTATAATCAATGCTCCAGATTCAAGTTTACTTTTATTGTTGTTTTCCATGTTGTTGCCTTTGATACACCAACCATTCTTATGAATTGTAAAGCTTAATATGTGTGAGTAGGTGAATGAGGTTTTACATAATTGTTACCTTCATGGGTTTAACTACTACTTTGGGAGATATGCTTTGGTGTCATGGTTTCTCCCATGTTCAAATGGCTTATCCCTATCTCCCATTGTTTGGACTCTTTTGGAAAACCCGACTAGCAAGTATTTTACATTGTTCATCCTTAAAAAAAAATTTCATTTATTCCTAAAAACTTTTCTATTCTTTTCCTTTGTTGTAACTTTTAAAATTACCAATTTCTAGATATTTTTCTATTCTTACAGCTTGTAAGACTTTCTTCTACATTTCGATTTTTAGGATCAGATATTGCATGTCATTAAAAATTTTGCCTTCCCCTTCTTTTCGAAACTATTAAGAGTAGCACTGATATTTGACAAAAAAAAAAATTATCTAAGAAGACTTGGTCCTTGTAATTTCTTTCACCTTCCAAATTTTACAACTTTTAGTTAGAACTTTTTCCCACACTCGTCCACCACTTCATCTTCCATCGAGTCTATCTCATAAAATCTTGCTATGGTTTTCTCCTTCTACGTGTAGTGAGAACTCACTACTGTTCTAGAACTCACAGAGGATATTCATCTTGATGAAGATAAAGAACATAGAGAAATTTGTTGTCTTGTCCATTGGGTGCGAAGTCAAGCAAGTAAAAATTATGGTAGAAGTAGGGAAATTTTTGAGCATTTGACCTGCAATTGCACATCTCAGCAATTCTTAAAATCTTTGTAGTCTTCACAAAATTGGGATTACTCCTTGGTGATTGATGCTTACTCCATGGTGTAATGGAAAATGCATAGAGTTTTCTTTATCATATTCTATCGAGCAAATGAGGCCACTAAAATTTTCCTACTTCTTGGTTGATTTTTTATGCTTCAAATTTTCCTTCATGGAAAATCACCAGAATTCTTTGTTTGGTGAATGTTCTTGAATTGTAGGGTCTTGAAAGGCTTTTTTTCTTTCTTATGATTGCCAGAGTGACCTTTTTATAGATTGAGAAGGCTATACGATCTACGAAAGTTTGTCTCCACATATTGTAATGTCTTTTGGATGATATCAATCTCTTGTTCCATCACCCCAATTTCCTTCATGTTATTCCATTGTTCTTGATTTTCATTTTCCTAGGGCCTCTATCGATGCTACCTTGGTAATAGAACCAACGATTAGTGACTTATTGGATAGTTACTATGAACCCAATCATAAAATGAGGATAGTTTAGTTTTCAAACACACCCATCTAGGTAATGTGCAAGTCCATGACCATTGTATAAGAAGGGGTGTTTCTAAAGATACAATCCTTTTTGTTGTCACTGAAAATGCTTTAGAACTCTTACCAATAGTGAGATTTGAATTAGATACCATCGAAAAGGCTATAGGTCATTATATTTTATGGTCTAGTAGGTCAGCATAGCCTCATGGCACATGAAGTTTCAAATTTTCCAGCAACTTTCTTTAAAGGCCTTTTTTTAGCATCTTCGACATGTTTACAGTATCAACTACTTGATAAATTGAAGGAGCTTTAGGTCCTCTCATCTTATTTGGTTCTTTGATGAAAACTTCAATAAATATTCCCCTTCAAGCTAGATTTACCTAATGTAGATAAATTTCACTATAGTCTTGTGACTCACATAAGACTTCTACTTGTAGAAGAAAAAGAACCTAGCAATAGAAGTCTTATCTATTTGGTACAAAGTCTATGAAGGTAAATCTTGGAATGTTGGGACCTATGAATATGGGAGGTATATTTCTTGCTTGAAAGGTAGCTTTGCTTAGGTTGAGAAAATGTTG
The DNA here is from genome assembly GCA_028583015.1 of Wollemia nobilis. Lineage (NCBI taxonomy): Eukaryota > Viridiplantae > Streptophyta > Pinopsida > Araucariales > Araucariaceae > Wollemia > Wollemia nobilis. The sequence continues at coordinate 24,490,562 of JAQPPZ010003077.1, forward strand.
AGAAGGGGACTCTCCTTATATAGACTTCTCCAACTAGTAATGTTATTGAAATCACTCATGTTTTAATCCAATCTTCTCTATCAAACTCATGGGAAATAATTTTTACAATGTAGTTGAATAAACAACAACATGATTATCTATCATTACCTAGTTGTATTACTAATTCTTGGCCCTCCTAATTTGTGCAACCCTCCAAATCCCAATAAATTATTTCATGCTAGTACTTTTATTTACTTCCCTTCTCATACGCCACCACCTGCTCTAGCCAATAGCTATACAACACCTAGTATTATTAGCTTTATTTATATATACCATTTATTTATAATATAATACATGATTTTAGCATGTTTTGGTGCATCTTATTTCTCACGTGGAGCTCATTCATTGGAATTTTTAGTATCTAGGCTAAACTGATCCAAATTTTTGTTGCTCCCATGTGTTCATTTTCTTTAACATGTGACTTACTACAACTGAATGTATTTGGCTAGTTGGCCCTAGTAAGCCATGAGTTCCTATGTATGTATGGATTATTGCATTGAGATCAAAAATATAAAATCATCCTCCATTTGAGGTTCTTTTTTTATTTCCTCCAGGCATTTTGGATGCTATTCAATCATTATTTAGAAGTTTTTGGAATAATCTTCAGCCATATGTAGATCTTGTTCTTTTGCTGCCCACTTCTTGGTCTTTGTCACATAAACTGATTGAACTTGTGGTCTACTGACTACTAGTTTGAACGATCCATCAGACACCACGTCAACTTCCCCCTCATCCTAGGAAAAAAGTATTTGCTCCGAGGTAGCGTAAGTCGATTCAAGGAAGGATTTAGTGGGAATAGATTAACTTACTACTTAGGTTTCAATCCCTGAATGAGATGTAGATGCCTGGGGAGGTATTATTTGGATTGACATAGGTGCGGTCGAGTAAGAAATTTCTCCAAGATATATCCGAGTGGCATGGGCACTTGGAAGTGGGTAGTACGAAGAAGTAGGATCCCCTATATATTTATTCTGGATTGGAGCTACCTCCCTGACATAGTTAGGGGGTTATTGCTATAGCAAGGGTGGCACCAAATTAATCTCCTCATTCTATTCCCAATTATCGACCTAATATTGGGGTCTTGGATAGTTGGTATATGGGATTCTACTACCATAGTAGCCTTGTTTAAAGGGAGGTCTTGGGTTATTTTGATAAGGATACCTATGGGTATAACATTCTCTCCTCATGGTCAAAATTTAATTGGTAACTAGATTAACCAAGTTTTGCATTGCATTAAGCTTTGGGTTATCTAAAGCAAATGGCACTAGAGCAAGCAACACATGAATAACTATAGGTGAGATTGAAGTTGGTTGGATGACTGGGGGAGGTTGATATGGAGATTTCACACTAGGGTAACAAAGGCATAGGCAGCCTATGGTCTACTCTTCCAATCTGAGTTAGATCATGTTCAGTTTGGATAGCTATACCATAGGCATCAGGTAGGGAGTTTCCACCTCTTGCATTAATTATTAATGAGATTTAGAATCTAATGCCTTCAGATAGTATATAAATGTCATACCTGGGGGGATGGATCTCTTCAAGTATTCTACACCATGTATTATGAAATTTGAGGTTGAAATTATCTACAGCCTCCATAGAGACCCTCTTTATGATTTATAGTTATTCCAAGGGAGACACCCCATCTGCATTTTCTCTAAATATTTCAATGAATAGGGCAGTAAGTTGGTCCCAATTAGATATCAAGTTAGGTTGAAGCACCACATACCATTCATGAGCCTTGCCTTTGAATAAGGTCACCAATAATCTTACAGCCATATTTTGCTCTAATATATTATGAAATATGTACAAATTCAACATGTGGTTCAAATGCTCAATCGAAGTAGGCAAGTCTTTCCTGGTGAAATATAGAAAATATTTTAGAGTAGATGTTGGTATCTCCTCCCATACTTCATGCAGAGAAAGAATTATCTTGAGGTCTCAGTTATTCTAGGAAAGGAATATTTTGGGTGATGATGGAGCAGCCATATTTTGGCCTCTAGCTCTTCTTTACGAAATGGTGTCAAGTGGTGGGAGAAATTCTTAAATATTTGTAACAGCAAAGGACTTGGTAGTAAGTCTCTCATTCATACATTTCTAGGTCCTTAGGTTATAGTGGAGTCACCAAGTGCAACATGTGCTCTTTGAGTAGGTAGATTGAGGTCTTCATCAAAACCTCAATTCGATGTACTTAAAAGCACTTTCTTATGGATGTTCATCTTGAGTGGAGTTGGAAGGTGAGAATTTTAGGTGCTTCAACAAGCAAATAGGTAGGGACCCTCTTCAAAGTTTGGATCCTAATTATTATTTTGATAATGTGACTAATGACAAATAAATGGGGTCCCACCAGATGTGCAACTAAATTGTTATCCTTTCTAATTGTCCCAATCGTTAGATGTAGGGAACGAATGGTTGGAATGATCATGCTTCGCATGGATCAACACAATAGGGTAACTTTAAGAGCATAGGATTTGACTTAATCGGGTGCCTCCAATATTTTTTACAAGGCCTACTCCTTTTAAGATGTGATCTTGAGTTCACAGTTCTAATCTATTAGATTTAGGGGGAAAAGGGTTAGATAAAATATAGGAAAATAAAGTCCTAAGCTAACCTATGCTAATAGGGAGGCAATGTGGTAATATTGAAATGAGATACCCTTACACAAAATCCCTAAATTTAATGCACTAACACTAATATAAACAATTCCTCCTCTAAACATGTTAAGTACAAACAAGTGAATAAAGGAAACAAAACAAAGGTAGTTACGACCTCCAATACACACATAAACACATACACATACATGAAATGAGATAGAAAGCAAATAGTCATGGCCTCAAGCATGTATATATGAATATGAAATATTAAAATTTATGCTTGAAGCAAGGGCTCGAAAGCATGCCCATAAGACCACTCAGGACTACAAGTACCACTATATATAATATAATGAAAGGAAAGTTATACAACTTGCCAATACTTTAAAATGCTAACCTAATTACTCTTTATAGATTACAAAAAGGGAAATATTTTCTCTCTAAAATTGTGTATAGATTTCAAAAATTGATGCTCTTCTATGTGTTGGGTTATACCTTCGTTTACATCGTTGGTTCATTTAGGGTCCCTATATCCAAGCCCATTAATGATGGATGGTTTAGAGCCTTTAGATGAGATGTTACTACCACTATTGCCATCTAATCCTTTAAGGGATTCCTAAATTCTAAGCATGGGAAATCTCTGTAAATAATACTCCAAATTCATGGTTGCTCCTGTTGCAGTTTCCCATGTTGTTGCCTTTAATACACTAACCATTCTTTTGTACTGTCAGTCTTAAGACATGCGAGTAGGTGTGCTTGAGGTTTTTACGCAATTCTTATCTTTATGGTCTCAATTGCTACTTTTGGGAGACGTGCTTTGATGCCATGGTTTCTCCCTTGTTTAGATGGTTGATCATCCCTATCCCTAGTTGTTTGGATGACTCGACTTCCAAGACTTTTATACTTTTCATCTTTCAAAAACTTCTTGATCTATTCCTTGAAACTTTTCTATTTTTTCCATTTGTTGGAACTTTTAAAACTCTTAATTTTTGGATATTTCATTCTTCTTGTACCTTTCAGAACTTCCTTCCACCTTATGGTTTTCAAGACTCAGATATTATATATCATTGGAACTTTTTTCTTACCTTTCTTAGAAACTATTGAGAGTGGCATTGGTTTATAATTGAAACTTTTGTTATAAGAAGACTTTCTCCTCATATATTCTTCCACCTTTTGACTTTTGAAACTTTTGGTCCAAACTTTTGCATGCATTATTTCGCCACTTTATATTCCTTAAGTTTGTCTCATAAAATTTTGTTATGGCTTTCTTCTTCTAAGTGTAGTGAGAACTCACTACCATAGTTGACAAAATCATAATTGGATTGAAGTAGTCATGGAAAAAGAATTGGGAATCGAAATAAAATGTAAATTTCATTGAAAGAAGGATTTTTTCATGCATATCATAATTTTTTAAGGAAAATGGGAAAAAATCAAGATTTGAATATGATTCAATCGAAAACCTTGCTGAATCAAAACACATTGGATAATGTCGGGATTAAATCAAGGTTTTCATAACTATGATCACTATAACACCCATCCTTTGTTCCTTTCATGTTCTCTCTCTTGCTCATTAATGCTATCCTTAATCAACAAATCTATAAAATATTATAAATTTTGACATGGTATCAAAGCAAAGAATCTCTCTCTCTCTCTCTCTCTCTCTCTCTCTATATATATATATATATATATATATTACATTTAGCAATGCTATCTTTAATTGCTCTTGCATCTTTTCTGGATATGATTATGGTGAATATATTTTTAAAATATTTTTGGAAAATATTGTGAATTCCAACATGGTATTAGAGTGAAGAACAAAGCTATATCACTCAAGAAAAAAATTTATTTTCTTCCTTCAAAGTAATTAAAGAAGCTCTCGAGGTAATAGAGGGAAATTTCGCTTGTGTCTTGTCTTTCAAATTTTCAAAAAAATTAAAATTTTGATTTTTCAAAATTTTGAAATAGGCACCAAGCCCTTTTTCCTTCATCACTATTATTCCTTTCTTTGCACACACATGGTGTCCTATATACTCTACATAAATTCTCGTCTATCTCACATAAATCTTTGTTGTGCTCGAAGGCATAGTGCAATGGTAGTCTCTCTTCTTCAACTCCTCGACGTCACGAGTTTGATTCTAACTCAAGTCATCATTTTTTTTTTTTCATACCATATATTCTCTATCAATGAAGTTTAACTCCTTCACAACTGAAGGAGCAACATAGTGGTAATATACTTTGTTAACAGTAAACATACTACAAGATCAAATCTCTTAGGAAAAAGTTTTGGTAGGGGTATAGCTTTTGAGAAGGCATATTTTGTAAATAATGTAGGATTTGGTGTAAGTGCCCTGCCTAACCTTTAATATGATGGTCACACTTATCAAATCCAATAGAATACTATGGCATAGAGGTTGGTATTATGTTTTGGATATCAAAGGTCATTGGTTTAAGATTTACCATTCACCTTTTTTGCACCATATTTAGGAGGTATGATGTTCTTATTTGGATTTCTTTCTTCCTAGCTCCAAACCATGCAAGTGGAGCAATTGTTGGTAACCTTGCTTATGGTTATGAGGTTACCAATTTAAATTCTTTAGAGAAGCTTTTTGGAGAACAAGTTTAAGCATCAAAAGTATGCTCACAGTTCACAAAGGGATAAATGTATGTACTATGCATTATCATCAAGAGGGATGATATTTTTCTTTGGCTTTTCTTCTTCCTAGATCCAAACCATGCATGTGGATAAATGGATGGTAAACTTGCTTGTGGTTAGGAGGTTGACAATTTAAATTCTTTAGAGAACCTTTTTGAATAATAAGTTGAAGCATAAAAAGTATCCTCAAAGTCGACAAAGGGATAAATGTATGTATTGTGCCTGAATATTTACTAAAAATAAGTTTTATCCTTTTCCAACCTCAACTAAATGGTTGACACAATAGTTGGATCGATCATGAGAGTTAGTAGATGAGGGGTTCAAATCTTGGCTATGTTATTTTTCTCTCCTCACTTAAGACAAGGTGTACGAAAAATAAGGATTAGCTATCACTTTTAAATGTCCACATAGAACATTAGTAAGCTTACCCACTTGCTTAAGCAAGGTCACAAGTTTAAGCCCTATTATCCTCTCTAATTGTCCCTATCACTAGGCATGTATCAGGTAATCAAAACTATCATACCTCGTGTAAAGCAACACAGTAGAGCTAGTCCCAAGAGAATGGGATTTGGCTCAATCAAGGGCCTCTAGGATTTTGACAAAGCTGACTCCTTTTAAGACATGATCTTCATTGCACTTTTTCTACTCTAGCCTAATCTACCAACTTTAGGGGAAAAAGGGCTAGAGAAATACATGAAATAAAGATAACAAAAAGGAAAAAACCTAAGATAACAAGAAAGGCACTAAGATCAAGATAAGATTCTCCTACACAATATCCTTAACTGTAATGCTCCAATCGCTAGTATTTTAAACAATTCCTCCTCTAAACATACATAAGTACAAATAAACACATATACATAAAGGAAATGATACAGGGAGAACCAACTAGTCATAGGCCTCTAGTATATATATGAATACAAAAATATTATAAGACCACCAAATTGTCACACACCTCAAGTATATATGGGGATTTAAATTACCAGCAAGACCACCAAGGGATATGTGTATTGCTATACATAATAAAATTTATACAACTTGCAAAGATATAACTTGTTGATCCTTTACAATGCTAAAAAAGTAGTATTTATAGATTACAAAACAAGGAGATTTCCCTTCAAAATTTACAGGATAATTTGACAATACCAACTACTCTTTCTAAGGATCCTAAAAAATTGAATGGAAGCACCTTATACCATTACTCTTGTCATTTTTGATATTGTCATTGTTGCATGTGCTATGCTTTTGTCTTCATTAGACCACCTACTTTTATGGATTTCTAAGTTGAAGTAACATTGGTAGGTAATCCTTATCATACCTTAGTAATGGTGCACTGATCTAGCTCATCTACCCTTTTTGGGGGATCATTCATGCTTTAATTCCTTGAGTTCTCTTAATTTTCACTCGATGAAAATTCTTATTCAAATTTTATTTTTTTCTTCCCATCGAAACTTTTTAAAACTTTCAAGATCAAATTCTATTATTTATGAAAAAAATTGAGAAAGCTCTATCTCTTTCCAACCCTGTCATCGAATCTTTTGGTATTTTACTTTTCATGAGTTTTCCTCTTTGTAGCCCAACCTTCTCCTTTTTCTTTTAGGTCATCTTAAAACCTTCATCCTTTTGCTCTTCTCTATGCCTCTTGGTACATTAGCTTTCCAACTTTCAAAATTCCAAACATCATGAGACACAATAACGTTTTCTTTCCTTTTCTTGTTGGAACTTTTCCCTGCACTCATTCCATTGCTTCATTATCCACTGAATATATCTCATGAATTTCTTGCTAAGGCTTTATTCTTTTGAGTGTATTGAGAACTGGCAACTCATAGGGGATCTTCATCTTGATGAAGATAAAAAACCCATCAAAACTTTCAGCCTTATCCATTGGACGTAGAGTTAGGTAAGATAAAATTATGGTGGAAGTAAGAAATATTTGATCATTTGGCCTGCAACTTACCATATCTACAACTTTCAAAATCTCTACATTCTTTGTAAAAATTGGAATTACTTCCTGGTGATGAGGCTTACTTATTGGTATAATGGAAAATACATGGAGTTTTGGATATCACTTTCTTGATCATCTTATGGTTCAATGAACGATGCTACTATTGTTTCTTTACTCGTTGCCTAATTCCTAATGCTTCAAATTTACCTTTATGCAATATCACCGAACTTTTTATTTTGGTGAGTGTGCCTGAATTGTAGTGTTTAGAAAGTTTATTTTATCTTTATTGTCATGGTTGAGGTGACCTCTTCTTAGATCTAGAAGGCTATATGATTTGTGAAAGTTTAACAACTTTAATTATTTGAGATTTTTGTGTTTTCACAAATTGTAAGCTCTTCTATATGATGTCAATATTTTTTCGGTCACTTCGAGTCCCATATTATTCTTCTATTGTTCTCAAGTTTTATTTCCCTAGAACCTTTGTTGATGTTGCCTTCGTAATTTTATCAAGGATTAGTGACTGATTAGATAGTCAATGTGAATCCTTTGACAAATGAAGGATAATTCGATTTTTGATCCCACCCATCTGGCTGATAGGTAAGTTCGCAATCACAGTATAATGGGTTTCACTAAAGATATAGTCCTTTTAGCTATCATCGAAAAGGCTTTGAGACTCTTACCACTAGTAAGAATTGACTTAGTTGCCATCAAAAAGGCTATAAGTCATTATATTTCTGGTCAAGTGGGTCATTATCGTCTCATGGTGTAGGGAGTGTCAAATTTTCTAGCAACTCTCTTTGAAGGCCCTTCCTTATTTGCATATTAAATGTATTTGCAACATCATCTACTTGATAAATTGAAGGAGCTTTGGGTTATTTCATCTAATTTGATTCTTTTTTGACAACTTCACTCAAAATTCCCCTTCAAACTGGGTTTTTCTAATGTAGTGAGATTTCATTACAGTGTTGAGACTCACAGGGGACTTATGCTTGTAGGAGGTAAAAAACCCAACAACAAAAACCTTTTCTATTGGGAACAGTGTGTATGGAGGCAAATCGTAGAACGTTAGGACCTAAGAAGATGGGAGGCAACAAAAATCTTATTTATTGGGCACAATGTCTATGGAGGCAAATCCTAGAATTTTGGGGTCTAAGGAGATGGGAGGCAACATTTTTTGCTTGTATATACTTTTGTACAAAATATATTCTTTGGCATATGTTATTTGTCTCAATGGATAAAATAATAGCATTTGGCCAGTTCAAATGGAAGTATTACTTAGAAATAAAAATCTTTGGTTTATCTTTAATGATAAAATAGAAGGTCTTAGAGAGCATGGACTTGATAAGGAGGAAGCCCTTTATCTCTTTTTGATGTTAGTTGAATCGAGTGTCTTTTTTTACATAAGAGAGAAGACCGGTCCTATTTAGGTAAAAATAATATTGATGGACCTCTATGGAAAAGTAAGTGCTATGAAGTTAACAATATAAAGATAAAGCTTTCTAGTTTCAAATTTTCAAAATTGTATAATGTTGAAGACTATATATCTCACTTTGAAGCCCTAAAAATGACTTAACTATGATAAGAGGCAAGGTAAAGGGTGATGAAGAGTATGTAAAATCTATAACTTCAAATCTTACTCCTTTTCATATAGTTGGCTTAGATTTTTGTGTGAATGCTATGACTACTAAGAAGCCACAAGCTCTTTCTCTTGAAGGATCTTTTACGCTTCTTATTCACTATAAGGTTGGAATGAATATTGTGAAGCTATTTCTCATATCTAGGCTTATCCAAAGGACTTCGAATTAGTGGAATATAACGCTCAGATGCTCAATGGGTAAGTCTAATATTTTAGAGAAGTCAACCACATGTGAGTATTGTAAAAGGAAAGGACACTCCATCAAAAATTGCATAACAAGATTGAAGAATATTGAGATAGAATTCTTGAGATCTAGACAAAAGCTTTCTTATGACGAAGATGAAGAAAATGGTAAAGCAAAGACCCACTATAACATCCATTATGGGGGTGTTACTTCTAATATCTCCTCTCATTGGCCCCTCAGCTTAGACTATAGCGTGTCCTATAGGGTGTGTTGAAGTATGTGTAATCTAATCTTATTAGGACAAGGTCAAAATCGTGAAAGTAGCCTAAGGATGTTTTTCATGTAATCCTAAGGGTATCCTTCTTGTATTCACCCTTAGTAATATTGGTCAATCCACATATGATTGATTGATTGTATTGGTGTGATATATATGAAATATTATGGGTGCCTAGAGGCACCACCGTTTATTCCTTTCATGTCATTTATCTCTCTCTCTCTCTCTCTTGTTTATCAATGACATATTTAAACACTCTTGCATATTGTTTGGATATGATTGTAGTGAATGTATGTTTCATAATGCTTCTGGAAGATATTGTGAATTCCAATATTTTAAAGTAAGATTATGATAAGAACCTACATTGATATTTACATATTCTTTTTACTAATTAGATTTGTTGAAGTCTAATATTTTCCATGAGTTTATTTACTATGTTGATTTTTCATATGGAGTTTGTAATGTCATTTTCCTCAAATATATGTAGATATTTTATCTCTTTAATTTTTAAATTTATGAGGTAGTTTTCATTCTCATCTCTAAATAATATCAATCTTGCCATTTTTTATCATTTAAAATGAAGTAAATAACTTATCTTTTATTCATAATAGCTTGTATGAATTTTGTATGGTATCTTGTACATATATTACCACCTTATTTTTCCAAATAATAGAGTTTGTGTCTTTCTTATTGTAATAGTCCAATTACTTCCATTGCACTTCAATATTGAAATTAGTCATGTAATAAGAGGATGTGATAAAAATTGAATCCATTCCAATTACAAAATAACTAGAGAGAGTCAATAAACCTAATAGAATACTTGAATAGCTTATAGATGGCCTATGTTAGAGGAATTAAGGCAAAATCCAAGAATTTAGAGAAATACTAGTTGAGTCCTGAAGCTAGTGATTTGTTGAACATACTGTCAATAATTTACCAAAAACCAACAATTCACCAGCAAGCCAGTGAATTGTTAGCTCAGGAAGGTCAGTAGGTCAACAATGTCAAAACCAATGATTTTTTGATGAAAGCATCATGGGTGTAGATTATAAAGCATGAATTTTGAGTAAAGAATCTAGAAAGTGATATTCCTCATGCTAAGTGGTATTAGTGACGATCAAAATGTTTAAGAGTTATTTTTAGCACTAAATATGGTTGATTGAGCAATATTTTGACATCTTTTCTTCCATGATTCTACTAAACATGTATCCAAGATTTAAAAATACTTAAATGTAGTTATGAGTAGCATTAAGTTTTCTCTTAATGCTCATTTATAAAGTTTCTTTTAACTGTCTAGAATACTAGATCCGCTCTTTGATATTAGGCTTATACTTGTTCCTTTAAACTATAATAATCAATAGTTGTACATGGTTGTAATGGCTTGATTATGTATCTGATATTTTTATCTATGAATGTGTAACATCAATTGTCATGCTCTTCTATTCCCTATTAGTACTCTCTATCTATTTTATCATCATAGGTTATTTAGATATTTGATGCAATAAATTTTTTCAATCACTTCTAGATATTTTGATTTTGATTGGATCACACAATAATCTCACTATGGCTATATTACTCTATTTATTTTCTTTCATTTACATTTGTCTCTCATATCCCATTTTTCTCAATAAATTAGATTAGACTAGATCAGTTAAGTTATCCAGGAGCTAATCTAAATTTGAGAGGACTCATTTCATATCTTTCAGTGTTGAACTCAGCACATGTAAGTGCATAAGAAGACCAAGCATTTTCATGGATCAACACTTATATAATGTAACCAAGAATATTATATCTATTATGAGTGTAATTAGTAATGTTTTTTTTTTTAACCACATAATATTCTCTATATTGTTATATCATTAAATAAATAAATAAGTATGTTTTCAATAATCCATATAAATATTACATTGTAACTATAGGTTTGTATTTGTCAACATCATATGATATTAATGTTAAAGAGCTAAACAATGGATATTCATAACTCTGTCAAAAGCTTTTGCTATTTTTTGACCCAATGTGAGCAACTTTATATTGGTAATTTATGGAAGAGGATGGGCAATAAGGGATAAAATGGCATTAGCTCAATTGGTTAAATTTCTTGACTTTCAAGGAGGGCACTGGGTTTAAAGCTTGCCATTTGATACATGTATAATTTCCAAGTTGTTGTAATACCACCATGCGGTCATGATGTATTAAGGGTGGGTCCCATTTCAATCCCATATAACCCATTCAAAAATAAAAATGTTTGACCAAAGTAGGATTTTTCATCTTTGCTTAGAGCTCATAATGGTGATGCAAATAAAGTGTTCTACACACTACTTATTTTGCTAAAGTTCAAATTATATGACCCAAAAGGAACTCAACATGGCCAACTATAAATATGCCAATATGTGATTAAAAAATATCATTGATGTATCATATAAAGATTCCAAGTGCATTGTAATGCCAAGATGTGATTAAAAAATATCATTGATGTATCATATAAATATCCCATCTATATTTGTAATAACGTACTCAACTAAATGAATTTGGTAAAGCATATAACACCATTTAATTGTTTAAAAAATTATTAATCCTAGAAAGAAATTATTGATTATTCAAAGTGGTCTTGTTCAATACCTGACAATCATGGGCAAATATTTCGTAATTTTATAATTTGTTATGCATCATAATAAAAAAATATGACAAGTTTTATTTTATTCTTCTTTTATCCATTACATGTTTAACTTGTTGCTCAATTTTTATGCTCATTATTTATGGTCTAGTTCAGTATCCAATTAGAAATCTATAATGTTGACACAAGTTTAAGTGAATGCTAGATAACTTGGATGGGAAGCAACACTTTGGACATCTTCAAAGTCATTAGAATATGCACGCAACATAGAATAAACCTAGAAATTAAAATAAACTTATTCAACCTAATTATCTCAAGACAATTTTCCAACCAATAGTAATAGAATGAATATAAAAAGTGTAAGTTAATATATTTTTTGTACTTAAAGAAAATTTTTAGATATTATAATATCATTAAATATTTATTCACAATATATTATCACTTCATTAAATATCTATTCACAATCACAATAGTAGTAAGTGTAAAGCACTATACTATAATAATCAATAAAATTGACCTCATAATCAATTATCCCTTTAGAAGGAGCAATAGAAAATACTATAGAACCCTTATATAAATTGTTGAGGTATATTACATTATTTGGTACATGCTAATGTACCCCCATGGTACTGTTAACCCCAAAAAGGGCATTCCCCCTTTTTTTATCCTTTTTGTCATTTTACCTAAGGGCGCATAAGGTGGTGCACCCAAGTCCACCCCAACAGAGAGTGGGCGCATGAAACACCCAAGGGCACGCAAGTCATGTTCCCCAAGGGAAGTCAGTGTGCTCCACTAGTGGAGTGCACGGGAACCCTTGTAGGCGCATAATTCATGCGCTTGACCTAAGCCCGTGCGCCCAATTAGGGAATGAGACGCACAAGGTTTCCTAAGGGACGTGCAACTTGGTGCACCCCGTGCAAAGTCCACATGCTCCATAGGAGTGTGGAGCGCACAAGGCCCCCGAAAGGTGCACAAACCCGTGCATCCCCTCTAGCCCATACACTCCACTTCTATGGAGCACACGAAGTCCTTCAAGGAGCGTGTGCCTTCGTGCGCGCCTTGTAAAACACACGAGTTAAGCGCCTAACCCCTAGTTTGTATGCTCCACTTTATAGAAGAGCGTGCAAAGTCTTAAGGGACGCACGAGCTCATGCACCCCGAGTAGTTTCTACGTGCTCCACTCCCTTGGAGAGCGCAAGGGTCTAGTCGGGCACACAAAATTGTGCATCCGCCTCCAGCTCCGTGCGCTCCGTTGTGGAGCACACGAAGGCCATAAGGATGCATGAGCTTTGCACCTCGTGGAGTCTCACATGCTCCACCCCTAATGGAGTGCACAAATTTTAAGCGAGCACACAAGTTCATGCACCCACTTTGAGGTCTGTGCGCTCCATCTCCCCAATGCAGCATATAAAATTTTTTTGGTGCATGAACCTATACACTCAATCCTCCCAAGGCGTGCGAGATGTTAATACAGCGCAGACTTCACGCGCTTTGCTTGAGTGTGCCCCGCTTGGGCCAACCCGACATCGCCACATGTCCTAAAAATCTCCCCAAGCCATAATCTGATCAAGCAGGTGTAATGCGTAGCCCAAAAGTGCATATGACATGGTGCGCCCGACCAATCAACAAGCCCCGTTGGACAAAAAAGTGCACGAACACCACCTACCCAAATTAAATACATGTGCTTTAAAAGAAGGTGGTGAACCTCCCCTGTGCCATTATCACATGCAAAACATTTCTCGACGAGGTCGAGCGCAAAGAAGATAGAAGAAGCCCCCTTGTATCTAATAGTGCATTTCAATGGCTTCCATGAGCGCGGATGTGGTAGGGGTGCCTGATGTTAAGGTGTGAATTAAAAATATTACTAGTGCACGGCCGATTACCAGAAGGACGGAGAGAGCCCAGGACCCGAAAGCTCTTGCAAACCCATCAAATACTAGCAGAGATATTATGGTGGAGCAACAAAAGGAATTAGAGGGTGTTACTATCTATAGTTTCAACCCCACGGAGTAAGACAAGCAACGCCACCTAATGCTGCTATGGAGCCTATTTATGAGGGTGTAGAGGGACAGCACCGAACTGACCTTCGTCTACAATAAATGGAATACCAATTTGGTCCAGTTAACTTGCCCAAAGGTCTATCACTTTTTAGACCTACTGGATTGGCTGGCAAAGGCCTAGGACTATAGATATCGCACCGTTCACGATCATAAAAACCATGCGATGGCTAGGTTGACAGCAGACCAAATTAGGCAAGTTTTTGGGCTCACCAAAACATCACAGGTTGTGGACTTCAAGACATTAAACATCCAAGCCAATTATATGCTCAACACCACATTCCTGGGAATGCTCCTGAAGAGGGGAAAACACAAGCTCTCAGACTTCCCCATTAGAAAGTTCTTCCTTCAGACCTGGGCGTAGGATTACGTCGATATGATTAACCTGGTGCTGGGTGTAAAGAATTTGGAGCTGATTATAAAGAGGTGATGTTTTTAATTATTCAGTGCAACAGGACATATAATACACCTCTCTATCAATGGGAGGACATAATCAGTGACAACATGGACCAGGAGCTAGCAGATTTGTAGAAGGCCATATTGGCTGACAAGGAGGAACTCCCTCCTTTTTCTTGTTATTCTTTCTTAATTCATTTGTTTGTGGCACAATTGGATATGTCCCTGGTAGCTCAGATAGGGGGTGATCACCGCTACCATTTAGGACCAGTTTCTATGCATCCAGGAGGGATGCTCCAATTACAAGAGCTTCTTTGAGAAGGTCCTAGTAGTAGTACACACTCGACTATGTGGAAGCAAGCCAAATAGGTTTGGAGTTGGGGTAAGAAATTTCCTACGCGAGGAAAAGGTAGGAGACTTCTTCTATGCAAAATATTTTTTCTACATCAGAATATATGGTTCTAAATTGCCCCCAAAGGCATTGCCAAGACACTGCCCCACCTCAATTGCCATCCTAGAGATAACCCGATAGATTGCCGATGAAGTCAAAATTAGATATCTCAGGAAGAAAGGAAGTGTGTCGTGGCTACCCATACCATGCTCAATGGGCCCCTACACCTATCTGGGCCACTTTGCAGTGCTGCAGGCCATATGGAACATGGACACCTATTGCTTCCCGAAGGTCACTTGGAGGCCCTATGATCCCGAGGGTCAACACAGGTATAACATTGCCAATAAGCTTACCCTTCTACAAGTTACCCACAAGAAATATGATTTTGAAGATGCGATGCAGAAGGCCTTCTAGGTAAATCAATCGTTGGACTTGGTATGGAAGATGAGCAATAGGCCTTATAGCAAGCTGGAGGTAGTTGGTGATTATCCTTCCAATTTGAGATTGCATAGGGAATTATTAGTAGATAAGGTGGTCCCACTGGTCCCAGCTACCCCTCCGAAGGAATTTCAGGACCCTACCTTCCAAGTTGTTCAACAAGATACTGACCTTTTTGAGGTCATGATGAAGATAGTGGATGAGGCACAACAAGAATAGGCTAAGCTCCCCTCCTCCTCTAGTTCTCCTACTACCACCTCAAAAGGAAAAGAATTGGTCTCCTCCCTCTCTCAGCAACCACAAAGTAACACCTCATCAGCTTTAACATTGATGTGTCCTTCAGAGAGGACCGATGTGGTAGTAGGCCAACCTTCCTTATTTTTTGCCACCCTAGTTGTCAATCGAGAAAAACGTCATGTTCCCCCCAAGTTTTTAAAGAAAATAATAGAATTTGGGGGGCTATATAATATACTTAGATAATATGAGGTGTAATAAATAAGTCCCTCGCAGTCTCCTGCCAGCAAAAGGGTCAGAATAGAATCTTCTACTGAAGATACCAAGAGTCTTACACTGGCAAGGGTAAGAGACACCTTCCAGTTTACCACCGATGAAGAGGACCAAATACAAGATATGGAAGAGCAAAGGTCCCCAAGAAAAGGAGTAAGTAGGCCCAGAAGGACATTGGGGCAAGAGACGAGTGACGTCTTTACTGCCACATTTGATATTCCTTTGCCAACTAGTCTGAAAGAGGCCACCATCGATGTAAGTAGAGGTGTCATGTGGGCTGAAGTTGCACCGATTGAGATGATGAAGTCCTAGGTGGCCACCTAGGTGCAGGTGTCAATATCAGTGGAGAATTAAATAGAAGATTTAAAATCCAAGGCTGCGGAGACGGGGTAACTCCAGCTCAAAATGCAACAGCTCTAAACCAATGTCAATCGGTTAAAAATGCCAGCTCCTTCCCAGGCCAGTGCTGCACAGGCCAATGATCGGTTTGGGTTTGTGGAAGAATTCAAGCAGGAAATGAAAGAAAAAATAATGGAGAAAATGGAGGACCTTGAGTCCATTTTTATTGACATCTATGCCACCAGGCACACTGTCGACCTCTTGCAAGATCAATTGCAACAAGGAGATCAAAAAGTAAATGCCATATTTCTTGTGTACAAGAGGTTCAGGGACAACTACATACCAATCATGGGGTTGAAAGCTATCTTAGCATATGGTTCCCACTATTTCTTTGTTGAGGAATATGCCAAAGTCTTCATCTTCTTGCAAAATAGATAAAATTGGCTCCTGTGGAACCAAGAAGTGGTGGATGTTGAACAAGAGATCAAAGATGAGCTGGAGGATTGTGGCTTCAAACTGGATGACTTTATTTAGGCCCCCGACATCAAGGAATTCGTGTTCCAAAAGATTCAAAATTTTGACATTGACCTCAACGAGAAATCATCAAAACAACTTACAGCTTTGGTGCAGATGGTGGATCACCTATGTGTCTTCGCTGAGAACAACGTGGAATGGGTGAGACAAAGAGTAAATAAAGCCATGTAAGATCTTAATTTGTTATTATTTTCATTGGCCTTCCACGAGAAAGCATGGGATTTTATTGATCAAAGCTTATGAAACCTCAGAGGAGGAGATGGACCCGGTTCATCGAGAGCACACGCTTGAGCTGCAGCTCAGTCACCGACCCAGGGCAGCAGAGGAGATGATACATAGTCATAGCCACCACCTACGTAAACAAAATACGTGGGCTACGTGTCCATTTTTTATTCCATCTTATTTATGAAGGCAATGAGATTGGTCCAGCTGCAGCAAGCGATTACAACCTCTCTTGGACGAGCCTACACTATAAAAGGGAGATTGCTATAGTGGGAGATTTTTAAAAAACCTCTGAGAGAGACAAGTCTAGGTATAAGCTTTGTCTAAGTATTAGTCGTATTTCCCCTATGTATGAATGTCTATTTTTCTTATTTCCCCTTCTCCTATCATTTACCACGGACTTCCCAAGGAGCGTTGTTCGCTGAGATTATTTCCTGTGGAACGCACCACAGTTGGAGACTCTTACATCACTACAATCAGGATGGAGAGGAACAACCCCTTGTTACGTTATTCGAACTGGGGTTTATTGTAATGAAATATCATATAAGATCCAAGCACCTTGCTAGTCTCTCCATATGTAAAAAACTTTTATATTAATGAAAATTCCAACTCTATCCTTGGCATCTCCTATGTTGATGATCTATGTCTACTTATTTATGTATTACTGCAATCAAAATATGTGGATAATGCTTTCTTTCACTAGTTAAATCATTTTTGTGCATTACATTATTTGAATGAATAAAAACAAACTAGTTCTTCCTTCTCTTTCCTTTCTAAATCATTTAATATCAATTTGCTACGACTACCCACACGGCACCAGTATGGTCTTGATACACTCTGTTAATGTTAGGTTTGGTCACAAATAATTAAAACAACATAATATCATTTTATATGGTGATGAATGGGTGTTTTCACTGTAATAGCAAATATATGAACCCACTGTCTGGGGTTTCCTTACCTGACCTGGTCTATCTAGAGCCCTCTAAGTAATCTATTCTTGGGTCAAAGAGGTAGATCCACTAGAGTCTACAATACTCGTGATTTTTGAGTTTCATGTGACGTGACAAATCTTAAAAGGGTAAGCAGGAAATATCCACAACAATACCTTCATGGTATATTTATAAATATGTAATAGATTAGGGTTGAGTCTATAGTTTAGAGTATGATTTATATTTTCTCTTTTTTGTAAGTGTCAATATGTAGGAAATGCACAAGTGTCATGTAAGAGTTCAATGTACAGGATATATAAAAGTGTCATGTAAGTTAGAGTGCAAGTATAGGTTGAAAGAATATGCACAAGTGACATGTATGTAAGAGTGCAAATATATAATGTGAGGATGTGTACAAGTATCCTAGATTAGGAGTGCACGTAGAAGTGCAAGAGTCATGTGTGCAAGTGTCTTAGAGTCAAGTGTCCATCTAGTATGCAAGTGGTAAGTTGATAAGCCAAGAGTCATGAGACTTGGCATATGGAGAGCAATATTCAAGTACTTGAAGAGTCACATTACTATGGCTATATTATGAAGATAATGCTCCATAGGAAAGAAAGTTGATTCATATATCTCATTATCTTATTGTAAGAGGGAGAGGAGTAATAAATCTTGTATATAATTTTTGAGCAATTGATGTTGCAAAAAAAGCCAATAGTGGTATAAAATCTACCACCTGACTCTATCGAGTGTGACAGAGTTATTTATTAGGCACAATTATTAATTATATTTGTTTATTTTTGAAGTTAATTTAGAGTATGTCCACTTCAAAGGCAGTTTAGACTTGGACTCTATTTTTAAAGGTCTTATTGACTAGAGCAAGCTAGGGTCTTTCCACTTGGTTGAAGAAAACTAGTGAACACTAATACTAGGCTATATTGATAGAAACGGATAATTTATAAGAGAAGTTGAACACTGATTGATAGGAGAACCAACCCAAAATAAATTTGGTCATTCTGGGATAAATCCACCCACACCAAATTGGAAATGAAGGTAATAGGGTGTAAGCCTTGGAAGATTCCGACAGAGAATAGGAAATGGGCAAGCAATAGGTTTCAGAAGTGTAAAGTTCCAAACTTCAATTCCTGTCAATGTAAGTAATGTTTATAGTTATGTTTAGGTATGGGCATGCTTTGTTAGTAAGGTGTTGTAGGGGATTCAAAACAATTTCTGGTAAGAAATTTTCAAGGATGACTAGGATCTACAATCTCAGCAGAAGGCTGGATATTGCAATAGGTTTTGGATTAACCTGCAAAACCCGATAATTAATGAAGACTTTTATTTACAAAAAAAAACCCTGACATTGATTTAAATATTTGAATATTTGAGAATTCATAGATTGAAGTTTGAGGTAAAATCAACTCAAGAGATAGTTGATCATTTAGGGATATTTCGTGCCACCTTGACATTGATAGAGATAGAAAATAATTTTAGCTTCTAGATATAAAATAAAGAAGAAATCATAGAGACGAAGAAGAAGAATATTGTGGAGCTATTATCCACATAGAAGAATAAATCTAGTATAAATAAGAATAATAGCACTAGAGTGTAGTATAAAGCATACAAAAAAAGAAGATAAGTGTGGAGCCATAATCCACATAGAAGAAGTATAAGGATAAAGCCAAAGTGGCCTTATTGAAGGATGAGGCAGTATAAAGCCTATACAGCCTTGTATAGAAGAGAAATATAGATCTTATTTTATAAAGCTATAAAGTTAAAAGAGGAAAGCAGTTTTCTAAAGTGAAAGTGTGAGACCAGCATATGCAAACTAGCATACACAAACATGTATTCATAGCTCAAGTATAAGCATACCAGCATATGTAGTAAAGGCATAAGTAGACCAAGCTTACGTAGGTTGTGAGTAATTAAAGTGCAAGTAGAAAGATAAAAAGGAAAACATCACTAGAAATGAAAGTAAAATATTAGAAAAACGTAGCATCTCCAATAGAAAACAAAAGAAGGAGAGCTTTATCTATCAAGATGAGATTATTGTAATATTCAATAAGATAACATCAAGTGCTATTTAAAGATAACAAATATAGTATTGTCTATGTTTCTTTGTGGTCAATGCCATATAGCATTGTCTTTAAGCTACTAGCATCATTCAAAGGAGAGCATAGCGACCAATATAGAGATTATAGCAAAAGAGACTAGCTTGAAACAATAGAGGAGGCTAGCATGAAGAAGCTAAGGAGGTCAGCTTGTAGTAGCAAAGGAGGAAAACACGAAGAAGTAGAGAAGATAGCACTAAGATATTAGTGAGGGACATCAAGATATCTATGAAGAAGGCCAAAATGAAGAAGCGGAGAAGATAACATGAGGATATAAGTGAAGGAGGCTAAGTAAGGTGAAGCATTATAGCAAAGGAGTATAGAATCTAAGGAGGAGATAAGGCTAGCTAAGGGAGTCTTCATGTGAACTAGCGAATACCGATGAAGAAAAAGGAAATCTTACAACATCGTCGGAAGGAAGCAACACTTTCAACATCATAGGTGAAGAAAACAAGAAGGAAGATGAAGCATCCATCATTGTAGGAGAAGAAACTAGCAAGGAAGGTGAAGCATCCAGTAACAAATCATATACACGTGAGTGAAAAGTGAAAAGTCTAATCGTAGAATATAAGTAGATGATAAGTGCATCAATTCCTACATAAAGTAATGATATAAAATTTGTTGTTGTTAGCCTAGTAACACACACTATAAATGAATGTTATAACAGAAGAAAATAAAGTATTTTCTAGCATTTATTATTAACGCATGTAGAGCTCCACACAGACATTAATCATCAATTGGCACATTTGAATTGAGATTCACTTAAATTGATATGCAGTGAATGTACATCCAGAAGAAAATTAAAAGCATTAGCGATAGTAAGCAAGTGAAGCACATATTGGAGAGCAAGTCACCTAAGGAGCAGTGTAAGGTTAGTTTGCTAATTATTTTTAATTAGGGTTTTTGGAGTTATAAGGTGATTGCATATTTTAAGGAGTTATAAGGTAATTATAATTAATAGGAGTTATAAGGATTAGTTAATAATATAAGGTTTTTTATTTTTTGAAAAGTATGGAGTAATAAGGGTTTTTACTTTAATTAGTTTATTTGAAGTTGTTTATGTTTGAAGATATTTGAAATTTAGTAAGTTTTTTGAAAATTTAAAAAATAGAATATATTTATAGAAGTTGTATTACAAAGTAAAATGAGTTGGATAGGAAACAAGGGAGAAATAAAATCCTCCTCCAATCCCTCCTAGCTAAAAAATTACCCATAAAAATATTATATAGGTGTGTTTGTTGAAAACATCACCTAAGGCCACCATAATGCAGTTATCCATACACATCAACATTACCATAGTTGAATTCCAATTTTTCTCATTCATCTGAATTTCGTAGACCATCCATCTATCTTCATGTTGTTTTGAAGTCATTATTGGCATCTTGAACATGTTTGACATATCTATTGTTTTGTGGGGTGGAGGCTTATTTTCTCTTAATCTAGACATACTCAATAAAATGTCTATGGCTATGTGTATTCTATTTTTAAAAACCACCCACCTTGGCCACTTTGAATCTACTGGTAGTAATGTCATATAGTAGACCAATAATAGCCTAAGGATGAAGACACAAGAGCCTATGGCAAATAACCAATAACCTTGCTTACCCAGTTTGACACTAGGACAACTTGTCATTTATTTTCTTCTTAGCCATTTCTCCATGGCCCAACAGTGATAAATTCATTAGAATCACTATTCTACTATGTGCTTGTACCACCTCTCACATCCCTTGGATTTTTTGGTACCATATTATTTGATTTTCCATTTGAGATTCTACATTATACCCTTCTAGTTCTTTTCCCCATTTTTCTAAATAATTTGCCATCCTATTTCCATCTCACTTAATATATGTAATAAAAACATATTGAAAAACCTTCCAAATATTTTGAACTGCTTCCACCTTTCTTCTCTCCCTAATTCCCAGCACCTGAAAGGGTCTTATCAGATCTAAGATTCCAGCTCATGCTTGAGAGTCTTCTCTATCCATAGCTTATGTAAATATAT
This sequence comes from Wollemia nobilis, assembly GCA_028583015.1. NCBI lineage: Eukaryota > Viridiplantae > Streptophyta > Pinopsida > Araucariales > Araucariaceae > Wollemia > Wollemia nobilis. The sequence continues at coordinate 24,512,418 of JAQPPZ010003077.1, forward strand.
ATTTGTAACTATCATTGACGCTGACAAGATTGTTTGTCCTTCAGCTTCATTATTTGTTGTTTCCCCCATACCTTTTGGTCTCTAGTACACATGTTCTCCTTTCCAATTCTGTATGATAATTTCAAAATTAGATTTTCTAGGGTTTTTACTAGAAGCTCCATCTTTGTTAGCTTTCACCCACTCTCTAGGAGGCAATCTCCACTCTATGTTATTCAAGGAGATCTCACTTGCACATCCAACCCTTAGTTGTTTTTCTTTTACAGTTATTCCAAATCTCCTTAGAATAGTCACTTCCTCTTCATTTCTATGTTTATTTCCTCATGTAATCTAATAGATAGTGTTTCCATTACCTTACTCATAATCCTCTCCCATACTTGCTCTATTTTTCTGTGCTATGATCTAAATATGCATGCATTTCATTCTAGCCATAATTGCCACCATATGAAGCTAGGTCTTAGCTTCCATGCCATTTTCATTGTTCTAGTCTTAAAGTTGTATTGTTTTCGTTTATCATAAAATCTTTCCTGGCTTCCAAAGATTTCCCAACTTTGTCTCATATGTCTCCACCAACTAATCCATATATCTTTGAAAAAAGAACACCCAAAAATATGTGATTCAAGGTCTCCTCTTCCTTTCCACACATAACACATTTGGAAGGCCTATAAAAACCTCTTTTATCAAATTATCAAATGTCAAACACTTTCTATGGTTAATCAATCATGAGAAAATGTTAAATTTTGGCCATCCTTCCTTTTGCTAAACAAATGTCCATGGAAGTGGTGTTTGAGCAATATCACATCCACAGACTACCTTGTATCCCTCCTTTGCCATATAGATTCCCAACTTGCTTCCTCCCCATCCAAGTATATCCCTCTTAGAACCATCCTGAATTAGGTGTCTTTGGATACGTCTCCACAATTTTTTTGTTAGTTCCTCTATCCCCCTCACTAGCCATTCTCGAGAATGTTTCCATTGTAGTAATTCTAGCACATATTGATTCTATGATTTCTTATAGTAAGAGGTTTTCCACCACCCTACCTTTTGGAGCTCTGCTTTCCAACTCTCCATATCTGGAAATGTCTGAATAATTGGTTGGGATTGATTCAATGAATCCTCCCAAAATAGAGCATCATTTACATCCTCTAGCTTCTAATATAGGTATGGCTTTATTAACTCTTGGCCTGCTTCCATTGTTCTCCATATTGTATATTCATCTCCTTCCACTCTGAGTCTTGGGATGTTTATCTCAGCCACTCATGGGTAAGGCTTTTAATAGTCTTCTCTATAAACCCCCAATAGCTATAATATATCTCTAGTATAGCTTCCCTGCTAGGGCCTTGCTGCTTTGGGATGCTGATCTTATCCCCAATCCTCCTTGTTTTTTTAGTTGGCATATCTTCTCCCACCCAACTAGTGCTAGTTTTTGTTTTCCCCTTGCACCTGACCATAAATTGTTTTTTATGTATATGTCAATATCTTTTAGAATTCTCTTTGAAGCCTAGAATATGGAAACTGGGATGGACTGTAGCATAACTTTAATCATTGTAATCCTTCCTCCCAAGCTTAGCCATTTGTGTGTCTAGTTGCTCAACTTAGCTTGTAGTTTGTCAATCAATCCTTTCCACTCCTTGATTTTTATTTTATTTGTAGATAAAGGTACTCCTAAATATTGTATGGGTAAATGAGTTTCAATGAAGTTCAAAAATTGAATAATTTTATCTCTCACCCTCTTTGTTGTATTGAAAAAAAACTATTTGAGACATTTCACATTAAAAGTTTTCCTAGTATCTTGAGTATACCCATTTAAAAATTCTTTTATGTTTCTTGGTACTAGGAGATTGGCTTGACTAATAAGAGTGGTATCATCCATAAACTGAAGCTGATTTATCTCAATCTGAGAACTTATTTTTAGACCTATTAGCCTCCCCTCTTGTCTCCCATTTTTTAATAGTATTCCTAGACCCTTTGTACAAAGGATAAAAAGGTAAGGGGAAAGAGAGTCCCCTTGCCTCAATCCCCTTCCTGTTGTGAACATGGGAGAGGGACTACCATTTACCAGAACTAAGAATGATATAGTTTGTGTACATGCTTTTACCCAATCTCTCCATCACTCTGTAAAAGCCTATTTTTTCTAAAATCCTTTGCATAAAGAACCATTCTACTTGATCATAGTCTTTAGAAAGATCTAATTTAATAAATATACCTAGGTCCTTTTACTTAGACATTGTGTGTATCACCTCTTGGGCCACTACTATTCCATCTAGAATTTGTCTGCCTTCAACAAAACCATCTTGCTCACTTGAAATAAGATTTGGTAAAAAAGGTTTTAACCTCTTTGCCATAAGCTTTGTTAATATCTTGTATACTACATTACATAGTGAAATAGGCCTATAATTATTAATTATATCACTAGGTGGGCCCTTAGGAATTAAAGTGATAAAAGTATGATTCAAGGATTTTAAAATTTGCTTACTCTGTCTGATTTCCTTCAGTGCCTCCACCATTGCTTGGCCCACAATTTCCCCAAAATTTTAATAAAATTCAATAGGGAACCCATCTGGTCCTGGGGTCTTTCATGTTTGTAATTTTTGTATGATCTGCGATGTTTCTTTCAAAGAAATTTCCTCCATTAATAATTTATTGTGTTCAAGTTTGACTAATTGTGGAATTGCCTCTAGTATCTTCTCCTGCCATGTTGCATTCAAATTTTCATTGCTACTAAAAAGAGTATGGAAGTACTAATTTACTATAGTTTTCATTTCACTTCCACTGGTTTTTACGTGACCCATCATATCTGTAAGACATGTAATTCTATTTTGTTGTCTTGTTGTTGTTGTTGTCTTATGAAACAAAGTTGTGTTTTGATCCCCCTCCTTGAACCATTTAACTATGGCTCTTTACCTCCAATAGATCTCTTCTTATTCCTCCAAAGCTTCCTCTTTCCTAATAATGTTTACCTCGTGTTACAACAGATCTTCTGTAATAGTTCCTTGTCTTATTTTTAAAGCAACCTTCTCCTTCTAATCCTTGATTTTATTCTTTTGGATTCTAGTGAATTCCTTCTTGTGTTTACTCCACTCCTTTAGTTGGGTCCTTACATATTTCAGTTGTTTGTGGAGTTTGAATTGGATTGTTCCAAATCTCGATTTCCTTAATTCCCACCATTCATTTATGTGTTCCTCCAACTTCTCATCTTTCAGACACCATACCTCAAATTTAAAAGTTCCTAAAACATTATTATTATCTTCTTCTATGGTAAGTCTTACTGCAAGATTATCTAAAGAAAGCATATCCATGACCCTCGCTTGATACTTTGTATGCAGGTATAATTCCTCCCCCATTAAGAAACGATCCAAACAATATTTGATTGTCTCCCTTCCTTTCTTCTATTTGTCCACGCCATGGAGCTATCCACAATTGGGGTATCTATTAGATTCATTTGACATGCTATTTTTGAAAAGAAAATATGTTTCTAAGTTACTAGATTTGTTTTCTTAAATTTTGAGAGGATTAAAAATATTAGGAAGCTTTTGAAATTTTGTATATTTAAATTTTTGGAGTTAAAAGGTTTTCTACATCAAAGGATTAGAAATTTTTTAAATTTGTAAATTTCATTTAGTGCATATTAAATTGAGATATAAGGATTTCAACTTAAAGACACAAGATGGATAAATGACAAAGAGGAACTTTTCAACATAGAAGACATTATCAAAATGCAAAACCATACTTTGTGAGAGGAAAACAAAATTTGTTTCAAAAACAATGTTTTGAACTCAAGAGGTAACATCATAAAATATTTCTTCAAAATTCTTATCAAATATGTAAGATAATATCTCTTGAGTTTAATCAAAAGGTTCAAATGGAAAGAGATATTTGGTATATAGACTCAGGAGCTAGTCATTATATGGCTAGAAACTTACATTGGTTTGAATCTTTAGAAGTCATGGACAATATCTCTATAAATATTGTAAATGATAGTATATACTAAGTTCAAGGAACTAGTAGAGTAATACCTAGCATGCATTTTTAGATTTTGTGCTAGAGAATGTTTTATATGTTTTTGTACTATCAACTAATCTTATTTCAGTTACTAAATTGGTTGAAAAAGGAAGATCAATTGAATTTAAATATATAAATGAACATAGCAAATGCATCATCAAGTATCAAAACAAAATTGAAGCTACATGTTCAATCAAAAATGGAATATATGCCTTAGATTCAATTGGATTTTCTCAAGAGATTGTTGAATGTCTATCTCAAGATGAAGTTAATGATAAATTGCTTGAGTTTTCAAAAAGACAAGATACAGGGAATTGAATCTAGCATAGTCCAAAGTTTTCTTACAAACATAAGCAATGGATGAACCCAAGATTCAAGATGATGAAGAAGATTCCACAGAAATAAAGATTCATGAATAGTGCAATGTCACTTGAATATTAAAGATAAATATGAAGATCAAGATTAAATACTAAAGTCTTCAATAACCAAATAATGTAATACATGGGGTGTTGAGGTATATTACATTATTTGGTACATGCTAATGTACCTCCATGGTACCTTCATGGTACATTTGTAAATATGTAATAGATTAGGGTTGATTCTATAGTTTAGAGTGTGATTTATATTTCTCCTTTTATGTAAGTGTCAATGTGTAAAAACTGCACAAGTGTCATGTAAGTTAAAGTGCAAATGTAGGTTGAGAGAATGTGCACAAGTGTCATGTATGTAAGAGTGCAAATATGTAATGTGAATATATGCACAAGTGTCCTAGATTAGGAGTGCATGTAGAAGTGTAAGAGTCATGTGTGCAAGTGTCTTAGAGTTAAGTGTCCATCTAGTATGCAAGTGGCAAGTTGATAAGCCAAGAGTCATGAGACTTGGCATATGGAAATCAATAATCAAGTACTTGAAGAGTCACATTACTATGGCTATATTATGGAGATAATCTTATTATTTGATTATAAGAAGTACAGGAGTAATAAATCTTGTATACATTTTTTGAGCAATTAATATTGCTTAAAAAGCAACATAAAGCAAGGATGCATCAATATTGAGTAGGACTAATGATGAAGAATTTAGAATTTGAAATAGAAGATATAGGAAATGAAATCTAAAATAAGGTAGGGTTGTACATCATGCTTTGGTGACTAGTATCTAAACTAAGTGGCCTAACAGTCAATACTTTAGAGCTTCAAATAGGAGGTCCATATTTTGAATCTAAAAGTGGTATTGCATACCATGCTCTGGTGATGAGTATACAAACTAAGTGGAACATGGTTGGATAATCACATATTGGGTAAACAACATCCTCCATGAGGATCATCTTATATGGCCTTTGGTCTCATGTGCATTAGAACTACTTTGTAACTTACCTTTCTAGTATTTCCTCTTTACCCATCCTAATTGGTATATATTTGGATACTTCATTATGGGTAATTGAATATTCTTGGCTAGTTATTGACAAAGGAGGTTGTTCTAACTATGACTATCAAAAATAAGTAGAAAATAATATAATCTTGAATTTGGTAGGTATGGGTGAAGAATGTTTATCCATAATGAATAAAGTACTTTTTGACATAAAAGTATGAGGTAAGGACTAGTCTCCTATGTTTTAGTAATTAGATATCAATAACATCCTGATATTAATTGATGATTTATTAAAAAGGTAACAGAGGTAATTTTCACAATTAATGATCATCAATTTAAAATACAATAAGACAATAGAAACATAGTTAATTTATACTTCCCCAAGAAATATCAATGACCAAAGCACTTAATGAGCATAATATAATCCTACCAATAGAGTTGAAGTCCAATTGATGAGAATGTTTTGCTCACAAAACATAAATTAGGATTCAATTTTGATGGGTTTTAAAATACTAGTATTTGCTATAGTACCAATATGAGGGATTGACCTATCATGGATTTTGTGATGATACACACCCCATATAACCTATATAAATAAGAAGTATAGCTTAATCTCTCTTTCAAAACAAAAAATAGAGATATATAAAGGGCTTATTCAAAGTACTTCACGTACTTACAATTAAATAGATTGCCTTATAGATGGATATATGCATTTAACATATGAATATCACATGTTTAAAATTAAATTTTAAAGTATTACAACATTACTTTGAGCTTGGTATCCTATGTACAAGTATGACGTGGTTCTTTTAATGTATCAAAAACCTGTTCTTTATATGTTCAAAAAAATCCAAAGTTATATAAAGATATTTCAACAGAAGAATCTAATACATTTTTTTGTTATTATATTTTATTTAATGTTTTGGATATATTTTACCAAGTCATTTAACAATTTGATGATAACGAAGCATATAAATTGATTAATTTTAATTAAAATAAATTATTATTTTAGCTTCTTTTAAGAGGTAAAATAACATTTATATATTCAAAGACCTACTTACTTGATCCTTATGCTGAGACTATTCGCATTACATTAGACATGAAATTAATTGATTTAAAGTTATATTATGATTGCTTAGGACCGCAACACCTAGTCCCATATATTTTTTTATATGTTTAATAAGAACACTAATGCTTTTATCTCCATATATATATATATATATATATATATATATATATATATATATATATATAAAGGTAATTCTACAGTTAAAAAATTCTCATCAAGCACATATGAACCTATGATCCAATAAAACTTTGATAATTAATTCAAGAGTTTGGCCTATAATAATAAGTTTCAATACATCAAAATCTAATTAGATGCATAACAATTTGAATGCATAAATTTTCCTAAGAGAGAAGAAATTGATGTGGAATGCTCCCTCAACTCTTTTATATTTTCAAATGATATTATAAAAAATGAAAATCAAAATGACAAATAAAAAATAACTAAATGAAGAAGACCTTTTTTTAAGGGTTATATGGGATTGAAACAAGCCCTACCCATATTACATCATGACCACATAGTGGTATCACAACAATTTGGCAATTATGCATGTATCACTTGGCAAGATTTAAACCTTTTTCTCCTCCTTGAAAGTCGAGAAATATAATTGTTTAAGCTAATATCATTTGATAGATGAAAATACATCTTACTAAAGAAATTCATGGATGCATTCATTGGTTTGTAACTTTTCATTCTAAACTTGTCAAGTAAATCAAATGCATACTTTTATTTTGAGATAAAAAATTCATCATTCAACTATATTACTTCTAGGTCAAAGAAGCAATGCATTAAGCCAAATATGTCATTTTAAATTTATTCTTCGTGGCATTTACTTTGCTAGCACCAGTGTAAATCAAATCATCAACATATAGATAGATAATAAGTAAATCATCAGTACCTCTAGATTTGACATAGAGTGTGGGTTCACTTTCACCCATATTGAAGCTATTTTTCTAAAAACATCCATCCATTCTATTGTACCAGGCTCTTGGTACTTGTTTGAGTCTATAAAGAGTTATCTTCAACCTGTAAACTTTTAGTTCTTGTCCTACAACTTTAAACCTAGTGGTTATTCTACAAACACTTCTTCATCCAAAAAGTCATTTAAAAAATCTGATTTAATATCAAATTGATATACTAACCACTTAAATTGTGCTAAAAATGCCAAAATAGTTCTTATGTTATCCAATATTGCAACAAAAGCATAGGTTTCATTATAACTTATACTTGGCTATTATGAGAAGCCTTTAGCTATTAATCTTGCTTTTTGTCTTTCAATAGAGCCATCAACTTTATATTTTGTTTTATAGATCCACTTTAATCCAATGAAAACCTTTCTCATGGAGGATTTACTCACTCCCATGTTCCATTCCTTTCTATAGAAGCAATCTCCATATTCATGGCTTTATGCTAGAATTCATGCTCCACTGCATCTTCAAAATATCTTGGTTCTACTTGAATATGAGACAATAAAGTATAGTTCACAATTGAATTAAGTCTAGTAGTTCCTTCAAGATTTATTTTAGAGTTTTTACCTTCCTTGGAGGAGAACTCAAACTTAAAAGAATACTAAATGAAGGAGATGTTGAACTTGATGAAGGAGTGGCAGTAGAACTTGAATTGATGCTTGGGGTGATAGAATAAGGTGAAGCATCTTCTTTTGTATCCATTATTACTGGTTTGTCTTGTTGCATATTTTCGTTCCATTGCCATTATTTCCTTTCAGCAAAAATTGCATTAGGCTGACTATCAAGTTCTTTATCACTAGATTATACAACCTGTAACCTTTCATCTCCTCACTATAGCCAATAAAGATGTAATTTTTACTTTTGTCATCAAGTTTTTATCTTTTCTCTTTGGTTATATGAGCATAAGAAATGCAACCAAACACATTAATATGAGCCACACCAGGCTTTATTCCACTCCATGCCTCGTAAGGAGTCATATTATTTCCATTTGTTATTGGACATCTATTTAGTAAATAATTAGATGTGGCTATTGCTGCAACCCATAAATTATTTGGAAGAACCTTGGCCTTGAGCATATTTCTTACCATCTCTATTATTATGTAGTTATTATGTTTATCTAATCCATTTCAGTAAGGAGTATAGCTTACAGTCAGTTGCCTTTGAAAACCATATTATTTGTAAAAATCTCAAAACTCATTGGACGTAAATTCTCCCCCTCTATCTATATGTAGAGTCTTCAAGAGACAACCACTTTGTTTTTCTACATTAGCTTTAAATTATTGAAAGATAAAAAAAAAAGATTTTATTCTTCATTAATGAAATATACCCAAATTCTTCTACTGTAGTCATCAACAAAATAGTAAAATATCCACTTTTATTGAGTGACAAAGTCTTCAGTGTACCACAAATATCAGCATGCACTAATTCAAGCGGTGCCTTTGCCCTCTATGATTTTCTTGCTTGAAAAGAATATATATGTTGATTACCAAAAATACATCCTTCACAAACTTGATTATGTTGTTCAATAAATGGTAATCGTTTCACCATTTGCTTCTGGTATAGTAGTTTTAACCCTCAAAAGTTCAAATAGCAAATTTCATGAAAGTGTTTTTTCTAAAATTTATCATTTATGATAGCTTTCAGGGCTTGAGTTTATCCATATGCAAGTCTAAGAGAAAATTTTATATTTTCTAACTTACTTTTGCTAGTATATACTTGCTACCATTTTTATCATAGATAACACATTCATTATTTTCAAAAATAGTAGAATATCCCTTTCCAATAAATTATCCTATACTGAACAAATTATGGGTTAATCTAAGCACATATAACATATCATGGATAAACTTTATCTCACCTTGATTTATCTTAGCTGCAATGATGCCCTTACCCGTGACATAAACTTCCTTGTCATCTCCAAGTCATACTTGAGATTTGACAGGTTCATCCATATTTATAAATGTGTTTTTATTGTTTGTCATGTGACTACTACAACTACTCAAAAGCCATATATATTTGGAGATTTCATTTGTAATATCACAAGCAAAAAATAAACTACTTATTTCTTTTTATTCAAAAAATTCGCACATTGCTTATGCTTTTTCTAGCAATTATGTTTATAATGACCAAAATTTATGAAATATTAATATTGAGCTTGATTTATGAGGGTTTTGATTACCTATTTTGTTGTTGCTACTACCTCTTCCTCTGTGGTTTCTAGTTGCTACTGTTACCTCTTCCTCGTCCTTGTCAACTGCTACTACCTCTACTTGCACGTCCTCTTCCTCTAAATTTTTTTGTTCCCTTATAATATGATTCTTCATATTCTTTTCCCTCATTCTTTGAGATAATAAGCTTTGTTTGAAAAACTTATTCAATATATTTTTCACTGGATCTATTCATCTTCTACTTGTTAATTTAAAGAGATCTCATAAGCTTCTTTACTGCTAACTAAATCAGATCCTTAGATTCTTCAATGGCAACCACAATGTATTTAAAACATGGAGTTGGGATCCTTAAAAAATAATAATTTTTTGATCTTATAAATTCTCTCCATAAGATAAAATATGATTTCTAAGCCCATCACTTGAGTAAAATTTTTTTGCATAGATTAAAAGTCTTTCATGAAATGATTTTTAAAATCTCTTCTACACATTTGAAATTTTATGATTTTTATCTTTTATGTTCATTGGCATGCATTCTGTTGTAGATCCCATGCCTATTTTTATTTTGTTTTTGTAGCAATTCTTGGAAAAATTAATTCATGTACTACATGTTGAATAAAATAGAGGGCTTTTGAGTCATTTTGGTTCTCCTTTTGCTGATCTTGTTGTGCTTGAGTCCATTTGGTAAGATCTTGTGCATCTACAGGTTCTGTGTAACCATTCTCAACAAAATCCTATAAATCTTGAGAAATAAATAGTGTTTTCATCTTAATGCTCCAAAAACTATATTTTTTCCTCTTAAACAAAGGAATCTAAGGTCGAGTAATATTTAAACTACTTTTTCTAGTAACCATCTTAAACTAGTGTTGTTGCTAGATTTTACTCTCTTCATAATTCTAGCGATGAAATTCAACAAAGTATGATCTTTCACAAAATGGATGCACCCAGATTTAGCTCGAACAAGCTCTACTCAAAAAACTCAAACCTCTCTCCTCATAGACAAACCTTGCTCTAATACCAAATGTTGGTTTACAAAGAATAAAAAAAAAATTAGAAGACTAATAGAAAGGAGAAGGTACAAATTGATGCAACAAAATACATAATTTTATTCATTGATTCACTGCATTACAAATCTCATACAAGAACAACTTATTTATAGGCTTTAACACCCAAAATAGAAAGCTTCTAGAAGCTATAAAATATTTACATGCAATCTTATATATTTAAGAGTATTATTATTTTAATATTATTTTCCATGTGTGTAAAAGATAGGAACGAAAGTCACTACATAGGCCACACAATTTTAGAAATTTTCTATTAAAAGAGAAATTATTGGTTATATTTACTTTTTCCTATTCATAAAAATAACTATTATTATTTCCAGGACAAGTAAATATAACAAAGTTGTATATACGATAAAATCTTGGACATTAAGAATTATCTTTATCAATTATACCCATATTTTATTTCCTTATATTTACAACAGATATCTCACAACCAATTTTGTTTTTTTTTTACTTTTCTACATTTAGATTAGATTATATTAGATTAGCTTAATTAGTGGAGAGTTGGCCAAAATCCCAATATTGGGGAAGAGACATTTTCTCTCCTAATTGTTAAAATAGATTTGTGGGTGCAATTAAAGTTAGACCTTTGTAGTTTAATAGTTTTTTGGCACACCCAATTAGGCCTGATTATCCATGTTGAGATTAGGCTAGTCCCCACCTCTAGAAACTAGATTTTAGTTTAGGGGTTTCTTTTTTACATCAATTTATAATTAACTTTTAATCATTTTTTTTTTATACATAGGGGAGTTGGTTACATCCACACTATTTTTAGTAACTGCCAAGTGCAGGGTTCAAACCACAAGGGTTGCTCCCAACAAGCCTATACCACCTCATTATTGTTGACTTGGTGTGAGAAGGACCGTTGGTCGCTCGGGATTTATACCATCATTACCACTTCATTATTGTTGACTCGGTGTGAGAAGGACCATTGGTCACTCAAGATTTGTACCATCATTGTTAGTTTAACGTTCACTCAAATAATTTAGATCAGACTACTACCTTTGCAATAGGTACGTCCTCAAGGTTTGAACCTAGGTCTCTTCTTGTTAAGTGCCTAGCCAAACAAACAATTGCCAATCCACCTAGCTCTTGGGGGTACTTTTAATCAATATTTTTGATATGTTATTTTGTGGCCTTGAATTTTATAGGTATCTTTATGAAATGGTGACTTGTTATGAATTCAAGAAAAAATTTCCATGAATCAAAGATCAAACTAAGGTTCCCACATTATAAATTTGATTGATATTAATTCTTGCAATTTGAGGAGTTAAGAGTTTAAAAATCTTACCAAGTGTTCCATTAGCGATTCATAACTTTGAAAAAAATACTTTATTGCTTGATTCCAAGAAAAAATCATGTTTTGGCTAAAACAAAAATTCGTTATTAGTGAAAAGGAATTTGCTAAATTTTAAATAGCAAAGTTTTATCTAAGTCAAGGAGCAGCAATTACCACTTATTGTGAGCAATTTGTTCATTCCAAAGACTCAAAAATCATTTATCCCGAAAAAGATATTCACTATTTTGGAAATAGTAATTCACTAAGTTTTATTAGAGTCCAAAGTTTCTATGAGTTAAAATTTTGTGATCATCATTTTTATAGTGATTTACCTAGAATTTTTGGTAATTCACTAATTTTGACAAATTTCTAATTACTGACACGGATTTCTCACACATACAAATAAAGAACAAATTTTTCAAAAGGAAAAAACTCAACTAATGCCATGTGGATACTAGAGTCAAATGAATAAACTCAAATTCTATAGAAGGTAAAGGGATCCATAATAGCTCCAACCAAAACCAACCTTGGTAAAAATCCTACTTTCATGTCACCACCACCTAGTCCATTTGATCAATAGTGGTTGTTAGTTCCTACTAGTTTACCTGGGTTGTTAGTTCTAGCCAACTTTCTAAACCTATACTAGTAAGACCTTCAAATCAAAGAATAGGGCAAGTGTCAAGTCAATTGTCTTCACCTATGGATTATTAGTTCCACCAAATTTTTAAACAAGCCAATATTTTATGCAAACCTGGTGAGCCTCGTTTGGCTAATAGAGAGCAAAAAATAACATAGTGCACCATCCTAAATTAATTATTGCTACCTATTATTCATACTTCATGATATCTATAATGGGATCTAACTCCATAGAGTCAACTGATCCTATAGTATCGTTTGCCCCTTAAAATATATAACATAAGCCTAATCCATAAGTAATAAAGACTAAATTTCAAGCATAGCCAAATACTTAAGTCTTTTAAAATCCAAATTCATAAAATTCTATGCTTTTCAAAACCTCCAATGGATCCCACAAAAAGTAGTTTGGTACACTTCGCAAGCATACGTGACCCCTCCTTAATGTAGTATGTGCTAAAAATACAGTATGGACAAGGTCCCCCATAATATCAAGCACTTGTGTAAGCCTAACCCCAAAATCAGCTACCTGATTTGATATACCAAGCATGTTAAACCTGATTGTCTATTCTCCTATCCTAATTGTAGCCATGAACGAGAGAAAAATTGCCTTGGATCACCTTAACGAGTTATCCACACTTAAATTTATACATAAGATCAAGTAAAATATGGTATGTTGTGCTTAATAATTATTACTTGAGGCATAAAGCAACCTTCTATACAAAATATTACCTGAAAATAAAGTTCTTAATTATGATTTGATAGCATAACCTTTCATGAAGAGGTTTGATAATTTAAGCAATGCTTATCGAGTCCTTTTACAACTAGATACCATTCAGAGGCATCCTTAGAAAAATATTAATGACTATAATACTAGATTTATGAGGACCTTGTATCTTCTACAAAACATTCAACCATTGGATAAGTAATCATTACCATATTGGGTTACAATTAGATCTAGCATTAATGGTTAGCAATGCCAATCATGTTACCTTGGATGCAACTTTGAAAGAGGTAGACCATGTAGAATATGTACTTGTAGACACCAAAACAGCACCAATCCGATTATGTGACAACAAGCGTTGATCGCATTGACACACACAGCCCCTAGGGCAGCCCCCAGAGGTTAAACAGTGGTCCTAACCACTCCCAAAAGCAGTTTGGAGGTCAGAGGTCAATTTGGCACCTTGATCTCTACTTGTCCCACCCAGGGACGAATACAAACTGGCATTCGTCCCACCCAAGGACGAATATCTGCATTCACCCCAGGGTGAGGCGAATAGCAAGTTTGACTGGCAAAAAGTCAAACCTCGACAAGTTCGCCAGTTAACTGAAACTGCATGTCATGCAATTGTGAGGAACGAATCCAAATCAAGAACAGAGACTTCAGTCATGCATGTATTTATTTTAGAGACCTCATGCAAGGAGATTCTAAATCAGGGAATTATCTTTTCTCTCAAAATAGGACAAACAACTCAAGTGGCGTCGTCGCGTGCGCAATTCAAACAGAGAGACCCTAGGTCTATAAATTGGTGAGTTTTCTCACCCAAAATATATACAGAGAAGGAGCATTTGAGCAATGAAGTGCTACCAATTTACATACTTACTTGCGATTTGTGCCTTTTACATCCTTAATCTCTCATTCGAAAGGGAGGTTATTGGGTGATTATTGGAAGCACGAATCCGGACCCAAAACCTGATATTTGGCCACAATATTCCACAAAATTTGTTGAAAACACCCCATAAGAATTTTTGGACCCATCCCAAGTGGATTGGTGCCGAAACAGAGTCCCAAACGGTGGGTGTTCTGCCCCCGAGTGCCCCCCAAGCTGTCACAGTGCTAATCGCCCCACCCCAAAACTATTAGAAATATATGATAGATTTATCTGATTTTTCTTTTGCATCTTATTCTAGGTCTATTAAATAGGTTGTAGTTTAAATTTCACTTCATTCTGAGCAATTTTGACCAGGTTTTTATCATTTCTCGCCTTTACTAACTTGCCGATGGCACTAGAAAAATCTAGGTGATAGAGGCCAAATTGGATAAATATGACCTTCTGGGTCTTCCCAAAACACCCCCAATTAGCTAACCCCAACTTTGCAGGTCATTTGGAGCTTTCGGGATAGGACATTGAAGAGGGTGCTTTTTGACAAGTTATTGCAGGTCTATTCGTCCCACCCTAGAACGAATTCAAATCTGTGAGGAATTTCTAGACTGTTCCTTTTGTAATGGCTTCTTGGTAACATATTTATGCTTTTGTTAAATTTTTAGGTCGATCCGAGGTCATTTGGTTATCGTTTTAATATTTTCATGCATACACTAACAGTAGGCCTTGGGAAATACATGTTTTATTCTATCTGTAGGTGCTACTAATATTTTCTGTTTCTTTGAATGCAATTTTATGACATCAGAGAAGAAGGAAGGAGTAAAGAATCATATACACAAGCGGCGGTGACGTTTTGGTCCGCCCATTTTACATGTGGGCATGCAAAAGAAGGATTGCTATCCATGGATGTGATGAGAAACATATTTGACGCTCCTATCCCCTAAAAAAGGAAGGAGATGTATTATAACATGACTTTGAAAGCATATCAATAAAGAAGGCTATATTTCATACTGCTTTTATCTTGTGTCAATTAGTCTATTTTCTTTCAATATATAGGCTTTTAGCGTTAAGTTTGGTTTTACATGCATCGTGCTTGGCATATTCCTTTTTGTTTTTGTATCCTCGTGCTTTCAGTGGCGATCACAGTGAGACATATGTCCCTTGATTTTTAAGATTAACTTTTTGATCAAAGTTGCTTGTTTTTGCTTACAGGTACCAAGTTTTCAAACGTTGGACTGTTTCAGAGCAGAAATTCAAAGACATCCGATTTGGGCAGAGAAGAGGTAGAGGTCTTAAACACCTTTTATCAAAATTTTGTTGTTTGTTCTCTGGTTATTTTCTTGCATAGGAGAGTTTGAATGCTTGTTTGCTTCATTTATGCAACTTAAAAATAACCCCACACACCACGTGGTAATTTGAAACAACAAGGAGTTGGTCGTAAAACCCCAACCCTTGAGCAAGACCAACGGTGGATTTCATCACCACCTTGGATTGAGATACTGCATACATAACCCCGATCATGACTATTGCTAGACATAAATCCTGACAAAAGCTGACCAAGTGTAGTGGGGGTGATTCCCAGTGCATGAGGATAAGTCTTCTATGGTAGGTGTCATAAACAGAGCGATTCCCCTTCCGCACCGCCTACGTTCCACGTACCATTTGCTCTCACGTACCTAGTGTAAATCGATCGCCCATGGTAAATCAACTGATGATACAACCACCTATTATGGTAGACCAAATAGGAGTGACCTAAAATTTAATCTCAACTCTACCTAATCCAAAAAATTATCGTATTTCAATTTTGAAATTCCTAAGATGAGGATGATTTTACTTTTAAAGATTATGTGGTGATGGTTAATTTACAATAAGGGGGTGGCACTAGGAGTAAGAGAAATACGATCGTTGAGCAATCGATAACTCCTCAATTAGTGTCATGAAATTAGTCTAAACCAAAAAAAAACACTACAATTTTGAGAACATGGTGACCACCTTTGCATGTGAAAAATAAAGGGTCAAAAAGAACCATTCCATTAGCTATACAAGAAAATAATCATGGCAATACACCAACTTAGGCTCTACCTAATAATGTTTTTTTAAAAAAGGATCAAAAGTTCAAAGAAATACAATAATGGTTGACAAGAAGGTCAAGAAAGAAAATTTATAGAAGGAAATAAAGAAATACTTGAAATATCTTTCCTTTACTGTTGGCATGAATCTTGTTGGGTATCTCACCAACCACCAAGAGGAGTTGACATGAATCTTGTTGGGTAAATCACCAACCATTAGGAGGAGTCTTGGCATGAATCTTGTCGGGTAACTCACCAACCACCAGAGTGTTGGTGTGAATCTTGTTGGATGCATCTAGAGAATTCTAATATTTGTAATTTGTAGTTATAAATAGACCTTAGTGCTTTTGATGAATAATATAGCATAGCATAACATAGCATGCACAACAGTGTATGAAGAATAGAGAAGAGTATACACAATAGTGTATACACAGTAGTATAAACAGAGGAGAGAAAACAACAAGTAGAAGACAACGGGCTAGAGAAAATAAATTGTAAGAGCTTGATGCTCCTTGAAATGTATTAGCAAATTCTATAAGTGAATAAATACATGCATACAATTTTATAAGCTTGTCTATTCTGAGTTTTGAAGTAATAGTTGGCAATAGTCACCTATGTTTGATGACAAAAATTATGATGCATGGTCTATCAAAATAAAAATAATTTTATGTTCTCATGATTTGTGGGAATTAGTTGAAAGTGATTTTATAGATGTAACTCTTACAAAAGCACAAAAAACCTAGCTAAAAGAAACCAAAATAAAGGATGCAAAATATTTAAGCTTCATTCAAGTGGGCATGTCTAATTCCATCTTTCCAAGGATAGTAGCAAATAAAATTCTAAGAAGGCCTGGGAGATTCTTCAAAATGCATATAAGAGAAATGAAAAGGTAATTTTGGTTAAATTACAGTTATTAAGAAGAGATTTTGAAAATCTCCAAATGAAATATTTTGAGTCCATTGATGACTTTTTTACAAGAATTTTCAGCATAGTCAATCAAATTAAAACTAATGGAGATGTTATAGAAGATCATAGAATTGTAGAAAATATCTTAAGAAGTCTCCTTTTTAAGTTTGATCCTATTTTTTTTGCAATAGAAGAGTCCAAAGACGTGACTAAAATATATGTTGATGAGTTAATGGGTTCATTGCAAACCCACAAGCAAAGGTTGAACAGATCAGCTACTCCTTCTCTGGAAAAATCTTTCAAATCTTAAGTGAATGTAATAGGTAGGGGTAGAAGAGAAAACAACAGAGGAAGAGGAATAAAATGCTCTAGAAGAGGAAGATTGAACAACCAAGAAGGGGAAAGTGATTTAAATTTAGATTTACAAAAAAGAAGAGTAGCCCTTCATCTCAAAGGTATGATAAACCAAATGTTCAATGTTACTATTGTAAAAAATATGGACATTTGCAAGTGAATGTAGAAAGAGACAATATGATCAGTCTAGGAAAAATGTAAATTTAGCTAAAGAAAAAATATCTAAAAATGAGAAAAATAAAAATGTATTCATCACTTGCAATATAGCTGAACAGAGCACTAGTTTCATCTGGTATTTAGACAGTGGGTGTAGCAACCACATGATAAGTAAGGATGGGAAACAATGAATAATTCCCCATTATGGGTAAAGGATCCATCTCCATTCACACCAAGCAAGGTGACAAAAAACAGATTCAAGATGTCTACTATGTCTTAGGACTAAAACATAATATTTTAAGTATTGGTCAATTAGTAAAAAATGGTTATAAAATTCAATTTGAAAATGAAAATGTATAATTTTTGATAAATATGGAAACAAAAACCAAATAGCAAGTGTCAAAATGACAAAAAATCGAATATTTTCCTTAGAATGCAAAGTGAATTTTCAGCAAAATATGCTCAAGGGTTTGCTCAGGCAATAACTCCTTTGGGAGCATTCAAAATTATCGTCAAATATCCATCCATACTATGGCATATCATGTATGGGCATTTAAGTTTTAGTAGATCAAATATTCTATACAAAAAACAAATAGTGAGAGGGTTGCCATTAATTGAAGAGCCAAATAGAATTTGTGAGGGCTTCATACTGAGAAAGCAACATAGACAAGCCTTTCCTTCTAGAAAATCATGGATAGCAAAAGCTCCATTAGAATTGGTACATTATGATTTGTGTGGTCCTATTCAAACTCTCAATTTAGCAAAAAATGAATATTTTTATCAAAATTATTGATGATTTTAGCATAAAAACATGGGTCTTTTTTTGAAGCAATAAATATGAAGCATTTGAGAAATTTAAGCAATTTAAGGCCCCGATTGAAAATTTGAGAGAACACTCCATAAAGGTCCTCAAAACAAACAGAGGAGGAGAGTACATTTTAAAATATTATTTGAACTTTTGCAAAGAAAATGGAATCAAGAAATAAATTACCACCAAGTACACACCACAGTAAAATCATATAGCAGAAAGGAAGAACGAGACAATTCAAGAAATGGCTAGAAGCATTATGAAGAGTAAGGACTTTCAAATGAATACTGGGGTGAATTTGTAGCAACAACAATATATATTCTTAAAATATGCCCTACAAAATGTGTGTGTGATATGATTCCTCAAGAAGCATGGATCAACAAAAAACACAGTGTTGAACATCTGTGAGTTTTTGGCTATGTGGCATATGCACTTGTACCTGAAAAAAATGGGATGACAGAGGAGAAAGGTGCATTTTTGTTGGTTATAGTGAAGAATCAAAGGATTATATATTATACAACCCAATTACAAAAAAATGATCATCAACAGGGATGTTGAATTCATTGAGAATGAGTTATGGTATGGCACCATAGACAACTCCTCAGGTATCATTGCAGCAATACCTCTAAACCAAGTTCAGGGTTCAAATGAAGTGAAAATATCCAGTGAAAAGGGATCATTAAATAGGGAAATAGAAGCACAAGGTATCATGCATCTCCTCCCCTAAATAACAACCAAGATCACCAAAGTATCACTCAACAATATCTTAGGTGACACCTCCCTCAATAGAAAGTCCATCATCAGCAAGGAATTTTTTGGGTGAAAGTTGAAGACAAATAATTACTTCAATTCCAAGCCCAATAAGGTATCGAAGTAACGATGCTCCTAGTCTGTAAATTTCAAGTTTGAATCCTTCAATATATCACTCCAACAACACTTTAAATTCTTTGCAATCACAAAAAATAAGCCTAAAGGAAATTTATGACAATTCCTAGTATGAGGAAAATAATGAAAATGTAAATTTTGCTCTTTCTAAAAATGATCCAATGCATTTTGAAGAAGTCCTCAATGATGAAAAATGGTGTAAATCCATGGATGAGGAAATAGAAGAAATACAAAAAGATGATACTTGGGAGCTTGTAGATCTTCTAGTAGAAAATAAAAGGGTAATTAGAGTCAAATGGGTCTACAATACCAAAAGCACTACAGAGGGCAGAATCGAAAGGTACATAGCAAGGCTAGTTGTCAAAGAATACAAACAACAACATGGAAGAGATTATGATGAAATTTTTTCTCATGTTGCAAGGATATAAACTATAAGAGTTATCTTGGCGATAGCAGCTCAAAATAATTGGAAAGTACATCAAATTGATGTAAAATCTACCTTTCTAAATAGAGTGCTAAAGGAAGAAGTATATGTTGAACAACCACATGGCTATGAGATTCCAGGACATGAAGGTAATATCTATAGACTGAAGAATGCATTCTATGGGCTCAAACGAGCACCAAGATCCTGGTATAGCAGAATAGATTCATATTTGTTGAGCAATGGCTTTAGCAAGATCAGTGAGCCAACTCTCTACATAAAGGTAAGTAATGGTGAAATCTTAATTGTTGTCTTGTATGTAGATGATTTATTTTTTACTAAAAATATAAATCTGTCAATAAAAGAATTCAAAGAAGCAATGAAGATGGAATTTGAGATGACATATTTGGGATTGTTGAAGTATTTTCTTGGCATGGAGGTAAAATAAATGGATGATGGTATTTTCAAATATCAAGCCAAGTATACGAATGAAATTTTAAGAAGATTCAGAATGTTGAGTTGCAAGCCTACACTAACTCCAACATCAATAGGTCTGAAATTGAGTAAAAGTGATTCCAGGAGCAATGTGAATCCAACATTATACAAGAGTATGGTTGGAATTTTAATGTATCTGATGAGAGCAAGACCTGATATCATGTATGCAATCACTATAGTCTCCAGATTCATGGAAAATATAAAGGAGACACATTGACAAGTAGGAAGGAGAATCCTAAAATATGTCAACGACACAAAAAACCATAAAAATTTCTATATTGCATCAGATCATTTTAAGCTAGTCGGCTATATAGACAGTGATTGGCCAAAAATGGATCAGGAGCCATTTCATGGGTTTCTAAAACCCAACCAATTGTATCACTCTCCATGGCTGAAGCAAAGTATATTGCAGCAAATGCAGTAGCATGTCAAGCTATCTAGATTAGAAGAATCCTAATAGATTTGAACGAGGAACAAGAAGAAGGAACTACAATATTTTGTGATAATCAATCTTCAATAGCCTTGTCAAAGAATCCAGTTTTCCATGGATGCAACAAGCATATAGAAATCAAATATAATTTTATCAGGGAATTGACTGAGAGTGGAGAGCTCAATTTATAGTTTTGTAGGTTTGAGTTAAGCCAATATCAAGAGATAATTTTGAATGTCTCAGAGACTATGTGGGAATCATTTATGGGGTAGTCAAGATTCAGGAGGGATGTTGGCATGAATATTGTTAGGTAACTCACCAACCACCAGGGGGAGTTGCCATGACTCTTGTTGGGTAACTCACCAACCACTAGGGGAAGTCTTGGCATGAATCTTTCCAAGTAACTTACCAACCGCTAGGGAGTATTAACACAAATCTTGTTAGCATGAATCTTGCTAGGTGCACCTAGAGAATTTCAATATTTATAATTTGCAATTATAAATAGACCTTAGTACTTTTTTTGAATAATATAGCATAGCATGCACAACAGTGTATGGAGAATAGATAAGAGTATACACAATAGAATAAAGAGAGGAGAGAAAACCATGGGTAGAAGATAATAGGATGGACAAATGAAATTGTAAGAGTTTTATGCTCCTTGAAATGTATTAGCAAAGTCTGTAAGTGAATGAATACATGCATGCAATTTTATGAGCTTATATATTCTGAGTTTTGAAGCAATTGTTATAAACTTATAATTTTCTTTTGTTTTAGCAACCTTTTTCCTTCATTGACCAGGGAAGGTCAAGCTATTGCAACAAGACAATTTTAGAAATTTACATTACATAGTGAAAGTATTACATTTGAATTCAAATTCAATATTGTTGAAGAATTGAGGAAAATACCTGTAAGGTTAGCATGCTTGAAGCACTAGCCTTGTCTAGGAAAAAAATCTACTTTAGGAAGCTCTTGGTAAACAAGAAAGATGTTACGTCAAAGTTAAAGCAATCATGCAACTACAAGTGTAACCTAGTCCAACTAAGCAATAAAATTTCATAGCTAAAGATCCTTATAATATTCAAGTAAATGTGACAAACATATTGAATACTTCCAAACCCAAAAATATGAAGTCACTGTTGTTTTCTATCACCTTAAAAATTGAGAATTATCTAGTACAAAGTTGTATTATAGATTTTGGGGTTGTTTTGATAGTTATTCCAAAAGCAATATGTAAAAAAAAAAAAATTAACTTACATAAAGACTACTAGTAACCCCATTTAGATGTATGAGACCAAAGTAAATCCCATGTGAGTACTAAAATACCTTATCATGATTGTGCTCAAATCATCCAAGAGGTGATTGTGGTTGACACTCTCCCTTATTTTGGGATGTTAGTATTCAAGGAATGGATAAAAACATTATTAGAATATGGATATATTTCCATGGACTATATACATATGAAGGTGCCTTGAGATGGAAGGATTATCATAATTAAAAATAAACCCCTTTGTAATTATCTTTTGTATAAGTTATACAATGATAGAGCGGTTAATTTGAATAAGCTTCTAGAATTCATTGGAAAAGAATTGATGGAAGAGGGGTTAATTTTAAAATTAGAAATAATTATTGGGGTCCTACAATAAAATGAAGGATTTGAGGGAACCTTCAAAGAAAATAAGCTTGATAATTACTTGATATCTCAAGAACCAATCACAATCTCAACTTTGACTAGTATCCAAGGTCAAGGTTTCAGATGGCATTTGGATGTTGCACTTTGACAAGGATTGAATGAAAATTGAGTAAACACAGACATATAACTATCTGATCCATAAGGTATATATACACTAAGCTTAGAAATGTTATCCAATTGTACAAATAATATTGTTGAATACAAAGCATTATGCACTAGGCTGAGAAAAGTTTAAAATATAGGCATTAAAAATCTAAAAATCTTTGGTGACTTTAAATGAGAGATAAACCAAGTTTATTCACCATGTATCTCTAAGAATAAACATCTGAAAAAATCCTACAAGAATAGGATGTGGTATTTTCTAGAAAGTTTCAATACTCATGATCTTAAACCAATATTGAGGGAATAGAACATGAAAGCAAATGAGATAGCCTCTCTTGAAACTAAATTTGATCCAACCATTGACATGTGGAATAAGCCTAAAAAACTTGAAGTGGTTTTATGCCCATTTTCCCTGATAATATAAATCATTGGCACATGTTCAATAATATTAAGCAAATTATAAAATTTCTAATCAAGGAATCTTAGCATGTGGAAGTGGAGAACAAATATGATGACAATAATAAGGATGAGGTAACCAATTAAAAACTAACTAGTTTCTATGAGGTCTAATCATATTGAAAAGTTTATATAACCCTGATAGTTGTGCTAAGAAGATAAGCATCGAAGCGATAACATCATCTTATCATACCGTTGAGATTGTAAAAGGCAAAAACCTATTCATGGGAAAGGAATGTACGAAGGACCATATTCATTTTTTCTAGGAGTTCTGCAAGAAACATGAATATATTATTGTGTGGACATATAAACACTTAAAGGTTTATGTAAGGAACATCGTTGAACATACCATTGAGCTTCAGCCTAGAGCCAAACCATTCTTATAGAAATAAAGTACCATCAATCCAAAGATGGAAGCTATGATAAAGAAGATTCTTTTGAAGTTATTAGAGGTTTAAATCGTTTTTCCATTAAGTATTCTACATAGGTAGCAAACTTAGTCCTAATATATGTGAAGAATTGTGATATTCTGACTGTTTTAATTTTAGGAACTTGAATAGAAAATCCCTAAAATATAACTATCTTCTTCCATAAATTAAGCATATGTTACAAAAAATAACAGGATATCAAATGCTACCATTGCTTAACAATCCTATAATTAAATTTGGGTAAAAAATGAGGATCACCCTAAGGTGACATTCACCATAAATTAAAAACCCTTTGCTTATCAAAGAATATATTTTGGTTTACCAAATGTAGGGGCCACCATCCAAAGGGATATGAACATTTATTTTATTATGTTGATTGATGAGATCATACTCATATATCTTGATGACCTAACAATCTTTTTAATAGGAAGAAGCAAACACATTAAATACCTAGAGTTGGTTTTCTATAAGTGTTTGGATTAGAGAATTTTCTTAAACCCTAAGAAATCCATCTTCCTACTGTAGGAAATAAAGCTCCTGATATATGTGGAGCCCAAAGGTAGGCTTGCAATTACCCTAATCGCATAAAAGCACTTTTTCTACCTTCATCAATCAAAGGTATCAAATTTTCTCTGGGATAAATTTAGTTTGTAGCTAAATTTGTAACTAACTTTGCGTAACTTGTTAGACTCATCACAAATAAACTAAAGAAGTATACCACTTTCACTTGCACCAAATAAGGGAAAGAAACCTTTTGAGGTATTAAAGATTTAATTAGGAAGGCATCAGTATTATTTAGCATATACTTCTCCAAATATTTTAGATTATATATTTTTGGTACAAACAAAAACATTGTGGTTGTGTTAAATCAAAAAGATGATAAGGAATATAAACACCTAATTTTCTTCATAATCGAATCACTTCATTATTATGAGGAATGGTACACCTTCATAGAAAATAGGTATTTGCTATGACGAAAGCCCTTTGAAATATCAGGTATTATTTATCTCAAAGTAGTTTTTAGTCCTTCCTAAAGTGAGGTCTATATAACTTCATGGGAAACTTGGAGAAAAGAGAATAGGTAGAATAAACAAAACTTAAGAGTTCAATATAGTTGACTAAATTGATGAGGGTGTGAGGCCTTTGTGAAAACCTTTATGTTTCTCTCTCAAAGGAACAACTGGCATTCTAAAAGAGCAAACATTATGGATAATTGACATAAGGAGATATATTCAACAAGACAGGTCCCAAGAAACTTGACACCAAAAGAAAGAGCTAGGTTAGATAAATGGCCACTAATTACATCTAGCTAGATAATACATTTTTTACAAAGGATATGATAGTGTCATTAAGATGCATGAAGGAAGAACAAAAGCTCTACGAAAAGCATACCATGATGAGGGAGGTCATCACTATGTACAAACCTCATCATTCTGCACAAATGATAACCTATAAAATCCTATATTATGTTATTATTGACCCACCATATTCTCTAATTGTTTTCAATGGGTGAAAATTTGTAAGGCATGTTGCATGTTCATAGGCAAAAGAAGAAAATCCCCAAAGCCTTGGAAGCCTATACTTATTGTAAAACCTAAGGCCTCCCTAAAACTAGAAAAGATAGTTGTAAACATGTACATATTATTTTTTATGTTTTTTCCACCTTATTTTTTCCTGATTGTGTCTTTTTTTGGAAGAAAAACACAAAAAAATGAAAAAATAAGAAAAATATTAAAAATATAAGAAAACACAAAAGAGATAAAAATAAGTCCCTTCTTAGTTCGAGTGAAAACCTTGAAAAATGTGCCAATACATCCATATTATTTCTCTCAAACCTTGAAAAAATGAATAAATTTTTCATGAAAATTAAAGTTTAAAAATAGCAATTCACCAAAACCAAATGAGATGATGGGCTTATTTTGGGATTTGCAATTTTTCAAAAGTAGTGAATCACTAAATTTTCTTTGCAAACCACCAATGATTCTAAAATATGGCATCCAAGTAAAAACTATAGTGAAAGGAGTGATTCATGGGGGTTTGAGCTAGGCGAAATGTCCTAATCCTGGTCCTTTTTATTGTGTTTCTATCATGAAGAGACTCGGTCAAGCTTGTCCTTTTCACCGTGGTCATAGGGCACTTTGTATTTATTCCTTTTTTCCTTGAGATATTTTGTTTTTATTGCCCACACCCATGGTCGAACTCCATGAGCATAGAATCTATCATGCACCCCATAGTTGTGTAAGTTTGTGCCACAAGTTACAATTTATCCCCAAATTGCCAAAACCCTTTTGAAAAATCTGTTTATATCTAGAACTAGTAAATCACTCATTCTATTGTAACAAATTTCTCTCTTTTTCCAAAGAAAGAGAAAATTACTCAAGTAAAGAAGTAGCAAATTGTTACTTTTAATCTTAGTGAATAGGTCATTCAATAAGGAGAAAAATAGTTAAATGTCTACTTCAATTTAAACTTAGCAAATTCTCTAGGAGTTCATCAAAAATAGAAGGGACAATAGTATAGCAACTACAAGTGCTTAATATTTGTTTTGTGCCCATGGAGGCTGTAATTAATGAAGACAGAATCATGAACTGTTTAATAATTTTAATTAGGCATGAGTCTCTTTTGACTTTCTAAAAGTAGTAAGAAATTTTGAATACATAAAAGGATGGTTATTATGGAAATTAGAATTATGGCCCATGTTAGTGAGATATGACTATGGAGGTTTGTCATAAGGAAATTCTTGTCCCTACCAACTTGGATGAGACAGGTGAGCATGCTATTTTTGAAAAAGGTGCATGTCTTCTTGGGGAGGGGGACATGGCTTTGAAAAAGCCATCATGCTTTGGAAGAGGTTCAAAAAAAAATAGGGGAGACAAGGATTATTCTTGGAGGCCACGGGAGGAAGCCTTTTGAAGAATAATTGAAGGAAGAGTTTTAGGTTGGAGGTCCTTACCATTGTTGTTTTTTAATGCTCCAAGGGATGGAATATGATTTGGTTATAACATAACGAACCTCCCTTTATGCTCTTTGTATATTTATTTTCAATGCTCTATGTATTTGTTCTCCATTATTAAGGCTTTGTTTTAAGATAAATCTTGGGCGATTGAAGTTTTTCTTGGTGCATGAAAATTGTGATTGCTTTAGATCTCTTGTATTTTGGTTGTATGAGCCCCTTAATGAAAGTATTTAATTGTTGCGATCAGCCATTCGATCGGATTGAGTGTTCAGTAAAACAAATATTACATAAAACCCTTCTTTTTAATTTAGGTTGAAGCGCTATAGCAACCTGTGTCGGCCTGAGTTGAGATTTTAAAACTCATAACTTACGTATTCCTTACCCTATTATGATTTCCCTTAATTGGGTGCTATCATCATTTGCAGAGATGTTGTGAGCTTCACATTTTTTGATACCACCTTAGGGTTCTTTATATTTTTTAGGGATAAGTTTAATATTTGGAGTAGTCTACACCCCCCGTTATACTCCTCCCTAATCGACAAACGTGCTCTAGACTGCACTCAATGAGCCATTATATATCCTCTATTTTTTCCACCACACCTAGGTTCAACATTGTCGTTAAATAAATATTTCTCCTAAGGTTGAACTTAGTATTCTATTTTAATTTATATATTCGTTGCCTAAGCACCACCATCATGCCTAGGAGGGCATGAGCAAAGGAAAGGCCGCTCAGAACTTACCACTATAATATACCACATGGGATACACAGAAGATCTGAGTGGGCCTTAAAGGAATTTTACCTCCCATAAGGTTTCGACCACCAAGTGTTGGTCAAAACCATACCACTTGGTGGTCACCTAGCATCCAAATGTGGCACAAACTGTGACACTTGGTTCCTCTCTATTTGTTTGGCTTGTCCCTTGTCGTTGCTTATTGATAAACATGATTTGTTGATATTTAGTCTCCCCTTAACTCATTTGACCATTTTTTGACCACCCTCCTCAGCTAACATGTGGTTGTTACTTGTTTTATTTGCATTGGCTCACTTGGAGGACGTTTCTTTTTAAATAATAAGTGGGATTAATCCCATATTGGTGGTGTGGTAGACACCTTGGTGCTTATAAGGGGAAACACACACTTATAACATGACCACCAGGTGGTTGTCGGGGTAGCCACCACCTAGAAAAGGCTATAGAACTTGATATTTGGTGTTATAGGATGAGGTTGACCGATTTGGATGAAGTCGACTGATTGGAAGTTGGTTGACTAGCTTGACTCTGTGTACCCCCTTCTTTTTAACTAATCAAACCTATACTTTTGGAGGTTAATATTTTGCTAAACCACTCTCTTTTTGTTATTCAATCATTTGCTTTGGATGCAGTTGTTTGATGAAATAAAACTACTTTGCTTCAGAAAAATTTGGTTTAGAGTAAACTTGAATAAAATTGTAGAGAGAAATTTGGGATGTTAAGAGCAAACCTTTGATGATGACTATAGGTCAATTTTGTGGAAAGATTGAATGTTTAAGTAAGCTAATTTTATTGAAAATTTGAATGCTATTTATAGGTCAATTTTGTGGAAGAATTTTTTGTAAACTATAGGATAATTTTGTGGACAAATTATAGGTTAACTATAGGTCCAATTCTTGGAGAGATCGGATGGAATTGGGACCAATTCCATGAAGAAATTGAGTATTTTTTAGGATAAATTTCATGGAGAAATTGAGTATTTATTTTGAATTAATTTCATGGAGAAATTGAGTATTTATTTTGAATTAATTTCATGGAGAAATTGAGTAATTATTTTGGATCAATTTCATGGAAAAATTGAGTGTTTGTTTGGGATCAATTTCGTGGAGAAATTGAGTGATTGATTGTGGTAAATTTTGAAGGTTTCTTAGGAAATAAAATTGTGGAAAATTTTGGATTGAATGATTTAGAAATATACATGTATTTCATTTGATTAAATGGGTTGTAATATGTTAGTGGATAAATGTTTCATGAGTTAGAAATTTACATTAGTGGATAATGTATTTCATTTGATTAAATGAGTTGTAATATTTTAGTGGGTAAATGTTTCATGAGTTAGAAATATACATTAGTAGATAACATATTTATTTGGATTAAATGAGTTGAAATATGTTAGTGGATAATATATTTCATGAGTTAGAAATATACATTAGTGGATAATGTATTTCATTTGATTAAATGAACTTAAATATGTTAGTGGATAATATATTTCATGAGTTAGAAATATACATTAGTGGATAATATATTTCATTGTGTAATTGAGCTGAAATATGTTAGTGGATAATATATTTCATGAGTTAAATATACATTAGTGGATAATGCATTTTATTTTATGAAATGATTTGAAATATGTTAGTGGATAATATATTTCATGAGTTATAAATATACATTAGCGGATAATGTATTTCATTGTGTAAATGATTTGAAATATGTTAGTGGATAATATATTTCATGAGTTAGAAATATGTATTAGTGAATAATGTATTTGATTTGATTAAATAAGTTAGAGATATTAGTGGATGATATATTTCATTATGGATAAGTGTTGTTTGATAGCACAATCCATGCTAATATGTATTAATGATTAAGAGGTACTTTGAGTAAGAAGGAGAAGGTTCTTCACCTTCTTGGTAAGCTTGCATAGGAATTCATTTGAGAGGATTATGGGATCCTCTCTAATGAGTTGACATATACAATGCTATAGTTAGTGTAATAATACATCAAATGCTTAGAAGGAAGATGTTCCTTTGAGTTGGATAGAAAGGAAGGAGTTATCTTAAGGGGATGAACAAGTAGTTCATGCGAGGAAATTATGGGGTTCCCTCATTGATTGTGAAATATGGATTAAAGGATCTATTCACATTGTGGGGATATAAGAATCATGGGATTCTTATGTATTTATTTTGATGATGATGTTTTGGAAAAGAAGAATGAATGTGGAATTCATTTGAGGGAATTATGGGGTTCCCTCATTGATTTGTAATATGAATTAAAAGAACTATTCATGTATTGGGGACATAAGAACTATGGGGTTCTTATGTACTTATATTGGTATTGATTTATCAAATGAAAGTATGATATTTTTTTGTATTTATGAAATCAAAAGGATATATTTTTTAGGTTGGGTTTTTTCCATATGGATTTCTCAAGATACATGATGTTTTATGTGTGTATCAATTATCTCCATCTTTTAATATTGCATTTGATGGATCTTAGAAGGGTAGAAATGACATATTTTAATATTTATATTTATGAACTAGAATATTGTATTAGAAGCATAGAGAGAGTGAGAGAGTAGACTAAAGGATTTTGAGATAGCCTAATAGCAATACGCTTAGTGCACCTACATAGATGGACTTATGTATGGTGTAGGGATGAACGTACCCTTTTGATAGACTAAAAGGGGACTTATATATGGTGTAGAGATGAATGTACCCTTTTGATAGACTAAAAGGGGACTTATATATGGTGTAGGTATAGTTGTAACCTCTTGACAGATGAAAGGGGATAAACTAACTCATCATGGATATGAGATCGATATCTTATCTGCATTACGCTTAGTACACCTATGTAAACGGACTTATGTATGGTGTAGATATGGGTGTACCCCTTTTGATGGATTAAAAGGGGATAAGTTGGCTCATCGTAAATATGATATGGATAACTTAATCATAGGGCTTGATGTCAATAGACACTTGCATATAATGACTTATGCAAGGTGGGGATATGTGGATCCCTAATGAATGTAAAAAATATATCTCTCAAGTGGGTTGGATTTTCATGTCGTTTTAGCTATCCAACCTTTTGTCATTACATGGTATGCTGGAAGATATCCTAGCAAATCCAAAAATGTTGCCTTTAAAGAGTTTTTTTTCATCAAGCATCCCATGAATCTTCCCGCCAAAGCTTTATCTTTTTAAGTTGGCTTGTTCATTTTTGATGCAGCATTTTCTCTTACTTATTCCCTTATTCAGATGAAAGGGGTTTCAATTTAAAAAGTCCTAGACTTGGATCAATACTAGTTTGGAATATTTGCTTTTATCTCCGCTTCCCTCCACTTCTTTGAGGACCTAGTTTGTGGAATCCATGGTCCTTTTATTCCAAAGGTCCATAATCTTCTCTTAGGAACAAAATATTGATTTCTTTGAATGTTCATTTGGTCTCTTTGTATAATTCAAAGCTTCTCCTTCTTCATTTGATATTGTTCCATACAACTTTCCTTGATCTAATAATACCTCTACTCTGCCCTTGTTTAGGTTCTCTAATTTGGACTTTTTTGAAAAATTTAACTACTCTATAAGTTTTTTATTGTTGCCCCCCATCCCATATCCTTCATTTTTCTTTTGGTCACCATATTCATTATTTATCCTTTCTTCATATTGTGGCTCCTTGCAACCATTGTTTATCATATTGTTAGCTTTCATCAGCTATTATATTTTCTTCTTTCCAACTATCATTCTATCCTTCGTTTCCCTTCCATCATTCCCTTTTAAAACCTTCTCCATATTTGGTTTCTACCCATCTCTATTTTACCTATCACTTATTTTTGGAACCTTCACCTCCATCAAATTATGAAAAGCACTATCTAGTCAATACTTAAACAAAAGATGCACTGGTTTTCAAAACTATAATAGAACTAGATTATGATTGATAAAAAGCCTTTAACAATTTATGATTTACACAAACGTGCCCTGAAAGGTAGATGTAAAATGGCCTATGACTTCTATTATGTAGTGTACCAACCAATAATGGAGGGGATGAAGGAAGATGTGCCTTTATTTTTAAAGTGATGTCACAATCTACCTAAGTCCAAGGATTTTCCCAAAGAGATTTCTATTTGAGGAAACGCATATCTTTCATAAAGCTATCTAGATTTTTTTGTATACCTTATATATTGTCCATATTCATACCTATTTACTTGTTCAACCTAGAATATGAGAGGTAATTAGACTATGTGAATTGGAATAATTTTAAAGAGCAAAAGAAGGCCATCTTTTATGGCACCAAGAAGGCAATAATGGCAATTACGTCAAATATAAGGACACACCACTTATTCATCAAGGTTTTAGGAATAACATTGTTGTAATATTATTGATCTTATGATCCTAAATCTCTTTATGTGAATGAGATCTTGGCACGTAGTATTAATACCTTCTACATCCATGAAAGGAGATATAGAGTATAAAAGGAAGTAAACCTAAGTGAATATACATTGATGACCAAGTTCAACGCTCTACATGATTATGAAGATGAGCTATAATAATGGTCTAATGACATTTATCCATGGTATGCATTTTATGCTAGCCTAAAGAATAATTTTGACCCTGACATCAAGATAAATTATTAAACAAAATACTTGAAAAACAAGGATACTTAGCAAGAAAATTTTGGGTTTGAAAGAAAAATGAGTACAAAATAAGTACTATAGGAAATCTCATATACCAAGGATGCTTTGACATTTCCCAATGCATAGGATAAAGGACATCAAAAATGGGGACTAGCAGGAATAAACTAATGTTAAATCACCAAGGGACCTAACATCACAATCACGGGTGCTACCCCATTAATGCTTACATAATCGACAACACCATAAAATAAATATCCTAAAAACATTGATCCAAGGGGTCACTTTTAGAGAAAGTCAAGGGAGGTAAATAATTGGTTGTAGTTGAAGATGCATAACACTTGAGGAAGGTGAAATACAAGAATAAAGCACTATAAATTTGATTGTATCATCAACCAAGGATGCAGCTACATTTATGGGGGTTAACTTTAGAGGCTACTACATCTCTGTCTTCTACATCTTCATCCTCCTCTATATTTCTTCTTCCACTCGTGTTTTTTTGCACCCTCTTCTCAAGTCCCCCTTGTTTTTTCTATGATGTTTGCTTCATTCCACATAATTATAGCTATAGGGTCACAAGGAGGTACACCCCTTCCAATATCAATCCAACCATCATCACCCCTTGTATTACATAGCACTCCCTTCACCAATGCCTTTATTAAGGTGACTGTGTTAGGAACCTACTATTAAAATAAAGCTCACTCACACAAAATATTGTAAAATAACTAAAATACATCAAATAAAATAATGACACTATGCAAAAAGTAATTGCAGAATTGAAACAATATCACAAATAACTCAGAATCGTAGGCCTCTTCGAGGGGGTAATCTCCTTCAATATTTCATTAACTTGCAAAAAGATACATTCGTACATGGATCCATGTCTTATAAAGATAAAATTCATGCAACCCTACCCTAAGGCTCAAGAGTTGGCTTACATACAAAATGCCACTTGATCTAGAATCTTCTACCAAATATTGGTTATAATTTTGATAACGGTTAAACGAAATGGCCCCACTTGGATAGGTGCCTTTATTTTCACGTACATTACAAAATATTATAAAATAAGATTCTATGTGGAATCCCCTACATTGGAAGTGGGTTATTACACAAGAAAATGAGAATTACAAAATAATGTTAGGATGGGATCCTAACATGTCATTCCCCTTCAAAAAAATTTGTCCTTAAAGCTGAAGATGAGGAAACTGGTGTTGAAGCTATTGGAGAGACTCAAATGTAGCATCTTCTAGCAAGATTCCCTGCCACTAAACAAGGACCTCGGTAATGGTGTGGTTGCAGAGAGTATGATTTTGATGATCCAAAAACTATTTGGGCTCGAGCAAGATAGAACCTTCTTCATCCAATTTTGGGAGTGTAGATTGAACCTATACTTGAGTGCCCACAACCCTTTTGAGAGAGGAGACATGAAAAATAGGAGGGAGATTGGATGTAGGTGGGAGAGCCAATTTTTATATTATGGCACCAATCCACTGTAAAACTTGGTAGGGCCCATAGCATTTCATAGAAAGTTTTTGGAACCTACGAAGTTGTAGGGACAATTATTTGTACAACTACAAGCAAAGGAAAACCATATAATCCACATCAAAGCTATGCTCAGAATGATGTTGGTCATCTTGTTGGTGCATCTAATTCTGGGCCACATCCAAATTCATCTTCAGTTGGTAGAGGATATCAATATGTTGATTGAGAGTAGTGTTGATTGCATGGACCCTAGAGCTACCCAAAATGTAAGAGGAAGGCGTGAGTGGAGGGTACCCATAAAATGCCTTGAAAGAGGTAACCTTGGTTGTTGTGTGATAGGAAGTGTTGTACCACCACTCGACTAAAGGAAATCACTTTACCCATTGTGTAGGATGATCAGAGGTAAAGCAACGAAGGTAGATCTCTAAATATTTGTTGATAATCTCTGTCTAGCCATCCATTTGTAGATGATAAGTTGAACTCATTTTGAGTTGAGTTCCCTATAACTTAAATAATTCTTTCTATAAATGACTGGTAAAGTTTGGGTTAAGGTTGGACACGATGCAGGTGGGCATACCATGAATGGGAATATAGAATCAAGGAAAATTTGGGCAATGGTGGAGGTTGTGTAAGGATGGGAGACAGAAAAAAGTGAGCATACTTCAAAAGACGATCCACTACCACAAAAATAACAGATTTACCTCCAAAATTAGGTAACTCTTCAATTAAATCCATGGAAATATCATTCCAAACCTGGTCAGGAATGGGTAAGGATTGGAGAGTACCTGGAGAATACATTATTTTACCTTTCATCCATTGACAGGTATCACAAACCACCATAAAATTATGAATATCCCTTTTCATACCCTTCTAGAAAAAGTGCACTTAAGCCGCTCATATGTTTTGAGAAACCTTGAATGGCCTACATATGGGGCAGCATGTAGTTCCTTCATGAGAAGTTACTAAAGGGGAGATGTGTGGGAAACAACAAGATATTGGTGTTAATACAAATCATGGCCATCCCAAGTGTAGCGAGGGTATGAAGTGGAGTCGATGTGTAGGGAGGTAACCAATGTTTGCAATCCCGAATATTGAAGTACCTCCTACCATAAGGAATCGATCCACTGTGGAATGGGCAACAAAATAGTGCATAGCATACTGTGAGCCTCAAATTAGTGAGAGAGCATTGACCACAATGTTCTCCTTTCCCTTATTATAAGTGATATCATAATCATATCCCATGATCTTAGAAATCCATTTTTATTGTTTGAGGGTGGTAACCCATTGCTCCGTAAAGTATTTGAGATTTTTATGGTCAAATTTAATGGAGAAATGACACCCAATAAGATATGGTCACCAAAGGATTATCACATGCAGAATTACTGGCATTTTCTTAGCATAAGTGGATTTTCCTAGATTATGATTGAAGAGTGTTTTACTAGTAAAAGCCAAGGATCACCCTTCTTACATCAATACTACACCAATACCACAACCAAAAGCATCACTTTCAATGACAAAAGGTTTAGAAAAATCTGGCATGGCTAAGACTGGCATGGTGATCATAGCATGCTACAACTCTAGGAAATCCTATTCAGTGGATCTTGTTCAAGTAAAAGAGTCCTTTAACATGGAAGTTAGGGGAGTTACAATTTTATCGTAATTACAAATAAATTTGTTGTGATAACCTATAACCCTTAAAAATTCTCGAATATCTTTGAGAGTGCAAGATTTCAGTTATTCTTGAACCGCTTGGATCTTCTTGGGATCAACTTTGACACCATATTTGGTGATAATGTGTCCCAAATACTCCACTTCTATCAACCCAAAGGAACACTTGGACCGCTTAGCATAAAGTTGATGTTGTGCCAAAAACTGTAAAGTATGATCCACATGGACAAGATGCTCTTCCCATGTGCAGTTATAAACCAAAATGTCATCACAGAAAACTAGGATGAATTTTCGAAGGAATGGGTGAAATATGTTATTCATGAGGCTTTGAAATGTGGAAGGAGCATTAGTCAATCCAAATGGCATCACCAAAAACTCATAGTGACCTTCATGAGTACAAAAAGAATCTTGAGAATATCCTCATCCTTGAGCCTTATTTGATGGTACCCAAAGAGAAGGTCTAATTTGGAGAAGTACATAGTCCCATGCAGCTCATCCAATAATTTATCCACCATCAAAATAGGAAACTTATCCTTGATGGTGAGTTTATTGAGCTCATGGTAATCGATACACAACCGCTAGGACCCATTTTTCTTGCGTACTAATATGATTGGAGAAGAGTTAGGACTGTTACTTGGCCTAATGATGCTAGGTTTTAACAATTCCTATACTAACTTCTCAAGTTCTAACTAAAGAGCATGAGGATACTGGTACAGTTTGATGTTGGGCATTGTATTACTAGGTAACAATGCAATAACATGGTCATGGAAGCGACAAGGCAATAATTCTGATGGTTTAGCAAAAATAGAATTGTGCTTGGTCAAAATATGTTACAAATATGCGGAGACGAAATCCACCTCAAAAGTGTGAGGTTGGATTGCAAATATCTGAGCTATGGCTCCCCAACAATATTTTTTCAATAGCTTCTCCATATGGTTGGAACTGATAATTTGTGAAAGCCCTACTTTTGATCCATGAATAGTATAGGACTATCAATTATGTGAAAATTACATCTAGAGCTTGGTAAAGTTCCATGAGATGGTTTCCAATGTGCCCAACCATTGAGCTTCCAACACTATATGACATCCCTCTAATTGAAGAGCAAATATATCTTGTTTGAGCTCATATTCTCTAATTTTTACTTTAACATTATGAAATTTACCTTTGCAAGGTAAGGCCCCACCATTGGCTACCATAACCTCGAAGGAATTACATGTGTACGTAACAATTAGTTTGCTTGGCAATGCAGGGATCAATAAAGTTGTGAGTACTTCCAGAATCAATCAGTATGGTAAGACGTAGGCCTTTGAAAAACCCAGAACCTTCATGGTTTGGAGAGTAGTAATTCCAGCAAGAGCATGAACAAAAATTTTGGCTTGTGGTTCTTCCTGGATTTCTTTCTCAGTTTGGGATGGTTCCTCTACTGGTTCTCTATCATCATCACTTTGGTCGCTAGTTTTAGGATCATCAACATCTATGAGGAATAACGTTTGGGTGCACCTATGCCCGTGAACATACTTTTCATCATAATTGTAGCACAACCCTTGGGTGCATCACACATCCATTTCTTCAATAGTCAAACATTTGGGTGCAAAAGTTTTATGTTCATTATGATTTTGGAATCTAGGAAGGAAGGAAGGTCTAGCTTGTGGAAATTTAGATGTCCGCCTTTGAGCTGAAAATTTGGATTCGACCAAATGGGCCAAATTAATAGCCTGCATCATGGTTTATGGTTTAAACTTATTGATCTCAACTTGGATATCATACTTTAAACCACTAATGAAACAACTCATAAAGAACCCTTCATTCAATCCCCTAGTTTTGTTAGTCAATCTCTCAAATTTTGTTTGGTATTCTCAAACTATAGAAGTTTATTTCAACTTTATCAATGCTCCTATAAAGTCATCATACTCACTAGGGCTAAATCAAGTGAGTAATTGAGACTCAAAGTCTTCCCAAGAATGATAAGGAGTAGTGTTTTGCAACCATTGGTACCATTGTAAAGCTTTAGATTCCAAGTTGAAGGAAGCCATCTAAACCCGATAATATCTAGGGACATTGTGGAGTTTAAAAAATTGATCAACATGACACAACCACCCATCTATGTCCTTCCCATTGAACTTAGGAAATGCTAATCTAGGCATCTTAAACGTAGGATCACAGTCATAATGAAGTCTTTATCTCAATCAGATTGGTCAGTACGATACTCACACCTTCTTGGACCACCTTGCAATCTAGACTCAACATATGTAGATTATTCTTCCAAGCAGTTTTTGGAGGTATCGTAATCCTCTCTAAAGCCTTGAAGCTCTTCTCTTATGGATTTTTTTCTTGGGTCATGTTATCAATGGAGCTTTTAAGGTATTTCTATAATACGATGGTTTATTCTATCTCTTTTTGATGTCCATAAGTACCAGTAGCCATTTTGAAGAGTCTTGAACCACTTTCACTGAGTTACTAAAAATAGAAATGTGGTTATAGGAGTTACTATTTTTAGTAAGGAGTTTGAAAAAGTGATTGGGTATTATATATCAAACTCATCAGTTTGGAATAACGATAAAAATGAGCTATATATCTCAACACTAGTTTTGAACACCCCAAACTTTTTTATGATCTATTTTGATGAGTCTAATGGTGTGGTCGATTTTTGATTTGGAGATCTGATTTAAAAGTTGGGTACTGGATCAACTGTCTCAGACCTGTGCCTATTGTTTACTGACCACCTTGTCACTATCCTATATTTATCTCTATCATCTATATTGTACTTATTGATACTATTCACTTCATTAACCCCAAGATTTGTTGTACTGTGTAGTTACTAACACTGACGATTTTGTTTCTAACACTAACAACCTATAATTTTTTACTAGTATAGACGACTGTTACTACCACTATCGACATGACTATTACTGTCAGTGACCCAACTATTACTGCCATTGACCTGAATGGTACTGGAATATTTTTTCATAAACACTTGCAAAATAAATTTCCTAATTGGTGCATGCAAAAGTTTGTTCTTCGGTGATAGGGAAGTCCTTTGATGCTCATTTTTATGAGTCATAAATGCAGTTTTAGCAGAAGAGGAAGGTTTTATTTTTGTAGGTTGAATTTTTTGATAAAACTAGGGTACACTAGGCAGAGGAGTATGTAATACCCATAGGCCTTTTGTTATATCGTAGTGACAAACAATAGTGTTTGGACCAATATTTCAGGCCACTACCCAAGGAGGATTCCACACATACCCTTGAGAACACTATCTACCTCTCTTATAGTATGTGATGGTAGTCATCTGGGATGTTGTGTCTCCTAAGCTTCCTATTGGATAAAAATTTTTTTAAGCCTAAACGATCTCCTGATACACCCGAAGATGCATGGAAGATCAATTCTATGTGTGAGTTTTGTCTAAGGCCTGGGTATTGGTGCCTAACCACCCCTCACTTTACTAGATGCTCTATGGTCTATCTAGATTAGCCAACAACAATAGCTCCTTTGTGATATTTTAAAACCCTTAGCATAGGGTTTCTAGCCTACTCAACTAATGTAAAAAATGACTGTATTTTTTTTGCTTTTTCTGGTTTTTGCTGATTTTTTAAATAAAGGAAAACAAAAATAAAAAACACAAGAAAATTACACCTAACAGGCAGAAATGGGTGGGCAATAATTATCGTAGTCATAGTAGAACTCAGCCCTAGAAAGCACTTTGATACCACTTGTTAGGAATCTACTATTAAAATAAAGCTCACTCACACAAAATACTATAAAATAAATGAAATACATCAAATAATAGAATAACACTATGTAAGTAGTAATTGCAAAATTGAAACAATCTCACAAATAACTCAAAATCACAGGCTTCTTCGAGGGGGCAACCTCCTTCAATATTTCATTAAAATGCAAAAATGTACATTCATACATGACTCCATGTCTTTTAAAGAGAAACTTGAAATATTATCTACGAAGAAATAAAGAATCGGGTAAGAGTGGTGCAAGAACAAGCTTTAGTGATCAAATAAGTCAAATCCTTATTAGACAACATAAAGACTTAAGTCATGAAATCTAAATCCTACTTCAAATTCATTGTTGGATTGGAATATTTTCTTGACCAAACCTCCAATGTCATTAAACAAGCATAAAAGAAACATGATGTAAAAGAAATATATTTTGAAGTACTACAATAGTTATCAAAAATATTGGTAGAGAAGGTTAGAAAACTAGGGGTGTAATAAAATTTGTAGTCAAGCAATTTAAAGTGATTCTAAATATACAAAGGATATTACAAGAGTGTGAGAACACCCATAACGCTCTAAACGAACCCATATAATAAAAGGTGGAGCAAAGTCAATAATTAGTGGGTTTTGGGTTACCTAACATCTTTGATAGTCAAGGAGGATGCTTCTTCGATGAATAATTAGAAAGGATCTTCATCAAGAAGAAAAGTAAAACAAAAGTAGCACTTTACCTGACAAAGTCACTAAGCTAGAGTTATTGTTGAGCAATCTTAAAGAAACACGTCATCAAGAGGGGATTTTTAAAGCCAGTATGAAGACTTAGGAGTATAAATAGAGATGTTGACTATCCTATAATTACCAAGTGATGTAGACTCACAAGTATTATTGAGCCTTTTACCATGAGGGCCAGGAAGACCCACTAATTTTATAATTTTATAATGAGATAATTTTAATTTTGAAGACTTTGCACTCATAGATGAAAGTAGGATCTATGATCTCTTACCAATTGAGGCTGGCACCCTAACAAGTCAGCAAAATGTAATAGCTCATCGATTACCTTTAATTTTTTACCAAGGGCAGTGAAGGACAAGGTGTTAAAATTTTTTAGCCTAGAGAACATCATTATAGTCCCCTAAATTTTGAAGGATAATGAAAATTGACCATGGAAAGAGTGATCCATATGAAGGAGGTGATTGACTTAAATAAGGATGTGATCCATCAAAATATTCACTTCTTCCCACACTAGCAAATCATTATTGTGTAAATTAGGGAATATCTCCTTTCCATAATAACAAATTATCGTTTTTCGAGCCAAGCAAGACAAGGAAACACAACATTCAATGAAACTTCCATAAAGTAATATTTTATCACTATATGGCGCCCATAGGAGCTAGAATGCATTTTATGTAATATTTAGTAATGCATCATTTGCTAAAGATTTCCTTAAATTAGTCATTTTACTAGGACTAAAAAGTATTTACCTTCAACATCTCCTTAGGTTAATAATTTTCTATAAATATAAGCTAGAGGCTCCATAGAACACATCTTTGGCCATTTAAATAATTCATAACTATACTTTATGAATTCCTTATTGTACTATTAAACCAATTTTGGAATAATAGGAATATTGTGCATGATATTTGCTTTTCAAGTATGGCACTGTCCTTTTGATCTATGGAATACATAGTGATTATGGTACTACCCTTTAGATTTTTAGTAGTCTTTTCCCTTATATTATTGCATATTTTGTACGCACTGGAACGCATTGATATTATTTTATTCTCTTCATATGTGTTGAATAATCACACATTATTCCTATTATAATTACAACCTTATTTTATTTTCTTATATTTACTTTAAGTCTCTTGCACCCTACTCTTACAGATTTTACCTATTTACATTTAGCATAGAATTATATTAGTATGATTAGTGAGTGGGGAATTGGCTTAAATTCAAAGGTTAGAAAGGATATTTCTTCTCTTCTTCTAATTGTTGAAATGAAATTAAAATTGCAATTTAAAACCTTTTTACAGCTCAACAATTATAAAAAAATAAGAAATTATATTCTTAAAGGTTCAATGCACGTTTTTGTTCATTATACAATAAGAATCTAATTATCTTTATCTAGAATAAAATGCATTAAGATATATTTTTAAATATACATTATAATATACTTTGAGACTAAATAATTCTATCAAAAATAAAAATACTCCTCTCTATTTATGATGTTTTCCAATATCATGTTAAAATGATTTTCTTTGCTATAACGAAGAAGACCTTTTATAAAGAAACTGAATATGGAGACGCAATCCCAGGGAAAGTTAGCGAGGCTACTCATCCTTCTGCTGCCGCTCTTCACATCTTAGTTCTCAGCCATATCACCAACTCTGTGGCCACCCTGTAGTGGACAACTCTACCAAGGCTGCTGGGATGCTTTATATCTGAGGTAGTGAAGGTGCTGGATGAAGCTCACGGCCACCTCAAAACTATCTTCAAGGATATGGATGAGTCTCCAAGCCCAACGAAGGAAAGTGAGCTACACGTATCTAGCGGGACGTCCCCTAGGGATTGCCCCAGATCCTCCTTTTTGTTCAATTCTGGATATCCCCGTTTGGATGTTTGTTTCTGTGTAAGGTCCGCTCCCTCTTGTGGGTCACCCTTTGTTTTGGATGTTGGGTTTACGGATCTGTTGATTTTTTTTTTTGTTGTAACAAGGTTTTGGGCTCCTTTCAAAACCCACTTTAAATGTAAATATATTTAATCCACCAAAAAAAATGTTTTTTATAAAATAAAAAATAAAAAAATCAAGAATGTGTGAGAACTTAAATCATTAACAAATAAATAGTTAATTTCGTTGAAAAAATTAATGACACAACCTTTATGGAATCTTTATGGAATTAGGAAACAGCTAGAAGCAAATCATGTAGACTACATATAAAAAGAAACACTAAGGTACAAA
Organism: Wollemia nobilis; assembly: GCA_028583015.1. Classification (NCBI taxonomy): domain Eukaryota; kingdom Viridiplantae; phylum Streptophyta; class Pinopsida; order Araucariales; family Araucariaceae; genus Wollemia; species Wollemia nobilis. The sequence goes on from JAQPPZ010003077.1 coordinate 24,553,933, forward strand.
TGAAAGTATAATATTTGAGCTTGCATGTGCATTATATCCAATTTTATATCTATGAAATAAAGATGAAATAGTAAACAATTGATGTGACAAAGGTTGTCACAACTAAGATTAATTTAAAAAATAAAATTGGTTACAGGGGTTGAAATGATCCCACCTAGCTAAGCAAGATTCTAACTTGGATATCCTCATTGAAAATCAAGGAAATTACCTGGTTGAACTAATACCATTTGATCTAAGTCTAAAATTTATAATAAACATGTCTATTATTAAATTCTTATAATAATATTTTAAAATTAATTGATTAGAGGAAAAAACAAGTGTTTATATTTACAACCATATTTTTGTCATCTTATACTGTATAAAATGTCAATAAAATATCTTATTAAATAAGACTAACAAAAGTTATTTATAAGATTAAAATAATTAAAAACCATAAATCAAAAGAAAAAATAATATATTTTAAAATTAAATTTTTATAGCACACATTGTTTAATCATAGTAATCACTGATACTATTGTTTTATTTTATTTTTTCATAATTTATAATTACATTGAAAAAGGATAAAATTGATCTTACCGTAATATTTGATGTTGAATGGATAAAACTATCAAGTGCCTCTGGATACTTCAAATACCTCTTTATAATCATCTGCATGCTGCAAAAGATTATACAAAAGTAAATGTCATACTATCCGAAAAATAACATATTCAAAGGATATAAATGTTCTCTTATAAGTATTTTAAAACATCTTTAAAAAGTTGGATATAGCTACATCCTATATCTTTTCCCAAAAAAATAACTTAATTATAAAATTCAAACTCAAAAAAATTAGTTGAACATTATAAGGGTAGTCAAGTTAATTTTTTATTAAGCATTGTCTTGAAAGGAAGCATCACAATGGAGATGATATTTTTGATTGGAATACTATAGAAGTCAAAGTTATTCTTATAATTATACTATTGTTATCACCCAAACAAATAGTAAAGAAATACTTAAAACTACTCATAGATAGTTAAAAGGATAAATATTTCTAAAATTACTATGAACTTGTTTTAAATTATTATTCATAATTTGTTCTTCATTCATGAATTATTATAGTATATAAACAAACATTAATAAGGAGGATTTTATCTTCAAATTAGCAAAGAATTACCATGGTTTTCATATAGGTATAAAATAAAATTCTTCCAGCTAAGATTTTTAAGTGTTATAATATACTTCTAAGGTAAATTAAAGGTTTTTAATATTTTATTTATAATTATTAGGTGGGAACATGAAAAAATAATATCTTGAAAAACATAAAGGAAAATAAATATGTGAGAGTAAAATTAGTTCATAAAATACTTATTTATAGAAAATATATGTGCATAGTTGTGAGGGATAATAAAAAACATTATCTATAGAAAAAATATAATCTTCAAAACATAGTCCTCTTTATTATAAATAAATAAAAAAGAAGGATAAAATAAAAAAGTAAATCAAATTGACCTTTCCTCCAAACTTCTCATATGTTCCACAAGACACAATCTCGACAAGTTGCTACCATCTTGTAGATTAGCAACTTCTACCTAGGTAAGCAAGAATATAAAATACGAACAATTTACATTTTTGAATTGTATGGAAGTGTGTATAAATACTATAAAAAATTAAAGGGATTGATGCATCATTCATAAGGAGTGTCATATCAACCCATATCAACTACATTAGAGTTGTGATGAAAATAAAAAAGCAAAGCTTCTATAGGAGAGGTTATGGCAAGATTTGAACCAGTGACCTCTTATAGGATTTGGACCACTAAGTGAAGGCCCTCACATTAACCTTTGAAATGGTAAGGGTATAAAAAAAATAATAGTGTCATGATGACCCAAACAACTCCAAGAGGCTATATGCAAAGGAAATTAAGAGATTAAAACCCTCAACCTCCACCCACTAACTTGGTACCAAAACATCCACTCTAAGTATTGTATATTTTATTGAAAAGGTAATGGTATACACCATCCAATAATTAGTATCTATTATTACCATAGAAAATAAAATCTAACACAAAGAATCTAACTTGTGATACTAAATTCATGTACCTAAAGGTAAGTATGTTTTCAATGCTTCTCAAACCAGCATTGGGGTAGAGGAGGAAATTGTTTCCCTAAAGTTTGTTGTCCTCCCCCTGCAATATGATGCATGCATTTGTATCTATATATGGTCATTCAAATAGATTAACAACAAAATATATTGTAGTTGATTTTGATCTCAAAAATTTAAGTTTAATATCATTAATTAAAAACACTGGATATCATGCTTCATGTACCCAAAAGATGCTTTTTTAATTGAGACCCTTAAGTTTTTATATAAATTTCAAAAATCTTCTATACTGGCGCTTGTGGTGAATGCTAGGGTTTTGAAGTTACGAGAAGAAGATGCTAGGGTTTTGAGTATCATTATGGTCCCCAACTTTGGCGGACCAATGCACAACATTGGCATCGCAGAAGAGAATGCATGTGATAATGGATTCTCTCATTCAACTGTGCAGGTTTATGCTGAGAATGGTCCACAGGTAACCTTCATTCTCTTGATATATTTTTTTTCTTTGCCTCAAGTTGGTTTTGCATGTCACAATTTAGAATCTCTCACCCTTGTCGGGTATTTCATTGGATGCATCCTTAATGAGTCTTCCCTTAGGGCCTGGGTTAACACATCTTGGACTCTTCATGGAGTCAAGCTAACGATGGTTCAAAATTTTACAAAGGAATTTTTTCTATTTTGCTTTACGGAAACAACCCATGCTAAGGTGATTTACGAACATGGTCCCTGGTACATGAGAAGCCCTCTACTTGTTTTTTCTCCTTGGACCAGTAATTTTTTTTTTCCAAGTAAAGACCTACCAAACTCTTGTGTGGGTGGAATTCCCAAGACTCCATCTACCTTTGTGGACCTTTCTCAATCGCATAGCATCCCCTCTTCGGCATGTCATTTTGGTGGAGGCAGATAAATTTTTCCATGCACACCCTAAAAAATGTGTTTGCGTTGAGATTGATGTTTCTCGAGATCTCAAGGAGTCTATTGACATACAAGTTGACGATATTGTGTTATTCCAATGGGTCCTCTACATTAATTTTCCCAACACTTATTTTTGATGCCAATCCTCAGCACACAAGATCAAATACCGTCCCTTGATGCTCCACAATAGGGACAAACAAAGCCCCACCACACGAGTGCACCCACTCCTCAACCTCAGGAGGATGGTTGGACGATTGTGGTAGGGCATAAAAATACACATTTGGATGCTTCTAAGGGTACACAATCCAAGTTGGCACATTTCTCACATCCGGTAAAAAAGGATATGAAACAAAAAAATTTGATCCTACAACTGAAACTACCAATAATGAGGCTCGTCAGTCTCAACAAAGGGTTACAGTAGTGCTTGCTTCATTGTTCTCCATTACATTTCCCCCAGCTAATGTCAAGCACTCCCACAGCCCGAAAAGGAGATTTGCAAAAAAATGTGTTGCTCCAGAGAAGCGACTTCATATGACCAATGTTTAGTTGGGTAAAAACTACAGTGTGTTAGAGTATCTTAACGATGGTGAGGATATGTCATTGGATGCAGAGCCATCATCGATGGAATTGATAGTTCCTCCGAAGGAAAAAAAAATCTAAATTTTTATCTCCTTCTGTGAGAGTTCAACGTTCTCATAGTCCTCGACAAAGAAAGAAAATGAAGATACTTTAATTGAAAAATGGTTTCACCCATTTGACCCAAAAGTTCCAATAATTTTCCGTTGGAAAGACGTAAAGCTACCTAAAGCTACCTGGTACCTAGAGTTACAATTTTACAGTCTAGAGTTTTTAGTTTATTTTGCTATACCTAATTATTTTGTGTATTCACCCTTTTAGGGGTTGATTTCATTCTGTAAGGGGTGTTGAATAACTATAATTTATTTGCTTGGATCCCGCTCTATTGATGAGGATATTTTTTTGGCTAATGATTTTAGCCACATGGCATATGGCGTGTTTATCCGCATCTTTTTTGTTTGTAAAAATATATTTTGTTCTTTAATATAATGTTTTTTACATAAAAAAAATCTTCTATATTTTTTCTAATTATTTATGGTTGACCCTATACAACTAATATATAAAATAAGAACATTAATTAATCCTCATTTGCCAGAGCTCCACAAAATTCAGGAAATCCTACAAATAAATCTTCTCTAAAATCTAAACTTTGAGCACTTTGTAATGCACTTGATTCTTCCTAGAAACCTTTCAATATAGAGGGATGATTTATCAATACCCAATAATATCTTCAATATTTTGGATGCCAAACACTCAGTATTTTCATCATCAACACTCTCTTTATGAGCAAAAAAAACCTTAAAGAAGGAAGGAAGTTGACCTTTAACAAAAACCTTAAACGATAAATTAAAGTTTTCGAAAAACCTTAAAACATTTAATTCAAGTTCTTTCATCATAGTTTTATACAAGAAAGACCACTTTTCATGGAACCTAATATCATATGTACAAACGAATAGATTACCCATATAAGTGAAAAGAAAATAAATAAAGCATGTTTTAAAAATCACTCCTTTGAAAAATATTTACAACTTAGTCATAAATCAAACTCTTGACAAAAGCTATAAATTTTAAAAACCTTAAAAAAATAATGTCAATTCAAAATATCCACTTTGCAATCAATCCACTATAAAATATAAATTGTCTAAGATCGGTGCTATAAGAAATTAAAGAAAACAGCTTTTAGATTAAGAAATGGTAATTGAAACGTACTTTGATAACTTTTATAGTTTTGTAATATATTTGAGAACAAATGGAATCAAATACATTACCTAGGAAAGCACATAAATATATACAACATAGAGAATCTATAGTGCAAAGCACAATAAGGTGCTTTTAGACACCAATAATCTCTCAGTAATTGAGTAAAATAATCTTGAATAGATAAAAACAGTTGGATGAGTGGCAGTTGGATGAGTGGGGTTATAAGTGCCACCATAAAGTACAATTTAATTATTTTAAAAATATAAAATATTACTTCACTTGGGAGGGCTGAGTAGTGCAAAATTTGCATCAAATGCGAACAAAAATTTGTAGTGCAGTGTTACAGCGAAGGCGACTAGTAGTGCTAGGGTTGAGCAATGTTAGGGTTGACAATGAACAACAGTGCAATGAAGGTGAACAACAATGCTAGGGCAGAGTAGTATTAATGTTGAGCAGTGTAAAATTTGCAGTGAAGGCGAACAAAAATTTGTAGTGCAGTGTTAGGGCTAAGCAATGTAAAATTTACAGTGAAAGCAAACAGTGAAGGTAAATAGCAATGTTAGGATTGAGCAGTGCAAAATTTTTAGTGTAGCGAAGGAGAATGACAAAGATGAACAACAGTGCTAGGGTTGACCAGTGCTAGGGTTGACAGTGAAAAACAGTGCAACGAAGGTGAATAGTGAAGGTAAACAACAATGCTAGGGTTGCACAGTGTTAGGGCTGAGCAGTGCAAACAATACTTGAACAAGGTCAGGGCTAATATACCATATATCACAATGGACCCTAACAAAATGGGTGAAGAGGACAGGGTGGTAATACCAGGGAATATGATGGAGTGCAGGTGCAGGGAGTCTTGGCAAGTTGAAGGATGGATAGAAAGTTGGCAGGGTTCAAGATGGTGGTGAGCTCGACGGTAAGGAGGTCAGGGTGACCTTCGAGGGGGTAGTTTTGGAGAAAGCAAAAAAATATATGTTTGAAGGTTTTGGAGTATCCAGTGTTCCTAGGAGTGGGTCCCCAAGGCTCGGCTACTCTTTTGATCTAAGCGAGTCCTCTTTTGTCATGGTTACTACTAGAGGTTTTTGTCCTCATTTTTCAAATCCTCTTTTTGACCTTTCTTCAGTTAGTAATATTTTTGTTATTTTGGATGGAGTGTTGGCTGCAACCATGGAGGAAGGTTCTTGGAATCTGATCGGTAAGTTTCAAGGTAGTAGACTTAGATGCTATTTGGTGTCGGGCATCTCTAAAGTGGAATCCTTGGGGCTCACTTGATATTTTTGCATTGTCCAATACTTTCTTCCTCATCAAGTTAAACTGTGAGGACTCTAAACGCATCTTAGCAAGGGATCCATGGTTCTTTGGTAGAAGAGGGCTCTTTTTCGGTAAATGGCAAGACTCAAAAGGTGAATCTAACCCCTCTCTGGGTGAGACACCCGAATTTACCCTTTCATATTTGGCACGAAGACATTCTAAGGGGCATAGCCAAAGCTATTGGAGAATTGATTTTAATTTATTTAGCTACCAAATCAAAAACCAAGATGATTTTCTAGGATGTATGTTATGGTTGACCCAGAGGCTAAGCTACCAGATCATATAGAACTTATTTCCAGTCAAGGTCCTTGGCATCAGCCAATCATTTATGAAAATAGACCCACTAAATGTTCTTCTTGCAAGAAATTTGGCCACCCTTCAGGGTTTTTCCTGTGCAAAGCTCCAAGAGGTGGAAATCTAAGGAAAAATTGGACCAAAAATCTAGTTGATTTGAGTCAAGATCAAGCGGTCCCTGAGGAGAGAGCTCAACCTGAACCCTTAGTGCCAGATGAACCAAAGATGGGTGAAAGGATTGTGGATCATATTCCTTCTATGGAGGTTAATGAGATAGGTACAACGGTTATCCAGGCAATTGAACAAGGCCCTAGCAGGAATCTTGATCAAGTAAATCAAGAAGACCTGGTCACAAAAATTCATTTCTTCATATTTTTTGCAAAACTCCCATCAGTGCCTAACTTTTTAGGAGCCATTTTTAGAGGAAATTAGATCCCCTTAGAAGTCCACTGAAGTTACAACACCTAGGTAGAAGTCTCCAACATTTCTTGAGCTGAAATGTTCTTCGTGCTTTGGTGAGGGTTCTTCAGGAGCATCCAAATGTAGACCCAAGACTAGAAGCACTCAAAAAGGTCAAATGGATGTCGGTGTAAACCGAAAAGTAGGCAAACCCTCTAATAAAGTCGTTAGAAATCGATAGGTAAAATCATATATTACGAATGAAATTCAATTCCAATTGATATTCGAAAAAGAGGACAACAAAAGAAAACAGCTTAAGATGGAAACTTTTTGTCAATCACCCCAATCTCTATATGGGGGAAAATATACTAAATATTGTAAATGAAAATACTTTCATGGAATATAAGAGGCCTAAATGGGCCTGTGAAGAAGAGAGTTTTGGTGTCTTTTAGAAAATAGGTGAGACCGAACATTATTCTTATTCATGAGATAAATATGGATAGACATAATTTAGAGGTAACAAAATATTTAATCTGGAAGGAAGCTGGTTTTATGGTAAATTCTGCAAATGGAGCTTTTGGGGGCCTCCTTTGCTTATGGGACCTGACTAAGTTAGATGGGTCAGTTTTGTTGATATCTAATAGGGTGATTAATATCCTTTTTTGTTGTAAGGAGTCAGGATTCAGATGGATTACATCTAATATTTATGCCCCTAACTCGGGCCCCGACAGGGCAATCCTTTGGGACTCTTTGAGCTCAATGAGGGAGGTGTTTAGAGGTGAAGCTTGGGTTTTAGAAGGATACTTCAATACTCCTCTATACTCGTATGATAAAAATTATGGTTCTAAAACATACATGAGGAGCATGAAATAGTTTACCTCCATCAATAATCAAGAGCTTATGGACGTGAATCTGAAAGGGTCCAAGTATACTTGGAGTAACAAGTGGTTAGGGAGTTAGAATATTCAAATCAAGTTGGACATAGTGTTAATATCGAAGGAATGTATTCTCTTTTTTAGAGATGTTATCCTCTGTTCTTTACCCAAAATAGGCTCAGACCAAAAGCCTTTAATTTTGGAGAAAATTCAAAATCAAAGTTTCTTTCCTAGACCATTCAAATTTGATTCTATGTGGTTCAACATCCAGATCTGGAATCAAGAATTAAGGAATGGTGGTCACGTGCTTTCTCAGACCCACTAATATATCAAGTGGTATCCAAGCTGAGATATGTTAAGGCCAACCTTAAAATGTAGAACAAATATATTTTTGGTGATTTATTTAGGAGGAGAAAATAAATTTTTGACCCACTTTAGGAGTTTGAAAATACTTTTGAGTTTGGAAAAGTGACTAAAAGAGATAGACTTAAATAAAAAAGAGTTATTATCAAGGTTTCACAACTCCCTGGCTGAAGAAAAAAAAAATTGGTGCCAAAATTCTAGATACTTCTGGCTTCAGGAAGGTGACAGGAATACAAAGTTTTTTCATACTTCACCTTGAGGTACAGGAGTAACAATATAATCTAAGTAATCCTAAAATACAATGGATCTATTTCTAAGGACATTGAAGAAATTAGGGATGATGCAGTTGCATACTTCAATACCCTCCTATGTTTAAGAGAAGCTAGGGACATTCAAGCAGAGGATAAGCTCTTGAAAAATATTTTTGTTCTTGTTTTAGAAGAAATAAATTTTGGGTTGGATGCTCCTATAGTTATGATGAAATAAGGACTGTGATATTCTCCATGGAAGGGCTTAAGGCCCCGAGAATGGGCGGTTTCCCTCCAATATTTTTTCAAAAATTTTGGCACATAGTGGGGAAAGACGTTTGTGAAGTGTTGAGGTAAATCCAGTCGTTGAAGGTAATTTCGCTGGACATCAACTCTACCTTCCTTGTACTCATTCCCAAGATAAAGGGAGCTAAGGAATTCAAAGACTTTAGACCAATTATTTTTTGTAATACGTTGTTCAAAATTCTTACAAAATCCTTACCAAATAGATTGAAAGTCCTTCTTCCGAAGATAATCAATCTTTCTCAAAGCGGTTTTGTCGCAGGCAGATAAATTTTTGACGATATTATCACAGTGCATGAACTCATTCACTCAGTTGATAGGAGTGGCAGGCCAGGCACCTTACTAAAACTTGACATGGATAACGCATATGATAGGGTCTCACGGGACTTCTTACTTCAAGTCCTATCCAAGTTAGGATTTAGTCCAAGCTAGATAAAATTTATTAAGTCTTGTATTTCCTCTGCAAAATTTCTAATTATAATTAACAAATCATCGGTGGGCTACTTTCTTTGGTGCAGGGGCCACCGACAAGGGGACCCTTTATCCCTATATCTGTTCATTTTGTTGGCAAAATCCTTGGGAAGAGCTCTCAAAGCCGATCGAACTTTAATAGGTATTAATACACTAATCAATATAGACTCAATTTCTCACCATCAGTTTTTTGATGATACTTTGTTGTCTTTCTTGGCCTCGATCCCCCAAGCTAGAGCTATGAAAACCATCATCTCGAATTTTGAGAAAGCAACAGGGCAAAAAGTGAATCTCAGGAAAAGCAAAAAAATATTTAACAATCCTCTAACAAGGCAGAGTAAAATTGTTGAATTTTGGGTCGTGAGATAGATTCCCTTCCTTCTATGTACCTGGGATTGCTGATGTTTAAGGGTGGAGTTAAAGCTTCTCTTTGGGTGTCAATTATGAAAAGAGTTCATAGGAAACTCACTAGATGGAAGGAGGCATTCTTGAGTCAAGTTGGTAAAGCTATGTTGGTAAAATCCATTTTTCAGGGCATACCAGTCTATTTCCTTTCCCTCTTTCAGCTGGAAGGAAAAATCCTTCCAAAACTTGAGAAAATTCAATGTTTATTTCTCTGGTTTGGATCACAAGATAAGAAGAAATTCTCTTGGGACCAAGTTTGCAGCAAGAAAGAGCGAGGAGGTTTAGGGCTGAGAAGAATGAAAATTATGAATCAAGCACTTCTTGCCAAACAAGGATGGAGATTAGCACAAAATGAAAATGTGAATTGGGTTCAATTTTGAAAGCCAAATATTTAAACAATGATGATATCATCCTATCTGACCCCAATCCATCATAGGGCTCTGTGTTTTGGAGATGCATTGTCAAAATTCATACGAATATCCTGCTAGGGGGACATTGGGTTCTAGGAAATGTCTAGAATATAATTTCTAGAATAATAAATGGGCGGCTAAGAGGCCCCTAAAATTCTATCCAAATTTCATGCAGTCTGAGCCTATTTTGAGATAAATATTTGGGTCAAAGGTCAGTGATTCTATTGAGGTGGTGGATGGTAAAAAGTGCTAGAATCCCCTTGAGTTCCTGGTCTGTTGTCGGAGAAATATGTTGCCTATAAAGCCCTTCACAACCTTTTTAAGTGGATAATTTTATATTTTGATAATAAGTAGGATAATATGATCTCGAGTGTTGAGAATTATGGTTATTTCTCTGTTAAATCAGCTTATGCCTTGTTAGATCCTCATGATGAGCCCTGCTTTCCTGTTCGAGATGTGTGGCAAAAATATATTTACACCAAAAGTTAATATTTTCTTTTGGCTAGCGCTTCAAGGAAAGTGTTTGACCCAAGACAATCTTCAAAAAATATGTTTACTTATCCCTAATAGGTGCTTTTTGTGTGGTATGGCGATAGAAACTCCTGAGCACCTCTTCTCCACGTGCACTTTTTCATGGGTGGTGTTTTTCATGTTGCCGAGCTATGTGGGTCTAGATTGGGTCTTTCCTAGAGAGTTTACCACTTTTATGGATCAGTGGAATTCCTCTTTCCTCTCAACTCACCTCCGATCCTTTTGTTCCTTTTCTCTACTGCATTTTTGGTGGTGCATCTGGAAAGAAAGAAATCCTAGAGCCTTCAAGAACAATTCCCACACTACGAAGTTAGTGTTTCTAAGAGATGTAGTTGTTACTGTTGAGAATGTGGACCTCTTTTCTTTGGACAAGGGCTCTCTCAGTAAGGAATTAGAGCTTGAAAAGATTTTGGAATTTAAGTCTCCTCTGCCAGTGTCTCCTAGGACTCACCAGTCTTTTAGGGTAGATACAATTTGGGAACCTCCCTCCTCCCCCCCGATTGGGTGAAAATAAACTTTTATGGAGCATCTAAAGGAAATCTAGATCCGACAAGAGCAGGGGGAGTTTTCAGGGACTCCAATGGTTGAATTTTGCTAGCTTTCATTGAAAATCTTGGAAGCCAAACTAGCCACGTGGCAAAATCCAAAGCACTTTTCCAAGGTATTTTGCAGCTGGATTATTTGGATTGTAGGAAGATTATTATCAAATGAGATTCTCTTAAAAGAGAATCATCTTCCAACCTGAACTATTTCAAATTTGATAGAAGTTCATAGGATTACTTGAACTATGGAAGCTATCCAATTCAATCATGTATTTAGGGAAGGTAACAAGTTTGCAGACTTCCTGGCTAATTTGGGATTATCTCAGGACAGCCTATCAATTTGGTCGGATAACTTCCTGGAGGGATTAAATCAATTAGACAATGAAGGAGGAAGAAGATAATATGCCTTCCTTGAGTGGGTAGTTTGGTTATTGTTCTCCCCTATGAGGGTTGTTGGTATATTTTGCTTTCTTGGGTGGTGGTTGTAGCTATGTTCCTTTTACTCCCTTTGTTTTTAGTTTGGATTTTGTTGTTTTCAGGATCCTAGGTTCTCTCGGTGGCCTGCGTTACTCTTTGTCTAGTTAGATTTGTTGGATCCATTTTGTAAAATGTTTGGGGTCCCTTTCAAAACCCCTTCATCCATCTAATCAAAAATAAAATAAGTGCCACCATAATACAATATAAGTTTAACATAGATCATGTATACCATCCACTATAGTTGTATGAGTGGGGTTATAAGTGCCACCATAATACAATATAAGTTCAACATAGATCATGTATACCATCCACTAACTAACAACCCATAAGGTGAACATAGTCCTATACAACAAATACCCTCAACCAGGATATAGTAGAGTAATGTAAATATTAACCATATATCAATAGTCATTACCATTATCTAATTGAAAGGCATACCATCATTGTTCATTTCAACCTTCTTATCATCAACAATGTGTATCTCATTTCAAGTTTTACCTCTTATTTTAAACATTTTATATTTTGAACTATACATAATCCTTCAAATGCTAATCAAGGACTAATGCCAGATATTTTAGAATAAATGTATTCCCTCGAATACTAACTGAGGAATAATGTAAGATATTTTGCATGTATGCTAGAATGAATGGGAATAACTAGTCATATATAATAATCCCACATCACCTTTGATTTAATTTAACTATGGCAAGTGTCTTCTAGATATGTTGTAATTACTTGTATTAAATAAAATTATATATGTTCCTTTTATTAATGGATTTTAGTTGGTCGTAAAGGGATTTCACAAACTTTTAAGGCTTATTTAAAACATGTTCTTATTCAATTTTTCAAATGGGAATGTTATGAACTAATATCCAAATGTTAGAAAACATTAATTTTTTATCATTACTAAATTACATTATTTTTCTTTTCATTAAAAATGTTTTTTAGCAAATTACTCCTTTATTATTCATGTTAACTAATATTATTTCCATTAAAACTATTGTGATATTATTCAAAAATATAACTAATCAATGAAAGTTAGACTAATCAATGGAATCCTTGAGCCCCTTTCACATTTGAAGTTCCAAAAATGCCACCATTGACGTGGGGAGTGACAAAAAAAGAGGATATTTTCCTTCAGTGATCAAAGAAGGAAAGAGGTTGATGATGAGATCGCCAATGGCTCTCTCTTCCAACCCCTACCAGATCAGTTCAAAGAAGAAATCAAGAGAACCAAACCCACCTCACACCAAGGAAGAGGTGGGAAAATAACCAACTCCAAGAACCTTAAATGAATATCCTCTCATGGAATGTGAGAGGGCTTAATGGCCCAACCAAGCAAAGGCTTGTCGCTAACATGAGAAAGGAAATCAGACCCACCATATTAATCATGCAAGAAACAAAATTGGAAGAAAGCAACTCCAAAAAAGCAAGCAAAACTCATCTGGAAGGATGCAGAGTTTATTGCCAACCCAACCCAAGGAGCATCAGGGGGTCTCCTTTGCCTTTGGAATCCCTCACAGGTGGAAGGAAGGATTTTATCTATTTCTGATAGATTTGTGAACATCATTTTCTACTGTAAAGACACAAGGTTGAGTTGGGTTCTTTCAAATATTTATGCTCCCAACTCCCCCCTTGGGAGAACCAACCTTTGGAACACTCTCAGCCAAATGAGAAATATTTTTTCTAACCAACCTTGGATTTTGGCTAGGGACTTTAACTCACCTCTCTACCCTACTGATAAGAGAGGGGGTACATCCATATCTCCAAGAAATTATGAATAATTCAATGATTTTATCGACTCCAATGAGCTTATGGACATTCACCTCAAAGGATTTAGGTACACCTGGAGCAACAGAAGGATTGGAACCATGAGCATCCAATTGAGGCTCGATAGATTTCTCATTTTTCACAAATTCAACCCCTTGTTTGGAGATGTCACCCTCGATGCTCTACCCAAAATTGGGTCAGACCATAACCCCCTAGTCTTTGAAGGGATCCGTCAATCCTCCTTAAAAACCCCCTTCCGCTTTGAAGCTATGTGGATTCAACGCCTTTATTTGAGGGATCATATATATAAATGGTGGAGCCTCCCTCATCAAGGAAATCCAGTTTATCAAGTTACCAACAAACTCAAGGTCATTAAATCCAATATCAAAATCTAGAATAAGAAAATTTTTGGTAACATTTTCAAAAATAAACATGCAATGAAAGAAATACTTCAACTGATTGAGAACCAAATCCAGCAAGGGCACATTGACACCAATACCAAGGATAAGAAAAGAATTTTATTGTCAGAATATCACAACATCTTGATAAGGGAAGAGACTGTTTGGAGGTATAAGTCTAGGGTTCAATGGCTAAAGTAAGGTGATTCCAACACAAAGTTTTTTACATGTATCCACATGTAGACACTAAAATCACGTCAATCGAATAAGAATGCGATGATGCCACTCTTATCAACACCATATGGCCCCATTGGGTAACCCTCAGGGGTTAATTAGGGGTCCTAACCACTTTTGGGAAGGTTTACCCCACTTTTGGGAAGTTTTGGGCCATGTAGCCATGGTCGTCCCACCCCAGGACGACCATAGTTCATGGTTGTCCCACCCAGGGACGACCACAAGCAATCGTCCCTGGGTGGGACGTCCATGGTCTAGACCCCTCAAAAATTCAAGGGTGGTATAAATGGCAATAAAATTCTAATTTATCACATCCAATGACTTATGATAGATTGGGAGCCTGTCTAGGCCATCACAACCTGTAAATTGGAGGCCTCTTCCATCCAAAGCATGGCAAAGATTTTTACAAGTGGTGGCACCTGCCTTGTATGCCCTAACTTGCCCCTTTGGCCATATGGTCCTCTTGGGCTACAAACTGGAGTGATTCCATTCAATTTTGGAGAGAGGTCTTTGCAAGTATTCGCCATGAAGTACTGCCAAGATTTGCTCTCACCTTTTGCCATCGTATTTGTCCTTGGAAACTTCATCAATCAAAGGCATTTTCAAGGCATCCCCAAATATACACATCCCTTCCAAAACCCATCCATTCCTGTGAATCAAATCACCAAATTTGATGATAACACCCCTAGGAGTATTCTAGACCAGATCCTAGAGGAATTGGTGGTAAAAACCACCATGTTTTGTGATCTTACCCACCGAGGATGGTTAATAGTCCCAATTGACTCATCCAGGGACGACCATGAATTGGCATATAGTTTTGAATTAATTTTAGTGTAGATCATTTTTAGAGAAGTTTATATGCATCAAACTTGAATTTGGTAAAGTTTGGAGCAGTTTTGGATCTTTAATTAGGATTTTTGTGATGACAGACCCAAATGTCCCACCCAGGGATGGCCACAAATTCTACTCATAATTTTATTTTAATTTCTACATAGATCTGGCGGCTTTCAGTGCGGACATCACAGAATACTATGGTGGCCATAAAAGCTAGACAGCCTACCCGGATTCATGGTGGCTACCGATTCCACCATGTTAAAAAAAATGTTCTGCACAAATTATTCCAAAAGTAGATAATATACATCATGCTAAGTTTTGGTATCATTTGGAGTAGTTTTGCATTCTCTATTGCAATATTTATATCCTATGTTTCATGCATTTCATTTATTTTATCTTAATCCACACATGCTATTAACCTATTTCAATTTCTTGTGTGTAGGTATAAGTATTCTAGCGCATGAGGAAAGAGCTAAAAATTTGAAGATGGATAGCTCATCACAGCAGTAACAAAAATCCACGATTCAATCGTGAGTGCAAAGAAAACATTGAAAGCGCACCATAAGTTTATGAAATGATTGGATTGTATCAATGGATAGCCCTCAAGGGGATATTTGTAACCATGTATTTGACAAATTAATAAATATAATGAGAACCCTCCATTTCTTTCACATATTTATCATTTATTGCTTACTTTATTGTCGCTTTTGAATGCTTGAATTGAACAATAGATGCATTTCAATTTCCTTTGCTAGCTTCGCCAAATTTTTCCACACTACACCACGCTTAGGCATCGTAGCTCCAATAGTATCAGGAAGTTGACCAGAGGGTATGGTTCTTCCACTTCTAATATCCATGAGATCAAGCACGAGGTGGAAAACCATTTCTAGTCCTTCCTTGAAGCACACCACCCAAGCTCTGACTCTGCCCACCAAACCCTCATCCACCACATCCCCAACCGTATCTCGCAGGATTTTAACCAGTACCTCCTCCATCATGTATCTTATGATAAAATTCAATTCGTCTTGTTCTCCATGCCACCGAACAAAGGTTCGAGTCTCAATGGGTTCCCCCACTTTTTCAAACCTTTTGGAAAATCATTTGGCTTGATATCTGCTCTACCATCTGCTTCATCCAAAGATCCAGAATTGTTCCCATAAATGTTAATTCAACCTTCCTGGACCTTATTTCCAAACAAGTGAATTGCATATCCCTTTTCGAGTACCGACCCATAATCCTATGCAATGTACTCTATAAAATATTGACCAAAGCCATATCCACTAGAATGAGGGAAGCCCTCCCCCTTATCATCAATCCCTACCAAGGAAGGAATATCACTGATGGTGTCATCACCATCCATGAGGTGATACACTCCATTTATAAAAGCAAGAAAACCATATTTCTCCTCAAACTCGACATGAATAAGGCTTTTGACCGTGTTTCATGGGACTTTTTTCTCACGGTCCTACTCAATCTTGGGTTCCATCCACAGTGGGTTCATTAGAGCTTGCATATCCTTAGCTTGGTTTCTCGATCATCATTAGTGGATCTGCATTAGGATACTTTAGAAGTAGCAAAGGGATCAAATAGGGAGACCCCCTATCACCATGCCTATTCATCATTATAGTTGAGGCCCTGGTAAGAACTCTCAAAATTGCTCATGCTAGTGGGGCTATCTCTAGAATCAAACCTGCTTTCCATCTCGAACCGGTCACCCACCAACAATTCGTTGATGATACTATTCTTGCTACCTTGGCCTCGATGACAAAAAATAAAACCATCAAATCAATTCTCAATATCTACGAGGATGCAACAGTCCAATAGGTAAACTACTCCAAAAGTAAAATCTTCTTCATCAACACGCCCCTCGCCTGCCAACATCGGATTATCCAAGTCCTTCAATGCCCCATTGGTAATTTGCCCATATATAACCTTGGTCTTTCTCTCTTTTTTGACAGCCCTACTGATAGCATGTGGAATAATGTTGTGGACAAACTCCTTAAAAAGTTTACAGGATGGAAAGGGGCCCTCCTCAGCCAGTTCGCTAAATCCACTCTGGTTAATGCGTGTCTTCAAAGCATCCCTATCTATTTCCTGTCCATATTTAAAGTCCCGTCAGTAATTTATTTCAAAATCAAATAAATCCAAAAAATATTTCTTTGGGCAAGACCAAAAACACAAAAAGGTTTCATCTTGTTGCTTGGGATAGAGTCTGCAGGCCCAAACCTCAAGGGGATCTCTGATTAAGAATAATCAGCAAAATGAACCTGGCCCTCATTGCAAAATAGATGTGGAAAATAGTGACCACTGCAGACTCAAAATGTGTTTCCATTGTTAAAAGAAAGTACATGCAACATTTCAATCTCATGGAAGATGAACCCCCTCTGTTGATTTTGCCTTTCGGAACTCAATAGTAAAAATCAAAGACATCATCTCTAAAGGCATCATATGGCAATTCTCTAATGGGTAGACCATTGAAATTTGGCTCAATCCATGTATACATGACCAACCCCTCATCATTTATCCCACATTTACCCCTCTTAAGCTTTTCACCGACACCCTCTTTGGATGAAAGGTTGCCAACTTCATATATTTCTCCTCAGGAAGGCCCTCTTGGAAAGCCATCCCCACCTCTTCCTTGCCACCCAACCTCTCCAATGCTGCCTCCACCCTTATCTCAATTCTCCATTCCTTCATTATCCCCACCCTTAGTGATTCCCTTGACTTTCCCATTTGGAAATATTATGACGATGGCCGATTCTTGGTTAAATCTACCTACCTATTGATTGACCAACCCATCGAATGCAGCATCCCTGTTAAGTCCATTTGGCTTAAGAACCTTATTCCCAAAGTTGGGTTCTTTTCTAGGCTAGCTACCCGAAATAAAATCCTAACCTTGGACAACCTCTTTATCAGAGGGCTCTAGTTACCCAATCGATGCTAGCTTTGCTTGTCCGAGTGGGAATCAGTGAATCACATTTTCCTTGACTGTTCTTTTTTTGACTCGGTCCTAAGCTCAATCCTCACCACCATCAACATTGCCTAAACCCGCCCTCGAACTCTGATTGACCTCTTCAACCAATGGCCCAACCCCTTCAATAAACCTAGAGTCAAATCTCTTTGGTCAATGTACCTCCATCATTTCTTATGGTAAATATGGCTTGAACGTAACAACCGTGCTTTCTTGAATTCTCCCAAGGATCCTTCCTTAGTTGTTAGCAGGGCCCTCAGCTTTGCAATTGAAAATACATCCTTGTTACTGTGCTCTTGACCACCAAGCCCTAGGATAAAATCCTCCATTGCCTCCTATATCCACATTTCCATGGACCCCATCATCCCGCCCGTGCACCCCAATCTACGAGCTAATTCAAAATGGACCCCACCCCAGAATATTAGCTTAAGCTAAAATTTGATGGCTCTTCTAGAGGAAATACAGGACCAACTAGTGGAGGAGGAATCATCAAAAACCACAAAGGAGGTATAATTATAGCCTATGTTGAAAATCTTGGCACTCTAACCAATCATGTTGTAGAAGCCAAAGCTCTCCACCGAGGGTTATCAATCACAAGTGATCTTCAATACAAGTTGGTGGTCAAAGGAGACTGGCTAAACATTATAAACTACTCCAAAACTAACAAGAACCCTAGTTGGAGATTAAGGAACATTATTTGAAGTCTAGCAGATCCTTATCAGTCACCCAAAGATATTTGTGCAACACATGTTAAAGAAGCCAATAGAGATGCATTTCTCTAGCCAACCTGGGCCACTCTCAGAGATACCTCAGTGTCTGGTATGATGCTTTCTCTGCAGTTCTTCTTGAAATTGTATCCAGAGATCACCCTAGACATCCTTGATCCCTGGGTCCTCGTCTCAGGTGTTGGGCCCTTTGATCAGTGTCCCACCCTCACCGTCTACATGTCATCCTTGCTGGCCCACTCTTAGTTGGCACTCCCATCCGCACCGCACCTATACTCTCATCCCCTCACTTTTCCATGTTTACCCTACCCACCCCCACCCCACGATCTCCGTCGATCACCCATCATCATACCTCTCCACTCATTATGTCTAGTCATAAAATCTATTTTGTCTTGGGTGTCGGATTCATGATGCTTTTTTATGCATTGATCATGCAAATTAATCCTCGTGATCTTGACCCTCGGGCCCTGTCCAATCATAATCGAGTAAACATTAGAATCATTTTTTTTCACATGTGTATCTAATTTCAAGCTTGATTTCCACAACATTCATATCTGTCCCACCTTTGAAAATCCTAGCAAAGATATCAAATCGGATGCTACAACTTCCTATAGCATGATTGTCCATTGTGCTAAATAAAATCACCTCTCCACCGACGCTCCTCCTCTGCGTAGCCCTCGGGATTTGATGATTAGCACACATCCCATAAAATATTATTTCTCACACCCCACATCACTCGAGTGCACCTCGACTCCTTCCCTCTTCGGCATGCATGATTGTTGGCTTATTAATTCTGGTCTATGTCTAATCACTTTCTATTTCAATCCTCATTTGTATCTCTTGCATCCCAAGTTCAAAACCCCCTATCCCAACTCCTCAAAGGAAATTCTTAAACCTTCAACCTTGAACCTTGATCCTGTGGTCGAGGATCCTGAACAGCCACAATTGCCTCTTCTTTTTGAAAAATTTTATTGGTAAAAATGAGGACATTACCAACACCATTTTTAACACCTGGGAGAATGGTCATGTCTCCGTTTGAGTTCTTAAATTTACTATTGATGTGCAACTACCAATGGAAGTGATGGGTCTACCTACTTATGGAAGGAGCATTCACCGAAACAAGTATTCGATGGTAACGAAGCTCAAGTTCTTCCCAAAGAAAGGTAAAGATCTCCTCTCTACTGATGGGGGCATCGAGAGAACTAAACTCCCTGGTCCTTGGGACCGTGTAATGATTCTCGTTCTTCAATATTTACCATTGATAAAATTGACTCTATATTATGCAACTTCCATATTGCTTTCTTGAATTATCTAAGAGGCAACAAAAAAATCAATATCCATGACTACTTGTATAGGTCTATCAAAATATTTGTCTCTAATATCCGTCTTGGGAAGACCAACTACACTATCCATCAGGGCCTGCACTACATCCTTTAAAAGCACACCCTTGATGCTTTTTCCAGGAGAGCCTTTATTACCGTCGCCCCCTCCATTTCCCTTGTCCCCTCCACTTCCATTGCCCCATCTGCCTCCCTTCCCCCAAAACCCATCCCACCAAGCCCCTCTTGGTCCCTCTCAGTCTGCCCTCAACCCCTCTAAATCCACCCCGCTCAACCCCCGTCGTCTTCCCCTTCACCTTCTCCCTCGTGTCCCCCATCTACGCCACCGCTGCTAAGTCCACCGGCAGCTCCAGCAGCAAAACCCTCATCGAGGAGGTCCCTAATGATAACTCGGACCCTGATTTCCTATCCCTTTCCACCCCCATGATCAAATCTGAGTCCCGTGAAGAGTCCGAGCATAATTTGAGAGTATTCAAGGGGTCTACGTCCAAACTCCTTCAAGATCCTAGCCCTTCCCGTGCACGAGTCTCTTCGTGACTGAAGAAGCTTAAATATGACTCGATTTCCCCTGCTAAAATCAACGAGCTGGGTAAAAATATTGACTCTTCCCTAGCTAAGTCTAGTGATGTAGCTAAAAATTTAGCTTGGGTGGAGATGAAGACTAACAGTATTGGAGATCCGGGTCCAAAAAATGAGGATGGTAATAATGTTGCTCTCTGTAATGTGATTCTCAATCATCTGGCCAGATTGACGGTTGTTGAAACTGTCAAGTCCCAATGGACTGTCTTCCATCAGGTGACCAAAGATCTTGGTGTCACCCATGCACAACTCAGTATTATTTTTAAGGATGTAGAGGAGCCCTGCACCACCTCATACGACACTTGAGTTCTTGGCCCAATAAGTGAGGTCCCCCCAAGACCGGCCTCTAGGATTGGATCATCCCCTCTGTCCAACCAGTGTTTTGGTTTTTTGTCTTATGGACTGCCCACTACTTTTGACAGTTTTCACTGTGTTGGCTATTAATCCTGATGTACTTAAGTTTTATTTTGGATGTATTAAGATTTTAGGGTCCCTTCCAAAACCCTTCTATTAATGCAATTTCTCTTTACCGACCAAAAAAAAATTATAGCTTACTTATAAAATATAAATCTAATATAATATTAAATAATTACCCTATAAAATGTAGTATGGTTTAATTCCCATTGATATCTGGGTAATACAAATTTTTCTAATACCATGAGAATATGGTTTTTTTTTAATACAACATTAACAAGATCATGATGTAATTTATAGGTAGAGTTTATTTCATTCCCATATAAATAATTAAAAAGTAATAATAATTTTAGGTCCATAAAATCAA
This sequence comes from Wollemia nobilis, assembly GCA_028583015.1. Classification (NCBI taxonomy): domain Eukaryota; kingdom Viridiplantae; phylum Streptophyta; class Pinopsida; order Araucariales; family Araucariaceae; genus Wollemia; species Wollemia nobilis. The sequence continues at coordinate 24,574,961 of JAQPPZ010003077.1, forward strand.
TATGAAATCATTACAACTATTAAATCAAAGATAGAGGAGATACTAAAGTGAAACAAAATCACATGTCTAGCAAACATCATGATATAGTATGAAATGAATCCTCTTAGTTGTGCTCTAATTAAATTTCTATTATACTCTTTATTTTTTAAAAGAAGCTTGAAGTAGACAATCTTAGAGAAGGCAATTTCACTTGAGTAACTATTAGTAACATATTTATTTATCTATTCTACCAAAAATATGGAAAGCAACATTCTCACTATTTTGTTTTGTAGATGATTTTGTATTTATAATTTGTCATCTTAACCAAAAATTCTTATATACCAAGTTTATTTTTTGTAAATAATATTATATTTTATTGAAACAAGGTATTTATGAATTAATGATTAAGAATCATACAAATAAACTAATATATAATACAAAATATTAGGTTAAAAATTCTTATATACCAAGTTTATTTTTTGTAAATAATAGTATAACATTTTATTGAAACAAGGTATTTATGAATTAATGATTAAGAATCATAGAAATAAACTAATATATAATACAAAAGATTAGGTTAATATGATAAGCCGTCATCCTAATAAGTTGGACATGAACAAAATATATGATAGAGTATCGTGGAAGTTTATGGATAAATTTCTAGCCAAATTTGCATTCAATAGAAGGTGGATATTTTGGGTGAGAAATCGTATTTCCTTCCCCAAATTTTTATTATAGTAAATGACAGTCAAGTTGGATATTTTAGAAGTGAAAGAGGATTAAGACAAGGGGATCCTCTATCTCCATACTTATTCATTATAATGGGTAGGCATTAGGCATATGTATAAAGGTAGCTCAGAATTTAGGAGAGGTTATAGGCCTAAGACCGAGCTCAACCATAGGGGCAATTATCCATCAAAAATATGTGTATGACACAATTCTACTGGCGGTAGCAACTATGAAGGAAGTAAAAGGAATTAATAGAATCTTAGAATTATAACAACAGGTATCACAACATAAAGAAAAATCTGAAGAAGAGTAAGATATATTTTATAATCACACCAGAAAATAAACGAAGGAAGATATCTAGAACATTAGAATGCAACATAGAATATCTTCCAACCATCTATTTGGGGATGCCACTATTCTTAGGAATAGGAAATAGTAGTATGTGGGATCCATTAGTGGATAAACTTCAGAAAAAATTGGCTGGTTGGAAAGGTTCTCTCCTAAGCCAAGCGAGGAAAGTGCAATTGTTGAAGAGCACACTACAATCTATTCCAATGTATTTGCTATAAATGTTCAACATTCCAAGTATAATAGTGAATACAATGAAAATAATTTAAAAAATATTTCAATGGTCAAGAACAGAAGAGAAAAATAGAATTCCGTTAGTATCATGGTAAAGAGTATGTAGGCCAAGACTACAAGGAGGGCTAGGAGTAAGAAGTAAAGAATATGAACAAAGTACTGACAATAAAACCAGGATAGAGAATAATGTAGGAGAGTGTGGCATTGTGGATGAAGATATTAAAGAGTAAATATATGTATATTAATGAAAGAGAATCCTAACAATTGAAAATCCCTACAAGGATTGGTTATCTAGAATCATATAGTAAGAGGCAGGAAGATCCTATGGAGAGGAATGTAAATAAAAACTTAGAAAAGGAGATAAAGTGCATATTTGGTAGGATGTATGGCTAGGGAATGTCCCATTAGCCAAGGATAACATAATGACAATAATTAGAGATGAAGTAGAAAGGAAGTATGGAAGCACGATATAGGAATTGATAGAGAGGAAAGAAGGAATCATAGGATGGAAGAATTTGGAGGGTAATTCTCAAAATGAAGAAGTGTACAAGATGCTCAATCTCAAACTAAGATCCTACTTTTTGAGTAATATAATGAAGGAAGATACCATAATATGGGGGAATAGTGAAGAGGGTGAATTCAATGTCAGATCAGCCTATGAAGTATGGATGATAATTTCAAAAGATGGATTTCTATGGAATAAAAGGATATTACAAAAAATAATAATATTTTTGTGGCTGGAAAAAGGAGATAAAGTGTATATTTGGGAGGATGCATGGCTATAGAATATCCCATTAGTCAAGGATAACTAAATGACAATAATTAGAGATGAAGTAGAAAGGAAGTATGAAAGTAGGGTATAGGAATTGATAGAGAGGAAAGAAGGAAGCATAGGATGGAAGAAGTTGGAGTGTTATTCTCAAAATAAAAGTGTATAAGATGCTCAATATTAAACTAAGATCCTACGTTTTGAGTAATATAATGAAGGAAGATACCATAGTATGGGGGAATAATGAAGATGGAGAATTCAATGTCAGATCAGCCTATGAAGTATGGATGATAGTTTCAAAAGATGGATTTCTATGGAATAAAGGGATAATACCAAAAATGATAATATTTTTTATGGCTGACAGTCCAATATATAATACTAATGATGGATTACCTTAGAAAGAGAGGATTTTAAATCATTAACAGATATCCACTTTGTGAGGAGGAAGAATAAAAAATTTATATCTTGTTGTAATGCAAGTACTCAATGGAAGTTTTCTCAGGGATAATGCATGAATTACACATTTTCTAGATGATGCCAAACAACACGTTGGACTGGATCCAATATTAGGAGAGACCATTCAAAGGTAGGAAACTAAATACCATATGAGATTTAATACCATTCCACTTTGCTTGGGGAATAAGAGAGTTTTTAGGAATGAAAGAAGATCAATATATAGAAACGTTTAAGGTATTAGTCGTAGCATTAGAGACAATGTCTTTGTAAAATAGAAAATAGTAGATGGAATAAAGAATAAGAAAAGATAGCAAGGAAATGGTGGACATGTACAAGACAAGGAAAAAATTTAGTACAAGGGATAAGTTGAAATAAAAAAGTAATATAGAAAAACCAAAGGAGACGTGGATGAAATTGAATTTTGATGTTGCATCAAAGGGAAATCCAAGGAAAGCATGAGGGGGTTTCATTAAGAATACAAAGGGAGTTATAATAGTAGCATATGCTTAGTTCTATAGGGTACTAACCAGTCATGTAGTAGAAGCTAGACCAGTAAATGAAAAATAAAGTTGGCAATAGATATGAAAATCAAGAAGTTGGTAGTGGAAGGGGATTCATTGAATATAATCAAGTCTTAAATGAAGGAACAAGCTAAGTTCACAAGTAAATCATAGCCTTAGAGGTTGATCAAATGCTTACACAATTTGAGTAGGTTGAAATAATTCATGCATATAGAGAAGGAAATAAAGTAGTTGATTGGTTAGCAAATTGAGGAACACTAAGACAAGAATATAATAGGTGGATCCCACCATATCCTCTTCCATGAGATTTGGTCAATTTAGGAGAAAAAGAGAAATACTTAAGTAATAATTGATGTTTTTTTTTTTTTTGTGTAAAAGTTTCTATCAAATATTTGAGTTGGGTTTGTAGATCAAGTGATGTTTGTTATGTAGAGATTTATGTTAGTGATTTTGATTTGGGTTTGTAGATCGAGTGATGTTGTTTGTTGTGTAAAGGTTTTTATCAGATATTTTGAGCTGGGTTTGCAGATCGAGTAATGTTGTTTGTTGTGTAGAGGTTTCTATCAAAAATTTTGAGCTAGGTTTGTAGATGGAGTGATGTTGTTGGTTATGCAGTTTTTGTCAAAAAATTTGAGCTAGGTTTGTAGATGAAGTGATGTTGGTTGTGCAAAGGTTTTTATTTGATATTTTGAGCGAGGGTTGTAGATCAAGTGATGTTGTTTGTTGTGTAGAGGTTTCTATTAAATATTTTGAGTTGGATTTGCAAATCAAGTGATGTTGTTTGTTGTATAGAGGTTTTTGTCTGATATTTTGAGTTGGGTTTACAAATAAGGTGATATTATTTGTTGTGTAGACGTTTGTTATGTATATGGGATCCATTAGTGGATAAACTTCAAAAACATTGGCAAGTTGGAAGGGACATATTATGACTGCATGGACAGTAAAGGCATTGGAAATCTAGAGTCTCATAACATGCAACATTTAGATATAGAAACTTATGATGGTTAATATATGGTTGTGTGTAGTTGAATTTAGTAATATCAATTCTGTTTAGGATCATTTTTGATCTGAAGTTTATATGTTGTATATAGTTTTAAGTATGTTTATCAGGATGTAAAAGGGAGTGAATCCTTTCAAATCAATATTATGTAGAAAATGATTTGAAGTTTTTGTGATGCAAAGTCTGTAAAAGAGAGTGAATCCTTTCAAATCAATATTATGTATAAAATGACTTGAAGTTTTTGTGATGTAAAATCTGTTGATATAGACATTTTGTAAAAAGGTATGGGATCCGTTTAAAATCCTATTTTTATCAATAGCAAAAAATTCAATATTAATAGTCGCCACATAAAATAAGCCTATAAATAAGTGTTCTAAAAAAATTTAATGTAAACTTATTCTTATTAGAAATACTTCAATCAAATTATTTAGAGAAGGAAGGAAGTCCAAATATAAATTGAAGCATAATCTCTAAATATTATGGGGAACTTCATCTCTCGTAACATAATAAAAATATATATAGAACATCATTACAACTCTAGAGTCTAGAAGGATCACCATTCTTGTAATCATGTAAGCATAAATTGAACTTTATAACTCTTAACAAGCACTCAATATACTCAAAAACTAATCTCCTAATCCAAGCACTCCATGTGGTCTATCATTAATTGACTATTTTTAGGTAAAACATCTTCAAAATGTGGCTTGATCACCAAAATTTTCTTTAAGCCTTACAGGCAAAGGAGGCACATTAAAGTTTTAAAAGGATTTAATACATCTAGCTTAATATTGATACCATGTTAAAAATAATGGACATCAAGGTCTTAGACCTAGGATTCCTAGTGAGCACTTCTAAGTATTCTGCCATTACTATTCCAAGCACTACACAAACTCTAACATAAGTAATTGAGTCTCTATAGATCAAGAATTTTTTGTAATGTAAGTTGGCCTTCAATAATTAGGGTGTACACAAGGTCCGAGGTGTAGACCAGTTGGTTCATCCAAACTCCATAAGGAGGGCGGAGGTCCAAGGTTCAAATCTCGGGCCTCTCCGAACTGAACGCTTGTCCCTTTCCTGTAAAAGGATTAAAATGATTGTGGCATGGCGGTTATAGGGGTGAACTGCGCAAAGATCTGTGTGGTAGCTTCCGGGGTGAACATCGTAGAATACTATGGCGACCATAAAAGTTGGACAGCCTTCCCGGATTCGTGGCAGCTACAGATTCCACCATGTTAAAAAAAATAATAATAATAATAATTAGGGTTACACTCTATTGAAGTAAATAATATTTCATCATAGCTCACATATTACATCTATTATTTCCTTGGTTAGCAAGATTATGCTACAACTCTAAGCGCTTTACCACTAAAACACCACCCAAATTACTTTAACCATGCTATTATTGAATAGTTAATCCTCTATATTAATTATAAATTGACCTCGAATAATTGTGATACACATCCCACCAGTGGAATATAGGCTTTTCATTTTAACTTACATCTTGCATCTACTCTTCCCTTCATGAGCAATATCCTCTCCCTGTTGTTCTTCAATATTAACTTGAACAAAGGTGTTTACTCTACTATGTTATCTTATCTTTGATAAATTAGTAACACCAAGTATAAGCAACTCATTATAATAAATAAATAAAAAGCCCTATCCAACCCTCAAAAGAGAATGTCAAATTTTTTCTCTCAATAACTTTTCAAACCACCCAATGGTTCATATATTCATGGCCCTATTGTGGAAGTAAATATTATTACAACAAGGGTTACCTAGCTAGGATATAATATATATGTACCTAGGCTTCTCTTAAAAAACCATACTAAAAATGCAAGAAATGTTGCTCCAGCTTTGAAATACCTTAAAAGCATTTATTTAGGTCTTTCATGTTTAAAATTTTATGTTTGTAAATTTTGATAATTAAAAATGGTATAAATAATAATATGCTAAATTATTTGATATAGTTAGCAAATGGTATTAGTTCGACCAGTTAGGTTCCTCAAATTTCAAGGAGGAGACCGAGAAAGTTTTTGTAATACCACTATGTGATCATGATGTAATATAGGTGGGGCCCGTTTCAATCCCATATAACCCATTAAAAAAACTGTGATATATTTAGCCTAAAGAAATGTTAAATGAGTAAAAAATGCATAAAAAGAATTTATGTGACAAGGTTTCAAGAGAGAATAGCCCACAAAGGTATCTCATTGATGGCTTTTGAAGCCTAATACTTAATGTAAATCTCACAACAAAAATGATTATACAATAAAGTAAAATAGCAGTATAGAACAATAAAGAAACTTACATACATAAAACTCAAGAAAGAATGTATAGAGCTTTTATTACAGAAGAATCTTGTACATCTCAGTTATGGATCTTGGAATCCATAATATTTTTTTTGGTAAATAAAAGTCTTCATTAATTACCGGGTTTTGCAGGTTAACCCAAAACCTATTACAATATCCAGCCTTCTGCTAAGATTGTAGATCCTAGTCATCCTTGAAACTTTCTTACCAAAAATTGTGTTGAATCCCCTACAACACCTTATTAACAAAGCACACCCATACCTAAAAATAACTGTAGACATTACTTACATTGAAAGGAATTGAAGTTTGGAACTTTGCACTTGTGAAACCTATTGCTTACCCATTTCCTATTCTCTGTCGGAATCTTCCAAGGCTTACACCCTGTTACCTTCATTTCCAATTTGGTATGATTTAGAGGGAAACCCCATAGTTATTACCAGCTCCATGGGGAAAGAACACCCATTCATATTTCTCCTTAACGGGTAGGTTTCTTTTCATGACTAATAATGTTTTCCACTTCACGTGGCACACCTTGTGTCCATGTCACCAAACTACCAACATCAACACCTATGTTGGCTAATTTTTTAGCTGACCTGTTGGCCTCACGGTACACGTGACGAGCCCTCCTATTCTGTCTTGCCATAAAAATGATCCTCACTTCATGGATGACTCCCTCGATTATCCATGGAGGTTTTTTGCCATTGGTTAATAGGTTGATGATGTTCATAGAATCACCTTCAATCATCAAGTTACCTTGAGTTGCTTGGGCTACTTGCAACCCTCTCCAAAGAGCTCTAGCTTTTGCTTCGTTATTAGTTCTGATTCCCAATGGTTCAGCGAAGGCCTTGACCAGATTTCCTTGATGATCCATGATTATTCTTCCAGATCCAGCTCTTCTCGGGTTCTCCTTGGCTGCACCATCAAAATTTAGTTTAAACCAACCTTGGGGGGTGGCTCCCAAGAAATCCCATTTCTGGGATTGGGCAAAGGAATGGAAGGTTTGTCCTCAATACCTAAGGCTGAGCTAATTGTTTTTCTTGGGGAAGAATTGAGTGGTTCTCATCCACTAAGGTGCTAAGGTTTTCTTTTGCAAAGACAATAATCCCGTTGAGGATGGTTTTTGGGTTGTGAATGGTATCCTTAAAGGCTCTATGGTTCCTTTCTAGCCAAATCTGCCAAATAAAATGATGCCAACAGATTTTCCATAGGTACTTAAGTTTTAGGCTAACAAAGGGTTGATGCCATTGATGGAACACTTCAGATATAAGAGCAGCCTTAACCCATGAGATCCTAAAGACTTGGAAAATTTCATCCAGGATGGACTCCACTACCGGACACTCCAGAAACAAGTGTTGGGTTGTCTCCCATCCTGCCCTGCACATGTAGCAACGGTTAGCAATAACCATACCTTTGGATAACATATTGTCCATAGTGAGGATTTTTCCTTGAATCACCGACCATGAAAAAAATGATATTTTAGGAATTAAGCCTTTGATCCAAACCAAACTCGGTTGAAATTGTTGACCTTCCATATTGAGAAGCAAATTATAGGCAGACTTAAGTGTGAAGTCACCACTTTCAGTCTCAGCCCAAACAATGTGATCTTCATCCTTTGTAGAGGGAATAATTTGCTGAGTTAAAATGTTATAAAGCTCTTCAGACTCCGCTTCAAAACCTTGTACTCTGATGCGTTTCCACCTGTTGCTATTTATATCCTACCACATATAATTTGCAACCTTCTTCCCAATATGCTGCTCCATATGCTCTTGAATCCTAGCCAAACGAGGATTCTGGGATAACTCCTCAGCTCTCACCCATCGATCCTTCCAAAGTCTATTGTTTGCCCATTTCCTAGAATCCATCTAAGACCTTTCTTGACAAGATCCTTGCTCGTGAGGATTGCCTTCCAAAAAGCAGACCCCTTGCTTGCTAAGTTGTCATTAAGGAAGTTCACACCTTAGAGGTATTTCCTCATAACTATGGCAGTCCATTTATTATTGACCTTAGTTAATAACCGCCACGCTTCTTTGGCTAACAGAGCTGTATTGAGATGAGTAACTCTCCTCAATCCTAACCCCCCATCAGCTTTAGGTTTGCAAACCTTGTTCCAACCTACTAAATGGATCCTTTTCTTATCCTCAGTCCCTGACCAGAGAATTTTTTTTGAAGTTGCTCAATTTTGTGATACACCTTCGTTGGGAGCTCGAAGACCGATAGGAAGTAAACGGATATACTTTGAAGTGAAGCCATAGTTAAAACTGCTTTTCCTGCTTGAGATAACAAATGTCCTTTCCAACCTGCTAGCTTTTTTTGGATCCTCTCCAGAACTATGTTCCACATTGATCCTTCAGGTTTCCCTGTAAATAGAGGAAGACCTAAATAGGATGTGGGAAGGGATGCAATCTGACATTCAATGATCCTTGCTATGATGTTTTGCCTATGAATGGGGGTATTAATGACATAAAGTTTTCTCTTATCAAAATTCACTTTCTGTCCAGCCGCTTCTTCATACATTATGAGAATATTTTTAATCCTTCTTGCCTCAACCACAGAATCCAAAGTCAGTAGCAATGTATCATCAACAAATTGTTGATGTGTCACCGGGTAGTTAGCGACGTGGCCTTGATACCTGATATGAGTCCAGCTACCGCTGTTGCCTTTATGGTTATTCCCAAGGCCTCAGCTACAATGATGAACAATATAGGACTTATGGGATATCCTTGTCTTACACCACATTTGCTTTGAAAAAAACCTGCAGTAGACCAATTAACCAAAACTGAAAAACAAGGCTTAGAAATACACTCTCTTATTAACTTGACCCATTTCATACTGAAGCCAAATTTTAATAAAACTGCCTCTAGGAATTCCCAATTTATCCTGTCATAAGCTTTATTCATGTCTAAATTTAAAGCCATGACTGATTTTTTGGTTTGAGTGGCTGTATGAAGAGCCTCATGAACAGTAATACCTCCATCTAAGATTGATATTCCTTGTACAGAACTTTCTTGACTTGAATCAATGATAACCAGTAGAACTTTCTTCAAACGACTGGCTAAAACTTTGGACATAATTTTATAGGATATATTACACAGGCTAATCGGCCTAAGGTCATCCATAGTCTTGGGGTTGGGGCATTTAGGTATCAAAGAAATGAAGTTGAATTAAAACCCCTTGGAATATGATCTAAAATTTGGAACTCCTTGATTGCAACAATAACTTCTGCTCCAACAATATCCCAACAAACTTGGAAAAACTGCGGTGAAAACCCATCCGGCCCAGGAGCTTTGTCAGAATCCATGATAAATAAAGCCTCCTTGATCTCTTCATCTGAAAAAGCTGTTGTAAGAGACTCGTTAATCATTTCATCAATGAGTTGTGGAATGAATTGAAGGAGAGAGTCCTTTGCTTGGGCATTACAGTCCCGTTCTTCACCCAATAATGAACTGAAAAAATTAACAGCCTCGTCCCTGATCTCCTGAATGTTTTGAGTTGAGGATCCATCCACCTTAGTTAAAATTCTAATATTATTGTTGCTTCTATTGCTCAATGTGGTAACATGGAAAAATTTCGAATTAGAGTCCCCTTCCTTTAGCCATAATGCCCTTGATTTCTACCTCCAATACATCTCTTCACAAGCTAAAATATTATAAAACTCACAAAGGGTTTCCTTCTCTTCAGTCCTTGTCGCCTCATCATAGGTTCCATTTTGGATTTTTCTTCTATTATTCTCATTTTTTCCCCCATCGCTCTCTTATTCTCAAAAATATTTCCAAAGACTTCTTTATTCCATATTCTAAGGTTGTTTTTCACCATCTTAAGTTTTTGAGATAGTTTGAAGGAAGCACTTCCCTGGATAGGCTGCTGCCACCATTCCTCTATTCGTTTCTTGAAGTTCGGATGTTTAACCCACATTGACAGAAATATAAATGGATTTTTAAAAGAGTTAGCCTGAAATGCCTCCCATAGAATAAGATTATGGTCTGAAGTGCATTTAGGAAGGGCTTGTAACGCTGAATCACCAAACATTGTTGTAGCTTCCTTGGATAAAAAACACTGTCCAACATTTCTTGAATCAGCTGACTTCCTATCCTCTTGTTACTCCATGTAAATTTTGCTCCTTTTAGTCTTACATCCATCAATTTATTTGTGTTAATGAATTCATTGAAGTCCTCCATGCTCCTTGAGGGTAACCCGGATCCTCCCTTCTTATCAGATGGGTAAAGGGGGGTATTGAAATCTCCCCCAATCACCCAAGGAATGTCTTTAAAAGCTTAGCTCAAATGCCCCAAAAACTCCCACAGTTTAGACTGCCCTTGGACAGAGGTGGGGGCATAAACATTTGACATAATCCAATTCTTATTAGTATCAAAATCATGAAATAATACACTCAAGACTCTTTCATTTGCCTGAAAAATACTTCCTTATATTTTAATAGGATCCCATAAGATCATGAGGCCCCCAGATGCTCCTCTCACCTGTTGAAAGGCCACTTCCCCTTGCTTCCAAATCCTTCTAGCTATAAGTGTTGATTGTACCGCATCTATTTTGGTTTCTTGAAGAAAAATGATAGTAGGATTCCAATCCTTCCTTATAGACTTCACCATCCTTTGTTTTGGTGGGTCGTTTAGGCCTCTCACATTCCATGAAAGAACCTTCATTTAGAATGTTTGATACTTTTTCCCCGCCCCCTTCCCTGATCCAAAGGGGGTTTGTCAATTTTGCTATTATCCTGGCCAGGAATAGCTTGCTGTAACAATGTTCTTTGCTTTCCGTTTGCAATTTCTTCATTGATTCTCATTCTATAGTGATTTGTTGTAGATATTCTCCCTTTCTTTCTTTAACTTCCATAATCTATCGGAGGCTTGGTAGTGCTTCTAGTCTATTTTGGACTGAAATGAGGTGGCATATACTGTGATAGTCTAGGGCTTGAACCTTCTTCCTCATTTTGGGGGTTTTCAATTCCCTCTTCATCCTCAGCCTTGTTTTGGTTCACCTCTCCTATTTGGTTCCTAAATAGGGGGCTTTCCTTCAAGGACCCTTTTACCATTGGGCTCATCTGATAAGGGATAATTTGCTCCACTATAGGATTAGGAGCTACATTCCTAGATCTTTTTTCCACAACTTCGACTCTTGACTCTATTTTTTCCATGTTTAAACTGAAATGACCTGGCAATTTTTCTTCATTTTGAGCATAGCTTTTGGGGCTTTTTTTCATAGTTGTGGATGGTCCCGATTTGGATGGGGAGTCTAGGGTTTCAAGAAACTTGACACTGATGGTATCATCCTTACTATTTTCTTTTTCAACTTCTAGATTTGCTAGGATATCAAACATGTTCAAGCCGGGATCTTTATTACATACCTTATGATTTTTGCCTCCCTCATTATGTTGCTTTCCTTTCTCCTGGATTTTTGCCAGTTCTGTGTTGGCTTGGTCAGTCTGGTTATTATTAACTTGTCTATATCCTACCAAGTTAAGACGCGGTCCTTGAAACTTTGGTATCCCTCTCCCATTAGCTTTCCCCAGAAAACCTTCGCTCGTGGCTTCCTTTTTGGTAGTTATTATCAAATATTGGGCTTGAATGTGGCCCTGGGTTTTGCACATGCTATAGAATGTCGACTTGTTCTCATACTCCATAGGCTGAATCCTTAGAAACTCTCCATATGCTAGTTCCACCTGAGAAGGTAGATCAGAATCCAAGTTTGCATTTACACAGATCCTGGCATGCATCAATCTAGTCCTTGCCCGGTTTGAATGGTCTATTACCACGAGCTCTCCTATCGTCTTTGCTATGCCACTAAACCAATCCTCATTAACAAACTGGGCTAGGAGGTTTGGTAAGCGGACCCAAATGGGTGCTATATTAATGTTCTACTTCTCAGGGTTGAAATCCTCCCCCCACTTCCTTAGAAAGAGGCTATGCCTTCCTAGAAACCAGGGTCCTCCTGTCAAGATGCACTCTGCATCATCTTTTTTGTTGAGTCTTATCATAAAAAAACCTCTTGACATGGCTACGATTTCTAAGCTTCCTGAATTTTTCCATTTTGTCGTGGCCCATGAGCGAATAGTCTCAATGTCCGGCCTTCCTACCAAAAACTTGCCAACTAAGGATGATGCCTCCATATCCAAGAATATTTTCATAATATCCACAGGTGCAGTTAACCTGTTATTGTTTGGTATTAGGGGCGGTATTTCACTGATTGGCTCCTTCTTTTTCCCTTTCAGCATTTCCAAAAAGTTTGGGCCCTTGTTGCCGACTCCCGAACCCCGGTGGGACCCTTTGTCCGAGGGTTTATCTTGAGGATCTCGTACCTTTAGCCTTTTCGAACTGAGCTGACAGGGAATCCTTTTCCTTTCCAGCTACAGCATTTTGCCCTGCCTCTGGATCTTCTCCTTCCGTTGGATCAAAATTCTTGCCTGCCATTTTTGCTCCTCCTCCGCTTCCTCCATCGCTCCTCATCTCTCCCAATCCTCCCAACCTTATTATATTTATATCTAAGAGACAATTGGAATCCATAATATATCTTTCATGATAGACCTTTGATATTCCTATTATGATATCGGACTAAGAAACACTTGACATTCTTATGTATCAAATTGTGTAATATATTCTAACATCTATAAATCAAAAATAAATGAGAATCAATCATCATGGGTCTAAAAGGTTAATCTAATGCAAATATCTTGCTAAGTTATGTATCAAAAAGATAATCTCTTTTGGCTTAACCAACTAACACCAAGTTCTATCAAATTGGTGAAACCATGTATCAATTATGGACTATAAGTCATGCATCTAGTTAAGAAGTTGTTATGATAACAAGTGGTTTTCAAAGTAGAAAGTTCATCAAATAAAATGATTAATACAAGAAATAGTAGATCAACATTTTATCCCCAATCCTTCTACTAGACCACACTAAATATGAACGTACAATTATGGAGCACTAAATCCAATATGCTTGAATCAATTGGGTGGCAGGAAACTTTGATTTCTTAAGACCAAAATATTATTTGACATATACCCAAGAAATATAATAGTAGAGAGACAATGAAACATAAGTAGATTTTGATGTATTTTATAAAGATCATAATTACATTGAGCCAAAGTACCTTATTTAGAGGTAAATCATACATGGGATTACAAGAAAGCATAATAAACAATGAGAATTAATAGAAATATCACTAAAATGCTGGTCATTCACTTGCTCGAGGTCTTCTTATAATCTTCTATGACTTCCAAATGATTTCTGTAGCAAAGAAGCCTATAGTAATTTGAATAATTTTTTTGTATTTCTAAACTAATAAAAAAGCACTAAAATAGATACTTGAGAAGCTCATGTGCTTGAGAAACAAAAATTTTATGGATATGATTTTATGAATCATTGACTTCCAACATGTTGCACAAAATCCCTTACAACAAGAATTAGATGGATGCATTATCAAATAAATCTAAAGAGGAGTTTATATCCACTCAATATGAGAAAGGCCAATGTTTAAAAATTTTATTTCCACATTATCAAAAAAAAAATATATATCATAGATCCCTAGGCATAACAAAAATAAATGACCACCCAAACCTATCATGATTCCTTGTATCTAACTTTTGAATAAAAAATATCTTTGTTGATAATCTCAGTCTCGTTTCATTGACTCTCATATTGCAATTATTATTTTTTTGGTAAGTTAATTGATATTATATTATACCAGAAAATATGAAGGCTCCCAAATACCTTTTACATCAACAGGGAACAACAGGCATCAGCCTAAGCCCAATAGGAAGTATACAAAACCCTTAGAAAAGCAAGTAAATCTTCACCTATTACATCGGCAAAAAATACTACAGCAAACACAGAGAAAATGATCCATCGTTCAAGACTACAATATGAAATTTGAACTCAAAAAAACAAAGAATCCCCTTGGGCACTACCCAAACCAAATAGCAGGAATATCCGAGTAACAATCTACTGATCAGGACTGCCCATGGCCTCCTTCTGTTCATCCACCTTTTTGCTAGAAGCTTCTAGATTCTTATCAGCTCCTAAACTCTGAAAATTCTGGAAAGAAGTGAGTAATTTTCTGAATTGCTTCCAATGCAGCAAGTTTTTCCCACCCTATCACATTCAATGATGGTTCCAATATTTCTAGCTTTTCTAAAAATAATGATTCCCAACATTGTCATAATTTTTATCTTGGTCCTGAAGCAAATCTTACCAATCTTCAAATAAACATCTCTGAAAATATTTTGGTACCAATGATATTTTCACATGCGACAGGGATCGCTCGAATTGGAAAGAGAGAGACCTCTATTTGCGTTGTTGATGTCTCCACTATATCAGCAAAAAATATCCTTTGATTTGTTCCCAAAATTTCTATTTGAGACATTAGTAGGCTTTAGGAATGAACTAGCACTCCCGGCTGTTGAAAAATTATAAATTTTTTGGAGAAACGGATAGATCATGTGGCAATGGATATAGATACTAGACATGCTAGGGGTTATGTGACAGGGCACCCACCTATTATGGAAATGATGTAGATTAATATTTGTGAGATGAATGGGTTCGAAACAAGTCCATATGATCATGAGACAATCATCCACCTGATAGTTCCACAGAGAAAAAGGGTCATGAAAATGATGGAATTTTTTATTCAAAAGGACGGGCCAGAAAACCAAGACCTCAAAGACTTTTTGAAATTTGGCGTCTATTGTCCTACTAGGACCTTTTGAAACTTCAAAACTCTTACACATAGTTAGGACACTTATTAAAATATGGTAACCCAGCTAATGCATGTACCTCCTGTGGTAGTGTGTCTGTCCAAGTTAAAACACGTGGACCATCAACCCCAATATTTACCAGTTTATCAGCTACCTTATTTGCTTCTCTGAAAGCATGTTGGAATATAACTTCCTGCTGGTGAGTAGCAAGTTTCTTAGCCTCTTCAATGCAACTTCTAACTTTTCAAGATGGTCTTTTGGAGCTTTTCATGTAATTAATGATATTGAGAGAATACCCTTCAATGATGATTCTACTTGGGATATGTTTGATTAATGCAATACCTCTCCATAATGTCTTTGCTTCAGCCATATTATTGGACCGTTCACCAAGGTATTTAGCAAATACTAAAATCAAGTTTCCTTTATGATCTCTATTTATACCTCCTGCTTCTACTTTACCTGTATTGTCTTTTGCTACTCCATAAAAATTCAATTTGACCCATCCCTGGGGTGGGGGACACCATTTAATATTTCTTCTGGGATTGGGTTGAGATACAATCATGTCCTGGGAAATGTTCAAAGAATTAAGAATGACAGTTTCAAACCTGGAACAAGACCTTGGATCATACAGAATAATGGAAGTGTTCTCTTTGGCAAAGAAAATAATTCTACTGGTTAGAGATGAAATATCCTTGGAAAAATTAGAGAACACTCTCCGGTTCCTTTATAACCATATTTACCAAATAAAATGATAGAGATAAAACCTTCAAGTTGTGCTCAGCTTGGGATGGTGGAAATGTTGAGGCCATTGAATGAACAGCTCCACAATAGAAGGAGGTTTTACCCAATTGTTTTAGAACCTTTGGAAGAGGTTGTAAAGAATGGAAATAGAATAGGGACAGTTGAGAAAGATGTGGTGTGAGGATTCCCAGTTAGATAAGCATAAAAAACATTTATTTGGAATAATGAATTCTCTTTTAATGAGGTTATCAACTGTCAAAATTTTATTTTAAATGGTAAGCCAAGCAAAGAAAGCAATTTTGAGGGTAAGGTGTTTGATCCATACCAAATTGAATAGAATTTGAGTTTCTTCTTGAGGAATGGGGAGCTGATAAGCAGATTTGACTGTAAAATTCACATCTTCTGTTTGGCCTAAATAATGTTGTCTTTAACTTCTCATGTGGGGATGATTATGGAATTGAGCAGTATTTCTAAGGCCCCTGATTCTTTAGGGTGATGGATGTTGTGAATGTTATTTGTTATTCTTCAAGGTGATGGATGTTGCAATTATATTATTTAAAGTGTATATACTCCTAATTAATCATACTTAAACTATATTATTATATGTAGCAATGAGGTGACTAATGTAAGTTGAAAAGTTTATCTACGTAAGTTAGCATGAGTTGTAGAAAATATGTATTCTGCTATATTTTTTTGTTAAGAATAAAGAATATAATAATGGTATGTATAGCTGTCTCCATGGTAGCATTTAATTTTGTTAGTGTATGCAAGTAGTTAGGTTTGTATGAACTTCCACCCTCTCCTTGAACTATACATCAATGTGCACAGTTGACTAGCTTATTTTATAGGTTATATTGGCAACAAGTTGGAATGATTTTCATAATACAATATGTAGTTAGTTGTGTGTATGAGTGATGTTGGCAACAAGTTGGAATGATTTTCTTAATACAATATGTAGTTAGTTGTGTGTATGAGTGATGTTGTATTGTCTTTCATCATTTCTATTATATAGCATTTTATTGCTTTTACTTAGTTGTATTATTGTCTTCTTATTTAACTTGAATATTTAGCCATAAACAATGCTAGTCTTGTTGTCAACATGGATTTGGATTGGTAATCTAATGAGTTAATGAGTAAGAATTTAAAAAGCACCTAATTCTATCATAAAATTGATGAAAGCAAAGGGAGGGCCAACCCATAAAAATCAAAGAGACTTGCTCTCAAAGCACATATTCATTGTTTGATTGATGATAGAGTATATATGGTCAACAATAAAGTACATATCAAAAACCAGATAAGAATTTTGAGAATGCCACAAGGCTTATCCCTTCCCCAACAAAAGGAAGTACAATCATTTTTTGTTCTAAGGTGTCCACTTAAGAGATTGACTATTAAATTTCTCCTCCAATGCAATCAATGTAGGTAAAGAGGTTATGCAAACACCCCTACTTGTTTACTAATAATGAAGAGGGGAGAAAAAAGTGTGGAAAATAACCTAAAAATTATTCAAATAGTAGGTGTTTGGATCTCTTAAGATGAGGAAGTTATCTACTAATCATAGAATGTACTTGGTTTCATCGAGAAGAGAAATTTTCTTTACCAAAGAGTAATTCCTTGAAGATATTTTCTCTAATAAAAATAGGAATACATACTAGTTGAATCATGTTTGATTGCAGAAATTGATATTATCAAAGAAAGAGCAAAAACATACGACCAATAGAAAACATCAATATCAAGCAACCAAGATTGACCAACGTACCATAAGTGATATTGCATTTAATAGTAAATAGAGTAGTGTATAAATATAAGATAAATTCTATGGTGGTGCATCTAGCAATACAAGGGATAGGATTTTGACATGAGTAATTGCAATGAAGAGCATACAATAGCACAACGTGTAGTTTGGTGTAGGGACAGTTTCATGAGCACATAATATTAGAGTCAAGAAATCTTTCTAATGACACTAGTAAGATGAGATACAATAATGTTAGAAAGATAAATTTTAACAATATAATTTTTTTTCTAACTTCATAGAACAAGTCTTATGAATCCAACATCATCATCATTAAATCAAACCCTAATAACAATAGTAGCACTCGAAGAAAAATAAAAAGTAAAAAAAAATTAGTAACAATGAAGAAGACTTAATTTGATATTGTAACACATGTATAATGGTATAGCATTTCCAAAAACACCTTCTTCATTTTCTATTTTTTTTATTTCCTTTTGAAACCCATCAAAACTAACTTTTACCTAATCTCCTTTGAAGATCTTTTCATTTTTTATTTTCTCTAGATTTACATGATAGCCTAACTCTATTATCAAGGGTCTCAAGATTTAGTAGTTATTTTATCCAATGCTCTAGATTTGCACATTGGTTTAATTCTAGATCTTAAGATTTCCCCATGTTGCATCACTTCTTTTTCTTTCCCACCTCCTTTAAAAAACCTAAAGACCATATCTATATATTTTTCAAAGCATATTAAAATTGTATACAAATTCATTAATAATTTTGTTTATATTCAAGTAAATTTCTCTAGAGACCAATAACCATATTACTTGAAAAAAACATGATATCTAAAGTATAATTTTCACTCCATCCCTCCAACTTTCAAAAAAGAAATTATCCAACTAAGACTAAAAATTAAACAAGATCCAACTCCAATTTTAAATGAATAAGATTAATGAAACAACAACCAAAGGACAAGATAATTAATATCTAGTAAAACCTTTTTTAGACTATCTTTGATTAAAATTTTATGTCTACAAGTCAACCATCATCCATTTGATCAAGATTTCTTTAAATTTTTATTTTCTTTCAAACGAAACTATTTTCTCATTTTCTAACACCAAAGCAGGTTGATTCTGATTTATAAGCTTTCTATACCAACAATTCCCCTAAAGATTCTAATAATATTAAAACTTTATTTAACTATCAAAATCATGTTATTTTATTTAAATATATGACATTACTTTAAATAAAATCTTATTTTCTTTTCTATGTGTAAATAATTTTTAAATTTATAAAGATAGATGAAATTATTGGATTGTAAAATTTATCTCATTCATTACAATGTACAAGAATCTATTTAGGTTTTATGTTGTTTCTTCGATTTATATTGCACTAACACGTTTATATTTGTATGTTGGATCTATACTACAGTAGAGGTCACAGAGGTTGAAAACTAATATGCGAGGATCTCTAAGACCATTCAATTTCATATTAATGTCATAATATTTGAAACCTTCGATTTTGAAACTGATTACAATTCCTACTCCCACAATTCCATTTAGAAGACAATCAAACTCTAATTTCACAATTCCTTTTAGGAAGACAATTATAAATGAAAAAAAAATTATATAAATAATAGAATGCCTACTTTGAAAATAATATAAGTTAATACTTTTAAAATTTATTTTAAAAAATAGAATATATAATTATTAATATTTATATAAATTAAATTATATAAAATATAAGTTAATATATTTAAAATTTATTTTAAAAAAATAAAATATATAATTATTAATATATATATAAATTAAATTATATAAAATATATATATTTTTAAATATTATTTATTTAATATATATTTATGTAATCAAATTTGTATTCTACTAAAATATAATCCAACACTACCATCCTTATCCCTTCCTTGCTATCACTATTTGCCAGGTTAAAACAAAATATATTATTATCTAAAACAAGCGGATTATGTGCCCTAAAAGTAGAGTTGCCCACAATATCTGTAAAACTGGAGTGGGCAATCAAAACACCTATTCTTAAAGGGTTTAATTTATACTTTTTTGAACACTTACTTGGAGCTGGAGTATTCGAAGAGTTTCCCACTAGAAGAGAAAATAACGAGAGCAACAGTGGCGTCGCATAAGATCGATAATTCCCTCGCCTTCTTCAATAACCCTCCTCGCCTCTTGGAGAACGTGACCTGCCTGCTCGTTGAGTCCTCTATTTTCTTTAGTTCTCGTTTACCTCGTCCCATCTCCTTTACATTCAACACCACCAGTTAATCACAAACTTTTTTAAAAAATAATATTTATTGAGTTATATAAAAGATTTAGTTTCCTTTACTTTATTATCTAAAAACTCTGTTTATTTATTCTTTACCGATTACTATCTAAAACCTTATTTTTTAAAAATTCAAAACTTAAACCTACTCGAAATTATACTATAAACTGGAAACTTGCCCTTCCTCTTCTCCATTTTATACGAAAATACCTGACATTACTTACCCTGTTACTGTAATAAGCTACTCTGCCTTCCTACTCTCAATTGAATATGCCAAGTTGAGTCTCTTTTAAATCAGTTGGCAGATCAGACTGTAGTACCCTGCAAAGAAAAATAGAGCCCCTCAATTGAATATGCCAAGTTGAATCTCTTTTAAATCAGTTGGCAGCTCAGACTGTAGTACTTGCAAAGAAAAATAGAGCCCTTAGAATTGAATTAGTGGACACATAGTAATAGATAGATATCTATACTCTACAACAATTACTACTTCACTGGCCATTAATGGCTATCTTGTATTCTGACCCGAGGGGTTATTATTATCCTGCTTTTGATGGGCCTTAACGTGTCAGTTTAGATTTATTTCTAGTGCAGAGCAAAAGGGAGGAGCTAGAACTTTATCAATCATTTGAAAAAAATATTTAATTAATTAATTTTCGAGGTTGGGGCATACCTAGAATGGAAGGCATTAAGTTAGGAAATGTATCGTAAAGTCCGTTCGTCCTCCACGTGTGTGGGATAGGTCTATGCCGTACATTGTTTGGTGCAGATCGACACTTTTCAGGTAGTGAAGTGTCCTTTGATTTAATTGAGGGAGTAGTTTTATTTGAATTGAGGGGACCTTCAAGGGATTCGGGATTAGACCCTCCGACCTTAAGCTAGCAAACATTTGGTGCAAGCCCATCAATCTACTACCTCAGCTTTTCACATGTGTTATGTTAGGTGTGACATCTGTAATGTTACGTATGATTGTTTAGGTGTTATAATGGGTTGACATTATATTGAGTTGTAATCGCTTAAGTGATATCATAGTGAGAGTTTGTGGCTTGACGAGTTTGTTATCCTTCTTCAAGGAGTATGTATCCAAGATAAGTCCATATTTTTTAGAATATATGAAATAAAAGCATTACACTTAAGAGCTCATGACCTAGAAGGTTTTTTTTTGTCATTACCCTAAACACAAGAGAATATGTAGAAATTTTCAGATGACTCGTCATCTATGAAAGTGGATTTAGATTGATAATAAACTAGGATACCTCATATGTAGAAATTTTCAGATGACTCGTCATCTATGAAAGTGGATTTAGATTGATAATAAACCAGGATACCTCATATGTAGAAATTTTCAGAGGACTCGTCATCTATGAAAGTGGATTTAGATTGATAATAAACTAGGATACCTCATCAATCACCACCAAAACATTGGGACTTTTAAGCAAGCATCAACTCACTATGATAAAACCTAAGAAATCACCCACTCACTATGATATCAACTCATTGTCACACCTAAGCAATTATACCTAACATTACACCTATCAACACCCCCCTTAATGTTAGAGGTTACAAAGTACAAAATGAGGGTCGGACATTCAGAACATTCCTCCTTGAATGTCAACACCAAAAACTTAGACCTCTCTCATGCTTAAGAGACATCTAAGATATACAAACTTGTCCACACATAAGTCCTTGGTGAAATTATCAACTATCTTGTCCTTTGTCTTGTAACACTAGAGATGGATCACCTATTGTTGGATGACTTGTCTGATGTAATGGTGGTATACCTCAATATGCTTTGTGTGGGCACAAAATACTGGATTTTTGGAAAGTTGAATGGCACTCTAATTGTCATAATTGAGTAAAGAAGGTTATGTTGTATGTTGTTGGAGTACTAAAAGAATAAACAATAGCAAAGTGACTTCTTTGCATGTCTCATTTGTTGTTACTTATTTAGCCTTTGTGGCTGATAAGGCAATAATAGACTACTCCTTACTATGCCATGAACTAAACCAGAACCAAGGAAGGAAACACATCCTATGGTATACTTTTTTTCATCTACACAACCTACCCAATCTGAATTAGAATGCCCTACAAGTATCAAATCTCCAAAAGAGGAATAATAAATACCAATAATCAAAGTCCCTTACACATATCTTAATTTTCTCTTTGGTGCCCTTTAATGTGAAACTTAGAACTCAAAAACCTAAAAAAATACACCCATTGCAAAAGAGATATTTGGTCGAGTATGAGTCAAATACACAAGGCTTCCAACAAGTTGCTTGTACAAGGTAAGATCAACATCATAAACTTCCATATACTTGGTTAACTTAAATCCAAGAGAAAGTGGAGTAGAAACGCTTACGATTTTCTATCCTGAACCTTCTCAACAAGTCTATAGCATACTTAGTTTGAGAGAGATAAATTCCATCTTCTTTTTGCCACACCTGAATTCCAAGAAAATAATGTAAAAAACTAAGGTTTGTCATCTCAAATCTATATTTAAAATTCATCTTTGTTTTATTGATTTTATCCAATCTATCACCTGTGATGATAAGATCATCAACATAGAGCACAATAACAATAATAGGATCATGGAGACTATTATGAAATCCTTATGACTTAAAGTATTCATAAATCTAAGCATACCAAGGTCCAAGACCTTGAAGCTTGCTTCAAGCCATATAGAGATCACCTACAACTTGTTTGAAGAACATCACTCTAGAGGAAACATGGAGCAACAAGCAGCCCAAAGTTAAGTATTTCAGAATCATTGGTACCTGATGAGATTGAGAAAAGAAATTTGATAAAAAAATGTGTTAAGTGCATCTTCATTGGTTATGATGATCAGAAGAAAGGATACATGTTGTATGATCCTAGTGTGGAGGATATGCTCACAAGTGGAGATGTCAAGTTCAATGAAGGGTTTGAGGATAGGATCTAATACTCTTCCACTCCTGTCCCACTAGTGGACAAAAATGATGATGTACCACATAGTACCTTTGAAACTAGTGAAATTTCAAAGGCAACTTCTAGTGAAGATGAAGAATTAAGGTCTCCTAAGAAGACTTAAAATCTTCAAGAAATATATCAAATCTTAATCGAAATGTTTATACAAGGTGCTTGTGGGAACAAAATATTGGTTCAAACCCAACTTGTTAGGGACTAGATTCTTAGCTTAGCAGGCTAAATCCCTAATTTGCCTTTGATTAAGTGGGGTTTGAGTACTATGGGTTGGAAATATAAGTTAGGTTCAAGCTCTTTAGGTTAGGCCTTATGTGCATGTATGATGGGCAAGGCCCATATGCATGTAAAAAACTGGGTTTGATTTTCATACGCTAGGTGTCATGTGTAAGTAAGAAATTGGGTTAGAGTCCTATAGGCTAGGCCCTAGATGCATGTAAGAAACTAGGGTTAAGTTTTATAAACTAAATACATTTAAATGTATTACAAATGGACCTCAATATAACCCTTAAGAAAGGCAATTATATTTAGAAAGTGAATACTACTCTTTAAATTTATTAATTAGAAAATTAATTTTATATATATATATATATATATATATATATATATATATATATATATATATATATATATATATATATATATTATTGTTTTGCATGATGTTTTTTAACTCTAGCCTACTTTTAAAATGCAAGGCAATGTGTTGAGATAGCCTAGCCTAGTTTAAATAGCCTATCATTTATGGACTGAAGTCAACCACAAAGTCTATAGAGATGAAGTCAAGTGGCCTCATGACTGGTTGGAAGACTCAACTTGGATTTGTAGTTAATGTTTACTATATCCATTTACTTTCCAACTAAAATGGACACATCTCACATGGGCTTTATGTAAAGTGATAGTAAAATCAAATAATTCAATTGGATTTTGCTACAATTCTAATGAAGAATGGTAGAGCCTTTGCAACAAAGCTTTATTGGAGACTCTTACACCCGCCTATACAGTTATGGGCTAAGTTATGGGCTAAGGTGTTGAGAGAAACAAATGCAGAGAATAAAAAGCAAATTATAATGTTAGATTTCATCTTCCTTCACAAGGATCTCCTATTTGTAGTTGTCCTAAAAATAGAAGTTATTTGAAAAATATTTTTTGGGGTGATTACTAATGGTCAATGAGCAATTTTTTGGATGGATTATTGGGATGAATTTTCTCCTTTAGTTGAGCAATTTTATAATTTCCAAAGTTTGATGGAGGAGATTCATAGGGTTCACTGGATAAAGGTGGCTAACTATTGTAGGCCTCACTCTAGGGCTTGGGAGGTGGGTCGTCAATGGATCCCTCTTGAGGAATGGTCTGTTCTAATGCATGAAGACCAAAACATTTAGCTAAGTCACATCCTTCAGAAGAGATACTTATCATGTTCTAATTATGTGGATACATTTGCTTGGGAAGGGCAGTAGCAGGGAGAGTATATAGTGGCTAGAGGTTATCTTTCTTTTTTCCAGTCAATGCCTAATCCTCTTAAAGATATTTTTAAGCAGATTTGGAATAATAATTTATGGCCTAAAGTTTGGTTTTTGATTTGGTTATTGCTTCAATAGAAAGTTCTTATAGGGGAACAATTGATGAAAAGAGGACTTAATGAGCCCTTTAGATGTAAGTTTTTTTTGGGAGAAATAAGAATTAATTTCTCATATTTTCTTAACTTGCCCTATAGTGACCAAACCGATTACTCTTCGGGGTATTTAGTGGTTGCGAATCACTTATTTTGAGTAGCCCTCTAGAGAGTGGACTCATATTTTTTAGTTTGATAAATATTCTCATCAAATTCTTTGGGTAAGGGTTTCTCTTTTGCTTTGGAATGTTTGGAAAGAAATAAATAATAATATTTTCAATGAAATTATAAATATAGTTACAATATATTAAAGGACTCTAAATAATTTAAGAGAATCTATTAAATACCTATTGAAACATCCCCATGTTTCCTCTCAAAGGTGGGATCAGATTTTACAAAGATTAAATATGTCCTTGCCTTCTTTTCATTCCTTAAATATGCAATCTAGAAGATATAATTATAATGATCATTGGCATCCCCCGGGTATAGGAAATATCAACACAGATGGTGCCTCTAGGGGAAATCCAAGTCCTGCTTATATGGGTGGTATTGGAAAATTTTTAAATGGTTCTACAACCTTCCTTTTTTAGAAAGGTTAGGAATAACAACTAATAATCAAGCTAAAGGATCTATAATTTTGAGGGGTCTTCAGGAGGCATGGAAACTAGGCTAGAGGAAGATCCAATTAGAGTCTAATTCTAGAATTTGGATTTAGCATTTGACAAAGCAAAATCATACAATTTCCATAAACTGGCGAAAGTGAGGGTTTTGGAAAAAATACAGCTCCTTAAGCAAAAATTTGACCTTGTCGAGTTCAAACATGTTCCTCGACATCTCAACAAGGTGGTTGATGCTTTTGCAAACAAGGTGACATATCAACAAGCTAATGTTCTTTGTTATGGCCAACCTCCAATTTGATGGCCTTCAAATCTCAAGGAAGACATATTTTCCATTCTTTCCTTAGATGATAGTAACAATGGAAGTATCTAGGTCCTTTTGGTTTGTTTTGGTTTTCATGATTTATTGCTTTTGTAGCAAAGTAGAGTTGAGAAAGCCATTTCTTATATTAGATGTCAAAATCTGGGCCATAAGTTTTTGTGCCTGGTATGGCAAGAGATGTATTTTTTTTTGGATTTAATTGAATGAGATTTTTTTAACGTTTTGTTTTGCCACAATTCTCTTAAAAGAATTATCCTAGAATATCTGCATGGACAAATATTTGTTTTAGAATTTTGCATAGAAAAATATTTGTTTGACTTAGGTTAGACAAGTATCCAAAAACATTTGCATGAAAAAATACTTGTTTATTCACCAAAAGGAAATGAATAGGCATCAAACACATGAAACTTTTTCTTTGCTATTTCAGGTGGAAATTTTGAAACTTTAAATAAAAATTTAAGGATTGATATCTTGCGAAAGGAAAGGTTGTACATGTGGTTAGATAACTATATATTAGGTAAAATAAGAGGTATTTCATATGACTTAGGATTGTATACCATACTTCAATGGAGCATGGTTGGATAATTATATATTAGGTAAAACAAAGGTCTTTTTCATATAACTTATAACCTCGTAAAGGTTATCCATGTAATTGTTATTTCTCATTGTTTGTTGTGAAAAATGGAAACTCCATGAATTAGGCTTAAAACAATGTTGATAGAACACATATATGGTCACTTCAACTACTGATATATTATCACAGCTAACCTCTCCATCGTTGAATAAATACACCAACTCCCCTATGAAGTTATATTTACCTCTTATTGTGACCATCACCACTAAGGAAGGAAAGGATAGGTTTTTAGGATGTGCCTCCAAGAAAAATGATGATAGCACAACATCTAGGATGGGAGTGGTGTTAAAAATATTTTTTAATGAAAATTTTAAAATGTTGTTAAAAATAATAATTTTTAAAGGAGAATAAAAGTTGTTTACATATAATATTGAAAAAAGGAAAAAGAGAAAAAATTCTAAAAATAGAAAATATATAATAAAAGGGAACCAAATATAGAAAAGTCTTGTTATTATTAACATGTAAGATGTTTATACATTGGGTGTTAGGTACCTAATGTAAAATGATTCATTTCTCGTAACAACCTTCCATATTTAATATTGGATTAATAACTTTCATGTGTTTATGAGGTATAAAAAATTTACTTTCAATCTCTCCTTGTAAAATTTTATTGCTAAAGCAATCCTACTAATTTTAGTAGAAAAATTATTTCTATGTGTTCATATTCCACGTGAAAACTTGTTTTATTTATTTTTACTCTTTATTTATTAGTTGAAATATTTTATATGTAAATGAATGTATGCTTATAATGCAAAATATTACCATAAATATACTTCTTTATATTTGTATAAATATTTAGTTATTCTTTCATTAGTTCTTGTTCTTGAAATTGAAATGAGATGCATTGGTTCCTCTTTGCAATAGTTATTCCTTTTTGCAACGGGTGAGTGGAATATCTACAAAGGTAAAATTATTTTAAGTTGATAAAAGAATGAGACAAGAAACAAGATCAACCATAGAAGGACAACTCTTAGTTATAACCTAAAATACCAAATTTCAAAAAAAACCTTTTGGGTTGTGAGGTCTTAGAAGAGTGGTAAGCGAGGGACACTTGCTATGGAGAGGTCAAGGCTTCAACAATTTCTCTTCTGGTCATAGGTACCCATGTGCATGCATAATATCATATATAAATAAATCCTTTAAGTTATGCAGAGTAACTTCATCTATTACATACATTGTACTTACTTTAGTCTCTTATATATATTTAAAAAAAAGAAAAATGTCTAAGAAATAGGGTAAAATTATAAATTTATGTAAAATTATCAAAATACATAAATACTTTTGATAGTATTTTTTAGATGTATATACACAAATTTAGCAAAAACACAAAACAAATTAAAACATTTTATTAATGAAAATTTGAGTATAAAATTCTTTGAGAGGTACAATTAAAACTAAAGATAAAGGAGATAAGTCCACAATATTTTGTACAAACTCAAATAATAGTCAAGTCTCAAAATAATGAATGTTGATACTAGATCTATTCACTTGTAAATTATTGGCTCAGATTGCATCGATACTAATTCCATGGCTGAAGAACATGATGTTCTATTATACTATATTTTCCTTATTAATAATATGTCTATATTTCAACTCTTCATTATGTGATTGTTTTCCCCTAGCTCTATTTAAAGCATCCATACTTTTTAGTTTTAATATCAATGTTATTTTAATACATAAATTCTTTAACTTTTGTTTTTCTAAATGTTTCTAATCCACATAATTATATAATCAACCGTGGGTTATGTGTGGCCCAACTAAATGTATTAGATGATTTATGTGGTAATGCTAGATGTTGAGATATGGTGAGCATGTGTTAGATAGTTTAATTTGTTCTTCTAATGATATTTATATACAAAATGTGCCACAAACTTCTAAGGATCATTTGATGCCTATGTGGAATTAAAACCTCCTTTAGGATTCTCAACCCATTCTATCTCATAAGTATAATTGGAAGGTTCCCTCTTGATATTTGGTCTTGAAGATTGATGATTCTAGATATCTTATTTCTATTCATAGGCCAAGGGATGTCCTATGTGGGTAGATGTCATGTTGATAGAGTATGAGTCATTTATGAAGAATCAAGCATGGGAGTTTGTTTCTCTACCTAAGGATAAGAACGTTATTGGTTGCAAGTGGGTATGTAAGACCAAGTCTATATTTGATGGTCTTGTTGAGAAGCACAAGACACACCATTACTAAGGGGTTCTCTCAAAAGGAATATATTGACTACTCAAAAATATTTGCCCCTATTGCATAGAAGGACTCCATTTGGATGATTCTCTCTATGGTTTCTTCCTATAGATGGAATGTAAACTTGATGGACATAGAGAGTGTCTTTCTTCATTAGAAGCTTTAGGAGAAGAGTTATATATGACAACCACCTAGTTTTGACCTTAAAAAGTCCAATCCAGTCATTTTTCATATTAAGGAGTCCTTACATGGTCTTAAGAAGGCTCTTTATGCTTAGCATAAGAGGATTCATTCTTTCTTCCTTAATTGTAGATTTCAACAGTGTAAGACAAACCATGATGTCTACATAAAGCATCAAGATATAAATTTAGTTCATTATTTCGTATGTTGATGATCTTATCATCACAGGAACCTTACCATTCTTGACATAGGAAATGAAGTCATGGCTTCATGACACCTTTGATATGATATATTTGGGGTTTTTCATTGTGTCTCGATGATCCAAATCATTCAATAACCTTCTAAGATCACTATCTCA
Source organism: Wollemia nobilis (assembly GCA_028583015.1). Taxonomy (NCBI): domain Eukaryota; kingdom Viridiplantae; phylum Streptophyta; class Pinopsida; order Araucariales; family Araucariaceae; genus Wollemia; species Wollemia nobilis. Next base: position 24,603,650 of record JAQPPZ010003077.1, read on the forward strand.
ATTTCCAAGTATATCTCAATTATTTTGTAGTGGTTTTAAATGTAGGAATGTAATATCACTTGGAGTCTCTTTGCTTTTAGATTGAATCTTCAAGTAGACTATTCTATTACTTTGGTGTATACCACCCTATATAAATTTCTTACTAGAGGACTCCTCCACCTCATCCACACTTGATTGAATATTGTATTTACTATTACTTATTGTTCTAGGTAAATGAAGACATCTTACGAGATTCATTGGATAATGATTGAGTGGATCCTTCATTATATAAAATGTATATACCAAATGGATATTCACCACTCGGTTTGGGACCCTTAAGTGTTTCTAGGATTCTATAACGTTGATTGGGTAGGTGATTTAGGCTAGCAATGCTCAACAAATAGATTTGTATTTCTAGGATTCTATAATATAAAAACATTATGTTTTAAGGTGCACATGATCCATGTAGAGTATATAAATGGAATACAACATACTACAACACAATTCCACTACCACTTAAATGATCAAAATTTACACTAGCAATAACTTAGAATTATAATACATACATTGCATACACGATATATTAGATGATTTAGCATATTAGTTTAGATTACCCAACACAATAGCTCAAATTGCTTGGCACAATAGTTCATACTACTCAACATAACATTTAGACTACCTAGAAAAGTAGTTAGATGATCTAGTACAACATTTAGATTGCCTAGAATAATATATAGTTTACCTGGAATAACACTTAGACTGCCTAGAATAACACTTAGATGACTCAGAGCAACACACAAATGGCTTGGTACAACATTCAAACTACCTAGAATATCATTCAGATTTATTGGAACAACATTCAATCTTCTTCTAACACCTACAATGCCAATGCATAATACCAACCTTGATACCAACCTCAATACCATGCCAACCTTCCCAACTAACCTTTAAATGAATGAGAGAGAGATATTATTTATACAAGTAAGAAAGCAGTTGTATCCTCCAACTAACTCCTACATGACACCTAATTAATTTCTTAAATTATACTTGACATACATTTGACTTACATTTACATTTCATTTTATGACTCACTTTATGACTTTTTTAATTACATGTATGCACATTTCATTAAACACATTGTCTACAAATTATAAAATAACACAAAATTTCAAAACATATTCATTGGTCAATTCACTTGATTACATCTATCCCCTCCTCTAGACTTATTAGTGTGCTTGATGATAAATGATCTAAACACTAGGGATAGAAGCATTGAACATTGCATAGGAATATCTTGTCACACTTCTACTTTTTTCTATTCCATGCATCTTCTACAATAAAATTCACATTAAATTATTGCCCACAACAAATTTCCTTCCAATTTTGTATTCTACTTTCTACAATCAATTGTATCATAAATATGATGAATATGACCAACATGATTGGCAATGCTTGTCATCACCTTTGATGGGGGTCAAGGGGGTGGGATTCCCCTTGCAAGGTCAAGGGGTAGTGCCCCAAAACCTCAACGACAAGACCATTGAAACCCTCACTATCTAGTTAAAAAAAATATTCTCGCCTATATTTTTATATCATTCACTTGACCCTCTTAAACAACTTCCCCTTAGGTTTGAATGACATCTCTTTGGATCTAGATGATTTTTTCTTGGTTTTAGATGACCAACCTATAGGGTTATGTGGCCAGCCTCTTAGGTTAAACAACTTACTTCCTAGCCTAGATGACCCACCTCTTAAGTCAAACATCTCTGGGTAATATGACCCACTTTCTATGATAAACAATTGGAATTTGGATGACCCAACTCTAGATGACCCTACCTCAGATGGTCTATATTTGGATAACTTACATTTGGATGGCCTTGCTTTGTATAGTTTGGCTTCTTTGCAATCAAATGACCTTCATAACACACTCTTTCACTTAAACAACTTGTATTGACTTTTATATAATATTATTCTCTAATAAAACGACCCTCCAAATGGTTTGGATGGCCTAGGGGGACAAACAATTTTATCCCTTGTCCTTGTACATTGTCATGAATACCATCCTTTTCATGTGTTTCTTTAAATAGTCCCACATGTTCTTTGATGACCCATATTTGTCTTAAAATTTAGATGGATCATCCTCTTCCTTGAATGACTCTAAATATTATCTAGTTGATTGTGATCTATATTCAAATATATTGGGGTGTTTGTTTAATAATTTGAGGATATACTAAGCCTCAAATGGCCTATGGAGGATCTAGATAGTCCTCCCCTTAGGAGAGATAGCCTAAGGTCCAATCAAGAATATATTATCCTTATCAAACAACTAGGTTTCCAACTTATATGGCCTAGGCTAAGATAGTCTAAGCCCTAATAATCAAGGCTTGGGTCTAGGCAATCCAATTCTAGATGGCTAGATGGCCCTAGCGGATGGTTAGCCATTGAAAAACCTTCCCTAACAACCTTTGAATTAATGAAAAAGGATCTCATTTATATAACTAAGCATGCAATTGCATCCTCCAACTAACTACCTCATAGCTTATTTTCTTAAATTATATTTGACATGTATTTAAACTACCATGTTAAATAGTGTGAATTCCATTTAGCAACCTCATATATCAGTCCATTGTTATTCTATAAAATATCATAGGAAATAAGGTACTCTAATCTATGTTATTGTTCTACCTGTTTGCTTTCCACATCATGAGGCATATTTTCCAATGCCTAATTGGGTCTTTTTTTCCTACCATAAAATATTGGATACTTACATGATATGCCAAAATTGATCTTTATGGTGATAGGTTGACTTGAAATTGAAATTGGTTGTTCACACATATCTCCTTAACACACATCATAAAGCACACCCCATTGTAATTGTTCTCATATTGCACTCACGTCCCATACACCATGACATGTACCAACCTGTAGTTGCTCCAATATCATACTCCTATCCTACTCACCATCAAGCATACCAACCTATAGTTTCTCTAGTATCAAACTCCCATATTGTATACTATTAGGCATGCCATCTTGAATTTACACCATTTTTAGACTATCGTCTTGTTCAATATGAAACACATCAACTTGTAATTGCTCCAATACCATAAACTTTTTATCATTTTGTAATTTCTCACCACTACATAACTCACCATCATATAATTCTCCATTATTATCAAGTAAATCTCTATCATCATCATATAATTACCACTGCCAACATGTAACTCTTTACAATAGATATGCAACTCTCTACTACCATCATGAAACTCTTTGTTTCTAACATGTAACTATGTGCAATATTCATACAACTCTATGCTATCGAAATGCAACTCTTTGTGCTTGTTGCAAAACTCTTCATGCACAAACTCGTACATGTCTCCTTTGTACATGTTTTCTTATGTATCTAGTTGTGCATCCACTTGTACGTCTACTTCATGCATTGACCCTTTTCCAACATCAACAAAAAATTCTATATCTTTGTATATTTTATCAATCATATTTTAATAATTACATTATTGTCATCATGATATTTCCAAGTGATTTACTTGTCATAAATCCATGTCACCAAACTTGACCCAACTTTGAACAGGCAATGGTGCCAGAATATAGAAATAGAATACAACATATTGCAACACAATTCTATTACTACTAAAATTAACAAAATATGAAATATAAATAGCTTACAATAACAATGCATGCACTACACACAATATATATTAGATGGTCTAGAAAAATAATTCACACTATTTAACATAGTAGTTTAAACTTTCCAACACAACTTTTTGATTGCTTGGAACAACATTCAGACTACCTAGAACAATAGTAAAATAACTTGGAACAACATTTAGACTACCTAGAAAAATATTTTGATGATCTATAACAACATTTAGACAACCTGGAACAACACTCAGTTTGCTACTATCATGTGCAATGACAACATACAACACCAACCTTGATACCAACCCTCAATACCATGTCAACCTTCCCTACCAACCTTTGAATGAATGACGAGGGATATTATTTATACAAATAAGGAGGCAATTGCATCCTCCAACTAGGTAACTACCTGGAAACTCATCATTTTCATTAAACACTTTGCGTATGAACCACAAAATAACAAAACCTATTCATTGGTCAATTTTCCTTCCTACTTAAATCAAATACAATTATAACAATACAAAGGCAATCATGGCCTTAATTGAAAGTTAACAATTATTTCAACAAAAAAGTATCCTTCAATTTATAGAATTCAAATGTTATGTTTAGTGGTAATTTTTAAGGCAACAAATATAGATAAGCATGTATTTTTAATATAGCCTTTAGAACCTGAAGTTTTCCATCCATAGTGAGAAATTTACCTTTCCAACTAGATATATAAGAGTTCACTCTATCCAAAAGTGAGTGTCAATTATCAATATTTATTTTATCAAGGCAACACATGCATATGTCAACAATTTTCCAACATTAAACCTCAAGATCTCTACAATAATCCATTTTAGTCAATGACGATTGTGATGAAAATATCCTATATTGTTTAATATTAACTAATTATTTAACAACATCCTCAACAATACAAGAATTTGGTTTGGAATTCCTTTGATCATAGCTTTATAACTTTTAACATTAAATAATTACCAATGCATCCAATGGAAAGGATGATGCTTTACTAATGATAATTGCATAGTTTAGCCACTCTATATTTTTAAACTTAACTATATAATTAATTGTGATGAAAATAATATTATATTAGGCTATGGTAACAATTATTAAAATTGTGAAGATGACATATATTGAGCATTTTTATAGTGCAATTATGAGTTAAAATTATGATATTTATAATACAAGACCAAAAGTTAGAATAAATTGTTAGGAATATATCATATTAAGCTTCACTTGAGGTGTTATTCATGTGGAGGAGGGAAACTCTTTAAAGGAGACCATGTTTGTGGTGTCTTTAAACTAAGTTTTATTCAAAATGAGAAATAAACTTGAGCAAGCTTGAAGTATTCCTAGGATTTTATCAATCTACATGGGCTTAGGGGTCAAAAAATATCCTTTTATTAGTAGAGCTCTTTGATAAATTCATGTGTTTTGTTTATTTTCCACTTGCAATCATAATAGGGCTAGGTTTGTTGTTTGATCTAGTGAAACCTTGGCATTGCATTGAGAATTTTAGGCATCATTTTTTGTTCACCATTATGATCCAACCCTCTCCCAACCTCTACTTAGTGGATTATTTAATATCAGGTTTGTGCTCCAACCATTTTTTTATGAAAAATATTTAATCCTATGGTGTGAATACTAGCATTGGAAGTATATGTAAAGAGAGATTGGCATAATAATATTCTAGGTGAAATTTCATTATACAATTTGAATTTCAATCAAAATTTTGAGCTTTAAATTGATAAGTCAAATTTGATGCACAAATTCATCTTAGAGGTCGAACAAATAAAAAATTTTCCCAACTTATAATACATGATTTGACCCAATTGTTTGCTATATTAGTCAATAAACATCTCTAGAGAGAACTAAGAGGGAGTTTATCATAAAACATGGCCTATGACTAAGGGAATCCTAATAGTGCTTAGGCCCCATAATATTCAACGTAACCTTAGCAAGCTTTTAGGGTTTACACTTTTTTGGACCTATTGGGTTTTATAACACTTTTCAATAAAAATACCTTGGAGCAATTATCATTGCAATCTTATGCAAAAGAGTACAAAGATGAAATAAAGAGAGTAAATAAAAAAAATAGAGATAGAAAAGGATAAATAAAAATGGTGGGTGTCCATAGGTACTCCCACAATATTAAATATCACCAAATGATACAATGGATCACTCATTGGGGGTATTTGTACTCATACGTATCATACGTAATTCCTAATTAAATACTAATATCAATATAACAAAACTTGAATTGAAGGTAAAATTCCAATATAACAAATACATTAAATCCTTTATTAAAGGTTAATCATAGAGGTGGTTTAACCAATATTGCTAAATATGAATACACCAAAACTTCTAGTAGGCTTACATAGAAAAAATCTCGTAGCCTTACATAGAAAGAAACCCATAGGCTTATATATAGAATGCCTGCAAGTTTACATAAAAGGTGCACATAGGACTACATAAAGAATACTTAAAGGTTTATATAGTACTTACTCATAGGCTACATAAATATTACCCATAGGCACTTTATCATTATTGGCCTTAGCATGATAAGATCAACTTATGTATATTCAACACCACCATAATTTTCATTAAAGGGCCAAGGAGAGAAGATATTAGAGATGGTATATATTCCCACATAATGAATGTTCAAATAGGCCAATGAATCTTTCTATCTTCTCTTGCCAAAGGTACATGAATTTACAATCTACATGTTTGTCAAAGAAAGAAAGAAGAGGTTGAACAATTTTTTTGTAACCCCCATATACCAAAGAAGACATGATTAACCTTCCATGCTTGGCAAAGACCTCTGAGCTACTTAGAAAACTTACTAAAATGATTCAACATTTTTTCTATTGCATTGGCATGAGAGGATGCTTGATTGGTTGCATGCAAGAAAAGGTTATACAAGGAAAATGTGACAAAAATGGATGAACTATCAATATTTTTGGATTCTTCGTAAAAAATCAAGGGGATATTAGCTCAATATTTTTCATGTTTCACCTCAAAGTATTTTTCTAATTGTGTGAAAATATTTCTCATTTTATCTCCATTTTTTTTAATGGAAAACACTCCTTTCAAGGTGCTACTTTTGGGTAAGACCCAAGAAGGTAAGGGTATTTATTCTACCAAAATCACCCATGGATTGCACCTGGATTGCCCCCTTTGGCACACTCAATTAGCATGCCTAAACCAACAAAACACAAACAAGAAAAAGAAACAAACACAAACACATAAAATAACAAAAAAACAAAAAAACACAAAAAAACAATAAACAACAACAAAACACAAAAAAAGTAAAAAAAAAATAACAAAACCATACAAAAGCACAAAATATGAAACACAAAACATAAAAAAACAACAAAAACATAAAGACAAAAACAACACAAAAACACACACACATCGAAAAAGTAAATTGATGGAAAAAATAGATTACATCTTTAGCCTTTCTAGACCAACAGGCCATTTAACCAAAAATTAACACAAGAAACGTAAGAATGATCTTTCTGAGTTGGGAACTAATCTGAACCAAAGAGAAGCTAATACAAAGAAAAAAGGAACTAGGTATATTTAGTACTAGAGCCATTCAAAGAAAGGATAGATAGAAGAGCATCCATGTTTTGTGAATCCCACCATATAGGAGGGTGGCTATAGCAAGCAAGATCACCTTTGTCCAATGCCCAATTAGCTAAAGAATCATCAATCCTATTATACTATCTTACCATATGATTGTATTCAACTTTCAAAAATCCCATCTAGATTAATTAAATCTTCTCAACAATTCTTTTTATTCTCTAGTCAACCTTATGATTCTTATATAGAGTCTTTAGTAGACTAATCATAACATGGGCTTAATATTCAATTAGCACCTCTTTCCTTCCAAACTTAGAAGCCTCACAAATGCCTCTAAGGATACCATACCCATCAATAATGTTATTGGAAAGGATACTCAAATATTCAGCAAAATTGAAAACCAGGGAACCATTTGAAAATCTACCAATTCCTCCCGCATTGGATTTTCCAGGGTTCCCCTAGGGGATCCATTTGTATTGACTTTTCTAAAATCCTTAGGAGGAGGATACTAATTCCTTGTTCTATCCATATTTTTATTACTCACATTCCCTTCAAGTTGGTTGTAAATAGTAGAGTGAATATTCAATCTTTGCATAAATTTATCCCATTGTAGGTGGGAGTCTTGGGGTGATTAAAGAGTTGTTGGACTAATTCAGCTAAGTTGGAAATGGTCTTTTACAAAATATAGTGAATATTTTTCCTTTTCTGATTGAAATTTTGATTGTTTCTTTCCTTCTAAATATTACAAGGTAGGATGGTTGTTCCCATCCAAACTATCTACCTTGCATAATGATCAACAACCTCCTTTTTAGGCCAACCCCTCCATAGCTACTGAAGAGTAGAAAAGTTGGACCATTGTAAACTGAGTAAGATAGTCGTTATCCTCCACAACTCAGAGGCTAAGGGACACTTAATATAAATATGGCTAATATTTTCCACATTATTTCCATACATTGCACATCTATATGGTCCATGAAAGCCATGCCTCATAAGTTTCTCACCAATAAGCACCCATATATGCAATAAAACACAAATAAAAATCCTCATCATAGGCCAAATATTTTGAGTCCACATCTATGTAAATATGTTATAGGTCTGGTTGGTATTATTGTGGCATAAGTCCAAATAGCCTTGAGAAATAGTATAATCACCCTTAGTAGTCATGTTCCATCCAAAATAGTCCTTATCATGGGACCAAGAGGGTGTGTTGGATATCATTCTTTTGCCTTCTTAGAATTTGAATATGCCAGTCCTCAATAGGGATCCAATATATACCAACCTCTAAATTACTAGTCTAGTACCGATAATAATTGGCTAACTTTATCTAGTTAGCTTGGTATAGCTTCTCCATCCAAGGCCTCCAATCAAGAAACTGAGTTATCAAAGGTTGGGAACCATCACAAGAATCAGTCCAAAAATTTACCTGTTGATAATTATGAATAATACAAAATATCTTCTTCTTTACCAAATCCTCACTAGTCCTAAGAACTGCCAAAATGGGAGAACCTCTGGTAAGTATTTGATAGAAAACAAGGTCTTAAGGACTTTTATTTTCAACATATTTAACACGAACATTATTGGCCCATAAATCATTGGGGTTATTCAAAATCCTCCAATACAACTTTGTAGCTAAAGACTTTTTTTTAGCAGATCAAAATCCTAACCCCCCTTCATGACTAGAAAGAGATAAAGTATCCCATTTCACCAAGGCCCATTTTATTTTCTCCTTAGTACAACTCCAAAGGAACCATCGATTGATTTGATCTAGTTATTGAAGAACTAAATTTGGGATATTCAACATAACAAAAAATTTAATATGTATAGCTTGAAGGATTTATTTTAACAAGGTAATTTTACCCCCAGATGAAAGCCACCTATTGGTCGACTTTCCAATTTTCTCCTTTAATTTATCCAACAGCCAATTCCAATATTTTATTTGTCTTTGGATGTTGATAGGAATGCCTAAATAAGTGATCAAAAGGGATGACTTCTTATATCTAAATTTTTCTAGAACCATGGACTCCTATCTAGGAGAGCAATAAAATAAAATGACTTTCGATTTGTCTTCATTGATCAATTGCCCTAAAGCATTAGAGAAATAATGAATGATTTGTTTAATTGTAGAGGCTTCATTAACCGTAGCTTTACCTAACATAGTAGAGTCATCAACAAACTTAATATGATAGATAGGCCTAGCTCCATGAGCAATAGTAACTCCCTCAAGGATATTGTTTTTTTTTTGTCATAGTTTTACCTAAGCATTTATCAAGAATGATGAAAAGGGGAGAGGGGGTCACCTTACCTAATAAATATGGAAGCTGGGAATAACTGTGAAGGACAACCATTAATAAGAACTAAGTAGGAAACCAAAGATACATACCATAATCCAATTTGTCCAATCTTAAGATAAGAAAAATTGCCTAAGAAGACAAATTACCTCATAACTCTTACGAGGAAGTGTCAATCCACTATGTCATAAGCTTTGGATAGGTCTAAAATTATGAATATAGAAGAAGATTTATGCACTTTGATGCAATGGATGGCTTCCTGAGCAAGAACTATATCATCCATAATTTGTCTCCCTTCCACATAACATCCTTGTTCAAGAGAAATAATCTTATACAAAAGAGGTTTCACCCTCTCCACTATGATCTTGGTAATGATTTTGAGAAGAACATTACATAAAGCTATTGGTCTAAAAGTTGAGATGTGGTTTGTGTCTTGAGCCTTTCGAACTAGAGCTATATAATTTTTATTGATTACCTTCAAATATCTTTGGCCTTCCTATATTCTTCTACCACCTCTAATAAATCAACATGAAGAACATCCCAGAATTCTTGGTAAAATTCATTGGTAAAACCATCAGGCCCTGGGGTCTTCCCTCTTTGTATTTCAAAAACCACTTGTTGAAGCTCATTGATAGTAACTGGAGTAATAAAAATAGAGTTCTCCTCATAAGTGATAAGAGTAGGGATCACTTGAAGGACATTTTATTGAGAAGTCAAGTCAAGAGATTCAAAAATAAATAGTTTAGAAAAGTAGTTGACTGCAATAGACTTCATGCCATCTCAACTGTGGATAGAGTCTCCGGAATATGCTTTCAAGAAAAAAATAAAGTTGTGTGATCTATAGGCTAGAAGATATTTGTAGAAGAATTCCATGTTTTGATCTCCTTCTTTGAGCCATTGGATCCTAGATTTCTACTTCCATAAGAGCTCTTCTCTTTTTCCCATTCCTCCAATTGCACTATGAGTCTAATTTCATCTATACTTCTACTCTTAGTGAGGTCATCTAAATGGATTTGATCATTCAAATATTCAAGCAAAGAAATAAATTATTTCTTTTTTTTGATGTCTCCAAACTCTTTCAAATTCCAAATCTTGATTTTGGATTTGATATATTGTATCCTTTTGGTGAAACAAAACATCTTAGTTACATACCTTGGTTTACCTTCCTACCACCATTACCACACTTAGGTCTAAAGGAATTATCGCTAAGACACATTAAATGAAATCGAAAGGATGTGAAATTAACCTTGGTTTTCCACATTTCAGCCATAATTGGCCAATGATCCGAACCAACATTGTTAAGAGTTTTCACCTTAGGAATGTATCCATGGATTAAGAAATAATTAAATAACAAGAACCTATCCAATATTTCCATGATACAAGTTGAGCCTTACCTTATATTAGACCAATTCATGAGGCTATTATCTAGATGAATATCTACAAGGTGGAGGTTTACAATATATTAACTCATGAGGTCTGAGCTCTTCCATATTCCTATTTCCCTCCTTCTTCTCATCCAAAGAGAGGATAGTAATAAAGTTTACTTTGATCAAGACCCAAGATTCAAGAAAATGGGACATAATATAAGTTATATACTTCCATTATTTATGCTTTTCATCGAAACTAATTGAAGCATAAACAATCAAGTAGAGCATAATTTGGTTAGATTATCTACTTTGTGCAACCACAACCAAGAGATCCTAGATACCAACCATATGGTGAATAATGATCTCTTTTTTATCCCAAAGGTAAGCAATGCCACCAAAAGCAACATGGGAGTTGAGGAAAGTCGCTTTCCCTGTCGACCATATTTTAATTTCAATTGAATTCAATTACCCTATAGACATTTATTTCCTAAAGGAAAACTAGATGTGGTTGGTTTGTTTGAATCATTCTTATGATTTTGTTTTGTTTTGAAAGACTCACTTTGATTCCTCTACTATTCCAAGTGATGATATTCATTAATAATGAGACTAAATATGTTGGTAAGGGCATTAATATTACCTTACTTTAGAATATTTTTACCTTATTTTACCATATAATATCTATTAGTCTTGCAGACTATCTTTTGGTTAGTGTCAATATTCATTTTTTCATGTTTCTTGTTTTACCCCAATTGAATTTAGGATAGCTTATAACCTTGAAGTATGTGTATATGCAACCAAAGTATTATTATAAGGTTCAACAAAGTCTATCTTGGGGTCTAAATTATTTGAATTTTTAGCATTTAAAAGATTGTTCTTCTTGTCTATGTTTTCTCCCTTATTTTTTTGCTGAAAACATTTAATTTATTGGTTTGTCTCTGAGTCCTTCCTTGCATATTTAAACTATGTTTCTAATATTTATGTTTCTATTATGTCTTCTTCCTCACCTAGGAGGTTATTTTTGGAAAGAATTCCAAACATATTAGTTGAAAAAATATCTTGATCCTTCATAATAATTTTTTTTATCTGTTCTTCTTCTTAGGAATTTGAAAACCTTATAAGTTTGTGTCCTCTTTCTTTTGATCTGGAATATTATTTGGACATACACTAGCCAAATTACCATATTCATGGTATATTCTGCAATAGAAAGGAATGTTCTCATAGTCCACCACTTGCTCCCAAGTGTCCTCCCCAAATTGTAATGAGATATTTTGTGAAAGGGGTTTGTTGAAATCCATTAAGACACAAATTCAAGCATAAATAATGTGTTCAAATTTGTGTGTACCAGCAGTCAACATGAAAGTTCCAAGGGAGTTTTTGATTGTAGAAAATATAGCTAAATTCCAAAATTCAACTAGGAGGCCAAAGAGTCTAACCCACACAAGTGTTTTAGAAGGAATCTCTTATTTGACTTTAAATTTAGTGTGCGAAGGCTTCATGAAAAACCTTACCCTTTCAAAGAACCAGGGACTCCCTTAAAATATTTTCTCTATATCTTTAATATTATCAAACATAACAAGAAAATAACCATTGGGATAAACAAATATTTGTGCCTCACCTTGTATTTTCCAGTATTTTGTAGCTCATACTTTGAAATAATATAGGCTCAGATGAAAACCCAAGAAATAAAAAATCAATCCTCTTCTCTTTAGATCTTCTATGTCATCATGAATGTCACCCATTTTTTAGCTTAACAATTAGGGTTCCATAAACTACTCTTAGAGATCTCGAATTATTATTTTTGGGTTGAATATTAGGCATTCTTAGAGGTCTATGAGAAGCCTTAATATTAATGTTAGCATTAGTCTAGGATTTTCCACCATGGAGGGCATCCCTAAAATTTATTTTTGGGGCCGAATCCTTGAAATCCTTACCCTTGAAAGGGGTTTCCAGAGTGTATATGTTCTTAGCATAGGGATTGCTTGAGTTATGAACCATTTTTATTTTCCTAAGTAGACTTATCTTATTTTATCTACAAATTGAAGCTTATTTTTGGGTCTCTTTAATCCATGCCTTGGACATTGAGGAAAGGTGTAATTTTTGCTTTTTCCTTGGGCAACAAATTGGAAGCAGTTTTCAATCAAGTTTGTAGCATGAATATTTTCTAAATGACAAATTCCTAACCCATTGTGGGTCTCCTACAACATATCCAATATTTATCTTGGGATAATAATAATAATAATAATAAATTGATCACTAGGGCTTGCATGCCCAAAAAAATAGCCTCTATTGCTGCTTGTGCACGACCCATAGATGAAAACCTCATATTGACACTTTCAAAACCCTTATTAGTCTGAGTTCTAAAATTTATCATATAAAGTTTTATTTTCAAGTACCTTTGTTTTCTTCTCTCCATTAAAAAAAAAAAAGTTCAAAAAAATAAAATATTCTATAGAATATCCAATAAGGGGGTAAATGTAGCACACAAAATGCAAAATTTTCAAGGCGTGTGAAGTAGATGCATTGGGATATTTCATACACCAAGGAGGATATCACCCTTTGTAAATGGGTTAAGGGGATTACTTAAGAGAAGTAACCTACTATTTATTTATATGTATGAGTTCCCAAGGCTTTGTGGCTATAGGAAAGGACTCTAAACCTTAGGATCTAGGAAATCTAGAGATCAAATTCTAGCCTAATTTTTAAAAAATATTATTCATTATGTTATTCTCTTTTTGGACATGATGCATGATGAAGTCACCACTTGTAATGTGGCACTTGTTGATGATGTCAACCCTTCTTTGGCACTATGTATGCTAACATTACACCTGGTTATGACATGGCACCAACTGATGAGGAGGTTGATGTGGCACATGATGACATCATACTTGGTGATATGGTGCCTACTAACATCACACATAGTAATATGATGCCTAATGACATCACATCTATTGGTATGGAAGATGATGTGGTGCATGATGACATCACACATGGTGATATGATAGATGATTATGACCTCAAACCTATTATGGTAGTTGTTAATATGGTAGTCATTGATGTGGTATTATGACGATATAATAGTAGCCAAAAATAGAAGACATGATGAGATGGAAATCAAAATTGAGGTATAAAAATGGGTTCAATCAATCATAATTTTCCATCAAATCACTTATTCCAACACTCAAGTTAGTAGTAGATGTGGAAAAATATAGATTCTAAGAGGCACAAAAAAGTGACATGTGGTATCTTCTTGTTTTTCAATGCCCTGTCGAATGATATACACAATCAACATCCTAGTGGAACCCCCTTCCATAGAACAATGACACTTGGAGGTACAATTTTCACTATTCCTTTATCAAGTTGACACCTAGTTGGAACCTCCTCGATTTCTCAGATAGTGACACATGGTAGTCTTCCCAATCATTACAAGTACAATAATTTTAGAAAATTTAAATGTTTTAGAGGTATTTTATGTGATTTTAGGTCCAAACTTCTAAAGGCCATAAATTTTGTATATGGAATAATTTTGCATCCTTTTTTTAAATCTAATATTTTTTTGAGATCTTTTCATTGACAATATTAGTTTTAGTTACAACTACATGCAAGAGACTATTATTGGGTAGTAAAATTATGGATCAACATGTACCATTGTCGAATGATCTAAATTATGCCACTTGGAAAATTAAGATTGAATATTTTCTCTAGAGTAAGGGATTGCTCAAATATTTTGATGAGGTCTCCCTAGCCACTAAACTTGATAAGATAAAACATAAGGAAAAGGATCTTGGTGTGATTGCTATTTGAGATGACAAGAAGTCTATTTGTATTTTTTGTAAGAAGGAAGAACACATGGTAGAGTTTTATAGGTTACAAATCAATAATCTTGAAGAGATAACAAAAAGAGGATGTCTATGATGCTCTCTTCTAGACTTAGAGTGGTGAAAACCACAATGATGAGATCTCTTAGGCATATGAAGTTATTTATTTAGTATACTAGCCATCCACTTTTTTTTTTATGAGTGGATTCTAGATTTAGTAGCAACTTGGCACATGACTACGCATCACCATATATTGCATGACTATAGCATACAATATTATGGAGAGTATGTTGTGTCATTGGGGATGATTCCTCTTTATAGGTGGTTGGATGTGGTGAAGTAAAAATGATCTCTGCTTCATTTGATGAGGTCCTTTATGTTTCTAGTGTGGGCCCTATGTTTTGTATATTTATCAAATCACATGTATGAATTAGGTAGATCTATGGGTGATCAAGCATATTGATGGCAGTTTAAAGACAATTTATTGCCTTAAGATATTGTGATGATTCAAATAAAATATATAAATTTTTTAATTGCCTAGCTCCTTCCTCAAGAAAAAAATATTTTGTGGATATTGTGTCACAAGTAGATGATGTTAGTTAGTGATGTAAGCATAAACATTGGCATATTGGATATGGATTTTTTATGTACATGAGTAAATTTTAGTTGGCTATTAGGGTTACTCTTATTTATCTTCCTATTGTTATTTATGAAGGGTGTATTTTAGGGAAGCATCATCCAGTATTATCTAAAATAGATTGATAGGCATGCTACATGATCCTTGGAGCTCATTTATGGTAATATTTATGCATCCATCAAACATCATATCTTTCTAGGAATAAGAACTTTTCACTTCATTAATGCTTTCTCTCAATATGTGTTCTTGTGCATTATTCATAGCAAAATAGAGATTTTGAGGAGTTCAAGGATCTCAAGGTACTTGTATAGAATAAGGTTAATATAAATATCAAGTGATTTAGGACAAATAGAGGAGGTGAGTATGTGAGTAATGTATTTATTGATTTTTTTAACTCTTCATGGTATTGATTTTTATATGAATTCCCACTATATCCCATAGCAGAATGGGATGGTTGAACAAAATAATAGGATTATTATAAATATGGCTATATGTATGTTGCATGGCAAAATGGAGCCCAAATTTATGCAACACATGTGATCAATAGGTTCTTACTTGAGCCATTTAGGGTATGAATCCTCTTGAAAGGCTAACAAAAAATAAAATTGATGTGTCTCAGTTCTAAATTTGTGTTTCTAGTTCATGGGTCCAAATTCACAAATACATATGGTATAAGGTGAAACCAAAGATTCATAGATACATTTTTGTTAAGTATTATACCTCCAAGGTCTATCACCTCTATGATACTAGGAGGTGAGATATTCTCACTTTGTGAGATGTGATGTTTGATTAGATTCTTCTAAATATTCCTTTAGGTCCTCTCCTTTTTATTTTGGTTATTGAACCTTTTCGTCTAGTGTCTTTGATGGTCCTTGATGATATCTCCAAGATTCTTATTATAACCATTTTATTTTTTCAAAATTTTCAACTTCTCGTGTTTATCATTCAACTACATCTTTTGTCTTACCTCCTCTTTGAACAACATCATCTCCAACACCTTCAAGTTTTGATCCCTAAGGTGATGATCTTAATCTTGTTGAGCATTGTATGACCATAATGGATATTTAGGTGGATGATGATTTTGTATTGGATACTATAATTCTATATTTGAATGTTTCTCCCATACAATGTATACCACAACCTTCTATGGTTCATTTAAGATCCAAGTGGGTTTGAATAGTAATTCACAATTCTTAGCCCACTATTTCTAAAAAGCATCATCAAAAGGTTTTATCTTAGTATCTACTCTTGAAGGTTGATGAATATATAGATCCTCACACCTATTTCTATGATAAGGGTCATTCAAAGTGTGAATATTCCATTCTTGTTGAGTATGATTCCCTGATGAAAAATCAAATATGGGAGCTTGTTCCACTTCTTGAAGGGAATAAAGTTGTTGGGTGTAAATAGTTCTATAGTACCAAGCATATATTTTATGGTTAGATGAATAAGCACAAGGTATGGCTTATTACTAAAGGGTTCTCTCATAAGAATGGATTTGACAACTCAAAGATATTTGTCCAAGTTGTGAAGAATGTTGTTTGGATGATTCTTTTCATAATTTCATTGTATGAATGGAAGGTAGATTATATGGATTTGAAGAGTGCATTTCTTCATGGAGGATTCAAGAGAAGATATATATATATATATGCAATAGCTATTTGGTTTTGATCTTAAGCAAACACCTTAATATTGGGATAAGAATGTTGGAATATTTTCAACATTTCCTCCTTTGTCCTAAGTATTAAGTCCTAGTATTTAGTTTTAGTTTAATGTTTTGATTTATATATTTCTAGTTAATTTGATTAGCATACATTGAGGTTTTGGCTTGGTTGATCAATGTTTGACCATAGTCCAAGATTAGCATGTTGTTAGGATAAGAGCTATCTTTAAGTTAGTTTGTTGTAATAAGTTTAAGAGGATTTCTCTCAACCACCGTGTCTATTTTTAGTTCTTTCAAGAACTATAAAAGTATGTAATGCATTGTTGATCAATAGAACAATTTCACCATTGTTTCTCAAAGAAGATCCACTCCTTTATCAACTATAGATTAAAAAATTGTGAGGTAGAGTCTAATGTCTATATTAAGAATCAATATGGTCATACATTGGTGATTGTGGTGTATGTAATAAAATAAATTTAAGAAATACAATAATAGCATTAACAATACAATAATGTGTAATAAACAATATCCAATGATAACAATAATTCATATCCAATTGCCAAAAAATAAAAAATGTAATATTCAAATTTAAAATTTAAATTAAGAAGGCCCTATATCGGACTTGGAATTGCACTCTAGACGTTTTTCACAGGACTGCCCAAACTACCGAACTCGTTTTGGCCATATCTCACTCATCCGAACTCGGATTGAGCTAAAATTTTGAGGGTAGATGCCTGAAAAACCCTAGAACGTCTCCACCAATTTTCATATCATTTGGAGCAACACAGATCCTAGCGCATCCCTATGTGTGAACGATATATTTGGCAAGCGGCTATGCGAGGGTTTCATCTGGGTTGAGTGCAAGCAGCTCTAGAGGTTGGTTTTTAGGGCCTTCGGGCCCTAGTGACCAATATTTTTGTGGTTTATGCTCAATATTTTAGCAAGAAATGTTGCAGGGGATACAAGATGGGTTAGAAATTTGTCTTTCAACAGATCATACTGTGAACTTGAGTGACAACGGCTTCCAATTTGCTGCACAAAAGAAAAGTGAAAACCATACCTTTCCACGACGTCTAGGGCAAGGATTAAAGAGACCACGAAATAAGTTTCAAGCAAGTTGATCAAAAAATGGCTCATATCTCAAGTGAATCTGGTGCTAAGGTGCACCCACAAAATAATTCTACTATGAAAACCCCTGTCAAGGGTAAGAATTTCGAAGACTCGGTCCCAAAAATGAATTTTAGGGATGCCCTTCGTGGTGGACAGCCTCAGCCCAATGCTAATATCAATATTAGGGCTTCTCATAAACCTCTAAGAATGCCTAATATTGATCCCAGGAAAACGGAGTCAGGATGTCTTAAAGCAGCTGATGGAACTCCTATTGTTAAGCTTGATATGGGTAACATTCAGACTGGCATTGAAGATTTGGAAAAAAGAGGACTAATTTGTCGGTTCGTGGGTTTTCGTCCGAGTCTATCTACTTTCAAAGTTTGGGCTACAAAAATCTGGAAAACTAAAGGTGAGTTACAAATCTCTATTTATCCAAATGGTTATTTTCTTGTTTTATTTGCTAATAATGAAGATAGAGAGAAAAATTTTCAAGGGGGTCCTTGGTTTTTTGGAAGGGCAGGGCTTTTCATGAAGCCCTGGCATACTAAATTTAAAGCGAAAGAAGAGATGCCTTCTATAGCTCCCGTGTGGGTTAGACTCTTTGGCCTCCCTATTGAATTTTGGAATCCTACTATTTTTTCTTCAATTGGAAACTCTTTAGGAACTTTTATGATGATTGCTGATTGTACTCAAAATTTTGAACATATTATTTATGCTCGAATTTGTGTTTTAATGGATTTTGACAAACCCCTACCTAAAAATATCACATTACAATTTGGGGAAGACACTTGGGAGCAAGTAGTGGACTATGAGAACATTCCTTTTCGTTGTAGAATTTGCCATGAATATGGTCATTTGGCCAGTGCTTGCCCAAATAAAATTCCTGATCAAAAGAAAGAAGATATAAACTCAGCGGGTTTCCAAATACCTAAGAAGAAGAACACTCAGAAAAAACCAGTAATGAAGGATCAATCAAAGTCATTTGCTAATATGTTTGAAATCCTTTCCACAAATGATGTCCCAAGTGAGGAAGAGGAAATAATGGAAACTGAAATCTTAGAAACACAATTTAAATATGAAGGAAAGAACTCTAGAGACAAACCAACAAATCAAAGGTTTTCAACGAGAAAAAAAGGAGAAAATTTACACAAGAAAAACAATATTTCAAATGTCAAAACTTCAAATAATGCAGGTCCCAATATAGACTCCATTGAACCATCTAGTAAAATTTTGGCTGTGTATGAGCATTCTTCAAGGTTAGAAGCCATCTCAGATTCAATTGGAATAAGTCAAGAAACAGGGAAAAAAAATTGAAGATGGATTCTAATCAAAAAGTAGGTCGCAAGACCAATCAATATCATATGGTAAAAGAAGGTGAAAAGCTTGTAGAGGAAGGTAAGATTAATGCCCTTCCCAACATTTTTAGCCCTGGTATTAATGAAGATCATCACTTGGAATATTAGAGGACTCAAAGGGAGTCTTTCAAAACAAAATGAAATTAGAAGAATGATTCAGATAAATCATCCACATCTTGTTTTCCTTCAAGAAACAAAGATGTCAATGGAGGATATGGACTTAATTGCCGAGTAAAATTTGGCCGACTGGAAAAGTGGTTTCCCTCGGTTCCCAAGGGACTTCGGGTGGCATTGCTTGTCTTTGGGACCCAAAAGAGGTAGTTATTCACCATATGGTTGGCAGTTGGGGTTTGTTGGCTATAGCTATTCAAAGTAGACATTCCAACCAGATTATGCTCTGCATTACTATTTATGCCCCGACTTCTTTGGAGGAAAAAAGAAGATAGTGGAAGGATATTACTCATATTATCTCTCATTTTCCTAAAGCTTGGATCTTGATCGGAGGAGATTTCAATACCATCCTCTCTCTGGATGAGAAAAGGGGGGAAATAGAAATTTGGACAAAAGTACTGACCTCATGAGTGAATATATTGCAAACCTCCATCTTGTGGATATCCAACCAGATAATGGCCTTATGACTTGGTCTAACAGAAGGCAAGGCTTAGCTTGTATAATGGAGAGATTGGATAGGTTTTTGCTCTCTAAAAATTTCTTAATCCATGGTCACATTCCTAAAGTGAAGACTCTTAATAATGCTAGTTCGGATCATTGGCCAATCATGGTGGAAATGTGGAAAACCAATGTGAGTTTCTCTCCTTTTTGTTTTCAATTAATGTGGCTTAGAGACATTTCCTTCAGACCTCGTGTGCAACAATGGTGGAAGGAAGGTAAACCTAGGCATGGGACTAAGATGTTCTATTTTTCCAAAATACTGCAATACATTAAATCCAAAATCAAGACTTGGAACTGGAAAGAGTTTGGGGATGTTCATAAAAAAAAACATGAAGTTATTGCTCATATTGAAAATTTGAATAAGAAAATCCATTTAGATGGCCTCACAGAGAAGAGAAGTGCAGATGAAATTAAACTCACAACTCGGTTAGAGGAATGGGAAAAAAGAGAAGAAATCTTATGGAAGCAAAAATCTAGAATTCAATGGCTCAAAGAAGGAGATCGAAACACAAATTTCTTCCACAAATCTCTTCTAGCTCGAAGATCTCACAACTTTATTTCTTCCTTAAAATCAGATTCTGGAGATGTTGTTTATACTTGGGATGGCATGAACTCTATTGTTGTTGATTACTTTTCCAATATTTTTGCTACTACTCCTCTTGACTCAGCTTCACAACAAAATGTTCTTCAAGCAATCCCTTCTCTTATCACTTCTGAGGAGAACTCTATTTTGACTGCTCCTATTACTATCAATGAGCTTCAACAAGTAGTTTTTAAAATGCAAAAAGGGAAAACCCCAGGTCCTGATGGTTTTCCTATTGAGTTCTACCAAGAGTTCTGGGATATCCTTCATGTTGATTTATTAGAGGTGGTGGAAGAAGCCAGGAAATCCAAAGAAATTTTGAAGGTTATCAATAAAACTTATATTACTCTTGTTCCAAAAGCTCAAGAGGTTGATCATATCTCAGCTTTTAGACCTATTGCTTTATGTAATGTTCTTCTCAAAATTATTACTAAAATCATGGCAGAAAGGTTGAAGCCTCTTTTGCATAAGATTATTTCCCCGAGCAAGGGGGATATGTGGAAGGACGTCAAATAGTAGATGAGATAGTTCTTGCTCAGGAAGCCATCCATTCCATGGATATGCAAAATTCTCCTTCTATGTTCATCCGGTTAGACTTATCCAAAGCTTATGACAGAGTGGATTGGCACTTCCTTATCAAAGTTTTGAGGCAATTTGGTTTCTCTAAGGATTGGATGGATTGGATTATGGGATGTATCTCTTCAGTTTCCTACTTAGTTCTTATCAATGGTAGGCCTTCTCGGTCTTTCCCAGCTTCCAGAGGTATTAGGCAAGGTGACCCGCTATCCCCTTATTTATTCATCATTCTTGCTGAATGCTTGGGTAGGACTATAACCAAAAAGAGGGAAAACAAAACCCTTGAGGGAGTTACCA
Source organism: Wollemia nobilis (assembly GCA_028583015.1). Classification (NCBI taxonomy): domain Eukaryota; kingdom Viridiplantae; phylum Streptophyta; class Pinopsida; order Araucariales; family Araucariaceae; genus Wollemia; species Wollemia nobilis. The sequence goes on from JAQPPZ010003077.1 coordinate 24,625,231, forward strand.
TTGCTCATGGAGCTAGACCTATCTCTCATCTTCAATTTGTGGATGACTCTACCCTTTTAGGTAAAGCTACAATTAAGGAAGCTTCTAATATTAAGCAAATCATTAGCTATTTTTCTAAGGCTACTGGGCAGTTGATCAATGAAGACAAATCTAAAGTTATTTTCTTTCATTGCTCTGCTAGACAGGAATCCATGGTCTTGGATAAATTAAGATATAAGAAGACCTCTCTTCCAATCACTTATTTAGGTATTCCCATAAATATTCAAAGGCAGAAAAATAAAGATTGGAATTGGTTGTTGGACAAAGTCAAGAAGAAAATTGGAAAGTGGACCAACAAGTGGCTTTCTTCTGGGGGTAGAATCACCTTGGTAAAATCAGTCCTTCAAGCTATTCCTATTTATGTTTCTTTCATTTTGAATATCCCAAAGGTTGTTCTTTGAGAATTGGATCAAATCAGTCATCGTTTCCTTTGGAGTGGTACTAAGGAGAAAAGAAAATGGGCCTTGGTGAAATGGGATACTTTATGTCTTCCTAAGAGTGAAGGGGGGTTAGGATTTCGGTCTTCAATTAATAACAACAAAGATTTAGCTGCTAAATTATATTGGAGGATGTTGCATAACCCCAATGCTCTTTGGGCCAATAATCTTTGTGCTAAATATGCTGAGAACAAAAGTCCTGAAGACCTTGTTCGCTATCAACTTCCTACCAAAGGTTCTCCCATTTTAGCAGTTCTTAAGACTGGTGAGGATTTGATAAAGAAAAAATTATTTTGGATCATTCATAATGGTCAACATGCAAATTTTTGGACAGATTCTTGGGATGGTCACAAGCCTTTGATAACTCGGTTTCCCGATTGGAGGCCTTGGATGGAGGAGCTTCACCGAGCTAATTGGATAAAGGTGGCTAATTCCTATCGGTACCATACTTGGTAATTCAAAGGTTGGTAGATATTGGATCCCTATTGAGGACTGGCCTATTCAAATCCTAGAAAGGCAAAGACAAGATATCCAAGGCATCCTTCATATGAGATCCCTCTCTTGGTCCCATGAAAAAGATTGTTTTGGATGGAACAACACTACTAAGGGTGAGTATTCAGTTGCTCAAGGTTATTTGACCTTATGCCATAATAATCCCAACCATTCTTCTGACATATTTTCTCAATTGTGGGCTCAAAAGCTCTGGCCTAAGGTGAGGTTCTTTAATTGGCTTTTATTGCATCGTAGGGTGCTTACTTGGTGAGCAACTTATGAAGCGTGGTTTTCATGGCCCTTTTAGATGTGAAATGTGTGAAGAGAATGTAGAAAATATCAACCATATTTTTATTGAGTGTACTTTAGCCTCTGAGCTATGGAGGAGAATGGCAACTTTACTTGGCTTACAATGGTCCAATTTTTTCACTTTTGAACAACTTTGGAGGGATTGGCCTAATCAAGAGGGTGTTGATCATTTTATTAGGCAGTTAGTTTGGATGGGTTCTACCATTCTTCTTTGGAATATTTGGAATGAAAGGAACAACCAAATTTTTAATCAAGATAGGAAGGATATTCACTATATTTGGCAAAATACCATAGCCAACTTAGTTGAATCAGTCCATCAACTCCTTAATCACCCCCAAAACTCCCACCAAATATGGGATCAAGTGATGCAAATATTGAATATTAAACCTTCTAAGGGCAACCAACTTAAAGGGAATGTGAGTATTAGTAAGATGGATAGGACTAGAAATTGGCAACCTCCTCCTAAGGATTTTGGAAAAGTCAATACTGATGGAGCCTCTAGAGGGAACCCTAGAAAAGCCAGTGTGGGAGGAATTGGTAGACTTTCAGATGGCTCCCTGGTTTTTACTTTTGCTGAGAATTTGGGTATTCTTTCCAATAACCTTGTTGAGGGGTATGGTATCCTTAGAGGCCTTTAGGAGGCTACTAAGGTTGGATGGGAAAAGGTGTTAGTTGAGTCTGACTCTCAACTTATGATTAATCTCTTGAAGACTCCTTCTAAGAATCATAAGGTGGATTGGAGAATAAAAAGAATTATTGAGAAGATTCAGTTAATCCAGATGGGATTTTTGAAAGTTGATTACAATCATGTGGTCAGAGATCAAAACAAGAGTGTTGATGCTTTAGCTAATTGGGCTTTGGACAAAGGTGATCTTACTTGTTATGGCCACCCTCCTATATGGTGGGCTTCTCAAATTAGGGAAGCTCTTCTTTCTATCATTTCTTTGGATGGCTCCAGTTCTGAAGGTACCTAGTTTCTTCTTGTTTTTTTTTTGTTTTTTTCTCTTTGGTTCATTCAGTTTTTTTAGTTCCCTAGCTCATTCTATTCTTTATTTTGTTTCCTCTGTTGATTCTTGCATTAATAGTCTTCTGGTCTAGATAGGTCATTGTTTTGTTCATTTTTTTTTCTTTTGTCTTCTTTGTTTTTTTGTTTAGTTTTTTAAGGTGGGTGGGTTCTTTTGTTTTGTTTTGTTTTTGTGTTCTTTGTGTTGTTTTTTGTTGTTCTTGTGTTTTTGTTGTTTTGTTTTTTTTTTTTTTATGTTTTTTGTTATTGTTCTTGTGTTTTTTTCGTTCTTGTTCTTGGGTTTCTCTTTGTTTGTGTTATTTCATTTTTTTATGTGTGAGTGTTTTCTATGTTTTTTGTTTTTGTTTATTGTATGTTGTTGGTTGTTTTTATTTTTATTTTTATTTTATTTATTTTATTTTTTAGGTTTTGGTTGTGTTTATTTTTCATGTTTTTTTGGGTTATGTCTTTGTAGTGTTATGTTGTTTTTGTCTTGTTTGTGTTTTGTTATGTGGTTCTTGTGTTTTTCTATGTGGTTTGTGTTGTGGTTTCTTTTATCTTATTGTGCGTGTTTGGTTGTGCTTTTGGTTTTGACACACTCAAGGAGCATGTTTTTTATTTTATTTTATTATTTTTGTTGTTATTTACTTTTTTTAATTTGGTTTTGTGTGTTTGTTTGCTCCTTGAGTATGTCAAAGGTGGTAGGCTAGGTCCGAGTCCTAGGCATTTTTGGCGGAATGGATACCCCTGCCTCCTTGGGTCTTACCCGAAAGTGGCATCCCTTTTGGGATGTTTTCCACAAATTAAAAAAAAAATTAAATTAAGATAAATCCTTAGTCACTTAGAGAAGGTAAAATCTCATAGCCATTTGGAGAGGGTGAAGTCTCATATGTGCAATAGAGATGACTAAGATTAAAATATGAAATATGATTTCAACTACCTCATAACTCTTCCTATTTATAGACTAAATCAACATTAACCATAATTGCAATGCTCAAGGGTTGGCTATCTAAACCTAAGGATTGAGATAATAAAAGTAAAGATAGTCAACATGGCTATATTGGATCTATTAAATGGATTCAACCTTAGAATACTTTAGCCTTAAATATAGAAAAAACTATAAAATACTCTTAGAATACCATATAGCATCTTCCTCTCAAATATCCTACCACTTGATGAGAAACTCTTAAATCTTTCAAGATCATAGAAGACAAATTCTGGACTATAACACTACTTTTAGCTAGAGAGTGATTCGTTCTTCTTCATCAAGTATTAGAAGATTCATTTGAGACTATACCTACTGGCTAATATTATTTTTGAGAATAGATACATGAAAGAGAGGATGGATGCAGGAAGATGGTGGAAGCTTCAATTGATATGTCACTTCATCAATGAGACAAACTAGTTTGTAGGGCCTGTAAAATCTAGAAGCCAAATTTTGACTAGACTTGGTCTTTATGGGCAATTGCTTATAGGGATATAGGCACAAAAATACCATATCACCTGTTGAGTGATATTTTTGTCCAATCACAAGAATATACTTACAGTCAGCATTCTACTCGCATATCCTCTCTTGCAAGGAAATATTTGTGATTTCCCCAAGGTTCTATTTAATGTGTTAATATGCTTTCAATGCTTAGTGAAAAATGTGAAATACCAAAAATTAGTTGGATACCTCAGTGTTGCATATGTCTGTTAATAAGGGGCCTACTGTAGAATTGATTTGATTTGCAATGATTCTATTGTTCATGGAATTTATGAGAAAATGTGAAATTATTGATCAAATATTTACTTTGAAAATAACTACCTTTAAAATATGATAAATATTTGATTTTAACCTTTGAATATTTGATTTTAATTGATTTTATCTCAAATTGTTAATCAAAATTTATATCAGATTGTTAATCAAATTTTATCTCAGATTGTTAATATTTCATGAGAATAATCAAAATGCAATGATTAAATCTAAACTTTGCAATGTAAAAACTTTAAATTATCATATTAATAATTCACTTTAATGAAAAATTGAACTTTATTGAAATTTCAATTTTACATCAAATGAAATTAAATTATTATTTGAAACCTATGCAAAGTTTAAAAATTCAAATTTTCATAAAAAAAATGTTAATTTACGTAAAAATGAAAATTTAAATTTTGATTTTTTGAAACTTACGTATTTATTTTTTTAGTGTTTTGATTTTTATTTTATGAAAAATTAATAAAAAAATAAAAAATGCTATGGTTAGAAAAATAAATAAAAATAAACTGAAATAAAATTATGCAGAATAGAATGGAACAAAAATAGAGAAATATTACTGTAATGAAAACTCTTAACCCTGAATCTACAAAACTAATTCTATGAAAATTTAAACCTAATCTAATTTGATATGAATTCACACAATTAAAACAAGATTAAGTGCAATCCTCTACGAAAATAAATAATATATTAAATTAATTAGAAAGGCTACCATATGCATGCAAAAACCTCACTAAAGAAATCAATATATTAAAAAAATAAGATATTCAATAAAACTTTATTTAAGAAAACCTGCACTCTGCACTTACAATGGTGAAACCTTCAATGTAGCACTTCGTAGAAATCTTCTTCAAAAAATGTTCTTCAACTTCTCTTGCTCCAAAATTCTTCTGATCCAAAATCTTTTGATCCATTTTTCTTGGATCTCAATGGCTATTTATAATATAATAATCTCTTCAATTGTTCAGTTTTATAACTATTTTTGAAACGGATTTCATAACTATTCTCTTCAACCCTTGTATTACCTGTGTAATGACATATTCATCATAATATTAAGACAAAACCAACCTTTATTTTATTTATTATTCATTCTCCTTCATAACTTTCCTTTTGCCCAAAATTGAGTCAAAATTCAAAATTCTCATATTTTAATAAAAAATTCAATGCATCTAAATAGGCCAAATGGGTACTCAAAATTGCTGAGATCATCCAAAAATTTATCATGTTTCATGAGATATGATATTTTAAAGTTCACAATTTGCTATAGTAAACTGCTATTTTTGGGTTAAATTGACATTTAAATTCCTACAAATTTGGTACCATTAGAAAGAGAAAATCAATATCTTTCTACCAAGTTTTAAATGAGCTCAAAGGGATTTTTCCGACGCAAGATATGTTCATTTCAATTTTGTATTGATTTTAGGGCAAAAGTGATAAAATTTGAATAACCCTAAAATGAGATTATATTATTTAAACCTTTGAAAACTTTTGAAAATCCAATTTTCTAAATTATTTGATTTGAAATAATGCAATTAATATGTAGATATTCAAAAATATTTAATTCAAATCATTGCAACTAAATTCAAGCCTTAAGATGCAAAGATGTCAATAATTTCAAAATCTCGATGTTATCAAAAATTTAAAAAATCTTGGTGTAAGCAATTTTTCAAAGACCTTGATGCAAGTAAAATTGGATAAAAAAAGAACAAAAAATACCAAAATTTTGAGTGGGTCCCCAAATTGGGGTATGTTGTGCGATGGCAACAACAAATGGTGACTCTGCTGGAAAATGCTCCTGAGCATTTTGGATAAAGAACCCAATCTGAAATCAAGAAAACCAAAGATCAACAAAATATAAATCATCTAGTAATATCCAAGAAGTATGGGGTTGAATAGTATCAACTGAAAGTAAATACTCCACTTGCTTTTGCTTAGTGTGTGTTTTGTGAATTCATTCTTTATTTTTGATTCGATCAAAACTCTATCACCTGTTTTGTAATTAGGCTTTTTAAATATGTCACTCATAAGAAATTTACCTCTGCATTGCTCCACTTCTAGTCAAGCATCCATAGCTCTGGTGGAGATGACCTGATCTCTTCTAGACCTTGCTCTACTACCAACTGGGCGTCTATAACCCCGGTAGAGATTATCTGAAACACCCAGGCAATTTATTGACTTGCATTTTTTATTTTTTCTCATCATTTTTTTATAAGCATTTGATTGCTTTGAAAATATCATAGGTGCCTCTTGGGTTAGAGATCATCTAAGGTTTAAGATGGAGTGTATAAATTTTTTACCTAATCAACAAACCAAAATGATTTCATCCTTTAGGATCAAAAATATCATTTTTATATAGCATTATATGTGAAGCTTCAGCAAAATGTTGTATTATTTCAATATTCACTGTTTTAATCCACAAACCATTAATAAATACTAAACAATCCAATTTTATTAACTTTAGTTTCACCTAATTTGAAATAATTAATTCATCATCCATGACTAAGAAATATTTCCTTTAAAATGACCAAGAGTTCATTGTAACTACACAATTATACCACAATCAGAGAAGCAAAAATAAAACACATTGTGAAAATGAAAAGCAAAACATGAAAATAAATCAAAACCTAACCTAATGTTAACTTACATGAATACAAAGCACAAAAACAAAGCAAAATAAATTTTCAAAATAAAAAAAATAAACAAAACAAATAAATACTATGTCCAAACATACAAACAAGAGATTATGTACAAGAAAGTGTGCAAAACTAGAAACTATGTACAAAGCTAGCAAGACTTGGGATTTCTCATATATAAATTTTTCTAGGATCCCAAACACGATAACCATCATTTGAGAGATTACCATAATGATAGGCACGCTAATTTTGATGGGTATCATCCCATAGTGACATTAGATCTGAAAGCTCAAAAATATTTATTTTACCTCTCTTGCCCTACTAACTCAATTTAATTCCATCCTCGTTGTCATATTCAGGTTTTGATCCATCAAAATGTAGACACTAAAATCATGCATCAATCCGATTAGACTACCAAGACATGTTCTAATCGACACCATATGGCCCCCTTGGGCAACCCTCAGAGGTTACATAGTGGTCCTAACCACTTTTGGGAGGTTCTACCCCACTTTTGGGAAGTTTTGGGCCATGTAGGCATGGTCGTCCCACCTAGGGATGGCCATAGTTCATGGTCATCCCACCCAGGGATGACCACCAACAGCCATCCCTGGGTGGGATGGCCATGGCCTTGGACCCTCAAAAAGTCAAAGGAGGGACAAATGGCACCCATAAACTACCATTTATCCCACCCATTCAAGCATGCCAGTATGAGGGCGCATAAATCTCATGCCAAGTTGCAAATTGGAGGCCCAAAATGGAGATTCCTTCCCCCTCCAATGCATGGCAACCTTTGGACAAATGGTGACACCTACCTCGCATGGCCTCGCATGCCCATTTGACCATATGCCCTCTTGGGCTATAAAGTGGATCAATTCCACCCAATTTTAGAGAGGAGTCTTTGCAATATTTCACCATGAAGTGCTACCGAGATTTATCCCCAATCTACTATGCATTTTCCCTTGAGATCTCCATCGAGCGAAGGAGGTTTTCAAGTGATTCAAAAATATGCAATATATTTACAAAACTGACCCATTCGAGTGAATCAGATCCCCAAATTTGATGACAATACCCCTAAGAGTAATTTAGACCAAATCCCAGAGGAATTGGTGGTAAAAACCACCAGATTTGGTGGTCATCCCACCCTAGGATGACCCCCAAATTATGATAGTCCTAAATGGCTCACCCTAGGATGGCCACAAATTGGAGTATAATTTTTTTACTATTTTTGCATAGATAGATTCTAGATTAGATTATATACTCTCTATTAAAATTTGGTGCAATTTGGAGTTGTTTTGCATCTGTTATCATGCTTTTTGTGTTTTGTAGTCCTAAATGGCTCACCCCAGGATGACCACAAATATAAGCATAATTTCCTTTATATTTTTAATTAGATCATTTATAGAGCACATAATATGCATGAATCTAAGTTTTGGTAGCATTTGGAATAATTTTGAATAATCTATTACATATTTCCTCTTTCAAGCTCATTGATGCATGCACCTTCATAGTTTCATCTTAATCCGCACATGCTATTAATCAAATTTAGTTTTCTTGTGTGTAGATCTAGGTATCACAATGTGCAAGGAAGGAGAAAAGTTAGAACATCGATAGAACATAGCGATAACATCAGAAGCCCGCTCTTCAATCGTGAGTGTGAGGAAGACACTAAAAGTGCACCTTGGATTTCTGAAAGGATTTGATCCTTTGAGTATTGTAATGAGTGTATCAATTGAGAGCCCTCAAGGGGACATTTTGTAACCTCATATTTGACATTTATATTAATATAAAGAGAACCACCCATTTCTTTCATATACTTGTCATTTTATGCTTGTTTAAATGTCACTTTCGTAGTGCTTAGATCAAGTAGAACAATAGATGCATCTCATTTACCCTTACTAGGTGCACTTTTTTCACTCTACAATGGTGATCATGGTGGGACCCCTATCCCATTTCATTTTGCTAAGTTTTGACCATATTTCTATCCTTTTGAATGTTGTAGGTTTTGGTCATTCTAGCCTAAAATGACCCTTGATTTCCTAATTGGAACACCCAGGGATGACCACAACAACCATCCCAGGTAGGGATGACCCCCAAATTTGTAGTCATCCCACCCCAGGATGGCCACAAAATAGAGGTTTCTACCTCAAATTTCTAGAAACAATAACATCTTAGGCTTTCAAGGTAAGTACCTAAACCTTTACTTTGCATTTTTACTATTCAAAATAGCTTAAATTTAGTTTTTCTTGCTTCCTTTGTTTGCTTGAAAGGTAGATTTCACTTTTCTTTAATCACAAAAATAAAAAGAAGAAAAATAGAAAATAACTAAGTAGAAATGCATATGAATGGTTTGATTGCTTGTGACCTACCTAATGGGTAGGTTATCATTTAGGACATGCATTTTGTAGGTTCCATTATTTATCTAATATTTCTGAAAGTGAAACATTATTTTCTTGCATTTAGTGAAGATTCATTGAGTGCTCTCTTGTTTTACTTTCTTTAAGTATAAAAGGAACCACACACACCACATATCATTTTGAACATTAGTGAGTTGGATTTCATCACCAACCACTAATAGAGACCAATGATGGTGGGTTTCATCTCCACCCATTGGCTCAAATCCTATGAACCCTATTTTTGGCCAAGGCTAGCTCCAAGATCCATCATAGCCTATGGGATATAGCATATATTTCTCTTCGAAGAGGTATATCACTAACCATAATGAATATGGGTGAGGATTGGTAGGACCTGTGCTCCCTGATCAAGTATGGGCTTCATCTCCATACTTTGGTGGGTTTACATGACCAAAATTTCATTATCAATTGTTGAGCTATGAGTATACAGGTGAAATCCCTTTAACAAAATAATATCATCCAACAAAAGCAAAACACGTGACACAAGGTCTTCTTGCAAACAACAAATCAAAACACACAAAATAGTTTTAGGGAACACACATAAATATTTAAAAGAGATAAACACTTGTCTTATTACATGTTTCCATTCTTGTGTGTTACATTATTAAAATTTGTAAAGGAGATAATCACCTAGGGTTTGGTAGGAAATAGCAATGGTGTGCACCCACAGCCAAGCCCATTCAAGGGTGGACACTATAGAGAGTAGACAAGGAGACACGAGTCATCTCTGATTTAGCCCTAAGGACATGTTCATACCTCCTTGGTGGCCTCCTACTCACCCAAGTCCCAGAATAGCTAGTCAAGAACTTCACCTACAAGGGACCCCTACGTAGGACACCCCTATAGGTTTTGATCCTAATCAGGGAACATACTCCCAATATTTAGACACTTCACATACCTTCTTTCAAGAATGGAAACCATGCACTGAGGCGCTAACAGATAGAGCAATACCATGCATTCATATGCCTACTAGGTCTACCATACCCACCTATGGGCAAGAGCAAGAGTACACACACTAGGCAGGGCCAAATGATCAAACTTCACCCTTAAACCACCCTAATAGGTTACAACAACCTAAGTACCAAGATGAGTATGATACTCATCGCTCAGGGTGAGAAAACTCAGCCCTTCCCTTCCTCATCAATGAAGGAAGGCATGAGGAAATCCTTGATTATCCTCAAGTCCATTATGCTATGCAAGCACGATGTGCCTCTACGTCAGCTGAGTACAAAGAACGCTTGTCTAGGACTGAACCTCAAGTGAACGTGACTTCCCTCGATCGAGGGAAGCTCGTAATCGATATTTTAGATCATCCTGAATGAGATAGGCCTCAAGGTGATACTACTAGGGCTCATAGGCCCTACATGATAGAGTAGATAAATCAAGTAGTCAAGAGATATGTTGAATACCAAGCATAATTCAAGCAGCTTTGATGGGATAAAGAATGCTTGGACCACTTGCATCAATTAGAAAAGAAAATAATTGAATAACAAACCAATGAGCTATTTCAAAAGACCTTACATGAGAGGGTTCCTACCCCAAGTACCCATAGATAGGAGGTCCATCAGAGGCAACCTAATTTCAATCAAGATAGGCCTCCTAGGCCTAACCAAATGTTGCCTCCTTGACCTCCTAGGCCTAATCGAGACTTGCCTCCTAGGCCAAACATAGATCACCTTCCACAAGTGCTTACCCCTCTTTGTAGGCCAGTTCAAGAGACACCTTATGGGGCCTACACTGAGCATGAACCAGAAGTGGAATATCTTGAAGTACCTTATGGAGGTAGGGTGGATGAAATTCAACCACCATACAATAGGCTTGATATTCCTCACCCTCCCCATAGGGTCAAAGCAAAGAAGAGGAGATCAAATCCTCTGATGCATACAAAGCATTGCTAGAATACATGGAATCGATAGAGAACAAGACCTCTAGGTCTAGGGCTCAGAAGCCCACTTTGCATCAGATTCATAATCAACCACTTCACCCATCAGTACCTTCCCCTCCCTATCTAGAGCATTTCAAAATGCCCAAGCTAGATAAATTTAAAGGAGAGGAAGATGCACAAGAGCATGTCACCAAATTTTTGAATCACTACTTCTACATCCAAGAAAATGATGCCTTACTTTTGAGGATATTTTTGCTTACCCTCTCTAGACCTACCATAGAATGGTACAATCAACTCCTAAAGTATAGCATCTACAACTTTGAGCAATTTGTAGATGCATTCCTGGAGTGCTTCACCTTCAACACCAAGTGAAAGGTGACTTTAACTGACCTCACAGGGTTAAAATAGTATGATGATGAGTCAATCACAGACTATGGCAATAGGTGGTGAATGCTTCTTGCTAAGCTGCCATACTTACTCCCCATGTCTGAGCTGACTCAAATGTTTGCTAAGAGCTGCTTGAAGCCAATTTCCTTGTTGCTGCAACTCCAATAGTACCCAACTCTTGAAGATGCTCTAGCATAGGCTAGAACAATCGAAGACATTAAAATTCAAGAGGGGAAATTGTGAAACCTCGCAAGAAGGAATGGACTAAGAACACCAAGAACAATCTGGTGCAACCAAAGCTAAAAATAGTCAACCAAGTTGCTATCAATATTCTAGGGCCTGTGCAACCAATGCCACCTCAGAAGCCCAACTATCAGGCCACACCTAGAAACTACAACAAGGACAATCAAACAAACCAAGGGCAAAACCAACAATGTCACCCTAAGTGATAATTTATACCCATTGCTAAGTCCATGGACTCTTTATTTGAGTACCTCTATGTAGCTAAGGCAATTAATCTACCTAAAAGTCGACCTATCGATCCAAATGCACCAAAGCCCAAAGGATATCATGAAGACCTATACTACAAATACCATAGGTAAAATGGGCATGACGTGTAGATGTGCTACAGGTTCAAACACCTAGTACAAGACATGATCGATAGGAATGATCTTCAGGTCGATAACCCTATTGCACCAAACAATCAACAAATGGGTGTTTTTAAAGACCCATTGCCTACTCATGAGGAGCAGGAAAAGCCAGCACCACAAGTGAATGAGGTCCATCTAGCACCCCCTAAACAAGGGTTCATTAGAATGGTCAGCATTATGACAAGGAATAAGCGTTACCCAAGTCAAGTCGCACCACCTATGGCTTCAAGTGATATTCCTTCAATATCATAGCCTCTACCACCTCCAGTGCAAAACCTTCCACCTCGATCGATGGTCATAATAAAGAGTAAGCTTGCTCAGAGCTTGCGAACAACATCGGCTCGGATTTCCATCTATGAGCTTATTCAATAGTCTCCACCTCATCGAGAAGCTCTCATGGAGATCCTCAAGTCGATTGAGCTACAACCCCAGGAGTCTAACTCCTTTAACAATTTTGTGGGGCATGTTCGACAATGCACAGAACCAGTAATCACCTTTCATGAGGATGAACTCAAGCCGATACCAAATGACATGGTGGATCCTCCCCTACACATCATCGCATGTGTAAATGGAACACCCTACAAGAGAGTTCTGATTGATACTAGTTCCTCCAGCAATATCATCACCATGACTACTCTCAAACATCTAGGGCTTTCGACATCCCATATTGTTGCATCCACATATACCCTATGAGCATTTAATGATGCTATATGCTCAATGGTTGGTACCATAGTCTTACCTATTCAGGTGGGACAAAATACCATACCAACATTGTGCCACATCTTGGAGGGTGAAATGGCCTACAATATCTTGCTAGGTAGACCCTAGATTAGGGACATGAAGTGTGTGCCATCCATCGCTCACCAATGTTTGAAGTACACTTATGAAGGTCAAGTACATGTTGTCCCTGTAGACCTTGAGCCCTTCAAATACTGCAATGTGGTGCAGCAAATCCTTGAGTCGACCTTACCATCAACCCATCTAGACTTCCAACCGAATACATCCAGCCAAGGTTCGACTCCTTCACCATCACCTTCCATTAATCCATCACCATATTCTACCATACCATCCTCATCATCGACACCCCTAGATATACCTTCATCATCATCGAATCCTCCATAGAGGAATATGGGGAAAAGGCCTATTGATGAGATCCCTCCAACCATATCTACCATCTCCATAGAAGAGATTCCTAGTCTAGAAGATGAGGAACCACCTCATGAGGTAAACATTGAGTCAACTCAAGCCTCACTTCCATCTCATCCATCTCCACCACCACAAGTCATAGTTCATCTAGCTACCACTAGTTTAGGAGAATACCTAGTAAGGAACATCACAACAACTCCTACCATTGAGATAGTGTAAAACATGGGTCGACCTCATCTTCCCATAGGTACCATTGTACCTCTAGGCTTACCTCCTAATCAAATGAATTTCATTTATGGGGGTCTTGACTATGGCATAGAACCATATCAACAGTAGGAAGAGGATGAAGAGCCCTTTTTGAGGATATTAATTACATGTCCAATCCTAAATTTTCCATGAGATATCTCCATATCTACAATTGGCATGGCTATGGTTTGGGGTTGTACAAACAAGGTACTCACATTCCTTACCAACCACAATATCAAATGCCATATGATAAGTCTAGTTTAGGACACAACAAGCCTATGCCTCTTGATGTCCTCACTAATAGTTTAGAGTGCATGAGCCTAAACTATAGGGATGAGCTTGCATATGATCCCTACACCAATCCTAATCATGTCCATTATTTGGGGGATTACTTCCCTACATCCATGAGAGATCAAGAGATATCTCATGATTTCACCCAATATTATAAAATAGGTGAAAGTTTACATACCCTTCCACATGATAGTGAGGAAGAAGATCAAGGTCCTCCCTATGAATGGACATTTGATGATGAGTTAGATTATAAAGTAGCATCTATCAACTCTTCTAGTCCATGTCGAATACGCATGGATCATCCCATTGGATGATGAAGATGAGGTCTATCTACGTATGTTCCCATTACAACACCCTATCTAGTGATAGTTTCTACCTATAGAAGAGCAAGCTCACCCACATCCACATCGACCACCTTCGATCATTCCGCTTCCACCACAACCACCTCCACAAGTCTTGTGACAACCTATTGTCAATAGACCCCATCAACCACCTAGAGGAGATCATCCATCCATCAACATGATTTCCATAGATCTTTTCACGCCACCTTGCATGATCCGAATAACCCATCAAAGCCACTGCACCTCAACTTGGAGGTAATCAAATTTGATCAAGGAGATTCTCCACCATATCCTTTCGAGTATTGGCCTTGTGATGAGATGTTACAACCATTTCATTTTTCTCCAAGGTCTACTCAAGATGTCTTTCACATTGAGGTTGAACCAAAATTTCCAATCGATGACATAAACCCAGCTGATGACATTCATATGATCCCTACTCCACACCAGTTGGAAGAGGGGTCTCATATGTCAATTGAGCCAACAATTGATAGTGATATCAGCTCAGATCCTAAAAATCCTCAATTCATCAAGTTAGGGGAAGGCTTATCCCCCACTGAGCAAGCCGATTTCATAACTCTTCTCAAAGAGAAGAAGGAAGCTTTTGCATGGTCATACAAAGACATGCCAGGACTAGATCCAAATCTCATCATGCATAATCTTATGCTTGACCCAAATGCCAAACTAGTTAAGAAGAAGCTGCAAAAAATGCATCCAATAGTAGCCTTAATGGTGAAATATGAGCTACAAAAGTTATTGGATGCCAAGTTCATTATATCAGTGGATTATCTACCATGGCTTTCCAATATGGTTCCTATCAAGAAGCCTGATGGGAGGATTCATATTTGCACTAACTTTCATGATCTAAACAAAGTGAGTCCTAAGGATGAATTCTCATTGTTGAACATCGATGCCCTAGTAGATGCCATAGCAGGCCATGAGATGTTATCCCTAATGGATGGTTTCTTTGGATACAACCAAATTTATATTAATCTAGAAGACCAACTCAAAATGGTATTCACAATGCCTTGGGGGACATTTTGTTATAAGGTCATGCCTTTTAGCCTCAAAAACATTAGTGCTACCTACCAGTGAGCTATGACTTACATCTTCCATGACTACATGCACAAAATTTTGGAAGATTACATGGATGAATTATTGGCTAAATATTTACTATACCATGAGCATATCGATGTATTGCGCAAATTTCTTGATCACCTCATCGAACACAATGTTAGACTAAACCCCAAGAAGTGCATCTTTGGTATCACATCTAGAAAACTCTTGGGATTCATAGTCTCTAAATGAGGCATCGAAGTTGATCCAAACAAAGTCAAGGTAATCCTTGAGATGCCTCCCCCTACTACCATCAAGCAACTACATAGTTTACAGGGTAAGGTCACATCTATCAAGTGCTTCATAGCACAATTATCAGATAAGTGTCGACCCATGAACAAATTGTTACACAAGGGGGTCGCATTCAATTGGGATGATGAGTGTCAAGCTGCCTTTGAAAAAATTAAGCAATATATGGCTTCACCACTAGTATTGGCTCCTCCTCGACCAGGAGTGTCATTCTATTTATACATCTCAGCTACTGAGCTTGCATTGGGCATCATGTTAGCCCAAAATAATGAATTGCACAAAGAACAGGCTACTTACTATATTAGTCACACCCTGGTTAGTTACGAAATCAAATATGCATACATTGAGAAGCTATGCTTAGCAGTGGTTTTCACCACCAAAAATCTATGCCATTACATGCTCAATCATACAATGTATGTAGTATCCAAAGAGAATCCATTATGATATATGATGAGTCATACTTATCATAATAGTCACATGATAAAATGGATCATGTTGTTGATGGAATTTGACCTCGAATTCATCGAATAAAAATCAATTAAAGGTTAGGTCATTATCGATCAACTCGTAGAGGCTCCTCTCCAAGATGATCAACCTCTTAACATAGAGCTTCTCGATGATGGAGTCTTTCAAGTGTCAGAATCACCTGATCCTGAAGAGCCTGAATCACAGGCTGACATGACTCTATTTTTTGATGGCTCTAAGTGCGAGCAAGGGGGTGGCATAGGAATTGTGTTTTTCACACCTCAAGGGGCTCCAATACCCCTATATTTCAAACTTGATTTCCCATGCACCAACAATAATGTCGAGTATGAAGCTCTTCTCATAGGCCTTCAAATGACAATCACCATGAAAATAACTAAGCTCAACATTTTTGGTGATTCCTTGCTCATAGTGAACCAAGTCAAGGGAATATACCAATGCAAATGTCCAATATTGCAAGCCTACAAAGCCCTTGTGGATAAAATTTTGATGAAATTTGAATGGTATGACATCGAGGCACTCCCTCGATCATCTAACCATTTTGTGGATACAATGGCCTCCTTGGGGTCTCTAATCCCGTAGAACCCTACTGATGATATAACGACCATTCAAGTCAAAATGCTATCACAATCCATGATTGAGCATGAGAACATCCACTCCATGCTAGAAGTCCACATGATTCAAATTGAACCTTCTCATGAATGGTTCTCACAAATTCATAATCACCTGAATAATACCGCTTGGGGGACTTTATTCCCTCAAACTCCTTTTGATAGCAACACAATGCTATATTTACAAGTTCTTTCCCAATCAACATTCACTAGGGATGAACTTCAAAAGGATCAAGCAATTCATGCAATTGAGGCTTCTTCAAATCAATATTGGTCCACTCAGATAAAATATTACCTAAAGCTTGGTAATATCCCTTCTGGACTATCGCATGCCACCAAATGAAATTTCAAGCAAAAAGTGGTAAAGTATGTCTTACTTGGAGATATTTTGTATCATCGAAGCTATGAGGGTATCCTCCTTCATTGCTTAGAGCATCAAGAGTCAGTTTGGGTGATCGCCCAAGCACACGATGGTACATGTGGTGGCCATTTCAATGGCATGGCCATCACAAAGTGCATTCTTTGCATGGGCTATTATTGGCCAACTTTAGAGTGGGATTGTTGTGCTTATGTTAAGAAGTGTGCAAAGTGTCAACACCATGCTAATTTGATGCACACACCTTCTCAAAGCCTTACAACCAATTCAATCGGTTTGGCCTTTCTTGCAATGGGGGTTTGATTTAATTGGGAAAATCTCACCCTCTTCCTCTAGCCATCACACGTTCATCATTACGACCATAGAGTATTTCAAAAAATGGGTGGAAGCAATTCCCCTTACCACTACGACTGGACCCCGCATTGTGGAGTTCATATTACATAATATCATCTATCATTTTGGTATTCCATCCAAAATCATTTTAGATAATGGGCCACCTTTCAAGAATAAATATGTGCAAGCTTTAACAACAAAATATAACATCCAACACAACTTTTCTATGCCCTATTATCCACAAGCAAATGGGCAAGCTGAGGCATCAAACAAAATAGTGATTACCATTTTAAAGAAAACTATTAAGGATAATCACAAATATTGGCATATGCAATTACCCCTTGCTCTATGGGCCTACCACACTAGTATTCGGACACCCACTAGGGCAACTCCATTTTCACTAGTGTATGGTGCTGAGGTAGTCATACCCTTAGAGCTAGAAATCCTATCACTATGCATATCCATGCAAGAGTTCATCGATGATGACACCGCATGGTAGGCTCACCTAGATCAACTAACATTGCTTGATGAATGATGTGTTAATGCTCTTGAGCACCTACATATTTATCAAGAGTGGCTTAAGAGAGCCTATAATATGAAAGTCCATCCTAGAGACTTTTAGGTTGGTGACCTTGTTCTAAAAGAGAACCAACAAAATTCTAACTTGCCACCCCATCTACGAGATAAGTTTATGATAAACTAGTTAGGTCCATTCATTATCACTAGTCATATTGGACCTAGAACTTATCACCTAGCCTCCATTGAAGGAATTGAGGAACCTAAACCCTTGAATATCCTTCATCTATAACCTTTTCATGCTTAAAGCATCACTACCCAAAAGCCCCAAAGGTATCCATAAACCCTTTGGTCACCCAAAAAGCCCCAAAGGTATCCATAAACCCTTTGGTCACCCAAAAGCCCCAAAGGTATCCATAAACCCTTTGGTCACACCAAAAATCCCCAAAGGTATCCATAAACCCTTTGGTCACCCAAAAAGCCCCAAAGGTATCCATAAACCCTTTGGTCACCCAAAAACCCCAAAGGTATCCATAAACCCTTTGGTCACCCAAAAATCCCCAAAGGTATCCATAAACCCTTTGGTCACCCAAAAATCCCCAAAGGTATCCATAAACCCTTTGGTCACCCAAAAATCCCCAAAGGTATCCATAAACCCTTTGGTCACCCCAAAATGCCCCAATGGCATCCAATAAGCCCATTGGTCAAATGTATATACATATATATTAATCAAAATCCAAAAACATCATTAAAACAACAAAAATACAAAAATATTGCATTGCATCACATTGCATACCATTGCATTATACAATCACTTGCATTAGGCATACCCATCATTGCATTTTACATTTTAGAGTTGCTCATACATGTCTAGCACCAGGTATGTATACTAGACATCCTTCAAAATCAACTTTGTCAAAAATCATCATTCACACCCATCTACATTACAATTATCATCTACATTTCCAACCTTTCATATTTGTGTCTATTTCCCTTCACCTAGTCATTTGTTATAGGGTGTCTTTAGGGTTTTCAATCACTCAACCATCTCTAGTTTTCTTTTCAGATTTTATAGAAAGCTATCCTAATTTTTAGAAGGTAGAGTCTTGCTTTGATTATACCTTGTATACATCAAAATCCCAACACATTTTCACATTAAATCCAAGTTTTGCACAAGGAAATATGAAACCTACAAAGTGGTCCAGGTTACCTTAAGTGAAAAGTTTACCTTGCTCATCCCCCTATGTGAATGGTTCAAAAATGCTGAGAATTGACAAAAGGAAAAGCTCCTCCCTACCCAAATCCCCAAAATAAATAGTGGTTTTCACCACTATCAAAAGCAAAAGCAAAAAGAAAAATAAATAGTGGTTATCACCACTCCCAAAATCCCTTGCTCACCAAAACAAAAATGAGCAACTCCCTAGAGCAATTCAAAAATAAAAGAAAATAAAGGAGTACTAAACTTGAATCCCTAGAATTCTTAGCATTTGACAAACCATGAGGTGATCCTCATTATAAGTTAGGTGGCATCAAGCCTACCTAGCAATGGTGATATCCTTACGCATGATGATATGTCTATCACATTAGCATCCTGCTTTTGTACAGACCAATGTTTGCATGTGGATGAGCTAGATTTTGGTAGCCTGTACTACCTAGTGGTCTAATCCAACTACGTACAAAACCCAAGATCATGATACTCATAGGGTGATATTCAGTATAGATGGGTTGCATCAATCCTATTTGGCACTAGGGTAACTTTATGCATTATCATAACAATGAACTCACATGCACACACAGGGATATTGAGTATCTTGGTCATCCTAGCAGATTCATACCTTGTCAAAAAGTCTTGCATGGTTAGTATATAATTTTTGATTAGTTGACTAGAGTGTTTGAGTCTCATGAAAACCTCAAGGACATTCTATAACATCTTACTATTCATTTCCATTCCATACCATTTTATCACATTTTTTCACATTTTCACAAATCCATCACATAGTCTCATGACAACATTACAAAATGAATCGATGAATTTTATACAATCTATGGTGCTAACATAATGTGTCAACTAGTATCCATATTTCATCATATAGATCAACAAATCATCCATTTCATTATGCATATACACATATCCATATCATCAAAAACATCATATTACAATACATGCATCCATCAAAGCATCAATAAAGCAAACATAAGCATTGCATACATCCAATAAAGCAATAAGGAAACACATGATGACAATAATAACAACTCATATATATGTATATGTATGGGGTAAAAAGATACATCATCATCCAAAAATTACCCGTAGGCTACAATAAAGTGGGTCCTCAGACCTCACACTCCCAAAATCCAAAAAACAACAGTCTCAAAAGCCATGGTCACGCAGGACCGACACCATGACTCTCACCCCTACCCTCAGTCGGTGCTCATTGAGAGCTCCCAGATCTACTCTCCCTAGCCCTATCTACTCTCCTCATAGAGCTAGGAGCCCCCATCCTCATAGATGACTACCCTATACCACTCCTCCTACTCTGGTGTGACCCACTAGTAGAAGAGCAAGCTAGTAAGTGCCCTCTGAGGCATGCTATCTCATCCTCTAAATCTTGTGTGTATGTTGTATCCTCTCGATGATGCACCTAATACTCACTCAGTAAGGTCTAGAGCTATGTCACCTCCTCCCATAGCCTAGCTACCTCACCACTACTAGATACCCCCTAGATCAAGCTCCCTAAAGTAACCTATGACCGAAGCATGGCTAGCTCTATCACCTACTCTACAATCATGATATCATATCCCTCAATCACTAATGCCTACTAATCAATATCATCCTATGCAATCTATACCTATACCTATAGGAGAGCCCTCTCCTCTATGTACTCCCTCTACTCATACCTCCCTCTGATCAGCTCACCCTACAACTCTACAATGGTGGCATCCCATGCTACCAACTATGCCTGCACTCCTTGCTCATCCAAATCATCCTCATCATAGTCCACCTGTTGGTCCTCTACATCCATGTGGTCCATCCACTCATCATCTATCCGATGATGCACATGTCACTCCCCTAAGTCTACCTCCTCATCAGGTCACTCCCCCAAGCCTAGCTCCTCATCAGCTAGAGCCTCATATAGAGCCTCCCCATGAGCCTCCTCTACCCCTACAACCATATCACCCCCTAGTGGTCCATCCCTATGCCACCGATGCATCACCCACCAAGATTCATACTCTACTATGGTCCCAACATCATCCCCCTCAATAGTAGCCTCCACAAGATCTACCTCCTCCCCAACTACCTCCACTATAGGCCAAGCCAATGTCCTCTCATCACCATAACATCGATAGATAACTAGCTCACTAGGTAACCCTTAGCGTAGCCCAAACTACCATAGTACTCGAGCATATGGGAAGTACTCTCACTCGGTCCCATGTCGACCAACTAGCCACCTCCCTCATCATACCCATCAAAGTTGTGCCTCAACCTCATGCCATGTTGGATAGTCTTTATATGGTCTCTAGATAACTACATCTACCCTGAGCCATGCAAATGAATCTACATAATGCTCAATCAAACCTGCATCAAGATGGCTCTGACCCCTCTCCTGATCCCACTACCATAGGATCCCATATCCTATCTCCCTATCTATGAGCTATGCCCACATCATCCAAGGTAGCCCCCATGGTCGATCCACAATAATATGTTACCATCCCCACACATATAATAAGAATTTGCAGCCCAATCCTTTCTACCCACGATAATAGATCTCGTACAACTCATCATAAAGCTATGCTAATAATGTAGTACCCCATGCCATCACTAAAGGCCTCTCTATGGTGCACTCCACCAATGTAAACACCAACTCTAGAAGGTTCCATGGGAACCTAGCTCCTGATGAGTCCAGTAGTAGCATATTAGAAATAAGTGTCATCAATAGGGTATGTCTCATCTACAAGACCTCTACATCATACCATAGATCCACTAGGATGCCTCCGCTAGGAAAATCTCATAATACCTCAAGCTAGTCCTCTTTGAAGTATCTCTCCAAAATTATATCTCTAAGATCTCGATGAGTAGATATAATCGGATGCCCCTCTATCAAAATACATAAAATCTAGTAGACATCCTCTAGGGTCACTATCATCTCCCTAATAGGCAAGTGGAAGGTGTTGGTGTGAGGGTCCCATAGATCTATCAACGTAGTCAGGTAGGCTCTATCTCCCATCACTAGCTCTAGTCATGTCACTTGCTTGAGCCCAATGGCATCAAGCCATTCCTAGTCCTCCTCTATCAATAGGCCATGAGTGGTCCTAAAGAGAGTCAAAAATTGATATCGACTCTTAATCACCTGGCAGGGGCAAGCAAGTTTAAAAACAAAACCAAAACAAAGCAAAAAAGAAGCAAAAGAAACCCAAAAAAACCTAAAAAGGGCCATTTTTAAATCAAAATCATGGTCATCCCACCCAGGGATGACCCCAAAATTTATGGCCATCCCACCTAGGGATGACCCCCAAATAGCTCAGGGTGGTCGTCCCTCCCAGGGATGGCCACAAAAATGGCCCAAAAATGGCCTTCCCGACCACCAAAAATAGGCATAAAATGCCCTAAAAATGTAAAATAATGTAACAAAAATGCACAAAAATAAAAAATAAAGCACAAATTCTTACAAACTACCACTACTGAGGTTCATTTACCAAAATTTAGTGTGTTTTGTTGGAAAATGCAAAAATAATTACACTTCCAAGTTCAATAAGGTATAGGAGCAAATTCAGCCCTTACCCATCTCACGCTGGCTCCATCGCTCATCGAGTCTGCAACCTAGCTCATGGTGATTATGGGATGGTTTTGATAGTGCTCCACTTCAAAAAATCACTCTCCTACTCCTCACCTCTCAAACTACCAAATCAAAAATGCACAAATGAGCCCATTTTTCAAATTTTGAGCTTAAATAGCCCTGCAAAAGGCATGGTCATCCTAGGGTGGGATGGTCAGATAATATGGTGACCATCCCACCCTGGGATGGCCACATACTATGCAGCCATCCCACCCTAGGATGGCCACCAAAAAACCACCTCAAAAATAGCAAAAAAAACACCAAAAATGGCTTAAAAACCACCAAAAATAGGTCAAATCTGACAAAAATTCACTCTGGATCAAGATTGAACCAAATTGTTCATGGATGAATTGAAAAGTCTCTACTTCAATCCCCAAGAAGACCATTATGGTTGGACCACCCCATGGGAATGAGGTATTCAATTCCTTTCTTCCATGAAATATCAACAAAATCATCAAAATCCTCACAAAACAGACACATTTTACAATGGGTAAAGCTGAAGGAACCCCAACCAAGTCATATGGGTCAAGTGACTCATCACTTTTATCACTGGTCATTCCCTCATCGACTCATCACTTGAGGGGGTAGTCATAATTAACAAATTCATAATCAAAATCAATAATCAAACACTCAATCATGCAAATTGCGTTCATCCAACGAATCATTGACAAAGACAATCATGCCCCTGCTTGGGGCAGAAAACAAGAAAAAATTTCAATTAAACAAATTCTTGGCATTATGGAAGCATGAAGGATCATAGGCCTCACCTCTTCATGACTGAACAATGTCCAAGATCAAGTAAGCCTTACAGGAAAGGTTGTACTTGAATCAAGTTCCTTAGCTCGTCAGAAGCAAGGATTCAAGAACGCATGCTCTTTCCATGATTGGGGCATCTAAAGTTGGTTAGGTTATTGAATAACCTTAATCATTTGATATTTTAGTCATCTATTTTTGCTCAGCATTGTGCTGCACACAATGCATCCCAAAAAGGGGCATCTATAGACACTAAAATCATGTCAATCCGATTAGACTACCAAGACATGTTCTAATCGACACCATATGGCCCCCTTGGGCAACCCTCAGAGGTTAAATAGTGGTCCTAACCACTTTTGGGAGGTTCTACCCCACTTTTGGGAAGTTTTGGGCCATGTAGGCATGGTCGTCCCACCCTGGGATGGCCATAGTTCATGGTCGTCCCACCCAGGGATGGCCACCAACAGCCATCCCTGGGTGGGATGACCATGGCCTTGGACCCTCAAAAAGTCAAAGGAGGGACAAATGGCACCCAAAAACTACCATTTATCCCACCCATTCAAGCATGCAAGTATGAGGGCGCATAACTCTCATGCCAAGTTGCAAATTGGAGGCCCAAAATGGAGATTCCTTCCCCCTCCAATGCATGGCAACCTTTGGACAAATGGCGACACTTGCCTCGCATGGCCTCGCATGCCCATTTGACCATATGCCCCCTTGGGCTATAAAGTGGATCCATTCCACCCAATTTCAGAGAGGAGTCTTTGCAATATTTCACCATGAAGTGCTACCGAGATTTATCCCCAATCTATTGTGCATTTTTCCTTGAGATCTCCATCGAGCGAAGGAGGTTTTCAAGTGATTCCAAAATACGCAATCTATTTACAAAACTGACCCATTTGAGTGAATCAGGTCCCAAAATTGTTGGACATTTTGAGTCCCTAAGCTAAAATTTGTCATTGATGTCAAAAGGACCTATGTAAATAAGCACTATGATTTTACTCCACAAAGAGCTTCATGAGAAGCCAAGGTTTTTATCAAAGGTTCTAGAAGGGATGCATGACATTTGGTTCCAAAAGGAGCTTCAAGGGAAGCTTAGCAAAAGGTTTTTATGAAAACCAAGGAAGGCAAGAAAAGGTTTTATTTAAAACCAATGGATGGCAGATTTGAAATGGGTTTTTCTTAAAACCCAATTTGGCTTTTCGTTTCATCGAAAAAGGTACCCCGATGATGGAGAAATTTAATTTTAAAGGTTTAGTTCAAATTCTAATTTATTTAAAATTTAAAATTAAATAGAAGGTTTTTCCCTCCTTTCTTATTGGCACTGCCGACATCATGAGGGCAATGTTAAAAGGGCTGATGTATTCGCCTTGAAGGATGGCTTATATAAATAAGCCAAAGGTTTTCCATTTAATAAACCTAAGTCATGTCGCATGATTTTCGAAAATCTAAAGTTCTTGGCATCCTATTATTGCACAACGAATTTCATGCAGTGTGATGTGGGGAGTCAAGTCATGTATGGTCAAATTTTTGGCACCTTGTGAGGAAAGGGAACATAGTTTTAGGAAGAGAGTGTCCAAGGCACTCACGTGGGTAGTGTTAGCTCGCGTGACTTACCTATCGCTTGGTAGCATGGTGGGCGGAGGTTCGAAATGCCAAGGCCCTTCGAGGTCTCCTTTGAGGTATGCACTCTGACTCTGATATTTACGGGGGTTAAATATTTTAATTAAAATATTTTCTTGCTAAGGTTTGATTATAATTTTTGTGGGAGATATAAGGTTGAGCAAGCTTTAATATTTTAATAAGGTTTGATATTTGATTAATGTGAGATACTGCCTAAGAAAGTTTTGTGATTATTTTGGAGTGCAAAAATGTTGAAAGGAAGGATATAAAATATTTGATTTATTTTATGGTATAAGTGGTTTTTGGAGTGACAAGGTTATGCAATGTTTTCATTTATTTTATTTTATCATACAAATGGTTTTAGGAGTGATAAGGATGTTGTGCATTAATTCTTAAGAAGGTTTTCTAATATTGTGAAGTGGAGTAATGTTGATTATTTTGTGATCTTCTAACCGTTGTGAAGATTGGCAACAAAATATTTTGATTGTGGCATATTTTCAAAGATGCTTCTTCATATTCATAAAAGGTATGGGCACATTATTGATTATGGTGGTTTATTTTTGAAAATATCTTTGGAGTGAAAAGGATTGATTGTGGTTTCCTTTTCGAAAGTGATTGGTTTAGTGCTTCAAGGTTTTCTGGATTGAGAGTTGTGATTAAACCTTGTTTTATAAGCATTGTTGTTGGAGCCCATTGGTTGTGCAAAGAACTTGAATTTGAGTTAGAAGAGAACATGAGTGTCATTGTAATGTGAGATTTGTTGTTGAGCATTATTGAAAACATTTTGAGTTGGTTGATACATGATTGGACTAGGGTTTTTGAGAAAGGGTTGTTCATCGAGGTGATTGGTTGAGTTGATTTTATTGAGACTAGTAAAGTGGATGCATTTGGTTGTTCAAGTTCCATAAAAAAAACTATTCTATATTCTTGATTTGAGTTGAGATTGAGATTTGAGAATAGAACATATAGAGTCTCTAACAATTCTCTTTATGCTTCTATGAGATTGATTTGAGTATAGAACATATAGAGTCTCTAACAATTCTCTTTATGCTTCTATGAGATTGATTTGAGTTGAGATTGGTATTTGAGTATAGAACATATTGAGTCTCTAACAATTCTCTTTATGATTCTATGAGATTGGACAAGTTCTGTGTGAGCTTGTTAAGCATATTTGAGACAAGTCTTTGAGAAGGCTTGTGGACTAATTTTGAGTAAGCTTTTGTGGAAGCTTGCTATGCAGATTTGAGCAAGTCCTAGAGAGGACTTATTGAGCAGATTTGAGCAAGTCCTAGAGAGGACTTGTTGAGCAGATTTAGACAAGTTATGTGTGGACTTGTTGAGCAAATTTGGATAGGTTCTGTGTGGACATGTTGAGCAGATTTAAGCAGGTTATGTGTGGACTTGTTTAGCAGATTTGGACAAGTTCTGAGTGATCTTGTTGAGCAAATTTGGACATGTTATGTGTGGACCCATTGATAATATTTGAGTAGGTTCTGTGTGGACTTTTTGAGAATATTTGGACAAGTTATGAGTGAGCTTGTTGAGCATATTTGAGAAGGTTCTGAGTGAAACTATTGAGACAAAGCTTTGGAGGTGACAGAGTATAGAGGACAAAGTCTCAGTGGATAGAGATCCAACAGCCAGGACAATTGAAGATAGATCTAAGTGAAGAGTCTTCAAGTGGAGAGAGATCCACCAGCCAGTGCAGTAGAGAGACAAAGTTTTATAGAATATTACTAGCTAGAGCAGAAGGAGAAAGAGTTCTCCTATGGAAGAGATCCACAAAATTGAGATTAGGGGATCAACATCTCCTTTGGACAAAGGTCCATAAACATTGTAATTGGGAAGGATTCCCATGAGATTATTTGAGAAATATTTTCTCTGTGGAGGTAGCCCACATTGGGTGAACCACATTAAAATTGGTGTCTCTATTGTGTGTGATGATTTATGCATTGCTTTGGTTATTGCTATTGATATTGCCATTGATTATATTGATTAATACTATTTGGGAAAGAAAAGTAAAAAGTGATCTTATACTATTCACCTCCCCTCGCATTATAAGCTTGTGTTCTTCACAAATTTGATGAAAATATCCCTAAGAGTAGTTTGTACCAAATCCTAGAGGAAGTAGTGGTGAAAACAATCAGATTTGGTGCCCGTCCCACCCCAATATGGCCCCCAAATTGTGACAGTTCTAAATGGCTCACCCTGGGATGGCCACAAATTGGAGCACAAATTTGTTAATATTTTTGCATAGGTTAATTCTAGAGTATAATATATGCTTTTTGTTCAAATTTAGTGTAATTTGGAGTTGTTTTGGATGTGTTATCATGTTTTTTGTGTTTGGTAGTCCTGAATGGCACACCCTAGGATGACCATAAATTTAAGTGCAAATTACTTTCTATTTTTGAATAGATCATATCTAGTACATATTTTATACATGATTCTAAGTTTTGGAAGAATTTGGAATATTTTTGCATCGGTTATTGCATATTTCCTCTTTCTAGTCCATTATCACATACATCTCTTTGATTGCATTGTAATCAACACATGCTATTAATGAATATAGTTTTCTTATGTGTAGGTACAGGTATCACTGTACATAAGGAATGAGCATTAGGGAATACCATCAATAGAAAAAATTTGTGGCATCATAAGCCTGTTCTTCAATCGTGAGTGCAAGGAAGACATTGAAAGTGCACCTGAGTTACTAAAAGGATCTAATACTTTGGCACGTTTGTAATGAGTGTATCAATTCAGAGCTATCAAGGGTAAATTTTTTAATCATGATTTTATCTATCAAATAATATAAATAGGGCCATCATTTCTTGCACTTATTTATCTTTCATGGTTGCTTGAATGTCTTTTTTGTAGTGCTTAATCAATACTTGCAATAGATGTATTTCATTTCTAGTTGTTAGGTGCACCGTTTTTCATCTACTTCATAAAATTAAAGGTCCATAACTGGTATTCAGTTAATTTTTGTTTACTTTGGGATTTTTATTATTGAACTTGTATCTTCAATCACAGTTTCTACCAGCATGGTGTGAATTCTCATTTTCAATTCAATACTCAAAATACTATCCTCATTGTTATGATTAGACATGAGATTTTCCAAGTTTGAACCTATTTTTAAAAATTTGATTATAAAACCACTATTCATAGTTTCAGACCAATCATAATTACGTAGTAATTTATAGGCATCTAGGATATCTAGCATATGAGGATCATTATAATTTTGTATCCCAGGTTCAATAGTCAATTGTTGATGAACATGATTCAGTAACTCAAAAACATTTACCTCTATCTTGTTCAACTTAGAAACCTTATTACTAGTGTGAGTAGGAATCAACTCTAATTATTTGTTAACCGTAAATGGAATTTCATTATCAACAACATTTAAATCCAATATACAATTATGTAAACTTTTACCTAGAATTCGAATGGTTGAACAAAAAGGCTGAGATTCTACCTTTTGTACATTTCCATTTACTAGGACTTGATGAGCCTTTGTAATTCCTTATTTTTCCTCATGGTCTTCATCATCATCATCTTGTATCCTTTCATCTTCATCAATAACTTGATTTTCAAAAACACCAAAATTAGTCACAAAATTAAAAATATGCCCATCATTTTCAAACCATAAATCTTGCTAGTCAAGGGATGTTTTAAATAATAAATCTTCCTGATCAACTACCTGAGTCATCTCAAATAGAGCAACATTTTCCTTTGGATCATCAATGATATCAAATCCAAACCATTTATGTTTTGGAGTTTTCTCTATCTGAGGTAGCATAGGTATTATAGGATTATTAGGTGGGACAAGGCTTTCAATTTCTTGCACATCAAGTGGAAAAAATGAGTGATTCTCCTTCTTTATCTTGAATAATATAATCATTATCTTTCTAAAACATTTGGTGATATTCCATCCCTTATTTTATGCCATCTTCAGATTCTTCTTTAGATTCAATATCATTCAGGTTATAACTTTCTTTAGATTCATCTTCCTCCATTTCTAAAGGTTCATATGTTTGCAATATTGAATCAATCTCTATATTTTGATTTACTTGATTTTTTTTTTTTTTTTTAAATAAAGGGGTAAAAATTTATTGATAAAAATTCTGGATTACAAAGTACAGTTGAGCCCCCACCCAGGACTCAAATAAGCAACAAGACAGGCTAAATCACCAGACAAGGTCAACTCCCAAAGAAAACCAAAAAAAACAAACCACATTAAGTCTGAACATCCTTATGGATCAACTCCCGTAGGTGTTGAGAATCCCTAGATGGGAGACTCTCCCAGTTATCAATACTCTGAGTATCCAATAGCTCAAAAGCCCTTTTGGCTAGGTAATCAGCAACCCCATTCCATTCCCTTGGAATGTGCACAAAGGATATAAATTTGAACTCTTCACTCATTCTGAGAATCTGAATGGTCACAGAGGCCAACTGCCAATTAACATCCTCCACTTCTTTGATTTTTAAAAGATTAACCAAAATTTGAGAGTCATACTCACAAAGAATCTTGTGCCAACCAAGATAAAACCCCCTTTTCAAGGCCTCAAGTATTGCCAGAGCTTCCATAAGATTTTTGGAGTGAACTCCTTTATAAATGGAAAAGAAAAAACTGACCACGCCAGCAGAATCTCTCCCAACACCACCAATTCTAGCATGTCCAGGATTGCCCCTAGATGACCCATCAGTATTAATTTTTAAAACTCCTCTAGGGGGCAGTCTCCATCTACCCTCTCTCCTAACCTTCTTGCTAAGCTGAGGAATCCTACTAGGGCTAGAAGAATTCACACCAACCCCAAACAAACCAAGGGCCTGTCATACCTTCTCCTCCCTAGAGTCCAAATGAGGGTCCACATCACATTTACTATGGATAGTTTCTTGAACCATACACAGGATCCTTTGCCAGATCTATTGAATAGCCAAATGACTTCCCTCAAAAATGCGTCGGTTTTGTTCAAGCCAAATCTTCCAGATGATGCAAGAAGGGCCCAAATTCCAAGCCACTTGGAGGAAGGGGGCCTTGGCTAGAGGTCTGCCCAGACTACTCCAAAACTCCACTAGGGAGAGCACATGAAAACAAGGATGGTTCCAAGCACTCCACCAACAGTGCCAAATGTCTCTGGCAAGGGAGCATTGGAAAAATAAATGAGAAGAGTCATCCTCATTCTTACCACAAAGGACACATAAAGAGGGACCCTGAAATCCCCTCTTCCTCAAGTTATTCCAAGTGAGGCATTTATTACGAGCTACCAGCCAGAGAAAAAAGTTACATTTCGGCCAAACAAATCTATTCCACACATTTTTCCACCATGTGACAGGGAGAGTCCCAAACTTTTGCTTATCAAGAACTTGATAACCATAGGCTATATAGTAGGTTCCCTTGGGATTAGGGTTCCAAGCCAGAATTTCTTTATCCCTCAATGAAGAATAGTACCTCCCTACAAGAATAAGAGCAAGCACCTCTCTATCCTCGGCCAATCCCCCTTGGGGCCATTCCTGTGGATCTTTCCATTTGTACATCTCCATATTTCCAAAATACTAGATTTTTTTAAAGTCCTCCACATGAGACCAGCCTGCTTCCAAGAAACAAATGCTTAGGGAATGTAACCTGGGATATTGAGTCAAGATAGGAGGGTGGCTATCCCAAGAATCCTCCCAAAAAAGAACATCTGATCCCCGATTGCAAATCCATAACAAACCCTACTTAATTAAATTAGCTCCTCTTTTTAGAGTGTCCCAGATAATAGAACCTTTCCCAACCAAACTGGCTCTAGGGATATCTGCCTCAGAAATACCTCTCAAGTATTTATAAGATAATATTTTAGCCCAAATCTGATATAAGATAATATTTTAGCCCAAATCTGATCTTGAGAGGTACACCATCTCCAATAAAGTTTCGCAGCCAAATCCTGCCCAGAAAGAGTTGCCTGTCGCAACCCAAGGCCTCCCTCTTGAACTGGCCTACAAATGGAATCCCATATAACCAAACTCCATTTAGATTGATCAAGTTTGCCAAACCACAAAAACTGTCTTGACAGAGCATCCATGTCCTTGATGAAACGAGAAGGAGCTATTTGCACAAAACATCTATAAATGGGTAAAGCTTGAATAACAGATTTTAAAAGCAATACTCTACCTATAGAGGATAGCCATCTGACAGTCCAGTGATTTACCTTCCTTCTAAACTTATCAATTATAGACTGCCAAGAAGATCTAGGTAGAGGATGAGATGAAATCGGGATCCCAAGATAAATGAAGGGGGGAGTCCTAACCTGGAATCTTAGAATGCGAGCAATCCTGGCTTGAATAAGAGGGGGGGTATTGAAGAAGAAAATAAAGGACTTGTCCTCATTAATCACCTGTCTAGAAGCACCAAGATATATGTCAAGAGACTGTCTAATGTTTCCAGCTTCCTTGATAGTGGCAACTCCCAACAAAGCAGTATCATCAACAAATTGAAGGTGGGAAAGAGGTGGCAAACTGTTATCCCACTTCCACCCCTGAATGAGACCATGCCTGACCTGAGACTTGAGTAATCTACCCAACCCTTCTACCATAATGATAAACAAATAAGGAGATAGAGGATATCCTTGCCTCAATCCCCTTGAAGCCTTAAACAACTTCGTTGTCTCGTTATTAACAAGAACAAAGAATGAGGAAGAAGAAATACAGCTCATCACCCATCTAATCCATTCCTCCTCAAAGCCAAAAGTAGTAAGAACTTTTTGAAGAAAGGACCATCTAACTCTGTCATAGGCTTTTGCCATGTCCAACTTAATGAACATAGTTTTCTCCTTAGAAGTTTCCATTAAGTGAATAACTTCTGTAGAAATAACAACCCCATCCATGATTTGTCGGCCAACAACAAACCCACCTTGCTCCTTAGAGATGATTTTGCTCAACCATATCTTCAGCCTCTCAGCAATAATTTTTGTGATGATCTTATATACAACATTACAGAGAGCAATAGGCCTGAACATATCCAGGGAATTCACTCCCTCTTTCTTGGGAATAAGCACCACAAAGGTAGAATTTAGGGCCCTTAGCATTTTTTTGTTCTTTTGGGACTCATGAACCACTTCCAAAAGGTCAAATTTGATTAACTCCCAAAACTCTTGATAAAACTCAATCGGGAATCCATTCGGACCCGGGGCTTTCCCCTTTTTCATCTTGAATACAACACTTTTCAGCTCCTCAAGGGAAATTGGATCCATCAAGTGCTCATTCATCTCTCTAGAAACAATCGAGGGAATACAGTTTAGAATAAGTTTTTCTTCCTCATCATCTGAGAGGGCATCCTCCTTGAAGAGAGAGGAAAAATACCTCTTAGTCTCTTTTGAAATATCCCTGAAAGAAGAAAGTAGGGCACCCTAAGAATTAACAAGAGAGGTAATCAGGTTACCATTACGACGAGCCTTAACAAAGTTATAAAAGAAGGTTGTGTTCCTATCCCCTTCCTGAAGCCAATCTACTCGAGCTTTTTGTTTCCAAAAAATTTCTTCCCTCAGTTCCCATTTAGCAAGGTCTTTTACAGCCTCAGATTCCTCAACAAGAAGCTCCTCTGTGAGTCCCTGATCTCTAATCTTCCTTGAGGCTTCTTCCACCCTCCTAAGAGATGCCAGCTTAGCCAAGGAAAGGTTCCCAAAATTTAGTCTATTCCATCTCTTCAATTTATGCTTAACAAATTGAATCCTCTTCATAAAGGAGTACATAGCGGTGCCATGAGGAGGTTTGCCATTAGTCCACCAGCCTCGCATGAAATCATGAAGCTTAGGATCTTGCAGCCACATAAGTTGAAACTTAAATGAGGGATTCTTTTTTAGCCCTAACTCCAAAGCAAAGAGTTTTATAGGCCAATGATCAGATCCTCTACCCTCCAGAATCACAGAACTAGCGCTTCTATTATTGCCAATCCAAAAACTAGAGATCAGAAACCTATCCAGTCTCTCTGAAATGGAATATTCCCCACATCTTCTATTATGCCAGGTAAATATCCCATTATCCGGCTTGATGTCAACCAAGTTCAAGGCCCGGATATGAGCATTGAATACAATGGTAAAGTGAATTTATCGAAGCACATTGGCTTTGTGAGAAGTCTGGCTCCCCTATACCCATGGATTTTGGCTGGAGACTTCAATTCTATCACTTGTCTGGAGGAAAAACATGGTGGGATTGATCGTCTTGAGCCTTTTTCTTCTATATTCAATGCTCATATCCGGGCCTTGAACTTGGAAATCCAGGTAAGAGGAGAGATCTTAACTGGATCCCATAAACAAGCAAGGCCACCAGCATATCCACATGCACCAATACACTGACATTACCCCTTTCTCCACAACTTGGGAGCAATATTGAACAAACTATCAATAGCTAATTTAGTCTCCTGAATAAAAACCACATCCGAAGAATGAACACGAATCAAATCACGAACAACTTTTTGTTTGGGGATGTTGTTCAACCCCCTTACATTCCATGAAAGTATAATAATTTTTGGGGGTTATAAAAATGGTAGTCCAGTGCTCTCACCAAACCTGACTCTACCAAAGTCTCCCCCATTAACTTAATTTTATCCTGGTCTTTCTTTTGACCCACCTTCATATTCTTATCTGAAGCATTTTTTTTAATTATTTTATGCTGCAATCCTAGCACCGTAGGAGTTTTACAGTCCATGGATGACTACATCAGTTCCTGGGTAGGAGAGGGCATATCTAAATCTATGCCATTTTCTAAGATAACTTCACTTCCAGGGCTAGGGCCAACCATATCACCTATACTCGAAACCAAAGCCCTTTATTCTTCATTTAAACCCCCTATATCTGGTTCCCTTGGTTCCACATCATGAAGAGACAACTGATTTGGTCCTGTTATATCTATAACAGGTAGCGATGTTTCAGGTATCTCCACGCATTGATCAAGATTCTCTAGAATTTCAAAACGGTTGAGCTGAGCATCTGGCTGGTTATCCTTAATGTCTCTTTTTGCCTTTCTTCCTTTGTTCCAAGGTTTTACCGTAACAAAGCCTTCCTTATCCTGATCCCCCTCCTTTATCGGGGCTTTTCCTTTATCCATATTTTGTATAGCTTGAGAGGGCCCAAGATTTGAAGCCACAAGGCAGGACAAACTTAGGGCATTTTCTTTGTAAGTGGCCATATTCATGGCCAATCTGGCAACGAAATGGAAGAGCTTCATAGTCAAGTTTTTGAACCCATTTGGTTGATCCGAACTATATTTCAATAGAATCTGGAATAGGATTGTTTAAATCAATTTCAACACAGATACGGGCAACAGAGATTACCTTTTTATCCAACATCTATCGTGACGGCCCAACCGGCTTCCCAAGTAGAAGGGCAATCATATGCAAGATGTCATTTCTCCAAAATTCCAATGGGAGCCACGAAATCCGAACCCACATCGGAACCCATGACGGTCGCTCCTCTGATGGGTTGAAACCCACATGCCAGGGTTTAAGAAAGAGTCCCGCTTGGTTACAGAAATAGGGACCTCCTTCAAATGCTTTGTTACGATCCACAAGACAAGAAAAAACCACCATAAAATAGTTGTTTGCACTCAGCATCACCTCCACATCACCTTCAAGGTTCCAAGTCTTCCTAACCCAAGCCTCCACAAAGGGAAGAGAAATTCGGATGCCCATAAATTTACCAATAAGCGCATGTTTGGTTAAATACTCCACATCTTCCGCCATCGAGTCTGGTTGAACCACTAGAACCAACCTGACTTCACATCATTCCAAATATCCATTGTTCTTTAACAAGCGATTCCTGGCATGCAATGGGAAATCTTGTTCCTTCCAATCATTTTTAAAAGAAATACCAGCCCTAGCATGCACGCTCTGTGACGGACCTGATGCCATCACTACATTCCTCCAGTTGTTCATACCTCCTCCAGAAACTGCTACCATCCCCGCAGAGCCCACCAGATAGGTCTCAAAAAAATTCCAGCAAAGCAGCTTTCCTCATCAAACCCTAGCCGTTATATTTTTTATTTACTTGATTACCATAATCCTCATTTATGATTAATGACTCCAATAATTTCTTTTCTTTTTGGTCATTATTTGGAATAAGTTGGATTTCTTGACAATCAATTTTAACAAGTGTATCTAAATTTATAGAAGCACTTGGGTTGTCATATGTTCCATTGCTAGTTAAATATAGGACTCTTCCATTGTATGAGAGAGTATCCCATTGAGTATCATTGTATTGGATATTATAATTCGGATCATGAACATGATTTGAATGATTACCAAGAAGTTTACTTTGAGGAACTTGTTTCTATAATTGAACCATGTCTCTACGAAGTTGTAGACCTAACCTTTTTAAATTGTTTATCTGGGGGTTGATATCATTACTCTGATTTGTAGTAATATGGTTCATTGTATAACTAAGAGACATTGAGATATTCTAAAATTGATTGGAACTTGGGAATGATGGTATATTCTGAGTGGTAGATTGATATGAAAAAATACTAGGGTGGGTAGGAGTGGTAATGATATTAAATTATTGATGATTATATTATGGTATCTAACTCACACCCAAAACTTGAGAAATTAACTATTGTTCAAACATTATTGCCTTACTACAAGCCTTGGGCAAGGATGTAATTTGAGGAATCTATATCAAATACATGGAAATTGATGGATCCAGAGTATTGAAATACATCTGGATGGTTGCTTCCTCTATAGGAATGTAAGGTGCTTCTAGATTTATGTATAACTTATGAAACCTCTTAGTGAATAGCTTCAAAGATTCATTAGGTTCTCTATGAGAAAAGATAAATTGATGGTATATCATAATTGGATCAACTGATTTTTTGAAATGATTGAGAAATGTTACCTCTAGTTGAACCCAAGAAGTAATATATCCTACAGGTAAGTTGATATACCAATCACAAGTAAACTCATCTAATGTGTATGGAAATATTCTACAAGCAACATCTTCATGCATAATTTGTAAATGAATCGTAGTGTTTTTGTATGCCTAAATATGTTCTTCATTCAATCTCATTCCATCATGCCTATATGTGGATAAATATCTTTTTGTATTTTTAGGAATATCATGGACTATTCTAGGAATATTTAATGGACTAGTAGAACACTTAACAAGGGTGCAATTCCTACCATTGAAATTTTGTTTCAGTTTTGATAATGAAAGCAATATATCTTGAAGAGATGTGTGAAAAGACCCTTAGTTTTCAAATGATTAACTGGTAAATCATCATGTTTATCAATTATAATGCATCAATTAAATCATAACCATAAGGAACATTCTCAAATTTAAAAAAAATTAGAATCAATACATCATAAATTAGAGAATTTCCAATAATAAATGTGAACAACTTAAAATATCTTTGTAAACCAAATCAACTACCTTCAAGGAGGCCCTCCTTCTAGTGCCAATTCCAGTGAGTGATATTTTTGTCCAATCACAAGAATATACTCATAGTTAGGATTATGCCCGGATATCCTCTCTTGCAAGGAAATATTTGTGATTTCCCCAAGGTTATGTTTAATGTGTTAATATGCTTGCAATGCTTAGTGAAAATGTGAAATACCAAAAATTAGTTGGATACCTTAGTGTTCCATATACCTATTTACAAGGGGCCTGTTGTGGAACTGGTTTGATTTGCAATGATTCTGTTGTTTATGAAATTTATGATAAAATGTAACATTATTGATCAATTATTTACTTTGAAAATAACAACCTTTAAAATTTAATAAATATTTTATTTTAACCTTTGAAAAATTAATTTTAATTGATTTTATCTCAAATTGTTAATCAAATTTTATCTTAGATTGTTAATCAAATTTTATCTCAGATTGTTAATATTTGCATGAGAATAATCAAAATGAAATGATTAAATCTAAACTTTGCAATGTAAAAACTTTAAATTATCATATTAATTATTCACTTTAATAAAATATTTGAATTTATTGAAATTTCAATTTTACATAAAATGAAATGAAATTATTATTTGAAAACTATGCAAAGTTTAAAACTTCAAATTTTCTTAAAAAAATATAAATTTACGTAAAAATTAAAATTTGAATTTTGATTTTTTTGAAACTTATGTATTTCTTTTTTTAGGGTTTTTATTTTTATTTATGAAACTTTAATAAAAAATAAAAAAGGCTAGGGTTAGAAAAATAAATAAAATAAACTAAAATAAAATTGTGCAAAATAGAATGGAACAAAAACAAAGAAATATTACTGTAATGAAAATTCTTAACCCTGAATCTACAAAACTGATTCTCTAAAAATTTAAACCTAATCTAATTTGATCTGAATTCACACAATCAAAACTAGATTAAGTGCAATCTTCTATGAAAATAAATAATATATTAAATTAATTAGAAAGGCTACCATCCGCATGCATAAACCTCACTAAAGAAATCAATATATTAAAAAAACCGATATTCAATAAAACTTTATTTCATAAAACTTGCACTCTACAGTTACAATGGTGAAACCTTTAGTGGAGCAATCCAGATAAATCTTCTTCAAGGAATGTCCTTCAACTTCTCTTGCTCAAAAATCCTTTTGATCCAAAATATTCTCACCACTTTTTCTTGGATCTCAATGGTTATTTATAATATAATAATCTTTTTCATTGTTCAGTTTTATAACTATTTTTAAAACAAATTTTATAACTATTCTCTTCAACCCTCATATTACTTGTGCAATGACATATTGATCATAATATTAAGACAAAACCAACATTTATTTGATTTATTATTCATTCACCTTCATAACTTTCCTTTTGCTCAAAATTAAGTCAAAATTCAAAGTCCTCATATTTTAATAAAAATTTACATCCATCTAAATAGGCCAAATGGGTACTCAACATCACTGATATCATCCAAAAATTTATCACGGTTCATGAGATATGATATTTTAAAGTTCACAAGCTATTATGGTAAACTGCTATTTTTAGGTGAAATTGACATCTGAAATCCTGTAAGTTTGGTACCATTAAAAATAGGAAATCAATATATTTCTGCCAAGTTTTTAATGAGATCAAATGGAGTTGTCTAGCTCAAGATATGTCTATTTTAATTTTGCATTGATTTTATGGCAAAAGTGATAAAATTTGAATAATCCTAAAATAAGATTTAATTATTTAAACATTTGAAAACCTTTGAAAATCCACTTTTCTAGATTATTTGATTTGAAATAATGCAATTAAGATGCAAATATTTAAAAATATTTAATTTGAATCATTGCAACTAAATTCAAACCTTAAGATGCAAAGATGTCAACAATTTCAAATTCTAAATGTAATCAAAATTTTAAAAAGTCTTGGTGTAAGTAAATTTTCAAAGACCTTGATGTGAGCAAAATTGGATAAAACAAAGAATAAAAACCAAAATTTTGAGTGGGTCCCCAAATTGGGGTACGTTGTGCAATGGCAACAACATCTCCCATAGAAAATTGTTGTTTGGAATGGTGTGAATCTTATTTTTGCTTCATTTGGTTCTAGATCTAGGTCAAATAATATCTAATAAGCTAAAGAACAAACCATCATTGTTGTAACAAATTATATACCTGGGAAACCTTGGAGGATCACGGAACATCACCTACCATTTTTTGAGGTTTATGACCTTACAATGATTCAAATGGGGACACATTTAGGGAAGAATGATAAGAAGTATTATACCACCATTCAACTAGTGAGTTCCAATAAACCCAATGATACTGCTTGTATTAAGCAAAAAAATAAATGGAAGTACCCAAACATTTATTAATAATATTTGTCTAGTCATATTACTAAGGGTTATAAGAAGAGGATATACTTAGGTTAAAATCACTAAGATAAAATAGTCACTTCTAAAAGTGACTAGTGAATACAGGGTCATGATCATTGACAATGGACTTGGATATACCATACAATTTAAATGTAAAATCAATAAATACTTTGACCTCCTTATTGAATAGGATTCTACAATGCACATAAATGAGCATACTCGGAAAGGTTATCCAATGCCATAAATATTATAGTATACCCTAATATTTGGGAAGGTCCTTACTAAAATCCAAGGATATATTCTCCCATTGATAGTCAGGGATAGGTAGAGGTTGTAACAATCCAAGAGATTTAGCTATTTCCCCTTGTTATGATGACACACCTCACATTCAACCATAATATTTTTGACATCTACTTTTTATCCTTTCCAAGAAAAATATTATTTTATCCATTAATATGTTTTTAAGAATCTAGAATGTCATACCAAAGTATGTGCATGCAATTCTTGGAGGACACTTGTTTTAATAGTCAAGGAACGAGGATGATAAATGAGATCCTTTTTATATATAAATCTATGATGATATGATATATAAGAATGGGATAATGAGCCATCCTCCACTTTATGAATGATTTGAGTAGTATCTGGATCAAAAAATCAATCCTCTCAAAGTTGAAAAAGCCATTGTGGAAGAGGAATAGATATGGCATAACAACAATGACATCCTTATATTTGTGAGACAAAGTATCAACCATTTCATTCTCCCTTAATTTCTTATATTTAATGACAAAATCATACCCCAAGAGCTTGGTCAACCATTTATTCTATTAAGGACAAGAGATGCTATTCTAAAAAATGCTTAAGGCTTCTACAACTAGTCTTGATGATTAAGCAATGCTCTAATAGATAAGGCCATTATTTTTTAAGTGGATTGTAGATAAATAACATGCCATTTTCATACGTGGATTTTCCTATATTCTTACCCAAAAATTACTTTCTTTCAAATACCAATGTGTGTCCAACCTGCATCATACTAGCTCTAATACCCACACTGGAAGCATCAAACTCAATGAGAAAAGGTTTGATAAAGTTAGGGGTGGCCAAACAATTAGTGGTGCACATAGCCTTATTTAAGTCTTGGAATTATTGGGAAGAGGATTCAAAAGGTATCCTTCTCATTTCAGACAATGAGAGGAGCGAAATTCTTTCCATAGTTTCCAACACAATTTCCTACAGTAGCTTGTGAATCCTAAAATCCATGCAGTTAAAGGGATTTGGGAAAGGGTCAATCTTGCATAGCTTTGATAATTTTAGGATCTACCTCATATCCTTCCTAAAAGACTATATATCCCATGTATTCT
This sequence comes from Wollemia nobilis, assembly GCA_028583015.1. Classification (NCBI taxonomy): domain Eukaryota; kingdom Viridiplantae; phylum Streptophyta; class Pinopsida; order Araucariales; family Araucariaceae; genus Wollemia; species Wollemia nobilis. Next base: position 24,665,278 of record JAQPPZ010003077.1, read on the forward strand.
CCTAGAAATATTTGGACCTTTTGACAAAGAGTTTTATCCCTTTGTAATAGGTGAAATTTTTTTTCCACATGAACTAGGTGATCCTCCTAGGATTTTCTATAAATTAATATATCATCGAAGAAAACTAAGTTAAAATTACAAAGAAAAGGATGAAATACAAATATAAAGTTCATACTAAATTATGAGTATTAGTAAGACCCAAATGCATGAATAGAAACTCATAATGATCCTCATGAGTGAGAAAAGTAGTCTTAGGGATATCCGTTTCTCTAGCCCTAATTTGATGAAAATCAAAACATAAGCCTAGTTTTGTAAAGTATCTAGCAGCAAGCAATTCATCCAGTAAATTATGTATAAAAAGGATAAAAAATTTATCTTTGATGGTGATCTTTTTGAGAGGTCAAAAATTAAGACACATGTGCCAAGAAGTATCCTTACATTGTACGATCACCAATAGATATGAGTAAGGACTCATTCTTCGATGAATGATTCCTTGCTGCAACATTTCTTGAAATAACTTCTCAATATCATACTTTTTGGATTGGGGATAGCAAAAGGATGCACATTAGGAGGTTGAGTTCCTAGAATAATGTGGATGGCATGATCATGTTTTTACTTATAAGAAAGACCCACAATGTTTTGTAATTCTAATAGAAGAGCTAGAAGAAGCAACTCCAAAGACTAACTTACCATGCAATTGACTTCGACAAAGAATCCATGATCACTTTTCAATATCTTTTATGCTATGGGAACTAAGCACCTTGGATGGAGGGGTTTTGATAGCTTGGAGACAAATAGCATTTCTATTCTCCATCCACTTTACATATAATCTTTATAGATAAATAGTAATATCCCCAAGTTGATATAGATATTATACTCCCAAGATGACATATGCACTATCCAAATTCATGGAAAAGATATTGATTGACCAAGTATAATCCCCTATTTGGATGTTAACATTAGCCACTTAACCCACACATTCAATGGTACCAGGGTTATGCATAGCGACAAATTATTGTTAATTCACAAATATTAGGATTTTTAAAATTTGGAACTGGAAAATATTGGGACCCTTGACTAAGCCCCATTCGCCCAAAATTTGTAGATGCAAAAATTTTTATGGGTAGGCTCTCCTTGCTTTGATAATTAATTTCATCAATTTTATTTTAAATCGTAAGCCTTCCCACACAAATAGTGGACCTTTTCACCTTGAAATTATATATAATTTTATTTACATCAACAAAATTACCTATTATACCACTAGTACATATACCTAATTCATAAATGACACTTCTACATATTAAACATTGATTCTCCTTGAGATGATTGGTAGTAGCAAAAAATAGATGACGATAGATTCTTGGTAGTAGATGGTAGAGAGGAGATGCATGGTATAAAACACTTAGGAGCAGACACCCAACAATAGATGATCGATAATAGATGATTGGGAATAAATTCCCAATATAAAATGATCAAGATTATACAACTAGGAGTATATTCTTGATAGCAAAAAATCATGAGCAAATACCCCATAGTAGAATACTAGGAGCAGATGCCCGAGAGAAAATGACTAGTAGTAGATGCTTGGAAGCATATATCAAAGAGCAAACATTATGGAGGATACATCAGGGAGTAGACATATTGGAGTAGATGATCAAGATAAAACAACTGGTAGCATATGACAAGGATTAGACAATAAGTTGTAGACACTCGAGAGCAAACACTTGATAGCATATTCTCAATAGTAGACATCTAGTAATTGATAATTAGGAGCAAATACCTGATAGAATATAATTGAGAGTACATAATCAGGATCAAGAAATAGGGAGTAGGAAACTAGTAGCAAAAACCTAGGGGTATATGCCTCAAAGTAGATACCTAAGAGTAGATTATTAGGAATAAACTCCTGATAGTAGACAATCGAGAGTAGACAACCTAGAGCAGATGACTAGTAGCAGATGATCGAGAGCATATGACTGATATCATATGACTAGGTGTATATAATTGATAGAAAAAATTAAGAGTAGACAACCGAAAGTAGATACCTGGTAGTAGATGCTCGAGAGCAAGGAAACTTCTATAAGGTATAACTTTTGATCTAGAGCTTCAATTTTTTTTTTGAAACCACCTATGATCGATGATATCTACACTTCAAACTAATCTATGATCAATGTAGCACTTGGTAAAATCCTCAAAAAAACCTTAGAAGACCTTTAAAATGAGCTTTAAAGTTTTTGAAGTGTGATACCAAAGAAAAAGCAAATGGAGATCCAGTAATTGTAATGTGCAGAAACCCTTAAAGGGTGCTAGATCTTGGCAACCTAAAATGATAGATCTGGGAAATATTGTTGTCTTATCATAATACTATATGAAAAATGAGTCGTAGCAAGATTTTATAATTGACTTACCCCATTTTTATAATTTTTTATTAAAAGAAGATAATTCACCATGTCTCCTATATGAGTTTGGACACGTTTCACCTCACTTTAAAAACTAATTCACCTTATTTTTATAAATAAATTTTGGATTTGACCCCTTATAACCTTGAGTGGTACCCCCATTTTCAATTAAGACTATAAATGTAACCTAATTTGAAGAATTGATATACAATCCCTAAGAGTTTATTATCTTAATATCTATAGAGTTGTGTGCTACTTGAATCAATCAAAACATTGATGCATTTTATTTTGATAAATCCTTGGACCTTGATAATATGATGATCTTGGACCTCCATAAGAGCATTACTATAGAGATATAGGTATTATATTAATGTTCTATTGCATCTACTTTCACCAGTTTCTCTTATTATAATGAATCCTCATCTTCTAATACTACTACATATTTACCTTCAACTTAAACATTATCATGTTATTTGCATGATTGATGTTGAGGATGGTGAGAATGAAATTGGAAATTGAAGAATCCCTAGTAAATCTTATGATTACAATTATTGAAGTAAGGATTTAAAGAGTTAAATTTATATCTATGTTGCGTATTAGGACATTGAGCATCATCTAATGTATAGGGGTCAAGCATATCAACTTTTTTCTAAATATTATTCTTAATACCATATAAAAAGGATGATACCACCATTTATGGATTCAATTGGTGGGTATATGTGAGAAAAGTTGTAAACTATATGCAGTTCTCCTCAATTATTCTTGTTTGCTTTGTTTGCATTAGATGAACCACATCCAATGTGAAATCTCCTTTGTCAAATATTTAGAGGAATTATTCTTTGAATTTAGGCCACAAAAGAGTTCCTAGCTGGTGAAGCTCTAATAACAACCATAAATGAGCATGGAATTCCAACTTAGTAGTTGCTAATGTGACACAACTTTTGTTAGGAACATGGTGTAGATACTTAATACTATTCATATTGGCCAACCACCCACGTGGATCAACACCCTCAAATATAGGCATGTTGGTGCATGGAATATGAAGATCATGAGGTTAGTTAAGAAAATTAGAACACCTCCAATAAAGGAATCTAGATCAAAAGTAAAGCCTTACATGTAACCAACCATTCCTAGAAGAGAACCTTTGGTAGCATAGGAAATTGAGTGACTTTCATAGGAAACTATAGGACTATAACCATATGATGGTTGTTGAATAATTAGTGTGTTCCTTGTATTTGGTGCTTGATGAATAATCAAAGGCTACTACACAACATTTGATTAAGACCCATAAAAAAGGGGATCTATGGTTGTAAACATTTATAGGTGGCTTTAGATTTTAGCTAAGGACTTTGCAATGGAAGAAACCAACATTTCTTGATTCTCAAGATAGACACATAGACCAAGACCAATAGTATCAATAAAAATTACCAATTTGAGAGGTGGTAGAGGATGTGATAAGGGGATGGTTATTAGGAAGTGGAGGGAAAGGACAATATGTGTTGGAAGGAGGTAAATAAATGGCATGTAAGAAAGAAATGTGTTGGTTAAAACTATAAATATTAGGGGAAGTGATGTGATGCTTACCAGGATTTTTAGGTTGGTGCTTTATTTTGATCATACACACATCATCTAAATGGCCAATGCATTGTAATTGACTATTTATTTAAGACCAAACAAGTAGTGGCAATATGTACACTCATACACTAGGTGCAAATTCAAAACCCTTAAAAGTCCTTGTAAAGCTACTAAAAAAATATTATGAGAGATGCCCCTTATTTAGATCATCTTGAAGAGGTAATCATAAAGAGATATGTCTCTTTCTAGGGTTACAATGCACTCACTCCTCAAAAATATTTTGCTAGAAATACTCCTTGTTTTGATCATATTAAAGAGGTGATCACAACATTATAAGTCTCTCATAAGGGTTTGGCCATATCCGATACTCTTTTAATCACATTAAAAAAAGGACGTAATAATAAGGAACTCATAATATTCTAAAAGATAAACACACCAAAATATGAGCCAAAATATTTATTAAAACATTACTAGTAAAAAGGAAGAAATAATATTTGGCAAAGGTTTTGCAATGGTTTGTGTGTCCTTTTGTTGTAATTTTGCATCACCATAGTGATCCAATATTGATGCTTTAATACCACTTATAGTAAAATAACGTCAATAAATATAGCAATAACATTAGCAATCCAATAATTCACAATAAACAATATCCAATGATACCAATAATTTGGATCCAACTGTCAAAATATCAAATAAGCAATAATAAAATTCTAGATTCAAATTAATATGAATCCTTATCCACTTAGAGAGGTAAAATTTTCATTGCCACTTGAAGAGGAAAAAGTCTCATATGCATAACATAAGCAACTAATAGCTAAATATGAAAGATGATTTCAACTACCACAAAACTCTTCCTATTTATAGTTAACCTTACCCCAAACCATAATGCTCAAGGTTGACTATCTTAACCCAAGGACTAAGCTAATTAAAATAAAGATAGCTAACATGGTTATATTGGAGCCATAATATTGTATGTTTTTGACCTATTTTTAGTTCATTCTCTTTAATTTAGGAGATGAACTTATAACTTTATGACACATTTGAGATGATAGAGTTGGGGTTTTGTATTATTTTTGGGGTATTCATATTGACCAATCATCTTATGGGATTACTACCCTTCATCCCAAACATATCTTAGATATTCTACATAATTACAAGAGCAAATATTATAAACCTACTTAGACTCCTTTTGCTTCTAGCTTGAAGATACAAGTGTATTGCACTACTCCTTTAGTGGATGTTATTTGTAATAGTTACTTTGGGGGTCTTCTATACCTTACACTTAGTTGGATATGTCTTTTATCATTAGCTATTATTTTGTGTATACATAGGCACCTCACGAGTTATTCAAAAATGACCAAGTAGATCCTTTAGTACATCTAAGGCACATAGTATATGGTATTCATTACCCAATCGAGTACCTTTAATTTTTACAAGTTTTTAGATACAGATTAGTATGGTGATTTGGACTAGTGATGCTCCATTACATGGTTTGTTTTATATATTGGTTCTAGCTTGGTCTCTTATTGTTGTAGATGATAGTACACTATATCTTATTCTTCTATGGAGGCCTCATATTATTATTCTAATTATGCCACCATGGATCTTCAACAAATGCTCATGAATTTATAATAATTGGATATTCCTTAGCATTCTCCAATCACTTTTCATTGTGAAAATTAACGCACCATTAATATTATTCACAATCCAATGTTCCATTAGTGAACCAAATATATTAAGATTTAGATGCATTATGTATGATGGATTTACACCCATAGGATGCCTCATCTAGTGTTTTTTGGCTTCTAAGACAAATTATCTCAAGTTCCAGTATGTTTGAGCCACACTATCTTAGGTCCCAATATAATTAATCAAGAGAATAATTAAATATAATAATAATAAAAGTATATGTTGGTCAATACAAATTACAATAAAATTCAAAATAATATCAAATATGAATGTAAATGGTCAAAATCATTCATGCAATAACATGAAGAATACTTACAATAGAATTGCTAAAAATATGCATACAAGCTTCAATATTATTTAAGCTTGAAATGATGATCTTATTCACACCATTTTCCAATATAATGTATGGAGCTTTTTCTCCATAATATAGACCATAGTTGAGAAAATCAAAATCGGGTAGTAAATTGGCTATTTTAAAAATCGGTAAGGTATCAAAATTGGTAAAAAACTAGGGAAAGAATCAACAAAACAAATCAAAGAAATCAATTATTTTTTTTCATGCATATTAAAATGAATAAATATCATGTAAATCAAATATTGCAATAAAATAACAATTCAAGTCAAGACATGATACAAGGGTCAAGCTTTAAGTACACATGAAAGTGATAAAAGACATCTTATATTGCTTATAACATGAAAAGGTATAAATTACAAAATATGTTAAAATACCTCAATAGACCCACTATCTATTGTCTTCCTTTACCCCTTGTCCTAACATAATCCCTAGTCTCTTATGCTTAATGTGTGCTTGTAGATTATTGTGCCACTTCTCATGCTAAGGCATCTTCTTGGCCCCTTGCTACCATCTCTTATGTTAGGGTCTCATAGATTTGTAATTATTTTTTGTTGAATAGAGGCTCTTACCATACCTTCTACTCTTGTGCTTCTGCATCTGTGATCCTTTCAAATGATAGATCAATGTCACTTAGGTCAATGGGCTCAATATTTATTTTTTCAAAAACAAATGGTGGAGATGAAGGTTGTAGTGCACAAACACAAGATCATTTAACCTTTATTGTGTAATTCTATTATGTTTCTTGGAGTGTATGTGCTCAAACATACTCTAATTATACTCACAACCTGAAGAGCTACATGGTTGAGATAATATTCTAACCTCCATGTGCTACAAATTAGGCATAAAATCACCAAAGTCATCCCACCATAAATATAGAAACAACAACAACAATAAAAAAATTAATATTTCACATGTAACAACTTAAAAGTTTAAATTTTAAAACAAAATCAAAAGACAATAAATAATAATTCGATGAGGTTTACGGTTTACCTGGCCTCATATGCCTAATAGTATTTTTGCATTGCATATATGGAAATTGGCGACCATGGCAAGCCTTATAATGTTGTATCTCAACACACGTTTTATCATACAATTGTGGATTCACAATGAACACACAGTCAATCAAATCTTGTAGGCCAATATTGACCTCATAATTAGCATGGAATGTAAGTGTATTAAATAATTTGGGGTTCAAATAGTAACCTACTGCATGAAGAGGGCTATGGAGTTGTGATTTCCATCTATTATCAATTATAGGCCAAATGACATTATATTTTGCGCGCTTATGTTCATAAAATGCAACAATAGCTTATTTTTCCGTATCCATAGCCTCATATGCAAATCCCATTGGAAATTCTTGTCCATCAACAAGATGAAGAATCTTCATCAATGGCTTTGAGACCTGAAAAAAATAGAAAAATAATAATTTAAAGAAAAATATTTTACAACATAAATAAAATAAAACAAATTAATAAGCGTAGTCTTGTACCTTGATGGCCTTATCCATGGAAATCTGGAAGTTTTACTCAAACAAAGAAGTATAAACTTTTCTCCCTCAGATGATGTTTGGTATCTTGTAGCTGCTTCAAAATTCCACTCATCACTCACAGATATTTGATTTAGTGACCCTCTTGCATCATAAATGCTCTACAATATTACAAATTTTATGGTAAAGCATGTAATTCTAGGCTACACTAGCTCCCTCCCATTTTTAAATAACCTCATGAAGCTAAGGACCCATGAATGGTTGTGAATGAATTTTTTAATGGCCTTAGCCTTCCCTACAACCTCTATCACCCAAGGTAATTTTCCAATATCCTCGAGGAGCAAATCAAGATAATATTACAAATTTTGTGGCAAAGCGTGTAATGCCAGACCACATTAGCTCCCTCCCACTGGTAAATAACCTCATGAGGCTAAGGATACTTGAATGGTTTTAAATTAATTTTGTGATGGCCTTAGCCTTCCCTACAACCTCTATCACCTAAGGCAATTTTCCAATGTCCTCAAGGAGTAAATCAAGATAATGGGTTGCACATGGGATCTAAAAAATGGTGGGGAATATCTCCTCCAAAATACTCTTGGTTGTCTTATATGCTACTACATTGTTCGTGATGATTTGGACAACATTCTCCTCCCCAACCTCTAAGACAACCTCCTCAAACAACCCTACAAGTATTTTGGTACTCTTAACTTGTGTCGATGCATCTACTGACCTAAGGAATGCAGTTCCTTCTATAGATGAAACCAAAAATTTAATAAGGGTTCTTCCCATCCCATCTATCCAACCATCAAACATGATAGTGCAATCCTTGGTTCTCCACACCTGACATTGGTTGTCAAGCACAACCTCAAGTATATAAAAAAATTAGTCATGCACATTGCATATTGATTTCATCATATTACTATATATATATATATATATATATATATATATATATATATATATAGAGTCAAGGAAAATGACACAACCTAAATATCATCCATAAATTGTTGAAGGAGAGGGCCCTTAAGGTCATCAAAATTTGTCACCTTAAATCCTACGCTGCAACTTGCTGTGACATCTATCATGCACAACCAATATGGAGACCTTACCATATTAAAGGGAATGTTAGAATAGTACCAAAAAGTTGCAATAGTTGTCCTCGTTGTATTTAGCTTCTCTTAATTCCATGCAGCCATACCCTCAAGCATGGATTGTACCCCTAGCACATAACGGTCTACAAAAGAGGACTCTCTCATCCCACTAGCTCCTTGTACACTTGAAGGACTCAAACTACTTTTTTGAAACTAAAAGTACCTCTTAAGGCTACCACGCCCACTAGTATGAGCACCTTAGAATGGGGTATGAAATGGCATCATTATAACTTCTTTTGTGACTAGTGGTTTCATCTACCACTATAATCCATGCGTTTACTTTGTTTTTAACATCTTATGGCACCTTATCACATACTGCTATTTTATTTCATGGTATCTGTGCCAAATGGAATTTGAGGTAATAAATGCCTCCATTATAACTATTGCCACAAAATTTACATTTAAAATACCCTTTTGATTTCCCTAGTAGTGGTGTTGCATATGCCCATGCTGGATCTAATGGTTTCATTTTTTATATGCCTATGAATGCAAAGAAGTTAGTAACAACAAAGTTACAATCAAATGAAAAAAAGGAAAAAAATAAAAAAAACTAAACCCTAAACCAAAAGGCTAGGGTTTAGGCTCTTTAGGGTTTAAAATTGGAACACAAGAGTCAATGATAGATAAAAAAAAGGCTTGCATACATAGTTATTAGGCAATAATATTTACTTAAAAAGAGAAGAAAAAATCCTAAAACTTAAAAAAAAACCTAAACCCAAAACCCTAGCTAATAATTTGGCTTGCATATATCAATTTAGTATCTATTTAAAAGGAGGAGAAAAAAAAACCCTAAACCCAAAATCCTAGACTAGGGTTTTGGGTTTTAAATTTGAGAACAACCTTAACCTAATTTCAAATAGCCCTACTATAATTTCAAACAAGCCCTAATCTATTTTCCAAAAAAAAAGAGTTTTCATAAAATCTTAAGGACCTAAACCCTTACAATTTTTTTATTATTGAGCAACCAAATACACAAATTTCCATCACCACTTGGGATCTTGTTTTTTAGTCGCACTTGGACCCACTCCACGAAGGGGGGTGTAGGGGAGGCTTTCCCCTCTACTACTGCCATAAGGGGGGTCCTTGTGGGGGTTTGGGGGTAGCGCCCTCAAAGCCAAAAATAGTATGTACAAATATGAAGATAATTACATAGCTTACGTAAAGCACCATCCTAACTATACCTAGTGGGATCGAGGATGATGTTGGATCCAAGGAAACAAAGTAATTCGATGGTGGAATGGAAGGCCTAGTGAAGGGATCCCACTAATGTTTAAAAAATATTGATATGATAATAGCTAGCTAATAATTTGGCTTGCATATATCAATTTTGTATTTATTTAAAATGAGGAGAAAAAAACCCAAAACCCTAGGGTTTTGGGTTTAGGGTTCTAAATTTGAGAATAACCATAACCTAATTTCAAAAAACTCTAATCTATATTCAAACAACCCTAATCTAAATTCAAACAAGCCCTAATCTATATATAAAAAAAAAATAAAAAAAAATTCTGACCTTGAATTAATCTTCTGGTTGGATGGTGTTGGCTATCAGATTCCTTCACGCCGCAATCGCTCGTGTTCCTAGGATGCCTTGGCGTAGTTGGTCTAGCTGGTAGCAAGGTAGGAGAGAGTTTTTTTGTCTTTGCAAGAGGTCAGGAGAGTGTTTTATAAAACACTGTTGCTTTTTTCTATTTATCGACCGTAGCCTCTACGCAAATGTTGTGGCCAATTTTTTATCAATTTTTTGAAAAAATCGACGAAAAAATTACCAATTTTGATTTTTTTTTTAAATAAACAAAAATTCATGAATGATTCGCTAGCATCATGATACTTTATCGAGTGACTCGTTTCACGAATGACTCGTGATTCCGATTATTTTTTTACCGAATTCATAATATATATATAAACATAGAAAATAAACTTTTCAATACTTGACTATTGCATTCCTCACATATCTAGGAGTTGCAACATTTTCTATTATTTACATAAGATAAGGCCCTCATATCCTTTGGATTCTCATATTACCACTTGCATACAAGAATCTTGATGCTCTAATTACTTGCACACATAACTCTTTGAAACATGCACACTTCTACATGACACTTACTCCCCTACATGCACACCTAATACATGACACTTGTGCACATCCTCACATTACATGTTTGCACACTTACATACATGACACTTGTGCATATCCTACACATTACACACTTGCACTCTTACATACATGACACTTGTGCATATCCTGCATATTACACACTTGCACTCTTACTTACATGACACTTGTGCATATCCTGCACATTACACACTTGCACTCTTACTTACATGACACTTTTGCATATCCTACATATAGACACTTACATAAAGGAAAAATATAAATTACTCATGTAAACTATAGACTCAAACCCTAATCTATTACATATTTATATTTGACACTTGCACTCTTACTTACATGACACTTTTGCATATCCTACATATAGGCACTTACATAAAGGGAAAATATAAATTACTCATGTAGACTATAGACTCAAACCCTAATCTATTACATATTTATATTTTTACCATAAAGGTACCATGGTGGTAATGTAATATTCTCTAACACTCCCCTATATTACATTATTTGGTTATTGAATACTTTGGTCTTCAATCTCTATCTTCATATTTAATTGGATAACTTTACATTGTGCATGATCTTCTGCTACTCTAGGTTCTGGCATGTAATTTCTCTATTTTAATTCTTTAACTTTTTTGATCTATTTCTTCTATTTTTTTCTATTTTGGTCTTGATATTGGTTTGTTCCTTTAGAGTCCTTTTTGTTCTTGTAGCCTATTTTTCTATAACATTTGTAATATTAGTAACTTCAAAAGAATTTAAATTTTCATTCCTTTAATAAATATTTTAATTGATTAAGATTCTTGCTATAAGAGATTAAAATTCATTTCCTTCTATTTATTGAATTTATTGAACTAAGTTACCTTTTTTATTTTCTTCATTTAATTGTAATTGATGTTGTTGTTGTTGACTATATCTATATTCAGGCTAATATTGATGTTGTTGTTGTTGACCATATCGATATTGAGGCTGATATTGATGTTGTTGTTGATCATATCGATATTGAGGTTGATATTGTTTATGCTAAAAAAACTTATTCATTTGAATTCCTTGATTCGTATTCATCTGATTTCTTTGATTCAAAGGATTATATTTACAAGTATTTGTACAATGACCTTTTTTTCCCTTTTTTTAAACAAAAAACCCCTTGCAGGGCCGCATTGATCTGAGAGACCACGAACAGGGGGTTCTACACAGTCAAAGTCACCCGGGAGTTGCACCCGACCCTGCCCACACCAACATTATCAATTGGATTTTGGATATCCAATTCAGCTTTTTGGTAGGGTGGAGATTTGAACCTGGGACCTCTCTTGGAGAATTTTCCTCTCCTCTCCAACTCACCTACAACACCTGGGTAAAAATAATTTATAGTGGAAAACACCCCTTTTGAGGTGCCACTTTCAATAGGTTGGGCATAGGAGGAATGGAGCCTTGTCGGCCTCTACTAGCACATAGGACATTCCTAACTATACCATATATCTGCAGGATGGAGACAAGGGGAATGGAACCTGGGTCGAACTCTACCACCACCCAGGGCATTTACCACTGCACCACAACCTTTTTTTTTACTTACATGATAGAATTTTAATCTCCATTTAGATGAATACTTTGATGTTGTACCAATTTTTCTTATACATTCTCTTTAGACACCAAAGCATTATTAGTCATTTCATCTTTGACTAGATTTTCAACTTCATATTCTTGAATAATATTGACTAAATCATCAAATATGGTTTCCTTATTTAGTACTTGTAAAGAAGTAACTAAATGTTTATAACTTTCTGGAAGTGCTCTTAATGTAACTTGAATAAGAAATTTATCTTTTATCTTTTCTCCCAAAGTCAAAAGTTTTGCTTTTATATTTACTACTTTTCAAAGAAAGAGTTCTATACATTTTCCACTATTAACATTTCAAGAATATAATTGAGATTATAGATTCAAAATGGTAGCTTTATTTTTTGCTTCAAATATTTTAAATAATTTCTCCAAGCATCTATAGAAATTTTTGCTCCACTTAAATATGGTTGTATTTCATCAATTATCCCAAATATAATTTACATGAATTATTTTGCATCACTCACTTCACATTTTTGTATTTCTCTTTCATCTTAACTAGGATTTTTCTTTGTTCCATTTACTATCTCCCAAAGTTCTACAATTAGAATTGATTTTATTTTGTTCTTCCATGATGCAAAATTTGGTCCGTTCAAGAGTTGAGATTCGAAAAAAAAAATTAATTGTTTGACATAATGGAATTCATTTAAATTTGCAAAAAAATTAAATTTTCAAAGTAGACAACCTTTTATCTCCCTATTTTGTTAAATTTGCAAATTCTAAAAATTCTTTCAAATTTTAATTTTCCCTAAATTTCAAATCTCAAAATTCAAATCCTTTAAATTTTCTAAATCATCAAATTTCAGATCTTTAAGTTCTAAAGTCTTCAATTTTAAAAATCCAAATTTCAAATCTTCTAAATTTTAAAAAACTCCAAATTCTAAAATCTTCAAAATTCAAATTTGAGTAGAAAATATTATCTCTCAAAATTAATTATTTTTCTTTTCATAAATAAACAAATTGCAAAAAATTGATTTACAAAATAATAAAAGATTTAAATTTTCAAAATATGGCAGAAGTCCTTATAACTCCCACTTAAATAATAGCATAAAGTTGAAAACCTTTTATCTCCCTCTTTAATTATTAATCCTAAGTTTTAATATTTTAATAATCCATAACATAGGACATAATCAAATAATTAATCAAGGTAATGCTTACCTTTAACCTCCACTTGGCAAATCACTTATAAATGTATACATTAAGGCAACACTTAAAGGTAATCACTTACAAAAATGTCCTTTAAGGTATCACTTAAAGGTAATTAATTTTAAAGATATCCTTTAAGTTAAATACTTAAAGGTAATCAATTACAAAATGCTCTCTTATGCACATTTGTGTATCTCATGAAGGAAATGTTAGAAATATAGTCTATTCCATCATTTGGGTTATGTAAATGCATCTTCCAAGGTACATACTTAGATTACTTTAGGTGCAAGTTATCTAGTTACTACATGCAATGTAATAAGTGCAAAAGTGTCATTATGTAAGTTATCCCTTGCATAGCTAGATAGAGTGTTGGCCAAGTATCCTATTTTACCTATATAAGGATAGCCTTATAGATGGATAGTAGAACATAGAATAACATAGTCATAGAGAGTTAGGGACATAGTGCAGCATTGTGTGTGATACAATCCATTGGTGATGGGTGCAATGTAGTTTAGTAGCTTTATATTAGAGTGTTCATTTCCTCCATAGCTATATTGTAACCTTTTATATTATTTCTATTTATTACATATTTTAGTCATATAGCAGATTTACTTTATTTTATATTATTCTACATCTTGTGATTGTTATCTCTCCATGCTTGTTACATCAAAAACTAATAGTGGTATCAGAGCTATGATAGATCTAGTTTGTGTAGGTCTTTACGAAAGCCACCATTATCATTGAGCTTGAGTGTTTTAAAAAATTGATGCATCATTGGATCAACCACTATCAAAAGCTCAAGGAAGAATCCAGGTGGTAGAATTAGGGAGAGTCATGAGTGAGTATTGCAAGAAATATTAGTTCCAATAAATATTGATATTGCAATTGACTAGAGTCTTTCCACAGAGTTTCAGGAAAAACTCGTGAGGACCAGGACTCAGCATTCAAGCCACTAGATTGATAAATCATTCAATGAGGATTATCTAGAATTTTATAACTAGTGCCTAGATTTTCTTTTGTTTACATAAATCTAATTCTCAGAGGATTGGGACTCTTCCTACGAAAAAAATCTAGGAGACTCCAAATTCGTTGCTCGAAGGTCAGCATGCCCTCATATTGCAAATATTGGTTCCTTGTGCAAGAGAATAATGATACAGAAGAATATTTCTTATGAAGAGTTATGGTGAAGTTAGGAGACTGGAGATATCTATTGTTGAATCAAATAAATTCATAGGTTGAAGAACAAGCCATAGAAGCCTTGACATAGAAATGCCATAGAAGCATTGGAGAAAAGGCCACAAGAGCTTTGAAGGAGAATCCATAGAAGCCTTACAGAAAAAGCCATAAGAGCCTTGAAGGAGAAGCCACATAAGTCTTGATACCAAAAGGCCACAAGACCCTTAGTACAAAAAAATGCCATAGAAGCCTTGATACTAAAAAAGGCCATAGAAACCTTGGTATTGAAAAAGGCCATAGAAGCTTTGATACTGAAAAAGACCATAGTAGCCTTGATCCTGAATTCGAAAATATTTAGAAGTAAACTAAAATTTTTAGTACTAATACTTTATTGCAGGTAAAGACAATCTAGTGAGTTGGTAAAGTTCCTACAAGAAAGTTAGGAAGGGTATCTTCTTCATAATCAATTCATCACCTAAAGAAAAATCAAAGATATTAGGAAAATATCTCATTGTAAAACTTCTAGTCAAGGAATGAGAAGGAGAATAAGTACTAGGTGAGTCCTACTCGAATCCATAAGTAGCAGTATCAGAGATCTAGAGATAGATCTCATCACCAACACTTCCAAAAGTAGAAGGTTGAATAAAAGGTCTCAGGGAATACCATCAGAAGCTATCATATCAGATACCTTGAGAATGTCTTATTAAGCATACAAAAAAGGCTAGGAGAGCCTTACTGAAGATTTTCTAAAAATAGAACTCATTGGAGAAATTCACTATCAAGGAGAAGCCTTTGATAGTAAAGAATTTGGAACAATTGTCACCATTTGACAACAAGCCCAAGAGAATAATAATTTGGCAAGGAGTACCAAATCCATGACAAAGAATTTGGCAAGAAGTGCTAATTATGTGAAGAATAATTTGGCAAGGAGTTTCAAATCCAAGAAAAAAATTTGGCAAGGAGTTACAAATCCATGAAGAAGAATTTTTCAAGGAGTGTCAAATCTTAGAAGAAGATCCTACTTGAAGTCAAAAATCGATAAGATGACTTGAAGATAGAATAATCTCACCAAGTCTTGAATATTTGAATATTATCTCTCATAGAAAGAAGGCATCACTTTAGAGATAAAGACTTATCCAAATCTACATCAGAAGGAGGATAACAAAAGATGAGAACAAGCCATAAAATCCTAGGCTCGTAAAAGAAAGGTCGAGACCATCATTTGGTTAAGAGGGAGCTATTCAAGATAGTATACAAAGAGCTACAAGGACATTCTCGTAGCAACAACTTGGTGATTATAGACACCAAGATCTACATCCTCTACAGAAGTGATAAAAGAGCTACTACAAAAAAGGTATGCAACTTTTTGGTGCAAGTAGATTTATTAATTCATCTACCTATTAGATTTGTTAGAAGCACCTGAATTTAGATTAAAGTTGCAAAAAAAAAAATTGGATTCTAGTCTTTGAAAGTGCAAAAATAAAAATTTATATTTAAGGTTCATTTGCACTTTTATTAGGAGTTGATTAGATTTCAAAACATCTTCTATCAACTACCTATTATCTATTTTGGAAAAAGAAAAAGAAGACTATGCTCTACAATATTAGTTGTAGTGAAACTGCAAAATAACTGTTAAAGATTCATTTTAGGTTATTCTTGATTAGTTGTAGTAAATTCTTAGTGCATTAATTTGAGATTTTATTGGAGTGATAAGGTGTAATATTAGTACATTAGAAGTGAAAAAAACTTGTACTATTACACTATTCTCAAAAGAAATTAGTTTTGTGTTCTTGAAGGGCATACAATCTGATTTGTATCAAGTGTCTAGAGACACCATTGAAGCACAAAAATCTGCAAATAGTAGTGGTCTAAAGAAGCCACCAAAAAAATGTTAGAATGCTCCAAAACTTGGATAAGAACACAATTAACCTAAAACAAAAATATAAGCTTTAAGTATTGAGACTTGGAGAATCTCAAGTCTAAAAGCATTAAAATATTGAATGCAAGAAGAAGAAAAAAAGGTGCAGAAAATTGCATAAAAAGCTTCTATATACTATTATCTAAGCTTGAATTTGTTAACTAAGTGTCCAATCAAAAAGAGGGAATGTATCTACTCATAAAATACAACCTCAAAACCCTTGTATTGCAGGAGAAAATATGCTATAAAACTAGAAATTTTGACATGAAATAAGAGTGCAAAAGAAGGTGCATCAAAGGAGGTTTATGTACATACTATAGTACATTTTATAGCACCATTTTAATCTGGTTTTCTACAATCTAAAAGCATATTTGAATGTGCCCCAAAAATACACAATAAACATAGGAGAAACAACCAATAAAGGGTTGTATGAAAACATTTTTAACCCAAAGGTGACACTTATCATGAACAGTGGAGTGAGTTCGACACCTCCACAAAACAAGTTGAAGCTTCCATGAGAATTCAGAATCTCATACAGTGGCACTTTTCACTCCTATCTCGTATTAAATATGGTTTGGACTTTTGGAAAGAAGCGCAATAGTTTGAAACAACATGAGCAACATTTGTAAGCTAATCAGTAGATCAATGGCAAACACTCGACAATAATTTAGGTGCTACTCGGTAGATAGATAACATATTCTTAGTAGCATTTCAAGTGTAATTCAACAAAGTGACAATAGACGATCGACACCAGTTTGGGTGCGATTCGATAGGGATCCGAAGCAATATGGGTACAGTTGAAAAAATCTCGATAAACCAGCATTCAAGAAGTGCATTAAATCCTTGGGAATCCACTCTCAACAAAGAGGTTTACTATTATTTTCACCCGTTGTCTTAAAGGTACAAAGCCTTAATTTCTCATCTAATTTACTTTCAGTTTTAAAGGGAGTTATAAGGTTATAAGATAAGGTTGATATATCAATTAAAATCAATATTTGTTTGAAAGTAAAACTTAGAGAAATTAATATAATATTTACAAAATATAACTTAGGAGAAATAAGGGATTCTACTTGGGATTAATCCATGTAAAGTTTGCAAATATTAATGTGTTCTATTTTTCCAAATTTAGGAGTGATAAGGGTTTCAACTTCAAACTAGTTTTTTGGAATTAGAAACACTTGAATAAAATTCCTAAGGGTTTCAAAAGGGGTTATTAAATATTTTATCAAAGTTGGAAATTTATATTCTTGTCTCAAAAAATATCTCTTTATGGACAAAAGAAATCCAACATTAAAACCTCTTCAAAATTGAAAAGTGCTTAGTTCAATAGGAGTATTAAAAGTTAAGAAGTTAATTTTTTATCCTTACAAAACTTGTACAAAATCAACCAAAAATTGAACTATATCTTACAAAAGCACTATATCATACTCCAAAAAATATTTGGGAGTCATAAGGAATTCTACAAAACTTGATAATAATATCCATCAAAATTATCAAGTTGTGAAGATATAAGCTTTCTTCAAAAACCTAAAATTAGGTATTCATATCGAGGCAGACATAAGAAAATATAGAACCTAATAATTAAGACTTATATACTTTGATTAGGGAGCTACAATTCTATATTATTTCTTCTTCAAATGGGTAAAATAATGTCATACAATCATGAATACATGCGGTACATTGACTCCGGAGCCAATCATCATATGACAAGAAATATACAATGGTTTGACTATCTTGAAATTTCTAAAGGTTACAGATTAAGAATTATAGATAGCCAAACGTATCCTATACATGGATATGGATGTGTAGCACCAAGCAACTCATTTCTAAATATTCTACTACATAAAGTATTGTATGTTCCTAAATTAACATTCAATATCATCTTTGGAAGCAAGTTAGTTGAAAACAATTATGTGATTAACTTTAGATACATGGATGGGATCAATACTTGTCTCATAATGAATCAATATGGCATAAAATAAATAGGTTTAATTCTTAAAAATACATACATCCTAGACTCAATGGAAATCTCACAAGACATTGTGATGTTTCAAAAGGATACTAATATATTTACAGAGAAACAAGTTGAATAAAATGAAGAACAGGTATACCAAAAAGGCAATCACAACAGGATCAAAATAAAATATGAGAGGACAATTACATCATGCCTTTCTCATTCATCAAAAATCAGAACCAGATGGAAATACATGCAAGAATAACTATAAAGGTGGCTGGATAGAAGAGAAGGAACATGAATCTGAACAAGTCATGAACCACGAATTGAAATAAGAAGGCTTAGCTCCAGCTTACTCTGCATCATATGAAGATACAAATTAACTATTGAACCTGAACATAAAGAATACATAGGATGAAGATAAATTTCAGGAAGAAGAAGAAAATCCATATTGAAGAATAAAGTCTTCAAGACCCAAATAATGTAATACAGGGGGGTGTTAGAAATAGAGCCTATTCCATCATTTGGGTTATGTAAATGTATTTTCCAAGGTATATACTTAGATTAATTTAGGGGTAAGTTATCTAGTTACTTCATGCAATGTAATAAGTGCACAAGTGTCAATGTGCAAGTTGTACATGTGAAAGTTATCCCTTGCACAACTAGATAGAGTGTTGGCCAAGTATCCTATTTTACCTATATAAGGATGGCCTCATAGATATATAGTAGAACATAGAGTAACACAGTCATAGAGAGTTGGGGAACATAGTGTAGCATAGTGTGTGATACCATCCATTGGTGATGGGTGTAATGTAGTTCAGTAGCTTTATATTGGAGTGTTCATTTTCTCCATAGCTACATTGTAACATTTTATATCATTTATATTTATTGCATATTTCAGTCATCTAGCAGATTTACTTTATTTCATATTATTTTGCATCTTGTGATTGTTATCTCTCCATGCTTGCTACATTAAAAGCTAACAAAAAAATCTAGCACTGCTTCAGTTCTTATCCAATAATTAGGCTAAGACACCACTGCTTAAGGGTGAATTACTTTATACATAGCTATATATTTGTATTTTAGTAAAATATCCTTGAAGGTAACACTTAAAAGTAAACAATTGAAAAAATATCCTTTAAGTTAAAATACTTAAAGGTAATCAATTTCACAAAAAAACTTTGGGTAGCATTTGGTGTCTCTCATCCTTTCATTATTTTCCTTCATCTCTTTTTATCTTCACTCTTTCATCTCTTTATCTGATCTTCTTTAACCCATTATTAATTCAACATCAACTATCAATCATCAATCAAATCTCTAATCAACCATAATATCAATCAAAATGCCCTAAATCCAATAAAACCTAAACTATTTTTTTGAATCTTCATCAAATCTCATTTTAGTCTTTTATCCCATCTTAATCAAATTTTCACCATTGCCCTCGTGCGGATCATAACCAAATTGAGTTTCCGTAGTTCAATATGAATTTTCTTTCAAAATTCAAGGGGGCACAAAAATGCAAGGCAACGTTTATTATAATCTAAAACACAATCTCTAAAATTAATTTAATCAATTAATGCATTCCTCATCAACCTTAAGCACCAATGCAAATTTGGGAATCTATGTCAATTTTTGACACATTTACTTTACAATAAATGCATAAAAGGGATAAAATATACATATTCAATTTTACACACTTTAGTCCATCATAACCCCCATCCACCAACCTTTTAATAAACTTGACCGAATATACCTTTTTCATGCCCTAATTTAGAACATTTAGTGTTACCAAAGCAATGATATATTTGGGCATTAATATTTATCGGATATCTTTACAAAACTATAAGCAAATACTTCTATTAGAACAGGCTCAAAAATAACTTTTCAAAAAGTATATATGTTTATACCCTAATAACTATCAACACCTTAAACTGTGAGAAAACAACACCTCCGTATTTTTTACCTTTTTCCTACTAAGGCCAATGTTTTTAAAAAATTTGAAATTTTGATGCCAAAGTTGGCCTAGTAGCATGTTAAAAACCAAAAACCTAAATATAAAACCCTATATAAAGCCACCCTTAGGGAAGTCCTAGAACAAATTGCAAGATATTGCAAAAATTATTACAAGGAGAAAATGATTGCAAGAGACAAGGAGAAAGATTGCAAGAGAGATTGCAACAAAGATTGTTAAAAAAATAAAAAGCAAAAAAGAGAGACAATTTATTCTATGGAGAAGAAGAATTATCATAAGAGATATCCATATGTTGTTGAAATTACTTTATGGAATACTTGTTTGGCAAACCTACATCCTTTCATTTTCTAGCAATTCATAGCAAGCATAAAATCATCATTAAGTTATTAACAAGCATCTTTCAACAATGCTCCATCGAAAAAGGGGTAACCTGTGGTCTTGGGTTGTGTCTATTCTCCCCTTTTTTGCATTTATTCAAAAAATTTCTTTAGCATTCATTATCCTTTTTTATTCACATATTTTCTTTCCATTTGTCTCAAGAAATATGGGTCTAATTATTGAAGCAATGAAGGCACCATCTTCCCTAAGACCTAACAAACCCCACTCTACTAATCTCCATTTTTTTCTATTTTTGTCTTGTAGAATTTTGATAGGTTCTACAAAAGTGTCAGCAAAAAGCTAGTGGCACTTTTGCAAGTTGGTGAAATTTTTGCCTCTATAATAAAATTAGGTACTTTGTCCTACATTTTTTCATTTTTGTTTTAGGGCATGAGATGTTTCTTCTATGTAGTAATTATTAGTTTTTGTTTTCATTTATTGATTAATTGGCAAAGGGAAAAATATGAATCTTATTTTAATTGTGATCAAAATAGGGGAAAAATTGAATCACTCTATTATAGGCATTGAAACAAAAAATGCATATAACTTGCATTTTAAGGTAAGTTGTTTACTACATTTTTCTTGCTTAATAAGAGGAGGATTCAAAAGTGCATCATTTAGTCTATTTTTTTTTAAAGCTATATTTATGTTTGTCCATTATAGATCAAAGATAAGACTAAATCCCAAAATAAACAAGGTTTTTGCTATATGGAAGTGGATCTTAAGAGGAAACTTGGTTCCCTAGATTCCTTAGAAATGTTGGTGTTTGTAAAAATTTACATTAAACATTGTCTTAATCTTATCACTTATTCTCCCTAATATCGAAGTTAGAAGAGAAAGGCGTTGGGATATCCTATTTGTGATCCTCATTTTTTCCCTCCTCGTAGTCATGCTCGAGGTACCTTATGTGCGACTGTGAGAATATATTGGACTAGAATATTATTCCTTAAGGGGGGGTTACTAATAAGGGTGTCTCTATATCTCCCACTCATCTTAAGTGGGGATGTCAAAATATGTGGTTTTAAGTTTCACTCAAGGTCACAACCAACTTTAATAGTATATTCTTTGTATATCCCTTTGGGCCCTTGTACACCTTGTATAGGAAAATTTATTGTAATATTGTATTAATTAACCTAAAGGTTGATTGTTTAATATTGACCTAAAGGTCTTTTGTAATTGGTAGTTTATACCCTTTGTACTAACCATTTCTTTATCAATGGGAGTGTAATTATTTTTCCTTTAGTGAGATATTTTGGTGTCTATGGACATCCTTTTATATTGTGTGTATTCGTTTTGTGAGTTATTTATGCTTATTCTTTTATAATGTGTTGATTCCATTTGTTTTTTGGAAAGTATTGTGAATTCCAACGTACAATACATATATTATTATTTTATTTCCATTCAATTCTTGAATTGAACATTAAATGATTTAATTCTTAGACAAAAAATAAATGTCATGTACTAAAGTTGTGAAAATATTGTAATTAAAGTCAATTATAAAAATTGTAAACAAATTTTATTCATGTAAAATATGTGACAATCATGTTATCTATAGCATATTCATGGACACTGAATATTCATGTAAAATATTGCTTCTTGTATCAATGTTTTTTATAAAATGATGAGTTGTAACTATGTGTATCTCTTTCTTTGAATACATACACCAAAAGAAAAGGTTTTTCATAGGTGACATTATTTCCCTACAAACCAATCAACATGTCAATGTAATATCACAACACTTGAAATTTTTACACATACACCATCCATGTTCCATTTCAATACCAATCTAAGAAAGTTCCTTAAATTGGTTCATTAAATTATTTACTTGCATGAGTTAGCACTTGCTTGTATTTCTATTTCTCATCCCATTTTCAAGACTGATACAATAAATTAAGTCATGGCCTTGTAATAAATCTAGTAATATCTCACATAGGTGGCCACCTCTATCATAATCTAGTCAAACATTTATGTTGACAGTAAATTCAAAAAAATCACATT
Organism: Wollemia nobilis; assembly: GCA_028583015.1. Lineage (NCBI taxonomy): Eukaryota > Viridiplantae > Streptophyta > Pinopsida > Araucariales > Araucariaceae > Wollemia > Wollemia nobilis. The sequence goes on from JAQPPZ010003077.1 coordinate 24,688,199, forward strand.
TCTCTCTTTTTAAGAGATATAATCATAAATGTAGCATATTGCTTCATATTATTTTAACCCAAACTAGAGTCTAACAAACCATCCCCAATTTATATTACTTTTTATTATTATTTTCATTCAAATTCTTCATTTACTTTCATACAAATTAAGAATTATAAAAATCATATGAATTGTTTTCATTTAATTGTTATAGACTTCTCTAAGTCATTGATTAAATAAAATCAAAATTGTCTTCCAAGAAGCAAAATATTAAAAACTATCTTCTAAACAATAGAATAAATTTTATCTATATATCTATTTATCAAACTATATGATATTTTGTCTCCTATTTTTTTTCTTATTACTGGAATAACTCTTTAAATAGTAACCTATTGCTTGAATTATATTATTTTTGTCAACTTGACCAATTGGCTTAACAAAAAATATTTTTATATGTGCTTTCCTTTAATACCAAATTAGTGGTGATATCTTGATCTCTTCTTAATATCAACAAAACATTTTTGTAAATAATACTCTTGTGTATGACCAACTAGTTATTTATCATCAAAGGAAGATTGTTGGAAAGCAAATTCTTCTTAGCTTTACCTATTTTAATAATTTGAGGCCTTTTGCATTTTGTTAGGAACCTTCTCATTAAAATCAGCAAATTCACAAAAATATTGCAATCAAACACAAATGCATGAAATATAAGATGTTGCAATATGAAATATAAGTGCAAAAATGAAACAATATCATAAAGTACCACAGAATCACAAGCCACTTCAAGGGGGAAACCTCCTTCAAGACTTTAATTCAACTATGTAAAATGATACATTCATTCCTACTGCTCATAGTTTTAAAGATTTCATATCTCTACCTAATGCTTAAGGTTGGCTTACATGCAAAATGCCACCCAAGCTAGAATCTTCTACCAACAAAGCAATTACATTATTGATAATGGATACATATAACCGTGCCACTTGTCTAGGTGCTTCTAATGCCATAAACTATTACAAAATGTTACAAAATATTATCATGGATGTCCCCCATGTTAAGTAATGGTTATTACATCATAGTGTTAGGATGGGGTCCTAACGTACCCTTCCCCTTCAAAAATATTTATCCTTAAATCTAATGTTGAGGAAACTATTGTTGAAGTTGTTAAAGGGGTTCTCACATAGCATATTTAGGTTGTAAGCCATACCATTAGACAAGAACATTTGTGATGACACAACAAAGAAGGATACACGATCTACAATCTAGAATGCATTCAATTTCAAGAATTATGAAGCCTTCATCATCCAACTCTAGTAGTGTGGACTGCACCTAGACCTTGTTGTCGACAACCTTCTTGATAGAAGAAACATGGAAGAATAGATGAATTCTGGAAGTAGCCAAAATGGTCAATTTATAGGTTGTCGACCCGATCCTTTGTAATACTTGATATAGACCATAATATTTTGTAGCAAGTTTCTAACAACCATAAAGTTGGAGAGAGGATTGTTTATATGTTGTAAGCAAAAAAACATATCCCTGACTTCAAAGCTACGTTCAAAGTGGTGTTGATCAAATTATTATTTCATATGGTTCTGATACAAATCCATATTAACCTTAAGTTGATGAAGAATAGAATCATACTGGCGAAGAGTGGAATCCATAGTGTGAACCTTGGATCTGCCTAGAATGGAAGAGGATGGTGCTGGTGGAGGATGACCATAAACTACTTCAAATGGGCTCACCTTAGTAGCAGTGTGATATGTTGTGTTATACCACCATTCGACCAAAGGAATACACTTGGCCTATTGTGAAGGATGTTCAAAGGTGAAGCAAGGAAGGTATGTTTCCAGACATTTATTTACAATTTTAGTTTGGCCATCAGTTTGAGGATGATAAGAGAAACTCATCTTGAGCTAGTTTCCCTGCAACTTGAACAATTCCTACCAAAAATGATTGGTGAAGGTAGGATCCCTATTAGAGATAATGGATTTATGCATCTATGAAAATTTAAGAAACAACAAAGGTAGTGTAAGGGTGGGATAGGGAACAAAAATGAGCATACTTCACAAGATAATCCACTACCGCCAGAATAATCGTTTTTTCACTAGATTTAGGTAACCCTTCAATGATATTTATAGAGATATCTATCCAAAATTGTTCAAGAATCGATAATGGTTGAATGGTACTAGGTGAACACACATTTTCACCTTTCATATGCTGGCATTGATCACATTCATCCATAAAATTATGAATATTTTTTTCATTCCCTTCTAGAAGAATGTACGCTTGGTCCTTGTATAGGTTTTGAGAAACCCTAAATGGTCGGCTATTAGGAATGCATGCATATCTTTCCAGATGAGGTCATTTATTTGTGAATATTGAGGTACAATAATATGGTCATGATACTATAAATCTTGACTATACCAAGTATAGCCTAGGCATGAATAAGGATTGGCTTAGATTTTATGGATAAAAATTTGCAAGGAGTCCTTGATTGGTTCTTCCTTGAGATGATGAATCCATTGTGGAAGAGGTGCAGATATAGCATGTAGAATTTTCTATTCTTCATGGAATCAAGATAAAGTATCGACCACCACGTTTGCCTTACCCCTCTTCTAGGTGATGTCATAGTCATAACCCAATAATTTAGAAACCAAATTTTGTTATTCTAGTGTGTCCACCCTTTTTTCTAAGAAGTATTTGAGAATTTTATGATCAATATTGATGGAAAAATGTCTCCTGATGAGATACGATCACCAATGACTTACAACATGTAAAATAGAAAATATTTCCTTCTCATAAGTAGACTTACCAAATATTTGATTGAGAGTACTTGACTAGTGAAGGCCAAAGGTCTACCTTCTTGTATTAAAATCACCCCAATGTTATTTCTAGATGTATCGCTTTCATTTATAAAAATTTTATAGAAATAAAGCATTGCTAACATAGGGCTAGTGGTCATGGCATGCTTCAACTCTACAAAAGCCTTATTTGTAGGTTCTATCCACAAAAAATAATTCTTCCTTAGCATAGTTGTCGAGGGAGCTACTATCTTTCCATAATTCTTCATAAATTTTTGGTAATATCCAGTGAGTCCTAAAAATCTACGAAGTCCCTTTATGGTAGAAGGCTTAGGCCAGTCTTGAATAGCTTGAATATTCTTAGGATCAACATGAACTTCATCCTTAGTGACAATGTGACCCAAGTATTCAACCTCTTATTATCCAAAAAAATATTTGAACCTCTTTGCATAGAGTTGGTTGTTAAACAAAAGTTGGAGTGCTTGATCCAAGTGTTGGAAATACTCTTTCCATGAATGACTGTAAATAAATATATCATCAAAAAAGATAAATTAATTTACGAAGGAAAGGTTGAAAAATGGAGTTTATCAAACTTTTGAAGATGGAATATGCATTGGTTAATCCAAATGGCATAACTAAGATTTCATAATGACCTTCATGAGTTATAAAGTCCATATTGGGAATTTACTCATCCTTGATTCAAGTTTGATTATACCCTGATCACAAATCCAACTTGGAAAAGTATTGATCCCCATGCAACTCATCAAGCAATTCATCAATCACTGGAATAGGAAATTTATCTTTAATAGTGATTTTATTGAGGTACCAATAATCCACACGCAATTGCCAATATTTGTCCTTTTTTGTGCTAATAACTTTGGAGAAGAATAAGAAATGACACTGGGACATATAACCCTTGCAACATGAAGCTCTTGAACAATTTTAGGATTTTTAGCATAAGGATACTAGTAGGGATGGACATTTTGGGTAAGACTACCAAGAAAAATCTATATTACATGGTCATGAGAGCAATGAGGAGGTAGTCCCTTGGGTTCCTCAAAAATTTAGCATATTTTTTCAATCATCCCTACAACTGCATTGGATGGTCTTTGTCCCCTTCCTCGAAAGCATATATTGAAAAATATTGTGCCACTACTCCATGAGAGGAATTTTTAAATAAATTTTCCATCTTATGGGTGGAAATAAAATGAGCAACACCAGATTTCAAGCCATGTAAAGTGTATTCAGCCCCCCTTGTCTAAACTTCATCCATGACTCAAAAAAATCCCATAAAACTGGACCTAACATTCGCAACCATTATGCTCTCAAAATAATGTCATGCCCACATAATGGTAGGGTAAAAATATTAATATTAAGATTATATTCCCCAATTTGGAGTTTGACATTACAATATTTTACTTTGCATGATAGGGTGTCTCCATTAGCAATCATGACTTCAAAGGAATTACACATAGTAATGTAACAATTTTCCTATTTGGCCACACATGGATCAATAAAGTTATGTGTATTGCCAGAATCAATAAGAATGATAACCCTTTGTCCCTTGAAGTATTTGATCATGTTCATCATTTGGAGAGTTGATACTCCTGCTAAAACATGCATTAAGATTTTTAGTTGGGATTCCTCTAGAACTTATCTTTGTTCTATGGTTTCTGCCTCTTGATGATCCTCTTATTCCTCTAAATATTATGAGTTTGGTACCTCATCCATATCAAGAAAATATAATTTTTGGTGCACACACTTGTGCCCTAGGGAATACTTTTCATCACAATTATAGCATAGCCCTTGGACCTTTTTGTTCTCCATATCTTCATTAGTCAGCTTTTTTATGGTTGGATATTTATTGGTAAGATTTGGTGTAGGCTTGGACAAAAAATATGGTCAATAGTGAGGAAATTTGGAGGTGCTTCCTTGAGCCTTGAATTTGTCTTATGCTAATCTAGTCAAACATATTAACTATTGTAATTTTGGGGACCTCAACATTTTAACCTCAAATTTAATGACATCCTTCAAATCGCTCACAAAATAATTTTGAAAGAAGTTAGCACTCAAACCAACGGTATGATTGGCTAGTTTTTCAAATTGAGTTTGATACTCTTCAATAATTGAAGTTTGTCTAAGTTTAGAAAGGGCTCATGTAAAATCTTCAAACTCACTAGGACCAAAGAAAGTGAGTAGGTGTTTCTCAAATTCAAGCCAAGTAAGATCGATTTGGCCCTTCCTAAGCCATTGAAACCGATGTAGTGCATCTGATTCAAAATTGAAAGAGGTAACTATCAAACACATGTAGTGTGGGATATTATGAAGATTGAAATATTATTTTACCTTACAAATCTGCCCCTTAGGATATTTTCCATTAAATTTTGGAAAGTTTAATTTGGGTAACTTAAATCCATTTTTATTTGGTATATTCTGTTGAGGGTGACTCGTACCTTCATCCTTTTTATCATGATGATCCAATTTGTCATGTGGGAGGGGATCAGTAGAGAAACGACTGTTCAATTCCCCAAGTTTTTTTAATTTCACCTTTTGATCATGATGACCCAATTTGCCTATGTTTTGACAACAAAATTCATAGACTCTTAGAAATTTTTGAGTTTTATTCTTAACTAGATTAAGCTTTCACCTAATTGGTCCCTTAACTATTTTCCCAAATAATCCACATGGGTAGCCATTTTTTTGCTTTTGTTGGTCCTCAATACCTAAAGCCATGTTCTAATATTTATGACATGTTGGTGATACTTGCTAAAAATAAAAATTTGATTTTAGGAGTTACTATTTTTAGTAAGGAACCTAAAAAATGGTTTGGGTGTTATATATCAAAGTGATCAGCTCGAAAAAGTGATCATAACGAACTAGGTCCCATGATGATGTTTTGACACCCCTAAATAAGTGCATGGAGGCTATATACCAACTTGACGAGATGGTCGCAATGAAATATATACCACAACACTGATTTTGAACACCCTAGACTTCAAGTGTTCTTGTTTTTCCTCCTAGAGGCTTGGTTTTCTTTGAAAATTGGTTTCTTGTCAACCAACCTCTTATTATACTTTGTACTATCTATTTTGACTACTGACACTGTTCAATCAATCCTGGCATTATTTTATCAACTATCTACTCTGATTCTATCATGAAATAGTCCCTGTTTGTTATGAATTTTGATTGTCATAGACAATTGTTACTGACACTGACAACTGATAACTCTATATTGACTATTACTAACGATTACTAAATATTCTTGATTGTTATTGACACTAACAATCCTGTTCTATTTGTTTCTGGATTTGACTATTTTTGTTTTGATTGTTATGTTCCTTTGCAATTTTCTTTGTTTATTTTCATACAATAATTCTGGAATAGAGAAGTCTTCTTCATATGCTCAATTTCTATGGTAGGCTTAGTTATCAAGTTCGAGTTCATATTCGAGTTCAACACTCTTGAAGTTCAAAAAAAATTCGATATGTTTAAAAATTCGAAATAAAATTCGATTATTATAAATGCACATATATTTTTTAAAATAATTTTATTTTTATTTTTATATAAAATTTAAAAATAAAAAATTATAATATTTTATTTTAATAATTTTTTTTTTTTTAAATATATACTTCAAAATATTTTAAAAATATAATTTTTTTTATAACTTTATCTAAACATAGTAATTTTTTAATAGAGAATATTTTCAAATGTTTAAATCAATAATTTTTTTAAAAGATAAATTACAAGTTTTCTAAATTCATTTAAAAAAAATATCATGCATATTAACACAAAACTATCATTGTTGTCCATTCTCTCAAGTGATAATAAAGAACTAAAGATTGAAAATGGTTGCATCCAACATAATTTATGCAAGACGTGGATCTGAAGAATTTTTTTATAACACTTTCACATTGATATATATTTTATATTTTAGAGGTAAGAGATTTTACCATATTATAACTTTTTTTCACGATTTGAAAAATTGTCACTGCTCTTATTTTACCCTAAAATTTGATAAAACAATTTACAATAAAATCAAAGTAACTTTGTCAAAGATGGGCGTCGTGAGTTTTACCTTGGGGTTACTTGAACACGAAGAATAACACTTAGCTCACGTAATAATTTATTTAAAAACTATAACCTACCAAATTGTTTTATTATATTTTTATAAGAACCGCCACTCATTCCCATTTATTTAAGGGATCTTTGCTCTAAATCGAATATTGTAATGCACTGCATATTCACAGTAAATCGAAGGTTGTAGGTGTACTAAATCCATTGAGATATTTCATATGGGTTTTATTTTTCAACTGTCAATGATTGATTTTAGGGTGTTTTTGTCGAATTTAGGGTTTATTCGCCAAATTTATTTGTTAGAATTTTGAATTCAACGAATTTCGAATTTTATCTTAAAAATTCAATGAATTTGATAACTAAGATGGTAGGGTTATGGTTACAGGTTTAATATTCAATAGAACATGATTTTGTTGCAGGCTTAGCATTCAACACAATCGGGTAATCTAAGCCAAGGTGTATGTATTACCCATAGGCCCTCTATTATACCACATTGACAAGCGATAGTGCTCAGATCAATATTTCAGGCTACTACTCAAGGAGGATTCAATGCATACCCTTGAGCACACTACCTATCTATCCAATAGTATAGAAGGGTGATCTTTTCGAGTGTTGTATCTAGTGTACTATAAAAAATACAAGGACAAAAATCTTCCTGAGAGCTAAAGGTTTCTCCTAATACTAGGGGGTCTCTCGATACACCCAAAGATACATGGGGGCTCAATTTTATAGATAAGTATTTTTTGAGGCTTGGATATTGGAGCCTAATCAACCCTCACTTTACTAGATATTTTACAAGTAATCTAGTTTAGCCAAAAATGATAGCTCCTCTGTGATATTTTAAAAACCCTAGCACAAGGTTTCTAACCTAATAAACTAATGCAAAAAACAAAAGTTGAATTTTTTTTATAAGAAAACTAGTGAAAAATAAAACATGAAATATTATACTTGACAATCAAAATGGTAGAACATGGCCCTAAAAAGTGCTCTAATACCACTTGTTAAGAACCTTCTCATTAAAATAAACACATTCACAAAAAAATTATAAAAGATATTGCAATACGAAATATAAGTGCAAAAATGAAATAATCTTACAAAGTAAAACAGAATCACAGGCCACTACGAGGGGGCAACTTCCTTCAATACTTTTTTTCAATAATGCAAAAAGATACATTCATTCTTACCCCTCATAGTTTTAAAGACTTCATCTCTCTACCTAAAACTCAAGATTAGGTTACATGCAAAATGCCACCTAAGATAGAATCTTCTACCAAAAAAGTAGTTACAGTCTTGATAACAAATACATATAATGGCACCACTTGTCTAGGCAATTCTAATACCACAAACTATCACAAAATGTTACAAAATATTATCACGGATGCCCCCACATTAAGCAAGGATTATTGCATCATAGTGTTAGGATGGGGTCCTAACACATTCTCATACTTAAAAAATAAATTATCCAATGAACTAATCTTCTTGCCACCCAATGGAATCTCAATTCTACATTCTAACAAAAACATTTGTACCCTAAAAATTGAAATGTAAATCTTCCAATATACTAATAGTCCCATTGAAAAAATTATTAATTAGAATGCACCATTGAGTCCAACATGGATGTCTATTAATGACCATGTTTTAACTAATGAATTTTTTATACAAATATTTCTTATCAAAATTCAATTAAATTGCTTGTGTAGTCTTTCATACATTTTTTTATATGTTATTTCAATATTCCACTTTCTTTTTTGAATTGGATATATGGAATTGAAAAGAGCCCCACCTTTATTACATCATGATCACATGGTGGTACTACAATAAGCTTGGTAATTATGCATATATAACTTGGCAATATTCAAACCTTAATCTCCTCTTTAAAATTTGAAGAACAAGCTAATGCCATTTGATATTTCAATATTCCATTTATTATGAATAAAATTTAATAATTTTGGATGATGGTCTTTATTTATATCTAATGAACAAGCTACCCTACTTCTACAACTTGAGTGGGCCTAATGGTAAGACTTTGGAACTCCTAATACAAGATTCAAGGTTCAAATCTAATGGGAGTAGAGTTCTACACTATAAATTTCTAATTTTGTTAATTTAATGAGAGAATAACTTGGAGACAAAAAAATGATGAGAAAAAATATGAAAGAAAATGTTCTTTAATTTCTTTAATTTTTTTTTTATTTATAATAGAAAATACAGATAAAAAATATCAAAATTTACATGATTTTCCTAACCTTTTATATGAAATACAATATTCAATGTTATTAAAAATGTATTAACAAAATATAATCATTAAATAATATTTTAATTAAATCTAAAAAATATTTTTTATTGATAGAGTGGTTTTGAAAGGACCCAAAACCTTTTACAGAGAGATACAGATGTGAACCCAACTAGGATCAAATCGAAATTCGAACAGAAAAAAAAAGCATCCGAAAAAACCCATCCAAGCCATCCAAAAAGATAAAAAGGGAAACCTATAAGTTCTCAGAAAACCCCAAAAATGAATAGGATAAACTGTCAAGATAAGCAAACCATGAATAGGAACCACGTAAACCAGAAAAGAAAACCATAATTGTCACTTGAGCTGACATTGACATGCATCTTAGAATTCTCATAAGGAATCAAAATACCAAGCAGGAAGTGATTACTCTCAGGCTAGAGGCAAGGGAGTCTCATTTGGGTTCCAATAGGCTTACTTGGACCATCATACTTGTTAAAGTAAAAAAATTCCATCATCATGGTTTACCTCCATGAGTCCCGCTAGGAAGTCAGATCGTCAAATACGAAGGGATTCTTCTAGAACTCCTTTATTTACATGTAAATTAGTTGCTTTATTTACTTATCTATACACGTGTTGGATAATGATGTTTGTATACTTGCCTAGTAAGCTTTTGCATTCATTAATCATATTATGAACACTCCACGGTGGGACTTAATTTCCTTTGAGCCAATTGATAGCAAGCATGGAATCACCTTCAATAATGATGTGGTCACAATCAAACTCCTACATAATTATTAGGCCTTGGTACATGGCTGTAACTTTTACAAGGTTTTTGGACTGAATCCCAATATTATCCACATAAGCAAAGATTATTTGACCCCAATCATTCCTAATAATGCCTCGAGCGTCGACCATCCAAGGATTCCCTTTTGTCATGCCATCAAAATTTAGTTTTAACCAACCAATCGGAGGAGGGGTCCACTTAATAATAGATCTATCACTGCAGATTTGGGAGGCCACAAAATAATTGCAATTAAACTTGAACATATTAAACAAGTGAGTTTCAAGGCCAAGTTTAGGGACTTCTGATGTAGATGTTGAGCAAGGTGCAACAACAGTATTGTCATTGTTGTCAACACACTCAGATGGACAAGTTGATGTAGTGGATAGTTTTTCGAAGGTTTTTTGAATTATGTACAATGATGTTCAATGCTTATGAGGATGTTTTTGATGTTCGGGTGAAGTTGTTACAGGTTGTTCGTGCAAATTTGCAAAAGTTGAAAAAATTGTCAAGAAGTTGTCAAAAAATTACAAAAGTCATCACGGGCGTAGTTGGACAGGATGGATCAGTTTGGAACATTCCAGCATGTCAAGAAATAGTCCAAAACAATATTTGAGGTGCCAGCATAGTGTTTGGACTGATCGGTGATGTTTTCGGTATCTTGGCGGATGATTTGGTAAGTGGTTGTACAGGCTAAAAAATGACAGTTTTGTCAGAAGTACTATGAGCAAACCAAGAAGAATTTGATAGTGAAATTTGAACTGGAGGTTTTCATTATCTTCAAGAACATGTGTTAAAAATTTCCACCAAAATGGAGAAACGATACGAATGTTACAAGCGTTGCAAGACTGTCACAAAAACACTCTTTTTTGAAAAAGTGTGTTAGCAACAGTTTTTGTGGAGGTGGTGCAGGTGAACCGTAAGGAGTTATACAACGAGATTCATACTTGATGTATTCAGCATTGCAAAGATTCTACGTTTCAAATTTTAGAGAAAATAAATTTACGAGGTGAGAGTTATGATTTTTACAAAAACGGTACAGGTCACTTTTATGTCAATTTGTTCCACTTGTGCAAAATCCTTTAGTTGGTCGTTTTGACCTTGCAGAGTCACCAGAGTTTTGGTTTCAGTGTTGTTACACCTTCAAGATATAAAATAGAGCATCTTTCATTTTTGGTTTGATGTGTCACGTGGCTCCGAAGTAAGAGAACGAGTAAGGTGTCAATTCTTTGCATGTGACGTGTTTGACGAAATGCCTTCTCAAAATAAAAAAAGGAAGTTATATTGTTTTAAGAAGCTTCATTAAAGAAAATATTTTTAAAATTGAAAAGGAAAAAAAATGCGAGTATGTGTTTTTTAAGGGACAAGGGATTTTATTGAAATGTGGGGACTTTATTTTGTGAAGAGAGAAGTGTGTGTGGAGAAAAATAAAGAGTGAAAATCCATGATTTTTGGAGAGTGGTGAAAAATGTCAATTTAGTATTTTGGGCATAAATTTCTCATATGATATCCATTTTGGATGAAATTTTGAGAGGATTCCGCAGACAAAGTGCTGCACAATACCCAAAAAATGTTTAGCAATTAGCAAAATGAGCTAAGAGAACAATCAATTTTTTTTGTGAGAAGAGAAGATTCAAATTCTGAGTAATGCAGAGAGGGATGTTATACTGGGTGAAATAAAAAGTTATAGATTTTAAGCTTACAGACCATAGAGGGTTATGGTTTTAGTGAAGACATTCATATATGTCATTTTATTATCAATATAAAAATCAAGTGGATGCTTGGTAGAGGGATTGGTGCTCCTTTCTGTTGGTGCAAATAAATCAGGGGTTGGTGCTCCTTTCTGTTGGTGCATATAAATCAGAGGTTGGTGCTCCTTCTAATGGGTGCTAGGAAATTGATTGTAAAGTTAGTGCTTTGCAAAGGTTGGATTTGGATGGGAGTCCAAACAGTCATTTTCAAAGATGTAGCCAAATCGGTGAACCTCGGTACATCTTGTGTTGTGTGATGTTCTCTTGTTATACTTGCTTTATTTGGTTTTATGTTTTCATTGTTTTGGCTTTGAGTGTTGAAGATTTAAGTTTTAAAGAGCTACACTGATTCACACCCCCCCTCTCAGTGTCATTGTGAGACTAACAGTAGAAACAAGTTGAGCATTCTCCGAAGCAAGAGTAATGACATGGTGGAAGATAGACCAAGGATTTTTGCTCAAACTATTAAACACTCTATTATTACGCTCCAACCATACTTGCCACAAGTAATGATGCAAACAAGTGGACTAGAAGAACTTTAGCTGGGGATTGGAAAATGGATTTAGCCATTGTTCTAACAATTGACAAAGGGATGATGGTTGAAACCACACAATGCTAAAGAGATCAAAGAGGGAGTTCAATATGCGAAAAATTGATTTTCATTTAAAATTATAGATTTTCACCCAAAAAGACATTTTAACTAAAAACAATCTTTTCACCTTTAAATTAATATATATATATATATATATATATAATATATATATATATATATAGAAAACATTCTAACCTAAGAGTTAATATATTTCTTAAATGTTGTGATGCAACTATATAGTGCAAGTTGAATACAAATAGTTGCATTATGATGGATTCACTATACATTCATAGTTCAAGGTGGATGAATAATGATAGACTCATTACACATTCATAGTTCAAGGTGGATGAATAATAAGTGGTATACAAACATATAAGTACAACTTGAGTTCAAATCCTCACATTGTAATAAACACTCCAAAATAAAGTAATATTACATTATAATAAATACTCCATAATAAAGTAATATATGATAATATGATTTATTAAAATATATAAAATAAGAATATAACACATTTTAACTCTATATAACCAATTTTAAAAATATATTTCAAATTATTCTATTTTTATATTTTATTATTAAAATTGTAAAATTATCTTCTTTAAGTAATCAAGTGATTAAGTATATTTTTAAAATATATATCACAATTTTATATATTGAAATAATGATATCATAAGAAATCCAAATTGATTCCTAAATATTATTTGAGCTTTTCATTTCTAAAACTTCTCTTATCTTAACCTTTCAAAAACAATCTAATATAAATTTCCTTATTTATTTTACAAATACCTACGTTCTAAATTTATACTTTAGATTTGTCTAAAGTTTTGTTCAATCAATTTCAGTAAATTTCCTTGTTTCCCTAATACAAAATCCTAGAAGAACAAAGAATGTTATAGGTTTCTCATATATTTTTACTCTACTTTATCCTCAATAGCGTATTCAAGGGATTGTTTTCTGAGAAAACTATTCTTATTAAATCAATTTTTTTTTTTTGTTGATATCTTGTAATTGTATGTTGTTGATGTTTATTTTTTTATCTTATTTTAAATTTAAAAAAAACTTTTAAACTGTAACCTACTTATACCACTTACATTTATATTTCTCGTAAAATTTGATAAATATTGGTAGATATTTTTATTTAACAAATGTCACGTAATGACCATATTAAAAAATATATACAAAGTCTTGGACATCCACATGCAAACCAAGTCTTTAATGATGAAAAACAATAAAAGCTCACTACCGTGAAATCCATCATGTCCCCCTCCACCTTACCATTTGGTAGATTCCAAAGTGCCCTCCATCTTTTACACATATTTGTAAAAAGTCTTCGATGATGAAAAACAATAAGATGCTCACTACCGTGAAATCCATCATGTCCCTCTCCACCTTACCATTTGGCTAGATTCCAAGGTGCCCTCCATCTTTTTACACCATGTGTAAAACGTGTAAAATCAGTGTAGTTTACTAATAAAGACAGCATTGACGAAACTTAAATTTAACCTGTATATAAAAAATATTAAAAAATTACATGTTTATTAAAAAAAACCTTTAAAAAAAAACCTATCATTCTTTATACAAAATTCAATCAAAATAAAACTTTATTATAATACAAAGCCCTCCATTTTCCAATTCTTTACCGAATTTATCAAGAACTCAAAGTTACCCTAATTTAAAAGAGTAATTCAAAGGCATGCTCAGTAAAAGAAACAGTTGAGAGGGTGCAGTTACGTTACTAATTTATCAATAATTACATTATTATCTAAATTAAAATAGTAAATGATCTCAAACCAAAAGAATCTTCTGGCCTCAAACTTATTATTAACCAATTTATTTATTTTTATTTGGCTTGCATTGTATCTCTGAACGTGTGAGTTGGAAGTTGACATTCTGTACCCATATCATATCATGGATTTCCATTCGATGCAGTAGAGGCATGGAGTTACAAGAAAAGCTAAAAAGCTGTATGATTAAAATTTATGTTATAATTATAAGTTATATGAATGATATGTTTTATTATAAACAAGGTTTAGTCTTGAAATATAATATATAATGATATGAATTTTTCTTCAAATTTATAGAAAGATGCATTATTTGAAAGAGACCTTATATTTATAAATGGTAAATCTATGATAAAAATGTCCTATCTTGGAACTTATGTAGGTGCATAAAAAGGTTATATTTTTGTTTTCTAATCATTTATGTTGATTTTTATTTATATTATAATTTATTTTTTAAACTATAAATTGGTATTATTTATATTTAGATTGTAATTTTATTTATTTACTTTTAAAAGAATTTGACAAAAAATTATATTAAAATAAAATTATTTATAAGTTTGGAGGAGACTTCTCCCATCTTTAACCGGAAAGAACACGTGTTTACAATAGTAAAAGGAGATCTGGATTGGAGCCAAATCTTCTAAAACATATGTTTGTAATGGTTGTTCAAATTAGCTAAACACTGAATTTGTTCACCAATCTACCTAATCCTCTCATCCTCAATAGCCATGTCATTGTGCCACTAAATCATTACCTCCTTCTCGGTACCCATATTAGCTAGGAAGTTTACCACTTTATTCAGATCTCTATTCACATAAATCAGAATTACATCATCTAATTCCCTCCACAATTCCTTAATTTGGGTGACAAGAATCATCAACCTCCATGTCTCCAAAGCAATGTTCCTCATGCAATTTGGAGCTCCTACCAAGATTTGAGAATTTGATTCTATAATTATCCTTTTATAACCTTGTCTTATTGCCTAGATAGAAGCAGATTTGATAGCTAAGGCTTTTGTTTCATTGTTTATGGCCCTGCCCAAGACCTATACTTTCCAATAGAGCACTGTCCCAACATGATTCGTATAGACCACTCTAATTCCAACTTTATCCGGATTATCTTTTGCAGCTCCATCAATATTAATTCTAATCTAACCTTCTCGGGGTGGTTTCTAACTAGCTTTGTCCTGCTCCTCTTGCATCTCAACTTCTTTCTCCATCATTCCTATATCAGCTCGAGTTTCCTCTTTAGCATACATTGCCATAGTTTCCATGACTTTGCTCAAAATGACCCTCTAGATGCCATCCAAGGATGAAATAGTTTCTCTAAAATTTTTGTCATTTCTCTCCAACCACACTTACCACCAAATAAAGTTTAATCCAAGCTTCCACATGATATGAAGAGCTTTAGATTTAAATCTACCCCTCTTCCATATTTTTCAAATATTAATCCGATTCAAATCACCATTGAATTGAATTTTATAAGCTAAAAACCATTGCTCCCAGATCTGGTGCGTGAACGGACACTCAAACATCAAGTGGTCAAATGTTTTCTTGCTTTTGTAGCATAAAACACATTGGGATGGACCAAAGATTCCCCTACGCCTCATATTATCAAAAGTAAGAATTCTATTGTGCATGAATTGCCAGGCAAAGAAGTTTACTTTCGACCAATCCTTGGACTGCCAAATCTTTTTCCAATACTCAACCTAATGTGCATGAAGAGGAGGTTTTGGAAGGATCTTATCATATACATCTTTCACTCCGTAGACTTCAAATCTCCCATAGCCCCAAGCTAATTCATCCTCCTCGTCTCTACTTCTGAGAAATATTTTTGCCAAGATTTTAGTCATGATGGGTGTCAATTACGAAAAAATTGGAATTGACCACACACCCAACTTCTTAAAATACGTAAACCTGTAATCCTCCAACTAACTAGTGTTGAAATAACTTTCAGTCTAGATCCAACCCTTGCTTTCCACTGTTGTTTTTACTGTTTGTAATTTTAGGAATTCAACAATGATATGTGGTTATCGATCCATGAATTTGTACAAAATCATGCCTTCTTCCCTATTGCCACTTTCTTAAATAACTACCTAAGATCCTAACTTTAGATCCTACCATACTAAGGACCCATTCCCATCCAAAGGAAAACGACTCACCTCATTTGGTTTCACCTATCCCAAATATTTACTGGTTAAAACTCTATTGAATAGAGAATTTGGT
This sequence comes from Wollemia nobilis, assembly GCA_028583015.1. NCBI lineage: Eukaryota > Viridiplantae > Streptophyta > Pinopsida > Araucariales > Araucariaceae > Wollemia > Wollemia nobilis. The sequence continues at coordinate 24,704,419 of JAQPPZ010003077.1, forward strand.
TGGGACATCCACCTCTAATAAACCTTTTCATCCAAAGCTTTATTATTTAACTTTGATCTCCTTAGTCCTAAACCTCCATTTACCTTCGACTGAATTACTTTCTCCCAACCTACTAAGGCCTATTCCTATCTCCTTTTACTCCTCCCCATAAGAATTTTCTAGTCATCTTGTCCAACTCTTTCTATATGGTATGTGGGGCAACAAGATAGAAAAATTTATAAATTAGCATGGCCTAAATGACTGATTGCTAAAATGTTAATCTACCCCCAAAGGTTAACCATTTATGGGACCAATGGTTAATTTTTTCTTTGATACGATCCAAAATATTCCTCTAGATAGCTATATTTATTTTTTTAAATGCAAAGGAACCCTCAAATATACCACTGGGAGAGAAATCCTCATGAATCCCAAGATCTCTAAAACTTTTGTCCTAAAGCATTCGATCAAGATTGAAGAAGACCACTTTGGATTTCTTATCATCGATGACTTGGTTTATGGCCCTAAAGTAAACATTAAGAGTATCTTTGATCATGGTAAACATTAAGATTTCTCTAATCATTCTTGCTTCTCTGAAGTTGGCTAATCCCACCAATCCTGTGTTATTCACAAACAATAGGTGAGTCAAAACCTCCTCAACCACCTTAATACTTATTAGCAAACCCTGATGTCTTCTCCTCAACATGAGTCTACCCAAGCCTTCAACTAATATGATAAAAAGATAAAGGGAACAAGGATCTCCCTGACAAAGGCCTTGAGTGGTTTCAAATGGTTGTGAGGGAAGACCTTTGATTAACACTGAGTATGTTGGAGTAGAAACATAGCTCATGACCTATTCTATCCAATATTGAGAGAAACCAAAGGTTGCCATCATTCTTGACAAGAAGCTCCACTCCACCCTATATAAGCATTTGATATATTTAATTTTATGAACATTCCTCTATTGCCATATTTTTGCATTGAGTGGGTTGCTCTTGAGCTAGAACCACACCATCCAAGATTTACCTACCCTCTATAAAACCCTCTTGCTTCGAGGAGATAATGCTTTGTAGAAAAGGTTTTAATCGCTTAACCATTACCTTCATGATTATTTTATATATGACATTGCATAAGGTAGTAAGTCTATAATCTGAAATATCCACCCCCTCCTCCCCTTTCATAATTAAGGCAATGAATGTATGATATAATGCTTTAAGCATGTTTTTACTGTCTCTAAACTCCTCTATAACAATCATTACATCCTCCTCCAACTTGTCCCAAAAGGTCTGAAAAAGATCAATTGGGAAGTTATTTGGACATAGCCTTTTTCTCGTACTCATCCCAAAGACTACTTTCTTTAATTCCTATAATGATATGGTGTATTCGAATTTCACTAACACCTTTAGGCTTTGGTGTAACGGTTGTACGAGCGCACAACCGCCCAGGGTCTAGGATGTGGAGCATGGTGGGATGTTATGATCCTAGTGTATTCAGATTTCATTAACGCCTCAAGATTTTGTTATAACGGTTTATTACAGTTCCTCTCTATCAATGGGTTTAATTAGGGCCTAATTTTCTTCTTCAAAGATAGTTTAGGATATGAAAAAAAAAAATTTGAGCCTCTTTGTGTTGCACCATAATTTTCTTAAATAATTTAGCAAAATAATCCATTGAATGGAAATGCATACATGGGATTGTATAAAAGGAGTGTCCATTCTCATCTTGAAGAGATTTCATCTTATTCATCTATCTCCTAGCACAAGCAACCCGATGGAAAAATTTGGTGATTCTATCGCCTTCCAATAACGAAGTGGTTGTTGCTCTCTGTTTCTAGTAGATCTCCTCTTGGTTTTCAATGTCCTCAACTACTTTAAATAATGCATCATCCTCTTCTTTGAGCTACTCTATAATTATTCCTTTACTGAAGTGATTTTGCACCTCATTTCATCTGGCCACCAATGGAGCTCTTTGGACCTAGAAGTTTGTCTTGTTAGTTCACCTCCATTTTTTTAATTGATCCCTGATATAATGAAGCTGCTTGTGGAATCTAAACATTGTTGTCCCAAATTTTGGACGTCCCTCTTCCCACCACATGGGATTTTTTTCAAATTTCTTCTTTTTATAACAAAAAATTTTCAAATTTAAATGGTTTGTGATGCTACCTTGTCTTGATCCCCCTTCCAACAAAATAGAAAAGTGATCCGAAACTGGACCCTTCAAAATATGAAATTTTAGATTCCATTTCACAAATACCTCCTATAAAACCAAAAATGGTCTAACTTCACCTTCCTACTATGTGGCTCCCTCCTCTTATTAGTCCAAGTATAGTTGGTTCCAAGATATTTAATATCCACCAAGTGTAATGCATGGACTTGGGCAATCATAAGTTGATTTCCTGGGTCCAAACTTGGGATTCCCTCTTTCTGATCTCTGGATGATAATTTAGCTTTAAAACCCCCAAAAATAATCCAATCTAACTCCTCTCTCAAGACTCATATTATGCATCGCTTTCTATTAATCAGGGTTATGCATAAGGGGTCGGCCCCAAAATCTATTTATAAAATCAAGGTGAATTGTCTTGGAATCTCGACGAAATTTGTAGAAGTATACATGACGAATTGCATTTATTTGTCTCCAAAAATTTTCAAACCGTGGCGAATTTCATTAATTTGTCTAAAAAAAAATTCAAATCATGGCGAATTTTTTCGTATTGGGGGCTATGAATATCGTTTGCAAAATCTAAAAATGTATGGTATACTTAAAAGCTTTAGGTCGATATGAAATACTTTAGATCGATATGACGACCAATGGAATGATGATTAGTTGCAGCCATGACGATCGGGTGTAGCCATGACGATCGGGTGCAACCACGACGATCGGGTGCAGCCATGACGATCGGGTGCAGCCATGATGATCAGTTGCAGCCATGATGATTGGTTACAACCATGACAATCAGTTGCAGTCATGTCGATCAGTTGTAGCCATGACGATCGGTTGCAGCCATGACGATCGGTTGTAATTATGATGATCGGTTGCAACCATGACTATCTTTTGGGGCCATGTCGATCAGGTCATGTCGATCAGTTGTAGCCATAACAATATGAAAGACTTTAGGTCGACATGATGACCAATTGGTAATGGCATACCGATCGATTGTAGTTAGACAAATATGGCCCTGCAACTAATCGGCTTATGCCGAAAGACATGGCCTTGTAATCGATTAGATTATGTCGATAGACACGGCTCTGCAACTGATTGGCTTATGTCGACAGCTACGACTCTACAACTGATCTCCTTATGTCGACAGACATGACCCTAAAATCGATTGGCTTATACCGACAGACACGACTCTACAACCGATCGGCTTACGTCGATAGACACAGCTCTGCAACCGATCGACTTATGCTGATAGACACAGCTCTGCAATCAATCGACTTATACCGATAGACACGGCTTTGCAACCAATTGGCTTATATCGATAAACACAGCTCTGCAACCAATCGACTTACACTGACAGACACGACTCTGTAATCGATCGACTTACGTCGACCGACATGGCTCTATAACCGATCGGCTTATGTCGACAGACACGGATATGAAATCAATCGACTTATACTGATAGACACGACTCTACAACCGATCGTCTTGCACCGATTGACACTCCTCTACAACCGATCGGTTTATTTCGATAGTCACTCCTCTACAACCTTCTCAAGTTTTTCGTTGTTTCAAAGCTATTTTCAAGTTAGAGTATTTTTAATGTATGTTTATCGATACCCGGTATAGTATATATATGGGTAGTATATGAGGCGATTTGGGTGGGAAAAATAAAATTATTTATAATTTGAAGGCAATTTGGGCGGAAAATATAAAATCATTTATAATTTGAAGGTGAATTGGGCGAGAAAATCAAAATCATATGTAATTTGAGGTCGACGAATTAAAATAAAGTTAGGTTCATGATTATCAATGGCGGACGAATTTACCCTAAAAAAATTCCACCCTGTAAATTTTGGTGGAATGGGCTCTAGTGAAAGGATCCAAAATTAGCCTTTTCAAAATTTTAAAAATCCTAAATAGAGCCAATTTACGATATTTCGCGCTTGTGCATAACCCTTCTATTAATGAATATAACCATCTAGGTTTTGAGCCCTAAAAAATTTATGATTAAAACTTGTTCAACTATCACATTATTTCTAAAATGCGATGTGAGGACACCCCTCCAAGCTATATGTTCTATTGTCATCCATTCAAGAGAGTTCCAAAAGGTAACTATCTCCCTTGAGGCCCCTTAGGCAACCACTTCCATATGACCAAAACCCCTTCAAAGTCTATATACTATTTTACACATAAGATCCAACGATTTTTTTTTTTCTCTTGGATAAGCAAAAAAATTGTTTTACTTTTTTCTAAGAGTCTTCGAATAGCAGATTGATGGGTTCTACTGTTTAAACCCCTAATATTCCATGATTGTATAATCATTGGTTACCTTGAGACCAATAGGAGTCTATTGTCTTCACAAATCCATCAGTGATCTATTTACCTCCTTGAGTGACTATCAACTCCTTATTTGGTTTTCTACCCACTTCTTGAGCATTGATATTCTTTGATTTCTTCTCCACCTAGATTATCGCTAGAATTAATTTTTCTTCGCTCTTTTCTGCCATACCTCTAATGATATCATTTATTATCGGTTCCTCTTGGTCTATCAATGCCCATGCAATATTTGATTGTGGTAACTCACTGCACTCTATTACCTTCTCTAGGATAGGAGCCGAAAGAGGGGGTTGAACATGGTTGTTATTATTTTCATTATTCCCATCTATTGCTTCAATGAATTGTTCTTCTTTCTCCACTAGTGTCTTGAAGATATCATGCCTATTTGAAGGCTTGAGTCTTGATATGGGTTTGCCATTTACCATTTTTTTCTTTTGCCTTCTTCTTTTGAGCTATTCAAAATTATCTCCTTGTGCTTCTCCACCCTGAGAAATGTTGGTTGCTTATTTATTGACTGACTTAGCTGCTTTAGGAGGAATCGATATTACCATAGGAGCCTCCATTTTTGTGTTCATATTGTTTGGGAAAGAGCTAGCCAAATGCCCATATTTATGGAAAAATCTACACCTTAAGGGTAACGTCTCATAATCTAATTGTGGAATCCAAGATAGTCCTACAAATTCGAGTTTCACATCTATCGACAAAAGCTAGCTAAGAAACACTTAAATATCTTCCAAGGGAATTATCAATTATTTTTAATACTTGCTTACCCCAAAACTCCATTGGAAGTGCATACAAACGAATCCAAACTGGAACAAGAGTGGGTTCAATTCAAGGATCAAATCCCACTCTCTAAGGCTAAACAAATAATCCTGCTGGATCATGACTCTTTTGTTCTTATTCAAAAGCCATATTTATGTCTATAAGTGAGGAAAAACTAACAATAAAATATCCATTACTGATAAACCACAAAGAATACTCACCAAGAGGCTCCTAGTTTTGTCGAACCCACAAATGAAAAAAATCAAGGTATGGAAAATACCGATGAATTTACAGATCAAGTCTGGATATGCTCTATATAAGACTATTTCTTCCACTATCCTTTGCTCAATGATAATCTTTGGCCTTGATTCCGATTACAACAAGAATCCATTGACTCCTTGAGATGTTGATCTTTTTCTAGTAGTCGCAAAGAGCATATTTACTATAGTTTTTTGTGCTTCTTCAATCTTTGTTGGAGATTTTTCATTCTATCAGTAAAGGAACTATCTATCTAAAAGAGAATCTAGGGGCATCCCCATTAGGCCCTCCTGAGACAACAATATTGTCTTCAATTTTGTTGCAACCCAAAAGTACTTCGTATACCCAGTTGATACCATGGTTTTATAATTTTATTTATTTATTTTAATATATTTTCTCAATAATAGTAACTTTTTATTAATGGTTGATTATTATTGTCTATTTCAAATATATTATTGTTATCAATCTAACTTTTTAAAGTTTATAGATTTAAAAATGAGGTCTAATTTAAACAAGTATTACAAAAAATATTACATTATAGGAAGGTTAAATTATAACTATCTATTTTATTTGTTTACTATGTATTTCCTCTTGGTAATAGACATAGTTCCTAGGACACCCTACTCTATATTTTATTAATTTCACTAACTTACATCTCTTTAAACCAATATTATCTACTTGCACAACTTTATATTTTATATTGTGGGACATATTCAATGTGAAAAGAAAAGTGTGATTTTAAACAATGGGATCCATGTCTAAATGATGTGCTTAATTATATATATATATATATATATATATATATATATATATATATATATATTTATTTATTTTAAATTATGTTTTTTTGGCTAACAAAATATAACAGATTTGAGTGCAGGGTGATAAAAAAGAGTGTATACCTTCAAAGTTCGCTTTGATCTAATAAACATTATGCTAAACACTAACATTTTTATTAAAATGTTGCATTTATAATTATTTATTATCTATATTATAGACACTATAGTTAAAGATGTGGTTAGTGGAACATGTTTTTAGTTAAACATCTTTTTATGAGAATAAATAAAACCTAACACTGACTTATCTTCTTTTAGTTGTATAAAAATGCATTAACAATATGTATGGCAATGTATCTAGTATAAATGTCCGCACACGTGCAAACAAGCAAAAAATTGTAACCTCTTACAAATAAATTGACTTCAAGTAATCTATTGAAATATCTTAATTTTCTTCTAAAATTTTTTAGTTATAAAATAGGAAAATGTCATTGTTTCAGATGTTTCATGCATATATGCTATACACAAATCATAAATAAGCTTTCGAGATATTTTCACACAATACTCACTACTCCAATCAAGAAGCCTATAGATAAACTAAATAGTGTAAATCAAATATGGTGCTTAGATCTTAAATAGGAGAAAAGAAAAGAACTATATTGTTATGGCTAACCTTAACCTTGCATATAGAGTAATCATGATAAATATGCAAATTCTACCTTATGCATGGCAATATTTATTTTTGTTCAACAACGCAAATTATTCATTTATAGTAGACTACCATCATAGATGTTTGGTGTTTCCTTTATTAAACCAATACATATATCCAATCCTATATTATATAATATTGTGTTACATAATGTTGTTGGCACCATTACAATTTCCCTAAACCATAGCATTACTATAGGCACAATGTTATTTTAAATCTCATGCACACAATTACAAATGTTCATATAAACTAAAAACTGAGATAATAAATTAATTCAACTATTAAATTAGATTCCTTATCTAAATCTAAATCTTAGCAAAGAAAAAAAGAACAAAAGAACAAAACAATGATAAAAATCTCCTAAATTATGTTCTTTAAAGTATGATGAATTTAGTGCCTCATATATCACTCCAAAAATACAAATTATTGTATAACAACTATTGCTTCCATCCAACAAAACACACAATGTTACTATCTTACATATCTAGAATATAATTGAAATACAGTTCCAATCTATTTTATCATTTTAACACACAAATTCATTGACAAGGATGGCATTCAACACAAGAATTTCAAAATAACAATAGTTATGTGTCTAATTCATTGTCATTTATTGCATTAAGTATATATAAATTTCTAAATTCAATAGATTTACAACCACAAAGAACTTTGTCTAACATGGCCTGGCCTATGATGTATTGGAAACAATTTTTTTATGTTTGTTATGAATTAAGTCTTTTATATAACTACTTAAGTTCAAATTTTAGGACATCAAGAGAATACAAAAAATATGCTATTTGTGGTAAATTAACAATAAACTTATACTAATTATAACATGAATTTAGTTATTAAAATTTTGAATATATAAAGACAGAAATCTATAATGTTTTAAGAAAAATAATATAACTTGGTGTTGTTAACAACTTGGACTTCAAAGACAAAAATAAAGTTCATTGTCTAATTGCTATTATATAATTTGAAACACCTAATATCACTGTGATACAATGATGAAAGTAATATCCATTTTAAACCCATACAACTCATTTAAAAATAATTTACTAGTCACAAAACTAAATTAATATATAAAACAAGTAAATATTTTTTCCCATTTATAATGGAACAATATCCATTTATATGACCCTGCAATAATAAAGTCTCTGATAAAATAATACAATTTGTATATCTTACATATAAATAAATTAAATTAAATTAAACTGGGAAGTGAAATTTAACTACCCACAACTTGTTCAAGTACCATCCACCTTCGTATCACACAAAATTAATTTATTTTCTAAAGAATTCAAGAAGATAAAGTTATGGTTTTAAAAAAATTAAATCATTTCCTCCCTGGGGCTGGAGCAGAATGTGATCTCCAATGGTAGTTGGCCTATTTCCATTACATATCACAACCTGTGACATGAATACACTAAGGACTTTCAGTGAACTATAAAACGGTAAATGCGAGTCTAAATTGATTTGCTTATCCTTAAAAAATACATACCTTAAAAAATACATACCCTAATTGTAGAAAATATTGGTTTTCTTGATCATTTCCTCTGTCTCCAATAACACCTGATTGTAGAGTTGAACAGTCCCTATGTAATTCATCATTTTCCAATGAACTGGACTCGGTGAATGGAGTTTCTTGGCTCTGGAAAGCATATATCCACTCTTTTTTAAACATTAATATAACGTTACCTCTTATTATGCAATAATGAAGTATATCTGCATAAAAAACATCCTCATATCTCCCTCACCTCTGCTGGAGTTTTGCTATTTTGTTTTAATAATTGTTGTTGTTGTTGACACTTCTCCATTTGCATACTGAGCATTTCATTCTGCAACAAAAGGTAGTACACGTTCAGGAACATTTCATAATGATGTCAACGTCATTTTTTTTAAAAAGAACGAACAGTTTAAGTGAGGCACTGATGCAGGGCATCCACTCTAAAATCAACATGTAGTAAATATGTGACTGCAGAGCGACAGTTATGGTATTTTCAGGGCGTGGCAGTTATGACATTTCCAGGTAGTAAACAGGGCATGGCAGTTATGATATTTTCAGGAAGTAAACAGGTGAATGCAGAGTTACACTTATAATATTTTCAGGGAGTAAACAAGTGATCGCAGAACTACAGTTATGATATTTCCATGTAGTAAATAAGGCATGGCAGTTATGACATTTTCAGGTAGTAAACAGGTGAATGCAGAGCTGCAGTTATGGATGAGATTCCTTGTTGAAATCTTAGACTGCATCACAGTAAAATGGCAGACCAAAGAAACACATGCACTACCTGCTCCTGTGACAAGTGGATAAAGGTTTCTGCTATCAATAAATAAATATATTTGTAGAGTGCACTATAACTGATGTTTTGCTATTATTATTAGGGTTAGTGCATATGCTAGTTTTAGATAATGCTTAAGCGTATGTCCTTGAGAGAAATGAGTTTTGTTTTAGATGGGGAGAAGAGTTGGGTACTGCATAAAAATATGTAACAGTGTTATGATTTGGGGAAGGGTTTTTTTTTTTTTTGTTGTGAGTTATCCATAGTAACGGCCAGACAAAGAAGGGTTCTAGTATGCTAAAACTTTGAAGGCTGTAATAATGTAATGGAACAGATCAATGGTTGTTGAAGTTTGTTGAAATTTCTCCCCTAATTGTCTAAATTCCTGTGTGGTTGTTTATTTGGGTGCCAATCCGCTTCCTTGACTGCGTCAGGTGGTATCAGAGCCGAAGTTGTTCGTTCCTATTGTGTCGAGCTCGGTTATGTACCTAGTCTCTAGGAGTGAGTCTGTCTTAGAGTGTTTCCTGTGTGTTTGTGGTTGCAATAGAGCCTCTTCGAATTGTTAGCTGAAGAAATATTCTCAGAGGGAGATATTTGTTGTTTAGTAACAATGTCGGATGCTGAGCAGGAGCAGTATGGACCAGGATCGCAAGAAGAAGACCAAGTTGCCGAAAGAGGTCGAGGGAGAGGTAGACCGAGAGGAGGAAGAGGTCATAGAGCCCCTGGACGAGGAGTCGTTGCCAATGCAAAAATACTAAGGATATTGCAGGCACTTGAAGCTCGTGTGATAGCTATGGAAGGTGTTGCAAGAAGAGGGAGAACCCCAGTAGAAGATGAAGACTCCACTGAGGATGAATCGAGCTCATCATCTTCTGATGAAGAAGGAGATGCTGATCAAAGAAGGTTTGTTCATGCTTTTGCTAAGATTGCAAATAAGCCCAAGTTTAATTTACCAACATATGAGGGTAGTCTTGTTCCCGAAGAACTAATAGACTGGATATCAAAAATGGAGAAATATTTTGACCTTGAGAGTGTGGAGGAAACTAGAAGGGTGAAATTGGCGGTGACCAAACTGAAGGGTCACGCTTCTCTATGGTTTGAGCAGGTCCAAAAACAAAGAGTGTTTGAAGGAAAAACCAGAATCAAGACTTGGGACAGAATGGTAAAGCAGTTGAAGAAACAATTCTTGCCTAAGGACTATGAGCTCTCGTTGTTGAAGAAAGTTCAGAATTTGAGACAAAGGGAGAATAGTGTAAAGGATTACACTGAATAATTCCAAAGACTAGTCATCAGAATGGGACACTTTGAGCCTACTGAAGTGGTTGTGTCAAGGTATGTTAATGGTTTAAAGCTCTCTATTCAAGATGAACTAAGTATGTTGAGTATTAAGACAATGGAAGATGCCTATCAATATGTTGTTAAGGCTGAAGAAAAGCTTAACAAAAATTTTACCCAATCCTCTAAAGGGAAGGGGAAGGCAAAAGGTAATAATAAGAATCAGGGAAAGAATGATGATTCTGAAGCAAGCCAAGCCAAAGGAAAGTACCAGTCTGGTAAAGGTAAGGGAAAGTTTGATGGAGATCAAGAGAGGTCTTCAAAGTTTAGAGGCACATGCTACAACTGTGGCAAGGAGGGTCACAAGTCTCCTGAGTGTAAAGCCAACAAGAAAACTAAAAATAGAGTTAATGTGGTTGAAGGTGAAGAGAGTGATGAAGCAAACTCAGATTATGGGACTGCTTGTGGTGATGGTGAACAACTGATGATAAGGAGAGTCCTCATGGCGGATGAAAAGAATGTTGAACCATGGGAAAGGAAGAGCATTTTCCGTATGAAGGTAAAATCCGGTGGTAAGTTTTGTGATGTTATTATAGATGGTGGCAGCACAGATAATTTGGTTTCCACATACATGGTAGAAAAATTATCATTGCCTACTTTTGCACATGCAAAACCATACAGAGTTTCATGGCTGAACAAGGGTCACCAAGTGTTGGTGAATCAACATTGTAAAGTCTCTTTTGAGAGAATGGGATACACAGATCAAGTGTGGTGTGATGTCATTCCAATGGATGCTTGTCATCTACTACTAGGAAGGCCATGGCAGTATGATAGGAGTGCTCTACATGATGGATGGAAAGAATCATGTTACAATGATCAAATATGGGAAGAAGTGGTTGTTCAAACCTTTGAAGGCTGCCCATGTTGAAGTTAGAAGTGGATTAGTACTATTGGGAGAAAAGGAATTCCTTACTGAGGCAAAAGGAGCACATGTGTGCTATGCAATTTTTCCCAAGGAGCAGCAGAAAGAAGAGGAAGTGCCTAAAGAGATTGCAACAATCTTGAAGGACTATGAGAGCATTGTGGTAGATGGAGATATGCCAGCTGGTTTAGAACTAGTGAGATAATTTTTGTATCAAATGGATCTGATTCTAAGAGCCAGTTTGTCGAATCAAGCACCCCATAGGATGGATCCTATGCGAACAGTGGAGTTGAATAAGCAAGTCCAAGATTTGCTTGAAAGAGGGTTGATAAGAGAGAGTTTGAGCCCATGTGTTGTACCTGCTGTTCTAACTCCAAAGAAATATGGTGAGTGGAGGATGTGCACGGATTCAAGAGCAATCAACAAGATTACTATCAGGTATAGATTCCCTATCCCAAGAATGGATGATCTATTGGATAATTTGTGTGGTTCTAGCTTCTTTTCTAAGATAGATTTGAAGAGTGGGTATCACCAAATTAGAATTAGAGAAGGGGATGAGTGGAAGACTGCATTTTGGACAAAGGATGGTCTTTATGAGTGGTTGGTTATGCCATTTGGGCTGACCAATGCACCAAGCACTTTCATGAGATTGATGACGGAAGTGTTGAAACCATTCCTCAATAAGTTTGTAGTTGTATACCTTGATGATATCTTAGTCTACAACAAGACAAAAGAAGAACACTTGCAACATTTGAGGGTTGTCTTAGAAAAACTACAGCAGCAAAAATTGTTGATAAACTTGAAGAAATGTTCATTTCTCAAGTCAAAATTGACATATCTTGGATTTGTGATATCCAAATATGGTTTAAAGATGGACCCAACAAAGGTGGCTGCAATCAAAGAGTGGCCCAGCCCAAGAAGTGCCACAGAAGTCAGGATTTTTCATGGTTTAGCAGGTTTTTACAGAAAATTCATCAGAGATTTCAGTTCTATATGTGCACCTTTGACTTCTTGTATCAAAAAGGGAATTTTTGTGTGGACAAAAGAGGCTGAAAATAGTTTCAAATTGTTGAAGAACAAGATGATTGAGCAACCAGTGTTGAGGAGTCCAGACTTTGCAAAAGTATTTCAAGTGGATTGTGATGCTAGTGGCAAGGCCATTGGGGCTGTCCTTAGTCAAGAAGGAAGGCCAGTTGCATACTTCAGCCAGAAGTTAAATGAGGCTCAACAGAAATACTCTATGTATGAGCAAGAGCTCTATGCCATAGTTCAAGCATTGAAATATTGGAGGCATTATTTATTGCCCAAAGAATTTGTTTTGTTCACTGATCACCAAGCATTGCAGTATCTTAACAGTCAAAGCAAGTTGAGCACAAGGTAAACTAAATGGGTTGAATACCTTGCTAGTTATACCTTCACACTCAAGCACAAATCAGGTAAGAGCAACCAAGTAGCGGATGCTTTGAGTAGGAGAGTTTTGTTGTTGAAGACTATGCAAGTTGAATGTATTGGTCTGGATGGAATGAAAGATCAGTATGCAGAAGATAATGACTTCAGAGAAGCATTCCAGGAGTGCAGCGAATTTGAACACAAGGTATGGAAAGATTATTTTCTTCAAAATGGTTTCTTGTTTAGAGATAGACAATTGTGCATTCCTCAAGGATCCATGAGGGAGAATCTAATTAGAGAGACACATGGTGGTGGTCTTGGAGGTCACTTTGGTCGAGATAAGACAATAGCACAACTCAAGGAGAAATATTATTGGCCCAGCTTGACCAAAGATGCTGAGAAATATGTGGCCAGGTGTAGAACATGCCAAGTGGCCAAAGGTTGTAAACAAAATACTGGTTTGTACACTCCACTACCTATTCCAGAGAGTCCATGGGAAGATATTAGTATGGATTTTGTGTTGGGGCTACCAAGAACACAAAGAGGGTTTGATAGTATTCTTGTTGTTGTAGATAGATTTTCCAAGATGGCACATTTTATCCCTTGTAAGAAAACTGAAGATGCCAGCAGTGTGGCAAAGTTGTTCTTTCAAGAAATTGTAAGGTTGCATGGACTGCCAAGAAGTATTACAGCTGATAGGGATGTGAAATTCATGGGTCATTTTTGGAAGATGTTATGGCATAGATTAGGCACAAAGTTGGAATTCAGTTCTGCTTATCATCCTCAGATGGATGGACAAACAAAAGTTGTCAACCGGAGCCTTGGCAATCTGCTTAGGAGTTTAGTTGGTGATAAACCCAAGCAGTGGGATATGGTGATAGCACAAGCTGAGTTTGCTTACAATGACTCAATAAATAGGTCAACTGGAAAATCTCCATTCCAAGTAGTGTATGGAAAGTCACCCAAGGGAGTGACAGATCTAGTGAAGGCTGTAGTAGAGAGAAAGAATGTTGCAGCTGAAGACATGACTGTACATTTGAAGGAATTACATGAAGAAATCAGGAAGAAGATTACCCAAAGTAATCAAGTGTACAAGGAGAAAGTAGATCAAAAGAAAAGAGTCAAATCATTTCAGGAAGGAGATCTAGTAATGGTGTTTTTGAGAAAGGAAAGGTTTCCTAAAGGCACTTACAACAAGCTAAAAATGAAGAAGATTGGGCCATGTAGAATTGTTAGAAAGTTTTATGACAATGCTTATGAAATTGAACTACCTCCAAGTATAGATATCTCACCAATATTTAATGTTTCTGATTTGTACTCTTATGTTGGAGAAAATGCAGCAGAGATGGTAGATGAACAGGTTGAACCAATCACATATTGGGCAAAGGAGTTACCAAAGAAACAACCTGAGGAGATAGAGAAGATTTTGGACCAAAGGACAACCAAGAAAACTAGGAACAAAGAATACAAGGAATTCCTGGTAAGGTGGAAAAATAAAGGTTCAGAAGAAGATTCATGGATACCTGAAGCTGAGCTTGCTCACTTCAAACCATCCATCTTTCCAACAGATCTGTGAGCAGGGGCTCACAATGTTTCTCACTTGGGGAGGCTGATGCAGGGGCATCCACTCTAAAATCAACATGTAGTAAATAGGTGAACGCAGAGCGATAGTTATGATATTTCCAGGTAGTAAACAGGGCATGGCAGTTATGACATTTCTAGGTAGTAAATAGGGCATGACAGTTATGATATTTTCAGGGAGTAAACAAGTGAATGAAGAGCTACAGTTATGATATTTCTAGGTAGTAAATAGGGCATGACAGTTATGACATTTCTAGGTAGTAAATAGGTGAATGCAGAGCTGCAGTTATGGATGAGATTCCTTGTTGAAATCTTAGACTGCATCACAGTAAAATGGTAGACCAAAGAAATGCATGCACTACCTACTCCTGTGACAAGTGTATAAAGGTTTCTGCTATCAATAAATAAATATATTTGTAGAGTGCACTATAACTGATGTTTTGCTATTATTATCAGGGTTAGTGCATATACTAGTTTTAGATAATGCTTGAGCGTATGTCCTTAAAAGGAAGAATTTTTGTTTTAGATGGGGAGAAGAGTTGTGTATTGTATAAAAGGATGTAACAGTGTTATGATTTGGGAAGGTTTTTTTTTTTGTTTTTGTTGTGAGTTATCCATAGTAACGACCAGACAAAGAAGGGTTCCAGTATGCTAAAAATTTGAAGGTTGTAATAATGTAATGGAACAAATCAATGGTTGTTGAAGTTTGTTGAAATTTCTCCCCTGATTGTCTAAATTCCTGTGTGGTTATTTATTTGGGTGCCAATATCCTTCCTTGACTGCTTCAAGCACAACTGAGACATCATGAGACATCATCTTGGAAACACATTCGAATTTTAATATCTTAATTAAAAAAATTACCTTTCTTGATCTAATGCGTTTGATTCCTCGTTGTAGGCTGTTTTCCAGTTTTTCTAGTTCTTCGAAGTTTAGGCCCTCCAACTCTTTACCATTCATGTGTCTGAAAAACCAAAATATATATTGGGTTGGATAATAAAGGTTTTGATGGAATTGGGTGTAGGGTCATAAAGAAAAATAATTGTATATATTTAAAAAATATTATGTTAAAAAAAGTTTATTACCTGAATTTGCCGTTAAGATTTTGGTGACGTTGGTGCATGATTGCCAAGTCAATACTATTTGCCTGGCAGAAGCATAAAAGATCAAGTTTTCACTACGTGTTAAAATTGCACGAAATTTCATCGTAGTAAATAATAGAATGTAAAAAGAAGACTAAAGACTAATTATCAATTAAAAAAAATTATAATTTTTTATTTAATAATTAAACTGTGTAAATTAGATTTGTACTTTTTAATTTAATAAAAAACATAAATATATAATGCAAATAGCTGTAGTTTTACTTCATTTGCCTGGGCATGTTAATAGGCAAATAATAATATTACACAAAAATAATAATTTATAATAATCTAAAGATTCATTGAATTTCAAACATGGTTGAAAATCACTTAATTCATAACAGAATATATAAAACTCTTCAGCGTGTAAAAATGTTATGAATTTTATTCTTCAATTTTTAGAGTGTTGGTTTTTTTAATATTTTATAAATAAAAGTTTAAATTACTATATTTAAGAATATAATTAAAATATAATATATAAAAGATATATTAAATTTAGTATAATTATATTTAAGCCTTTTGGATCATAGTGAGTAAGGATGTAGTAGCATGAGTAAGAGAGTCTCACTATTCAGGTAAAGGGTTAAAATAATACAATAATATTTTTTCAATGCTCCTTCCAAAGAAGCCTGGGTTGAAGGGATTTAAAGACTCTAGGCCAATTAGTTTGTGTTTATAAGATAATATCAAAAGTGGTTGTGTTATGACTAAAGTTTATTCTCCCAAAGAACATTTCAGAGTAGCAAAGGGGTTTTGTGAAGGATAGGCAGATTTTGGATAGAGTAATCACACTCCATGAGACCATGCATTCAGATGAAATTAGCAAGGTTCCACGAGTTAGGGGACGGACTGGGGGACGAGGGGATGCGTTTCGGGGACAGGAAGGGACAGCAGGTCGATTTTAGGGGACGGTTGGAGAACGGTTGGGGGGACGGTTGGTATAATTGTATAATTTTTTTTAGAAATTTAGAATAATATACAAATTCTACACACAACAAAAATGAAAAATACTAAAAACTTAAGAAGTATGAATGTTCTTAAAACATGTTTCAATCGAAAATGAACTCAACTATTAGCCTATTACTAAGTGCAGCCATTTCAACAAATGTAACTTGAAGGTTCAGCCAAGGATATCAAGTGCAATCTCTAACAGTTAACCAAAATAGTTTTTATTACTCAAGTAATGAATGCCACACTGTTCAGCTTTTAACATTCAAACAATAACAATCATCATTTTTAAAGCCATCAATGTTCAAGCAAAGACCATTTTTTAATTTGTCACCAATGTTCAAACAAAGACAGTTCTCAGTTTTTACTTTTTGGCCATCAATGTTCAAGCAAGATAGTCATTGGTTTTCACTTTTCTCTATTCAGGCAAGATAGTTATCTATTTTTTCAGCCATCAATGGTCAATCAAGACAATCATCAGTTTACAGCCTTCAATATAAATTATAAAAGCAAGACAACTTTACTATTCAGTCTCTAGCAATTCTACATTGTTGTCCAATCACTAAATTGATATTTAAACATTGAAAACCACCATTGTTCAGTTCCCACCATGTAAGCAATGGCAGTTACTCTTAACTGTTCAAATATGACATCCTTTTTTTTAAAATTAAGTTTGTATCATTTTATTTTTATTTTTTTATTTTTTTGGAGGGGACGACTGGGTGTCCCCGAGGACATCCCCTAAAAAGGTACGTCCAAAGGACGGCCACCTGGGATAGCCAACCGTTCCGAGGATGACTGCCCTACCATCCCCCAAAAGGGGGATGGGGGGAAACGTCCCCTGTCCCCAGGGACGTAAGGGACGAGGGGACACGTTCCTCGGGGGAGGGGACGTGTCCCCATAGAACCCTAAAAATTAGTAAAAGGGAAGGAATGGTGTTAATGCTTGATATGAACGAAGCCTATGACCAAGTCTCGTTGTGTTTTCCGCATAGAGTCCTAGAGAAGTTTGGTTTAAGATGTTGGATAAGGTGGGTGAATGGCTACCATGATGGACCTAAATTCTCGATTATTTTAAACAATTCTTCAGCTGGATTCTTTGGAAGCAGCAAGGGCTTAATGCAAGAGGACCCTTTTTCCCACTTACAATGAACAATTCTTCAGCTAGATTCTTTGGATGCAGCAGGGGCTTAAGGCAAGGGGATCCTTTGTCCCCGTATCTCTTCATAATAATGGAAGAAGTGTTGAGAAGGTGCATTGGATCAACAAAACAAGCAGGAGCATTAAGTGGGTTGAAACCATCTATATCCATAGAAGGCATACTCATTAAAAATTTGTTGATGACAAAATTTTCTAAGGAGACGGTTCGTAGCTGAGACGAAGGAATTTAGAAGGATACTAAATCTCTATGAAAAAGCATCCCAACAAATGATAAATATGGATAAAAGTAAGGTGTTTTCTATAAACATTGCATAGATTCGATAGAAAAGAATAGCAGCAATGCTTGGGTGTAGTGTTTCAACTCTCCCGTTTGTTTACTTGGGAATGCTAATGTTCATAGGGACATGCAAGGATCAAATGTGGAATGTGCTGATTGACAGGGTCCAGAATAAAATGGTTGGTTGGAAGGGTAATTGTTGGAAGTTAAAGCAGTAAAAAGGGGTAAAAAAATTGTTTACAACGGCAAGCTTTGGACCCTACCCTTTTACCTCCTTAGACGGTAGCTGACTAGGCAGATAGGTTGACTTGAACAGCAGGCGACTGGGCAAATTGGACGGCATGGACGGTAGGACATCAATTTTCCTTCCTTCTTTCCTTCCTATTTTCCTTCATTCCCTATCTATTCCCTAATTTTTTTAAGGTTGTTAAATTCCCTTCTATTTAAGCATTGTCAACTTTACATTGGTGTGGATTGATTAATATATTTCTAATTTCTATTTTGCTCCTAATTTCTATTTTTGACCAGAGGAACCTAGTAGCACGAGTATTGAGGTGAGGCCGAGTGGGACCTGTAGCACGTGAACAGAGTCAAGGTTGAAGAATACCTACGAATCATGAACTGAGGCGAGGTCTGGAGAAGGCCCGCACAGAGAGCACGCGAGAAGGAGCAACCATAGGAGAAACCAATCGGACAGCGCCACGTGGCAAGGAGAGAGCAAGGTCGACACAGACCAGAGGATAGAGAAGAGACAGAGGACAGGCGATAACCAATGTGGCAAGGAGTGATAGCTCAAGGAGGAGGTAAAAGGGTGGTCACTGATTACCCGAAGGCAATCGAGTGACGTTGTGAGCGTTGAGGGTTTTAAACACCTCAAACGCGCTCGCACGGCCGATGTGGGACTAAAGTCCCTAAAATTTTTTTTCCTTTGGTGCGGCCATGAGAAGAATAAATGAGGCAAGCCTCCCTTGCCTTCCCGTCGAGCCACGCAGCTTGACTGGCTCGAGGAGCCAGCCTTAAGGCACCCGCCCTCTTCACGAGTTCGAAACCCTGTGGTAACAAGTCCTTTTTTAATTTTTTTTATTAAATGCGGATTCAAAACTTTATAAAAATTGCATTGTTGTCCTTAGTTCTCATTGGCGGTGGTGGCTAAGTTGGTTAGCACAATTTTTTGAAGACAAGAGGTTGCGGGTTCGATTCCTGAAGAGGATAAATTTTTTTTATATAAAAGTTTTTTAAATTTTTTCTTTATATTATTAAATTAAACACATATTATATTTAATAAATTAAATATAATTGCTTTTTAAAAAAAAAAATTAAGGGCAATTATTTTTTTTATTAAATAGTAATATAATTTTTTTTTAATATTATAAAAGAATGAGAATATTGTCTAGGAGACAATTCATTGTAATAGAAAGGTTCATTTTTTTTTTCCACTTGATTCAAGGAATCACAAATCTTGTGTAATAAGCCTAATAGGGTTAGTTTTTTTGTAAAAGAGACCAATTATCAAAATCGTAAAATTGTAAAGAGGCATTGATGATAAGACCAAATGGTTGTTATCATGCCTTATGTCCAATTTTAGCAAGAGAAGGTGCAGAGAGTTTCGATGAAAAAGTAAGAGGTTATGGGCTCAACATTGTGTTTAACCAACTTTAGAATGTTGTGATTGCACATCAAAGGCATCCTGACTCAGGGTACGAGGCATATTTTGAAGACAACTCATTCAGGAGTCAATTTGAACAATCGAAATCCGTACAAGCTACACCACAAGAATCAAAATATACACACTATAGTATTTCAGTGGAAATATTAGAACCAGAATCACCAAAAATAATATTGATAAGTGACGACGAAGAAGAAGTAGCAGATAATTTTGTGAATCAAGAGATAACATCCCCAAAGCAAGAGGAACAAGCAATCAATGATAGAGTAGAACAAGTCAGATTTGACTTAAATTTGTAATCTCTTCTTTCTTCCTTCTTATTTCCTTCTTTCAAAACAATAGAGTGCTTTATTGTAACCGTGAAATAAAGAGAGTTTTTTAGTAACTATGGCCTCACACAATAGTTTACCTATACCAGAATTCAACGGTTATGACTACGAGTATTGGTCTATAAAAATGAAGACCTTGCTCATAGGAAGAGGTTTGTGGGACATAATAGAAGAGGGCTACACATAACCCTCAAACTGGACAACACTAAGTGACGTAGACAAGAAAACACAAAAATAAGGACAAAAGAGGAACTTTTCTGCTCTTTCTCATCTTCAAGCTGCATTGGAGAAAAACATATTCCCTAGAATCGCCACTTGTACAATTGCACAAGCTGCATGGAAAACTTTAAAATATGGATTCCAGGGTAGTGATCAAGTGAAGCAGGTGAGGCTTCAAACACTAAAAAGAGATTTTGAAAATCTCAGAATAAAAGATGATGAAAAAATCGGTGATTATTGTGTTAGAGTAAAAGCAATTGTTGATAAAATGGTTACACTTGGCGAGGAAATCAAGCCTGAGATAATTGTAACAAAAGTTTTGCGAACACTTCCACAGAAATAGAATCATATTACCATAATTATAGAAGAATCCAAAGATCTTTCCACTTTAAAATTCGATGCATTAATCGGATCGTTAATGTCACATGAAGAGAGGTTTCCTGAAACTCCTTCAACCAGCTACGGGGACGCTGAGAAGGCCTTCACTTCCAATGAAAAAAATGGAAGAGGATGTGGAAGAGGTCAAGGTAGAGGACAACAAAGAGGTAGAGGCAAAGGCAACTACAGAGGAGGCAACCAGAATAGAGGAGGCAATTCCAACAGAGGAGGCAACTCATACAGAGGATGCAATCAGAATAAAGGTGAAAACCAAAATCGAGGAGGACATCCAGGCCAAAGTGGAAATCAAGGGCGAAGAAGTGATAAGTCTAAATCATCTTGTTTCAACTGTGGCAAGCCAGGTCACTTCGCTCGCGACTGCTGGTCAAAATCTTCACAAGGCAACAGTAGTCAATATGGCAATTATGAAGAAGAAGATGATACCTCTAATATTTTTTTTCCATATGGACAATCAGAACAACATCTAAATGACACATGGATTCTGGATACTGGTTGTTCAAACCATATGAGTGGCAAAGAAAATTTATTTGCTACTCTAGATTCCACTTATAAATCCCAATCCAAATTAGGGGATGATAAAACATTGCAAGTAGAAGGTATTGGAGCCATGGAGGTTCCAACCAAAGTACTAAAGAAAGTGCATGACATCTATTACACTCCAAAGATCCAACACAATCTGCTAAGCATTGGATAAATGGAGAACAATTACAAACTTGTATTTTATGAAGGAAAATGTATCATTTTTGATAAAAATAATTGTAATCGTGTCATCACACAGGTCCCCATGACCAAGAATCGGTTATTCCCTCTCAAATTTGATGAGCCAAGAGGAGCTCAAATTGTAAATGTAGCTATAACAAATCCAAGTGTGCTTTGGCACTTGCAATATGGTAACCTTAATTTCGCTATCTTGAAACTCCTAACTTCTCAAGCTATGGTGACAAGACTTCCCAAAATCAATGAACAAAATGAGGTCTGTGAAGGATGTGCTTTGGGAAAGCACTCACGGTCGAAGTTTTCAAAAGGACAAGTTTGGAGAGCCAGCTATCCACTTCAGTTAGTACATTCAGACATTTGTGGACCAATGCAAACATAGAGTCTTGAAAACAATTCTTGTTTTCTCACTTTCATAGATGACTTCTCTAGAATGTGCTAGATTTATTTTTTGAAACATAAAGATGAAGATTTTGATTGCTTCATGGATTTTAGAAACAATGTAGATAATCAAAGTGGGAATTATGTAAAATGTCTTAGGACAGATTGAGGAGGTGAGTACTCCTCAAAAGCATTCTTGAAATATTGTAAAGCAAGTGGGATCAAAAGGCAATTCACCACTGCCTATACCCTACAAAAAAATGGTGTGGCAGAGAGAAAGAACCATACCATCATTGAGATGGCAAGAATGATGCTTCAGACTAAGCATCTAATTAATATGTACTGGGTTGATGCCGTAAGAACTATTGTATACATTCTAAATAGAAGTCCAACTTCTAGTTTAGATGGTGTCACTCCTTATGAGGGGTGGTATGGAAAGAAACCAAATGTAAAGCATTTCAAAATTTTTGGTTATTTAGCATATGTGCACATTCCTGATGATAAAAGGAAGAAGCTTGATCCCAAAAGTCAAGATTGTATATTTGTAGGGTATTGTGAGTCTACAAAAGCATATAGACTCTACAATCCCAATACTCATAAAATTGTACTCTCCAGGGATGTAATTTTTGATGAAGGGGGAGAATGGGGTCATCAAAGAATTTTTGTTGATGATGAGTCCCAAGATGTAAGTTCTTCACAGGTACAACAGGTGTCTCCAAAGAAAAGTAAAGGCACACCACTCCCTCCAAGCCCATACAGGAGTACTACATCAAGTACTTCAACCGCCACTCCAAGTCCTTCTCCACAGAGATCAGTAAGTTCTTCACCGATGGACATTGACAGAGACTCTCCATAGAGAGGCAAAAGAACATTACAACATCATCCATCTTTTCAAATGTTGGATCAGAATTTCCAGAGAAGATTCACTAGAAGCCAAGCTAGTGAGATGAATACAGTTTTACAACTTGAAAATTTGTAATTGTATGGAGATGATGACTCCCATGATCCTAGGGGAGATGTAGTCAATTATGTTTTATTGGCTAGTACATAGCTAGAACCAGCTAGCTATGAGAAGGCATGTACTCAAAATGTATGGCAAGAAGCCATGAAAGAGGAAATAACCTCTATAAACAATAATGATACATAGGAGCTAGTAAAGCTACCCAAAGGAAAAAAATGTGTTGGGTGTAAATGGGTCTACAAGACCAAGTACAATGTTGATGAAAGAATTGAGAGGCAAAAGGTGAGACTAATAGCAAAAGGTTTTACTCAGAAATTTGGTATTGACTATGAGGAAACCTTTGCTCTTGTTGCACGATAAGAGACAATCATATCAGTTCTTTCCTTAACAGCCCATAAAGGATGGAACGTCCAACACATGCATGTGAAAAGAGCTTTTCTAAATGGATACTTGACATAAGATGTTTATGTTCAACAACCTCAAGGTTTTCAATAACAGGGAAAGGAGAACCTTGTTTACAAATTGAAGAAAGCACTTTATGGCCTCAAGCAAGCACCAAGAGCTTGGTATTCATGCATTGATGACTATTTCAACGAGTATGGATTCACAAGAAGCAAAAGTGAACCAAATTTATACTACCTAAAGCATGGAGTAGATATTCTCATAGTTTGTTTGTATATGGATGATCTAATATTTATGTGTAGTAACACTAAAATGAATATGGAGTTCAAAAACTCCATGAGGAAGAAGTTCGAGATGAAAGATCTTGGTTTAATGCGATACTTCCTAGGTATGGAAGTGCATCAATCAAACAAAGGGATCTTCATATGTCAACACAAGTATGCTCGAGACATGATCAAGAAAT
Source organism: Wollemia nobilis (assembly GCA_028583015.1). Lineage (NCBI taxonomy): Eukaryota > Viridiplantae > Streptophyta > Pinopsida > Araucariales > Araucariaceae > Wollemia > Wollemia nobilis. The sequence goes on from JAQPPZ010003077.1 coordinate 24,727,905, forward strand.
TTTCCATGGAGCAATGCAAATCAGTTGCAACTCCAACTGGACATGGGATCCAATTGAGCAAGGATGATGGAGCATCAAAGGTTGACATGACAACTTACAGGAGCATGGTTGGGAGTCTGATGTTTCTCACCAACACAAGGCTCGATATTCAATATGTTGTTTCTCTAGTTTCAAGGTTTATGGCTAGTCCATCTGAGCTGCATCTACAAGCAACTAAAAGAATCTTAATATATGTAAAAGGTACATTGGATTTTGGAATCCATTACCAAAAATGTAATTCTGTGAAATTATTTGGCTTCAGTGATAGTGATTGGGGCAGCAATATAGATGATATGAAATCTACATCAGGGAATTTTTTTAGTCTAGGATCAGGACTAATTACATGGAGTTCCAAGAAATAAACTGTTGTAGCATTGTCATCTATCGAGGCTGAGTATATAGCCATCACACATGCTAGTACTCAAGCCCTATGGTTGAGAAAAGTCCTTGAAGAGATTGGAGAAAGTCAAAGTGGTCCAACTCGACTATATTGTGATAATATAAGTGCCATTCAATTGGAATATAATCCAGTCCATCATAGCAGATCAAAGCATTTTGATATGAAGTATCACTTCATTCGAGATATGGTGGAACAACAGATAGTTAAGCTTCAATATTGTAACACTTTGGATAATATTGTAGATATTTTCACCAAAGGTATAGCTAAAGCTCAATATATAAAGCTGAGAGACTGTATAGTAAGTCCTCTCAACTTTAAGGGGGAGAATGTTGGAAGTTAAAGCAGTAAAAAGGGGTAAAATTTTTGTTTACAATGGTAATATTTGGACCTTACCCTTTTACCTCCTTGGATGGCAGCTGACTGGGCAGATAGATTGACTTGGACGATAGCTGACTGGGCAGATTGGGCGACATGGATGACAGGGAGTTCGACATCAATTTCCCTTCCTCCTTTCCTCCCTATTTTCCTTTATTCCCTATCTATTCCCTAAGTTTTCTAAGGTTGTTACATTCCCTTCTATTTAAGCATTGTAAAATTTACACTGGTGTGGATTGATTAATATATTTCTAATTTCTATTTTGCTCCTAACTACCATCCCACAGTAATTTTCGGAGTCAGACGGGTAAGTTACTGCTTCTGGGAAATGCACCTAATGGAAGGTAGGTAATGGTAGGTCTATCCACTTATAGGAAGATATGTGACTAGAGAAGTACCCATTAGTGAAGGATGAGGAGTTAACAAGTATTAGAGTACAACTGGAACGAAAGTATGGGAATAGGGTGAGTGATTATTTGACTATAGAAGGAAGAGAGGTAAGATGGAAGGAGCTGAGAATCCATACTCAGTATGAGGAAGAGCTACGAAAGCTAACCGCTAAACTGAGAGTATATTATGTAAAGCTCAATTTGGATGATGACACAATAGTATGTAGAGCTACTTAGGAAGGGTTGTTCACTGTTAAATCAATCTATGATCTTTCCCTTGCAGTTCCTGAGGGGGGCTTTCAATGGAAGCAATTCTAAAGTTAACAAATTTTCTTTGGTTGATAGTCCAAAACAAGATTTTAATAGTAGATAACTTACATAAGAGGGGTTTTCAATTCTGCACTATCCGCCATAGAAGTCGCCACACTGTTTTTTTGCGCAGTCCGCCCCTATAACCACCATGCCACAATAATTTTAAACCTTTTACGCTATTGAAAGCACCAAGAAATGGATAAGCGTTCTGTCCAATGAGGCTCAATATTTGAACCTTGGAACTCCACCCCCTTTATGGGGTTTGGTCAAACCAATTGGTCTACACCTCGGACCTTCAATCCACACTATATAGTCTTGTGAAAAATTAGAAAGTTTCAATCTACTCTATCATATGCATTGGGTAGGTCCAATCAAACAAAAATTGATGGGGAGCTTTGTCCCTGCATAGAATGTAAATCCTATTGAGCCAAATACTATCTCATCTAAATCCTCCTTGCTCTCGTAAAATTATCTTACGTAGTAGAGGATTCAATCTATTTTCCAATGTATTTGTAATAATTATAAGAAGTATATTACATAGTACTACTGGTTTGAAACCAGCAACTTGTTCCACATCCTAAGACTTAGGGATCAGTGCTATGTATGTTTTATTAATTTTCTTGATCACAATTTTGGCCTTTCTTGTGTGGTCTACCACCTCAAGTGGATCCTCTTTTAGTAAATTCAAGGATTCTTGAAAGAATTCCATGGGAAATCCATCTAGTCCAAGTTTTTTCTTTTTTTAAATTTTGAATACTACTTCATACAGTTCCTTTAGTAACAACACTTTTCAAGACTGAATTATCTTCTTTTGTGATAAGCGAAGGAATTTCTTGTAGGACTTCTTGTTGATCTCTTGGATCTAACAAATATGTTGGAAAAAGTTTTGAAAAGTAATCAACAATTATAGTGTTCACGTCATCCCATTTGTTCGCTGATTTAGCCATCTCTGTTTTTAAGGATGATATAAAATTATAAGCCCTTCTTGATAGAATAGATTTATGGAAAAAATTTGTATTCTTGTCCCCTTCTTGTAGTCACTAGATTTTGGATTTTTGCTTCCATAACAACTCCCGTTTCTCCCATTTCTTCAAATTAGTGGCTAATTTTATTTTTATCTTATATTCTTTGAGAAACCCATATTGTGAATTTTCTCATTCACTTGTTCAAGTTGGAGAGCCAGCTCTGCCTTTTTCTCTTTACATTCCTAAACTCTTACCAATTTCATGCCTTAATTTTGCTTTTTAAATACTGAATTCTCTTTGCAAAATAATACATTTTACTACCAAATCTTGGCATATCTTTTATCCACCACTATTGGACCAGAGGTCTAAATGTGCTATCCCTAAGACACATAAGCTAGAATATGAATGGAGTGTAGTTGTAGCTAGGTTTCCAAAAGTTCCATAAATATGGGACAATGATCCAAACCAGCATTGTTGAGAGTTCATCCTTTTGGGATGGTTCCATACAAGAGAAGCTCATCTGAGATCATGAATCTATCTGGACTCTTCAATATGCATGTTGATCGTTACCTCATATTTGAAGGTACCTCATATGTTCAAGCATTGGGTCTGATCCAACATCTAGTATTATGATCCCTCCCACTTAATCTTCCAAAAAAAGAATGGTGTTGAAGTCTCCTAGTATAATTTGTGTTGTAGGGAATTGGGTAACAAGGTGGCGTATATGGTTCTATTGGTTCTTTTTTTATGCAAGAACATCTGCCAAGCAAGAGAAATGGTTGGATGAGTCATTCGAGTAACCGTCCAATGATGAGAAGGAACAAGTAAGGAGGAACAACATATAAAAAGGAGAAAGAAAGAAAGTGAATAGAAATTGACAAGAGGTGGAGCGACGTACAAAATGAAAAGAGAAGAGGAAGGAGAATGATGCAGGAGGATTTGAGTGTCTAGGCAATCTTGCATGACCCCAAGGAAAAATAGTAAAAAAAAAGAAAGAAAGAAAAAATAGAAAGAGAAGGAAAACAGAAAAAAGAATCAAAAGAAAAAAAAAAACCACTCTGTTTTTTTAGCATGAACTTGAGCTTAAAAAAAACTGGTAGAGTAATTGGTGGTGACACACCCATGTAACGAGTGTCACATTTCAACTTGAGGCATGTTGTCAAAAAGGGAACAAGGAGTAGACAAGGAATTGGAAAAGGACTAAGCAAGCCCAATAAGGAGTAGGCAAGGGACTGACAAGAGACTGGGAAGAGAGTTGGCAATGATCTAAGATGACCGACAAGGAGTTGACAAGGTCGAGCAAGGGAATTTTAGTTTCTGCTACAATTCCTAGTTATTGGCAAGTGGAGCAATGGATTGTTGAGTTTGCTATAATATAATTAGTTTACCAAGAAAGGAAGTTTGTGATTACAAGTTCCTGCTGTAAATTAAAATAGAGAAATAAAGGAAAATTATTATTGTTTATTTTATGGTTTTGCATGTGTTTACATGTGAGTTGTTTGGGGCTGCCACAAGAGGTAGTATTTCATTAGATCCATTCCTATAGAATTCATCAAATGGTATTAGAGAAAGGTGTATATGGAGAACATATAGAATTTTTAGTATGAGTTGTCCCACAACGTCAAAGACGAAGGCATACACGGAGAAGCTTGCAGAGATTAGGATTGAAGGCTAATGAGAATATTCGAGAATGGTAAAGGTTGCAAAGGTGGTAGATATGTACATTTGAGCCTTGGATTTTTCCATATGTTAGAAAAAAGCAAAAAAAAATTGGAGCAGTATTTTTTGTGTGGCAGATTGGTTGCAACCGTTTGATAAAAATTAATTCATGAGCAAGAGCTCATGAAGCTTTTTATCTTATCCTGCATGTCTTATGTAGGGGCATCTGGGTGTATGGGTAATCTTGCATCACCCCAAAAAAAGGAAAAAAAAAACAAAAATAAAAAATATCACTTAGTATATTTTAGCATGAAGTTGAGCTTAAGTTGATGGAGACATTGGTGGAGTACTTGGTGGTGGGGTGGCACACCCATGTGAGAGGGTCACATTTCAACTTGAGGTATCTTACCGAAAAAGGATTGACAAGGAGTTGACAAGGAACTGGATGAGGAACGGATAAGGCAAACAAGGAATCGACAATGGATTGACAAGGACCAGTGAGGGGGTCAACAAAGGACCGACAAGAGATCAAAAAGGGAGTTGGCAAGAATCTGGTCCGGCAGTTGGCAAAAAGTTAACAAGCATCAACAAGGAAAGTTTTTATTGATGCTGCAATTTTTAGTCACTAGCAAGTGGAGCAATGGATTGTTGAGTTTGCTACAATATAATTATTTGCCAAGAAAGAAAGTTTGTGATTACAAGTTGCTGTTGTAATTTAAAATAGAGAAATAAAAGATATTTATTGTTTATTTTTTTGTTTTTGCATGTGTTTGTGTGTGATTTGTTTGGGACTGCTACAATAGGTTGTCTTTCATTAGACTCCATCCTCTAGACTGCATAATATGGTATCAAAGCAAGGTGTATGTGGAGAACATCTAGAATTTTTAGTATGAGTTATCATAGAGCGTCAAATATGAAGGCGTGCATGGAGAAGCTTAAGGAGTTTCAGAGGATTGAATGCTAATGAGAATATTTGAGATCTGTAGAGGTTGCAGAGGTCGTAGAGATGTTGTAGAGGTGGTAGAAATGTAAATTTTGAGCCTTGAATATTTCCATGTATTCAAAAAATAAAAAAGAATTGGAGCATTTTTTTGTGTGACACCTTAACGCAATTTGATAAAAAGTAATTCATGAGCTGGAGCTCATGAAGATTTTTCTTTTACCTAACTTGTAGGAGCATCCGTAGTGTATGAGCAATCTTGCATTACCCAAATAAAAAAAAAAATATAAGAAAAAAAGAAAAAAACATGAAAAAAAAATCATTTTTAGCATGAACTTGAGCCTTAAATTGATGCAGAAACTAGTGAAGTAATTGGTAGTGGCACACCCATATGACAAGGGTCACATTTCAACTCGAGGCGTCTTGCTGAAAAGGGATCAACAAGGAACTGGAAGAGGACCAGACAAGGCTGAGGAGGAGTCAGCAAGAGACCGATAAATACCAGTATGGGGCTGACAAGGGACCGAACAGAGACCAGGAAGGGAGTTGGCAAGGATCCGAGATAACCAGTAAGGAGTTAACAAGGGTCAACAAGGGAAGTTGTAGTTGCTGCTGTAATTTCCAGTTACCGGCAAGTGGAGAAATGGATTGTTGAGTTTGCTACAATATAATTAGTTTGCCAAGAAATGAAGTTTGTGAAAACAAGTGCTGTTGTAATTTAAAATAGAGAAATAAATAAAAATATTATTGTTTATTTTATGGTTTTTGCATGTGTTACATGTGAGTTGTTTGGGGCTACTAGAAGCGGTAGTATTTCATTAGACCCCCTACTCTAGACTGCATCATATGGTATCAAACCAAGGTGTATGTGGAGAACATCTAAAATTTATTGTATGAGTTGTCTTAGAATGTCAGAGTTGAAGGCGTACATGGAGAATCTTGAGGTGTTTAAGAGGATTGAAGGCTAATGAGAAGATTCAAAAACTACAGAGGTTGTAGAGGTGGTAGAGATGTGCATTTGAGCCTCGAATATTATATCTCCACATGTTAGAAAAAAGCAAAAAAAACTAGAGCACTATTTTTTGTGTGATAGCTTGGAGCACTTCGACAAAAAGCAATTCCTGAGCTGGAACTCATGAAGATTTTTCTTTTACCTAACGTATATGATGTAGGAGCATCCGAGGGTATGAGAAATATTGCATCACTCAAAAAAAATATTCGGGTGTACGAGCAATCTTGCATCACCCAAAAAAGAAAAAAAAAAAAAAGGAAAGGAAAGAAAAAGGAAAAAAATGGGGAAAAAATAAAAAACAAAAAAAAAATCACTCATTTTTTAGCATGAACTGGAGCTTAAATTGATGGAGAAACTCAGGAAGTAATTGGTGGTGGCACACCCATGTGGCAAGGGTCACATTTCAGCTTAAAGCATCTTGCCAAAAAGGGATTGACAAGGGATTGAAAAGGAGTCAACAAGGAACCGAAAGAGGACCGAACATGACTAATAAGGAGTTGGCAAGGGACTAACAAGGACCGGTAAGGGGTCGGTAAAGGACTAACAAGAGACTGGGAAGGGAGTTGGCAAGGATCCAAGATGATTGACAAGGAGTTAACAAAGACCAACAAGGGAAGTTTTTTTGTTGCTGCAATTTCCAGTTACCGATAAGTGTTGCAATGGATTGTTGAGTTTGCTACAATATAATAAGTTTGCCAAGAAAGAAAGTTTGTGATTACAAGTTGCTGCTATAATTTAAATAGAGAAATAAAGGAAAATTATTGTTGTTTATTTTTTGGTTTTTGCATGTGTTTACGTGTGAGTTGTTCAAGGCTGCTAAAAGAGGTAGTCTTTCATTACGCCCCCTCCTCTAGACTCCATCAGATGGTATCAGAGCAAGGTGTATGTGTAGAACATATAGAATTTTTAGTATGAGTTGTCCTAGAACATCAAAGACAAAGGCGTACATGGAGAAGCTTGAGGAGTTTCAAAGGATTGAATGCCAATGAGAACATTCAAGAGCTATAGAGGTTGTAGAGGTGGTATAGATGTTCATTTTGAGCCTTCGATTTTCACGTATTAGGAATAAATCAAAAAAGAATCAACACAATATTTTTTGTGTGATAACTTGGTTGTAGTAGTTTGATAAAAAGTAATTAATGATTCGGAGCTCATGAAGCATTTTATTTTACCTGACGTATACGAAGTAGGAGCATCCGAGTGTATGAGTAATATTGCACCATCCAAAAAAAGGAAAAAAAAAGAGAAAAAGAAAAAGATGAAAAAAAAACAAGAAAAAAAATCACTCGATTTTTTATAGCATGAAGTTGAGCTTAAATTGATGTAGAAACTGGTGGGATAATTAGTGGTGGCACATCAATGTGACGAGGGTCAGCTTTAGGAATCTTGCCAAAAAGGGATCAACAAGGGATTGACAAAGAGTCAACAAGGACTTGGAAGAGGACTAGACAAGGAATCGGCAAGGGGGTAACAAGGACCACTAAGGGGTCGATAAGGGACCGACAAGAGACCGGTAAGGGAGTTGACAATGATCCAGGATGAATGGCAAGGAGTTAACAAGGGCCAACGAGGCAAGTTTTTGTTGTTGCTACAATTTTTGATTACAGGTAAATGGAGCAATGGATTGTTTTCTTTGCTGCAATATAATTAGTTTGCTAAGAAAGGAAGTTTGTGACAAGAAGTTACTACTGTAATTTAAAATAGAGAAATATACAAAAATTATTGATGTTTATTTTATGGTTTTTACATGTGTTTACTTGTGAGTTGTTTGAAGCTACTAGAAGAGGTAGTCTTTCATTAGACCCCCTCCTATAGACTACATCAGAGAAGGGAAGAAGAAAATAGAGAAAGGGAAGTCGACGGGATAAAAAGAAAAGACCTAGGAAAGAGGTTAGGAGGCATATTTGAAATGCCTTAGGAAAGAAGCTATAGAGGAAGGTTCCATTTTTTTAATTTTGTCGTAAGAATGAGCCTCGAAGGGGAAGAGAGGCGAAGCTTGATTGTAAAACCAACACCTATTTGGCAATGAAATAAATAATTCATTTCACTTTGTTTCTTTGTGCATGTTTAAATGGTGAATTTCTTAAGTTATTAAAATTACAAGTTATCTTTTGCGTGAGCTAGTTTATTCAAGAATTGCAGGAGAGCAGTCATGCTACTATCTGAAGAAGACTCCATTCGAATAAAGGAGTCACTGTAGTCCAATCGAATTCTCAACAAATGAATGCCCAATCCAAATAGAAAATATTCTAGTTTATTTCCATTTAATCTAAATAAAAAGCATTGAATGAGAGGATGTCGTTGTTGAGTGTTGAAGTACAATATTTGTGACTACCATACATCAACTTACCGTACAATTGCATAGTGTTGTTTCAATTAGGGTCCTGTAGAAAATCTAATAGACAAAATAATCATCTTGAAACATTACAACCTCAAGTGTCTTGGACATCATAATTGTCATCATGTGAGAACCCATCATCTTGAGATGTTGTCGTCTTGTCAAAAGTGTCATACAAGAACTAGTAGGTCGTACAAAGGAGTGTCATACAAGGACTAGCAGGTCGTACAAAGGAGTTTCATAAAACTAAGGATTTTTCATTCATATTGGATTATAAATGACATGGTATCTTTATTCAAAATCTTACCCAGTTTCATATAATGAATTGAAGAGACCATGCAAAGGAGAAAGTTTATCGTTGCTCGAGGAATACTGTTGTACAATTAAGACCACTGTACAATAAAAGTTGTTGTACAAAGAGTATGGTCATACAATAATTGGGATTGTACAGTGACTATGATTGTACAATGGAGGTAATCATCCGATAAATGAAGACATTATCATACAAGGAAATTTTTCCATCTTGAATCTTGTTGATTACATGTGTGATTACCATGAGTCTTAAGATCTTGGAAAGAAAGGAAACTTGTGCTTGTTGAGAAGGTCATCCATAGAAGGACCTCCTTCTCTCATCTGCATCATTTAGTATCAAAGTTGGTTGTGGTACGTATTGGAGGAAGATGGTGCAATGAGGAAGAGGAAGACTGTGTGATTTATGATCCCAACCCATGGATATAGTAGAAATGCTAAGAGGAATTACCACTCGACTTGTTGTAATCAAAACTTCCCAAAGGAGGGGCATTCAAGTAGAAGACGTGAGTGATAGTGAAGAAGAATAAGCTGGCCAACAAGAAGCTCACAATCAAGAGCGATAGCAAGGACTAGAGGAAAAATTAATCTAGGCAATTTTTAACATGGACAGGAAGCCAAAGATAGAAATCCCATCATATAATAGAATTTTGCATCCTGAGGAACTCATAGACTGGATTATAGAGATATCGAAATATTTTAATTTTGAAGCAATAGAAGACCCCAAGAAGGTGAAATTTACCTATACAAAACTAAAGGGAGATGCTCTGATTTTGTGGGAGAATGTCCAAACAAAGTGTAGATTAAAGATACAACGCCAAACAGAAATAAAGAAATCACAATAAAGGAATGCAGAACAGTTGTACAAAATGAATGATTTTTATTAATCAATGGAGTTTAGAAACTCCTTTTAAGTACAACAGGCCCTGTAACCCTTTTCGTGATACAAAGTTACAATTTGTGCTAGGGTTCTCCGAAACCCTAGCCGGCACAATGTGGTGGCGTCTCCGAAGAATGTATCCTTAACCTCAACGGAATGAGTGGGCTTCGTTGTATCCTTTGGCTTGGACCACTCCAGCTTAAGCAGCTGCTATCAACAAATCAGATCTACCACTAGAATCCCTCACACATTAAAATTATCAAAGAGTTAGAAACTAATAAGAGGGCTCCACTGTGTGAGCCCTCGTAAACAGTCTAAAACCCTAGATTTATGAAATAAAAATAAACAGGAATGCAGAATTCAACAACAGATTAATACATAAAGAAAGATTACTTGCTTTAGACGAATCTATACCTTTTCCTGTTAACGTGGCAAGACCAAAGCGGTGGCGATGGATGCGGCGAAAGGGTTTAGTTCAGACTTAGGGCCGTAGAAGACTCAGAAGACTCAGGATTAACAACAATAGCCAACTCCGGACTTAGATAGGGAAGATAAGTAGGTTTAGCCGAAGAGATAGATAGGGTTTGAGCCATCAAGGTGACTCAATTTATAATCTACTCTTAGGGCACACTTTAGGGTTTTAACGACACTTTGAACGTGTGGCTAAGATTAAAGTGGATCCAAGGGTAGAGAATAAATCTAGGTTGTGAAACGGATTAAGATGGATGGACGGATGAGATTAAATGAAGGATGGACGGCTCAGATTAAATCACTTAAACTTTATTTATATATATATTAAAATATATTAAAATATTAAAATATATATATATATATATATAAATATTAATTTAAATAAATTTGGGGATGAAAAATGGCGGGAAAAGTGAAATTGGGCCAAATAATGGTGGGAAAGTGTGGATTTGGGCCAAATAATGGCGGGAAGGATGGATGACTCGACACGTGGTCGGCAGGAAGGTATAGATGACTTACAAGTGGCTGGATTTTGGTGTCTACAGATGCCCCTTTTTGAGCCGCTTTGTGTGAAGACACAATGTAGCACAAAAACTTAAGACACCCGAAAAGTCGGATCGGACGCAACTCTCTCTCAAGACTAAAGCACAACTTTGAAGACCAAAGAATAAAAGAATATTTAAAATTTTTCAGCTTACCCCCTCAATTGGCGAGCGAGAATGGTTCTCACAAGCCAATTGGAAGAAATTCGGAAGATAATGAACCGTTTTTGCCCCAACGGTGAAAAAAAGGGTTGGTGCATGCACCATCAGTTTATGTCCCAACAGAAAAGGGGTTGGTGTACAAACCAGAAAAGAATATGATTGAAGACGATATGAGTGATGTGAAAGATGGACCGTTTTCTGCCCCAACGGTTATAAAGGGATTTTTGCCAAACTCTAAATTCCATGATCATGTAAGATGAATTCCACTATAGGAAAATTAGAAATTGATAACGGATGCCCCAACTCCCGTGTGTGAATCCATACCGTTGATGAAATTGCCTTGTTGGCGCCATTGATATGCAGAGATGAAAGATGCATGAAAGAGTCCGAACTCGGAGATGCTCCTAGTGACTCGTATGGATAATTCCTCCGGTCGGAACCAATCAACCTAGGTAGCCACAATCTCTAGCAAGACTTAAAATAATGACGATATGAAAGATTGTCCATGTTTATGGCCCCATGAACTAGGCCATCAATGACAACTGTTGAGCAAATTAATCTTGGTATGAGGTCACTTGAAAAGTAGAATACCCAAAATTGATTTCCAATTTTCAAACAGTGAAATAATTGATGATGATAAATGGTAAGTGTCCTTATGGTGGTTTAATCCTCTTACCGAATTGCATGGATTCAAATCGCCGCAATCGCCAAGGTGATAGAATATACCACTAGATACGAGGTTTACTTTAATTTGATTTGGCAAAAATATGCATGATGAAAGAAGAATGAAATTGACGATAGATCAGAAGAATTGATGAATGTGGTTAATTTTGTGAAGGTTTTGAATATTTTTAACCCAATTTGTAAAACAATGATGAATGATGCGCTTTTTGAGCGAAATGACAAAATTTGTGTCCAAAACTGTTGTAACCTTCACAAAATGTTTTATTATGATAAGAAGAATGGATGAATGCAATTTGATGAAATTTGGAGGAGGTAAGCTTCAATTTTGTAAGTTTTGTTCCTTTATTCAATACTGACACCAAACGCCGGTCTGCGTTTGTGGTTGGCAGAGACGCCCGCCGGTGTTTAGGCGCTCTGCAGACGTAGGACTACGTCTGAATCCGCCATGAAACGCCCTACTACATTTCAGGGCACCAAAATCAGCTATTTAAACAGTTTCAACGAGAATTTCGCTCATTTGTGCGTTCGAGCTTAAGAGAAGTGCGTCTGAGGGAGTGGAGTGAAGTGGAGTGAAAGGTTGTGTGGGAGAGTGAAGCACGCGGGAGCTATGGCGGAGATGGGAGCGGACGCGCCAGTGCAGCCAACTGAGGTATTTGTTCATTTAAGCAAGTACTTATTATGTGTTTTTTTTTTTTTTTCGAAAAAATTTGTAACAAATTTTTGTTTTGTTGTTTTGCAGCTTAGGGTGTTAGAGGCACGACACCGATTCTCCCCTATCATTCCGGGGATGAGGAGGTCGTTGTCCCATGCAGACTGGGAGATATTGGATGCAAGTGGGGCTAGCGGAGGCAGCCCGGTTGGAGGTAGTTCGGGCGGATGAGGGGTACCTCTCGGCTTTGGCCGAGAGGTGGGATCCGAGATCGGGGGACGTTCCAGCCTCCCGACCGGAGAGATGACGGTGACGCTTGAGGATGTATACCGCATCCTCAAGGTGCCCGTGGAGGGGGCGCGGTTGGAGGTTGGACGAGATAGGGCCACGGAGATGGCCAAGGTGTTTGGGGATGACTGGAGGGAGATCCGGACGGAGAGCGGGGGATCCCATACTTGGCCATGTATACGGCCAAGGAGTTGGGAGCGGTGGAGGCTCTGACGATGTTCGTGTTGGCCAACATTGTGGCCCCGAACAAGCACGGGGTGCAGGTTCCCATGGAACTCGATGGGTGTAGTGAGCGAGATGCTCACTAATAGGGTAGTGTATGCCTGGGCGCCCGCTTTATTGGCGTAGGTGTACCGGGAGTTGTATGAGGTTCGGAGACGGGGCCGGAAGGGCCTGGGTTGCAGTGTGGTGCTCCAGTGCTGGGGCTGGGAGCACTTCAGAGTGGCCCGACCGGAGGGGTTGCCATGGGCTCACTGGGACGTGAGCCAGGCTTATGGTAGGAGATGGCCGATGGCGGAGGAGAGACAGCCGAGCCGCCCCGTGAGATCGGGGCAATGGTATAGGAGACTATGGGCAGACTTGACAGATGCCCGAGTCATTTGGAGGCCCTGGCGGGAGGCGAGGTGGATCGGGGATGGAGAGCACCTGAGACGGGTGCGACAGGCCAGATGGGTAGTAGGGCGGAGCCACGGTGAGGCGGAGTACATACAGATGTCTCGAGTACTCCGCCAGGTCGGATTGAGGCAGGATGTCCCCGGTGAGCCAGTGCGCTACCGGAGGCACAGATCAGAGGGGGATTTGTCGTGTGCCGAGCCATGGAGGGAGGCGGCAGAGGACGATGAGGACATGGAGATCCCCGACGTGGACGACGTCGGGGTGACAGCTGAGTATGCAGCATGGATGGCCGCAGAGCCGAGGTGGGAGCCACCATTGGTGGCTGGTAGAGCCGGAGAGCCCGAGGTCGGGGTCGGAGAGGGCGAGGGAACCGCGGAGGTTCCCAAGCGTAGGGAGGGTCCCCGCCTTCGATCTGACAGTCGAAGGCGAAAGGGGAAGATGGCGCGGTAGGCTCCGGGGAGCGGAGATGACGGGGAGGATGGCGGAGAGGGCCTAGGAGAGGCCGCAGGAGAGGCTAGGGAGGTACCCCCTAGCGGGCACGAGAACGAGCTGGCGCAGCTGCAGCAGCAGATAGCGGAGCGCGATGCTATGCTAGCTGCCCGGGATGAGAGGATAGCTCGGCTGGAGCAGCAGGCGGCAGAGCGGGATGCCCTGTTAGTTGCTCAAGAGGAGAGGATGGCCCAGCTGCAGGCGGACTTGGATGGAGCGACCAGGGTGCCCCAGGATGACAGGGTGACGAGACTCCAGGCAGAGCTAGCGGAGCGGGAGCGACGATACGGGATAGACATAGCTAGGCTTAGGTCTAGGACTCGTTACATTGAGGCTCTGGAGGACACATTGTTTAGGCATCACATTGTGTTGCCTGATCCTCCATCCTCCTCTGTCTCTAGGCGTAGTGAGTCTAGGCACACCACTAGGTCTAGGGCTCCTACTAGGTCTCAGGGGTCCTCTTTTGATGGTTAGCTTAGTGCTTAGATGCACTCTTTATGAGCCTTGGTGCTCTATTGTATATTGTAGCCTTTTGGCATTCATTGTACAGTTTGACCTTTATACATATATATATACATGGCTTTTATTTATTTGGTGTTTTACTCTCTTTTGTGTGAATGCCTATGTTTTTGTGATGCATGTTTTTATATGTTTTAATGTTTTTGATGCATATGTGATGGAATGGAATGCAAACTTATAGATGATTAATGCGAGACTAAGTAAATGAAATATGCACTAAGAAGCACTCATACTTTTAGATAGTTAGATTTAGCGAACTCGTTATCATAATTGTTTAATCAGGGGCACCGAACTTGGTGGCTTGTGAATGGATGACGTATGGAATGACATGAATATGGAAGAAGATATGGAGGGTGATATGGAGGTTGATATGGAAGACTGTTTTACAAAGACTCAAACATGCTAGTGGTATCAAACAAACTTACTAACACCGCCTAATTCAACTAGGACCAAATGTGTGTGCATGCGAGTTCATTAACCAAATCGGAAGCATGGTAGTGACTCTAGGCAATCAAAAACCTGTGTGTGTGCAAGTGTGTTCATTAACCTCATCTTGCATAAATTAGGTAACCCCGTTATGGAGAAGACCCCGAAGCTAGTTTGTCCGTATGAGCATTCAGAGGCCTCTTTTTGAGGAGAGACATGTCGCCACGCAATGAGTATACTCCACTGCCAGTCAAGCGTCTATAGCCCCGATGAAGGTTAACTCCATAGTCCATGTTGTTTTTGACCTTTGTAAGCCTTTGGGATGACTACCTATCCGTCTGATTGGACAAGTAGTACGATCCTTACAACTTATTTGGGATCAATGGTGTGTGAAAAATATTCATTTCCTTAGAGCTTTGGGGAATCGGATTCTCAACCGAAGTATGATGAGAATTTTACCCTATCCTTACTACTCGGTTTATATTTATATTTTGTGATTGCTTGTGATAGTGGTAAGAACCACTGTTTTATGGACTATGTTTGCATGATAGGACAAACGAGGATTACCCTTTTCACTTCAAGGCACAACCCAAGGATGGTGTTATCTCTCTTTGACACAAGATGTTTTTAAGATGTGAAAATGTGATAGGTTCAAGACCGCTTTTGAAATCATTTCCCAATACTCAAGATTTTATTTAGTGTAATTTGTGATATGGCCCTAGAGAACTTTGACATGCATTTCGAAGTTTGCTTAAAACACTAGGAATGGCTGAGTGACTCAAAACATTTTGGCAATGTAAATATGTGCAAATGGAAAATGGGTGTACGAATGACAATTCGGTTTGATGGATTTTATGAAGGTGCCCCCGATTAAGGCAACATGACTTTTGCTTGACCAAATTTTATATCCAAAAGATAGAATGGTCTCTAACATGATATGCAACTATGGCTGAAAATGAAATGTTATGGTTTTGAATGAGATGTATGCACATGAAATGCAATGTTTTTGAATGAGATGTATGCAACTAGCAATGAAATGCAAATTCTTTTTATTTTATTTGTTTTTTTTTTTTTTTTTTGTTGTACAAGCCATGTATATACGTACATATAAAATTCAAACTATGCGTAGAATGCCCTCAAGTGTATAACATTAAGTGGTTCGGGTTCTTCCTCTCCCTCTAAACTGGCAAGTCTATAAGTTCCATTACCCACTCTTTCAAGTGACCATATATGGACCTAACCAATTAGCCGCGAATTTATCTCGAAGATGCGGCAATGCATTGGTGTTTTGTTGATTCTCTTTAAGGACAAGATCCCCTACTTGAAATTCTCTTAGATGAACTTTGGCATTGTAAGCACGTTTCAATCGGTCTTGATAAACTCGCAAATGCTCTAAAGCATTGATTCGTTTTTCATCTATGAGTGTGAGTTGATCAAGACGTGCTTGTCTAGCAGTATCATCATCGATAAATTCCTGCAAAGAAATTCGCAAGGAAGGGATCTCGAGCTCAAGAGGCATGATTGCTTCAGCTCCATAGACCAAAGAAAATGGCGTTGCCCCAATGGGAGTTCCGATGCTTGTTCTGTAAGCCCATAATGCCAAGGGGATTTGTGTATGCCAATCTTTATGATTTTCTTTAACAAGTTTCTTAAGAATAGCAATTATGGTCTTATTGGAAGCTTCAGCTTGTCCATTGGCTTGTGGGTAGTAAGGAGTTGAGAAACTATGTTGGATATTATACTTTTCGCAAAGAGCTCGAACATCCTTATTCTTAAAAGACTTGCCGTTATCGAAAATAATTTTAGAGGGAATACCAAAACGACAAATGATATGGTGAAGTATAAACTCCACAATTCTAGGACCCGTCGTATCGGTTAGAGGAATAGCTTCAACCCACTTTGTGAAGTATTCAGATGGTCGTAATGATGAAAGTATGTTGTCCCGAAGAGGCAAGTGAAATCTTGCCAATTAAATCGAGACCCCATTGTGAGAAGGGCCAAAGGCTTTGGATGGGCTGTAAAACTTGTGATGGTATATGGGTTAAATTAGCGTGTTCTTGACACTTTTTACATTGTTTAACATATTTGCAACAATCTTGTTCCATAGTGGGCCAATAATACCCCATACGTAAAATACGCTTCGCAATGGCCATTCCACTAAAATGACCACCACAAGTACCATCATGGGCTTCAAAAATAGCTCTATGTGTTTCACCTGCTTCTAGACAGTGGAGGAGTACTCCATCATATCCACGTTTATACAACACATCCCCCAAAAGAACAAAACGAGCTGCCTTTTGCTTAAAACAGACGACGGGCGCTTCGAGACAAATCGGATGGGAGTGTTCCAAACTTGAGGAAGGCTACTATCTCACTAGACCAAGGCTCATATGGATCCGAATGGATAAAGCAAACATCTTTTTCATCCTTAGACTCAAGACGGACAATTGCAGACTTAGAGATTGTGGAAATGATTAGGGGCTGTACCTCTCCAAGGGAGTCCTTTGGAATCAATGATCCAAGAGAGGCCATGGCATCCGCAAATCTATTAGTCGAACGAGGCAAACTAGTGATCTCATACCAATCAAACTTAGAGAGCAACTTCATTGCTACATCATGATAAAGCTTAATGGTAGGTTCTTTGGCTTGGTATTCTCCCGTAATTTGTTTAACCACGAGTTGAGAATCCCCAAATATCCGAATACGCTTAATGCTCATAGCTATGGCTGATTGAAGACCTAAAATTAAGGCTTCATACTCGTCGTATTATTGGTGCATTGGAAGTCTAGTTTGAATGATAAAGGGATGGGAATCCCTTGAGGTGTATGAAACACAACTCCAGCGACCTTGACCTTTCGCGCACTTAGAGCCATCAAAGAATAGCGTGATGTCAACATCTTCCTCCGGAATGATGTCCTCTTCTTGTTCAAGGATAGCAAATATCGAATCATCTGGGAGCTCAATAATCAAAGGATGATCACTAGGTAGTGGAGCTTCCGCAAGTTGATCGGCTATAACTTGACCTTTAACGTATTTTTGGCTAATGAATTCAAGATCGAATTCGGTAAGCAACATTATCCATTTAGCGGTACGAGTGTTATTATAAGTGCGAGACATCATATAACGCAGAGGGTTTTCTCTAGCTATGACATATGTTGTATGGCTAAGCATATAATGACGAAGTTTCTTAGTGGCAAAAACCACTGCTAAGCACAACTTTTCCACATAAGCATATCGGGTTTCATAGCTTACCAATGTTCGACTAATATAATAGACAACTTGCTCACGATTTTGTTCATTCTTTTGTGCAAGCATTGTCCCTAAGGCAAAGTCCGTTGCTGAGATATAAAGATTGAAAGGGACCCCTGGACGAGGCGGAGCTAAGACTCGGCGGAGACGCTAAGTACTGCTTGATGTCATCAAAGGCTTTCTGACACTCATCTGTCCATGAAAATTGTACCCCCTTTTGTAGTAGGTGGCAAAATGGCCTACATTTATCATAAAGTTGTGCAATAAAGCGACGGATTGAATTAATCTTTCCTTGCAAACTACGCAACTCCTTCAAATTAGTTGGGGGACACATTTCCATAATGGCTTTGACCTTGTTTGGGTCCACCTCAATACCTCGTTTAGAGATAATAAAACCTAGGAGTTTGCCCGAGGTAACACCAAAGACACATTTCTTAGGGTTCAACCTTACTTTATGCTCTAGAAGTCTATCAAAAACTTTTTCCAATACATCAAAATGCTCTTGTCGAGTTTTAGATTTTGCCAATAAATCATCCACATAATCTTCGATAATCTTATGCATATAATCATGGAAAATATAAGTCATGGCTCGTTGATAGGTTGCACCTGCGTTCTTAAGGCCAAAGGGCATCACCCCGTAACAAAAAGTTCCCCAAGGTGTGGTAAATGTTGTTTTGTGTTGATCTTCGTGGTTTATTCGAATCTGTTGTATCCCGAAAATCCATCCATGAACGAAAGCATTTCATGACCAGCAGCAGTATCGACAAGAGTATCAATGTTTGGAAGAGGAAAGTCATCCTTAGGACACGCTTTATTTAGATCTCGAAAATCGGTGCAAACACGTATTCCCCCGTTAGGCTTGCGAACGGTTACCATGTTAGAAAGCCACTCGGGATAATCAATCGGGATGACAAATTTAACATCCAAAAGTTTTTGAATCTCTCGATTTAACTATGAGGGCCACGGTAGGATGCATTTTCCTAAGTTTCTGTTTGACAGGTTTAGCATCTTTTTGTAAGGTGAGGTTATGGACAACCAAATTAGGGTCTAGGCCCTGGCATGTCTTTGTAAGACCATGCAAATATCTCCTTCTTCCGCTTGAGTAGAGCAATCATTTGCTCTTGTTCCTCCGATGATAGACTTTTAGCCGCTTCACAATTTGGGTGCCATCTTGGTCTGGACTAAGGTCTACATCGATAGTTTCTTCAATAGACATGTGGGAACCTTCCTCAAGCTGATGGGGAGTAGGGATCAGATTTATGTCATCTAATAATGTCATCAAGCTCCCGTGCCTTGCTCTCGTCTATGTCCGCCTAGAAGACCCTCTTAGAAGATGAAGGTGAATGTGGAGGTGAAGGAGGAATGTAGTTGGCGGAAGCCATTAACAATTCCTCGGAAAGGATGAACTCTGAAATAGACTTTGCATTACTTGTTGTTGAGTGAGCTTCGTTGTATCCTTTGGCTCGGACCACTCCAGCTTAAGCAGCTGCTATCAACAAATCAGATCTACCACTAGAATCTTGCACACATTTAAAATTATCAAAGAGTTAGAAACTAATAAGAGGGCTCCACTGTGTGAGCCCTCAGAAACAGTCTAAAACCCTAGATTTATGAAATAAAAATAAACGAAATGCAGAATTCAATAGCAGATTAATACATAAAGAAAGATTACTTGCTTTAGACGAATCTATACCTTTTCCTGTTAACGCGGTGAGACCAAGCGGCGGCGATGGATGCGACGAAAGGGTTTAGTTCAGACTTAGGGCCGTAGAAGACTCAGAAGACTCAGGATTAACAACAATAGCCAACTCCAGACTTAGATTGGAAAGATAGGTAGGTTTAGCCGAAGAGATAGATAGGGTTTGAGCCATCAAGGTGACTCAATTTATAATCTACTCTTAGGGCACACTTTAGGGTTTTAACGACACTTTGAACGTGTGGCTAAGATTAAAGTGGATCCAAGGGTAGAGAATAAATCTAGGTTGTGAAACGGATTAAGATGGATGGACGGATGAGATTAAATGAAGGATGGACGGCTCAGATTAAATCACTTAAACTTTATTTATATATAATTAAAATATATTAAAATATTAAAATATATATATAAATATTAATTTAAATAAATTTGGGGATGAAAAATGGCGGGAAAAGTGAAATTGGGCCAAATAATGGTGGGAAAGTGTGGATTTGGGCCAAATAATGGCGGGAAGGATGGATGACTGACACGTGGCTGGCAAGAAGGTATAGATGACTTACAAGTGGCTAGATTTTGGTGTCTACACAAAGAGACAACGAAAAGGCAAGTATAGAATTCGAACATGGTATAATTTTGTAACCAAATTGAAGTTTTTACTTGCAGATTATCAAATGATATTGTTTAGAAGACTCCAAAACCTCAAGATAAAGGATTTGGAAGTCAAATAATATACGGAGGAGTTCTATAAATTCACCATAAGGGTTGGTCATATTGAAGAAGACAAGGAAAAGGTGGCAAGATATATAAATGGATTAAGATTGTTCATACAAGACGAAATTGATATGCTTCGAATTAGAATAGTTGAAGAGGCATATCGATATACACTCAAGGGGGGAGAAAAGCTGACTCACAAGAAAAAAATAATTCTAATAGAAGAGGAAAATTCTCCAGAGGGAGAGAATAATTAAATAGTGGTAGAGGGCAACATATGCAAAAATGAGAAGGCAGTACTTCTCAAATTGATTTCAATTAAAATACCCAAGAAGAGGGTGAATTATCAAGAGGACGAGGTGAATTTGGTAGAGGTAGAGGACATGGTTTTATCGAAAAGTGTTATACATGCTTGGAAGAAGAACATAGAGCATATGAGTGTCCTCAATCACAAAAAATCAACAAGTGTGGAAAGAAAACCCTTAACCAAATTAAACTAGAAGATGAAGAAAATATTGCTTCACCAAATCACATGGAGGAATTAGAATAAGGAGAATCCCTTATGATGGAGAGAGTATTGTTGAAACCAGCAAAGGAGATACATGAACGTGTACAGAGAAGGAACATATTCAGGATGATTTGGAAATATAGAGGGAAATGTTACACAGTGATTGTGGATAGTGGGAGTACAGATAATCTACTGTCTTCAAAGATGGTAGAAAATATTGGATTGAATAAGATTGAACATCCAAATCCATATAGAGTCTCATGGTTGCAAAGGGGACATCAAATTTTGGTAACTAAACAATGTATGGTAGACTTCCAAATTGGTTCTTACATGGATGAGATACTATGTGATGTTATGTCTATGGATGCTTGTCATGTCTTGTTGGGTAGACCATAGCAATTTGATAGAAATGCAGTGCATGATGGTAGGGTGAATACCTACACTATTGAGAAGGATGGCAAGAGTTGCACATTAAGGCCATTGAAGGATAAAGGAGAAAAGCTAGACAACAATCCTACAGTGTGCTTGGATACAGAAAAACAATACTTGAAGAGAATGAAGAATGAGAAAGCATGTTTTTATTTCATTGCCAAAACCACAGTAGAAAGGATAGTTGGTAAGATCGACAAAGTCCCACATGAAGTGAAGGATTCGTCGGAAGAATATACATAGATTCTTTCAAAATATGGTTTGCCACCCATGAGGAGTATTGGTCATCGCATAGATTTTAGTCTCTGATTGAGCTTACGTAATAAGAATACTTATAGCATAACACTAACGGAGAATGACAAGGAATATGTAGAAATAAACAAGAGAATAAACACGAGGAAGAAGCAGATAGCCCAGATCACCAGTGATAGTCATGACAACACAACAATTCCTGTTGCAGATAAGAAAAAAGTAAAAGAGAAAAGAAATAGTAAATAGATAGGAGAGTAAGATGAACCTCATAAAGTCATTAATTGTTGCCACAAACACCGTATTACGATAGTGTGAGGTATTTAAATAATAATAGAGATTAGAGGGGCGATGGATAATTTGGATGCTTTGAAAGGCAAACCAAAGGTATTGGCTCTAAGTTAATGAGGAAAATGGGATATGTTGGCGAAGGATTGGGAAGATATAGGCAAGGTGTAAAAACACCCATAATGCCATAAATAAGACCAAGGAATGAAGGCCTTGGATATACAAGTCAAACAAGAAGTAGTGAGACTAGATTTGTGAGAAGAGAGATTAGTACAAGGGATGAAGATCCTAGGATGGGTTGTTGTAGTCAGTGTGGAATATTTGGATATGTTGCAACTAGGTGTTGGAACCTACATCCTTGTGAGAGTTGTGAAGGACATAATCACTCCAAAAAATATGTTGGCACCAAGAGAAAGTAGTCAACAAAATACATGTTGATTGCGGTTAGATGGAAGTGATGAAATGCGCCAAGGTGAAATGAATGATGAGTACATTCTATAAGAGGAGGTTTACTTCTGAAAGGAAGGCCAAGACAAGACAAAAAAGTTGACCTTGTGGAGACAGCCAAGCTAAAATGGTAAGATATTGGAAGACCAATTCATGTTAGTAAGTTGGAGCTCATACCATATTTATTCTTATTTCACGAGTATGATGCGAGAGCATCCGACAAGCAAGAGAAACCATTGGCTGAATTGTTCGAGTAACCATCCAATGATGAGAAGGGTCAAGAAATAAGGAATAATGGATATAAAGGAGGAATATAGAAGACAAAGAGGAATCGACATGAGATGGAACGGCATACAGAAGGAAAAGGGAATAGGAAGGAGAAGGGAAGAAGAAAAGAGAAAGGGAAGTTAAGAGGAAGATTCAGGAGGAGAAAAAGAAACGGACTAGAAGAGAGGTCGGGAAGTATATTTAAAATGGCTTAGAAGAGAAACTAGAGATGGAGGTTGAATTTCTTTTAATTTTTTGTAAGAGCCTCAAAGGGGAAGAAAGAGAGTTCAAGCGTGATTGTAAAACCAACAACTATTTAGTAATAAAATAAATAATTCAGTTCACTTTCTTAATCTATGCATGTTTAAATGGTGAATACCTTAAGCTATTAGCATTGCAAGTTATATTTTGCATGAGTTGGTTTGTGCAAAAATTACAAGAGAGAGGTCGTGTTGCTATCCAAATAAGACTTCGTTTGGATAAATGAGTCACTATAGTCCAATCAAATTCCTAGCCAATGAATACCCGATTCAAATAGAAAACATTCAAGTTTATTACCATTTAACCTAAATAAGAAGCATTGACCAAGTGGATGTCATATTTGAGTGTTGAACGGTAGTATGTGTGACTACCATACATGCACTTACCGTACAACCACACAGAGTGTCATTCCAATTAGGGTCCCATGGAAAAGCTAATACATGAAAGTGTCATCCTTAAACATTACCACCTCACGTGTCTTGGACTTCAGCATTGTCATCATGTGAGAAAACTTTGTCTTGAGACATTATCGTTTCGTGGCAAGTATCGTACAAGGACTAAAGGAGGATGATATAAAGGAGTGTCATACAACTAAGGAGTTCTCGTTCATATTGGATGTCATTCAAATAAATGGCATGGTACCATCATTCAAACTCTTATCCAATGTTGTACAACGAAGTGAGATGTGCCAAGGAGAAATTTTGTTGTTGCTCAAGGAACCATCCCATACAATTAAGACCATCGTACAATAAAATTTATCATACAAAGAGTATGTCCATACAACGAATGGGATCGTACAATGACTATGATCATATAATAGAGGTAGCCATATGATAAATGAAGATATTGTCATATATGAAATTTTTTCCATCTTGAATCTCATTGATTGCACGTGTGATTACTATGCGTCTTGAGGTCTTAGAAAGAAAGGAAACATATGCTGCTTGAGAAGGTTGTCCATAGGAGGACCCCCTTCTCTCCTTTGCATCATTTTTTCCCTCTATAGTGATGGATACATAAATGTTAATACATAAAAGACTCTAACTTGAATGCCTTCCTTGACCTAGAAAAGTAAGAATTCTCTAAATTTCTATGGCTATGTGAACTACAAACTCCTTTAGATCCCAAGGCAAGAGAGGCATCCCGATGAACCTTAGGAACTAAGAGAGTCCACTTCCCCTAATGAATATAATAATGATAATAAGGACAAAGTAATCCAATTCAAAACTAACTAGTTGCCCAAGGGTCTAATCATATTGAAAAGTTTGTTTAACCTTAATAACTATGTCATGAAGGTGAGTACCAAAGTGACAGTTTCTTCTTATCATCTCATTGATATTGTAGAAGGCAAATTCCTATTTATGATAAAGGAATGTTCAAAGGACCGAATTCATTTGTTCCATGAATAGTGACTTAGGTGGAAGAAATTTTAAAAGAAACAGTAGGTCTGAATCTAGAAGATGGTTGTTGAATCTACTACCAACAATTGTGTTGTCTATTGTAAAAATGGGCAAAGCCCTCTTGTATTTTCATTTGAAAAAGGGATTACAGAATTGGTCTTAGTGACGTCAAATTGAACATCTATGCTTTGAAATATTTGCAATTAATAAAAGGGTTGTTGATTTAGAACGTTTCCTTATTATGACTTGTTTATGGATGTTACAATTAGTTTCTTAATGCTTGAGGTAGACTTAAAATAAATTGTGAATATTGGAAGTTACTTGAGTGCATAAGCTTTTCTAGTGAAGCGTATGAAATATGGGATGAACACTATTTTTCTTTACCAATCTGCTGACCGGATAGGAAGTCAAGAGGACATTATATAGAAGTAAACTTCTTTATTTATATTTTAAAAAAGAAAGAACGTGTAATACGTGAAACATGAAATTATAAACTAAAGGATAGAACCATGGAAAAGCCTTTCATAATATAGCTTTTGGGAAACGTAATTACCGAAAATTATGCAGTGTTGAGAGTTTGACAATTAAAGCATGGGTAGAATATTTGGACTCTTTAGAGTTTGCCCAAATGTAGAATCGAATTGATTAATATCTTGAAATGAACCTGCTTTGATATGATGTTGACATCATGGTTGTAGAAGAATTCATTTCAAACAGTAGATTACCCTAGGTATAGTAAATACTTATGCTTTAAAACTAAATGTTTTTTTTTAAAAATAGAGAGAGTCTTCTACTAAAGGTAGTTTAGTAGATAAGTTGAGAGTAGTACAACTTTAACTAGAGTCTTGGGTGGTTATCCTGAGAATGTGATTAAAGAATCATCCATAATGTTGAGGTGCGGGTATGCACACAATAATCTTCAATACAACTGTTGACTGATAGAATTGGTCGATAAATGATTGGGTCAGGACTAGATGGAAAGGTGGTATGGGACATCCTTCCTAGGTTGTATTTGAAGGGCACAATGATAAATTCCTTACTCATTGAACTTAGCTTAGTATAGCCATAGGGTTTGGAATGGGATAAACCTTTGTGAGTTGTAATGAGTTTGTGAAATGAAGTCCAAGGTCAAGGAAATGACATGGCACTAATAGGGATCCGGGTAAATGGGATTCACTAGTTAGTCACAGAGACATAAACACACCATATTATTTTATACCATTAAGGAACAAGTCGACTAGAATGTCGAAGGTTTGGTATAAAGAATTTAGGGAAAAAGGCATCCACCCTCTAGGTGTTATGGGCCCTAGAGGACAACCCTTACCATGAATCAGACCTCATGCTGGAACATGCAGATGATAAATGAGGGTATCTATTTTCACTAAATGGTAACTCCATGGGATTTGGCTGATCTCGTCCACTTGGGTGACTGTCTGCAGTAGTCTGAACTCAAAAGTGGTATGTTATGTCTGTGCAATATTGTTTGAATTGGTTGTAAAAAAAGGATGATCCAAAAAGAAGATAGTTTGAATGCAAACCTTGTGAGCTAGGAGTAACATTAGAGACTTTGAGATAACCTTTCAAAAAAAAATCCTAGCTAATGAATTTACTTTTATTGGTCAACCAGGTAAGTAGTCAGACCTGGGTTGTTACATATGGTATCAGAGCAGAATTGATTCTAAGGTTGTAGAACTCTGCATGAGAATTAAATTAATTAAAGATAACTAATATTCTACCTCTTTCACTTACAGGACAAATGGCATGAATGCTGAGAGGAGGGTCCTCAAGAAATCCTATGGGAGGTAGGGAGGAGGAAACCACCGAAAGACCTATAAGAGGACCACAAACAAATGTAAGGAAAGAAGGTCCCCAACGTGAAAGAAGGCAGAAAAGGGTTCATGAGATTCCTCTGAATGAAACTAGTGAGGAAGAAGGGAACCTTGCAAAAATGGTTAAAACATTACAAGTACAAATGGAAAATCAAAGGAAAGAAATGGCCCAATAGAAAACTCACATGGCCCAACAACATGAACTTATTGCCCAACAACAATGAGCCATAGAGGACTTCACTAGAGAAAGAGAATCTAGATTAGGTAGGACAAGGGAAGTGCCAAAAGAACCTGAGGGATCCAGAGCTAGAAGGGCAAGAGTGAGTAAAGAATTGGATAGGAATTTAAAGAAAATTGTAATATCTAAGTTTAATGGTAAAGACGATGGAGAGTTCGTTGAGAATTGGATAAGTGAACTAGAATCCTACTTCTCTCTGGTGGACCTATCCTCTGAATCTAAAACTGCTTTGGTAGTTATGAATATGATTGAAGTAGCCCTAGATTGGTGGAAGTCATACAAGAAAGGACATGAGGTTGAGGTTGCAGACCTCAAATGGGAAGAGTTCATTAAGGAATTCAGAGATAGATTCTTAACAAGACAATATTATGTGGAAAATTTTGGGGAATTTTCAAACTTGAGGTAGGAGAATATGTCGGTTCAAGAATATCACCAAAAATTCATACAGTTATTGAAGTATGCAACCCAATATGAAAGTAATGAGGAAATGAAAACTCAAAAATTTATTCTGGGATTACATCCTAGAATTATGACGGTGGTAAACATGCATAATCCCATCAATTTTCCGACTACTTTTGATTTAGCAAGAAAGGAGGAAGCTAATCAAGAGATGAGAAAAGCATATTTCAATTACCAAAAGTTATCCAAAAAGGAAAAATATGAGCTTAGGAAATGAAAAAGTGTTGGTTTCATGAAATGGGAAAAGGAACAAAACAAGAAACCTAAAGGAGGAGATCAGAACAAGCAAGGTGGCAAAAACAAATCCAATTATCAAGGGGGTAAATACAGGAAATATGCCAAAGAGTTTCCCAAGAAACAGGACCAAAAACTAGTAGGTCAAGGAAGAGATAGGGAAACTACACTTGTGAATAGAAATGAAAACAATAATAGAGGCAATAGAGCTCCACCAGGTGGATGCTAGGTGTGTAAAGGAGCTCATTATGCTAACAAATGTCCCCATAGAGCTGATCTACCACCGAAGGCTCCAGAGGAAGTTGGCCACAGGATCTATGCAGCCACAGGTAGTTCTGAACTCAATGGACAAATTACTCCTTTCTTATTAAATGGTAAAATTTTTGGTAAGAATGTGCAAATTTTGATTGATAGTGGGTCAACTGATAGTTTTATATCAACTAGATTAGTGAGGGATTTGCCTGTTAGACCTGGATTCTTGGAAAATGGTTGGAAGGTAGAGTATGGATCAGGGTAAACTCACCATGTAAACCAATGTCTCTTTGATTCCCACATTTCCTTTCCTCAAGGAAAAATCAATTGGCATCTATATGTAGCACCTTTGCGTGCATTTGATATCATTTTGGGGATTGATTGGTTGAAAGCACATAAAGCTCTTTTGAACTTTGAAGAAATATGGGTAGAATTTGTGGATGAATCTACTCAAAGGATTAGAATTAGTTGTGGATGGAGGGAAGTAAAACCTCATCTAGTGTCTGCAATGCAACTTAAAAATATTATTAAGAAGAAGGGCATGATCTTCATAGTAAAAATGAATAGAAGAGAAGATCTTGAGAAAGAATCAGATCTCTTCCAGAGATTCTCGATGTTAAGTGCATTTAAGGATGTATTTCCTGAGGAACTTCTAGGATTACCTCCATGGAGGGAATTTGATTTTTCAATTGAATTGTTACCAGATGCAGCACCAATTGCAAGGTCACCGTACAAAATGACTCCTATAGAGTTACAAGAGTTAAAAATACAACTGCAGGATTTGCTTGAAAAAGGGTTAATCAAACCTAGTGTATCACCATGGGGAGCTCCTATCCTATTTGTTAAAAATAAAGATGGTACCTTAAGAATGTGCATAGACTATCATATGCTGAATAAAGTTACTATCAAAAATAGGTACTCATTACCAAGGATTGATGATTTATTTGATCAATTGAGAGGTGCAACCATATTTTCTAAAATAGATCTGAGATCAGGATATCATCAATTAAGAATTCGGGAGGAAGATACTTCTAAAACAACATTTAGAACAAGGTATGGACATTTTGAGTTTATAGTCTTACCTTTTGGATTGACCAATGCTCCAGCCACTTTCATGAATCTCATGAATAGCATTTTTAGGGAACAACTAGATAAGTTTGTACTCGTATTTTTGGATGATATTTTGGTTTATTCCAAAAATAAAGAAGAACATGATCAACATTTGAGAATAGTGCTTGGGATTCTTAGGAAGAATCAATTGTTTGGAAAATTATCAAAATGTGAGTTCTATACTTCACAAGTGCAATACCTTGGACTTATTGTCTTGGTTTAAGGAATTGCAGTAGATCCTAAGAAAATTGAAGCAATCATTAATTGGCCAACACCTACCAATGTCACTGAGGTGCGAAGTTTTATGGGACTTGTAGGATATTATAGGTGATTCATCAAAGGATTTTCAAGAATTTCTCAACCCATTACAAACCTTCAGAGAAAAGGGAAAAGCTTCAGGTGGACCGAGCAGTGTGAGGAGGCTTTTCAAGTTTTAAAGGAAAGGTTGATGAATGCACCAATCTTGTAATTACCTAATCCTGATGAGCAATTTATAGTTTGTATGGATGCATCGATTGAGGGGATAGGTGGAATTTTGTCCCAAGGTGATGCAGTAATTGCTTATGAGTCTCAAAAACTCAAGAGGCACGAAGTCAATTATGCCACTCATGACTTAGAATTGGCAGTAGTAGTACATGCACTGAAATTTTGGTGACATTATCTTTTAGGGAAACCATTTGAATTAAATATAGACCATCAAAGTCTGAAGTATATATTTTCTCAACCCTTACTAAATGCTAGACAACGACGTTGGATGGAGTTCTTGGTAGAATATGATTTTGGTATTGAATACATTAAGGGTAAAGAGAATAAATTCATTGATGCTTTGAGTAGAAGAGGATGTATAACTACAATGAAAAAATATCAGTATGATCTGTTAGATCAAATTAAAATGTGGTAAGCAAAAGATGAATATTGTCAAACGTGTATAGGTTTGACTAATCAAGTAGTGGACAAGAATACAAATTATGTTTTCAAATATGATCTACTTTATTTCAGAAATAGATTGGTGGTACCCAACTTAGGAGGATTAAAGGAAATGATCCTTAGGGAGGTGCATAACACTCCCTACTCTACGCACCTAGGTGGTGCAAAGATGCGAGAGAGTCTAAAGAAAGCATATTTCTAGTCTGGTATGAAAAAAGATATTACCAATTATGTGGCCAAATGCTTGGAATATCAAAAGGTAAAAGTGGAACATCTGCATCCAACTGGAAAGTTATATCCACATGAGATACCCACACAGAAATGGCAAGTAGTATCAATGGATTTTATAGTGGGGTTGCCTAAAATGAGATTCAGGCATGATGTAATTCTAGTAATTATGGATAAATTAATGAAAGTGGCACATTTTATACCAGGAAATGTGCAAGATGATGCAACAATTGTAGCAAGTAAGTTTTCCAGGGAAGTGGTAAGACTCTACGATTTTCCAGAAGTTATAATCTCTGATAGGGATTCTCATTTCACTTCTGAATTTTGGTAAGCTCTGCATCGAGCATTAGGGACCAAGCTGAATATCAGTATTGCATATCACCCAGAAACAGATGGTCAGACTGAGAGGGTGAATCAAGTGCTTGAGGATATGTTGTGAATGTATTGTATGGATCAACATACAAAGTGGGAAGACTATCTTTATCTAGTAGAATTTGCATATAACAATAGTTACCATGCCTCACTGGGTATGGCACCTTTTGAAGCCCTATATGGGAGAAGGTGCAGAATTCCCTTATCATGGGATAATCTGGAGGATCGGGTAATGATCGGCCCAAAAATGATAAAGGAAATGGAAGAGCAATTGAAAAGAATTCAGTAGAAGCTGAAAGAGGCCATAGATCGCTAGAAGAGCTACACGGACCTCAAAAGAACTCCGAGGGAATATTCGGTGGGAGATCGAGTATTCTTAAGAGTTAAGCCAACAAAAATTTCAATCAAATCTTCCAAACTTGATCCTCGATATGTGGGTCCATTTGAGATCATAGAAAAGATAAGCCCTGTTGCATACAGACTAGCTCTACCACCAAGCTTATCCAAGATCCATAATGTCTTCCATGTGTCCCTCTTTAGAAAATATATTTATGATCCTACTCATGTTTTGGATGTTTCCAACTTGCAGATGACCGATCCCTTAAAGGTTGAGGTTCGACCTATTCATGTACTTGGTTTTTGAACCAAGAACTTGAGAAAAATAAGTATAGAGCAATGTTGGGTCCAATGGGACCACTACTCAGATAGAAATGCTACGTGGGAAGACGTGGTAGAAATGCAACAACAATTTCCTTATTTGTTTGAGTAGATGACAAATTTACTTTTTAAAAAACTTTCTTTAATGAATTTTGTGATGTGTGTACAAACTTTATTAAGGATGTTACTGAGAAGAGTGACTTGTAATATTTTGGTATTGCTAAATGAAAAGTTTTGGACCATGATGGGTATGTGTAACTGATTTCATCTTAGCATAATCTATGATGTGATTGTATGTCAATCAAAACTAATTTTGGGATGTGATTCTATGATGATGATGAATATGATTGCTAAGTGCTGAAACAAAAAAAGTGAACTCATTTGAGCATTTTTCTTTTTGTTAAAAGTAAAATATATGAATGCACAAAATATTTCTTTTGCATAACCTAATTGAAAAACACAGGGACTATGTTTGTCTCTAGTGGGGAAGGATGTAATGACCCTCCTCACTCGAGTATTGAAAGAAAGTAAATATATATTTATATATGTATACTTACCTATGTTTGAGAAACATGGTACTGCTGATAGCATCTATGAGTGCAGGATAGTTGTAGAAAGATAATGAAAGGTGACAAGTCAGTAGAAAAGGGTAAGTATGGGAAGTGATGATTTAGCTTGTGAGCACATGGAAACTCATGCTTGCATATCATTTAGGGGTAAAATAGATTGCATTTTTGCATGGGTTATATTGTTTGGAGTATTGTTTGATTGCATGGAATGAGGAATATTTTGTGGTGGCAATGATGATGGGAGCCACTAGCTTGGAAAAATATGTTAGTGTTTGTTTGGACATGCATGTATATGTTTAATACTTTAAATGTTCCTTGTTTTATTTTTATATAAGGTGAGCTTATGTATTTAGAGGGAGGCGATGAAGATGTCTTAATCAAGGGAGCCACCCTTTAATTGTTGAATGAAGATTTGAGATTATTCTTTCATGATTCTATAGAAAGATAATTTTATAAAATAGAAAATAAATAAAGGTAAATGGTTATTTTATTATTCAAAAAAGGAAAGGAATTTTATGTAAAATGAGTAAAATTGTATTTTGTATTTGCTCCATGTTTATATTAAAAGAGGATGAAATTATGTGGCCACTAGGCAAGTGTTATGTGTATGGGTGGCCAAAGTCTTGATTCATTTTAGACCCTACGTATGCTCCTGACTTTACCTTTGCCTTATTTTATTTAATATGCTAAAAACTAGCTATGTTCTATTGTTGCATCAAGGATGGAAAAGTCAGAAGAATCAAATCATTATTGTTGAGGTTCTTTGAGAATGCCATGATGAAAAGGTGGTGGTACGAGATTGTGGAGAGAACTTGCTAACCTGGCACTACGCATGGGTAAGTAAGAAAATAGTTTACCAAGTTTTTGGATGGGGAAGGAAGAAGAAAAGAGGATAAAAAAAAAAAAGAAGACGACGAAAATTGGGAAGGAGGAGACCAGCAAAGAGAAGAGTTTTAGGAAGCGAAATACACAGGTTGGGAATTCTTTTTGATTATTATGATTGCTATGTTATGAATGAATGTGAAAATGATGCATGTTGTGTACAAATGACAATGTGAACTATGCATACTGTGTCTAATGAAAACTAGAAACTGAATTTGCTGTGCAAACTTTAAAATGGATGCGACATGTTTAAGGTAGAAACATTGGTGAGAAAACCAAGTCAAATTTACTGGAATAAGTTTGAAAATTGTTGTGTCTTTGTATGACTATGTTTTATGAAAATGATAGGGTGATGGTTTGATCTCTTCTAAGCATATTTTGCTTGTACGTAACAGAAACAATGAGAAGATACCATAAATATTTTTGTGCATTCTGTGTTAAACAACTGAATTAGTGGGTAAACTAATTAACAAATATTTTAGTGTAAACTATGACTCATTGAAGCTAGAAAGTGGCATGGTTCAGGAAGAATCAAAAGTGTAAAAGCCATGACAAATTGACTCAGAAGAACCTAGTTGATTTTGAGTCGAATGTTGCTATGCTGGTTGAGTTTTAGATTAAAATATATGATTGGAAACACAATTTGCTAAGAATAGATGATTGCTTAACTTCAGTGTCGATTGTTTGTAAACGTAGGAGTAAAGTTTACTTAATGACATATTGTTGAAAATAAAACTTTAATGAGTGAGGCTCTTATTTATGAAACTATTACCTAGAAAATGGGGTAGAAAATAAAAAGGAAAACATGATGATAAGTTAACTCGGTATTTATCTCGGGATAGGAGATAATGGAGTTTTTGTTTTGGTATGTTTTCCATTAAAAGTTTTTGGAATGCATGTGTGCATAGTAGGAAGCATTCTCATCTATTTTGAGTCATATCTGATCCCTATGAGTTCTATAAGAACTCTTTTGTGCATTGATGGATGTTGGATGAGTCAACGTTGAGAGAAAGAACCCAAGATCGTGGGCGAGTTCGAACCGGCAGCGTCAATACCTAGCCAGATAGTAGGTAGTGTTCTTGCTTGCTAAAAGTGAAGACTCGGGTGGAAGAACCATTAAAAGTTACAGTGGGTCTAGAATCTGAAAGTTGGTTGTTGATTCTGTTGGCAACAATTGTGTTGTCTATTGTAAAAATGGGCAAAGCCCTCTTGTATTTATTTTAAAATAAGTTTATATAATTGGTCTTAGTGACGTCAAACTGAACATTGGTGCTTTGAAAGATTTGTAATTAGTTTTAAAAGGGTTGATGTTATAATACGCTTCCTTATTATGACTTTATGTTGGATGATGCAATTAGTTTCTTATTGTTTGTGGTAGACTTGATTGATTGATAAATAATGGAAGTTATTTGACTGCATAAAATTTTCTAGTGAGGTATGAAATATGGGAAAAAAAAAAAATAATAAACATGAGATTATAAACTAAAGAATAAAACCATGGGAAAGCCTTCCATAATATGGCTTTTGGGAAACGTAAAAACCAAAAATTATGTATGTTGAGAATTTGACCCTTGAGTGAGGGTAGAATGCTTGGACAGTTTAGAGAATATACAATTAGAATTGAATTAATTTATATTTCTTTTGATTGAACCCGCTTGCTGATGCGAACATATGGTTGTGGAAGAAATATTTTCAAATAATAGTATACCCAAAGTATAGTTAATACTTGTGCTTTAATGCCAAATGTTTTATTTTAAATAAATCAGAGAGCTTTCTATTAAAGGTAGTTTAGTAGATAAGTTGAGAGTAGTACAACTTTAACTAGAGTCTTGGGTGGTTATCCTGAGAATGTGATTAAAGAATCATCCATAATGTTGAGGTGCGGGTATGCACACAACAATCTTCAATACAACTGTTGACTGACAGAATTGGTCGATAAATGACTAGGTCAGGACTGGATGGAAAGGTGGTATGGGACATCCTTCCTAGGTTGTATTCGAAGGGCACAATGATAAATTCCTTACTCATTGAACTTAGCTTAGTATAGCCATAGGGTTTGGAATGGGATAAACCTTTGTGAGTTGTAATGAGTTTGTGAAATGAAGTCCAAGGTCAGGGAAATGACATGGCACTAATAGGGATCCAGGTAAATGGGATTCACCAGTTAGTCATAGAGACATAAACACACCATATTATTTTATACCATTAAGGAACAAGTCGACTAGAATGTCGAAGGTTTGGTATAAAGAATTTAGGGAAAAAGGCGTCCACCCTCTAGGTGTTATGGGCCCTAGAGGACAACCCTTACCGTGGATCAGTCCTCATGCTAGAACATGTGGATGATAAATGAGGATATTTATTTCCATTGAATGGTAACTCCATGGGATTTGGCCAATCTCGTCCACTTGGGTGACTTGTCTGCAACAGTCTGAACTCAAAAGTGGTATGTTATGTCTGTGCAATATTGTTTGAATTGGTTAAAAAAAATGGATGATCTAAAAAGAAGATAGTTTAAAAACTATCCTTGTGAGCTAGGAGTAACTTTAGAGACTTTGAGATAACCTTTCAAAAAAATAATCCTAGCTAATGAATTTACTTTTATTGGTCAACCAGGTAAGTAATAAGATATGGGTTGTTACAATGTTATCTTTGAGTGTTGAAGTGTAGTATGTGTGACTACCATACATACACTTACCGTACAATCGCACATAGAGTGTCATTCCAATTAGGGTCCCATGGAAAAGCTAATATATAAAAGTATCATCCTTAAACATTACCACCTCATGTGTCTTGGTCTTCAGTATTGCCATCATGTGAGAACCCATCGTCTTGAGATATTATCATCTTGTGGGAAGTATCGTACAAGGACTAAAGTAGGGTCGTACAAAGGGGTGTCATACAACTAAGAAATTGTCGTTCATATTGGATTTTGTTAAAATAATAGCATGGTGCCATCATTCAAACTCTTAATCAATGTCATACAACGAAGTGAGGAGTGCAAAGGAGAAAGTTTGTTGTTGCTCAAGGAATCATGCCATACAATTAAGGTTGTCATACAAAGAGTATAACCATACAATGAATGGAATCGTACAATGACTACGATCATATAATGGAGGTAGTTGTATTATAAATGAATACATTGTCATATAAGAGAAATTTTCCATCTTGAATCTCATTGATTGCATGTGTGATTACCATGTGTCTTGAGGTCTTAGAAAGAAAGGAAACTTGTGTCGCTTGAGAAGGTTTTCCATAGGAGGACCCCCTTCTCTCCTCTACATCATTTTTTCCTCTATAGATATGGAGACATAAATATTAATACGTAAATGACTCTAACCTGAATGTCTTCCTTGACCTAGATGAGTAAGAGTTCCTCAACTTCCTATGGTTATGTGAACTACAAACTCCTTTAGATCCCACAGGCAAGAGAGACTTTATGATGCACTTTAGGAACTAAGAGAGTCCACCTCCCCTAACGAATATGATGACAACAATAAGGACAAAGTAATCCAATTAAAAACTAGCCAGTTTCCCAAGGGTCTAATCATATTGAAAAGTTTATTTAACCTTAATAATTATGCCAAGAAGGTGAGTATCAAAGTGATAATTTAATCTTATCATCCCATTGATATTGTAGAAGAAAAAATCCTACTTAAGGGAAAGGAATGTACAAAGGACCAAATATATTTGTTCCACAAATAGTACAGGATATATGGAGATATTATTGTCTAGACATATGAATACTTGAAGGTTTATGGCAAGAACATCGTTGAACATATACCATTGAGCTTGATCTTGAGCTTGGAGCCAAACCATTGTTCTAGAAATAGAGGCCCATCAATATAAAGATACAACCTATGATGAAGAAGGAACTTTTAAATTTGTTAAGAGGCTTATATCATTTTTTCATTATGAATTCTATATACATAGCAAATCTAGTCCCAGTACATAAGAATAATTTAGATATCTGACTATGTTGAATTTAGGAATTTGAACAGAAAATCCCTAAAAGACACGTATCCTCTTTCATCAATAATATTACAAAAAAGTAACATGGTCTCAAAGCTATTATTGCTTAACGATTTTTATTGTATAATTAACTTTAGGTCAAATATGAGGATCAACATAAGATGGCATTCACCATAAAATGAAAAAACCTTTGCTTACCAAAGAATATCTTTTGGTTTATCCAATATAGGTGTCACATTCCCAAAGGCTATGAGCATTGATTTTATCGGGTTGATTAATCAAATCATATTCATATATCTTGATGACAGAACAATCTTTTTAAAGGAAAGAAGCAAACACATTGAATATCTAGAGTTGGTTTTCCAAAGGTGTAGGGAATATAGAATTTCTTTAAACCCTAATAAATCCATCTTCCTAGTGTAGGAAGTGAATCTCTTAAGATATATGGTGTCTAAAGACGAACTTGTATTATATCCCAATTGCATCAAAGCACTTCTGCTACCTTCATCAATTAAAGGTGGATCTTTTCTAGGATAAATTCAGTTTGTGACTAAATTTATAACTAAATTTGTGCAAATTGTTTGACCCATCACCAAGACGTTAAAGAAATATACTACTTTCTCTTGGATCAAAGAGAGGAAACGAGCCTGTCGAGGTATTAAAGATACGATTAATAAGACATCGATATTAATTAGCATAGAATTCTCCAAAGATTTTAGAGTATATTTTTGGTATGAACAAAAAAGTTGGCATAAAATTAGTAAGACATCAATATTAATTAGCATAGTTGGCATAGATATTAATT
Source organism: Wollemia nobilis (assembly GCA_028583015.1). Taxonomy (NCBI): domain Eukaryota; kingdom Viridiplantae; phylum Streptophyta; class Pinopsida; order Araucariales; family Araucariaceae; genus Wollemia; species Wollemia nobilis. The sequence continues at coordinate 24,764,404 of JAQPPZ010003077.1, forward strand.
TACTTCATGATACAAATAATTCATAATTATGAGGAACGGTACACCTTCACAAAAAAATAAGTATTTGCTATGATGAAAACCCTTAGGAAATTCAAATATTATTTATTTCAAAGTAGAACTACTACTTTTGTAGTCCATCCTAAAGTGAAGTATGTAGAAATTCATGAGGAACTCGGAGAAACAAGAGGAGGTTGGATAAATAAAAATCAAAGTTCAACATAGAGATCAAGTCAACTAAATTGGTGAGAGGGTGATCCCTTTGTGAAAACCTATGTTTCTCTCCCAAAGGAACAAGTGGCACTCATGGAAGATGATGACATAAAAGAGCAAACATGATGGCTAAGTGATATAAGGATATATATTCAACAAGACAAGTCCCATGAAACTTAACACCTAAAGAAAGAGCTAGGTTAAAAAAAAAGGCCACGCATTACACCTAGTTGAATAATATTTTTTTTCAAAGGATATGATAGTGTTCTTAAGATGCATGGAGGAAGGAAGAATAAAAGGTCTACTAAAAGGATACCATTATGAGGGATGTCATCATTTTACAAAAACCACAACCTATAAAATCCTAGATCAAGTTATTATTGACCCACCATATTATCTAATTATTTTTAATAGGTGAAAATTTGCAAGGCCTACTACAAATGTCCATGGGCAAATGAAGAAAATACCCAATTCTTGTGAAGCCTACACTTATCATAAATCCTAAGGCCTCTATAAAACCTAGAAAAGGTAGTTGTAAACACATACACATTATTTTTTTTGTTTTCTCCCCATATTTTTTATTTCTGCTTGTGTCTTTCTTTTTCAAAGAAAATATTAGCAAATCACTACTATTCTCACAGGTTTATCACTCTTCCAGGATCAAACAATATCTCAAGAACATATATGCACAATAACAACAATGAACATAAAACTCACTAAATATTATTGAAAATATATCTACTTTAAGCAATGCATAAATGCAATGCTTATTCTTTGATAATCTATTACAATGCTTTATCTTCAATATATACATACATGAGACTCTTCATATTTCTCAATACATAATAATACATCTCACTTATGTACATAAAGACTCTTATGATTGTATATATAAATCATAACTCCTCACTTATAAACATGATACTTCACTCACATAACTCAAACTTACTAACATGATACCTCACCTACATAACTCCACACTTATTTACATGATATATAACTCACACTTAATAACATGACATCTACTATAGACTCAAATATTAAACACACCCTAGACTAAACTATTTACATGGTCCTTGCATTAATATTGCAAGGTACCAAATAATGTAATACCTCAAAAACTCCCCATATTACATTATTTGGGATGAAGACCTTTTGCCTTCATTTGCTTTCAATCTTCTGGATGCATTTTAGCTTATTATGATGTTGGTAGAGATTCTAGTTTAGGCTTTGAATTTTTCCTTTTGATCTGTCACCTATACTTTTGAGTAATTCATAAAAGACCATATTTTTCAACTTTTCTAATGTCTAATCAAGTTACTTTGGCATAAGAGTTTTGTGTTCAATAAAATATTTCTTCTAATATCGTTCTTTTGGTAGAAGTTGGTCTAAATGTTTTTGTGCAAGTGCTATTACATCCAAAGCATATATACCACTTTTAAAGGACCCAATAGCTTCGATTTTGTTTAGTCTTTTGATAAGACATCTTTTATTGCCATTGATAATTTTGAATTCTAACATTCTTCCTCTATCCAACAGTTGTGACACTAAAATTATATTATTTGTTATTGAAGGAACTCGAAGAATATTTTCTAGTGTACATTCTAAATATGGTAGACTAAGTGTAAAATTCCCCGGTCCTTGTACTTAATATATTTTATCATCTACTATCTTAAATGGTATGCTTGATTTTACTTGAATGGAATCAAACCAATATAGGTTGTTTGTCATATGATGGCTAGCTCTTGAATCAATGTACCAAGAATTATCTTCATATTCAATTTTTTGTTTTGTTTGAAGTTTTGGTGTTTCATTGTATTGTAGAACATGTTTGTGACAATATTTTTTCTTTTAAAAATCTTTCTTCATGATACATGATTTTGAAAAATACCTTTTCGATGAATTCATTTTTGTTCTTTCAAAAATAATTATTCAATTCTTTTGTTCACACAACTTTCTTCAAATTTCTTCTTTAATTTTAATTTCCAATTACTTTCCTTTTATTGTAGAATTCCTTATACTCTCATATTTAATATTAAAATTTCTTCTTTCTTTAACAATTCTCTTTCCTTTCTTCAATTTTCAATTTCAAATTTGATATTCTTCTTCAATCAATTCTTTTAATTCTTTGTAGAAAACCTTTTAACTCCAAATTTAATATTTCTTCTTTTCTTCAAATAATTCTTCTTCAATTTTCTTCAATCTTCAATTCAATTTTTCTTAATTCTTTCTTCAATAATTTGTTTCTTCTTCAATTTAATTTTTAATCTTGAATTTCTTTCTTCCTTTAATCTTTAATTCTTGTAATATTTTTCTTCAAATTTGTATTCTTCTACAATATTTAATTGTAATATTATTCTTCTTTCTTCTTTCAAATAATCTCTTTCTTCAATGTCAAAATTTTCCTTCAAATAATTTTCACTTCTCTAATTTCTTTTCTTCAATAAAAATATTCTTCTTCAATATAATATTTATTTTTTCAAAATTTCATTCTTCAATATTCTTCTTCTTATTCTTCTTCAATATTCAATTCAATAATATTTCTTCAATTTATTCTTCAAATTTCAATATTTTAGATTCTTCTTATAACTTCCATTAATTTCCTTCAATATTTTCTTCTATTAATAATTCTTTTCAATATCTTTCATTCAAATATCAATTTTCTTTTTCATTTCTCCCAAGTTATTAAATTCTATTTAATTATTTATCTTTCCCGAAATTAACTCCCTCAATAACTTTTATTTTAAAACCTTGTACCCTTCCATATTTAATATTTGCATGCATAGTCAAATAATTATGCAAGAATTTTTTTTGATACATTAGAAACTTTTGCGATATTCTCGTTGCTATTTTTGACACCTTTTTCTTTGAATGTTATGCCTCCCTTCTATGCAAGTTTTGTATTGACTACACCAACATCTGCATTCTCTATTCCAAATATTTTCTTCTCAAGAAATCTCTATTCCAAAACTTTTCTCGAGCATTCTTTGTTTCAAACATTCTCCTCAGGCATTCTCTATTTCAAACATTTCTTTATGCACTCTTCATTCTTCTCTCAAATGTTCTCTCCAGACCAATATCTCTCTCTGCTCTTTTCTCTTGGACCTGTGTTGAACCAACTCAAACGTTCTTCAGACCTATGTTTTCTCTCCAAACTAGCACTTTCTCATGCACTTTTCTAACAGACTTGCATTTCTCTCATTCTCAACTCCAACACTCAGATTCTCTAGCATTCTCCTCTAGACTCGTCTTCTCTTGGGTGCTCTATAGGTTTGGATAACCTATCTTGGGCTCTCTACAGGCTTGGATGGCCTCTCTTGGACACTCTACAATATTGGACAACCTCTCTTGGGCACTTAAAATTTGAATATTGCCTCCTCGTTTTGATATAAGGTTGTTTCTCTTCCACCTCAGCTACTTACAAATGCTCTCTTTCTCACCATATTTCTTCTTCCCAAGTACTCTGAATGTAGTCTTCTCTTTATCATAGCTCTGATACCACTGTTAGCAAACCACTACTATTATCACAAGTTTATTACTCTTCCAAGATCAAACAATATCTCAAGAACATATAGACATAATAACAACAAAGAACATAAAACTCACTAAATATTGTTGAAATTATATCTACTTTAAACAATGCATAAATGCAATGCTTATTCGTTGATATTTTGTTACAATGTTTTATCTTCAATATACATACATGAGAATCTTTATATTCTCAATACTCTTGATATTTACACTTACATAAACTCTTCATCTCCTTATAATCATAAAAAATCCAACTCTTCATATTTCTCAATACATAATAACAAATCTCACATATTTACATAAAGACAAAGACTCTCATGATTACATAACTCATAACTCCTCACTTATAAACATGATACTTCACTTACATAACTCACACTTACTAACATGACACCTCATCTACATAACTCCACACTTAATTACATGACACATAATAACATAACATCTACTATAGACTCAAGTATTAAACACACCCTAGACTAAACTATTCGTATGGTCCTTGCATTAATATTGTAAGGTACCAAATAATGTACTACCTCCTATAGAAAAACATAAAATAAATGAGAAAGTAAAAAAAACAAATCCCTTCTTAGTTTTATTGAAAATCTTTAAAAGGATGCCTAGACATCCCTCTTATTTCTCCTATTTCTCGAAAAAATAAATAATGTTTTCATATAAATTGGATAAGTCTAAAAATAGCAATTTGATAAAATAAAATGAGCGATTGGATTATTTTAGGATTTGCAATTTATCAAAAGCAACACATCACTAATTTTTCTTTGCAAGCCACCAATAATTCTCAAATATAGCATCCATGTAAAAACCAAGGTGAAAGGAGTGATTTACCACTTTCTAAAAGTAGTAAATCCCTATGCATAATAAATACATAGGAATGGAAACTTGCCCATGCATGGGGGGTTTTAACCCCTACCATCCTCTACCATGCAACAAAAGTGATAGGCATAAGAGAAGAAAATGAGAACACAACCATCATAGTTTTATTGAGCCAACAGAAAAATTTGAAGAAGAGGATTAAATCCCAACCCTAATTCTTTTTATCGCACTTCTATCATGGAAGGGGCTCAGTTAGGCCCGTATCTTTCATCGTGGCCATAGGAAACTTTGTATTTATATTATTTTTTCATTGAGACATTTTGCTTTCATAGCCCGCGCCCATGCTCAACCTCCAAGAGCATAGAATCTATCATGCATCCCCAGTTGTGTAAGTTTGTGCAATGGGTTGCAATTCAACCAATAAGGAACAAATTTTTCTGTCTAGAAATAGCAAATCACTCGTTTCAATTTAACAAATTCCTTCATTTTGTGAAATGAAGGAAAAATTACCCTAGTAAATAAGTAGAAAATCGTTACTTTCAATCTTAGTGAATCAATCATTCGATAACGAGCAAAAATAGTTGAATCACTACTTCATCCCAGACTTAGAGGATTCTCAAGCAATTTACCAAAATTAAAATGGACAATAGTGCAGCCTCCAGTAGTGGCACGATGACCAAGGTAGCTCTTGTAAGCCCTCCAACCATAATTGCGATGATCCCATTAAACACCCAAATGCTTAAAAAATAAGAAAGCCTCTCTAAAGACAAGAAACCAAAGACCCCAAGATGCCTAAGAAGGCCATAGACATGTATGATAACTCCTATTAAAGTGGTCAAGGGGTAATGCCTACACTCCCTTATTGAGATTACGAAGTAATCAAACACTTCAATATGGGATCACAAACAAACTCCTAGAGCATTAGCATAATATGGTCATCTAGGTAGGCAATGAACTTAGTGCCTCAGGTATGGGACTGCCTAAAGATAGTGGAAAGGTTTGCTAAATTTTTTTATAAGGATTATCGTGTCATATTTTTCATGACTATGATAAAACTATCATCTTCATCATAAAATATGAGATAAGGAAGATGATGGATATATAAGACAACCCAACATATTGAGTCATATGCAACCCAAAGATGAAAATTAATTATTACAATTGCATCGACTACAACAAGTGGAAGAAATTCCTAGGCACATAGCTTGAGAACCCCCAAAATGTATAAAAAATTTATTTAACTCTCAAAATTACGCAATTCAAGGACATATAAATGGTGTTGCCAAGAATAGCAATGGTCCTTAGAGATATGATGGATGAACCAGCCAAGAAAGATCATGTGACCTTACTACATGTGACAGAAAACTATGTAAGTCACTCCCAAATGGTAAACTATGCAAAGTATACAGCTGATCAAATGAATAAATAGCTAAAGAACTTCAAGGAGATAAGGTAGTTCAACTATACATCCTATCTCATCTAGTCGATACTTAACCAAAAGAAACATTGGTTTTCAAAACTATAATTGAACTAGACTGGCCTGACAAAAAGACATTAACAATTTGTGACTACACTGATATTCCTTGTAAGGTAGATGGAAAATCTACCTATGACTTATATAATGCAGTTTACCAACCAATCATGGAGGGGATGAAGGACAATATTCCTAGATTGTCAAAGGAATATCACAATCTACTTAAGTCCAAAGATTTTTCCAATAGAGATTTCTATTTGGGGAAACATAAATCCTTCTTTAGGCTATTTAGGGTTTTCGGTATACATTATAAATTACCCATATTCGTTCTTATTTACATATTCAACCTAAGAATATAGGAGGAAATTAGAGTATGTGGATCGAAATGATTTTAAAGAGCAAAAAAAATCCACCTTGTGACACCAAGAAGGCAATCATGGCGATTACGTCAAAGACATGAATATGCAACTTGTTCATCAATGACGGGTTAAAGGGTTTAGTGATGATATTATTGCAGTATTATTGGCCTTATGATCCTAAATCCCTTTTTATGAATGAGATATTGGGATGCAATATTAATACCTTCTGCTCCCGTGAAAGGAGGCATATAGTAGAAAATGAGGTACACCTAAGTGAATATGCATTGATGCCTAAGGTGGAGGCTCTACATGGGTATGAATATGAGCTTCATATGGTTTGATGACCATCACCCATGGTATGCATTTTATGCTAGTTTTAAGAAGATAATTTTGACCTTGACATCAATATAAATTATTAAATGAAGCCCTTGAAAATCAGGGGTACTTAGCAAGGAAAATTTAGGTATTGAATAAAATGAGTACATGATAAGTACCATAGGATATCCCATATACCAAGGGTGCTTTGACATAAAGCACATTGAAAATGGGGACTAAGAGGCCATAAAATAAAGTTAAATCACTAGGGGACCTAACATCACTATCATGGCTACCACCCTATTTATGCTCACACTATTTAGTGCTATAAAAGAAATATCCCAAAAACATTGATTGAAGGGGCCACTTTTAGAGAAAGTGAAGGTATGTAAAGAATTGGTTGTAGTTGAATATGCATCAACACTTGAGGAAGGTCAAATATAGGAAGAAATCACTACAAAGTTGATTGTCTCATTAACTAAGGATGGATCTATAGTCATGGGGGTTGTCTTTATAGGCTACTACATATTTCTCTCATCTACCTCGTCCTCTATATTTCTTACTCCATTTTCTCAAGTCCTCCTTGTTTCTTTTGTTGCGCTTGCTTTACTCCACATAAGCATAGCAATAGGGTCACAAGGAGGTAAACCTCATACAATAGCAAGACAACCACAATCATCCCTTGCATCACCTAGCACTTCCTTCCCTTCACCAACACCTTCCATTGAGGTAACTACAACCTAACCCCTCATCCCATATTCCAATAGGCCTGCCACTTCTCTCATATCATTGCTCTCTACCATATTGATACAAATGACTACTTAGTATCAACACCCATGCCACCACCTCCCCTAACATCCACCACTATCTAGTTTACCATTTCCACCATATCTTCCCATCTCTAACTAATTTTACACCATGACACACCTCATCCAAGCAATTTTTTATATTAGTAATGATGTCACTTATGCAAACTTCTCCACAAATGACTAAGTCAGTACAAACCATTACAATCCATTAAAATTTGAAGGATAATGAAAATTGGTTATGGAAATATCGATCTATATAAAAGAGGCATTGGTTAAAAAAGGATGTCATCCATCAATTAGCGCAATTCATCCCACACTAGCAAATCACTATTTTGTAAATGAGCGAATCACTCTTTTCAAGATTAGAAAATTATCATTTTTGAAGCCAAGCAGGACAAGACAATACAAAATTCAAGGAAACTTTCATAAAATGATATTTTATCACTATATGATGGCCACGAGGAGCTAGAAGGCCACTACGTAATTTTAAATGTATTTTAGGGAAATTTAATATTTAATAATGCATCATTTGCTGAAGATTATCCTAAATTAGTGATTTTACTAGGACTAGAAAGTATTTACCTTCAATAACTCCTTAGGTAAATAATTTCCTATAAATTGAAACTAGAGGCTCCATTGAAAACATCTTTGGCCATTTAAATATTCCAAAGCTATACTTCATGGACTTCATATTGTACATAATAGGAATATTGTGCATAAAATTTGCATATCAAGTATGACATTATCCTTTTGATATATGGACTGCATAGATATTGTGGCATTACCCTTTATATTTTTATTACTCTTTCCCTTCTATTATTGTAAATCGTATATGCATTGGACCACATAGCCATTATTTTATTTTCTTCATATATGTTGAATCATCACATATTAATCTTATCACAGTTAGGAACTTATTTTATTTCCTTGCATTTACTTTAAATCTCTTGTACCCTACTCTTACAAAAATTACTTATTAGATTGAGATTATATTAAATTAGCATGATTAGTGGGGAGCTGACTTAAATTCAAAGGTTGGAGAAGGCAAGTCTTCTCACCTTTCAATCTATTTTTTTTTTGTGTATACTAAAGGAATTGATAACTCGATAACTTGTTACATTTTCATCACCTCTTCGTGGGTTTGGATCCTGCTCCTTGCTACCTTGCTACCACTATAACCTCTAGTTGCACCGGGTAAACTTTTTAACGTAGCCGACGATGCTAGCACGACATACCCTCTAGTTCTACAAGGTCTGAGGGATTCAAACCATGGTCTCCACTCTTTCAAGGGAGCACTTTGACCAACGGGATACAAAAATACAGGTGCAATTAAAGTCACCTTTTTGCAGTTCAACAATTATAACAAAATAATAATTTAAATTCTTAAAGGCTCAGTGCACATTTTTTTTTATTATACAATAAGAATTAAAATATCCTTATCTAGAATAAAATGCATCAAGATATATTTTTAAATATATATTTTAATATAATTTTATACTAAATATCTCTATCTAAAATAAAAATTACTCCTCTTTATTTATTATGTTTCATAATATCATGTTTAAATAATTGTATTGTTAAGTACCTAAGTATATGGATGTGGGGATATAATATTATATTGTAATATGGTATGGGTCACACATAATATTATAATAATATTTAACATAATGCCCTTTGTAACTCATGGAAGGTCAACCACCACACACATAGGTAACCTTGTAACTCATGGAATGTGAACCATCACATTCTTGTATAAAAATATACGTACCCCCATTGTAAAATGGGAGTCTTGTAGAAGTCTTGTTTTGTGGAGCTGAAGAACTTGTGGAGTGGCTTCCTTCCAATAAGGAGCATTGTACGGTGTTGCCCTACCTCAAGGGTATTATCAATCTCTATTTTATTATGTGGATTATTATTGTGCAATTTATTTGTAGATGCATGTTGTATATTTTTGCATATTGGTGAATGATTTATTATTTATAAGAAGAGATGTTCATAACATTTGATATCAGAGCAACGATTCTATCAAAGTGGTGTTGTTTTTGGAGAGCTAGGGCATATTTTCATAAAAAAACATTATTTTTGTTTGAGCTATATATTTTTTTGTAATCATTTTAAGAAGGTCTTTACACCATTGTGTCAATATTTTTGAGTACTACAAAAATGACTACTCATTTATTAAATTCCAATAAGTATTGAGAAAGTTATGGCTATTTGAATTTGGGTTATTTGTGTTGTTTTTTGGTCATGTGAATATTTTTGCAAAATAAAAAAAAACTGTATTATTTTTTTTAGGCAGTCAATTTTAGAAAACTTTAGCACCTGCATGTAGATTATTTTGAGTACTATAAAAATGGATAATCACTTGTGAAATTCTGATAATTATGGAGAGAGTTATAATTGTTTGAAGTTGGGCTGTTGAGGTTGTTTGAAGTTGGGTGCACGATTTTTTTGTAAAAAGAAAAAGTTCATAATAAAATTTCTAGAAATCATTTTTAGACTCCTTTTGTACCAACATATAGGTTATTTTGAGTAGTACAAATGATTGCTCATTTGTTAAATTCTGATTAGTAGTGACTATTGAGGGAGATACAGCTATTGCAAATTGAGCTTTTGGTGCTGCTTTTGGGCTGCATGAAAAAATCATGTAAAAAAAAAAATCATCTCTCAATGTAGATAAGCAAATTAGTTGTCGTTTGATTTGTTTTTTTCTGAAGTAAAGAATAGATAAGATTTAAGAAATTTTAATTTTTTAGAATTTTCAGTTATTTAAAACCGTAGCTGCTTTGAAAAAAAGCTCATGGAGTTGTCAAATTTCTTTGAAAATTTTGATATTGATGAAAAGGCATGGTTTAAAATATTTAAATTATTTAAATTCTATGATTTAGAATGGAAAATTGAGCTTTGCAATGCTTTGAAAGGGGAAGTTTTTTCTTGGTTTTTAAACTTTGCTCAAGCTTATAATTATACATTTACATGGGAAGACTTTAAAGTTGCAATTTTAAGCATATGCAAGCCAAGGAAATCATGCCTTTGGTGCGAAACAATGTTCAAAAAAATATGTTTGAATATCAAAAATTTATTTTGCAAGTTCATTGCTACATCTAAAAGAAAAATATGATTGTCTCCATAAACCCTAACAACAAGTATAATTTCGTCAAGAGGGACTCCGTAAATAGTTTGCAAGTTCCAACAACAAAAATTAAAAACATAAAGCTTGAGGGTGAGGATGTTTGGATTTTTCAAGAATGAAGATCACCATGAATAAATATGTTTTACACTGATTTTTATGCTAATGAGATGGGTGATATAGATATTGTTATTGGCTATCATTGGTTGCATTTATTTGGGTGCTATTAACATAAATATGCAAAAAAAATTATGAAATTATGGTATAGAAGAAAGAAGATAACTTTGCATGATATTTCTCAACTTAGAGAGCAAGGATCAAGGGAAAACCAAGAAACCATTATAAGAGAACAAATTGAAGAACACATGAAGGAACTTGTAATATAATATGAGAAAGCAGTGGTAAAGATCAAAGATGAAGTTAAACCAAAGTCCAAAAAAGATCTAAAAGAGAGGAGTATGAGAGAAGAGCATAAAATAGAGGTACAAAATATTGGAGCATATCATCATCCACATCACCATGAGAGGCAACAATCATAGAAACAAGGATATACTTGGAACCAGAAGAACAAAAACTATGGGTATTCAAATAGAATAAGGTAAACTTGGCATCACCAAAGAAAAACACCAATTAGAGTTTCATTAGGATGGATGGATGATCAAGATCAATACCAATTCTTATCTTCACTTAGAAGATCATATTATTTAATTTCTTCCTATATTTCGAGGACGAAATATTTTTGTAAAGGGGATGAAATGTTAGATATCTAAGTATATGCATGTGGGGATATACTATTATGGCATGACTTAGCATATTATAATATTATGCACTTTGTAACTTGTGGAAGGTCAACCACCACATGGGTGACCTTGTAACTCATGGAAGTTGAACCATCACATTCTTGTATAAAGAGAGATGTACCTCCATTTTAAAAAGGGAGTCATATATAAAGTATTCTTGTAGAAGTCTTGGCTCGTGGAGCTGAAGATCTTGTGGAGTGGCTTATTTCCAATAAAGAGTATTATACGGTATTATCTTATCTCAAGGATATTATCAATCTCTATTTTGTTATGTGAAATTTATTTGTGGATGCATGTTGTATATTTTTGCATATTAGTGAATGATCTTTGATAATAAAAATAAAAGTTCATAAAATTTATTTACTATAATTAAAAAGAATTTTTATAAAATAAAAGATAATCAAATCTAGAATGTGAGAAGACCTAAATCTTTAACACTTAAATAAAAAATAATGATACAACCTTAATAGAATTAGAAAAAGAGTTAAAAGCAAACCAAATAAAAGACATAAAAAGAGAGAAACACGTTAAGGTACAAATGAAAGTCTAATATTTGAGCTTGCATATGTATTATATCCAATTTATATCCATAAAATAAGGATAAAATAGTAAACAATTGATATGACAAAGGTTGTGAAACTAAGTTTAAATTAAAAAATAAAATTGGTTATATAGGGTTGAAACGACCTCACCTCACATAGTAGTATCATAGCTTTATTGTTATGCATATACCACTAAACAAGATTTGAACCTGAGTCTCCTCCTTGAAAGTAAAGGAATTTAGTTTGTTTAATTAATATCATTTGGTCTAAATTTAAAATTTATAATAAACATCTCTATTATTATATTCTCATAATAATGTTCTAAAATTTATTTTAGAAAAAAAACAATGCTTATATATATATATATATATATATTTTGATATATAGAAGCAATGGTTACAATCACGATTTTTAGTAACTACCAGCACAGCTGGTAGGGTTCAAACTATCTGCAAAGGCTCCCAGGACTTCCACCGTCTCGGTACATGGTAACCCGGTGTGAGATATCAATAAAAATATCTTATTATATGAAAAATAATATAAGCTATTGTAAGATTAAAAAAATTAAAAACCATCAATATAACGAAAAATAAAATATATTTTAAAATTAAACATTTATAATAGACTATTGTTTATTCATAGTAATCACTAATACTAATGTTTTGTTTAACTCTGGTGTTGTAGGTGAGTTGGAGAGGAGAGAGCAATCCTCCAAGGGAGGTCTCGGGTTCAAATCTTCACCTTACCAAAAATTTGAATTGGATATCCAGAATCCAATTGATAATGTTGGTGCGGTTAGGGTCGGGTGCAATTCCCGGGTGACTTTGACAGTGTAAAATCCCCTATTCATGGTCTCTTAGACCAAAACAGCCCCGTAAGAGATTTTTGGCTTAAAAAAAACTACTAATTTGTTATATATTTTTATAATTTATATTTACAAAATGAATAAAATTAACCTTACATTAATATTTTATGTTGAATGGATAAAATTATCGAGTGCCCCGGATACTTCAAATACTCTTTAATCATCTGCACGCTGCAAAAGATTATACAAAAATAAATGTAATACTATCTTATATTGAAAAATAACATATTCAAAGGATATCATGTCCTCTTATAAGTATTTTAAAAATATGTCTAAAGAGGCAAACTATGTCTCTGCCTCCTTGCATCATATATCTTTTCCCAGATAAAGGACTTTATTTTAAAATAAAATAAAAATAAAAAATAAAATAACTTAACACTATAAGGATGGTCAAGTTTTTTTAATTAAGCATCACAAGAAGTGGAGATGATATTTTACTATGCTATTTTATTTTACATAGGGTTATTATTTCTTACTATATTATAGAAGGTAAATTTATTTTTATATCTAAACTAATGTTATCACCCAAAGGAAAAGTTTTTAAATAGTAAAGAAATACTTAAAAACTACTCATAGTTAATAGGATAAAGATTTCTAAAATTAGTATGAACTTGTTTTAAATTATTATTCATAATTTATCCTTCATGCATTACTTATTATGGTCTATAAACAAATATTAATAAGGTGGATTTTTATTTTCCAATAAGCAAAGAATTAGCATGGCTTTCATACAGGTATAAAATAAAATTGTTCCAACTTAAATTTCTAATTGTTATAATATGAGTATTAGAAGAAGATAAGGTAAATTAAAGGTTTTTAATATTTCTTTTATGAGTCTATTTTTTTATTATTAGTTGAAGGGGAGGTTTTAAAAGGATCTCTTAACCTTTTACAATTTTACAAAGGAAAAACTGCTACAACCAAAAAAGAGAGAAAAAATATAACATGTCGCTACCCCAACACAGGGCCCTACCATTAACTGAAACTAAACCAAACAACCGCAAGAGAAGATGACACGAAAGAGACCAAAAAAAAAACTGCTCTACTAGGAGATACCAACTATAGCCCACGGCTACAAAAGAACAATGAGAAACCAATTAGGGAGAGGGGCAAAAAATATTCTCACACCCCTCAGATAACTTATGCAGATCAGACATTATGACATTATGGACTCCCACTGGTCCCAGTCTAAGACAACCTTCAATTCCTCAATCTCCTAAAGTATCTAAAAGCATATTAGTGCCAACCAGCCTATGACACAAACCTATCAAAAGTCCTAGTTTGAGAACCACGTGGAACACCGCCACTTTTGTTCAAGAAGAGAGGTCATCCAACTCATTATCTGGGTGGCAAAAGGATACCACATTGGAACCACTCAACCAATTAACAAAGGGACAAACAACAATTTGCAGAATGGCTTCCACAAAAAACCACATAGGAATAATATTCCTCCTACAACTCTCACAACCAATGAGAAAACAGAACCCAGGAGAGTAAGGAAACAATTTGCCATCCAGCATGAAGGCAAGCAACCTATGTAAATCCATCAGAGATACCATTAGGTCAACCATCGATCATCAATTGATATTAGGTCCTATGAGATATTATCCCTCCAAATAGATAGCCCGGATTGGAGCAACCCCAGGTTGACGAGGAAGTTAGCCGCCTTGTTACCTTCCCTATACATATGTCTCACCTAAATACTTTCCATGCCACAAAGAATCCAATTAGCTTCCTCAATCATATTAGCAATATTCCAACTAGGGACTTGCAATCCAAAGATCATATTGACAACATTTAATGAGTCACCTTTGATAATAATTCTCCTACAACTAATCGAAGGGAGAATCACCACCTCTTGGAATAATGCTTTGGATTTCGCAAAGTGGTCTAGGACCTAAGATTTTCAGTAAAGGCTAAAATGATATCTCCACTGTGATTTCGAAACACATATCCTACACTATATTTCCCAAGGAATCTTAGTGATACCAAGCCAAAAATATGATCCTAGAGAGGGGGGCAGATAAAACAAAAAGTCTATTTTGAGAAAGATATTTGGCTGACAAAATACGGATCCAATCAACATTCTCATTCTTGAATAACTTCCACCCTTGCTTGCCCAGTTAGGCGATGTCCATGCTCTTAAAAATTCCACCCTTGCTTGCCTAGTTAGGTGATGTTCATGCTCTTAACTCTTCTGATGCCAAGGACACCAAATTATTTTCTAGTGCATACCAGTCCAAAATTATTAGGTGGTAACGTAAAAAAATAATGTCTTGAAAAACATAAAGGACAATAAAAAATGACAAAATAAAATTTATCCATGGAAATATTATGTGTAGAAAATATGTCTATAGTTACCAAGGACAATTGAATACTTATGTATAGAAAATATATTGTTGGAGTATTACATTATTTGGTACTTGCAATATTAATACAAGGACAATATAAATAATTTAGTCTAGTTCTTGGCAAGGATTATGTGGTGGTGCCAAAGTCTCATGTTCCAGTTTTTTCCAATCCACTATTGTGCAACTGGCTAGGTCGTGGTGCAACATATTTTATACCTCGCAGTGACCTGATGTTAGTATCAGAGTTCCTCGGTCCAAATTTTTCTAAAATGCTATTTTTATTTTGGCTGGGTAGTGGACGGGAGCTTTTTTGGTCCAAGGGCAGTGTTTGGCTGCTTTTTTGTTTTTAAGTTCCTTCATTGGGGGGTCTTCTATTCTTTTGCATACCATTAGGATTAGAACCCACAGGAGTGATGGGTTTTTTCTCACCAGTTATCTGTGGGGTTTGAACCCATAGATCCCAAGGTTTTGGGTCCTTTCCAAAACCTTGCTCCATGACCCTTGTTTTTGTTCTGAGATGGAGGTTTGATATGAGTTGTTCTCTAGGTTTAAGAGGATGGTTGGAATCTAACAGGATCTGTGGGGTTTTAGTCTTCACAAATTTTTGAGATGAAGGGTTTTACTATCGCTGGGGCAATATGTTGTAAATCTCCATTTTTGACATCTAGTTTCTATTGAGTTGGTTGAGCGGGTGATCCAAAGTTCAAATCCTTCTTCTGCACTCAGGTCCTAGTGGTGTTCTCAGGGAAGAATATTTTTTGTTTCTATGGAAGTGCAGGGGTCCTAAGTTTTTTATGCCTTGGATATGAATCGTTGATACCCTGAGTCCTGGTTGTCAGGGTTTGATGGCATTGTTGGTCGGTTGGTTGGTCCCCCGCTAGACGGGATGAGGATAATTTTGATTTTTATTTTATGTTCAAATTGTTGTGCTGCCATTGGACATGAATGTAAGTTTGATTATTTTTTCTTCCGGCAGCTTTTATGTTGAGTCTGCCTTTGTGCTATATTGAATATTGTAAGTTTTGGTGATTGGCTTCCTTTTGGAGCTCTATGTACAAGGTTGTCAGATCCTTTAAAAACCCTCACCTTCTACCTACTAAAAGAAAATTTAGTCTAGGGCATGTTTAATATTTGAGTATGTATCATGTTATTATATATGAGTTATGCATCATGTAAATAAGTGTGGGGTTATGTAGTTGAGGTGTCATTTTAGTAAGTGTGAGTTATGTAAGAGTTATGAGTTATGAGAATTCATGACTCTTTATGTAAATATATGAGACTTATTATTATTAAAAAATATGAAGAGTTGGATCTCCCGTAAGTATGAGGAGATGAAAAGTTTATGTAAGTGTAAAGGTCAAGAGTCATGTGAATATGAAGAGTCTCATGTATGTATATATTGAAGATAAAGCTTTGTAATAGTTGATCAAATAAGCATTGCATTTTATGCATATATTAAAGTAGATATATTTTCAATAATATTAAATGAGTTTTATGTTCATTATTATTATTGTGCATATATGTTCTTGAGATATTGTTTGATCCAAGAAGAGTGATAAACATGTGAGAATAGTAGTGATTTGCTAACAATGGTATCAAAGCTACAATGAAGAGAAGTCAAACACGACTGGTGATAGCTATGCTATAAAGAACCACATTGTTTTGGGAGAGCAACATTATAGTGAGAGCAACATTGAGAGCCTGGTGTAACCCATATTTTGTAAGCCTAGTGAGAGACATATTGTAGAGTCATGCTACATGTTGTGGAATCATATTGCACATTGTGGAGTCACATTGTATGTTAAGGAGTCACGCTATAACCAAGCTAGAGAAAGAACATGTCAGACAACATTTGGAAAAGTGAGTAAATATTTTTAGAGGAAAGAGAGACGTTCGTGCAAGTATAAAATGAGAGGATACTATTTTAGAGTGACAACATTCTGGAGGAAACGGAGGAAAGAAGATTTTTGAAGGAGAGAAAACAGTTGAATACGATATAAAAAGGGGAAATAACACACAAGTATAATGTTAGAAAAAATGCAGTTAGAATAACACATCTGCTATGGTGATAATATCCAATGAGGAGATTGGAATCATTTTTTTCTAGAGCAATAAAACCAAAGTCACTCAAATCACGCCGCAGGTTGAATATTAAGCGAAGAAAGGTACCACATAAGCTAAATTCCTTAGAACATTGAATGATTATGTTTAAATGAGACATAGATTGATTTATTGAAAAGATTTAAGAGGCATTAGAATAATTATTGAGTTATAAGAAAAATATTTTATTTTGGAGAAAGAAAATAATTGAGGGAGGTATAAGAAGATAATTTAATGAAAGATTAAGATGAAGAATAAATAATTGAAGAAGAATTTTTTTTGTAAGTTAATAGGTATTATGTTAAGCCGAGAAATTTGAAGGCTCCCAAAGGCCTATTACATCAACAACAAACTGTGGAACAACAGGCAATAGCCATAACTTTTTAGAAAAAGAGCCAAACCCTCCAAACTACAGGTAAACCATCACCTATTACTACAATAGTAGATACTACAAAAAGGAACGAAGCACAACCACCAGTGCTTAACGGAACTATAACCCATCATAGAAAGAAAAGAAGCAAAGACACCAAGAAGCAAGGAATACACCAAGGAATAGGGAAGCCCTCAAGGCACAAACCACAATAAACAACATAACTCAAACCAATAGAAGGGTTACTGAGCAGAGCTACCCATGGCCTCTTTTTGTTCATCTACCTTCTTGACCGCTTGCTGGACAATTTCATGAATCTCCCCAGTTATCACCTCAGTTGTTTTGGCTATCACCTCAGGATCTTCACTAGGAAAGTTGTCACAGTAGAATAATAGATACAAAGTGTTTATGTGGTCCTTCAATGAGTTCACAACACATTCCAAATGGGTAATGGTAGTGGAACAAGACTTTATAACATGAGATACACCTCTGAAAATGTAGTGGTACCAATGATGCTTCCACACGCAACAAGGATCACACAAATTTAGTTGACTGAGGCCTTCATCTGCATGGAAAATATATCCACTAAATCTACAAAAAGCAACCTTTAGGATGGACCAAAGCCTTCTATTTGAATTATTAATAAACCTTGGAAAAATATTTATACTCTGGGCAACCAATAGAATGGAAATTCTCTTGGAAAACAGAAATATCATGAGACAAATTTCATAAGTGATAGACATACTAGGAATTAAGTACAAGAACACCCACAACCAAATAAGTGACAGCCAATAGACCTTGGAAAAATACTTATACTCCGGGCAGCCAATAGAATGGAAATTCTCTTGGAAAATGGAAATATCATGAGGTAAATTTCATAAGTGATAGACATACTGGGAATTAAGTACCAAAACACCCACCAGAAATGGACATGATGTGAAATGAAATTTTGGGTAAACATGTGAAGTCTAATCACTTGACACTTCCAATGGATAAAGGGAACACCAAGGTAATGGGGATGGCTTTCCAAGGGGACATACCAAATAACCATAACCTCTATAAAAATTTGAAAAATATTTGAAACATCAAATATCTCACAAACTGTGAGAAGAATCAGAGTGGAAATGGTTGTTCTGTCAATCATTATCAATTTTTTCAATGATAACTAATTCACATACCTCCTATGGTAACAAATCTGTCCAAGTCAGCAAACCTGGACCGTCAACCCCAATATTTGCCAATTTATCTGCCACCTTATTTGCTTCCCTGAAAGCGTGCTGGATAATGACTTCTTGTTGGTAGGTAACAAGTTTTCTGGCTTCTTCAATACAACTTCTAACTTTCCAAGATGGTCTGTTGGAGCTCTTCATGTAGTTTATGATATTTAGAGAGTCCCCTTCAATTATGATTCTGCCTGGAACATGCTTGATTAATGCAAGGCCTCTCCATAAAGCCTTAGCTTCTACCACATGATTGGACTGTTCACCAAGGTATTAAGCAAAAGCCAGGATTTTATTTCTTATGTAATATCTGATTACGCCTCCTACCCCTAATTTACTTGGATTACCTTTGGCTACCCCATAAAAGTTTAGTTTGACCCATCCCTAGGGTGGGGGACACCAGCTGATGTTACTTCTAGGATTGGGTTGAGCAGAGATCATATCTAGGGAAATATTCAGAGAATGAAGAATAGTAGTTTCAAACCTGGAACAAGGTCTGGGATCCATAAGGATGATGGAAGCATTCTCTTGGGAAAATGAAATAATTATATTGGTTAATGAAGAAATAATTGAAGAATTAAATTGTTGACTGAAAAAATTAATATTTGAAGGAAGATATATTGAAAAGAATATTTTAATGGGAGTTTTAAGAAGAAATTAATATTGAAATATTATTGAAGAAAATAATTATTGAATTGAAGAAGAAAATTGAAGATTGAAAATTAAAATGAGAAAAATAAAGAAGAAATTAATGATTGAAGAAAATAATTGAATTGAAGAAGAAGAAAATTATTGAAGAAAGAATAAAGAAAAATTGAATTGAATATTGAAGAAAGGAAATAATTATTTGAAGAAAAAAAGAAATATAAAATTTGTATTTAAAAGGTTTTTTACAAAACATTAAGAGAATTGATTGAAGAAGAATTTCAAATTTGAAATTGAAAATTGAAGAAAAAAAGAAAATTGAAGATAGAAGATTGAAGAATAAGAGAAGTGAAATCATTTGAAAGAAGAATATTAAAATATCTTATTGTGAAGAAATTAATTTAAGGAATTTTTTTTTTTTAATTTACATGGTGGAATCGGTAGCCACCACGAATCCGGGCAGGTTGTCCAATTTTTTATGGCCGCCACAGTATTTTGCGTTGTCCGCCCCAGAAGTCATCACACAGATCTTCACGTAGTCCGTCCCTATAACCATCATGCCACAATCATTTTAAACCTTTTACGTCACTGAAAGCACCAGGAAAGGGACAAGCGTTCAGTCTGGCGAGGCCCGAGATTTGAAATTTAAGGAATTTTAAATTGAAGAAATTACTGATTAAATTAAATTGATATTGAAATTTTGAAATTGAAGAAAGAAGAAAAGAGCAATTAGATTAAGAAATTTGAAGAAAATAATTATTATTTGACTGAAGAAGAATTACTAAAGAAGAATGATTTATTAATTCTCGGGTAGTAAGGATTTCAACATCAAAGGAAATTAATTTGAAATTAAAATTGAAAACAATTATGTGAACAAAAATGAGTGCCTCAAAAAGGTCATACAAGTTTAAAGAGCCATACTTCATGAGGAGAAATTTTCAAAACTACAAATAGTTGTTTTCTATAAGTTATGTGTGGCTTCTATTGGAGGCCACTCCCATTACAAAAACAAAATATTACATTTCTAACAAGTTAATTAAAGCATATCCAAATTTACCTTTATATCAAATATATTCTTCATTTGCCTTTCTATCATAGATATTCTCCATCTTCCTCAAACTGCTAAGTTTCCACAATCAACTCATTTTTATATCATATGCATTTCAAAATTTAAATTCTATCAAGGTGAAATTCAACACTGCTAATGACTAAAATATTTGTTGCCCAAATTCTTTATCTATAAAAATATTATCTTTAACATCACAATTTCTTAATACCCTTTTTAGGGTTCTTATTCATTCCCCTAATATTCCAAGTTATTATTTTCATTGTAAATTTTTATTTTTATTTGTGGGTTTAGCCCCACTTCTTGTTAGCACTTGAGATATTTGCTTTTGTTTTCCCGTATCAATATCCCTCTAGGTTTCTTTTTCTCTTTGTTTTTGCTTCCTAGGTCTTCCTCTTTTTTTTTTCATTCCTAACAATATTTTCATCTTCATCAATATCTTTAATCTTCTCAAAATTCTCATAGGAAGACTTGTCATCTTTAGGGTTGTCTTGTTCTGAAGGATATAAAGTGCAAGGAATAACCTCAAAAGCACAATCTTCTTTATGTTATCCTAGAAACCCTTAAGAACAAGGATGCTCTTTTGTAGCAATTACCTTTTTATTCTACTCTAAAAAACCTAAATTGTTATGGGTTTCCTCCATTCTCATTTCTTTATTATGCTGCTCTTGAAACCTGAAAGTGCAAGGGATAACATCTTCACCCCTTTCACTCTTAGTACTTGAAGAGGATTTTATACTACTTGAGAAAATGAAGATGATTTACCTAGAATAAACTTGACCTCTTTTGTTGTCTTTGTTTTAGGATTTCTCTCCACATATTTTTTTACACCTTTAATTATTTCTAAACTTGACAAATGATATAGTAGATAGATTTTCTTTACCTCTTATTTCAAAGTGAAATATCTTTGATATGGTCTAGCTTCTATTACTATATGATTTCCTTGCTTCGTCTTGAAGTTTATCTCATGGCTAGAATTTTTTGTCTTTTTCTTCATAGTTTTCACTTTGTAAACTCTTGCCATGTGTCCAATCTCATAACAATTGTGGCAACGAAATGTGATATTTTCATAATCTACTTGTTGATCTCATTCTCTTGATTCAAATTTAATCTTAATAGATTGTGGTAAAGATTTTGAAATATCCATAACAACACATATTCGAGTATATATTACATGCTTTCGCTCCAAAGTAGTTAGTCCTTCCTTTATGAATTTCCCTAGGGTATTTTCAATATTTTTAAGAACATCCTTATTTATAAGTTCATATAAAAGTCCAAAAAGCCTAACCCATATTGGAAGCTTCTTAATAGTTTCTGTCTCAACAAAAAAATATTATTCCATGGTCTTAAATAAAGTGCATCTCTTCCCCTAAACCATGGGCCACAAACCATTATTTTATCCCTAATTTTTAAACTAGAAAAGATGAGGAAAAAACCTTTAAGAAGAAAATTCACAAAGTAAATTGAGTTTTTTTCCCCACTTCCACTTGATCCAATTTTGAATCTCCAAAAACCTAGCCATGATCTATAGAACTTACATATTAACCCTCTACTTTTAAAAACCAGTAAATCATGCTCAATAATCTCATCTTTGATACTCACTTCTAGTGTAACATGCTACCTGGATCAAACTTGCAATGTATTGGCTCTTCTGCTTATCTCTAACTTGGGCCTCCATACTTCTAACTAGGGCATCCTAACTTCCCACTAGGGATTTCAAATATGACTTTTCTTTCATACTAGCTAATTAGGCTTACTCTTGGCTTGCACTCCCTCTCAGCTTACACTTACTCCAAACTTGCACTCTCTCTTGCCCCACACTCGGTCCTGGCTTGCACTCCATATTGGCTCGTAATAGCCTTTATCTCTTTTTTTCCTGATATTCCTTATCTTCATATTTTTTTTAGAAACAATGTTCTACATATTCATGGTAAGGGTTCGAAGTATTGATACACTCCAGATGAACCTGTTGCTTTTCTATCATGACTAAATCTTGGCTCACAATCCCTCCTGGCTCACACTAGATTTTATTCAACTAGATTGCACTTTGCTTTCTACATCCTGTTGATACTTCATCCTCGCTCGCGATTGCACTCGCTTTTGGCCACACATTCAAAAATAAAAATATTGCCATAAATATGTTCTAAGATATAATTTTTCACAAAAAAAATCTATATGAAGATAATTCTTGGCATATTGATTCAAGAGCTAGTCATCATATGATAAGCAACCTATTTTGGTTTAATTCCATTCAAGTAAAATCAAGTATACTAATTAAAATAATGAATGATAAAATTTATCAAACACAAGGATCATAATGTATATTGAAAAGTGTGCTTTATGTTCTTGGAGTAACAAATAATCTAATTTCAGTATCACAATTATTGGATGGAGGTAGAACAGTTGAATTCAAAATCATCAATGGTAGTAAGAGATGTCTTATTAAAAGAATAAATAAAGTTTAAGATTGTGGATCCTCCAAAAGTTATATACAAAAGTTATATATTCGCTTTGGATGTGATAGAACTTGCAAAAGTACATTTGAATCAACTTTTGTCAAAAGAAAGATATCAGAAAAATATTTAACTAAACACAAAATTCTCATGAAAGAAAAACAAGATAGGGCCAGCTTCAAAAATAAAAAGATTGATGGTTATATTATTATAATGACTTGTTCAGAAGACAGGTAGAGGTGACAACTCAGAAGGACAAATTTGGTACCAAAACTAGAATCAATACCAACATCAAAACCAACTAGAATGCATCAAGAATATGAAAGCACATGAAGGCAAAATACCTTCATACCAAATAATGTAATAGGGGTGGGGGTAGGTATTACATTATTTGACACCTTACAATATTAAGGCAAGGACCTTGTAAATAATTTATTCTAGGGTGTGTTTAATATTTGAGCATGTGTTATGTTATTAAGTATGGGTTATGTCTCATGTAAATAAGTGTGGAGTTATGTAAATGAGGTGTCATGTTAGTAAATGTGAGTTATGTGAGTAAGGAGTTATAAGTTATGATAAACCATGAGGGTCTTTGTATTTATGTAAATATATGATATTTCTTATTATTGAGAAATATAAAGAGTTGGATCTCCCATGAGTATAGTATGAGGAGATGAAGAGTTAATGTCAATGTAAAGATCAAGAGTCATATAAATATGAAGAGTCACCTATATGTATATATTGAAGATAAAGCTTTGTATAGTTGATCGAATATGCATTGCTTAAAGTAGATATATTTTCAACAATTTTTAATAAGTTTTTATGTTCATTGTTGTTATTGTGCATATATGTTCTTGAGTTATTGTTTGATCTTGGAAGAGTGATAAACCTGTGAGAATAGTAGTGATTTTCTAACAGATATAATCTCCCAAAGATAGCTCTCTATTATAAATAAATAAAAAAGAAGAAGATACAAAATAAATAAAATTAAAAAATTTGAACTTCCCTCCAAACTACCCATATGTTTCATAGGACACAATCTGGACAAGTTGCTAGCATGTACCCCCTTGTAAATTAGCAGCTTCTACCTATGCAAGCAAGTATATAAAATATGGATAATTAAAATTTTTGAATTGGACACAAAGCATGTATTAATGCTATAAAAAAATTAAAGTGATTAATGTATCATTCAGTTGCAAGAGTGCTACATCAAACCATATCAACCACACTAGAGCAGTAATGAACAATAAAAGAACAAATTTTCTATAGGAGAGGCCATAGCAATATTTGAACCACTGACCTCTTATAGGATTTGGACCACTAACCTCCTACATATGGTGCCTTAGGCTATGTGAACTAGTGAAGGGCCTCACATTAACCTTTGGAATGGTAAGGATATTGGGAAAAGAAATGGTGTCATGATGACCGAAATAACTCCATGAGGCTATATGCAAAGGAAATTAGGAGATTAAAACCCTCGCCCACAAACTTTGTACTAAAACATCCACTAAAAGGATGGTATGCTTCATTGAAAGGGTAGAGGTATGCACCATCCAATATATAGGGACTATTACCACCATAGAAAGTAAAACACAACATAGAGAATCAAACTTGCGACATCATGTCGCCATGTACCTAAAGGCAAGTATATTTTCCAATGCTTCTCAAACCGACATTCCTACCTCTATATGGTCATTAAAATAAATTAACATAGTGTTTTCTAGTTAATTTTGAACTCAAAATTTTAAGTTATATGAAGAGATAATGCTTGTGTTTAACATTGGGTATGGTGCTTCATGTGCCAAAAGATGATTTTTTAATTGAGACCCCTTATGTTTTTTATATAAATTCCAAAAATATTCTATAGTTTTTCTAATTCTTGATGGTTGGCCCTATATAACTATTCTATAAAATTAAAATATTAATTAATCCTCCTTCATGGAAATTCAGGAAATCTTACAAATAAATCTTCTCTAGAATCTAAACTTAAGTACTCTATAGTGCAGTTGATTCTTCCTAGAAACCCATCAATATATAGGGATGATTTATCAATATCCAACAATATCTTCAATACTTTTGATGTCAAACACTTAATCTTTTCATCAAAATTATCTTTATGAGAAAAAATCTTAAAGAATGAAGGAAATTGACCTTTAACAAAAATCTTACAAGACAAAATAAGGTTTTTGAAAAGCCTTAAAACAATTAATTCAAGTCCTTTCTCCATAGTTTCCTATGAGAAAGACCACTTTCATGGAACCTAACATCATATGTACAAAGGAATCAAATACCCATACAAGTGAAAAGAAAACAAATAAAGCATGTTTTAAAAATCCTCACTCCACAACCACTCCTTTGAAAAATATTTGACACAACACCACAACTTAGTCATAAACCAAACTCTTGACAAAAGCTATAGCTTTTAAAAATCTTAATAAAATAATGCCAGTTCAAATATCCACATTGCAATCAATCCACTATAAAATATAAATTATCTAAATTAAGTGCTATAAGAAATTAAGAAAAAACTTTTAAATTGAGTAATGATAATTGACAACTTCTTTGATAACTTTTATAGTTTTGTAATATATTTGAAAACAAATAAAATCAACTACATTACATAGCAAAGCAAATAAAGATATCACCCATAGAGAATAAATAGTGCAAGTATAATAAGATGCTTTTAGACACCAATAATCTTCCAATAAGTAAAATCTCGAATATAATATCAAATAGATAAAAATAGTTGGATGAATGAGGTTATAACTACCACTAGAATTTCAATATAGATCATATATTTCATCCATCAACTAATAATAATAATACTAATATAAGGATCACCCATAAGGTGAAAATAGTCCTTTACAACAAATATCCTCAACTAGGCCTAATGTGAATATTAACCATATATCGATAGTCATTACCTTGATCCAATAGAAAGGCTTAGCACCTTTATTCATTTCAACCATGTTATCATCAACAATGTGTTTCTCATCTCAATACTTCCCTCTTATTTTGGATATCTTATATTTTAGAATATATGTAGTTACTAAAATGCTAATCAAGGATTAATGTAAGAAATTTTATGTGTATTCTAGAATGAACGGGAATAACTTGTCATATATAATAATCTCATATCGCCTTTGATTTAGTTTGACAGTGGCAAGTGTCTTCTAGATGTGCTATAATTACTCGTATTAAATGTAAATTATTTATAGTCCTTTAATTAATGAATTTTAGTTAGTGGTAAAGGGCTTTCACAACCTTTTAAGTCTTATTTAAATCATGTTCTTATTCAGATTTTCAAATGATAATGTTGAACTAATATTGAAATGTTAGGAATATTGGTTTTTTATCATTTCTAAATTATATTAATTTTTTTTTTTTATAATATTTTTTAGCATATTATTCCTTTATTATTCATCTTAACTAAGATTATTTCTATTAAAATTATTGTGATATTCTTCAAAAATATAAGTAAACAGTGAAATCTAGACTAATTATTTTATAGCTCACTAATAAAATATATATATTATATAATATTAAATATTTATCCTATAACCTAGGTGTTGTAGGTGAGTTGGAGAGGAGAGGGCAATCCTCCAAGGGAGGTCTCGACTTCAAATCTCCACCCTACCAAAAAGCTGAATTGGGTATCTAAAATCCAATTGATAATTTTGGTACGGGCAGGGGTCGGGTGCGACCCTCGGGTGACTTTGACGGTGTAGAACCCCCTGTTCGTGGTCTCTCAGACCAAGGCGGCTCCGCAAGAGGTTTTTCGCTTTATATATATATATATATATATATATATATATATATATATATATTTACCATGTCAAATGTAGTATTCCCAATAACTTGGTAATACATATTTTTGTAATATAATAAGAATATGTTGAAATACCATATTAAAGTGGTAATAATGTAATTTACAGTGGAAGTCTATTCCATTCCTATATAACTAATGAAAAAGTAACAATAATTTTAAGTTTGTATAATCAATGTAAAATAATTACAACTATTACATCCCAAATGAGGGGATATTAAAGTGAAACAAAATCACATGTCTAGGAAACATGATGATATAGTATGAAATAAATCCTCTCAATTGTGTTCTAATTAAATTTGTATCATTATTTTTCTTTTTTAAAGAAGCTTGAAGTATGCCATTTTTGAGAAGGCATTTTCACTTGAATGACTATTAGTATGGTATTTATTTAATTATTCTATCAAAAACACCGAAAACAACATTCTCACTATTTTTTAGATGATTTTGTATTTTTTATTTTTCACCTAACCTGAAAATTTCTATATGTGAAGTTTTTTTATGAAAATAATATTATAACTTTTTATTGAATTAAGATATTTTGACTTAATGATTAAGAATCATACAATGAACATCTATATAATACAAAATATCAGGTTAATATGATAATTCTTTATCCTCATAAGTCAATATTAATAGTAGCCACATAAAATAAGCAAGAGTTCTACCAAAATTTAATATAAACTTGCTAAAGGTTGTTAGAAATGCATCAATCAAATTATTTAGAAGAAGAAGATGTATTAAAGTGGAAATAAATTCCAACATAGGAATTTCTTATTAAAGAATGAATGAAGTCCAAATAGAAATAGAAGGATAATCTCTCCATGTTATGGGGGAACATCATCTCTCAAAATGTAATAAATGTATATTTAAAAAGCATCATTATGAATTTAGAGTCTAGAGGGATCATCATTATTGTAATCATGTACCCAAGCACTCAATATACTCAAAAACTAATCTCCTAACCCAAGCACTCCATGTGGTCTGTCATTAAGTAATTGACCATTTGTAGGTAAAATATTCTTCAAAGTGTGGCTTGACTACCAACACTTTCTTTAAGCCTCACATGAAAAGGAGGCACATTAAAGTTTAAAAAGACTTGAATACATCTAGCTTAACCTTAATACCATGTTAAAAATAATGGACGAAATTATAGTGAGCACTTCTAAGTATTTTTCTATTACTATTCGAAGCACTACAAGAACTCTATAACTTGAGCAATCAATTCTTTATAGATCAAGCATTTTTTGGAGTGTAAGTTGACCTTCAATAATTAGGATGCACACTCTATTGAAGTAAAGAATCTTTCATCATAGATCACATACTACATCTATTATTTCCTTGGTTAGCAAGATTATGCTAGCACTCTAAGTGTTCTACCACTAAGACACCACCCAAAGTACGTTAAGCATGCTATTAATGAATATTTAAGCATATTTAGATCAAATATTTTTAAAGTATAAATTGACCTTGAACAATTATGATGCACATACCACCAATGGAATATAGGATTTTTATTTTAACTTACATCTTGCATCTACTATTTCCTTTATGAGTAATATCCTCCCATGTTGTTCTTCAATATTAGCTTGATCGAAGGTGTTTACTCTACTATGATATCTTATCTTTGATAAATTACTAACACCAAACATAAACAACTCATCATGACAAATAACAAATAAGCCCTATCCAATCCTCGAAAGAGAATGTCAAATTTATTCTCTCAATAACTATTCAAACCACCTATCAAGTGGCATTAGCTCAATCGATTAGATTCCTCAATATTTCAATGAGGAGATCCAGGTTTAAATCTTGCCAACGATACATAGATAATATCCAAGTTTTGTTGTAATACCACTATGTGGTGATGATGAATAAAAGTGGGACTCGTTTCAATCCCATATAACCCATTAAAAAAACTATTCAAACCACCTAATGGTTCATATATTCATGGCCCTATCATGAAATCATGTGTTATTATGACAAGGGTGATCTAGCTAGGATATAATATATATGCCTAGGATTCTTAAAAAACCATACTAAAAATGCAAGAGATGTTGCCCCAGTTTTAAAATTACCTTTTTAAATCCCAAAAAACACACCTATCTAGGTATTTCATGTTTAAAATTTTATTTTGTTTGTGCTTTTTGATGATTAAAAATGGTATAAGTAATAATATGCTAAATTTTTGTAATATAAATAACAAATGGCATTAGTTCAACCGGTTAGGTTCCTCAACTTTCAAGGAGGAGACCGAGGTTCAAATCTTGCCAAGTGCTACATGCATAATTGCTTGTTGTTGTAATACCACTACGTGATCATGATGAAATACAAGTGGGGCCCATTTCAATCCCATATAACCCATTGAAAAAAATTGTGATATATTTAGCCTTGTAAAGAAATGTAAAATGAGTGAAAAATGTATAAAAAGAATAATGTGACAAGGCTTCAAGAGAGAATAGATCCACAAAGACATCTTGGACTCTATTATAAATTAATAAATAAAAATAATTTTTATTAGTCCTACTATAAACAAAAAATAGATAAGAAGAAATCCTCATGGCTTGTAAAGGTCAGTACAATGTGGTGATATTGATAAATAATGTGCTAGAGAAATAACCTTTTGAGATCTTGCTAGAGAAATAACATTTTTTAGCTTAAGCAACTAATTCTATTAAATTAGTGAGACCATGTACCAGGGTGGACTATAAATACAACATCTAGTTAAGAAGTCGTTATGATAACAAGTGATTTTTAAAGTAGAAAATACATCAAAAGATAGTAGGTCAACATTCCACCACCAATCCTTCTTGTAGGCCATAAAAAATATGAGCCTATGTTTATGAAGCACTACATCAAATATGCTTGAATCGCTTGGGTGGAGGACACTTTGACTTATTAAGACCAAAATATTATTTGACATATAGCCAAGGAATCTAATAGTAGTGAGACAGCAAAACATAAATAAATTTTGATGTCTTTTATAAATATCATAAGAACTTTGAGCCAAAGCACCTTATATAGAGGTAAATCATACATGGGATTACAAGAAAGCATAATAAACAATGAGAATTAATAGAAATGCCATTAAAAAGTTGGTCATTCACTTACTCTAGAAGTGTTTTTTAAATCATCTATGCCTTCCAAATGGTTTCCATTACAAAAGAGCCTTTAATTATAATTGGTGTCAATGTAAGAAGAATAATTTGTAAGACAAGGCTATACTAGACTTTTTCTTATATTCAATGTAATACTTGTAAGGATATTTTAGGCTTAAACTTGTGTATAATCTAAAAAACACACTTAGCACAAAAAGTGATGCATTGATGTTGGAGGTGAATGAGCCCATTCACATTCCTCTCTCTATGAAGATAAAATAAATCCAAATCAACCTAGTGGTAGACTTTAATCTATAAATGTACCTAAATAATATCTTGTAATAAATTAACTAAACCATCATCGTAAACTTTGGAGTGCATCCAAAAAAAGAAATAGTATATGTAGGCATTTGATAATACCTAAAAAATATATAAATTTGTTTAAAAAAAAGGTTTAAAATTTAATAATAGATCCTCTTGTTACCTTGGTTCATGACATTCTAAAAAGCCTTCAACAAAACATAAATAAAGAAATGAAATTATATCAAAGATTAAAGGGGAAGTTTGAAAGAGGAAATTATCCTTAAATTTTAAAAACATCACCAAGATAAATTTTTAGATCAAATTAAATCAAGAATACGAATCTCATTGTTTCAAAGACCATTGTTGAAGGTGGTGATTTATATGTCTATGCATCTAGAAGTAGATGAAAACAATATCCTAGCCTATAGTAATTTTGATAAATTGCTTCTATTTCTAAACTAATAAAGAAAACACTAAAAATGGATACTTGGGAATCTCATGTGCTTGAAAAAAAAAAGTTCATGAATATGATTTTATGAATCATTCACTTCCAATAGGTTGCACAAAATCTCTTAAAACAAGAATGAGATGGAAACAGTATCAAATAGATTAAAAAGGGGTTTATATCCACTTAATATGAAAAAGGTCAGTGTTTAGAAAGTTTGTTTACACATTATCTGAAAAAGGAATATAATCATAGATCCCTAATTATATACTAGAATAAATGCCCATCAAAACCAATCATGATTCCTTATATCTAACTTTTGATTAAAAAAACCTGTTTGTTGATAATCTCAATCTCATATCATTGATTCTCATATTATAATGATAATGTAAGTAGAAAATTTTGTCCATGCAAGTTAGCATCAGTTGGAGAAATATATATTTTGCTATGTTTTTTTGTTAGGAATAAAAATATGATAATGATATGTATAGTTGTGTCCAAAGTAGCATTTAATTTTGTTAGTGTATGTAAGTAGTTAGGTTGATTATAACTATACATTGATGTGTGACTAACTAGCTTATTTTATATGTTATATTTGCAACAAGTTAGAATAATTTTCATAATACAATATGTAGTTAGTTGTGTCTGAGTGATGTTGCATTGATTTTCATCATTTCTATTATATAGTATTTTATTGTTTTTACTCAATTGCATTATTGTATTCTTTTGATTAGATGTTGTATTTAACTTGAATATTTAGCAATAAACAATGCTAGTCTTGTTGTCAACATGGATTTGGATTGGTAATCTAGTGAGTTAATGAGCAAGAATCTAAAAAGCACCTCCCTCTAGCATAAAATTGATGATAGCAATGGGAGGGCCAACCCATAAAATAATCAAAGAGATTCACACCCAAAGCACAAAGTCATTGTCTGGTTAATGATATAGTATATATGGCCAACAATAAAGTACATATCAAATATTCATATGAGAAGTTAAAGAATATCACAAGGCTTGTCCTTTTTCTAACCAAAAGAAAGTACAAATATATATATTTTTAAGGTGTCCATTCGAGATCAAATGTCACATTTCTCCTTCAATGTAATTAATGGAGGTAAAGAGATTATGCAAACACCCCTACTTGTTTACTAATAATGAACAGAGGAGAAAAAAGTGCGTTAAATATCTTAAAAATTATTCTATTCGTAAAGTGTTTGGATTCTCATAGGATTGGTTGGTATAGAAAGCTTACAATTCAAAATCAATTTATGTTGGTGTTAGAAAAGTGAGAAAACGAGTTTCTTGAAAGGAAATAAAATTTAAATAAACCTTGATCAAATAGATGAGAAGCAATCCTCATGGGTTGTAAAGGTTAGTACAATGTGGTGATCTTGATAAATAACGTGATAGAGAAATAACCTTTTGAGATCTTGCTAGAGAAA
The DNA here is from genome assembly GCA_028583015.1 of Wollemia nobilis. NCBI lineage: Eukaryota > Viridiplantae > Streptophyta > Pinopsida > Araucariales > Araucariaceae > Wollemia > Wollemia nobilis. The sequence continues at coordinate 24,796,592 of JAQPPZ010003077.1, forward strand.
TAACATTTTTTAGCTTAAGCAACTAATTCTATTAAATTAGTGAAACCATGTACTAGATGTGGACAGTAAATACAAAATATAGTTAAGAAGTTGTTATGATAACAAGTGATTTTTAAAGTAGAAAATACATCAAAAGATAGTAGGTCAACATTCCAACGCCAATCCTTCTAGTAGGCCATACAAAATATGAGCCTATGTTTATGAAGCACTACATCAAATATGCTTGAATCACTTCGGTGGAGGACACTTTGACTTATTAAGACCAAAATATTATTTGACATATACCCAAGGAATCTAATAGTAGTGAGACAATGAAACATAAATAAAGTTTGATATCTTTTATAAAGATCATAAGAAATTTGAGCCAAAGCACTTTATTTAGAGGTAAAACATACATGGGATTACAAGAAAGCATAATAAACAATGATAATTAATAGAAATATCATTAAAAATTTGGTCATTCACTTACTCTAGAAGTGTTTTTATGATCAACTATACCTTCCAAATGGTTTCCATTACAAAAGAGTCTTTAATTATAATTGGTGTCAATGTAAGAAGAATAATTTGCAAGACAAGACTATACTAGACTTTTACTTATATTTAATGTAATACTTGTAGGGATATTTTAGGCTTAGACTTGTGTATAATCTAAAAACCACACTTACCACAAAAAGTGATGCATTGATGTTGGAGGTGAATGAGCTCATTCACATCCCTCTCTCTATGAAGTTAAAATAAATTCAAATCAACCTAGTGGTAGAATTTAATCTATAAATGTACCTATATAATATCTTGTAATAAATTAACTAAACTATCATCATAAACTTTGGAGTGCATCCAACAAAAGGAATAGTATATGTAGGCATTTGATAATACTCAAAAATATATAAATTTGTTTAAAAAAAATAGATTTTAAAATTTAATAAGAGATTCTCTTGTTACCTTGGTTCATGACATTCTAAAAAGCCTTCAACAAAAGATAAATAAAGAAATGAAATTCTATCAAAGCTTAAAGGGGGAAGTTTGAAAGAGAAAAATATCCTAAAATTTTAAAAACATCACCAAGATGAATCTTGAGATCAAATAAAATCAAGAATATGAATCTCATTGTTTCAAAGACCATTGTTGAAGGTGGTGATTTATATGTCTATGCATCTAGAAGTAGATGAAAATAATATCCAAGCCTATAGTAATTTGAATAAATTGCTTGTATTTCTAAACTAATAAAGAAAACACTAAAAATAGATTCTTGAGAAGCTCATGTGCTTGGGAAACAAAATTTCAGGAATGTGATTTTATGAATCATTGACTTCCAATAGGTTGCACAAAATCCCTTAAAACAAGAATGAGATGGAAACATTATCAAATAAATTTAAAGAGGGGTTTATATCCACTTCATATGAAAAAGGTCAATGTTTAGAAAGTTTATTTGCACATTATCCAAAAAAGGAATATAATCATAGATCCCTAGGTATAAACTAGAATAAATGACCACCAAAACCTATCATGATTCCTTGTATCTAACTTTTGATTGAAAAAGTCTCTTTGTTGATAATCTCAATCTCATATCATTGATTCTCATATTATAATGATAATGTAAGTAGAAAATTTTGTCCATGCAAGTTAGCATCAGTTGGAGAAATATATATTTTGCTATATTTTTTTTGTTAAGAATAAAAATTTGATAATGATATGTATAGTTGTGTCCAAAGTAGCATTTAATTTTGTTAGTGTATGTAAGTAGTTAGGTTGATTATAACTATACATTGATGTGTGACTAACTAGCTTATTTTATATGTTATATTGGCAACAAGTTGGAATGATTTTCAAAATACACTATGTAGTTAGTTGTGTATGAGTGATGTTGCATTGTTTTTCATCATTTCTATTATATAGTATTTTATTGCTTTTACTTAATTGCATTATTGTATTCTTTTGATTAGATGTTGTATTTAACTTGAATATTTAGCCATAAACAATGCTAATCTTGTTGTCAACATGGATTTGGATTAGTAATCGAGTGAGTTAATGAGCAAGAATCTAAAAAGCACCTCCCTCTAGCATAAATTTTATGATAGCAATGGGAGGGCCAACCCGTAAAATAATCAAAGAGATTCACACCCAAAGCACAAAGGTATTGTCTGGTTAATGATAGAGTATATATGGCCAACAATAAAGTACATATCAAATATTCAGATGAGAAGTTAGAGAATGTTACAAGGCTTGTCCTTTTTCCAACCAAAAGAAAGTACAAATATATATTTTTTGAAGGTGTCCACTTGAGATCAAATGTCACATTTCTCCTCCAATGTAATCAATGGAGGTAAAGAGATTATGCAAACACCCCTACTTGTTTACTAATAATGAACAGAGGAGAAAAAAGTACGATAAATATCTTAAAAATTATTTTATTTGTAAAGTGTTTGGATTTCTCAAGACAAGGAAAGTTCTCTTAAAAGTACGGTAAATCTCTTAAAAATTATTCATAGAATGAACTTGGTTCCATCAAGAAGAGGAATGTTATTTCCCAAAAAATGATTTCTTAGAAGATATTTTATTTGATAAAGGAATGAATACATACTACTTGAATCATGTTTGATTGCAAAGATTGATATTGTCAAACAAGGAGCAAAAATATGAAATCAATAGAAAAAATCATGATCAAGCAACCAAGATTGGCCAACATAATATAGATGATATTGTATTTAATAGTACATAAAACAGCATCTAAATATAAGATAATTTTTGTGGTGGTGCAGTTCAGAATACAAGGGATAGGATTTTGGCATACAAGTAATTACAAAGAAGGGCATACAATAGTACATGGTGTAGTTTTGTATAGGAACAGTTACATGAGCATACATAATAACAATGGTAGCACTAGAAGAAGTCTTATGAATCCAACATCCCCATCATTGAATCAAACCTTAATAACAATGGTAGCACTAGAAGAAAAATAAAATAGTCAAGAAATTTACAGTAACAATAAAGAAGATTTAATTAGATATTGTAGGACATATGTAATGGTCTAGCATTTCTAAAAACACCTTTTCCTTTTGGAATTTTTGGATTTCCTTTTTGAAACCCATCAAAAATAACTTTTACATATCTCTTTTGGGGATTTTTCCATTCAAATTTTCTCTAAATTCATACAATAGCCTAACTCTATTATCAAGGGTATCAAGCTTTAGTAGTTAGTTTACCCAATACTCTAGATTTACACATTAATTTTAACTTTGGATCTTAAGATTTGGTGATATTACATCACTTCTTTTTATTTCCCACTTCTTTAGTATATCTTAGAGACCATCATTATACTTTTTAAAAACATGTTAAAATTATATACAAACTTCTTTAATAATCTTGTTTTTATCTAAATAAATATTTTGATGTTCTTCTCGACCATATATTCAAGCAAATTTCTCTAAAGACCAATGATCATATTATTTGAAAAACATGGTATCTAAGGTATATTCTTCACTTCATTGCTCCAACTTCCCAGGAAGGGGTTATCCAATCAAAACTAAAAAATAAACAAGACCCAACTCCAAATTTAAATGAACAAGATCCATGAAACAACGAAGGAGGAACAAAATAATTAATATCTAATAAATACTTGAAAGCTTTTTTAAACTATCATTAATTATAGTTGTCTAAAAGTTAACCATAGGAAACCATCTATTTGATCAAGGTTTCTTTAATTTTTATTTCCTTTCAAGAAACTCGTTTTCTCACTTTTCTAACACCAACATAAATTGATTCTGAAGTGCAAGCTTTCTATACCAACCAATCCTATGAGAATTCTATTAATATTAAAACTTTATTTAACTATTATTATTTTATTTAAATATATAACATTATTTTAAATAAATTCTCACTTTTCTACACCAACATACCAATCAGTCCTATGAAGATTCTATTAATATTAAAATTTTATTTAACTATTATTATTTTATTTAAATATATAACATTACTTTATATAAATAAATTAGTCTTCTCATCTTATTGTATTTAAAAATTTATTAAATTTATAAAATAGAATAAAATTACAAAACTATAAAATTTATCTCGTTTATTTCACTTTCAGCTACATTGCACCAGAATCTATTTAGGTTTTTAATTGAAGGTCTCTAAAACCACACAATTTCGTAATGTTTATATTATTATAAATATTTAAAATAAAAATAATAAAAATAATTTTATAATAAAAAATTTGAAATATCAACATATTTGAATCCTTTGTTTTTGAAAGTGATTAGAAATAAAAATAATAATAATAATCTTATAATAAGAGATCTGAAATATCAGGGTATTTGAACCCTTTGTCTTTGACAGTGATCACAATTCCTACATTTTCTTTTCGCAAGAGATCACAATTCCTACATTTTCTTTTCGGAAGACAATTATAAATCCCTCTGAGAAGAAACACTAACCCTTGGTTTTAGAAATGATCATAATTCCTTTTAGAAGGCGATTATAAATAAAAATAAAGCCTTTTATTAACTTAATATCTTAAAAAAATAATAATTTTTAATATAAAACAATTTTTATGGAGGACATTATTTGTTCACCAATCAGACTTCAATTACACTGGAATATAATCCAACCCTTACCATACTTATCCCTTCCTTGCTATAACTATTTGCGAGGTTAAAAAAATATATTTTATTATCTAAAATAAGCGGATTATCTTCTTAAAAGTAAAGTTGTTCTAATTCAAAGTAATGATGAGACAGAAAGAAAAAAAAAATGTTTTCTCTAGTAGCCAATTAAAACACCTATTATTGAAGGGTTTAATTTAAAATTTTTAAACACTTACTTGGAGCTGGAGTATTCGAAGAGTTTCCCACTAGAACAGTGGCGTCGCATAAGATCGATAATTCCCTCGCCTTCTTCATTAACCCTCCTCGCCTCTTGGAGTGACCTGCCTGATCGTTGCGTTCTCTATTTTCTATAGTTCTCGGTTGCCTCGTCCCATCTCCTTTACATTTAGCTACTCTTCCTTTCTCCTCTCAGTTGAATCTCCTTTGAATCAGATGGAAGATCAGACTATAGTATAGTACCCTGCAAAGAAAAATACAATTACTACTTCAGTGGCCATTAATGGCTATTACGGTACACCGATACATGTGAGGTTATTATTAATCCTGAGTGATGTGCTTAACGTGTCAGAACAGATTTTTTTTCTAGTTAGGGGAGGAAGGTAGTACTTAACATTAATTTGGAAAAAATTAATTGTAATATTGTTTGGTAAAAGTTATTGGTTTTCAATAGAAGGTAACTTTTGCTTTTCAATCTCTTAAAATCAAAACATTAATTAAAAACTAGAGAAAAAATTGATTAGAAAATGATTAAATTAATAAAATTTCAAGGTGCGGACGTACCAGAATGGAAAAGGGCTTGTGTCGGTAACTGTTCACAAGTCAAATGTAATGACAGGTGTCATTGTTAAGGTATTAGTGTAAATGTTAAGTGTGATTTGGTAGTAAAGTCTGCCCTATGCTGTACATTGTTTGGTAAGGATTTGGACGTTCCATGTAGTAAATTGAGGCAGTGGTTGTCGGTAACTGTTCACAAGTAAAGTCCTGTATTAGTGTAATTGTTAAGGTGTTAGTGTAAATGTTAAGTGTGATTTGTTAAAGTGGTACAGTGAGCTTTTGTATTGTTTGGAGAGAGTGATTTTTAAGGTGATATTATAATGAATTGATGACTGTTTAGTTAATATTGTAGGAGTTTGAAAATGTTTTAGTTTATTTTTTGTAAAAGGGGGAAAAAATATGGAGGAAAAGTATGGCCTTATGAATATGTTATTTAAGGGTTTATGATTTGGAAAGTTTCATATATAAAAGAATATATAGAAATTTTTATATGAGTCATTATCTATAAAAGGCAATATATATTGACAATAAACTAAGATATTTTATCAATCACCACCGAAACACAATGATATTTAAGCAATCACCAATTCACTATGATATCATGTCACTTTTACACCTAGCATTATATCTGTCAACATCCCCCTTTAATTTTAGGGGTTATAAGACTCAATACATAAATGGAGGTTGTACATTTCATAACATTCTTCCTTGAATGTCAACATCAAAAACATAAGTGCCCTCTCTCAAGCCTAAGAGACCTCTAAGATTTTCAAACTTGGCCATATATAAGGCCTTGGTGAAAATATCAAGTATCTAGTCCTCTGTCTTGAAATATAGGAGATGGGTCCCTGTTATTGGATGATTTGTCTTATGTAATGGTGGTATACCTCAATATGCTTCATATGGTCATGAAACATTGGATTTTTGGAAAGTTGAATGATACTCTAATTGTTACAATAGAGTAAACAAGGTCCTACTAGATATTGTTGGAGTACTGAAAGAATAAACCATAAAAGTAACTTCTTTAGTTGCCTTATTTGGTGCTACATATTCAACCTTTGTAGTTGATAAGGCAATAGTAGATTGCTTCTTACTACGTCATGAAACTAGAGCAGAACCAAGGAAGGAAACGTATCATGTGGTAGATTTTAATGATCTACACAACCTACCTAATCTAAATTAGAATACCCTACAAGTGTCAAGTCTCCAAAAGAGGAATAGTAAATACCCGAAGTGAAAGTCCCTTGCACATATCTAAATATTCTCTTTGCTGCCCTCCAATGTGGAACCTTAAGAAAATTTAAAAATCTAGAAACCACACCCATTGCAAAAGAGATATTTGGCTGAGCATGATTCGAGTGCAAAAGTCCCTACTAATAAGTCTGTAGCATACTTGGTTTGAGAGAAATAAATTTTATCATCTTTTTACCACACCTCAATTATAAGAAAATAATTAGAAAACCAAGATTTGTCATCTCAAATCTATCTTTCAAATTCATCTTTGTAATATTGATTTTGTCTAGTCTATCACCTATGATGATAAGATCATTAACATAAAGCACGATAATAAGTATGCCATCTCCATCAATGTTCTTTACATACAAGTTGGGATCATGGGGACTATCATGCAATCTTTGTGCCTTAAAGTACTCATCAATCTTAGCATAGAAAGACCTTGGAGCTTACTTCAAGCCATAGAGAGATCATCTATAAATTGTTTTAAGATTATCACTATGGATGTGAAGCATTTGCTCACATACTTGATGAGCTTAGAGAAAAAAATTGATAAGAAAAGTGTTAAGTGCATATTTGTTGGTTAAATTATCAAAAATAAGGATATAGGTTGTATGATCCTAGTCTAGAGGATGTGTTCACAAGTAAGTAGGTCAAGTTCAATTAAGGGTTTGAGGATAGGATGAAATACTCAACCACTCATATCCCGCAAGTGGACATAAATGATGACATACCATATAATACCTTTGAAATACCTTTGAAACTAATGAAATTTCAAAGGCAAATTCTAGTGAAGACAAAAAATCAAATCCTCCTAGGAAGACCAAGAATCTTCAAGAAATATATCAAATCTTAATTGAATTGTTTGTACAAGGTACTTGTAGGAACAAGATATTGGTTCAAACCCACCTTGTGAAAAAACACATTCTCAATCTAGCAGACTAGACCCCATTTACATGTGAGGAAGTGGGGTTTGAGTATCGTAGACCAGACATCTAAATTGAGTTCAAGCTCCATAGGTTAGACCTCATGTGCATGTATGATAAGTGAGACCCATATGCATGTAAAAAAATTAGGGTTTGATTTTCATAGGCTAGGTTCTATGTGTATATAAAAAACTATGTTAGAATCCTATAAGCTAAACCTTACATGCATGTAAAAAATTGGTTTCAAATTTCATCAACTAAATATATTTAAATATAATACAAATAAGACTCATTCAAATTCTATATAATTTTTAAAAATATAATTTTATTAAAAAATAATTTTATTTTATTAATAAAATGTATTTCAATCCTACAACCCACTAAGAAAACTTTTTTATTTTGAATGAATTTATTTTCTATAGTCTACTTTTAAAATGCAAGGTATGCGTCCCAAGGGGAGGCAGTGTGATTAAATAGCCTATCATTTCTGGACTGAAACAAACCACAAAGTTTAGGGGATGAAGTGAAGTGGCCTCACTATTAGGTGTAAGGCTCAACTTGGCTTTGCATTCAATGTTTATTATATCCATTTACTTTGAAATTAGAATGGACACGTTTCATATGGACCTGATATAAAATAATATTAAAATCGAATGATTCCTTTCAATTTTGGCAATTCTATTAAAGGCATCTAAAAATATTTGTTTTGATTTAGGTTAGGCAAGTATCCAAAAATATTCATGAAAAGATACTTGCTTATTTGCCAGAAGGAAAAGGAATAGTCGACCGGACACATGAAACTTTTTCTTTTGCTATTTTATTTCATTGCAAGAATTTGAAACTTAAGGTTAGATTTTTGTAAGGATAGAATTCTAAATTTTTAGATAACCGAATAAAATAAAGTTATTTTATATGGTTTAGGGTTGTATATTATGTTTTAATAACTAAAATATAATAAAATAATTATATATTATATAAAATGAGGATTATTGCAAATAATTTAAATTGTACATTATGCTTTAATAACTAAAATATAATTAAATAATCATATATAAAATAATTTATTATAACTTTACAAACTTAATTTATACTGTAATAAATATAAAATTTATAGTTAAACTAACAAATAAATCAGGCTTAAAGTAATTTTCATAGAACATATATGATTAGTTTTAATAGAACACATACATGGTTACTTAAACTACCGATAGATTGTCACGGCTAACCCCTTCATAGTCAAAGAAACACACCAACTCCCCTGACATTGTCTTTTCCCTTTATTGTGACTATCGCCACAAAGGAAGAAAAGGATGTTTTTTTTAGGATGGGTCTCACGCAATGATAACACAAGATCTAGGATGGGAGTGGTGTTAAAAATCAACTCCCCTGACATTGTCTTTTCCCTTTATTGTGACTATCGCCACTAAGGAAGAAAAGGATGGTTTTTTTTTAGGATGGGACTCACGCAATGATAACACAAGATCTAGGATGGGAGTGGTGTTAAAAATCAACTCCCCTGACATTGTCTTTTCCCTTTATTGTGACTATTGCCACTAAGGAAGAAAAGGATGGGAGTGGTTAAAAGTGATGTTTGTTTTTACTCTTCACAGTCAAAGAAACGCACCAACTCCCCTCTCACATTGTCTTTGCCCTTTATTGTGACTATCGCCACTAAGGAAGAAAAGGATGGTTTTTTTAGGATGGGTTTCACGCAATTGTAACACAAGATCTCCCAGTAACACAAGATCTAGGATGGAAGTGGTGTTAAAAATAATGTTTTTTTTGACCTTTTCATAGTCAAAGAAACACACCAACTTCCATGTGATATTGTCTTACTTTTTATTGATGTTTTTTTTAGGATGAGTTTTAAGTAATGATAATATAAGATTTAGGATTAGGTGGATTAGTAAGTGTTTATTTGGTTAAGTATTTATCAAGAAGATACTCAGGGTTAAATTTGAGAGGCATCCTGTTTACAAAGGTAGTAGTTTGATATGCATTCTCTAAGTACGTGAGACCAACTATGACAGTATGAATCCCGACCTATCAGTGGTCTCTTTCAATTCCAGTCAATAATAACGAAAGGAAATAGGTTTGGTGGAAGCAGCCCATGTAGTTTGAACCCTACACTTATGTATAACTAAAAACAGTGTGGTTGTGACCAACTCTCCCATATAACCCAAAAAAAATAAAAATAAATAAATAAATAAATAATTAATGTTTTTTTACCCCTTCATAGTCAAAGTAACACACCAACTCCCATGTGACATTGTCTTTGCCCTTTATTGTGACTATCGCCACTAAGGAAGAAAAGGATGGTTTTATAGGATGGGTCTCACGCAATGATAACACAAGATCTAGGATGGGAGTGACGTTAAAAATAATCTTTAATAATAAAAAATAATATTAAAAAAATAAATAAATAAAAATAATAATGTTTAATAATAAAAAATAATATAGTGTTTTTAACGGAGAAAAAAAATATTTATGCATACTATTATTAAAAAAAACTTGTTTTTAAAGTAGAAAAGAGAAAGTAATAGTAATAAAAAATAAGGAAATCAAAGACTTATTATATTAAAGATGTGTATATATTGGATGTTAGGCATGTTATAAAACGATTGTTTGAAAAGTTTATTTAAAAATAATTATTTTTCAATGTAGTTATAAGAAATTTCAGTGCAGTTTTTAAGTAGAAGATATTTTTATTGGAAAATGGGCTTCTGCAAGGGTAGTTGTATGGTAAGATTTGATGTCTGAATGAGTAAGGGTCCTTTACTTAAATGTTGCCCAATTTAAGGCAATGCCACCATCTAGCTTGTCAATACTGTGCCCGTCTTACTTAACAATACAACATGGTTTGGACATAACAACATTACTAGATTTCCTTTTGCTTGCATAAAAATCAATGGGTTTCTTTTGCCTTTAGACCGATTGTTGAATATTTTAGATAAGGTTTTGAGTTTTTTTTTTTTTTTTTTTAAGTTTTTGAGGGTTTGATTATCGAAGGTGTGTTCTAGGGGAAAAATTTGTTATAGTTTTTTACTTTATAAGGTTGACAAGAAATAATCTATTTTTGCCTTGAAACAAATAAATAAATAATGAGGGTATTTGTTATAAAGATACATGTATATAAGATTTGGAGTAGTGATTTAGGCATGTGATCTTATTGGGGTATGGTTTTGTGCTTAAAAATTAGTGGCATAACTTTGTGTTTATGACTATATTTTGATTTATTCAAGAAGCATTAGAAAGCTTAGATACATAACAACAATTTCAACAAGTGACCTATCACATCCATGGTTGATGATAATAGAATATAAATATTTTATTTTTAGATTTTTGTAGCCAAAATGCATCTCTAACCATATTGACACATTAGTAAAAGATAAAACACAAAAGGATAATTCATATAATATATAAAGTTGACAAAATGTCTCTCTATGGGTGGATCTTTTATTGTTCCTCACCTCAATACTACATAGTATATTTTCACAGTAAAAAAGAGAAGGCACAATATACACGAACACCTACGAGTTGTTAACTAATTATACACATCTACATATATACTATTATCTTTTACACAAAATAATAAAAATAATATAGTGAAATATCTGAAATGATATATTAACCAATCATATAACAACTGCAAAAAAAACTTAATTTTCAAAATAAATAGAAAAAATATAGTTGGAAATGAGATCTACACGCATTGTGCCATTTTGTGTAACTACTCAACCTCGGGCGGGGGGTTCCTTCCCTTTCAATGAATTCCTCTTAGGTTGCTATTTCACTGGATAGTGAAGTTACAATTGTAGAGAGCCATGACATTAGTAAAACAACCCATGAATTTTATCTTGAAGGCAGTTCCTTAGTGTCAAATATAGTTTTGCCCATGCAGGATTTTGATAAAGCTTGTAATTGGCTTGAGAGTCACACCCTTGTTAGGTACTTTTTAGGGAGGATTCCCAATGACTCGTTAATCTGCCAATGGATCAACAAGTTTAAAATCCATACGGCATAAAAGTTGATCATATTCAAAACCTTACTAAGGTTTTTTTATTCTTAGTATTTTGATCCGCAACATGTCATTGCAGATAAGAGCAAAGATCCTTGGTATGTTAGAAATACCCTTTTAATTTTTCAATCATGACACTATAATTTTATAGTTTCTACTAATGTTTCCTTGCGTATCCCCATTTGAGTGGAATTCTTGGGTCTTCCTTTGCTCCTTTGGCCATTTTTACCACAACTTGTTACACCCATTGGCAAGTTTTTGTGCATTTTAGCCACACAAATTCTATGTTGCACGGACATACAAACACATTTGCATTGAAATTGATCTCTCAAAAGACCTTAAGGATTCTATTGATATTTAGGTTGGGGAGACCCATTTCCAACAAGGTGGTTTATATCAATCTTCCCAATACTTGTTATTAGTGTCAGTATGCTGCTCACAAGATAAAATATTGCCCTCTTTTGGAGGGTTGATTCAAAAATTAGGTTTTAGTAGAGACATCAACACCTTTAAACACAATTAAATATTGTGTTCTTAAATTTGCTCCTCCCACTAATGGAGGGGAGGAATGGACATTTGTCACCAAGAATAACAACAAAGGAAATCAACTGCAACCTTTTATGGGAGTTGATAAAAGGATTGTCAATCGAGCTTTCAGTCAAGGGTCTCTCATGCAACCTCTACAGAAGGAACTTTTGTTTATCTTCCTGTAGATACATCTTTTGGTAATAACAAAAAACTCTCCAATTATTCAAGTCTCCCAGTTAGCTAAGCCATAAGTTATTCTAGAGTTTGTTCCCTCAAGTGAATGCCTTGTTTCTCCACCTAATCTGCACAACAAATTTCCATCACAAAACCCTCATTTCTCTTGCAATCTAGTTAGGAAGGCTTTAGACATCCCTTTGGAGAAGCGATGATATACATATTTTTTTTGTGAAAATAATACGTTTCTCACAAATACCTTTGAATATTTGTAACATTTCGAGGACTCTGAGGTACTCGAAGGAAATATGCTCCTCAATCGTGTCTCATGAAGTGCATGTCTTGGAATATCAAGGGTTTGATAGATCCTATGCGCAAGTACATAGTGCATCATGTTCTAGATGACTTCAAGATAAAAAATGGTAATATTGATATTTTTTTCCTTTAGAAAGTCAAAGTCACTAACTTTATGTTCTCAAGTACTTGCTCCTTTATTTGGCCGCAAAGCCACACCTTTCATACTATGCATGACATAGGTAAATGAGGGGCAATAATATATCTTTTAGAACCTTATCATTCTAAACTGATCTCTTAGGGTTGTGACCCTTCTAATCATGTTGTTTGGGTTGTGATGGAGATTGATGGTCATCTTCTTGGTATGCTCAACATCTATGTGCCTAATAATGCCAATGATTATTGTGTGCTATTCCCTCTATTGTTTGGTTGCTCTACGGGGACTTCAATATGATTGAATTCTAGTATGATAAAGTGGGTCTTCTTCCCATGAGGTGGATATCAAGGGAAAATATAAGCATAACTTTTCATAAAAGAAAATTTGGGGCTTTCTAACCCTAATAGCTACTTTTTACCCTATTTATTCCCAACTACTATGCGATTCACATGGTCTAAAAATAAATAAGGTGAAAGTGGTATTCTAAAAAGATAGGATAGAGCCATGCTCTCACATTCTAATATTTTTTCCTTCAAGAGGCCCTCATCTTCTTATCCTTTTGTCTTCATCAACCCAGAGTTCTATTTGTCTGACCATTCCCCCATTTCATTTTCCATCTTGATTTCTTCTACCCCCTCTTTCTCATTCACAATTTTATCTTGATACCTTTATTTTGTACCATCCCATGTTGAGCGCCTATGCTATTAGAATTTGGAACCTCGCCCCTAGATCGTAATGGGGCTCTAGATGGATTGAATGGTGGAATTTTGCTATCCAATGCACTGCCAGCTTCCTACGCTCACTTGGGCATAAGATTACTAAGTTTCATCGTCGCTCCAATGCTACTCTTAAAAAAGAGTTGGAAGTGACCTCTTCTTAACTTTAGTCCAATCCTTTCAATGAGGAGCTTCAGAGGTACCTCGCTATAGTTAAACACCAGCTTTTGATGGTAGACCACTATGATGTCAAAGGGGCACAAATCAAGGTGAGGTTGCATTGGTTCAAATTTGAAGACAGGGTTACCAAGGAGTTTTTTCAGTGCTTACATCCTCACAATCAATTTTAGGGTATTAAAACCCTTAATATTAATGGAGAGCATTTTTCTAATCTTCCTAATATTCTCTTTATTTTTTAAGAACATTACTAGATTATGTTTGTGTCTAAGGCCCGCTCCTCTCAATGTTACTAGACCCTTAAATCCTACCTTTTTATTGTCCCAAAGTGGCTTTCTAAGTCTTAAAGAGTTACTTGTGAAAAGGCCCTCTCTTTGAAGGATCTAGAGGAAGCTCTTTCTCAAATGGCCAATGATAAATCCCCTGGTCTTGATGGTTTCCCTTATGAATTCTATAAATCCCTTTGGGATACTGTTGGGCTTGATCTTCTCAAATTCTATAAGGAGGCCTTCTCTAAGGATTCTTTGGGCCCTATTATTAATAAAAGAATTATTAAACTTATCCCCAAGGCTGGTGATCTTGAAATCATCACCAATTGGAGACCTATTACTCTCCTTAATATTTCTTATAAGATCGTTACCAAAGCCTTGGTTTTACGCATCCATCATCTTCTTCCTATTATTTTGCACCCAAAGCAAACTGGACTCATTTGGGGTAGGTTCATCCTTGAAAATATTATTACTATACAGGAAGGCATGGAGTGGGATTACAATTCTAACCAATAATCCATGTTCATCAAAATTGAATTTAAGAAATTCTATGACAAGATTAATTGGTCATTCATTCTAGACATGCTTAAAGCTCTTGGTTTTGGGCTCTACTTCATTAGTTTTGTGGAAATATTATTTGTTGAGGCTTCGATTGTTTTATCCATAAACATACATAAGTCCTCAGCCATTTGTCTCTTTCATTCCATTATACAAGTATGCCCATTAAAATCATCCCTTTATGTCCTTATTGTTGAAGGGTTTGGCTATTTACTATTTCACCACGCTACTTAGGGATCTATTCAACGAATTTATCTCCCTGGAGGTGAGACTCAGTTGATCAATGGTCATTTTGCTGGTGACTCTTTCCTCACTCTTATTGAGGAAAAAAATGTCATTCAATAAGCACTTTCTTACCTGGACATTTTTTTTTGGCTTCTAGATCCTCCACTCAATGGAGAAAGACCTAATGTTATAGGCAGTCTCTCGACTCGATGCCCCATTGGCTTAATCAATATCAATGGAAGATCATCCTTTTATGTCCTTATTGTTGAAGGGTTTGGCTATTTACTATTTCACCACGCTACTTAGGGATCTATTCAATGAATTTATCTCCTTGGAGGTGAGACTCAGTTGATCAATGGTCATTTTGTTGGTGACTCTTTCCTCACTCTTATTGAGGAGAAAAGTGTCGTTCAACAAGCACTTTCTTGAAGTTTAATTAATCTATTACAGAGAAAAACTGGCATGGGAAATTTGATGGGCAATTTTTTCCTCTGAACTAGGGTTTCTAGAACTTCAAAAAATCTAGGGCATCAGCTGGATTGTAGAAGTGCTTTCGGGGTATGGTGGATCTGAAGGCTAGATTGGTGCCCTAGGAGGGTCCAATGGGGACTTCTTCGGCTCATTTTCCAGGGATTAGCAGCTCATACGGAGATTTGTTTAAAGAAGAATCTCCTCCAAAGAACGACGAAGCTCAAAAAATGGCATATAAAATGCTCTTCACGACTGCTGGGAATAGGTCGACAACACATCGTGTGAATGGATGTTTGCCACGAGCCGAAACCAGGCCAAAAATTGTCATCGAGCCAAGTATGGTTGAAGAATCGATCATTTACAGAGCTAATCATGATTTAATCTGCAAGTTCATGGGTATACGTCCTTCCCTGAATTTTTTGCACTCTTGGATCCGCCAAAACTGGGAGCCTCACGATGAGTATTCATTGTGGTTTATTAGAAATGAATATTTTATTGTTAGCTTTTCATCTTTGGTTGATATAAATAGGGCTTTCGAGTCAGAGAAGAAAAATCATTGCTCGACAGGGCTATTTGTTCAACCATGGAGAGTGGGATTCGATCCCTGAGTTGAACCTACTCGTCGTCCCGAAGATGGATCCGACTATATGCTCTTCCAATGGAATTCTGGAGCGAGCAGGTGTTGGCAAGGATTGGTAATTCTATTGGAAGACATTTGGGTGTTTCCAGAGACACAATTGAAGGGAGCATGGCGGTGTATGCAAGAATATGTGTGGAGATGGATCTCAGCCAGCCTTTGCCTAGAGAGATGGAAATTGAATTGGTAGGACTCTCCCCGGATTCAACAATTGGACTATGAGGCCCTACCCTTTAGATGTAGGGTTTGTCACAAACATGGACATTTGGCTCGTTTTTGCCCTAATAATATGAATGCTAAAATGGAGGCCCCTTTAGGAATGCCAAACCTGCCTAAAGAGGATAAGGCAACACTTAATAAATATTCTAATAGCACCGTTCAGGGCCAGGAAGCTCAGAGAGAGGGTTTTGAATAGCCTAGAAGAAAAATATGGACAAAGAAAAAAGAGGGAAAGGAGCAATCCCATCTCAGACCTGCCAATAGGTATGAGATATTTAAGTCACTGGTTGACGAAGAGGAACAATTTATGGAGGGCATGGAGGGTAATAAGAAAAATTCTAATATTCCCAAGAAACTCCCCCTCTCATCTCCTCCCATCATACAGTAGGTAGTTGAACTCTGTGAGGTATCACAACCAGTGTGTTCAGGGGCTTTAGTAGTGCATAACCAGGAGTAGAAAGTATCTCAGGATGTCAGCATGGGAATAGCAGAGAAGAATAGGGAAAGGCCAACTTTGGGGATAACCCAAGTAGAAAAAAGATCAAAAAACAACAATTCTCAGGGAGTAGGTAGAATATCCAATAAGGAGTTGCTAGCAGTCCAAGGAAACAAACTGATCACAAGAGGATCGATGAGGCCAATTGACTCTTATTGCTCCCAGGGTAACCAATGATTATACAATCATGGAATGTGAGGGGTTTAAACAGTAGAACCCATAAATCTACTGTTCGAAGACTTCTAGAGAATCGTAATACTAATTTTTTGCTTTTACAGGAGACTAAGATGTCATTAGATCTTATGTCCAAAACAGTCAACAAAATTTAGAGGGGTGCTGGTCATATGGATGTGGCTGGACAAGGTGCCTCAGGGGGGATTGTTACTCTGTGGAACTCTCTTGAATGGTCTGCAATAGAACATCTTGCTTGGAGGGGTGTTCTCACTTCTCTTTTTAGGAATAATGTCACTGCGGAACACGTTCTAATCACAAACTTTTATGGGTCTCAAAACCTAGATGGTTAGAGGCGGCAATGGAAGGCTTTGCATAACATGCGAACCTCAAGGGAAGATCTAGACTGGATTATAGCGGGGGACTTTAATGCTAAATTATCTTCTAGAGACCAGGAAGGGGGAACATCATTTTTGGACCCAGGGAACCGTTTCATGATTGCCCAAGTCCAGGATTTGCACTTAGTGGACATTAAATGTCCTAGCATTAACTACACTTGGACTAATAAAATGTGGGAGCCACATAGCAAGAAGGTTAAGCTAGATCATTTTCTAGTTTCAAAGGAGGCATTTGTAAAATGGAATATAAATTTTTAGATTTTAGAAGGCCCAGTTTCAGATCACTGTCCCATTCAGTTGGAAGGCGGGACTAGGATGGGACAGCATCACAAACCTTTTAGATTTGAGAATTTTTGGCTTTAGAAAGAAGAACTTTGGGAGAAAATTCCACAGTGGTGGGAAGAAGGCCACCCAACTTATGGGAGAGCAATGTTTAGAATCCACAAACAACTAAAATATGTCAAAACTTAGTTGAAGTATTGGAGGCATGCTAATAAAATAGACTTCTAGGCCTAAAGAGCTCCATTGGTGGCCAGATGGGATGAGGTCCAAAAATAGTTTAGAGAAGAAGTAATTACAGATCAGCTCAAAGCTAAGGATGATGCCTTGCGTATAGCGTTTGAGGACATTGACAACCATGAGGATACCTATTGGAAGCAGAGAGCAAGAACCACCTGGTTATTAGAAGGGGACAAAACTAAAAAATTCTTTCATCGGACTACTTGTGCTCGAAGAAAGATGAATAATATGGAGGCCCTTCAAGATGAGAACGATCATTCCTTTGATACACTTCCAGGTCTGCATTCCCATGCTATGGATTATTTTTCTAATATTTTTAAGGAAAGTGTGGTACAAGATGTAGAAGCCCAAAATGAAGTTATTTCTGTCATACTTGTTATTTTTGAGGATGAAAATCAAGCCCTCCTCAAACCCATTGATAGAGATGAATTGAAAACTGTGGTCTTTGAAATGAGCACTGGTAAAACTCCAGGTCCAGATGGCTTCCCAATTGAGTTTTTTCAGGCTTTCTGGGACTACTTAGAGGAAGATGTAATGGCTATTGTAGAAGAGTCCAGAGAAAATAAGAGAATGCTTAAAGCTATAAACCACACTTTCATTACCTTAATTCCAAAATGGGAGGAGGGGGTTCATATTTTATATTATAGGCCTATTGCCTTATGTAATGTACTGTACAAAATAATCACAAAGGTAATGGCTGAGCGCCTAAAACCTCTTTTTCACAACATTGTCTCCTTTGATCAAGGGGGTTTTATTGAGGGACGACAAATTCTGGATGAGGTGGTTGTGGCCCAGGAAGCAATCCATTCAATGCACACTTCTGGTAATAAAGGGAGTTTCATAAAATTGGACATGTCAAAGGCTTATGACAGGGTTGAATGGAGTTTCCTGGCTAAAATGATGGCAGCCTTTGGTTTCTCTCAGGACTAGATAGAGTGGGTCATGAGTTGTGTCTCTACCCCAACTTACTCTGTGCTAATCAAGGGCCTCCCTTCGCAACCATTTGGAGCTACTCGAGGACTGCGCTAGGGGGATCCATGTTCTCCTTATCTTTTTCTCATTTTGGCTGAAGGTCTTGGCAGAATTTTCTTGAGGAGAAAACAACAAGGTAGATTATTGGGTATCAGGGGGGGTGACGAAGTTTTAACGCACCTGCAATTTGTGGATGACACTGGTTTGGTGGGAGTGGCCAGCTTCAGGGAAGCAAGAATGATTAGGGATACTCTTAATGTCTATCTTAGGACTACTCAATAGGTCATTAATGACAATAAATCCAAAGTGGTTTTTTTAATCTAGAGCAAAGGCTTCAGAACAAAATTTTAGAAATCCTGGGATTCACAAGGACTTCTCTCCCAGTGGTTTACTTGGGGGTCCCCTTGCACTTTAAGAAGCTGAAATTATACACATGGAGGAATCTGCTGGAGTGTATCAAGGACAAAATTAATCACTGGTCTCACAAGTGGTTAAGTTATAGTGGCAAATTAACGTTCTTATAGTCATTCATTCAAGCCATGCCAATTTACAAATTCTCTATCCTGGCTGCCCCGATTACAATATGGAAAGAGTTGGACGAGATGGCTAGAAAGTTTTTATGGGAAGGAGCAAAGGGAGAGAGAAAGTGGGCCTTAGTGGGTTGGGACAAAGTTACCCAGCCCAAGGTTAAAGGAGGTTTGGGTTTGAGAAAATCTAAGCTGAATAATAAAGCTTTGGTCGGAAAGCTATATCGGAGATGGATCTCCCAACCCACCTCCCTTTTCAGTAGAATCCTAACTAGAAAATACCTGGGATAGACCAGCCCAATCGATGTAGCTCGCATCCCCTTGGATGGTACTGGGTCACTAGTTTGGCAGGCTCTCAAGTTAGGGTCTCAGGTTGTTAAAGACCGCTTATTTTGGAAAGTGGGAAGAGGGGAGAAGGCTCGTTTTTGGATAGATTCTTGGGATCAGTTCCCACCCATCATTGCTGAATTTCCAGAATTACAGCCAATAAAAGCAACCATTGAAGCCAAGGGATGGATCCGTATTGAAAGTTATTTCACAACTACTCAGCTGGGGGAGTGTAAGTTTAAGTAGTTCAAGAAGTTGGATGAGTGGCCCATTTCAATCCCTTCGGATTTGACTCCCATCATGACTAAAATTTTGACAAAATTATTTCTTACAAGGGGAGACCTGGAGGATGAATTATCCTGGGGCTTTGGGAGTCTTGGCATCTATATAGTAAAGGACGGATATGACAACATTCTCCCAGATCCCCTCCTCATACTTTTTAGGTTGAGGACTAGAGAAAAATCTGGCACTCTAAATGCTGGCCGAAAGTTAACTTTTTTGCCTAGCAGTGCATGCACAATGGAATCCTCACTTTTGATAATCTCAGATCAAAAGGTATCATCGACCCTTCTCAATGTGTTCTTTGCTACAAGAGTGAGGAAACTGCTGACCATTTGCTATTTGGTTGCCCTTTCACCCGACAGATTTGGCTGCGTTGGTTTGCATACTTTAAAATTCAAGTAAGTGGTGACCTGAATTGGATGAATATCTGGGCAAAATGGCAGAAAGGTAGATACAAATCTAAAGCTCTTCATTTTGGTTGGGAGCTCGGTTTAAGCTTTATCTGGTGGCAAGTATGGCTGGAAAGAAATGCCAAAATTTTTAGAGAAACTTTTACTGCTCTAGACGGGGTTTGGCAGACCATTTGGAGCAAGGTTACCGAAACTATGGTTGTTCATGCTGAGGAGGAAGCTCAAATTGACATTGGAGCTATGGATGAATGCGTTGAAATACAAGAGGGACAGGACATAAATTGTTGGAAACCTCCCCCTGAAGGTTGGATTAAAATCAATACTGATGGAGTTGCAAAAGACAATCCGTGTAGAGCCAAAATTGGAGTGGTGTATCGAAACCATGCTGGGACTGTGCTCTATTGGGAATTGCAAGGCCTGGAAAGAACCACTAACAATGAAGTCGAAGCCATTGCCATCAAGTCTGCTTTTGTTTGGGTAGTGAAACATGGCCACCGTAGGATTATTCTTGAATCAGACTCGCAAATAATGGTTGGAGTTCTAGACTGCATGAGGAACTTTGATCTGAAAGCTTGGAGGTTGAGGGCTCTTGTTGCCCAAATTAAAGAATTATGGAAGGAATTGGAGGACATGATCCCAGTTCATGCGAGTAGAGATTTGAACAAAGTGGCTGACTTTCTAGCTAAGATGGGTGCGGAAAAGGAGGTTGGATTTCAGTTGCACAATGACATGGATATTGAGGATGAGGTGATTAGACAGGGTCTTGAAAGGTCCTTGAGCCAATGATCAATGAAAAAGCAAAGGGAGGAAAGTTGTCATGATATCGCGACATGTTGCGCCGTCATGGTCACTGGAGGAAAGTGGTCACGAAATCACAACATGTTGCACCATCGCGGTAACTAGAGGAAAGTTGTCATGATATCACGACATGTTGTGTCATCGCGGTCACTGGAGGAAAGTTGTCACGATATCACGACATGTTGCATCATCGCGGTCAAGGGCAAAAATTTGTCATGATATCGTGACATGTCGCTTCGTCGCGGCCAAGGGAGGAAAGTTGTCACGATATCGCGACATGTTGCTTCATTGCAGCAAAGGGTGGAAAGTTGTCACGATATCGCGACATGTCGCTTCGTCACGGCCAAGGGAGGAAAGTTGTCACGATATCATGACATGTTGCTTCATCGCGGCAAAGGGTGGAAAGTTGTCATGATATCGCGACATGCTGCTTCATCGCGACAAAGGGTGGAAAGTTGTCGCGATATCGCAACATGTTGCTTTGTCACAAAAAAAAGTGGAAAGTTGTCGTGATATCGTGACATGTTGCTTTGTCACGACCAAGGGAGGAAAGGTGTCGCGATATCGTGACATGTTGCATTTTCATGGCTAAGGGAGAAAAGGTGTCACGATATCGCGACATGTTGCATTTTCACGGCCAAGGGAGAAAAGGTGTCGCGATATCGCAACATGTTGCATTTTTGCGGCCAAGGGAGAAAAGGTGTCGCGATATCGCGACATGTTGCATTTTTGTGGCCAAAGGAGAAAAGGTGTCGCGATATCGCGACATGTTGCTTCATCATGACCGAGAGAGAAAAAGTGTCATGATATCACGACATGTTGCACTTTCGTGCCCAAAGGAGAAAAGTGTCGCAATATCGTGACTTGTTGAATTTTCATGGCCAAAGGAGGAAAATGTCGTGATATCGTGACATGTTGCTTTTTCGTGGCCAAAGAGGAAAGGTGTCACGATATCGTGACATGTTGCATGTTCACGGCCTAAGGAGAAGAATAGTGTCGTGATTTCGTGACAAGATGCATCAACTGTCCATGTCGACCCCCCTGCTAGCTAGTTAATGGTTCAGGAGATTTGGCTCCTTTGCAAATATTCTTCTACTATTGTAAGCATGTGTTCTCTCTGAATTCGTCTAGGAAGAGTCTCTTCCCATATTGTAATTGATCTTTGTTTTAATACAAGTTTTTTCAAAATTAAAAAAAAAAACAAGCACTTTCTTACCTGGACATTTTTTTTTGGCTTCTGGATCCTCCACTCAATGGAGAAAGACCCAATGTTATAGGCAGTATCTCAACTCGATGCACCATTGGCTTAATCAATATCAATGGAAGATCATCTACGAGGAAGAAATATTTAGGCATTCCTTTTAACTTTAACGATTCAATTCCAGAGCTGTGGAAGTATGTTATTAACAGGGTTGAACAAAAACTTACCTACTAGTCCACCAAGAAGCTCTCCCTTGTAAATTTCAAATTTACACTGAAGTCCTTGAAACCACCCCATGTTTATTATTATTCCTACTGGATCCCATCCAAAAATTGCTATAAGAATATTGATAATATTATGGGAGACTTTTTATGGTCCTCTTCCAATAATACTTTGATATTCCACCGTGTTGCTTGGGAGTATTGTTGTCTTCCTAGACGCCATGGTGGGTTTGGAATTCTCAGTACCCAATGTCAAGGTTGGGTCCTTTTTTTAAAGTGGGTCATTAGAGCCATCACAAGAAATGAGACCTGACATATTCTCATATGATACTATATTAGTGAAGGTTCCCCTTTTGGGTGTAAGAGTCAGAAGGACATGGGGTTCCCTTCCCTTCTTGTTACTCCTGTGTTTATCAAAGTGTCAAGATCCTTTATCATTAGGAGCATTTAGAAATCCTCAAAAAGTGTTAATCCTTGGTTTATATGGTAGCCAAAGCTTTTGGCATGGCCTCTCCATCAACCAAATGAATGTTTAGTGGTCACTTGTTATTACCTACTAGGATTCCTCACTTACGCAAGTTCCTTGTTCATGCACTGATATTATTTTGCAAAGGTGTACGATGCATCATTGATTTTTTTTCTTGTACTACCAGGGATTGGCTCCCTTGGGATGATTTTAGAGCTAAATTTAGACTTAGTCACTCTAAAAATGATAGTTTTGAGGTTTCTCTCCCTGACTCCATGTTATACGAGATTTTTGTGCTTTCGCATAGACCTTGGTGGAAGGATTAGAAGTGGTATCTGAACACATTGCTATGAAATTATAAGGCCCAATTGGGGTGTGTATGGCTCTCTCCTTGCCTCCCCATGATTGATAAGCTCAATCAATGGTGTAAGATCTCTTCCCCTCAGTTTGTTTGGATGACTACTTGGGATCCTTTCTTAGAGCCCAAACTTTCTTGTTTTGCTTAGAGTCTTTTGCACCAAGGGCTTCTTGTTGGGGAGCATCTGCAACATTTAGGCATCCCTAACCCTTCTTGCCCTTTATATCTTCAATATAAAGACTTTGTCCATATTTTTTGGCTTTGTGCTCATGCTCATTCCCTTTGAGAGTGGATTTTTTCCTTTTTAGACCCTATTCATTTGCCATGTTTAAGTGGAAGCATATCATTTTGGGAGACCCCCCACCATTATCGACTATTTTTTTGAAGTGTGGTACTTTTTTAATATGGTGATCATGTTCAGTATATGGAGAGATAGAAATGACTGTATCTTTGGTAAGTTTTCTTCCTCTTTGCATATCTTTACTTTTAAGAATTCTAATATTATTTCATTTGTGTATTTTTAGATTACATTTCAAGCCAAAAAGTTGACTATGGAGCTCACTCATCTTCAGGAGCCTATTGATCAGTGGAGGAATACACCGTGCTCAGTCAATCAAGTTTATCCTGAGCAAGATACTCCTCGAAGTCGATCCAGGTCCAAAAAGTAGTGTCGCTCACTTCCAAATTACACTCAAATCCTAGCTTAAGGTTCTGACAAATATGGTCATGGCTACGTGATTATTCCTCCCCCAACTCCTCAACTTGATGCATGGATCAATTTAGGAGCTTTGTTGATTACTGCCAACCAAGAGCCATTTATTTATGGCTAGGTGGATATTTCCAACACTTCTGGACAAGGGAAGGACTCAATGCCAAAGTATATTGATGCTTCTAGTGGGTGGGATTCAATCCCAATGGTGGATAAACCCATATATTGGAGCCTCATCATTTTGTAATCAGCTTATTTTTTTATCCATTAGTTCTGTAAGGCAGTATTGAATAACTGTAAATTTTTTGGTTGGATTCCCACTCTTTTTTGATGAGAATGGTTTTTTGGATGATGGCGTTAACCACATGGTGTGTTTATCCACCTCTTTTTATTTGTAAATATATTTTGTTAATTCTTTAATATAATGCTTTTTTACATCAAAAAAATGACAAAGGGTTTGGAATACCTATATATTTTGCACCCTGGGTTAGTTGTTCATTATTGCCCTGGTTTCAAAACCACATGACATTACTTTTAGAGAAAATTAAATAGTTATTTGTAAAAATATAACATATTTGTTAGTGTTTATGGGGGCTACTAGAACTCGGAGGAGTGGACTATATCCTCAAATTTATAGTCAAATATATCCTCAATTTTATAGTCAACCCCTAGTTCCCTTTACGATGATTTTTAAAAATAAATGAAAGTGATGGAATGGAGAATCTTACAAACCATAATCATAAGAAAATAATAATAGTAAATAATCAACAAGTAACTAGTGACAACCGATTGCAGAAGCTATTAATCATTAATAAGTATTTATTGGCTAGAATGTCATAGTGAGACTCTGTTAATTTTGTTAATTATTTTTTATTTTTATTTTTTTGTGGAAAACATCCCAGAAAGGATGCCACTTTCCGGTAAGACCCAAGGAGGTAGGGGTATTTATTTTGCCAAAATCACCCAGGGCTCGCACCTGGCCTACCAGATTTGACATACTCAAGGAGTAAACAAACACACAATATGATTAAAAATAATAATAATAAATAAAAATAAAAATAATAAAATAAAATAAAAAACATGCTCATTGAGTGTGTCAAAAAGATAAAGCACAACCAAACACACACACAATAAGATAAAAAAATACAACATGAACAACATAGAAAAAACACAAGAACAACATAACAAAACACAAACAAGACAAAACACTACAAAGACAACCAACAAAAACAACCAACAACAAACAATAAACGCAAACAAAAAACATAGAAAACACTCACATACAAAAATACGAATTAACATGAACTTGAGCAAGAGCAGCGATGAGCAGGAAGGTAGTGGCAGGAGGGCACGGGAGTGGGAGCGCCAGCACTATGAACCTGGGCACCAGCAAGTTGGAGGGCCACAGCAAGGTAGAGGGAGGGCAGTCAGAGAATGGAGGCTCAACGGAGTTACCCGAAGATGGAGGCAGACATGGGAAGGATTTGCTTGACAAAGGGAGAGACTGCCAACAAAAATCGTATGCAGAGGCAGCGACTTCTGAAACCCCAAATGGTATTTTCACTAAGGACCTCTTTTCGTTCGAGGATGAACTGGACATCCCGAAGGAAATCCTATCAAGTTTCATTGAATTTGAAAAATTTACCCTAATCGGGAAGTTTATTGGAGGGTGTCCCGATATGGAGACCATCCGCAGGTGGACGGCAGGAAAATGGCGGACCTCGGGTCATATGGAGCTGGCTGCCCTATCCCGAGGTTTTTTCGCAATTAGGCTTAATAATGCGAAGGATTACTATAAAATTTTGGCTAGGGGCCCTTGGTTTCTGGGATGCAGGAGTCTCTTTCTCAGGAAGTGGGGGATGGATTTTAACCCCGAAACCCAGAGTATTAATATTTCCCCAATATGGGTTAGGCTGCCGAACCTTCCCCTTTTCTATTGGCATGAAAATGTTATCAGGGGTATCGCCCATTCCATTGGTGAGTTGGTCACCATTGACCCTCCCACTCAAGCCCGAACCAGATTTGTCCAAGCTCGCTTCTGTGTCCTAGCGAATTTGGAGGCGAACCTTCCATCCTCCATCACTCTTCAGTCTAGAGGTTCCGTTCTTCATAAGCAAATCATTAACTATGAAAATAGACTGGTCTTTTGCCCTCGATGTAGTTCCCAGGGGCATCTTCAGTCAAATTGTCCTCTTCAAAAGCCGAGGATGAAGGATGGGGCTTCTGGAAACCCCTCAGAGCAAGAAGGAAAACAACCGAAACACCCTGTAGCGACAGTGCCTGAGTCTCTAGATCCTTTTGGGGTTATCCTCGAGTCAGATGCTGTTCTATGCAATGCAAGTTCCAAACCATAACCTCAAGTGGAAAAGGATCAGTCTCCTTCCCGTATGTCTGCTCAGGTTGATTCCCCTATTTGTCAAAACCAAAAACCTCCCGAGTCCCTGCTAGAAGAGTATCTGCAGCGCAAGAGGGACGAACAACATGGCAACATTAGTCCACGAAACACTAGAAGATGAAAGCAAGGGGTGGATTTTGGTTGTGAAAGAAAACAGGGGCGACCTCCTAACAAAGAAATAAGGGATAAGGAAATGGTAGCAGACATTGCAAATGGATCCCAACGGTTGCTTTTTCAAGAAGATTTCGACTCCCTGGTGGGTGATTCGCCTGTCCCAAAACCTCCCATCCAACAAGGAAAGGGAGGCAAGAAAGTATTTAAAATGTCCAGATGAAAATCCTCTCATGGAATGTGAGAGGTCTTAACGGAACGGCCAAACGGAGGGTGGTGGACGATCTCCGAAAGAAGTCTAACCCATCCATCCTCATTTTGCAGGAGACTAAGTCTGATGCCTCTGCCTCTGTCAAGGTTGCCAGGGCCATTTGTGCCAAGGCCAAATTCATTTCTAGCCTTGCAATAGGTTCTGCAATAGGTCTCATGGTGTTGTGGGACTCTGACAAGGTCGAGGGTAGTCTTCTATCGGCTTCCAGTAGGACTATCAATGTCCTGTTTCACTCCAAGGTTGATAATTTTTCATGGATTTTGACCAATGTTTATGCCTCAAACTCTGCTTCGAAGCGAGCTGAGTTGTGGAAAACCATCTCTATGATGAGGGAAATTTTTAGTGACTTCTCATGGGTTGTGGGAGGGGATTTCAATTGCCATCTTCATCCCTCTAAAAATAAGGGAGGCGCTGAGCTGGCCAGCCATAGCATGGAGGATTTCAAAGATATTGTTTCATCCAATAATTTGCTAGACATAGATATTAAGGGGGCGTCCTTAACCTAGAGCAATAGGAGGATTGGGAGCAATCTCATCCAGGTCAAGCTCGACCGGTTCCTCATTTCCCACGAAGCTATTCCCTTCCTCGGCATTGCAACTCTCTCAACTTTGTCAAGAATTGGGTCAGACCATAATCCCATTCTGTTAGAGGCCACTGGCGGGCCTAGGTTTAAGATCCCTTTCATACTTGAGTCCATGTGGATTTCCCATAAGGATTTCAAACAGTTGGTTTTGGAATGGTGGCATGTGACGGTGGTTGGTTCAGCGTCCAAAAGACTGGCCCTAAAACTTAAGATGATTAAAAAGAACTTAAAGGCATGGAATAAGGAGGTTTTTGGCAACATTTTTTAGTCTAAAAGGTCCATCTCTGAGCGCTTGAAGAGTTTAGAGGAAAATATGGAGGTCGAAGGGTATTTTGAAGGCCTAAAAGAGGAGGAACGGAGCCTCCTGGTGGACTATCATTCCATTCTTGCCAGTGAGGAGACATTTTGGCGTTAGAAGTCCAGGGATATCTGGCTGAAGAGCGGTGATTCAAATTTGAAGTTTTTCCATGCGTCTACCATGAGACACAGGGGGGCTAACAAGATCAGATAGGTGTTGTGTAAGGATGGGCGCACTACCAGGGAGATTGAGGAAATTCGAAGTGAAGTAGTCAATTTCTTCCAGGATTTGCTGGGTGCTCCTCCTGATAGCGTCCTCCAAGTTCATAAATCATTGCTTACTAATTTCCCTACCAAATTCCCCCATGAGGCAAGTATTAAACTCCTAGAACCTTTTTCCCATTATGAGATTAAGGATGCTCTTTTTTCCATGCAACCAGATAAGGCCCTCGGGCCTGATGGGTTCCCCCCCGATTCTTTCAAGTTATGTGGGATGTTGTGGGGCCTGATGTCTGTGAGGCTATATTAGAAATCCAAGCATCAAGATCCATCCATCCGAAGCTCAAATCTACCTCCCTAGCTCTCATTCCTAAGTCGCCCGCCTGCAAATTTTTTTTTGACTATCGTCCCATAAGCCTCTGCAATGTTTTCTACAAGATCCTTACCAAGACCATTGCCAATCGTCTGAGATCCCTCCTCCCATATTTGGTAGGTTCAAATCAGGGGAGCACCATTAAGGGTAGAAACATCCTTGACGGCATCATTACTATTCACGAAACCCTCCATACTGCCCAATGTTCCAAGAATGCTGCACTTTTCCTTAAACTAGACATGAATAAAGCTTTTGATAGAGTGGACAGGAGGTTCCTCTATGCTGTCCTTTGCAAGTTGGGCTTCCATCATCACTGGATTGACCTTGTGAATAGTTGCATTTCCACTTCATCCTTTTTTGTGCTGATCAACGGGTCCCCCGCTAGATTCTTCCAGAGTGCTCGCGGCCTCAGACAAGGTGATCCTATGTCTCCTATTTTATTCATTCTTTTGGTAGAGGTCCTTAGCTGGTATTTGAATGAAGCCCTCCATTGAAGCAAGATTTATGGCATTCTGCCTACTTCCAGAGTTGATCCTATCACTCACCAACAGTTTGTGGATGACACACTCATATCCACTGGAGCGTCTATCACTCAGGCCAAATCTATCAAGCACATTCTATCCCGGTATGAGAAGGCTTCTAGCCAAAAAGTTAATTATTTGAAGAGCAAAATTTATTTTGTTAATACCCCTCTGCGTAGGAAAATTTGCATTTCCAGAATCCTTGAATGCACTATTGATTCCCTACCTGCAACTTATTTGGGGTTGCCGCTAGTTTGCAATGGGCGAGGCAGTGGGAACATCTAGAATTCAATTTTGGAACGACTTCATAAGAAACTCAGCACTTGGAAAGGCAAATTGCTATCTCAAGCTAGGAAGGCAACCCTCACCAAAGATTGTCTTCAAGGAATTCCCACCTATTTCATGTCTATTTTCATGCTTCCTGTGTTTATCCATTCCAAAATCGAGCAGATTCAAAGGAATTTTCTCTAGTCCGATAGCGAAGAAAAATCTAGAATTCCTCTGGTGGCGTGGGATAAGGTTTACCTTCGAAAGGACCAAGGGGGCTTGGGATTGAGAATATCCAGGCTCATGAACACTGCCTTAATTGCCAAACATGCTTAGATAATTCTTATTAATGCACCGGCGGAATGGGTCAATATAGTTAAAAGAAAGTATCTTGGGGAAAATTCTCTCCTAGAAGCTGAGTCTCCTCATGAAGCTTTGGCTTTCTGGAAGACGGTGCTTCAGGGCCATTCGATGATTAACAAGGGTTCTCGTTGGATCTTGGGGGATGGATCCACGATCCTTTTTTGGAGAGACAGGTGGGCTACAAATGAAGCTCTCACTGTAAATCAGAACTTGGCTGGCTTGAGGGCCCAAATTGATCCAAACAGTCATCTCAAGGTTTCGGATTGCATTGACCAGAGTTCCCTTCCCCCTCGATGGAAACTTTTGACGGTGGATGGGTTTGATAATGAGGTGAATTTCTTGTACAGTGTCCTCCAATCGATGTTAATTCCTTTGGTCATAAGAGATGACAGAATTATTTGGAGCAACACGTAGGATGGGCGGTTTTCTATTAAGTCTGCTTATGATCTTCTGTCGTGTGAGGCTGCTGTGGACCCTCGGTGGAAAGCAATTTGGAGGAAAGGGATTATTCCTAAGATAAATTACTTTTCCTAGATTGCATTTTATAACAAAGCCCTTACCATAGACAATCTCCACAATAGAGGCCTTGTAATTCCCAACAGGTGCTATCTTTGCTTAGCTGACTGTGAAAAATCCGATCACTTATATTTGCATTACCCCTTTTACCATTTGGTCCTAAGCTGTGTGTTGTCTTCCTTCCAAGTACTCTGGTGCTCCCCTCACTCCATTAAAGATGCCTTCCTCCAATGGCCCAAGCCCTTTAAGAATTCTAAGCTCCAATTCCTTTGTGAGGCTGCCTTTCACCATTCCATCTGGAAAATTTGGCTGGAGCGTAATGCTAGAGTCTTTGGCAAGATCCCTAGAATGGCTCCCTTTGTTGCCCAGTGGGCCTTATCCTTTGCTTTCGAGAATTCAAAAACTATTCTTAGCTCCCGCCCTCACAATCCTTGGGAGGCAATTATTTTCAAAATACTAGACCTTGGCTCCTCTTCCAAAGTTGACTTAGTGAATGGCCGCAGGGAGGTCACTTGGATCAAACCTCCTTTGGGGTGGATCAAACATAATTTTTATGAGGCTGCTAAAGGCAACTCGAGACCTGCTGGTTTTGGGGGGCTTATCAAGGACCATAATGGGAAGCTGATCTTGGCCTACTATGAAAATTTGGGCCCTCAGACCAATCATTTTGTTGAAGCCCGTGGTGTGTTGAAAGGGTTGCAGGTCATATCGAATGATCCTAGGCCTTTAATTATTGAAGGCGATTCTCTAAACATTATCAACTACCTTCATGGCTCCAAAGACCCATCGTGGTGGGTCTTGAATATCATCCTCGAGGCTAGGATGCTCCTCTCTCGGCACGCCAGGTGGGAGGCGGGGCACATCTACAGAGAAGGTAACCGGGTGGCGGATCACTTGGCCAACAAAGGACTGATGACCACATGCCCGGTTGTTTGGAGTTCTTGTTTCCCAACCGAGGTGGACAGTTTGGCCAAGGCAGATATTCCCTCATGATGAAGAATTTGTATCATAGGTCTTCTCCCAAAATTTGTTGACATATTGTCTTCAGCTATTATTCTGTTTTAATGTATTTCAAGATCAAGATTTCCAGGACTGTCCGCGTATTTTGGGGCCCTCGGGCATTTTGTATTTCCCTGTATTTTTTATGAACTGCTCTATTTACCCATCCATCCAGCATGAAATATCTTTAGCAAGGCTGATTTTGTACATAAGGTTTTGGGATCCTTTATAAAAACCCACAATTAATATATCATTATAATTACCAAAAAAAAAAAACATGAATTAACACAAACATACAAAATCACAAGAACAAGAACAACAAAAACACAAGGATAATAACAAAAAACATAAAACATAAAACAAAAATACAAGAACAACAAAAAACAACACAAAAAACACAAAAACAAAAAAAAAACACACCTCAAAAAACTAAACAAAAAAAGAAAAAAGAAAAAATACAAAATTGAACACAACAATGACCTTTATAGACCAAAAGAATTTTAAGGCAAGAATCAAGAGAGGAAACAAAAGAAATAATAGTTTGAGCTAGGGAACTAAAATACCCTGACCGAACCAAAGAGAAGCAAAAATAAAGCAAGAAGAAACTAGGTACCTCTAGAACTAGAGCCATCCAAAGAAATGATAGAAAGAAGAGCTTCCCTTATTTATGAAGCCCACCATCTAGGAGGGTGGCCATAGCAAGTAAGATCACCTTTGTCCAAAGCCCAATTAGCTAAAGCATTAGCACTCTTGTTTTGATCTTTGACCACATGATTGTAATCAACTTTCAAAAATCCCATCTAGATTAATTGAATATTATCAATAATTTTTTTTATTCTCCAATCAACCTTATGATTCTTAGAAGGAGTCTTCAAAATATTAATCATGAGTTGAGAGTCAGACTCAACTAGCACCTTTTCCCATACAACCTTAGTAGTCTCTTGAAGGCCTCTAAGGATACCATACCCATCAGCAAGGTTATTGGAAAGAATACCCAAATTCTCAACAAAAGTAAAAACTAGGGTGCCATCTGAAAGTCTACCAATTCCTCCCACACTAGCTTTTTCAGGATTTCCTCTAGAGGCTCCATTAGTATTGACTTTTCTAAAATCATTAGGAGGAGTTTGTCAATTTCTAGTCCTATCCATATTACAATTACTCACATTCCCTTTAAGTTGGTTTCCCTTAGAAGATTTAATCTTCAATATTTGCATCACTTGATCCCATATTTGGTGGGAGTTATGGGGGTGATTAAGGAGTTGTTAGACTAATTCAACTAAGTTGGCAATGGTATTTTGACAAATATAGTTAATATCCTTCCTATATTGATTAAAAATTTGGTTATTCCTTTCATTCTAGATATTCCAAAGTAGAATGGTATAATCCATACAAATTAACTACCTAATAAAATGATCAACACCCTCTTGTTTAGGCCAATCCCTCCAAATTTTTTCAAAAGTAAAAACAATTGGACCACTATAAGCCAAGTAAAGTGACCATTCTCCTCCATAGCTCAAAGGATAAAGTACACTCAATAAAAATATGACAGAGTTTCTACATTCTCTCCACACATTTCACATCTAAAAGGACCATGAAAACCATGCTTCATAAGTTGCTCACCAGTAAGCACCCTACGATGCAATAAAAGCCAAGTAAATAACCTCACCTTAGGCCAGATCTTTTGAGCCTACAATTGAGAAAAGATTGTACCTAGGTGGGCTAAAACATAAAAAATTTATTTAATTAACTTAAAAAAATTACAAGCTACACACACAACGCTTAGGTATTTATAGGGAAGGAGGAAGGAGGAAGGGAGAGATAAGGGAAAATAGTGGGATGTGGAGGGATAAGGGATAATGAAGGAGGTGGAGGAATAAGGAGGATGAGGAGGAGCGAAAAATAGGGAGCGTAAGATATGGAGAGATAAGGAGGAAATGGTGGCGGGAGGAAAGGAGGAAAAAATGGAGAGAATATAGGAGAGGGAGTTTAGAATATTTTTAAAAATTTGTCGAAAAAAATATGCTGACCATTATAGCCATGTTCACACTAAGCCTAGAAATATCTAGATATTTTTGGGCCTAAACCCTCTTCACACTTGCAACATTCTCCCCCTTAAAGTTGAGAGAACTGACTACACAGTCTCTCAACTTTATAAATTGAGCTTTAGCCATCGCTTTGGTGAAGATTTCTACGACGTTCTCCAATGTGCGACAAAATTTAAGCTCAACAATTTCATGCTTCACAATGTCTCACTACTATGGTGGATCAGATTGTATGCCAACTGAATGGCACTGATGTTGTCACAGTAAATCTTGGTTGGACCACTTTGTTGCTCTCCAATATCTTCCAACACTTTTCTTAGCCATAGGGCTTGAGTACTAGCATAGGTGACTGCTATATACTCAACTTCTATAGAAGACAAAGCTACAACAGTTTGCTTTTTGGAACTCCATGTTATTAGTCCTGATCCAAGACTAAAACAGTTCCCTAAAGTTGATTTTTTGTCATCAATGTTGCTGCCCCAATCACTATCACTGAAGCCTACAAGTTTGATAGTGTTGCATTTATGGTACTGGATTCCAAAATCCAATGTACCCTTCACATATCTGAGAATTATTTTAGCTACCTGCAAATGCAGCTCAGATGGGCTAGCCATGAATCGAGAGACAAGAGAAACAACATACTGAATATCGGGTCTGGTGTTGGAGAGAAACATCAAACTCCCAACCATACTCATGAAAGTGGTCATGTCAACTTTTGATGCTCCATCATCTTTGCTCAATTGGATCCCATGTCCAACTGGAGTTGCAACTGGTTTGCAATGCTCCATAGAAAAATTCTTGATCATGTCTCGAGCATACTTATGTTGACAGATGAAGATCCCTATATCTGACTGATGAATTTCCAATCCAAGGAAGTAATGCATTAAGCCGAGATCCTTCATCTCAAACTGTTTCATCATGGAGCGCTTGAACTCCATATTCACTTTTCTATTACTACCCATAAATATGAGATCATCCACATACAAATAAACTATGAGGATGTCGTTACCTTGCTTTAGGTAGTAAAGAGTGGGTTCATTTTTGCTTCTGGTGAACCCAAAATCTTTGAAGTACCCATCAATGCATGAGTACCAAGCTCGTGGTGCCTGCTTGAGGCCATAGAGTGCCTTTTTTAGTTTGTAAACAAGGTGCTCCTTACCTTGCTCTTGAAATCCCTATGGTTGCTCAACATACACTTCCTCTATTAAGTACCCATTGAGAAAGGCACTTTTCACATCCATGTGTTGGACTTTCCATCCCTTGTGAGCAGCTAAAGCAAGAACTATTCTGATGGTCTCCTATCGAGCTACAGGAGCAAATGTCTCTT
Organism: Wollemia nobilis; assembly: GCA_028583015.1. NCBI lineage: Eukaryota > Viridiplantae > Streptophyta > Pinopsida > Araucariales > Araucariaceae > Wollemia > Wollemia nobilis. Next base: position 24,830,711 of record JAQPPZ010003077.1, read on the forward strand.
CATAATCAATACCATACTTTTGTGTAAATCCTTTTGCAACCAATGTTGCTTTGTGTCTTTCAATGCTTCCATCAGCATTGAATTTGGTCTTGAAGACCCATTTACATCCAACACACTTCTTTCCTTTAGGAAGCTCTACCAACTCCCAAGTATCGTTGTTTTTTATAGAGGTTATCTCCTCTTTCATGGCATCTTGCCATATCTTTTGAGTACAAGCCTTCTCATAACTAGAAGGTTCAAGTTGTGCACTAGTTAACAAGGCATAGTTAACTACATCTCCCCGAGGTTCTTGGGAGTCATCATATCCATACAAATGCATATTTTCAAGTCTTTGCAAAATTGAACCCATTTCACTTGCTTGACTTCTAGTATATCGTCTTTGAAAATTTGTATCCAACATCTGATAAGATGGATGATGCTAGAGAGTTCTCTTACCTCTAGATGGAGAATCAATATCCATTGGTGAGGAACTCACTGAACTTTGTGGAGAAGGACTTGGTGATGATGATGATGAATTGGAAGTCGAATGTCTACTTGGGCTTGGAGGAGGAGGAGACTTCTTGCTTTTCTGTGGTGCCTGTTGAATTTGTGAAGAACCTGCATCATGAGATTCAACATCACTATAAATTTTGGGATTTCCCCATTCTCCCCCTTCATCAAAAATCACATCCCTAGAAAGTATTATCTTTCGAGTCCAAGGATTGTAGAGTCTGTAAGCTTTTGTGTTCTCACAGTACCCTACAAAAATGCATGCTTGACTCTTAGGATCGATATTCTTTCTCTGTTCATCAGGAATGTGTGAGTAATCCAATGAACCAAACACTCTGAAATGCTTGACATTCGGTTTCTTACCATACCATGCTTGGTAAGGAGTTTTCCATTTCAAACTTGAAGTAGGGCTCCTATTCAAAATATACACACTGGTCCTGGCTGCATCTGCCCAATACATATTGCTCAAATGCTTCGTCTGAAGCATAGATCTTGCCATCTCTACAATGGTGCGGTTTTTCCTTTCAGCCACACCATTCTGATGTGGAGTATAGGCAATAGTGAACTGCCTCTTTATTCCATGTTTTTATAAAAATTCAAAAATTCATTAGAGGAGTATTCTCCCCCTTTATCTGATCTAAGACACTTAACAAAATATCCACTCTCATTTTCAACTCTTGCTTTAAAATCTACGAAGTAGTCAAATGCTTCATCTTTATGCTTCAAAAAATATATCCAACACATTCTTGAAAAATCATCAATAAAAATAAGAAAGTAAGAGTTGTTACCAATGCTCTTGGTCTGCATCGGACCACAGATGTCCGAATGCACTAGCTGGAGTGGATAACTAGCCCACCATGCTTGTCCATGAGGAAATTTGGTTCTAGCATGCTTTCCCAAGGCACAACCTTCCTAGACTTCCTTATTATCTTGTACTTTAGGAAGTCTGGTCACCATTGCTTGAGAAGTTAACATCTTCAAACTGGATGAATTCAAATGACCGTATCTCAAGTGCCACAACACACTTGGATTTGCAATAGCAACATTTACTAATTGATCTCCTCCTGGCTGGCAAAACTTTAAAGGAAATAACCTTTTCCTTGTCATTGGCACTTGAGTAATGACTCTATCACTATTACTCTTATCAAAAATGGTACATTTACCCTCATCAAATAACAACTTATAGTTCTTCTCTAACATTTGACCAACACTTAAAATATTGTGTTGGAGATGAGGTGTGTAATAGATATCACTTACTTGTTTCATGCCTTCTTTTGTTGGAACTTCCATGGCTCCAATGCCTTCAACCGCCAATGACTTGTCATCTCCCAATTTGATGTTGGATTTGTAAGAAGAATCCAAAGTAGCAAAGAGTTCTTCTTTGCCACTCATATGATTTGAACACCTAGTGTCCAAGATCCAGGTGTCATTCAGGTTCTGATCTGACTTGCCATATGAGAGAAAGAGATTTGAGGTCCCTTCCTCTTCTCCAAAATTGCCATACTGATTGCTCTGCCTGTTGCTCCCTTGAGAGGATTTTGACCAATAGTCACGAGCGAAGTGGCCAAGTTTACCACAATTGTAGTAAGCTTGTTTTGGCTTTTCACTTCATTTTCCTCATCCTAGATTCTTCCCTATGTTCTATTGTCCACCTCTATTCTAACCTCCACCTCTCTTTGAAGATCCTCCTCTGTTAGGAGTTCCACCTCGTGGACTATTCCTACCTCTACCTCTATGCTGACCTCTACCTTGTCCTTTTCCTTCTTGTGAAGCGAAGGCTTTGTCATCACCTCCATGGCTAGTGGAAGAAGATTCTTGTAATCTCTCTTCATGTGAAAGAAGAGAACCAATTAGTGCATCAAAGGAAAGTGCAGTCAAATATTTTGACTCTTCAATAATAATTGCTACATGATTCCACTTAGGAAGAAGTGTTCGCAACACTTTCTTCACTACAACCTCTAGTTTAATCTCTTCACCTAGAGTGACCATTTTATCTACTACGACTTTGACTCACACATAGTAGTCTCCTACTTTCTCATTCTCCTGCATTTTGAGATTTTCAAAATCTCTTTTTAGAGTTTGAATCCTGACCTGCTTCACTTGATCACTCCCTTGAAAACTTTCCTTCAAAGCCTTCCAAGCATCTTGAGTTGTTATACAAGATGCTATTCTAGGAAATATGCTTTTATCTAGGGCTGCTTGTAAATGATATAGGGCAAAGGAATTGTTTTTATGGGCTTCTTTCTTGGCTTTTCTATCGACAACACTTAAGGTAGACCAGTTAGTGGGAGAGGGTTCTGTGTAACCCTCTTCAACTATTTCCCATAAACCTTTACCAATCAACATAGTTTTCATATTTATTGACCAGTATTCATAATCACTACCATTAAATTCAAGAATTGAGAGATTCGAATTTGAAGCCATTTCTACTACTTGAAAGCAAACTTTGATTTGACTAAAAATAAGAAGTACAAAGCAATTACAAGTTTAAATCAAATCTAGATTTCTTAACTCTCACATTGATTTCTTCTTCTTCTTATGGATTTTCCAATACTCGAGGTCCAAAATTGTCTGCAATGGAATCCTCATCATCACTGATGACAACTATTTCAGGAGCTACGCCAGCTCGGCTCGGCTCGTGGCTCGAAGCTCTCATCGGCTTAGGCTCTAGAGAGCATGGGGTATAACTCTCACTGGATTGTTCCTTCGGCTCAACTGGAGAGTAGCTATCACTGGCTAGATCTACAAGTATGGCTTCAATTGTATCAGACTCCACTCATCCAAAAATATTGTCCTCTGAGTCAGCCTCGTATCCAGAATCGAGCTTCCTCTGGTGAGCTATCACTGAATTCTATAGTTGACTGAATACAGTTTGTATTCCGTCTCGTTGGACCCTCTCATCAAAAGACTTAGCAAATTCTCTCCTCAATAGAGAGCACAAAGCATGGTAACATCTAGTAGATCTGATCATCTACTCATCAAGGCAAAAAGAAAAATTTGTTAGAGCTTATGAGGTTACAATTTTCGCTCTTTTACAGCTGCTGAGGCTATTACACAAAATTTTTAGCCTTGAACGGGGTTCTAAGGAGAAGCGCCCTTGGCGTGCCACCCCCGTCAAGGGATGGGGATTCCAAAATTTTCTAGAGGCACTAAACGGGTGCTTCAAAAGGCTTCTCGTCACTTTTTTTCCTTTTGGGTGATTTTCCAATGTACCATAAAAGGTTCACAATTTCTCTTATAAAAATTTACAATTAAACCTTATAAAGCTTTTCCTAGTTTATAATTTAATAATAAAATATGCTTTTCCAATTTAAAAAAAAAACCTTTTTTTTTAAATAATTAAAAAAGCATTGTTAAATTATTAAATTAATACTAAAAAAAAACTTTAATAAAAAACTTTGAAAATAATTTAAAAAACCTTTGTTTCAGAGCGAATTGAACCTCCGACCACTCGCTCAACAACGGTCGTCCAAACCGCTGTGCCATGCAGATCTCTTGGAAACAAAGGTGGCCCGCAAAATATTTAAACCTCCCCGATCGACAACTTCTTAAAAAATTAATTTGAACTGACACCGGTGGGTTTCAAACCCGGATCTTCTCATCTATAGGCCAAGCATCTTTATCGATCGTGCTAGGCGCTTGGGTGAGAACAAGGAGAGGGCAAACGAAATTTAAAAAACACGATGGCTAAACTTTAAAAAAAAAAAATAAAATCTTTATCCCACATTCAACAGGACGTGGGCATTGAAACTATTTTTATATGCCCGTAAGCAAGAGATATTTTGATTGCCTTCGGGCAATCGTCAACCACGATTTTGCCCTTTTTCGATCAACCAAGAACTGCCACGTAGCATCACCTTTGCCAGCTCCTCTACCAGCTCACCGCTATGTCAGACGAACCAATTTTTGCCATGTGTCAACTTTGCCACCTCAGTGAGCCTGCCACATCAGTTGCTTACTCAGCCGCCACATCAACTTGCCACTTGGTGCCTCAAGATTTGTGCTTAGGAAATGCCTACTCTCTACCTTGAACTATGTGCCACCAATCCGCGTCCATGCCAACTCAAATTTCTACACCTGCCTCAAGATTTGTGCCCTCAAATATGCTTTGAAGACTATCACGTTGGGATTCGAACCCCTTGCCTTGGAGTCTGTGCTACCTCGCTCTAATACTAACGTATGTAGGTGGGCTAAAACATAAAAACTTTATTTAATTAACTTCAAAAAATTACATGCTACACACACAACGCTTAGGTATTTATAGGGAAGGAGGAAGAAGGAGGAAGAGAGAGATAAGGGAAAATAGTGGGATGTGGAGGGATAAGGGATAAGGAAGGAGGTGGAGGAATAAGGAGGATGAGGAGGAGCAGGAAATAGGGAGCGAAAGATATGGAGAGATAAGGAGGAAATGGTGGCGGGAGGAAAGGAGGAAAAAATGGAGAGAATGTAGGAGAGGGAGTTTAGAAGATTTTTAAAAATTTACTAAAAAAACTATGCCGACCATTACAGACATGTTCACACTAACCCTCTTCATATTTGCAACAAATATGTTAGATGATTGGTTGGGATCATTATGGCATAAGGTCAAATAACCTTGAGCAACTGAATACTCACCCTTAGTAGTGTTGTGCCAGTCAAAACAATATTTTTCATGGGACCAAGAGAGAGATATCATATGAAGGATGCCTTGGATAGTTTATCTTTGTCTTTTTGGATCCAATATCTACCAACATTTGAATTACCAGTATGGTACTGATAGTAATTAGCCACCTTTATCCAGTTAGCTCGGTGAAGCTCCTCCATCCAAGGCCTCCAATCGGGAAATTGAGTTATCAAAGGCTTGTGACCATCCCACGAATTAGTCCAAAAATTTACCTGTTGACCATTATGAATAATCCAAAATAAACTTTTCTCTATCAAATCCTCATCAATATTAACTGCTAAAATGGGAGAACCTTTGGTAGGCAATTGATAGCGAACAAGGTCTTTAGGACTTTTGTTCTCAATATATTTAGCACTGAGATTATTGGCCCACAGAGCATTGGGGTTATGCAACATCCTCCAATATAATTTAGAAGCTAAAGCTTTGTTGTTATTAAAATAATATTGAAATCCTAGCCCCCCTTCATTCTTAGGAAGACATAAAGTGTCCCATTTCACCAAGGCCCATTTTATTTTCTCCTTAGTACCACTCCAAAGGAACCGATAACTAATTTGATCCAGTTCATGAAGAATCGCCTTTGGGATATTCAACATAAAATAAATATAAATAATAATAGCTTGAAGGACTGATTTTACCAAGGTGATTCTAGCCCCAAAAGAAAGCCACTTGTTGGTCCACTTTCCAATTTTATTCTTGAATTTGTCCAACAACCAATTCCAATATTTTTTCTACATTTAAATATTTATGGGAATACCTAAATAAGTGATTGGAAGGGAGGTCTTCTTATATCTTAATTTATCCAAGACCATGGATTCATGTATGGTAGAGCAATGAAAGAAAGTGACTTTAGATTTGTCTTCATTTATCAATTTCCCAATAGCTTTAGAAAAATAGCTAATGGTTTGCTTAATATTAGAAGCTTCCTTAGTTGTAGCTTTACCTAAAAGAGTAGAGTCATCAACAAATTGAAAATGAGAAATAGGTCTAGCTCCATGAGCAATGGTAACTCCCTCAAGGATTTTTTTTTCTCTCTTCTTGGTTATAGTCCTACCCAAGCATTCAACAAGAATGATGAATAAATAAGGGGATAGTGGGTCATATTACCTGATACCTATGGAAGCTAGGAATAACTGAGAAGGCCTACCATTGATAAGAACTAAGTAGGAAACTAAAAAGATACATCCCATAATCCAATCCATCCAATCCTGAGAGAAACCAAATTGCCTCAAAACTTTGATAAGGAAGTGCCAATCCACTCTGTCATAAGCTTTGGATAAGTCTAATCGAATGAACATGGAAGGATATTTTTGCATATCCATGGAATGGATGGCTTCCTGAGCAAGAACTATCTCATCTACTATTTGACACCCTTCCACATAACCCCCTTGTCTAGGGGAAATAATCTTATGCAAAAGAGGCTTCAACCTTTCTATCATGATCTTAGTAATGATTTTGAGAAGAACATTACATAAAGCAATAGGTCTAAAAGCTGAGATATGATCAACCTCTTGAGATTTTGGAATAAGAGTAATAATTTTATTGATAACCTTCAGAATTTCTTTGGATTTCCTGGCTTCTTCCACCACTTCTAATAAATCAACATGAAGAATATCCCAGAACTCTTGGTAGAACTCAATGGGAAAACCATCAGGACCTGGGGTTTTCCATTTTTGCATTTTAAAAACTACCTATTGAAGCTCATTGATAGTAATAGGAGTAGTCAAAATAGAGTTCTCCTTAGAAGTGATAAGAGAAGGTATTGCTTGAAGAACATTTTGTTGAGAAGCCGATTCAATAGGAGTAGCAACACAAATATTAGAAAAGTAATCAACAACAATAGAGTTCATGCCATCCCAAGTATAGACAACATATCCAAAATATGATTTTAGAGAAGAAATAAAGTTGTGAGATATTTGAGCTAGAAGATATTTATGGAATAAATTTGTGTTTCAATCTTCTTCTTTGAGCCATTGAATTCTAGATTTTTTCTTCCATAAGAGTTCTCTTTTTTTCCATTCCTCTAACTAAGTTGTGAGTTTAATTTCATTTGCACTTCTACTCTTTGTGAGGCCATCTAAATGGATTTTCTTATTCAAATTTTCAATTTGAGCAATAAATTCATGTTTTTTTTATGAACATCCCCAAATGCCTTCCATTTCTAAGTCTTGATTTTGGATTTAATGTATTGTAGTCTTTTGGCAAAATAGAACATCTTAGTCCCCTACCTAGGCTTACCTTCATTCTGTTGGATGTGTCTCATATTTTGTAGAGGAAGTACTATACGAAAAAACTCCTGCTTTGGCGGTCCCCTCTTTTTATATGGATATTATCGGAGCTATTTTTAGAGGCATTGGTGGGATTCTCGTGATTGGTGGGTATAGGTGGTTTTAACACATGGTATTGTGCCCATGGTATTCTAATACCACATTGTGGTTTAGGGTTGTAAGAGTTTCTTTTATATTGATTTTAATGTCCCATTATGGGCAAGGTGAATAACAATAGAAAAGAAGGTGTGGCTCTTGTTTGTTGGGCGTAGCCCATATTGGGTGAACTAGGATAAATATCTTATGTTCTATGTGCATGATTTGTGTGATTTTTATTTTCTTCTGAGTTATTTTTTTTACGTTATTATTCTAGAATAAGTCTGGGTATATCTCTTCATATGGTATCAGAGCCAAATTTTTAGCCATAGAGGGATGCCTTTATTTCTAGGGTTTTAGTTCATTTTAAGAGGATATAGGGTTTCTAGGAGTTATAGAAAACCTATTATGGAGTGGGATTTTTACATAGAAGGAGCTTGAAGAAAAATGATGTCAAATCATTCAAGGATAGAGATTGAGAAATTTTATGAAAAAAGTTTTGAGCTATGGAAGTTAAAGATGGAGGATCTGCTCATGGACATAGATCAGTGGTTTGTTATCTCTAAAATGAAACCTGCTAGTACATCTGATGAAGATTGGGAAAAGTTGAATAAAAAAATGAGGAGTCTAATACGACTGTGCCTTGCAGATTTAGTCTTAATAAATTTCATAGAGAAGCTACTGAAAAGGATATTTGGGAGAAGTTAAGGGCTCTGTATCAATCCAAGTCCCTTGTGAATAAATTATTTCTTCGAAATAAATTATATAATTTGAGGATGAATGAAGGGGATTCAGTAGCAGATCATCTTAATGCATTCAATACAGTGGTAAGTCTACTTGCATCTATTGATATTAAGTTAAGTGAGCAAAATAAATGTATTACTTTGCTATGCTCTTTACTAGATTCGTGGGATAACCTGGTTGTAGCAATTGGTAGTACAACTTCATCCACATTGAAGTTTGAAGATGTTGTGGCATCTCTATTATCAGAGGATATGAGAAGAAAATCCATGGAGGGCACATCAAAGGATACCCTAACAATGAGAGGGCTTTCAAAGAAAAAAACAAAATGAGATCTGGTGATAGATCTAAGTCTAGAGGCATATCCAAGTCTCGGGGAAGGTTTGAGAGAAAATATTGGAAATGTGGTAAGCTTAGACACATGAAAAAGGATTGTAGATCAAATAATATTGATTCTAGAAAGATATCTGATGAATCTACTTCCACAAAGATAAATAAATCCATTTATGAAAGAGGGGATGTATATCTGGCATCTTGCTCCACACGTTCAGATATAAATGATTGATTGATCGATACTGGTGCCTCTTTTCATATGACTCCTCATAGGGGGTGGTTCAATGAATATGAAATATATGATGGAGGGGAGGTACTATTAGGATATGATTCACCACTTAGAATCATGGATCGTGGAAGGGTGAAAATATTATTGTAGGATGGTAGGGTTAAAACCCTCCCAGGTGTGATGCATATTCCTAGCCTTGCTAGAAATTTAATTTTTGTAAGAAAAATGGCTGATGCAGCAGTAAACGTCTATTTAAGTAAGGATTCATGTAAAATGGTTTGTGGATCTATGGTGTTAGTAAGAGGAGTTAAAATTTGAACCTTGTATAAGCTATTGGGAAGCACTATGACAAATGAGTGCAATAGCTCAACTATTCTTGAGGCTGAATTAGACAAAATTTTAATGCTCTGGCATCAAAGAATGGGAAATATTGGAGAAAAGAGATTGCATACCCTATACATGAAAGGTATGGTCCAAGGTATCCCTAATTGCTCAATGGTTTTTGATTTCTATGAACATTGTATTTATGGCAAGCAGAATCGTGTGAGTTTCCCATCTGGTGCTATAAGATCAAAATGGATATTAGATATGATTCACAATGATATTTTTGGTCCTGTTATTGTTCCATCTCTTGGGAAATCATAGTACTATGCTTCTTTCATTGATGATTTTTCAATATATGCATGGATTTATTTTATTAAAAGTAAATATGAAGTGTTTTATAAGTTTAGAGAATTTAAAGCACTTGTTGAAAATCAAATTGAGAAAAATATTAAGGTGTTGAGTTCTGATAATGGAGGAGAGTATTTTTCAAATAAATTTGAGGCTTTTTGTAAGCAATGTGGTATTGCAAGATAGAAGACTAATACATATACACCACAACAAAATGGAGTTGCTAAGATATTGAACAAATCACTTATAGTCAGTGGTGCTGGTCTGGTACATGAATTCTGGGTAGAGGTAGTCAATGTAGCATGTTACTTGCAGAATCAATCTCCTACATCAACATTGTCGGATCAAACTCCATTTGAAGCAGGGTTTGGTAAGAAACCCTCTCTTTCACATATTAGAGTTTTTGGTGGTGATGCATACATGCATATTCCAAAGGAGAAAATAAGTAATATTGATAATAAGGCTGCTAAATGTATCTTTATTGGTTATAAATATGGTGTTAAAGGATATAAAATTTGGAATATAGAAACTAAAATGACGGTTTACAGTAGAAATGTGGTGTTTAGAGAGATGAAAAATGACCACAGGAATGAAGTAACAGAAGAACCTAAAAAGGTGCAATTTGATCTCATGGAAGAAGAATCCTACTTAGAAGAAGAAGAGGATGAACAAGAGTTTCAGACACCTGTGGTAAGGAGATAAACATGAGAAAGAACGTAACATGATAGGTATAGTTCATCTGCTTTTCCTTCTTCCTTTGTTTTATCTGATGAAGATCCTAGAATAGTTAGAGAAGCTGTTAATTTTGAAGAGGCAAATCTTTGGGAAGAAGCCATGAATGAGGAAATGATGGCCCTAAAAAAGAACAAGACATGAGATCTAGTAAAATTACCTGGTGGAAGAAAAGCAATAGGTTGTAAATGGATCTTCAAGAAGAAGCAGAATGTTGAAGGTAAAGTGGAGAAATATAAAGCTCACCTGGTTGCTAAAGGCTATTCTCAGGTAGAGGGAATTGATTATGGTGAAGCATTTTCTCCTGTTGCAAAGTTAACCTCAATAAGATTTCTTTTATCTATGGTTGCTACATTTGATCTTGAAATAGAGCAAATGGATGTAAAAATTACATTCCTTCATGGAGATTTGAAGGAAGAAATTTATATGAGACAACCTGAAGGATTCATTGCTGAAGGAAAGGAGGATTTTGTATGTAAGTTAAAGAAATATCTATACGGACTGAAACATTCACCTATAATGTGGTATCAAAAATTTGATACTTATGTTTTAGGAATTGATTTTGTTCATAGCAATGTTGTTCATTATGTATACTAAAAATAAATTGGTAATGAACTTGTCATTATAGTTTTGTATGTTGATGATATGTTACTTATTGGAAACAGTAAGGAAATGATCAGGGAAATGAAGTCACAATTAACATCACAATTTGACATGAAAGATCTTGGCCCTGTAAATTTTATTTTGGGCATGCAAATAAATAGAGATCATTCAAAAAGAAAGCTATGGCTGAATTAGAAAAAATATTTTGAGACAATATTGAAGAGATTCAGTATGTAGGATTTCAAACCAGTGAAGGTAATTATTCCTTTGGGTGAAAAATTGTCTATTGACCAATGTCCAAAAATAGAAGAAGAGGTAGAAGAAATATCCCATGTTCCTTATGCAAATTATGTAGGGAGTTTAATGTATGCCATGGTGTGTACTAGACTAGATATTTCCCATGCAATGGGAGTTTTGAGCAGATACATGTCTAAAATTGGTAAAGAGCATTAGACTATTGTAAAAAGGGTTTTCAGATATTTTCATGTTACATCTAATTTTTCAATCTGTTATGAAGGTGTAGGTAACAAAAAAAGTTCATTGGATCTAAAAGGCTTTGTTGATGTAGTTTGAGCTGGAGATCTTGAAAATAGAAGATCTACTAGTGCTTATGTATAAAACTTGTTTGGAGGGGCTATTAGTTGGATGAGAAAAAGGTAAATTATTGTTGCTCTCTCAACCACTGAAGCTGAATACATGGCAGCCACTGATGCAAGTAACGAAGCAGTATGACTACAAAGACTATGTGCTGAGATTGGGTTCTTTCAAGGAGTTTTGAAGATAAATTGTGATAGCCAAAGTGCTATATTTATGGTAAAGAACCCTGCTTACCATTAAAGAAAAAAGTACATTGATACAAAGTACCACTTTAGTAGGGACATGATTGAACATAAGAAAGTGTTGCTGGAAAAAGTGGATACAAAGGAAAATGTTGCAAATGCTTTAACCAAGGCAATTAGCACAAAAAAGTTCATGCTTTGTACAATTGAAATGGGTTTGGCTAAACTGAGTGTTGGAACTAACATTTATTACAGCCTTTATGCAATGTATTCAACAAGTGGGAGAATTTTAGATGTGTCTCATCCTTTGTAGGGAAAGTACTATACGATAGTCGGGTTCCTCTTTTTTCGAAGATATTATCAGAGCTATTTTCGAAGGCATTGGTGGGATTCTTGTGATTGGTGGGTATGGATGGTTTTAGCCCATGGTATTGTGCCCACAATATTCTAATACCACATTGTAGTTTAGGGTTGCAAGAGTTTTCTTTATATTGATTGTAATTTCCATAATGTCCCATTACGGGTAAGGTGAATAACAATATAAAAGGAGGTGTGGCTCTTGTTTACTGGACGTAGCCCATATTGGGTGAACCAGGATAAACCTCTTGTGTTATGTGCATGATTTATTATATGATTTGTTATTTTCTTATGAGTTATTTATTTATGCATTATTATTCTGGAATAAGTCTGGGTATATCTCTTCACCTTCCACCATTGTTGCACATGAGGTCTAAAGAAACTGTATCAGAGCCACATTAATTAAAAATGAAAATAAGAGAAACTCACATTGGTTTTCCACATTTCCACCATGACTGGCCAATGATCCGAACCAACATTATTAAGAGTCTTCACTTTAGGAATGTGACCATGGATTAAGAAATTTTTAGAGAGCAAAAACCTATCCAATCTCTCTATTATACAAGCTAATCCTTACCTTCTGTTAGATAAGTCATAAGGCCATTATCTAGTTGGATGTCCACAAGATGGAGGTTTGCAATATATTCACTCATGAGGTCAGTGCTTTTGTCTAAATAACTATTTCCCCCAATTTTTTCATCTAGAGAGAGGATGGTAATGGAATCCCCTCCAATAAAGATCCAAGCTTCAGGAAAATGAGAGATAATATAAGTTATATCCTTCCACTGTATTCTTTTTTCCTCCAAAGTAGTTAGAGCATAAATAGTAATGTAGAGCATAATTTGGTTGGAATGTCTACTTTGAATAACTATAGCCAAAAGACCCCACTGCCAACCATATGGTGAAAACTACCTCTTTTTGATCCCAAAGACAAGAAATGCCACTAGAAGTCCCTTGGGAACTAAGGGAAATCACTTTACCAGTTGGCCAAATTTTACTAGCAATTGAGTCCATATACTCTATTGACATCTTCGTTTCTTGAAGGAAAACAAGATGTGGATGATTTATCTGAATCATTCTTCTAATTTAATTTCGTTTTGAAAGACTCCCTTTGAGTCCTCTAATATTCCAAGTGATGATATTCATTAATACCTAGGCTAAAAAATTTGAGAAGGGCATTAATCTTACCTTTCTCTACAAGATTTTCACCTTCTTTTACCATATGATATTGATTGGTTTTGCGACATACCTTTTGATTAGAATCCATCTTTAGTTTTTTTCCCCTATTTCTTGACTTACTTCAATTGAATATGAGATGGCTTCTAACCTTGAAGAATGCTTGTACACAACCAAAATTTTACTAGAGGTTTCAATAGAGTCTATATTGGGACTTGTATTATTTGAAGTTTTGACATTTAAAAGAATGTTTTCCTTGTGTACATTTTCTCCATTTTTTTTGTTGAAAACCTTTGATTTGTTGGTTGGTCTATGAGTTCTTCCTTTCATATTTAAATTGTGTTTCTAATATTTTTGATTCCATTATTTCCTCTTCCTCACTTGGGACATCATTTGTGGAAAGTATTTCAAACATATTAGCATATGACTTTAATTGATCCTTCATAACTAGTTTTTTCTAAGTGTTCTTCTTATTAGGCATTTGGAAACCTGCTGAGTTTATATATTCTTTATTTTGATCAGGAATTTTATTTGGGCAAGCACTAGCCAAATGACCATATTCATGGTAAAATCTACAATGAAAAGGGATGTTCTCATAGTCCACTACTTTCTCCCAAGTGTCTTCCCCAAATTGTAAAGTGATATATTTAGGTAGGGGTTTATCAAAATATATTAAAACACAAAATTGAGCATAAATAATATGTTCAAATTTTTGAGTACAATCAACAATCATCATAAAAGTTCCTAAAGAGTTTCCAATTGAAGAAAAAATAGTAGGATTCAAAAATTCAATAGGAAGGCCAAAGAGTCTAACCCACATGAGAGCTGTAGAAGTTATCTCTTCTTTGAATTTAAATTTAGTATGCTAGGGCTTCATGAAAAGCCCTACCCTTACAAAGAACCAAGGACCCCCTTGAAAATTTGTCTCTCTATCTTAATTAATAGCAAATAAAATAAGAAAATAACAATTTGGATAAATAAGAATTTGTAACTCACCTTTATTTTTCCAGATTTTTGTAGCTCAAATTTTGAAAGCATATAGGCTCGGACGAAAACCCACAAACTAATAAATTAGTCCTCTTTTTTCTAGATCTTCAATGCTAGTCTGAATGTTACCCATATCAAGCTTAACAATAGGAGTTCCATCAACTACTTTAAGACATCCTGACTCCATTTTCCTGGGATAAATATTAGGCATTCTTAGAGGTTTATGGGAAGCCCTAAGATTAATATTAGCATTGGGCTAAGGCTGTCCACCACAGAGGGTATCCCTAAAATTCATTTTTGGGGTTGAGTCTTTGAAATTATTACCCTTGATAAGGGTTTTCATAGTAGATTTATTTTGTGGGTGCACCTTAGCACCAGATTCACTTGAGATCTGAGCCAGTTTTTGATCAGCTGCTTGAAAATTTATTCACGATCTCTTTAATCCTTTCCCTAGACACCGTGGAAAGGTATCGTTTTCCCTTTTATTTTGTGCAGAAAATTGAAAGTCATTGTCACTCAAGTTCATGGTATGATCTATTGAAAGACATATTTTTAACCCATATTGGATCCCCTGCAACATATCATGTTAAAATTTTGAGTAGAAACCATAAAAATATTGGCTGCTAGGGCCCGAATGCCCCGAAAACCAACCTTTGAAGCTGCTTGCACTCAACCCAGATGAAACCCTCACACAATTGCTTGCTAAAAATATCATTCACACATAGGAATGCACTAGGATTTATGTTTCTCCAAATTATATGACATATGTTGGAGACTTTCTAAGGTTTTTTAAGCATCTACCTTCAAAATTTCAACTCAATCCGAGTCCGAATGAGTGAAATATGGCCAAAAAAAGTTTGACGGTTTGGGCAGTCCTATGAAAAATGTCGCTCCTTCAAACCCACTGCTACTTTCAATGATTCATGAAGAAGCTGAAAGAGGATATCTTTTGTTAATTATTTATTGACTGCTAATTAGCCTGCTCTTATCTTGTGAAGGGTATTTATAAACAACAATTTGAAATTTAACTTCTAGACTATTGTAGGGGGATGCAACAGTAATTTTGATCCATTACTTGCTTCAAATTGTGGCCACTGATTCATGTCGGCTTAACATGATAGTTGGTTCAAGGACGTCATCATGATCAGGTATGACTAATTGGTCGAGCTCGCTTGAGGAAGAGTCAATCATTAAAGTCTTAAGGATGTGTTTAAGGATTTTTACCTACAATGGTTACGACATGAATATTCTGACATGTACTCTTGCTCAAGCAACTTGCAACACATTTACGAATGATGGTGACATGGTGGAGTTTCAAAATTTGTTGATCCACCATGATTAAATTATTATTTATTTTTTCTTATCTATGGAAATATAAAGACAATGATTTAATTTAAATTTATTTTCCATAATGCCATAATTGTTTTATAAAGTAGTTTAATTTTAATTTAATTGCAATAAATTCAAAACTTATTTTCAATTATAGGATTGTCATTGATTTTTAGTATTATCTAGAATTTTTCAATGATTTCGATGAAATCCTAGCAATTCATGACTTCTAAGTTTTTTGACAAGTTTTGGGTAGGGAATGGATTGAAAAAAGGTACGGATTGGAAAAAGGGGTGTGGATTGACAAAACAACATAGATTAGAAAAATGGGTACATAAAGGGTATGGATTTAAAAAGGGGTATAGAACAAAAAAAGTTGCGGAATGGATAGTGAAAAACAAGTTTTGGGTAGGGCATGGATTGGGAAAAGGGCATGGATTGGCAAAATGGCATCGATTAGAAAAGGAGTACAGAAAGGGTATGTATTAGCAAAGGGGTATGGAATGAAAAAAGGTGCAGAATGGACAATTGACTATGTAATAAAAGGTTGACCATGGAGTGGATAGGGTATTGCGTAGTTTTTAGATAACACATTGAAAAATTAATTTTCTAGCATCAAACACTATCTGAACATAAACATATTTATACTTGTTGGAAAGCTCTTTGAGATCGATCCAATGGAGGTGGTTTTAAGAATATTTAAGGGATATATGAACCTTGAAAGTGATGCCATCCGTATTGCTATGGGTGCATTGCTAGACTCAACATCTAAGTTTTAGTAATTTTAAGGTATAGTTGTTACAAGAATATAGGTGTATTTATATTCCTTGGATTTTTTTTTTTAGCCCAATCCAATGAACATATTTGTTTGTATATTTATGTAAGTTTACATGAAATTTGATGTCCATATTTTCTCTCTTTTTATGCATTCATCATGTAATGAATGTGTCAAAATAAAGTAGTCACCCCTAATTTTGTGTTGGTCCTTAACGAATGCAAAGAATACTTGCTTACATCATCAGGATTATACTTTGGATAACTTTAACGGTGTCATACCTCCATTATGTGTCCCCATGTATGTGTGCCCCCTCGATTTTTGGAGAAGAGACCAGATTTGACTAAGGAAACTCTATTCACATGGGGGGTGATGGGGATAAGGCAATGAAATGGTCTGAAAGGTTACAAAGAAAAAAAAATAAAGATAAATGATTGAATTGAGGAAATAAGAGAACAATTGTTTAAGAGAAAAAGAGTAACTAGAGAGAGATGAAAAGGAGAAAATAAAACAATGAAAGAATATAGAAATTTCCCATCAAACAATAGAGTGGTCCATACACAGTTTAATTATATTTATGTACAAGGTGGCCCATTTAATGGTACATTGTAATTTTATAAATGATGGAGGTTAGTCCATTTAAGGACATAGTTTAAGTCTGTTTATGTACAATGCAAACCATTTAAGGGCACATTGTGATTTTATGTACATATTGGATCATTTAAGAGCGCATAATTGAGGGGCTCATTAAAGAATATTTAAAGGCACATAATTAGATTAATTTGTAGAGCCAATATAGAAGTATGAGTGGATTATGTATAATGGGAGTGTTGTGGGTAACAAAATATAAGGATAATAGAATACATAATACAATACAAGTAGATATAAGCAAATAAATACCCATAAATGAAAGCAGATGAACACAACATCTTTTTAATGAATAATCCCCAAAGAAGAGGTCTAGGAGTAGTCTGGTTGTTTTCTTGGTCGTGGGTTCAAATTCCACTGTGGTACTTGTGATTGTAAAGATTTAAAAAATTCAAAGAGCATCATTTGCTGATAAAAAATAGAATAAAAGTTAATACCCCAAAGAGATTTCACATGAAAAATACCTAAATATATAGATATGAAGAAGATTGAAAAGAATTATGCCCTAGTATAGGGTATGGAATGAGGGGTCCCAAAACGGACTTGAAATGTACCCCATAGATAGATTAATATTATATACTTATTTACTTAAAATATTATTTTATTTGTCTAATGTATAAATTTATTTAATATATATTTTGTATGATATTGTATTTATTTATTAATGATTTTAATTATTATTATTAGCAAGACACGAAATGCAAGATGACTATTCTTGTTCTCATTGTTTGTGATAGTCATTTATTATTAGTTTTTATTTTTCAAAAAATATTCCAATTGGGATATCACTTTTGGGTAAGTCCCAAGGAGGCATGGATATCTATTCTACCAAAAATACTCAGGGTTCGTATTTGGCCTACCCCTTTGACACACTCATAGAGCATGCCTAAAACAACAAAAATATAAATAAACACAAAAAACAACAAAAAAACACAAAAACAACAAAAGACAACAAAAAACGCAAAAAAAACAAACAACAAAACATAAAACACACATAAAAACAACAAAACAACACACAAACATAAAAAAACATAAAATAATAAAAACACAAAACACAAAAAAATACAAAAATATAAAAAACACCAAAAAAAAACAAAGAAAAACTAAACAAAACACTACAAAACAACACACACACCGAAAAACTAAAAAGAAGAAAAAACAAAAAACAACTTTGGTATTTCTATGCCAAAAGGCTATTTAAGAAAAATTAAACAAAGGAAATATAAGAATAATTAGTCTGAGCAAGGGAACTAAAATACCCTAACCAAACCAAAGAGAAGCAAAAATAAAGAAAAAATGAACTAGGTACCTCTAGTATTGGAGCCATCCAAAGAAAGGATAGAAAGAATAACTTCCCTTATTTGTGAATCCCACCATTTGAAAGGGTGTTCTTAGTAAGTAAGATCACATTTATACAATGTCCAATTAGCTAAAGCATAAACACTCATGTTTTGTTCTCTGAGCACATGATTGTATTCAAATTTCAAAAATCCCATCTAGATTAATTGAATTTTCTCAAAAATTCTTTTTAGTTTTCAATCAAGCTTATGATTCTTAGGAGTCTTTAATATATAAATCATGACTTGAGATTCAGATTCAAAAAACATCTTTTTTCCATTCAACCTTAGCAACCTCTCAAAGGCCTCTAAGGATACCATACCCCTCAACAAGGTTATTAGAAAGGATACCCAAATTCTCAAGAAAAGTGAAAACTAGGGAACCATATGAAAGTCTACCAATTCCTCTTGCACTAGATTTTCTAGGGTTCCCCCTAGAGGCTCCATCGATATTGAATTTTCTAAAATCCTTAGGAGGAGGTTGCCAATTCCTTGTTCTATCCATATTTCAATTACTCACATTTCCTTTAAGTTGGTTGCCCTTAAAAGAGTTAATATTCAATATTTGCATCACTTGATCCCATCTTTGGTGGGATTTATGGGGGTGTTTAAGGAGTTGTTGGATTGATTCAACTAAGTTGGCAATGGCCTTTTTCTAGATATATTGAATATCCTTCCTTCCTTGATTGAAAATCTAATTGTATCTTTCCTTCTAGATATTCCAAGGTAGAATGGTAGAACCCATCCAAACTATTTGCCTAATAAAATGATCAACACCCTCCTAATTAGGCTAATCCCTCCAAAGTTGTTCAAAAATAATAAAATCAGACCATTGTAAGCCAAGTAAGATGGCCATTCTTCTCCATAGCTCAGAGGCTAAGGCACACTCAATAAAAATATGACCGAGAGTTTCCACATTCTCTCCACACATTTTGCATATAAATGGGCTATGAAAACCATCTTTCATAAGTTGATCACCAACAATCACCCTACAATGCAATAAAAGCCATGTAAAGAACCTCACCTTAAGCCAGATATTTTGAGCCCACAACTGAGTAAAAATATAATATGATTGATTGGGAAAAGGGCATGGATTGGCAAAATGGCATCGATTAGAAAATGAGTACAGAAAGGGTATGTATTAGCAAAGGGGTATGGAACGAAAAAAGGTGCAGAATGGACAATTGACTATGTAATAAAAGGTTGACCATGGAGTGGATAGGGTATTGCGTAGTTTTTAGATAACACATTGAAAAATTAATTTTCTAGCATCAAACACTATCTGAACATAAACATATTTATACTTGTTGGAAAGCTCTTTGAGATCGATCCAATGGAGGTGGTTTTAAGAATATTTAAGGGATATATGAACCTTGAAAGTGATGCCATCCGTATTGCTATGGGTGCATTGCTAGACTCAACACCTAAGTTTTAGTAATTTTAAGGTATTGTTGTTACAAGAATATAGGTGTATTTATATTCCTTGGATTTTTTTTTTTAGCCCAATCCAATGAACATATTTGTTTGTATATTTATGTAAGTTTACATGAAATTTGATGTCCATATTTTC
The DNA here is from genome assembly GCA_028583015.1 of Wollemia nobilis. Lineage (NCBI taxonomy): Eukaryota > Viridiplantae > Streptophyta > Pinopsida > Araucariales > Araucariaceae > Wollemia > Wollemia nobilis. The sequence continues at coordinate 24,850,491 of JAQPPZ010003077.1, forward strand.
TCTCTTTTTATGCATTCATCATGTAATGAATGTGTCAAAATAAAGTAGTCACCCCTAATTTTGTGTTGGTCCTTAACGAATGCAAAGAATACTTGCTTACATCATCAGGATTATACTTTGGATAACTTTAACGGTGTCATACCTCCATTATGTGTCCCCATGTATGTGTGCCCCCTCGATTTTTGGAGAAGAGACCAGATTTGACTAAGGAAACTCTATTCACATGGGGGGTGATGGGGATAAGGCAATGAAATGGTCTGAAAGGTTACAAAGAAAAAAAAATAAATATAAATGATTGAATTGAGGAAATAAGAGAACAATTGTTTAAGAGAAAAAGAGTAACTAGAGAGAGATGAAAAGGAGAAAATAAAACAATGAAAGAATATAGAAATTTCCCATCAAACAATAGAGTGGTCCATACACAGTTTAATTATATTTATGTACAAGGTGGCCCATTTAATGGTACATTGTAATTTTATAAATGATGGAGGTTAGTCCATTTAAGGACATAGTTTAAGTCTGTTTATGTACAATGCAAACCATTTAAGGGCACATTGTGATTTTATGTACATATTGGATCATTTAAGAGCGCATAATTGAGGGGCTCATTAAAGAATATTTAAAGGCACATAATTAGATTAATTTGTAGAGCCAATATAGAAGTATGAGTGGATTATGTATAATGGGAGTGTTGTGGGTAACAAAATATAAGGATAATAGAATACATAATACAATACAAGTAGATATAAGCAAATAAATACCCATAAATGAAAGCAAATGAACACAACATCTTTTTAATGAATAATCCCCAAAGAAGAGGTCTAGGAGTAGTCTGGTTGTTTTCTTGGTCGTGGGTTCAAATTCCACTGTGGTACTTGTGATTGTAAAGATTTAAAAAATTCAAAGAGCATCATTTGCTGATAAAAAATAGAATAAAAGTTAATACCCCAAAGAGATTTCACATGAAAAATACCTAAATATATAGAGATGAAGAAGATTGAAAAGAATTATGCCCTAGTATAGGGTATGGAATGAGGGGTCCCAAAACGGACTTGAAATGTACCCCATAGATAGATTAATATTATATACTTATTTACTTAAAATATTATTTTATTTGTCTAATGTATAAATTTATTTAATATATATTTTGTATGATATTGTATTTATTTATTAATTATTTTAATTATTATTATTAGCAAGACACGAAATGCAAGATGACTATTCTTGTTCTCATTGTTTGTGATAGTCATTTATTATTAGTTTTTATTTTTCAAAAAATATTCCAATTGGGATATCACTTTTGGGTAAGTCCCAAGGAGGCATGGATATCTATTCTACCAAAAATACTCAGGGTTCGTATTTGGCCTACCCCTTTGACACACTCATAGAGCATGCCTAAAACAACAAAAATTTAAATAAACACAAAAAACAACAAAAAAACACAAAAACAACAAAAGACAACAAAAAACGCAAAAAAAACAAACAACAAAACATAAAACACACATAAAAACAACAAAACAACACACAAACATAAAAAAACATAAAATAATAAAAACACAAAACACAAAAAAATACAAAAATATAAAAAACACCAAAAAAACACAAAGAAAAACTAAACAAAACACTACAAAACAACACACACACCGAAAAACTAAAAAGAAGAAAAAACAAAAAACAACTTTGGTATTTCTAGGCCAAAAGGCTATTTAAGAAAATATTCAACAAAGGAAACATAAGAATAATATGTCCGAGCAAGGGAACTAAAATACCCTGACCAAACCAAAGAGAAGCAAAAATAAAGAAAAAATGAACTAGGTACCTCTAGTATCGGAGCCATCCAAAGAAAGGATAGAAAGAATAACTTCCCTTATTTGTGAATCCCACCATTTGAAAGGGTGTTCTTAGTAAGTAAGATCACATTTATACAATGTCCAATTAGCTAAAGCATAAACACTCATGTTTTGTTCTCTGAGCACATGATTGTATTCAAATTTCAAAAATCCCATCTAGATTAATTGAATTTTCTCAAAAATTCTTTTTAGTTTTCAATCAAGCTTATGATTCTTAGGAGTCTTTAATATATAAATCATGACTTGAGATTCAGATTCAAAAAACATCTTTTTTCCATTCAACCTTAGCAACCTCTCAAAGGCCTCTAAGGATACCATACCCCTCAACAAGGTTATTAGAAAGGATACCCAAACTCTCAGCAAAAGTGAAAACTAGTGAACCATATGAAAGTCTACCAATTCCTCTTGCACTAGATTTTCTAGGGTTCCCCCTAGAGGCTCCATCGATATTGAATTTTCTAAAATCCTTAGGAGGAGGTTGCCAATTCCTTGTTCTATCCATATTTCAATTACTCACATTTCCTTTAAGTTGGTTGCCCTTAAAAGAGTTAATATTCAATATTTGCATCACTTGATCCCATCTTTGGTGGGATTTATGGGGGTGTTTAAGGAGTTGTTGGATTGATTCAACTAAGTTGGCAATGGCCTTTTTCTAGATATATTGAATATCCTTCCTTCCTTGATTGAAAATCTAATTGTATCTTTCCTTCTAGATATTCCAAGGTAGAATGGTAGAACCCATCCAAACTATTTGCCTAATAAAATGATCAACACCCTCCTAATTAGGCTAATCCCTCCAAAGTTGTTCAAAAATAATAAAATCAGACCATTGTAAGCCAAGTAAGATGGCCATTCTTCTCCATAGCTCAGAGGCTAAGGCACACTCAATAAAAATATGACCGAGAGTTTCCACATTCTCTCCACACATTTTGCATATAAATGGGCTATGAAAACCATCTTTCATAAGTTGATCACCAACAATCACCCTACAATGCAATAAAAGCCATGTAAAGAACCTCACCTTAAGCCAGATATTTTGAGCCCACAACTGAGTAAAAATATAATATGATTGATTGGGATTATTAAGGCATAAGGCCAAATAATCTTGAGCAGCTTAATACTCACCCTTAGTAGTGTTATTCCATCCATAATAATATTTATCATGGGACCAAGAGAGATATCTTATATGAGGGATGCTTTGGATATATTTTATTTACCTTTCTAAATTTGAATAGGCCAGTCCTCAATAGGGATCCAATATCTACCAATTTATGAATTACTAGTATGGTACTGACAATAGTTAGCAACCTTTATCCAATTAGCTCAATGAAGCTCCTCCATCCAAGGCCTCCAATCAGGAAGCTGAGTTATCAAATGCTGGTGACCATCCCAAGAATTTATCCAAAAATTTGCTTATTCACCATTACGAATGATCCAAAATAACTTTTTCTTAATCAAATCTTCACTAGTCTTAAGAATCGCTAAAATGGGAGAACCTTTGGTAGGTAATTGATAGCGAACAAGGTCTTCAAGACATTTGTTCTTAGCATAATTAGCATGAAGATTCTTGGACCAAACAACATTGGGTTTATACAAAATCCTCCAATATAGTTTAGCAGCTAAAGCCTTATTGTTATTAATAGTAGACTGGAATCCTAACTCCCTTTGTTCTTGGGAAGGCATAAAGTATACCATTTCACCAAGGCCCATTTTTTTCTCCTTAGTACCACTCCAAAGGAACCAATGATTTATTTGATCTAATTCTCAAATAATTGCCTTTGGGATATTCAACACAACAAAAACATAAATAGGTATAGCTTGAAGGATTGATTTTACCAAGGTAATTCTACCCCCAAATGAAAGCCACCTATTGGTCCACTTTTTAATTTTCTTCTTAACTCTATCCAAAAATCAATTCCAGTATTTTTTTTTGTCTTTGAGTATTGATATGAATGCCTAAATAAGTTATTAAAAATTTATCTAAGACCATTGATTCCTGTCTAGGAGAGTAGTGAAAGAAAATGACTTTATATTTATCTTCGTTGATCAATTTACTGGTAGCATTACAAAAATAGCTAACGTTTTGCTTAATTTTAGAAGCTTCCTTAATTGTATCTTTACCTAACAGAGTAGAGTCATCAACAAATTGAAGATGAGAAATAGGCCTAGCTCCATGAGCAATGGCAACTCCCTCAAGGAATCTGTTTTTATTTTTTATTTTTTTGGTTATAGTAATGCCCAAGGATTCAACAAGAATGATGAATAAATAAGGGGAGAGAGGGTAAATAAGGGGAGAGAGGGTATCCTTGTCTAATACCTCTGGAAGCAGGGAAAATTTGAGAAGGCCTACCATTAATAAGAACATAGTAGGACACAAAAGAGATATATCCCATAATCTAGTCCATCCAATCCTAAGAGAAGCCAAATTGCCTTAAAACTTTGACAAGGAAGTGCCAATCCACTATGTCATAAGCTTTAGATAAGTCTAAAAAATGAACATAGATGGATATTTTTGTATTTCCATGGAATGGATGGCTTCCTGAGCAAGAACTATCTTATCCACTATTTGACACCCTTCCATATAACCCCCTTGTTTAGTGGAAATAATCTTATGCAAAAGAGGTTTCAACCTTTCTACCATGATCTTTGTAATGATTTTGAGAAGAACTTACATCAAGCTATAGGTCTAAAATCTAATATATGATCTACCTCTTGAGATTTTGGGACAAGAGCTGTATAAGTTTTATTGATAAACTTCAAAATTTCTTTGGCTTTCTTGGCTTCTTCCACCACATCTAATAAATTAGCATGAAGGATATCCAAAAATGCTTGATAGAACTTAATTGGAAAACCATCAGGACATGGGATGTTTCCTTTTTGCATTTTAAAAACCATCTATTGAAGCTCCTTGATAGTAACTGGAGTAGTCAAAACAAAGTTCTCCTCAGAAGTGATAAGAGTAGAATCGCTTGAAGAAAATTATGTTCTGAGTCAAGAGGTGTAGTAGCAAATATATTGAAAAAGTAATTGACAACAACAAAGTTCATGCCATCCCAAGTGTAGACAACATCTCTAGAATCAAATTTTAGGGAAGAAATAAAGTTGTGAGATCTTCGAGCTAGAAGAGATTTGTGGAAGAAATCTATGTTTCGATCTCCTTCTTTGAGCCATTGGATCTTAGATTTTTCTTCCATAATAGTTCTTCTCTTTTTTACCATTCATCTAACTGAGTTGTGAGTCTAATTTCATCTGTACTTCTAATTTTTGTGAGGCCATATAAATGGATTTTCTTATTCAAATTTTCAAGTTGAGCAATAACTTCATATTTTTTTTTCCAAACATCTCCAAACTCTTTCCAGTTCCAAATATTGATTTTGGATTTAATGTATTACAACCTTTTGGTAAAATAAAACATCTTAGTCCCATACCTTAATTTACCTTCCTTCCACCATTGTTGAACTCAAGGTTTGAAGGAACTATCTCTAAGCCACATTAATTGAAACCGAAAAGGTGAGAAACTCACATTGGTTTTCCAAATTTCCAGCATGATTTTCTAGTGATATGAACCAAAATTTTTAAGAGTCTTCATCTTAGGAATGTGACCATGTACTAGTAAATTATCAAAGAAAAAGAACCTATACAATCTCTCCATGATACAATCTAAGCCTTGCCTTCTATTATACCAAGTCATAAGGCTATTATCTGGCTGTATATCCACAAGATGAAGGTTTGCAATATATTCAATCATGAGGTCAATGCTTTTATACAAATTTCTATTTCCCCCCATTTTCTCATCCAAAGAGAATATGGTATTGAAATTTCCTTCGATCAAGATCTAAGCTTCAAGAAAATGAGAGATAATATAAGTTATATCCTTCCATTGTATTCTCTTTTCCTCAAAAGTAGTTAGAGCATAAACAATTATGAAAAGCATAATTTGGTTAGAATGTCTACTTTGAATAGTTATAGCCAAAAGATCCAAGATACCAACCATATGGTGTATAACTACCTATTTTGGGTCCCAAAGACAAGCAATGCCACTAGAAGCCCCCTGGGAACTAAGAAAAGTAACTTTTCCAACTGGCCAAGTTTTACTAGCAATTGAATCCATTATCTCTATTGACATATTCATTTCCTAAAGGAAAAGAAGAAGTGGATGGTTTATTCCTTTGATTCCTCTAATATTTCAATTGATAATATTCATTAATACCAGGGCTAAAAAAATTGGTAAGGGCATTAATATTACCTTTCTCTACAAGTTTTTCACCTTATTTTACCATATGATGTTGATTGGTTTTGCAACCTACATTTTGGTTGGAATCCATATTTAGTTTTATCCCTCTTTCTTGACTTACCTCAATTGAATTTGGGTTGGTTTCTAACCTTGAAGAATGCATGTACAAAGACAAAGTGTTACTGGAAGGTTCAATAGAGTCTATCTTGGGACCTTTATTATTTAAAGTCTCAACATTTTAAATATTATTTTTCTTGTGTATATTTCCTCCATTTTTTTCCCATTGAAAACCTTTAATTTGCTGGTTTATCTCTGAGTTCTTCCATGCATATTTAAATTGTGTTTCTAAGATTTTTATCTCCGTTATTTCCTCTTCCTCACTTGGGAAATTATTTGTGGAAAAAAATACAAATATATTAGCTGATAACTTTGATTGATCCTTCATAACTAGGGTTTTTAGTGTTCTTCTTCTTAGGCATTTGGAAATCTGTTAAGTTTGTATCATATTTCTTTTGATCTAGAATTTTATTTAGGCAAACACTAGCCAAATGGCCATATTCATGGAAAATTTTACAATGAAAATGAATGTTCTCATAGTCCACCACTTGCTCCCAAGTGTCCTCCCCAAATTGTAATGAGATATTTTTAGGTAGGGGTTTGTCAAAATCCATTAAAACACAAATTTGAGCATAAATAATATGTTTAAATTTTTGAGTAAAATCAACAATAATCATAAAAGTTCCCCAAGAGTTTCAGATAGAAAACAAATAGCCAAAATACAAAATTCAACTAGGAGGTCAAAGAGTCTATTCCACACAAGACCTATAGAAGATATTTCTTCTTCAACTTTAAATTTAGTATGCCAAGGCTTCATGAAAAACCTCACCCTTCCAAAGAACCAGGGATCCCTCTAAAATGTTTTCTCCTTATCTTCATTATTAGAAAATAAAATAATAAAATAACCATTTGGATAAATAGATATTTGTAACTCACCTTTTGTTTTTCAATTTTTTGTAGCCCAAAGTTTGAAAGTAGATAGGCTCAGACAAAAATCCATGAAACGATAAGTTAGTCCTCTTTTCTCTAGATATTCTATGTTAGTCTGAATGATGCCCATATCTAGCTTAACAATCAGAGTTCCATCAGTTACCCTAAGAAATCCTAACTTAGTTTTCCTAGGATCAATATTAGGTATTTTTAGAGGTTTACAAAAAACCCTAAGATTAATGTTATCATTAGGCTTAGGTTATCCACCACAGAGGGCATCCCTAAAAAATATTTTTAGGGTCAAGTCTTTGAAATCCTTGCCCTTGAAAGGGGTTTCCACAATGGATTTGTTTGTGGGGTTCTCCTTAGAAATGGATTTACTTGAGATCTGAACCACTTTTTGATCAGTTGCTTGAAACTTGTTTCAAGATCTCTTTAATCCATACCTTGGATGTCGAGAAAATTTATGAATTTCACTTTTATTTTGTGTAGAAAATTGAAATTCATTGTCAATAAAGTTTGTGGTATGAATATTTGTTGAAATATATATTTCTAACCCATAGTGGGTCCCCTACCAACATATCCTGCTAAAATATTGAGTAGAAACCATAAAAATATTGGCCACTAGGGCTCGAAGACCCTAAAAAACAACCTTTGGAACTGCTTGCACTCAACACAGATGAAAACATTTCATATTTCCTCGCTTTCCATTAATCATTTATTATTATTATTTTAATAAATATTTTAATGTGCTTCGTATTTCATAAAATGAGGTCTACGCATTAAAGTTTTTAATATATATTTTATTTTTATTTAACTCAAATATTTGGGGTGTGAGCACTTTTGATTTGATTTTTTATTTAAATTAAATTTAATAATTTATAATATTAAGTTATAATTTATTCCGCAATGCTTAATGTGTTCTGCTCATGGGGATGGGAATGCCTTACAAGACGTGGAAGCAAAATGTGGAATGTGAATTTCAAAAATTGTATTTTTTTTACAATTATTTTATTTTATTAACCTGGAACAATGACATGCAACAATGGTGATTGCAAGCTGGGATGTTAGGTTATCAAAATATGAAAGTGTTTATACTTGTAGAAAATCTCATTTCAAGAAAATTTCAACAACATGGCTTGTGTGCAATTTTATGGAAGTTTACAATAAATTTTTAATGGCCTAGGTAATGTTATTTTTGTTGATTAGCTTTGATGAAGTGGATTTCAAAATATCTAGAGGTTTTGGTTTGGAGAGGATTAAGGATTCGAGTTGCTAAAGGTAATTTTGCCTCTATATATGAGGTCATGAATCACACTTCTAAATTTTTTATACCTATTCGTTGAGTGGCTGCAAACATAATGGAAGGAGCAATACTCAACCAGACAAAATGGAGTTTTCTCCCTCTCAAGATTCGTAGGCTTGATGAGTGGGAGCTCTATCATCTTGGATTGAAAACGTTGCACTAAATGATAACAAGAGGCTGATCCTATCGAGTAAAGTTGCTTTTGGGTCTATTTTGATTTTCTAAGACAAGTTTTGGGGAAATTGCTACTATGTTTACATTATTGGTTTCATAAGAATATGTGATACCATCACTAACTACATGCTTATTTTTTTGTGTTGACTCTCTTAGCCAATTATATCCTTCTTGTTTGAGCTTAAGTAGTCCTCTTTGTAAGAGAATAGCCTCCACTTGTTTGACGAGATCAACTACAACTTCAAATGATGGAATACGAATGATTTTCAAGTGATATGATAACTAATAATGCAAGCTACATAGAAAAATGCATAGTAGATCATTTGGCAAAGGGACATATTGAAGTCTCCTCATAAGGGCTTGCCATTTTTTTAAGAAATCAATAAAGTATTCATCCTTACCTTTCTTAAGTTGGTAGAGATCATCAACTATGGATTTATTTATGAATATTGTGAAATATCGAATGAACAATTATGTAAGGTTCTTAAAACTCCTAACAAAGTGATGCAATAGCTGAAATACTAGTCTAGAGAAAAATCACTAAGAATGGTGTTGAAGAGCCTGATAAGAAGCATCTCTTCATGGAAAAGGTGACTATAAGAAATTTGAAAAAGCATTAGATGAATAATGAGATTTTTATTCCCTTGATACATTTTGAATCTGGGAGTCTTAGAGTTAGGTAGAACTGGGTGGTTAATCATAGTAGAAGCCAAAGTCTCATTATCAAATTCATCAAAAATATATTGTTCATTAGAGGACGATGCCTGAAGAGTAGCTAATTATTTTATTTTTTCTAGCTCATCTTCCATATTAGAGTTTATGTGGGAAAATTCATCAGAAGGCAGAGTTGAAGATGCTTGAGGAAAGAGTAGAAGGGTTTTCAAAAGAACATGTGGATAATATTGAGATATGGAAGGCAATGGTACCAAAGGTAATATCATATTGCTCATCCCCAAATTATTTAGATTAACGGTTCTAGTAAATGTAACATAGGTGGTGGAAGGGAGAGGATTTTGGTATAATATCATATTTTCCCTAATGGAATCAAAGGAAATGTTGATGGAGGCAAAGAGAGTTGATGCACTAGTAGATACACCCACGTCAAGGGTATACACCATGTTGGCTTGTTGAAACAAAGGATAACTTATGTCATCTCCTCAAAGTTCATCATGTGGTTGAGTATCCTAGGTTTTAATGCTTTAAGGAATATTATTGATAAGAGAAACAAGGTTAAGATTCAAAACGTTAAGGTTTGTGATGCTTGGTGACTGATTGAGATTAGACAGAAGAGGATAATCCCTAGGGGAATCTTTCCTCAAGGGAATAATTTGTACATTGTTAATATTATTAAGAAACTCAAAAAATTTATTTTCATGCTCTTGTGATAGGTTTATTATATGATTAGGGGGTTTGAAGGTCACCTTGTTCTAGTTATTAGAAACTAATCGATTATTAAGAAATTTATGGATGATATTGCAAAGAACATATGATTAAGCTTGTTCTGTGAGGAGATCAGAAGGTTTGGAGGGGTAGTGCCTTCAATTATTTATTAGATTTAGGATATATACAAGGTGAAGCTTCTTCAATGCCTTCCACTAAAAGCTTTGGATGGGTAATAAGTTGATGGGTTGCCTTGCCAATTGTAGGGTGCCTTTTAGATGCTAGAAGTATTTGGAAAGGGAGGAGGATGAATTTAAAAATACTTAGAAGATTTAAGTATACAACCATTGGATCATAATATATTTTAACTATCTAAACTCTGAATAAAAAAATGTAGACCCATGGAGGTGTTCATGTGAGGTTCACCAAAATGTAAAGCCGATAAAACTCTTGTCTCTATGGGTGAATTATTTGTCGTTCCTCACCTCAACACATACATAGCATATTTTCACATTAAAAAAGAAAGCAAATATGCAGGAACACCTATGGTTTGTTATCATATTATACATACCTACATATATACTATAATATATTTTACACAATAATAAAAATAACATAGTAAAAAAACTGAAATGATATATTAACTAATCATAATAACTAAGAAATGAAATTTAAATTTTAAAATAAATAGAGAAAACATTGTTGGAAATGAAAATATGACAAAATATTTGGAATACCTATATTTTGCACCTTGGGTTAAATGTTCATTACTACTATGGTTTCAATAACATGTAATATTACTTGTAGGGAAGATTAAACAATTATCTATAAAAACAACAGAGTTGTTAGTGTTTATGGGGGTTGCAAGAACCTAAAGGAGTCGAGTATACCCTAATTCTACACTTAGCACCTAGTTACCTTTATGGTGATGTTAAAATAAATGAAAGTGAGTGAATGGGAAAGCATATAAAGCATAATCATAAAAAAATAACAATAGTAAATAATGCATTGGTAACTGATGAGAGTCATTTGTAGAAGTTGTTAGTTGTTAACAAATATTTGCTAGCTGAAATATCATAGTAAGCATCTAATTAGCCTACCCTTTTGTAGGGGGATGCAACAATAATTTTGAATTGTTACTTGCTTCAAATTATGGTCATTGATTCAAGTTAGCTAAACATGATAGTTGGTTTTGGGAGGTCATCATGATTAGGTATGACTAATTGGTTAGGATCATTTGAGTGCTTGCAATAACTTTCTTAAAAGGAGTCAGTAATTAAAGTCTTAAGGATTTGTTTAAGGATTTTTACCTATAATGGTTAAGGTATGAAGATTCTGATAGGTAATGCTTAGGCAACTTGTAGCATATTTATGACTGATTGTGATATGGCGAGATTTTCAATATTTGCAAGCCACCATGATTAATTTAATTTGAAATTTCTACTTGTATATGGAAACATAAATATGATAATTTAATTTTAATTCATTTTTTAGAATGTCAGAATTGCTTTTTAAAATAGTTTATTTTTTAATTTAATTTAACTATAATGGATTTTTAAAAACTTATTTTCAATTCTACAATTATCATTGATTTTTAGTGTTATCCAACACTGTTTGTTTATTCTAATGAAATCTTAGCAATTCTCCAATAACTTTTGTATTTTATGGTAAGTTCTAGGTAGGGCATGGATTGGCAAAAGGGGACAAATTTGTAAAAGTGGTATGGATTGAAAAAAGGACAGGATTTAATATATTTAATATGGTGGATTTCCAACACGCCAAAAATATTGTATAAAGAGAGATGCACCCACGACTCTAAAAAGCATGAGTAATTGATGCAATGTTATAGTCTCCCATATTTTCTTAAGAATTACTAGCATTGTAATAATATTTTTGAGCAATAAAATCATTATGCTATTTTACTTATATTCTTATGTTCTAATTTGTTATATTACATTATTAATGAATTACACTCTTTTTTATCTTCCTAAACTTAAAATTTTGAGTTCCATTTCATGTAAGGGGAGGGGTGTTGGTATCAGTGCTCTCTATGTATAGGTTCAACCCATAGGACTACGAGAAATCTCTCTTAAGATTCAATAAGAGAAGGCTTACAAGGCCACTTTTGATGAGTGTGTTAAAGGATCTCAAGTATTTGATAATTTTAGGAAGTTCATGAGGGTTTAATGATATAATGGAAACTATATTTTATATCTATTACTATTACATATTTTGAGGTTAGAGTGTTGTAAATATTAGTTGTTTAGATTTTTAGTCAAATTCTTATATATATATATATTTGTTTTGTTCTTTCTAATTGATAATTGGAGAGTTGATATTGGTGAAATTTAATGAGGCTTTCTTAGTTTGTGTCTTATGGGGGATTCAAAAGGGAAATTCAAAGGAGTTTCTATGCTTCCATTTTTTATTTCATTATGGTCTTTAATGAAGGGCTGGGACTTTATGTTTTCAGTTCTAGAATTACGTTGGAATTTAGTTTTTAAAAGAGATTGTGCATGTTGAGTTTGTGGGTATTTATGGTTTATTTATTTATTTATGGGTATTGGGATTGAATTTTCTTTTGAATATGGAATTATTATAGTTGATGTAATTTACTGGTTGAATTATGATTATAAGACAAATTATGTGAATTCTTATTTTGCATTAATGGTTTTGAATTATGATTTGTCACAAAGGTTTAGAAATTTTTAAGTGATATTGTAAATAAATTGATAATGGAACTAAGAAGTTTTAGAAATTTGCTTTTAAAGTTAAGGCTTTAGAAAAAAATTACTTGGATTTTTGTGGTGTTGGGTTGTTAAATGAGATTGTGCATTTAGGGTCTATGGAGTGGTTTGAAGAGTTTTGGCTTGAACATCTAAGAAGTGTCATCCATTTTAGTTTTTTATGCCCTAATAGTAGAAATACGATGAGGCTTTCTAGTAGTGGAACATTTGAAAATTTCAATTAATGGCATGGGTCTATATAATGTGTGAACCATTGAATATATATAAAATTGCATCAATTTTAGGTAGATAAAAGGATTCATGATACATATTTGAAAACTTGATATACTAATATGGAGGGATCTTAATTACGATGTATAAATCCCAAGTACAGAAAAGGAGAAAGCGGGGTTTTGTAGCTGAGAGTTATCCATATATAACCTAAACATTGATGTACTGATAATTACATTAAAGAAAACAAATATGAGATTTTTATTTTAGACGTGTGGGTTTGAGAATTTTTATATGTATAGCTTAAAGTATTGAGGATTTTGTTAGGGTCTTTGGTAGTTGATTTTAGAGGTTGGTTCTTCAAGGGACAAAACACTTATTTTCCCTCTTGCTCCCATGTAAAGGAAAATAAGAAAGGATGGAAAATTCTCTTTACATGTTAAACAATGTTGTTTTATGTTTCGAGTTGCACGGTTTAATATAAAAGTTTGATAATGGTTGCAAATTGGTCAAATTAGATTTATTTTTATTTTTATTTATTATTTAATAAGTTATATGTGGCTTCTATTGGGGGTCCCCCCCATCAAAATACCAAAATATTACATTTCTTTGCAACATACCTTTTTATCATAGTTTTTTCATTTTTTTTTCTCCTAAATTCCATCTTAAAACTCCCTGGAGGGCGCTGTTTCTCTATTTATTTGCTCCTGGCACATCTTTTGATTAAGAGATAAATTCTCACTTGGCGAGTTTCCCTTTAAAATTTTAATTTCACCAAGATGAAGATCAACACCGCAATTCACTAATTTATCTACTACCCAATTTTCTTCTCTATAAATATGCTCACACTTTCAAGAGATTGCCTCTAGTAATAGATGATGAACATCAACAATAATTTTTTTCTATCTAGTCTCCACATCCATTTTTATTAATATTAGTGATGATAATTTGTAAGTCCAAATTTATTTTTATTTCTTGTCTTAGAGTCTAGGGGATTTCATATGAAGAATATTATTTTCTAAGTATTTACAATAAAATTTTGGGAGAACTTATCAAAGGAAAATTAAGTGTATTGAGTTTTATTATCTAGATTATCTAATTAGTAAGTAGTTGCTTAGAGTGGTGCAATGTTGAAGATCAACCAACATAAGCAATGCAATTAATCAATAGTCACTTTAAGAATCCTCTAGGATGACTATTTTAATATTGATCCATTATAGAGAACCTAGTCATTAGTATTTTAGGGATGTATATATTATAACGAGAGTGCAAGGTATATGCATTTTATTATACAAATTTTTGTGAAGAACTTTGTAGGAAACTATAGAACACATACCATCTTGTACAATTTTCTCTGAAGACCTTTGCACTAGAGTGCATAATATTTGTTTGGTAGATCATTATGATTTTGACCTATGCACTAAAGTGCATAAAGTTTACTTCAAGTTGTGATGTCTAATGGTGTTGTGCATAAACTTTCTTTTCTAGCTATGTGTGAATTTGATAATGAATCATATGAGAGTTTCTTTACTGCTTGAATTCTACTTTCATGTTACATATGAAGAACTTGTCTTTTATCTTAAGAGAACAATATCTAGTCAACAATGTAAGTGTGATGTAATTGTAGAGATAGAGACATAAAATTGTGTGTGTGTGTGTGTGTGTGTGTGCCCTTGCATATACATGCATCACACACACATAGTTTTTATAGTTGATAAGAAAAATAAAAATCAATATTTCAATATGGAACAATATTTTTAGTTATGCATAATTATAAATTTGACATGAACTATAAATTTCATCATCCTAAGGATATATATTTTTCTTTTTGTTAACTTTGACATGGATGAGAGAAAATATAAAGCTCGCGTTTACTTCAAGCTATGATGTTTTATTATAGTATGCATATTAGCATTTTCTTGTAGATATTTCTTCTTCCCACTTAATTGTCTTTTATATTAAACCATCATTGTTAGTGAAGCTTTTTCATATTGCTAATAAGAATATATATTTAAAGGAAAATAGATTTGTATTATAGGTGGGACAAATAATTATAAAATATCCATACATATCCATATTAGAAAGGATCAAGGGATGGGCAACCAATTATTCTAGATCATGTTTTTCTTGGCTTTGATAGGGTCTTCTTCCTTCTTTTCCTATTATTCTACTTGTATTGTGTGTGGCTCTATATGTTCTAATAGTGTTACATGTTTTGATGTCACTACGTGTTCGACTAGAAATACATAATCCATTATCACTTCATATTCGACTATCACTATATGTTTTTCAAGTGTTGCATGTTCTAAAGGTACAAATCATTCATTCGATGCTACATATTCCATAGACACTACATATTTACCTATTGCTACATATTCACTTGTTGCTACATATTCACCTAACACTATAAATTTAGTTGGCACTACCTATGCTATTGATGTTGTAAATTTAGCTGGCATTGTCTTCCATTTTGGTAATGCATTCTCTTCTATCGTGAGAAGTTTAATTAGTTTTGGGTGTTCAACTGATACTGCACATTTTTTTGGAGCTACACATTCACCTACTATTACATTTTTAGCTTGTTGTTGATTTCTATTTTATAGATTACCTAGTTGACATATCTTCAATACTCCTTCCCCTAACAAGATTTATTTATTGGCCAACCAATGTACTCTTTTATTTAGATTCTTGGGGATGTGTTCAAATTGGATATGGTCAAAATTAAGGCTATTTTCGTTTACTTTTGTGTACACTCTTTAAAGCCAAATATATTTTCAATTAGATTTTTTGGTCAAGATATTAATAACCAACTGAGAGTCCCTTGTACTATAAGTTGTTTGATTTCTTTTTTTATTGCTAGCTCCATTCTTATCTTGAGGGCATGAAATTATGCAAAATTGTTAGTATTATAACCAGTCGATTGGAAGTAAAACCACACCTCCTTGCCATATTCATTAAGGATTGTTCCCCCTATGCCAAAAATATCAAGGTTACCTTTGGAGGTCCCATAAAACTTTAGAAGGTATTTTGTGCCTACATTTACTTGAGGAAGTCATTTTGAGGCTTTTTTTTAATATTACACAAATAGGCTTTGATAGTATCCCTCAATAACAATGGATTTTGACCATGGTTCTATATATATTGGGAGCTTCTTATTTCTTATTCATATTATTCCACATTCCTCAAAACTTTTGGGGACGATTTTCCAAGTTTTAAGCACAAGTTTATCATTTTTAAATTCTACATTAGGAAGGGATTTTTAGGAGAAATTAACTCAAGCATTTAAGAGAGCATGGGGCTTCACTCGAACCGAGAAGTTCTTCATGAATATTTGCCCATACTACTCTAGATAAAGGGTATGACAACACTAATTAAGCTATACTTTTTTCCTAGTTATAGCATAAGGAGTAGATAAAAAAACTAAAATTCCTCTATTTTCAAGTTATTGTGAGTAAGCTAGAAATTGTGGCAAGCAGTCTATAGAAAGAAGTTGACCTTTAAGATAGAATAAGGAGTCCAAATAAAATTCCAAATAATGTTACCTACAAACCTAATATTGATTATGGACTTATATCCCTTTTTTACAACATATCTTCCATCTCCTATAGAAGACCCCCATGTGATTAAATTTGTATTTTTAACTTAAGATGATAGTATTCCAATAAATTGAGATTTAATTGTTTGCCAACAAGGCTAAACATTTATGGGAAGGTCAAGTTGTTATTAATTTTTTAAATTTTTATTGTGCATGATGGAATTGAGAGTTTTAAAATTATTGTCATTTAGCCACTCCTGTAGTGAAGGCTTTATTTGTAGTCTAAAATTTCCTAGAATATTATGAGAGAGAAAGACTTCTTTACTAGAGGTGGGATTCCATGATAATTATTCTATAATAATATCTTTGGCCTCTTGAATTATTTTCTATATTTTGGATATTTTTAGAGTTTTTGGATTGACAAAGATCTCTAGTCCAATTTTCCCATTGCAATATTTGTGCACCAACTCTTGCACCCACTATTTTGAGGGCTAAGTAATCATTTTATAAACCGGTTATACTTTTAATGCTAAAATTTTCTTACTTATTTCTTTGATACCTAATTCTTCTTTACTCATAAACCAAGTGATGATATCCCAATTGATCAGGATGTATTTTATTATGATATCCTCTTTACCTCTTGCCCATAAAATTATTCTAATGATTTTCTCTAAATTATTAAGAACAGATTTTAGTGAATGGATAATAGAGAATTGGTAGCTAACAAAAGCACTAATGACAACATTGATTAGGTTCATTCTTCGATGGTGTGAGCCAAACATTAGATCATCCTTCAATTATCTTTTTTTTTTTTAAAGTGAAAAACCCCTTGCAGGACCACCTTAGCCTGAGAGACCACGAATAGGGGGTTCTACACCATCAAAGTCACCTAGGAGTCGCACTCGACCTTGCCTGCACCAACATTATCAATTGGATTTTGGATACCCAATTCAGATTTTTGGTAGGGTGGAGATTTGAACCTAGGACCTCCCTTGGAGGATTGCCCTCTCCTCTCCAAATCACCTACAACACCTGGATAGATCATCCTTCAATTATCTTTTTTTTTTTTAATAATTGCATTTCATTAGTTACTTTTAATCCTGTTGAAGTCGATAGGAATTCCTAAATATTTGAAAGTGACATTAGTATTTCTTTGACAACCCAATAATCTCTCTATCTATTTGAATTATCTATTAACTTTTCTAGATAAATATATTGTAGACATAACCATGATTTATATTGTTTCCTCTTACTTCCTAATATGTTTTGAGAACATTTTTATTCTAATGACAACCAATTTTGTGGCTTTACTCAATAATATTAGAGCATTTGTAAACTGAACATTATTGATTCTTAGAACCTTTTGATAGATTCTTGGAAGTTTCTTAATCCCCTTTGTTGTATTAGTAGCTTTTATAGGCCTTATGTTGATAGAATGAATGTATATGGTGAGAGGGAACAACCTTGTCTAACTCCTCTAGAAGCCTAAAATAATGGAGTGGGTCTACCATTAATAAAAGGAGCAATTCAAGGTCTTGAAATATATGTTGTTATCCATTTTTTTGAACTATTCCTAGAATTCTACCTTGCTTAGAATTTTTAAGACCATGTCATGATCAATTATATCAAAAAAAATTTCCATATCTACTTTACGAGACATGTCATTACATTTTTCATACATGCTAGAGTGCATTACTTCTTGAAATAGTATGATTCCTTCATGAATTCTATGTCCTTTCACGACCTAATTTGGTTATGGGATATGATTGTATCTAGGAATGGAAGTATTGTATTTTTGGATATTATTTTATACGATGTATTACAAAGTGATATAGGCCCAAATATTTGTAGTGAATGGACATATTTTTCTTTGGTAATTAGAGCCAAAAATATAAAGTTCATTCCCCTATGTATTTGTTGTTTCTTCCACTTTCTTCAACCATCCCTAAAAGATCCATCTTGATGATCTCCCAAAAGTATTGATAAAAATTTACATTTAATCCATTGGATCCTAGTTTTTAATCATGTTTCATAGAAGATACCACTCCTTTGAGCTCCTCCATGGTGATAGGTTGAGTCAACTATTCATTTTCCTCTTGCTTCAAAGAGTAGGGAATTAGATTTAAAAGTGCTTGTTGATTGGCTGCATTGATTTCTCCATCTTTGCTCAAAAAATATTTGAAGTAATAAAAAATCTATTTTTTTCATTTGATGAACATCACTTAATATTGTCTCATGCCCCATATTCTATTTTTAGCTTTATTATGGTGTTGTACATATTCCTTTGCTATGTTTTCTTGTGAAATAATTTGGTGTTTTTGTCACCTTCCTTAAGCCATATCATTCTAGATTTTATATGCCATTTATTTTCTTCTTCTCTTTCCAGTTTTAATATTTGGGTTGTGAGATCTTGTTTTTTATATTAATATATTCTCTCCTCTATTTTCCATTATGATTTGAACTTCATTAAATTTTACTTTTATTATGGAGTAGGGTGTGTCCTTGGCTTTCTTTTTTACCTAAATTTTGATTTGTTGCTTTAATATTTGTATCTTTTTGACCCACCTTTGGGCATAACTCCCACTTTTTTGGTTTTCTCTCCATGCTTGTTAAACTAACTCTTTAAATTCAACCTTTGTAAACCAAATGGAGTTATATTGAAAGGGAGAGGGTACCAATTGGCTTGTTCTAACCAGAGAAGAACTGGTCTATGGTTAGAATGACCATTAATATTTCTTGAGAGATTTTGCTTCTATGAGCTAATAGGCTATCATCAATGATAAATCAATCTATAGACACCAAAATCTAGGCATTTGTATTTCACCACATAATTTTGCATAATAAAATATATGCCTAGGTCTAAAATTAGGCATATCAATTCCTATACATTTCACCCACATTGCACATCACAATTCTACATAATAATATATGCCTAAGTCTAAAATTAGGTATATAATTCCTACACATTATTCATTCACATTGCACATCACAATTATGCATAATAATATATGCCTAAGTCTAAACTTAGGCATATAATTCCTGCACATTATTCATTCACATTGCACATTTTAATTCTACATAATAAAATTATATGCCTAAGTCTAAACTTAGGTGTATTTTCCTGCACATTAATTTATATTTTTTAGATTTATTAAATTTGGAAAATATGCATAAGATACCATGTCTCCCCACTTGATACATGTCCTAGACACCACTACCCCTCACCTTGCCACATCTCACACAGTTAATTCCACTTGCACCTACCCACTTGCCAAATCTTACACCTCAATCCACACTTCAATCCACTTGCACCTACCCACTTACCACATCTCCTCTGTTAAGTGAGACACCTCTAGTGACTCACTACAACTGCCTAGGATAGATGGCTACCTAGTACCTACCACTTCAAATCCTTGTATTACCTCCTATCCTTCTATCGAAAACCCCTAAAGGCATATAAAGGCACCATAACTTCACCAATAAAGAGAGGGAGGGAATGCTAATGTTATGCTGCTCAAATCATGATTGATGTATGCAATCACTTTATATTTTTAATTTATATTAGTCATTGTATTAGCTTCATTTTGATAGATGCTACTAAACCCTTATCTATTTGCATGTGTGCAGGTTCCAGATTCGAAAGCTCAAGGTCCTCAAGGTGGTCATGATAAATACACCTCTAAAATTGATTGTAGAATGAAGAAGAAAGACAAACATAATTATATTGTAAAAGGGGATCACTCCCTCTAAGCATTTTTGTGAAGCACCCTACAAAAGGGCTTATTGTATTACAAAACATATTTTACGAAATATAATATAATGATTTATTTTTAGTGCAATGGTGTTCTTTATTTATGCATACAAATTTGTGATTACGGTGGGATGACAAACCCACTCCAAAATTGATTGTAGCATGAAGATTTAGCGAATATACCATTTTTTATTGTAAAAGGGAATAACTCCATTTGAGCATTTTTATTGTGAAGCATCCTACAAAGGGGCTTATTGTATCATAAATTTAGTTTACAATACAATACAATATTTCATTTTTAATTCAATGGTGTATTTTTTTTGTGTTACAAATTGGTGTATCTTTTTTCGTGTTACAAATTGGTGTATCTTTTTTGTGTTACAAATTGGTGTATCTTGTTTTTACATAGCATTGTATTTTGCACAACATGGTACAAAAAGGGGCATATGTAGACACCAAAACCTAGGCATTTACACTTTACCATAAGACCTTGCACATTTCACCCACATTACACATCACAATCCTGCATAATAAAATTATATACCTAAGTCTAAACTTAGGTGTATAAATCCTGCACATTATCCTATTTTCTAGATTTTAATAAATCTAGAAAATCTACTTAGGATACCCTACCTAATCACTAGATATGTGTCCTAGCCACCACTATCCCTCCCCTTGCCACATATCACACACTCATGTCACCCTTGTACCTTCACATGGGGTATCTCTTACACCTCACTCCACTTGCACTCACCCATTAGCCACATCACCCTAGTTAAGTGAGACACCCTAGGTGACTCATTGTAACTGCCCCTTCCATTTGGAATCCCTAGATTACCACTTGGTAATATTGGCTTGCTACCTCCCTTTCCCTCCAAAACCCCAAATTTACCTATGAAAGCAACACGACCCCATCAACCAAATAAGTTTGGGATAATACACCGTAAAGCTGCTAGAATCACACTAGGAGCTCACATGCATCCTAAGTAGATCAAAGATTCAAAGACTCAAAGTGCTCTTTTTGAAGCTTTCTCCCATCTAGCCTCAATCGCCCATCCATAGTTACACAGTTGTAATCACCCTCGCACAATTTCCCAACCACCCTTGCACAATTACCCATCCAAAATTACGCTCCCACAGTTACTCAGAATGTATTGAAACTTTCAAATGATGCATATCAATAAGGTTTTAATTTGTTGGTAAGGTATTTTAAGTTTTATTTTAATTTTTTATACAAGCATCCATTCGAAGGTTTTTATTTACATTGGTTTTTAATAATATATATAGGTGCTACTAAACCCTTGTTTGCTTTGTCATGAGTGCAAGAGATAAGTATTTGAAGAGCTATTACAACTGAGAGTGGCCCCAAATCCAGGATATAAAAGTCCACTCACCCTTGGAGCTGTAGCAAAGGAGAAGAAGACACCGATTTGATTTTTTTGGAGAATCGAAGATCATTATTTGAGCACTTGTATTTAATAAAGAGAAGGTATTGTAATACCCATACCCAAGCATTAGGGCATGAAGCATTGTTAATTAGGAGACTAAGGCTCCCTCGTGTTAATATAAAAGAAGCATTCTTTTTATTAGAAATGTTCAATTTCATGTATATGCTTTGTTGTTGAATCTTTTATTACAGAAATGGTGATGCCTAAGTTTAGACTTAGGCATATATTATTATGCAAAATTGTGATGTGCAATGTGAATGAATAATGTGCAGGAATTATATGCCTAAGTTTAGACTTAGGCATATATTATTATGCATAATTGTGATGTGCAATGTGGGTGAAATGTACAAGAATTGATATGCCTAAGTTTAGACCTAGGCATATATTTTATTATGTAAAATTATGTGGTGAAATGTAAATACCTAGATTTTGGTGTTTACAAATGCTCCTTTTTGTACCATGTTGCGTAAAACACAATGAGATACAAAAACAAGAAACACCTAGCTTTATTGGATGGAGAAATAGATTAAAATATTCTCAACGCAAAGACTGAATGACTTTTAAAATTTTTAATTTTAGCTTACCACCTCAATTGGTGAATGGGTGAAGAACAAAACCGACAAGGCAATTGATGAAATGTGAATGATAAAAATAGATGAATTTGATGGATGCAAACGTTGGAAATCAAGATCAAGTTAGATGCCCAAAGTTTGGGGTGGACTTGTGTTGTCATAAATTTACCTTTTGGTATGATTGACATGTAGGATGATGAAGTAAAGGAACCAATCACCCTAGGAACACGTTGTCATAGTGACTGTATCAAATTTATTAATACAAAATTATGAAATAAGATTTTTTCATATTTGTAACCCCATAGAGTAGGAGTCAATGACAACATTGGGCAAATTTTCTTGAATGTAGGTCACTCGAATATTGAGGGACCAAACTGATTTAATTTCAAACTTGATGATATGAAACAATTTTGAATAAGTGTCCTTATGGTAATTTATCCATCCTACCATATTACATGGATAATCACTCGCTACAACCATCAGGTGTCTAGAGTAAGTCACTAGATATAAGGTTCACCTTGGATGATGATGATGTGAAATAATGATTTGAATGCATTTGTGTTGATTTGAGGGGTTTTTTGAAGCTATTTGCATTTGGAGGGTAGTTGTGTAAGATGGTCACAAATAAAAGTCAATGTGTGTTTCCCTAATCATGGAAAAGACACACATTTTCAAATAATTACTTTTGATAAATTGATGGTATTTGATTTTGGTAAAATTTTTAGCCTTAGATAGACGTACAGGGAGATGTCTACACTTTGGGCTTTAGGTCTACCTACACTTGATAACTTTCATCCATAGGTAGACGTACAGGGAGAGGTCTACACTTTAAACTTTAGGTATACAAGTGTTTATTTGATTGAGATTTTTGCTTATGATCTGCCCCAACAAAAAACACATAGGATAGTCTTTGGTAATGATTATTGAATGAACACAATTTCCAATATTGAGTGTTTTGAGTATTGACTTGATTTGAGAGTAGAATTTATAAATATTGTCTACCCCTTTAATTGATGAGTTGACGAAGAAGAGATGAAATCATGAAAGCGATGAAATAGATGAAAATGGTTAGAATGAAATGGATATTTTTTTGTTACAACTATGATTTCGACCATTATTGATAATTGTACCCCTTTATACTGTTTTTTTGTTACAACTATGATTTCGACCATTATTGATAATTGTACCCCTTTATACCTTGGGGTAGTCTAGCCGTATGGCTTTCTTAGGGAATTGACATGATAATAATTTGATTCTTTATCAAGGTGAATCACTATTCAAGGACCATATGGTAACCTACCCATCCTACCGAATTGCATGGATAATTAGTCGCTGCAACCACCAGGTGTTTAGGATAAGTTATAGTATATAAGGATCACTTGAGGCTAAGTGGAAGAAGGAAATATACACCTCTATCTCTTGGAGCAGTCCAACTACATGGCTTTATTATGGAGTTGAGATGAAAGCACTTCTATTCTTCCAAGAGCATGTTTAATTTGTTTTTGACCAAAGGAATTGAGGTACCTTTGGGGCAATTTATTTTTGTTGCTTTTTTTGTGAGTGGCCTTATGGTAATGTACTCATCTTACGGGATTGCATGGATAGAAAATCGCTGCAACCACTAAGTGACTAGAGTAGATCACTAGATACGAGGTTCACTCGAGATTTTTTATTTGATGGTTTTTATGTTTTTTATTTTTTGGTTTTATATTGTTTTTGTGGTTTTTATGTTTGTTGATTAATTTTTTTTTGACCAAAGAAATTTGGATATCTTTAGAACATTTTGGATTGATTTGAACAAAGGGGTAGGTGCCCTTGGGGCTTTTTGAATTATGTTAATAATGATTGTCCTTATGGTAATCTACTCCTATGAGATTTTATGGATAGCCAATCGCTACAACTGCTAGGGGACTAGAGTAAATCACTAGATACAGGAATCCCTTAATGCTGAGTGGAAGAAGGAAATGTACATCTCTATCCCATGGAGTAGTCTAGCCGCATGGATTTCTTAGGGAGTTGAGATTATAGCACTTTGATTATGTCGAAAGCCTTTTTGATATTGAATTTGAACAAAGGAATTAGGGTACCTTTAGAGATTTTTGGATTAATTTGACCAAATATGTAGGTGCATTTGGAGCCTTTTGAAATTGAACAAAGGGATTAGGCATCTTTGGAGTCTTTTAGATTGAAAATGAACAAAGGAATTTTGTTCCTTTGGAACATTTTTTTTTGGTATTCATGTGATGAAATGAATGTATTATGAATGGAATGCAATTGGTGGTGATGTATGCAAATGAATGAATGATGTTTCCTTATTAATTGTCATTCAAAGAAGTTATGGACCATTGTTTAGCAAAATTGCTTAATTAGGGGCACCAATATGATACTATTGGTTTGACCATATTTTGTAGGATGAAATGGACTATGATATATGTGACTATGCAATGGTGGTATGGAATGGAAGCTTCCTTATTACTTTGTTGTCCTTAGGGATAAATAATCTAGAGTTATTTTGCAAAGACTCAAACATCCTAGTGATCTCGAACAAACCTATTTATTCATCTCACAAATCCATAGGATGCGAAGGTTGGCCTAATATTTTCAAATTTATTAAGGACCAATTATGTGTGCAAATGAATATTAATTTCTCATTATGAGCTAGGTCAAAATAATCAATTGTAACTTATACTAATAAGATAGCTCATCTGGGAACCCATGTGTTGTAGGTGAGTTGGAGAGGAGAGGGAAATCCTCCCAGAAAGGTCCCAGGTTCAAATCTCCACCCTACCAAAAAGCTGAATTGGGTATCAAAAATCCAATCGATAATGTTGGTGTGGGTAGGTTAGGGTGTGACTCCCGGGTCACTTTGATGGTGTAGAACCCCCTGTTCATGGTCTCTCAGACCAAGGCGGCCCCACAAGGGGTTTTTCACTTAAAAAAAAAGATAGATCATCTGAGAGTGTCCATAGGTTTATACAAAAGAAGGTCACTATTGTGATGGACGTGGAACCACGTGTAAGGATACCCATTTACAGGAAGGTTTCATTCAATCCATTATTGTAATGAGGATCACCCCATAATTTTTGAAACACTAAGAGTTCTAGGGATTCAAGCTCCTTTCCCTTATTTTATTGCATTGGACTAAGAGTTCTAGGGATTTTATTTTTGAGTTTGATCATTTTTGTGTTGGAGCAAATTGGATTTTTATTACTTTTGGGGTAGTTGCTCATTTTGAAGAGCAAGGGAATTTTATTTCTTTGGGACTGTTTTGGGATACTTGCTCATTTTGAGGAAAAGCAATTGAACATTTTTTTTTTGCTTTTGGGATACTTGTTCATTTTGAGGAAGAGCAAGGGATTTTTTTTTTGGGATGAAGGTGGAGCTTGTCCTTTTTTCAACTCTTTAGCATTCTAAATTGTGCGCCTAATTGGATGAACATGGGGAACCTTTCACTTTATGGTAATAGCAACTCATGAATTCGTCATTCCTAAGCTTCACAATATTCTTATGTGTTTTGATGTGCATGGTCCAAGATGAAACTTGATTAACCAGGAACAACCTGTAGCACCTAAGGATTGTTTGACTTTCAATTAAGGTTGTTTGGAATACTAGGAGTGGTTGAGTGACTAAAAACACCTAGATTTTATTCTGCAAATATGTTAATGACCAAAGGACCACTTAGAAAGTTGTAAATGATTGCGATTGATGGATTGGTGACTAATGCTAAACCAAAGGTGCCCCTAATGAAGGCAACAAGACATAGTACTAATAATTATTCATGAATTTAATGAATACAAATGGTACGATTGTGCAAATGCCATGAAAGTGAAATGTGTGAATGCAATGAAAGTGGGATTGTGAATGCGATGTATTAAAAATACAATGTGTATGAAAATATTTTTGTATTTTATTATTATTATTTATTATTTATTATTTTTAGATGTTTTTGAATTGAAATGTGACCAAAGGGGTTTGGTTCTTTTGGAGCTTTTTGAATTGCATGTGACCAAAGGAGTTTGATTCCTTTGGAGCCTTTTGGATTGATTTGACCAAAGGGGTGTCCCATTTGGAGCCTTTTGGATTGGATTGACCAAGGGATGCCTCCCTTGGAGCATTTTGAAATGATATTTGACCAAAGGGGTTAGGTTCCTTTGGGGCATTTTGAATTGAATTGACCAAAGGGATACCCCCTTTGGAGTATTTTTGATTGAATTGACCAAAGGGATGTCCCCTTTGGAGCCTTTTAGATTGAATTGACCAAAGGGGTGTTCTTCCCTTGGAGCATTTTGGATTTGATAGTGACCAAATGAGTTTTTTTCCTTTGGAGCTTTTGAATTGCATGTGATCAAAGGAGTTTGGTTCCTTTGGAGCCTTTTGGATTGAGTGTGACCAAAGGAGTTTGATTCCTTTAGAGCCTTTTGATTTGAATGTGACCAAAGGAGTTTGGTTCCTTTGGAGCCTTTTGAATTGAGTGTGGGCAAAAGAGTTTGATTCCTTTTAAACCTTTTGATTCAAATGTGACCAAAGGAGTTTGGTTCCTTTGGAGCATTTTGATTTGAATGTGACCAAAGGATTTTGGTTCCTTTGGAGCATTTTGGACTGAATTTTGACCAAAGGGGTTAGATTCCTTTGGAGCCTTTTGAATTGAATGTGACCAAAGGGGTGTCCCCTTTGGAGCATTTTGGATAGAATGTGACCATAGGATTATGGTTTGGAGTTTTTTTTTTTTCTTGGGGAAGGTGTGATACCTTAATCATTCCCAAATTATTTTGTGCCTAGTGAGCATGGGGAAGGTGCGATACCTTGAGTATACCCACAATGGTTCTATTGAATACTAGTGGATGTGATTATTGGAATTTCAATGGAAAATATCCCCTTGTCGATAAGATCTTGGACCATATTTTTAAATGCATTGCAATCATTGATGTCATGGCCCACTTGTCAATGATAAAGGCAATAGTGATCTTCCCTATATGAATTTAGTTTATGATTTTTGATTTTTGAAGGACGTGTGTTAGATAAAATGGTTGTTTTTGCATCCTGCAACTTGTGAAAGATTGTCAACACGGGCTCAGATAAAGGGGTCCAGGTACGGGGTTGACGATTTGAACATAAGGTTGATTGGCCATGTAGACAAGGTTGATAAGGTTGATGAGGTGGGCGATGTTGATGAGATTGATGAGGTGAGTGATTTTGATGATGACTTAACTATAGCTCAATGTTTGTGAGGTGATTCAATTTTTTTTGTAAAATGAGCATAGTAGGTGTTGTTGATAATAATATGATGGAATGATGGTATGTTGTGCTGATGAAGCAATATACATGTGATGGGGTGGATGTGTGGATATGTTTATGGTGGGTGGCCTCAATACCCATGATGGATCTTGGATGAAGAAGGTGTTTTGTGATGAGGTGGATGGATGATTAGGGTCTATCTCCTACGATTGTTGCTATGAATTAGGATGAATTTCTTGGTTAGCATTATCCACAACCAATTACTGTAAATACATAAAATCTTGTTGTATAGAAATTGCATAGGTAGATGGTATGGCCATATGGGGGGTGGGATATTGTGGGATGCATGATGGTAGTGTGAGTGGATGTTGGTGGAGGATAGGTGGCAAAGGACACCATGATTGAATTAGGGATGACATGTTAGATGAGATCAGCTGAAGATGTGGATGGTATGGATGCACACATCTGTGAAGCAACTTTAGCTTGTGCCTTGTAGAGGAGGTTAGAATAGAGGATGTTTTTAGTGGATGGAATGGGGAGGTATTGATGAAATAATGAGGCCTCCATAGTGGCTTGTGGTTCGAAGAGTGGATTAGTGATGAATTGATGAGTTTTCCATGGATGAGAGTAGATGTCTTCTTGATGTAATGTGGGAATGGTGTGAGGTGGAATGGTGAGTGGAGGTAAATATGGAAATACCAAGCTTAGGTAACTCCTAATGGCATCAGTATCCAAATACGTGATGTAGTGATCAGATGGTGAATGTGGTTCTCTCCTAGGAGTCTTTGAAATGGTGGTATGGGTAGTTCTTTGCATCATATCTTGATCTAAATGGGATGCTCGATTGGAGCCTCAATGGAGAGGTCCACATAGGCACCCCCTTGCTCAGTTATAGAAGTAGCTAAGGCATGAGAAATTTGAGTGTAGTGCTCCATGGATGTAAGTGCTTGGCTTTGGTCTTTTGTTAGGGCTTTGGCTTGACTGTGGTTCAAAACCATAAGGTAGGAGCGAAATGAGATGACAAATATAAAGGTGTGTATGAACTATGGTGGAAATGCAAATGAATAACATAGAAATCAAACAAATAAACAAATGTTTTCTAAGTTTTTGCAAGGTTTTGATTTTGATTTTTTTTTGAGTTTTGAAAAGTTTTCAATTTTTTTTTTGTAAACGATGTGCAATGTT
This sequence comes from Wollemia nobilis, assembly GCA_028583015.1. NCBI lineage: Eukaryota > Viridiplantae > Streptophyta > Pinopsida > Araucariales > Araucariaceae > Wollemia > Wollemia nobilis. The sequence continues at coordinate 24,879,105 of JAQPPZ010003077.1, forward strand.
TGACCCTAAAATGAATCTACAGATTTCACCTAGATGCTATCACACACTAACTTGGTGATGAAATCCAAGTTGTGAAACCCATCAAGGCTTTGTGATGAAGTCCAAGTATGATGAGGGAGCCTAGATTCTACTAGTCCTCATCTAGTTCACCATGGGCAACGATATACCCTCCGAAGAGGAATGCGTACTATTTTACATGGCTACGACGGTTCTTGGACTGGCCTTGGGCAAAATAATGGGGTTATGATTGGGGTTTGGTGATGAAATCCAACCTTACCAATGTTCAAGTGCAAGTGTATGAGGGTTTTAGTTTTCTATGGTTTTTGTAAAGTAAAGTGCAAAAATCAACCCTAAAATGCAATCTAGGATGCAATTTTAATTTCAATGCACACAAATGCAATATAACACAAAGAGCATACAATTTAAAAAAAAATTGACAACAATTTTTTTTGACAATTCTTTTGTTTTGACATTTATTTTGACGATTTTTTTTTCACGATTTTTTTTTTGTTTTGACATTTTTTTGATGATTTTTTTGTTTTGACATTTTTTTTGACAATTTCTTTTTGTTTTTGTTTTGACGATTGTTTTTTTTTTGACATGTTTTTTTTGTTTTGACATGTTTTTTTTATGGTTTTTTTTGTTTTGACATGTTTTTTTGATGATTTTTTTTGTTTTGACATGTTTTTTTAATGATTTTTTTGTCGACATTTTTTTTTGACAATTTTTTCGTTTTGACTTTTTTTGATTATATATATATATATATATATATATATATATATATATATATATATATATATATATATATATATATATATATATATATATATATATATATATATATATATATATATATATATATATATATATATATATTGTTTTGACATTTTGTTTTTCACAATTTTCTGTTTTGACATGATTTTTGATTTTTTTTTTTTTTTTGACGATTTTTTTTTGTTTTGGCATTTTTTTTTCACGATTTTTTTTTGTTTTGACATGATTTTTGATTATTGTTTTGTTTTAACATTCTTTTTTTGATGTTTTTTTTTGTTTGTTTTGACATTATATTTTTGATGATTTTTTTGTTTTGACATGTTTTTTTATGATTTTTTTAAATTTTTTGGTTTTGTTGTTTTTTATTTTCAAATGTTTTGACGTTTTTATTTATTTATTTTTAATTTTTTTATTTGCATGGGACCGTTCGCTTGGACCCATGCTCTAGTTCGCATGGGGCCTATGCAGGTCATCATGGCAGATCTGCACAAGGCCTAACACACAAGACTATGAGGGCCATGCATGCATAGATCTGTGTAGGTTTGTGTTAGGCTAGGTGTCTCATTGTAACTACCCCTACCATTTGGCAGCCCTAGATTACCACTTGGTAATCCTGGCTTACCACTTGGCAATCTTGGCTTGCCACCTCCCTTTCCTCAAAAACCCTAAAGTTACCTACAAAAGCAACACTACCCCATAAACCAAAGGAGTGTGGGAGAATAAATTGTCAAGCTATCAGAATCACACTAGGAGCTCGCACATATTTTGAGGATATCAGAGATTCAAAGCCTTGGAGCACTCTTTTTGGGGCTTTCTACCATCCAGCCTCAATCGCTCATCCATGATTACACAGTTGCAATCACCCTCCCATGGTTGCCCAACCAGAACTACGCTCCCACGTTTACTTATAATGCATCAAAAATTTCAAACGATCTACATCAATAATATTTTAATTTGTTGACAAGGCATTTTAAGTTTCATTTCAATATTTTCTACAAGCATCCATTCGAGGGTTTTTATTTGCATTAGTTTTTAATCATATATACAAGGTTCTGCTGACCCTTGTTTACTTTTATGTGTATAGGATATAGGTACTTGAAGAGCTATTGAAGCTAGGATTGGTCCCACGTCTAGGATATAAAAGCCCACTCACCTTTGGAGCTGTAGTAGAGGAGCAAAAGATACCAATTTGATTTTTTTGGAGAATCAAAGATCCCCATCCCTAAGCATTGGGGCATGAAGCATTGTAAATTGGGAGACTAAGGCTCCCCAATGTTAATATAAAAGAAGCATTTTTTTTATTATAAGTGTTCATTTTCATGAATGTGCTTTGGTGTTGAATCTTTTGGCACAGAAATTACGATCACAAAAAAAGATACACCATTGAATTAAAAATAAAACATTGTATTGTATTGTAAATTGAATTTGTAATACAATAAGCCCCTTTGTAGGGTGCTTCACAATAAAAATGCTCAAAGGGGATGATCCCCTTTTACAATAAAAATGGTGTATTCGATTCTTCTTCATGCCACAATCAATGTTGGAGTGGGTTTATCGTGACCACCGTGATGACCTTGAGATTTCAAATCTAAAACCTGCATACATGCAAAAAGATAAGGGTTTAGTAGCACCTGCAAAAATGAATCTAATGCAATGACTAATGTAAATTAAAAATAGAAAATGATTGCATACATTAGTCATGATTTGAGCAACATAATGTTAGCATTCCCCTTATCCTTTTCTTGGTGAAGTGATGGTGCCTTTAAAGGCATTTGGTGGTTTTAGAGGAAAGGATAGGTGATAAGCCATGGCTACCAAGTGGCAATGAATAGGCAGCCACATTTCCTGGGCATTTGTAGTGAGTCACTAGAAGTGTCTCACTTAACTAGGGAGATGTGGCAAGTGGGTAGGTGCAAGTGGAGTGAGGTGTGAGATGTGGCAAGTGGGTAGGTGTAAGTGGAGTGAAGTGTGTGAGATGTGGCAAGGTGAGGGGTAGTGGTGGCTAGGACATGTGTCAAGTGGGGAGACAAGGTATCTTATGTAGATTTTCCAGATTTAATAAATCTAGAAAATATAAATTAATGTGCAGGAAAATACACCTAAGTTTAGACTTAGGTATATTATTTTATTATGCAGATTTGGAATGTGCAATGTGAATGAATAATGTATAGAAATTATATGCCTAATTTTAGACTTAGGCATATATTATTATGTAGAATTGTGATGTGCAATGTGAATGAATAATGTGCAGAAATTATATGCCTAAGTTTAGACTTAGGCATATATTATTATGCAAAATTGTGATGTGCAATGTGGGTGAAATGTAGCGATGGAGACTATTGGGGAGGCTAGCGGAGTGGGTGGTAGGGTAGAGGTTGGAGGCTCGACTAGAGTGAAAACTAAAGTTCGGTATGTTGAGGTAGGTTACCAAAAATCTTAGGTTATTGTGTTTTATTTTATTTTTGTTTGCTTTTGTTTGTTTTATTTATTTTCTGGATAACTAATAGGGGATGGTAAATAATTTTTTTTTTTACTATAATAAATAGGGATGCAAAAGTTTTTTTTTTTGACAAATTTTTTTGTTTTGATATGTTTTTTGATGATCTTTTTTGTTTTGACATGTTTTTTTTTGATGATTTTTATTTTATTTTTTTATATTTTTTTGAATTTTTTGGTTTTGTTGTTTTTTATTATGAAATGTTTTGAAGTTTTTTTTTATTATTATTTATTTATTTGCGTGGGGCCTTTCTCTTGGACCCTCACTCTGGTCTGCATGGGGCCTATGCAGGTCACCGTGGTAGATTTTTGCAAGGCTTGACATGTAGGCCTGTGCAGGCCAAGCTTATGTCAGGCATGTACAGATCTACACATGCCTGGAATAGGTCGACATGGTCACTTAAACCTACCCACTTGCCACATCTTACACCTCACTCCACACCTCACTCCACTTGCACCTACCCACTTGCCACATCTCCTAAGTTAAGAGAGAATCCATTTCTCCATCCAATAAAGCCATGTGTCTCTTGTTTTTGTACCGGATTATGCTTTACACAACACGGTACAAAAAGAGGTATCTATAGACACCAAAATCTAGTCATTTGTATTTCACCAAATAATTTTACATAATAAAATATATGCCTAGGTCTAAACTTAGGAATATCAATTTCTATACATTTTACCCACATTGCACATCATAATTATGCATAATAATACATGCCTAAGTCCAAATTTAGGTATATAATTCCTACACATTATTCATTCACATTGCACATCACAATTTTGCATAATAATATATGCCTAAGTCTAAACTTAGGCATATAATTCATGCACATTATTCATTCACATTGCACATTCTAATTCTGCATAATAAAATAATATACCTAAGTCTAAACTTAGGTGTATTTTCTTGCACATTAATTTATATTTTCCATATTTATTAAATCTAAAAAATCTAAATAAGATACCTTGTCTCCCCACTTGACACATGTCCTAGCCACCACTACCCCTCACCTTGCCACATCTCACACACTTCACTCCACTTACACCTACCCACTTGCCACATATCACACCTCACTCCACTTGCACCTACCCACTTGCCACATCTCCCTAGTTAAGTGAGACACTTCTAGTGACTCACTGCAACTACCCAAGATAGGTGGTTACCTAGTCCCTACCACTTGACAACCTTGGCTTACCACCTATATTTTCCTCCAAAACTCTTAAAGGCCTATAAAGGCACCATCACTTCACAAAGAAAAGAAGAAGGGGAATGCTAACGTTATGCTACTCAAATCATGACTGATGTATGTAATTATTTTCTATTTTCAATTTACGTTAGTCATTACATTAGATTCAGTTTGATAGGTGCTACTAAATCCTTGTATTTTTTTATGTGTGCAGGTTATAGAATTAAAATCTTAATTTTATCATTGTGGTTATGACAAACCCACTCCAACGTTGATTGTAGCATGAAGAAGAAGTGAATACACCATTTTTTATTGTAAAAGGGGATCAATCCCTCTAAGCATTTCTATTGTGAAGCACCCTATCTAGTGACTCACTACAACTACCCAAGATAGGTGGCTACCCAATCCTTGCCACTTGGTAGCCCTGGCTTGCCACCTATCCTTCCCTTCAAAACCCCCAAATGCCTATAAAGGCACCATCAATTCACCAAGAAAAGGAGGGGAATGATAACATTATGATGCTCAAATCATGACTAATGTATGAAATCATTTTATATTTTCAATTTACATTAGTCATTGTATTAGATTCATTTTGATAGGTGATACTAAACCCTTGTCTCTTTGCATATGTACAAGTTCTATATTCGAAAGCTCAAGGTCATCACAGTGGTCACGATAAAACCACTCCAACATTGATTATAGCATGAAGAAGAAGTGAATACACCATTTTTATTGTAAAATGGGATCACCCCCTTTGAGAATTTTTATTGTGAAGCACCCTACAAAGGAGCTTATTGTATCACAAATTCAACTTATAATACAATATAATGTTTTTTTTTTTAATTCAATGGTGTACTTTTTGTTATAATCAATTTTTTATTTAAAAAAATATATATTTTTTTCAAATTTGTTTTCTCAAAAAAAAAACAAAGAGATTTCATGTTTTCAAAATTTGTTTGTCAAAAAATATATATTTTTGCACAAAAATTTGCTTATTTTTGTAAAAATGTTTGCATTTGTATGTTTCAATTTTTGCATTTAGGCATAAAAATAGAATTGCATCATAGATCTACATAACACCCTAATTAACAAAACCTTCACACACTTGCATGTAACAATTGGCAAGGGTGTACTTCATCACCAAACCCCAATAAATTACCCCATTATTTGGCCAAGGCCGGTCCAAGAACCATCATAGCCATATAAAATAGCACGTATTCCTCTTCAGAGGGTGTATCATTTCCCATGGTGAAATGGGTGAGGACTGGTAGAACCTAGGCTCTCTCATCAGATTTGGGCTTCACCACCAAGTCTTGATGGGTTTCACAACTTGGATTTCATAACCAAGTTAGTGTGTGAGAGTATCTAGGTGAAATCTGTACATTCATTTTAGGGTCAAACATTACACATCATTTACACAAATTTTTTTTGAAAACTTTTCAAAACTCAAAAAGAAAAAATTAAAACCTTGCAAAAAATTAGAAAACATTAATTTTTATGTTTGATTTGTGTGTTATTCATTGCATTTCCACCATAGTTCACACATACCTTCACATTAATCACCTCATTTTTCTCCTAGCTTATGGTTTTGAACTAGAGTCAAGCCAAAGCCCTAACAAAAGACCAAAGCCAAGCACTTGCATCCATGGAGCACTACGCTCAAATTTCTCATGCCTCAACTACTTCTATAACTGAGCAAGGGGGTACCTATGTGGACCTCTCCATTGAGGCTTCCAATCGAGCATTCCATTTAGATAAAGATATGATGCAAAGAACTACTCATGTTGCCATTTCAGAGACTCCTAAGATAGAACCACCTTCACCATCTGATCGCCACATCATGTATTTGGATATTGATACCATTAGGAGTCATCTAATATTGATCTTTCCATATTTACCTCCACTCACCATTACAACTCACACCATTCCCATATTACATCAAGAAGACACCTACTCTCATTCGTGGAAAACTCATCAATTCATCACTAATCCACTCTTTGAACCACAAGCCACTATGGAGGCCTCATCATTTCATCAATACCTCCCCATTTCACCCACTAACAACATCATCTATTCTAACCCTCTCTACGAGGCACAAGCCAATGTTGCTTCACAGATACCTACATCCATCCCATACACATCATTTGTTGATTCCATCCAACATTGCATCCCTCATTCAGTCATGGTGCCCTTTGCCACCTATCCTCCACAAACATCCACTCACATTACCATCATGCATCGTGCTCAATATCCCACCCCCATATGGCCATACCATCTACCTAGATTATTTTTATACAACAATATTTTTTTCATTTACAATAAATGCTTGTGGATAATGCTAACCAAGGAATTCATCCTAATTCACAAAAATAATCATAGGATATAGACCCTAATCATCCATCCATCTCATCATAAAACACCTTCTTCATCTAAGATCCATCATGGGTATTGAGGTCATCCACCATAAACATATCCACACATCTACCCCATCACATGTATGTTGGTTCATCAACACAACACACCATCATTCCACTATATTATCATCAACAATCCCTACTTCACCAACTCACTCTGCTCATTTTACAAAAAAATTTGAATCACCTCACAAACATTGAGCTATAGTTGAGTCATCATCAACATCATCGACATCACTCACCTCATCAACCTCATCAACATTACCCACCTCATCAACCTCATCAACCTCATCTGCATGGCCAATCAACCTCATGTTCAAATCATCAACCTCGTACCTGGACCCCTTTATCCGAGCCCATGTTGATAATATTTCACAAGTTATAGGATGCAAAAACAATAGTTTTACCTAACACACGTCCTAAAAAATCTAAAAATCATAAACATAAGTTATATAGGGTAGATCATTATTACCTCTATCATTTACACGTGGGTCATGACATAAATGATTACAATGCATTTAAAAATATGGTCGAAGATCTTATTGACAAGGGGGTATTTTCCATTGAAAGTCCAATCATCGCATCTAATCAAAATCCTGGTATTCAACATAACCTTTTTGGAGATACTCAAGATATCACACCTTCCCCATTCTCACGAGACACAAAAAAATTTGGGGATGATTAAGGTATCACACCTTCCCCAAGAAGAAAAAAAAAACTCCAAAGGAACCAAAATCCTTTGGTCACATTCTATCCAAAAGGCTCCAAAGGGGACACCCCTTTGGTCACATTCAATTCAAAAGGCTCCAAAGGAATCTAACCCCTTTGGTCAAAATTCAGTCCAAAATGCTCCAAAGGAACCAAACTCCTTTGGTCACATTCAAATCAAAAGGTTCCAAAAGAAACGAAATCCTTTGGTCACACTCAATCCAAAATTCTCCAAAGGAACCACACTCCTTTGATCACATGCAATTCTAAAAGTTCCAAAGGAACACAACTTCTTTGGTCACTATAAAATCCAAAATGATCCAAGGGAATAACACCCCTTTGGTCACTTCAATCTAAAAGGCTCCAAAGGGGACATCCATTTGATCAATTCAATAAAAAATGCTCCAAAAGGGTATCCCTTTGGTCAATTCAATTCAAAAGGCCCCAAAGGAACCTAACCCCTTTGGTCAAATATCATTTCAAAATGCTCCAAGGGGACACCCCTTTGGTCAATTCCATCCAAAAGGCTCCAAAGGGGACATCCCTTTGGTCAAATCAATTCAAAATCTCCAAAGGTGCCACACCCCTTTGGTCAAATCAATTCCAAAGGCTCCAAAGGAAGCACCCCTTTGGTCATATTTCAATCCAAAAGGCTCCAAAGGAACCAAACTCCTTTGGTCACATGCAATTCAAAAAGCTCCAAAGGAACCAAACCCCTTTGGTCACATTTCAGTTCAAAAGGCTCCAAAGGAACCAAACTCCTTTGGTCACATTCAATCCAAAAGGCTCCAAAGGAACCAAACTTCTTTGATCACATGCAATTCAAAAAGCTCCAAAGGAACCAAATCCCTTTGGTCATATTTCAATTTAAAAACACCTAAAAATAATAAATAATAAATAAATAATAAATAATACATAATAAATAATAAATAATACACATTGCATTTTAAATACATCACATTCACAATCCCACTTTCATTGCATTCACACATTCCACTTTCATGGCATTTGCACAATCGTACCATTCATATTCATTAAAGTCATGAATAATTGTTAGTACTATGTCTTGTTGCCTTCATCAGGGGCACCTTCGGTTTAGCATTAGTCACCAATCCATCAGTTGCAATCATTTACAACTTTCTAAGTGGTCCTTTGGTCATTAACATATTTGTAAAACAAAATCTAGGTGTTTTCAGTCACTCAACCACTCCTAGTGTTTCAAACAACCTTAATTGAAATTTAAAAAATCCTTAGGTGCTATAGGTTATTCTTGGTTAATCAAGTTTCCTCTTGGACCACACACATCAAAACACATAAGAACATTGTGAAGCTTAGGAATGACAAAGTGAAGAGTTGCTATTACCATGAAGTGAAAGGTTCCCCTTGTTCATCCAATTAGACACATGGTCTAGAATACTAAATATTTAACAAAAGGACAAGCTCCACCTTATCCCCCCAAAAAATATCCTTCTCTTCCTCAAAACGAGTAAGTATCCCAAAAGCAAAAAAAAAATTCCCTTACTCTTTCTCAAAGTAAACAAGTATCCCAAAAAGTGTCCAAAAGAAATAAAATTCCCTTGCTCCTCCTCAAAATGAGCAAGTATTCCAAAAGCAATAAAAATCCATTTTGCTCCAACACAAAAATGAACAAACTCAAAAATAAAAATCTAAAAAAAAATCCAATGCAATAAAAGAAGGGAAAGGAGCTTGAATCCCTGGAACTCTTAGTGTCTTGAAAATCATGGGTGATATTTATTACAACAATGGGTTGAATGAAACCAGCTTGGCAATGGGGTATCCTTACACGTGGTGCCAAGTCTATCACATTAATGACCTTCTTTTGTACAGAGCTATAGATGCTCTCGGATGAGATAGCTTATTGGCATAAGTTACAATTGATTAGTTTGACCTAGCTCATAATGAGAAATTAACATTCATTTGCACACATAATTGGTCCTTAAGAAATTTGAAAATACTAGGACAACCTTTGCATCCTATGGATTTGTGAGATGAATAAATGAGTTTTTTTGAGGTCACGGGGATGTTTGAGTCTTTGTAAAACAACTCTAGATAATTTATCCCTAAGGACAACAAAGTCATAAGCAATATTCCATTCCATACCACCATCACATAGTCACATATCTCATAATCCATTTCATCCTACAAAATATGGTCAGACTAGTAGTATCATATTGGTGCCCCTAATTAAACAATAAAGGTAAATTTTGCTAAAAAATGGTCCATAACTTCTTTGAATAAAAATTAATAAGTCAACACAATTCATTTATTTGCACACATCACCACCAATTGCATTCATTCATAATACACTAATTTCATCACATGAATAAATAAATAAATAAATGTTCCAAAGGAACCAAACTCCTTTAGTCACTCTCAATCTAAAAGGCTCCAAAGGAACAAAATTTCTTTGGTAATTTTCAATCCAAAAGGCTCCAAAGGCACCTACAAATTTGGTGAAATTAATCCCAAAAGCTCCAAAGGTACCCTATTTCCTTTAGTTAAATTTAATCTCAACAAGGCTTTCAAAAGAATCAAAGTGCTATAATCTCAACTCCCTAAGAAAGCCATGCAGTTGGACTACTCCATGGGATAGAGATGCATATTTTCTTCTTCCACTTAGCCTTAAGTGATACTTGTATCTAGTGATTTACTCTAGTCCCTTAGTGGTTGTAGCGATTATCTATCCATACAATACAGTAGGAGGAGTAGATTACCATAAGGAAAATCATTATTAATACAATTCAAAAAGCCCCAAATGCACCTACACATTTGGTCAAATTAATCCAAAAATCTCCAAAGGTACCCTAATTCCTTTGGTCAAATTTAATCTCAACAAGGCTTTCAAAAGAATCGAAGTGCTATAATCTCAACTCCCTAAGAAATCCATGTGGTTGGAGTGTTCCATGGGATAGATATGTGCATTTCCTTCTTCCACTTAGCCTTAAATGATCCTTGTATCTAGCGATTTACTCTAGTCCCCTAGTGGTTGTAGCGATTGACCATCCATACAATCCGATAGGAGGAGTATATTACGATAAGGATAATCATTATTAACACAATTCAAAAAGCCCCAATGACACCTACCACTTTGGTCAAATAAATTAAAAATGATCCAAAGGTACCCTGATTCCTTTGGTAAAAAAAATCAATCAACAAACATAAAAACCACAAAAACAATATAAAATAAAAAAAACATAAAAACCATCAAATCAAAAATCTTGAGTGAACCTCATATCTAGTGATCTACTCTATTAACTTAGGTTTTGCAGTGATTGGATATCCATACAATATGATAATATGAGTACATTACCATAATACCACTCACAAAAAAAATAACAAAAACAAAAATCCCCAAAGGTACCTCAATTCCTTTGGTAAAAAATAAATTCAATAGGCTCTTGAATGAATAGAAGTGATTTCATCTCAACTCCATAAGAAGACCATGTGGTTTAACTACTCCAAGAGATAGAGGTGTACATTTACTTCTTTCACTTAGCTTCAAGTGATCCTCGTATACAGTAACTTATCCTATAAATATGGCAGTTGTAGTGATTAATTATCCATGCAATCCGATAGGATGGATAGGTTACCATAAGGCCCTTGAAAAATGATTCACCTCGAGAAAGAATAAAATTGTTATCATCTTAATTCTCTAAGAAATCCATACAGTTGGACAAATATAAGGTATGGAGGGGTACAATTACCAATAATGGTAAAAATCATAGTTGTAACAAAAACAAAAACATCCATTTCATTCTAACCATTGTCATTTGTTTCATCATTTTCATGATTTCATCTCTTCTTCGTCGAATCATCACTTTAAGGGGTAGACAATATCTCCACATTCTAGTCTCAAATAAAGTCAATACTCAAAACACTCAATATTAGAAATTGCATTCATTCAAGAATTATTACGAAAGACTATCATACACATTTTTTGCTGGGGAAGATAATAATAAAAAATCTCAATAAAACAACACTTGGTATACCTAAAGTCTAAAGTGTAGACCTCTCCTTGTATGTCTACCTATGGATGAAATTTATCAAGTGTAGGTAGACCTAAATCCCAAAGTGTAGACCTCTCCTTGTACGTCTACCTAAGGCTAAAAAGTTTACCAAAATCAAATACCATCAATGTGTCAAAAGTAATGATTCAAAAATGTGTGTCTTTTCTATGATTGGGGTAACCCACATTGAATTTTATTTGTGACCATCTTACATAGCTACCCTCCAAATGCAAATAGCTTCAAAACCCCCCTCAAATAAACACAAATGCATTCAAATCATCATCTCGCATTATCATCATCTCAAGTGAACCTTGTATCTAGTGACTTACTCTAGATACCTGGAAGTTACAGCGATTGATTATCCATGCAATCTAGTAGGATGGGTAAATTACCATAAGGACACTTATTGAAAATCATTTCATATCATCACACTTGAAATTTCATCAGTTTCATCCCTCAATATTCGAGTGACCTGCGTTCAAGCAAATTTACCCAAGGTTGTCATTGACGCCTACTCTGTGGGTTTACAAAACATGAAAAATTCTTACTTCATAATTTTGAATTAATAAATTTGATACAATCACTAGGACAACGTGCTACTAGGTTTATTGGTTCCTTTACTTCATCATCTTGCATGTCAATCATACCAAAAGATAAATTTACGATAACACAAGTCCACCCCAAACTTAGGGCATCCAACTTGATCTTGATTTCCAACATTGGCATCCATAAAATTCATCCCTTTTCATAATTCAAATTCTATCGATTGGGTTGTGGATTTAATTATTCACCCATTCACCAATTGAGGGGGTAAGCTAAAATCAAAATTCTCAAAAGTCATTCATTCTTTGCATCAAAAAGTTCTGAATCCATTTCTCCATCCAATAAAGCTAGGTGTCTCTTATTTTTACACCACAATGTATTTTACGCAACACAATACAAAAAGGGGTATTTGTAGAAACTAAAATATAGGTATTTGCATTTCACCATATAATTTTGCATAATAAAATATGTTCCTAGGTCTAAACTTAGGCATATCAATTCCTATACATTTCACCCACATTGCACATCACAATTCTGCATAATAATATATGCCTAAGTCTAAACTTAGGCATATAATTCCTACACATTATTCATTCACATTGCACATCATAATTTTACATAATAATATATGCCTAAGTCTAAACTTAGGCATATAATTCCTCCACATTGCACATTCCAATTTTGCATAATAAAATAATATACCTAATTCTAAACTTAGGTGTATTTTCCTATACATTAATTTATATTTTCTAGATTTACTAATCTAGAAAATATGTGTAAGATACCATGTGTCCCCACTTGACACATGTCCTAGACACCACTACCCCTCACCTTGCCACATCTCACACACTTCACTCCACTTGCACCTATCCACTTGCCACATCTCACACCTCACTCCACACTTCAATTCACTTGCACCTACCTACTTACCACATCTCGTGATATTTATTACCATAAGAATATTTATTCAAAATAATTTCATATCATCATGGTTGAAATTAAATTAGTTGGGTCCCTCAATTTTTGAGTGTGACTTTGTTCAATCAAAATTTTCCAAGGTTGTCATTAAGCCCTTTTCGTGGGGTTACAAATGCGAAAAACTATCAAACTCTCAATTTGGTAAGAATTTCTAAAATCACTAAAGTGTCCGAGCTCCCAAGGTGGTTGGTTCCTTTAATACCATATCATTTGGTAGGAATTGCTAAAGTCACTAGGGTACCCAAACTCTAACGGTGGTTGTTTCTTTTACCACATAATTTTGCACTTCAATATTACCAAAGGTAAATTTATGACAACACAAGTCCACCCCAAACTTGGGGCATCCAAATTGAACTTGATTTCCAATATTTTTTTATCAAATTCATCCATTTTAATCATCCACATTTGATCAATTGGCTTGTGGGTTTCATTCTTTACCCATTCATCAATTGAGGGGGTAAGGTAAAATCAAAATTTTTAAAAGTTATTCATTCTTTGCATCGAGAAGATATGAGTCCATTTCTCCATCCAATAAAGCCACGCATCTCTTGTTTTTGCACCACATAATATTTTATGCAACACGATACAAAAAGGGCATTTGTAGACACCAAAATCTAGGCATTTACATTTTACCACATAATTTTGCAATATAATATATATGCATACGTCTAAACTTAGACATATCAATTCCTATACATTTCACCACATTACACATCACAATTGTCATGACCCACCTTGGAGGAAATTTATTAGTATGTTATTTGTATTATAATAGCTGGTTTGTAATATTTGATGTATTTGCATTTTGTTTCCATCAAAAGAAAATGATGTTGCGTGCATGGATTGATTGCAGGAATAGGTATTCTCTTAAGTGGAATATGGACCACCAGAGATGAAAAAGGGAAGCTCTTATCTCAACCATCAGTAGTTACCTCCCTTAGGACAGTGTACTTGAGTCTAACTCTAAAAAGTCCCACCCAATCAAAGGAAAAACAGTGATGGGAGATATTGACCACATTCATAGAGGGTTTGTATGCCATTTGTGAAAAATATAGTTGATTGCATAATTAATTTACATAAGGGAATTCCACCTTGGAAATGCATATTGACACTTTAATATTTTTATTTGCACACAATTAAAGCATTCTCTAGAGTATAAACTATTTTTTTTGAACATACTTATTTATTTTGGCTTACCCTATTTTTTTTGAAAGAAATTAAGTGGCTTGTCTTTTATGAACCTGTTCAAATTTTATTGGACCAAACTATGAAAAGACTACCTTATAAATTAAAAATTACAAGAAACCTTGGGATGGGTGTACTAAGGGATGAGACTCCCCTCTTATCTTTAATAGTTCCAAATCTCACCACCCATGCTCTCAATAGTATTAGTGCCCTTAGAGAGGGGGACATAGGACATATATCTAGCCTATACCTTATATGTAGGGAATCCCTTCTATATTAAAATATTATATCCTGAAGAAACTTGCATATGAAGGGAAAATAAAAAAATAATAAAATAATGTAAGACATCTTCCTGTGGAAGAAAGAAAATATTATAATAGCCATGGGGATTGAGAAAAGGGATATGCTATGTTAGGTGATGGAGAAGGTTTGAACGAGAATGAAAGTAGGAATTTTCAAGAAAATTGGGATTTGTGAGTTGCGGAAGATCTAGGTGCGGGACTTCCTCTTATTATACTTTGTTGGTCTTTTATCTTTTTGACACTTTTTATGACAGCCTAAAATTATCTTATGGATTTAAATAAATAGTAAAAACCTCAGTTGGCTTACCACGTATAAGGGTAGATAAATATATTCCCAAATTCCATATCAAAGATAGGATTCACCAGATACAAATTTTAAGGAGTTGTGTTTCTTTTGGAAAAACATATACTATTGTATTTCTTTATGGTAAATTTGATTATGCCTAATCATAGTATCTACATGTTTTATTTTCTAAAATTAAATGAATAATAATAGATCGAATGGAGCAAGACTATCATGCGTCGGAGTTCGAAGTAGTTGGACCATCATAAGCTTCAATTTGAATTCTATCAATTTACATTTGGACCAATGCTCTATTTGGTGTTGATGATCAAAAGCATCATAGACTATAATTATATATAATATTTGGTCCAAGGAATGGTTCGTAGAATTGTAAACCCCAGATCTATCTGACTATCTGATCGAACAACATTGATTAAGAGTGAGAGTTGTTATTGGAGTGAATGAATTACCAAAAGTTGTCTAGGAAACATATAAACCAATTCTATTTGATTGTATTTACCATAGCTAGGTCTTCTCATGCATGTGTGATAGGTTGAAGTGTTAGATCCACTAGATATTGTATCTATTCCTCGGCTCTTACGTATGTTCAAATTAGACCTAGAATGCAATACATGACCATCTACAATCCAAACTATAGTGAATAATTCTTCTAGGTCACTATATTAGCTTCCCTCACTATATTTCCCTTAAGAAACTGTTCATAGAAGTAAAGAACAAAATTAGGACCTTATAGACTTTTAAATCTATGTCATATAACATCACTTGGGTGAACCGACACCACATGGTAGTCATTATGGACACTCTCTCGCATACATTTTGGAAGGGGATACTTGGCACTGCTCATTGTTACTTCTGGTTTGATGGAATTTGTTCCACTTTAACACTTCTTCTACCCTAGGTATATGGTAACTCAACAATTGTGCTACCCAGAGGAACCTATGAAATAGTAATGACCAACCATTTTCTTGAAACCTCCCATATGATTTATTTTTTCTACGCTAGGGATGGATGCATCCTCAAATTTTAAGAGCATGACCAATAGGTTTAATCTATCAGATCATTGTTGTAGACCTGTACTACTGCAATACTAAGCTCTAATATCTTTAATTGATAGTACTATACATAATGCAAACTGAGAACCTTGATGGGTCCAGTATACAGATTGATGTTGGCCAGGATCTCCTATTGTCTACATGTATTCTCCAAGTGTCAACCGATCATATTCAGATGGACAACCACCACCTTATTGGAAATATTTCCATAGTGTGTTTTTGGTTCAAGTCCTTGAAGCTTATCTTAGATTTATCGCAAGACTTAAAGCAATATGCGGTGTGCTACCTTGTAGATGACCCATGAACTAAACGATAGTCCTGACGATGATTAGTCATTACCATATTGTTTGAAATGCTAAAAGTGCTTCAATGTTAAAAATTAAGCCTAGGATAACTTAACAAATGGAATATGGTTAATGGGTTATAAATTATACATAGGAATGATTAGAGGAAGTTTTTTTTCGGTGACTTGAGAATTCATTTCAGTTATAAAAGTAGATATTTTATTCCTATGTTATACAAGGAATTGGATTTTAATGGAATTATTGTGAAATATTTTATATACTTCTTTCTATGCAAAGTATTTATGAGTAGAGAATGAATTGGATTATAGAGAAAGGATTATAAGAAATGAAATTTAATTTGAATATCTAAGTGCAATTATATATTCTGCATATAATTAGAAGATTGATAGATATAAAGTAATTTATTTAAACTCTTCTTATATAGAAATATACCCTTTGATTATGATAGAAGCTCAATTCCATGTTGGAAACAAATTTTAATTTACTAAAAAATTAAATTTTAATTTGAATGTGACTAAGCAAAGTCATAGACCTTATATGTAATTATTGATTAAAGAAACCTAAGAAATTAGATGGTCGGATTATTAAATTCTATTTTTGGAAAGGATGGATTGGTGTCCATTCCTTGGGAAGAGGTATGTGAATCTTCCCTATGTTTGGAGATGAACCAAGCAAATGATGATTTAGATTGTGTATTAATACTTGCTATGCATAGAACTAAGGATGGTTGCTTTGCTGCTAATGATTTTCTTAACATGTGATATGCATATGGTAAATTTATGGTGCATATTTGCATTAAATTATGGAATAAATGGCTTGCTTGTGTTGCATTGGCATACTTTGCATTCAAGTTGTCATAATACCTTACAAACATCTCTCTCTCATCATGAAGATGTAATAAAACCAGAGAGGGACCAATCCCACAGTATTGAAGACTACATAATTGCCCATATTGTATAGATATGTGTTGAGATGTACTCATTGTAATTTTGTATGGCTGAGGTGTATGAGCCAAGCTATGTAATATTTGATGTATTTCCCTACTCGCTTTTGTGTACTTAAGGAAGTAGTTTACATGTTGTAATCATCTCAATTAGATGGTAGGTGATGTATGTATTTGGGAATATGATCAAATTAAAGTATCATGTGTAAAGCTTGCTAGCAATTGCCATTGAATGCTACTAAACATTTTTGTAATTAGAAATTATTGGTATAATTGCTTATTTCAAGTTATGGTAATGTGTGTTTGGTAATCTTCAGTTGATCACAAGAATTATTTTCGTTGAATGTGGTAGTGTAGAGGGAAATTTATGAGTAATAGACACAACAATGGAAGCAAAACTAGAACTCAAAACATATGAATTAAAACCCACCACCACAAAAGCTACCAATATTTTGATGATAATAAATTCTTATAATAGGGATTAAGACGGATAACCCAAATTGTATGTAAGTTTCTGTAATGAGCAATAGATTATTAGTTTCTCCTAAGACACTAGCCTTTATTGTAAGTAGGGACAAATGGAGAAAGGAATTCCTTTGGTGAGGGATTGTTCTCCTATATGATTGATTAAACAAAGATGATGTCCCTTACCATGTGTCAATTGTATGATGGGAACATAGCCATTGTATGCTATTATTCATCTACCATTATGAGATGGTAGGATGGTGTTGCAGGAGTTTGTGCTCCTACTCACAATTGGCTTTAAATGAATTATAGAATTTGGTGCTTCTATCTAATGAATCTATTACAATTCAGACTATTTACTTTTGATGGGAAGATCTCATCTTAGATCATTATTATAACTTTATCTCATCACAAGGTGGACATAGATGAACTAAAAAAAAAAAATAGTAGACGTGTAGTGACAATTGGGGTTACAAAAATTCTGCATAATAATATATGCCTAAGTCTAAATTTAGGCATATAATTCTTGCACATTATTCATTCACATTGCACATCATAATTTTACATAATAATGTATGCCTAATTCTAAACTTGTAACAAAAAAAAGATACACCATTGAATAAAAAAAAAAATATTGTATTGTATTGTAAACTGAATTTGTGATACAATAATCCCCTTTGTAGGGTGCTTCAAAATAAAAATTCTCAAAGGGGTGATCCCCTTTTACAATAAAAAATGGTGTATTCACTCCTTATTCATGCTACAATCAATATTGGAGTGGGTTTGTCATGACCACCGTGATGACCTTGAGCTTTCAAATTTGGAACCTACACACATGCAAAGAGACAAGGGTTTAGTAGCACCTGTCAAAATGAATCTAATGCAATGAATAATGTAAATTGAAAATAGAAAATGATTACATACATCAATAATGATTTGAGAAACTTTTAATTAGCATTCCCCTCCTCCATTTCTTGGTGAAGTTATGGTGCATTTATAGACCTTTGGGGATTTTTATCACAAGTTGCAAGATGCAAAAACAACCGTTTTACCTAACACACATCCTGCAAAACCCAAAAATCATAAACATAAGTCATATATGGAAGAAAAATATTACCTCTATCATCGACAAGTGGGCCATGACATCAATGATTACAATGCATTTAAAAATATGGTCCAAGATCTTATTGACAAGGGGGTATTTTCCATTGAAATTCCAATAATCGCATCCAATCAAAACCCTAGTATTAAATAGAACAATTCCATACAAAAGGCTCCAAAGGGGACACCCCTTTGGTCAAATCGATCCAAAAGGCTCCAAAGTAACCAAATTCCTTTGATCACATGTAATTTAAAAAGCTCCAAAGGAACCAAACCTCTTTGGTCACATTTCAGTTCAAAAACACCTAAAAATAAAAATTAATAAATTAAGGGAAGGAAACTAATGTGCATATAAGCTAACCAATAGAGTGGTTTTGGTTGAGGGTCGTGAATTTAACATCTCCTTTCCATGGTTAGAGGAAGTAGAAAGTTTAGTTGAAGCTGGCAAAAATTGTTGATTGCCTAAATCAAATAGTGATTAAGATTTACTTTAATGTTTTCCATTGGTAATATCTATTTTTATTTTGTAACAATAATGTGTGTTCATTTAGACTATTTATTATAATTTTATTAATGTGGAGTGACTATTATTTTATTAATTTGGAGGAAACCTTGCCAATTTGTCTCCCAATCCTAATTTGGCCTTTTAACTAAATTTAAAAGGCCTACTATTTAAATAGTAAAATGCCTTTTTTTAAATTAATTTAATATTGCCACCTACAAAGATGCCAATCCTCCTCCCTTCATTTGGAGTGGGGTCAATTTGACAAATTAATATTTTATTCAAATGGGGAAGATGCTCTTTTTGGTCCAATCCTACTTGGACACCTAATTATATTTAATTAGGTTAATTAATCCTAATTAATTATTTAAATTACCCTAATTTAATCCTTCCTAAGGGTAATTAATATTTTTTCCAAAAGTATTATTTGACTTTCCAAATCCTCACAAAATTCCTTTTTACCTTTACAAAACATTACAAAACTAGGGATTAGGCCCTAATTCATCATGTGAAAGGGTCCTACCAAGATGGGTCATGACAAAGAGGGACTTGTATTATTAGACGATATGGTGTCCAAAAGCGGAAGTTAATATCATGAGGGGTCCCAAGATATTGTAAAGGGAACTTGTAATGACCATCGATCATTATGTAATGATTAGGGTCAATATGTAATGATTAGGCCTCTGGCCATTAATAAATAAAGAATCCATTTTCCCTTGCCCTAGAAACTCTAAAACTATGTGGGCCATCAATCATTATGATTAGATGGTTCATGGAATTTTTGTCTCACTATCCAATTAAAAATCATTGGCTTACAAAGTTTTAGAAGAAACTCGATGATGAATTATGATAAAAAGTTTTTCAATCCATCCAATCATAAACAATTAATGAAATATGTTACTTAAAAATACTTTTATAAAATATGGTGAGACAAAATTTCCATCCATGACCAACTCCCTTGTATAAAAAAACAAAAATTCACTCACATTAATTATCATAAGTCACCTATAAAAATTACAATAGGCCAAGTGGAGCAACTTATGTTACGCAATTTTATTTACTTTAAATGCATACACATGACATGACGTAAATGACTATGGAATTCAAAAGCACACATTAAAAAAAGAATTACAAATGATCTTGAACTATAAAAGCTTTGTAAGTGTGAGAATGCACCACCCATGAATTGTAGCCAAGTAAAGGTATGGATTATTTTAATATTCAGTGAGATTAAGTGTTTTAGAAATAGACCATTTTGATGGTTCATCCATGGTGATGGTTCAGCTTAAAGTAAAATTATATCAACATGGTTGAACCATCAACATGGTCTATTTCTAAAACACTCAATCTCACTGAATATTAAAATAATTCATACTTTTACTTGGCTACAATTCATGGGTTGTGCATTCTCACACTTACAAAGCCTTTATAGTTCAAGATCATTTGTAATTCCTTTTTTAATGTGTACTTTTGAATTCCATAGCCATTTATGTTGTGCCATGTGTATTTATTTAAAGTTAATAAAATTGGGTAACATAAGTTGCTCCACTTGGCCTATTGCAAGATTTATGGGGGACTTATGATAATTAATCTGAGTGAAATTTTATTTTTTTATATAGGGGAGTTGGTCATGGAAATTTTGTCTCATCATATTTTATAAAAGTATTTTTAAATAACATAGGTCATTAATTGTTTATGATTGTATGGAATCCAAAACTTTTTCTCGTAATTCATCATCGAGCTTCTTTTAAAACACTCAATCTCATTGAATATTAAAATAATCCATACTTTTACTTGGCTACAATTCATGGGTGGTGTATTCTCACACTTACAAAGACTTTATAGTTCAATACCATTTGTAATTCATTTTTTAATGTGTGCTTTTGAATTCCATAGCCATTTACATCATGCCTTGTGTATCTATTTAAAGTAAATAAAATTGGGTAACATAAGTTGCACCACTTGGCCTATTGAAAGCTTTATGGGTGACTTATTATAATTA
This sequence comes from Wollemia nobilis, assembly GCA_028583015.1. NCBI lineage: Eukaryota > Viridiplantae > Streptophyta > Pinopsida > Araucariales > Araucariaceae > Wollemia > Wollemia nobilis. The sequence continues at coordinate 24,900,397 of JAQPPZ010003077.1, forward strand.
ATGTGAGTGAATTTTTGTTTTTAATACAGGGGAGTTGGTCATGGAAATTTTGTTTCACCATCTTCTCGTAATTCATCATCGAGCTTCTGCTAGAACTTGTAGTTCAGTTCACATTTCAACCATCAACAAAACAATATAATTTATCTTCCATATATCTTTAGGTCCTAGGGTTCTAGTCTATATAAAAGGGAGATGACAAGACCCTCTCATACCTCCATGGTTAAACAATTTATAATAAAATAGATTCAAATAATTAAAAAAAAATCATAATTTCTTTAAAAAACAATTTATAAAACTTTTAAATTTATATAATTTTGTTATCTATCTAAATCATTAATCATTTAATTCTAAACTTTAAATTATTCTACAATTTTCGACCCCTTCAACTATGGGTATTTAAAGTAAATAAAATTGGGTAACATAAGTTGCTCCACTTGGCCTATTGCAAGCTTTATGGGTGACTTATGATAATTAATGTGAGTGGATTTTTATTTATTTTTTAATACAGGGAAATTGGTCATGGAAATTTTGTCTTGCCATCTTCTATAAAATTATTTTTAGTAACATAGGTCATTAATGTTTTTGATTGTTCTGTGAGAGTAATTTTGTCTCACTATCCAATGAAAAATCATTGGATTACAAAGTTTTAGAAGAAGCTCGATGATGAATTTCAAGAAAAAAATTTGCAATCCAATTTAAGTCCTTCATAAAAACCATTGAGTTTATCTTATACTTTCTTTTTTCCCTTTGGTGTTGGTATTTTTCATCAGAACTATCTCAGAACTCCAACATACAATTTTTCAACTGGTTTTCGCATGTATTAAGACAAAAACCTTGAGAGCGTAATTTTGTCTCACTATCCAATGAAAAATCATTGGCGTACAAAGTTTTAGAAGAAGTTCGATGATGAATTGCGAGAAAATATTTTGCAAACCATCCAATAATGATCTATGTTACTTTAAAATACTTTTATAGAAGACAGTGAGACAAAATTTCCATGACCAACTCCCTTGTATTAAAAAAAAAAAAATTCACTCACGTTAGTTATCATAAGTCACCCATAAAGCTTGCAATAGGTCAAGTGGATAAACTTATGTAGAACATAAGTTTATCCACTTGACCTATTGCAAGCTTTATGGGTGACTTATGATAACTAACATGAGTGAATTTTTGTTTTTTTAATACAAGGGAGTTGGTCATGGAAATTTTGTCTCACCATCTTCTATAAAAGTATTTTTAAGTAACATAGGTCATTAACTATTTATGATTGGATGGATTTCAAAACTTTTTCTCCTAATTCATTATCGAGCTTCTTCTAAAACTTTGCAAGAAAATGATTTTCCTAAGGTTAGCGAGATAAAACTACGCTCTCATGGTTTCTTCTAAGATGATTAATTTTTATTTTGGTCACATTTTAGTTTAAAAAACACCTAAAAAAGACACTTGTGCATACTTACACATAGGACACTTGTGCACATATACTCATATTACACTTGTACACTTACTCACATGACACTTGTGCATTTCTTGTACATACACACTTACATAACACTTGTGCATTTATTACACATTATCACATTACATGAAATATTACTCACACTCTAATATAAGACTTGAACCTAATATAATAATTACAAGGTGTAATGGAGGTGCCTTCCCTAGGTCCTTGACCTTCTTGATCACCAATTGATCCTGCCTAGGTAAGTATGCCTTCACTTTTCCTCATTTCCCATTCTTATTCTCTCTCTTCTCACGGCCACTTCAACTCTTCAACAATGTGGGACTAACTATATACATCTTCTCTTTCGTATCGTATGACATACACTCTAATCTAAAGATATTTGGGCATATTTACACATAAGACACTTGTGCACATATACTCATATTACACTTGCACACTTACTCACATGACACTTGTGCATTTCCTGCACATACACACTTACATAACACTTGTACATTTCTTGCACATTATTACATTACATGAAATATTACTCACACTCTAATCTAAGACTTGACTCTAATCTAATAATTACAAGGTGTAATGAAGGTGCCGAAAATATTAAACTCAATTAAAAGTAGTTGAATGTTTGTTAAGGTGAAACCACTATTTGAATTGCTAGAAGGCCAATGGTTCACCTCACACTAATTAATCTTGAGATATAAGATATTATATGTATATAATAATAAAAAATGAAACATAGCCAAATTTGATTTTGATTCTCTATGCTTAATTGACCATAATCTAAATGGATACGGTGATTTGGATCTTACTATTTTTGATGCAGGCACTTTTTTTTAAGACATATTCGATGATTACTAAATACTATATTTCATTAAGGCATAGTAAGTTTAAATGTGGAGTTTGAAGTATGATTAGTTTTCTTCTACATTGGATTTGTTGATTGCTTTTGCTTGCTCTTGGTGGATTGGATTAATTTCATAAAAACATAAAAAATAATAAGCTCCCCCTTCATCCTTAAAAATAATAATAATAAAAGTCCCTTGCTCTTCCTCAAAACGAGCAAGTATCCCAAAAACATTAAAAAAAACAATAAAAATTCCTTGCTCTTCCTCAAAACGAGCAAGTATCCCAAAAGCATCCAAAAAATAAAAATCCCTTGCTATTCCTCAAGCGAGAAAGTATCCCAAAATAATAAAAAAATCCCTTGCTCCACTCCAAAATGAGCAAAGCCCCAAATAAAATCTAAAGATACAATGCAATAAAATAAGGGATAGGAGCTTGAATCCTTGGAATTCTTAGTGTTTTGAAAATTATGGGGTGATTGTAGGGCAGATTATGCAATGGTGCTAAATCCCACCCAAAATAAGAAGAAGGCCCACCACTTGGGTGGGCTATGTTGGGGCGGAGGTTTTTTCCTGCAAAGATATGTTCCACCCCAACCAAAACCCCACCCAACCTAAGGTGGCAAGCTCCAACGGTGGGTGAAACAAAGGAAGCCACAAAGCTCCCCACCCAACTTGGGTGGAGGTTTGTGACAACACAAGGGGTGGGTTCATCCCAATTATCCCACCCCAACTTGGGTGGAGTCATCCGTAGGTGCCCACCCTAGTTAGGGTAGCTATTTTGAAGATCCCTAAGGGTGAAAGTACCCCAAAATGTTTCCCGCATGAAGTGACAAAAAGGAAGGTGAGCTGTCACCCACAAAGGCTCCCAAAATATCCCACCCAAGGCTAAATCGCTACAAAGAAAGGTAAGGGTTGGTCAAATCTGGTGCTAGCCTAGGTCTTGAGCCTATCTCTGAGGCATTATCACTTGCATTCAATGCTGATCACCAGACATAGTGGTGTACCTATTGAAGCCCTACATAGAAACCTAAGGATAGGGTTCCCCGCCAATACGATGCAGTCAAAGGGAGGCATGTTGTAGGTAGAATTAATAACCTACCACTACAGATAGGACCATGATTGAGAGAGGTACAATCATGCCAACAAAGATAGAGCTAGGCAAAGGGGATATAATTAATAGAGATCATCTGATGACGTACCTAGTTCCTTGAAAGGCTTGATCAAATACAACAGGCAGTCAGAGAATTAATGTTCTACCACCTAGGAGGTACGATGTGCATGAATGAACCCACCCAATGTAAGAAGGAAGCCCTATCTTCTGGCTATAAAATAGTGAATGTAACCCATTCGAAGGGTCGACTCTAAGCTATTACAATTTGTATGCAAGACTGGGAATCCATTAATATAAACAAAGCATTGTCTGGCCTTTGGATCATTTTGCATGTATGTATGTATTTTCATGTTTGTGCTTTTTTGCTAAAGTTGATGAATGAATTAGTTGTTATTCTGCTATCTGGATTCTGACTATTGATTTATCAATTCTGGAATTTACAAACATAGTGTGAAATGTTAATGATAATAGTTGGAATGTATCAACTGGTCTATTAGATGGTTGTATATGTGAATGTATTCCTACTTCTACCTGCATATATCTTGATGTGGCTTATCCACCCAATTTAATCCAACATCATTTAATTTTATTTACTTTCTTCCTTGTTTTCCCTAAACTCTACTAAAAATTTCATTGAAGTCATAAGGAATCGGCCTTCTCCGGAGATTGGTCATAGGGTTTTGTTATCTTGTGGCCTCTCAATGTTGGTCTAGTCCGTAGGGTGCACAATCCTTCCATTAGGTGCAGATTACCGACCAATAATTTTTGGCACACCCGATGGGACACAAAGTCTCACATTTTGAGTAGTATAGAGTTAGGTGATTCTCTATCCTACTCAACTATCCAATAATCACCTGGTGACTCTGTTGAACCATAAACCTAGAAAGCCTTGCAGTAGAAATATTTCATGATTACAAGGCATAAGGTTAGTCTATCTGAGGAACCCATCGAGTTCTTTGAACTAAATTTCCTAAGGCGGTGGTTCTCGGCCTCTCCTGAGCCCATTTCATTCCGCACACCTCTGAAGGATCAAAAGTCTTTTGATCCTGATACTCAAGAGCCGGATACCCCAACCGAAGTCATGGTCCAAAATCAAAACTAGAACCAAAATTTGGGATATCCCACTTGGAACAATACAAGTCCCCTCAACCTCACTAACCAGAATGCTATTCCTCCCGTAACCCTAAAAGCATTACCTACCTATGATGGTACTAGAAAGATGATATTTGAACACTGCCAAGATGTAGCAGCCCTAGCCACCATTCACAGTATTGCTGATGAGGATGTTATGATTAAGTTATTGGTTATTTCATTGAAGGGTAAGATGCTATACTGGTATAGAACCCTTCCTAATGGAAGTATCACTTCATGGGCTGACCTAGCGGGAAGGTTGGTTGTTGAGTTCAATGAACAGGCTGATCCCTTCTCCTCACTCACTTAGTTTACCATGATACAAAAACATCCCCAGGAAGAAATAAGTGATTTTAATATTAGATTCACTTGCTCCTAGCATAGGGTCCCCTACCATCTTAGGCCAACTGATGAACAAGCTATATACTATTATTTGAGATCCTTTAGCCCTGATTTGTGCTTAATGATAAGGTAAGATAATGTCCTAACTTTCCCTCAAATATTCCAAGAAGCCATGAAAGCTAAAAAACTCTTGATAGTTGTTGGGTGGCTTCTCCCTAAGCCTACTATACCTTTTTTCCCTGAGCTACCCCAAAATTAGTCATAATCAATATCTTCGGTGCCACCTTACCCTGAAAGCGCTCCCCTAATAAATGTACCATAGTGGCCTCATCCCAGTGGCACCCGCTCTCCTAGAAGTACCCATACTACTAGCTCTCCCTACCCCTCCTACAATACCAACACTCCTTACTCTAGACCCTCAGATGGCCATTCTATTGGACCTACAAAACTCTATGAAAAACTTAAACATGGATGTCCAAAACTCTATCAAAAATCTCAATAATGAAATGACTCTTATGAAGAGAAGAGAGGTGGAAAGAAATTTTCAACCTAGAAGATTCCCGTATGTATCTCACGATCAAGCTGCCTCTACCAGAAAACCCCCTGAAAGAACAAGTACTATCCTAACAAATGAGGAAGGGGAACCCTCCTCTACTATCACCCAGATAGATTATTGGTGCTCTACGTGCAATGATCCTCATGCAGAAAATACATGCATGATGCACCAACACTACATGCAGAAGCTAGCTATGGAAAGAATGGAGCGAGCACAGAAGGGTCATGTCAATATAGTCCGAGAATGCGAACACAACTGCATGCTAGCTTTAGATGACCAAATATCTATGCTCACCAGGTCTGAAAAGAAACCGATATTGGTGGGCCCCGAAGACCTCCATCCCATAAAAACACCCAATGACAAGAAAGAGAAGGAAGAGGCTAGGAGGAAGACCCCTCAGGTAGCTCCTACCCAAAAACTACCTATGCAAAGGAGGGAGAATATACCCAATGCAGGTCAACATAAGGTAATGCAGACATAGGAGGAGGCCAGAGATAGGTTGAAATACCCTTCCCTGACCAAGAGGCAGTGGATAGAAGCCACTCAAGAATATAGAAGTAGGTACAAAAGTTACCAGAAGGACAAGGAGAAGTAGCCCACCACTCTCGATTTCAATATAGTTGAAGAATTGAAGAGGACCCCTTCAAAGGTCAGTATGTTTGATGCCCTAATGATCCCTAGATAAATCGATTTGCTCCAAGTGACACTACAACTAATAAAGGCCCAAAAAAAATCACCCCCTGAGCAAAACTTGGCTCAAGATATCCCTATCATGGGGGTGGGCAAGAATAGGCCCTCCCCATTCTATTTGTCCCTAGAGATGGAAGGATGGGTGGTGCACAATTGCATGATAGACTCAGGAGCTGCTACAATGGTGATGCCTAAGGTAGTATGTGATGTCATGGGTATGGAATATACAAGGAATTGCCCTGGAGTCTTGTAGTTGGATGGCACCCTAGTCAAAACTGTAGGAGTGATCAAAGATATCCCTATGGTGTTGCATAGACTGCCTCAGGTTACTGTAATACAGGAGATTGTAGTGGTGGATCTGGAACCATACTTTGGAATGTGTCTCTCTAGGGAATTCACTGCTAAGCTAGGAGGATACCTGTCATTGGATTACTCCCACATGGAGATTCCTTTCAAAGGTAGAAGAGTAAAAATTTTCTTGGAGAAGCCCTCTTCATTTCATATAGAGAGGCTTGAGGAAGAAGACCAGCAGGTGAAAATAATGGGTATCATTACCGAAGGGGAGGATCTGATGGAAGAAGTCTTGGAGGAACTTCAGACTAAGGATCAATTTTCTCTAAGAGATTTCAATGCCATGATAGAGATAGGGATTGGTACCTATGCCATAAAAAAACTAGATGACAAGAAATCAAAGAGGAGTCCCACTCAGGCATCAGACCAAATGTGGAAGCTATACTTCGATGGGGCTAGATGCAAGAATGGTGCAGGAGCAGGAGTGGTGTTGGTCGCACCAATAGGAGATCAAAAAACCTCTTCTTATAGGTTGACCTAGAGCTGCACTAATAATGCAATAGAATATGAAGCCTTATGCTTAGGATTAAGAAAGGTTGAGAAGTTAGGGGTTAAGCATTTGCAAATATTTGGTGATTTCAAACTAGTAGTCAACCAAGTCACTAAAAAATGCGTAAGCAAACAACACTATCTTAGGGCATACAAGAACCGAGTATGGGATCTATTGGAATCTTTTGAATCTCTGAACATCAAAGCTATCCCTAGAGACCAGAATACTCATGCTGACACCCTAGCGGCTATAGGTGCTAATTACTATCCTCTAACAAATGTCATATACAAACCTAAGGTAGTAAGGTTGATATACCGACCTTCGATACCAGATAAGGATATTTTTTGGCAAGTTTTTGAGAATGATGAACAGATAGTGGATTTCCTAATCCAGGAGATGAATTGTTCTATTGAACATGTGAAATATGAAGATCAAGAAGAAGAAGAAGGCTTCCTACAGTTAAAGAACAACCACATCCCAAAAGGGCTAATCACATTGGAAAGCCTGTTTGATAGTAATGATCATCCGATGGGCCACATGATCAAAATTGATGATGGAGAATCTAAGGAGATCCCAATAGCCCTAGGAAAATATTTGAAAGTTAGTACAGACTACTCTGAAGAAGAATTAAATGTGATTCAAGAGTTGTGCAGGAGGTATGATGACATTATAGCCTAGACATATGATGACCTGAAAGTCTATGATAGAGACACCATTCAACATACCATCGAGCTAGAGCCTGGCTCAAAGCCAATCAGACAGAAACAAAGACCAATCAACCCAAAGATTGAAGCTTTGATGAAACAAGAGCTTCTAAAGCTACTTAATGCCAAAATAATCTATCCCATTAAACACTCAACTTGGGTGGCAAATCTAGTCCCGATCAAAAAAAATAATGGGGATATCAGGCTATGTGTTGATTTTCATAGCCTAAACAAAGTCTCTCTGAAGGATCACTATCCCCTACCTCAAATTGACCAAATACTACACATAGTAGCAGGAGCAGAGAGGTTCTCCCTACTAGATGGCTTCTCAGGTTTCAATCAGATCTGGGTTCGAGATGAAGACCAGTACAAAATAGCCTTCACCACAAAATGGGGAACCTTTGCATATCAATGCATGCCATTTGGACTTTCAAACACAGGGGCTACCTTCCAAAGAGCAATGGATATAGCATTTGGAGAATTGGTCAATAAGGTGATTGTCATCTATCTAGATGACATGATAGTATTCTCTCATAAGAAGGAGCAACATATCGAGCACCTGGCTCAAGTCTTTGAGAAGTACAAAGAATTCAAAATATCACTGAACCCCAAAAATTTGATGTTCGTTGTTCAAAAGGGTAAGCTATTAGGGCACGTTGTGTCAAAACAAGGACTTGCTATTGATCCTGATAGAGTAAAAGCCATTTTGGAGCTGCCTGTGCCAATGAACAAGAAAGGAATTCAATCCTTTTTTGGGCAAATCAACTTCGTGCGGAAATTCGTTTCCGACTTTGCTCAGATAATCAAGCCCATGACTGAGATGCTAAAAAAGAATGCAGAGTTTGAATGGACAGAGGCTCAATGAGAAGCTTTTAGAGGAATAAAAGAGGTAATTTCAAGAGCCCCAATTCTAATCAATCCAGATTATTCTAAATATTTCATCCTATATGCATTTGGGGTAGAGGAAAGCTATGCCGCAGTACTCACTCAAAAGGGGGAAGATGGTAATGAAAGACCAATTGCCTTCCTCAGTCAAACCTTACAACAACATGAGGAGAGATATAATTTTATTGAAAGGTAGGTATATGCCATCATGAAATCCCTCAAAAATTTTAGGTATTTCTTATCTCAAAGTAAAATCTTGGTGTACGTGGTGCATCCGGATGTTAGAAGCTTCATCATACAAGGAGAATTGGGTGAGGGAAGGGTCGGTTGGATATAAAAAATTTAGGAGTTTGACGTAGAAATAAAACCAAAAAAACTAGTAAGGGGTAGGGCCCTTTGTCAGCATCTAGCTCACTCTATGGTGGAGCATTCAAATGTGTTTATGGAAGAGGACCACCCTACCAAACATGAAGATGGCCGACAAGTGATCGTAACATGGATTGATGAACTCATCCATTACTTTGACTCTAGGGAATATCCAGAAGGATTGATAACCTCACAAAGGAGAAGGTACAAACTACAGTCAAGAAACTATGTAATGGTCGATGATGTCCTCTACCAGTGAAGTTTCAATGGTGTGCTTCTCAGATGTATACCACCAGACAGGATTGAGGAAGTCTTGAAGGAGTTCCATGGTGGATTTTTGGGAGGACATTATTCAGGGTAAACCATAACTACCAAAATCTTAAGAGCTAGATTTTACTGGCCAATAATGTTCTCTAATGCATTCAAATGGGTCCAGTCATGTGACAAATGTCAGATATTTGCTAGAAAAGCTAAGCATGCTGCTCTCCCCCTACAGTCAGTAATAGCAGAAGAACCATTCCAACAATGGGGGTTGGACTTTATTGGTGAAATCAATCCAAACTCATCGATGGGTCACAAGTATGTGCTCACAACCACTGACTACTTCACAAAGTGGACTGAGGTAGAAGCCACTAAACATGCTGACCAAAAAATGGTGGTAGATTTCTTGGAAAGGCTAATAACCAGGTTTGGCATCCCTTCCACCATTGTATCCGACAATGGTACTCATTTTATAGGAACCAAAACTTTGGAGTTTACCAAAAAATATGGAATCTATTGGAATGCATCTTCAAATTATTATCCATAGGGAAATGGTCTAGCTGAATCTACCAATAAGAATCTTTTGAAGATAATCAAGTGCAATATAGAGTGTAATCCCAGAACATGGCACCTCCTGCTTGATCAAGCACTATGGGTGGACCAGATTACCCCTAAGAAGGCACTGAAGACATCTCCCTATGCGCTAGTATATGGGAGGGAGGCAATCCTTTCGATCAATGTAGAACTCCCTACCCTGAGGTTCATCAATGAGATGGAAGTGGAGGATGTTCCTGCCATCGAAAAAAGGTTAGCCCAACTCTTCCAATTGGAGGAAGAACGGAATACAACATATGATAACCTACGACATCATCAAGGCATTGTCAAGCATTGGTTTGACAAAAAGGCCATGCCTAGGATATTCTATGAAGGGGACCTAGTCCTGAAATGGGATGTTAAATGGGAAAAACCAGGGGCCCATGACAAATTTGATTCATTCTGGTCAGGCCCATATCTTGTCCAGAGCTGCAAACATTCAAATGCATACCAGCTACAAGATTTGGAGGGAAGGTTGCTACCCATTCCTATGAATGGTCAGTATCTTAAACACTATGCTTAACCCTTCCCAAGCCCAAAATGTACATATGTAAATACTCTTGTTTGTTTTGTGTATTATTTCTTTTAAAAGGCTTTAGGTGGCTTATCAAATTTTGGCCTAAGCCCACATGTAGCTTGTAAGATCATCATCTCAACCAAATTCCAACCATTGTAGTGGATGGCCAGTTATGATGGATAAGAAGAAGGGGATAGATGCTAAAAGAGTTGAGTGGGGTAAAAAATGGTAAAAGAACCTTGTAACCTGCCAAGTCAAAAATCCCACCCACTTTGGGTGGAGAAAAGGAGGAACTTAGAATCAAGGTAGAGATACAAAATCCCACCCTCATTTGAAATCAGGTAGATAATTAGAATCATGACCCATCACCCCAAAGAGGCCTCAAGTCCCACCACAAAAACTCACACATGATAATGTGGAGTACAATTATCCCCTTCAAAAGGAAGGAAATATTAATCTGAAATGGTTGCACGCCAACCAATGAGCAGGAGCACCTCCACACATTTTGACCAAGAATAGGTGTCATTAATGAAGAAGCATGAGGAGCAATTATCATCATGATACTCATAGTGGAAGGCTCAGATCACCACTCAACACATGTGTCGGACCACATCCCAAGACCACCAACGGAATGATAGTTAAAAGAAAAGAAGGCTAATGGTGGGTGCACATCCCAATGCAGGTATTTAAAACATTGCAAAAGGAAGGTACGCTCCTCTAGGTGGGTAGTTGGCTGACATATCCAGTAGATCTTGGCTCCTAATCATCCACTACCAATGAGGTAATGGTAAAAACACAATGGCACAATAAACAAGGCAAGCCAATCTAGAAGAGTCCAAGCTTTGAAATGCTGAGAGGATGAGGTGACAAGCGCCTTCATTTCATTGGTTACTGGCTCATTCCTAAAAAATTCAATGATCAACAATCATCAGAAGGAATTTGGCTCAAGATATTTACCTCATTTTAGGTAAAATTCTCCCAACGGTCCTGTCACTACCCCGTACACAACCCCAATCACATGCTATAAATGACTAAAGAAGGAAGTCGACCAGTTTCTCTCGGCCTTGTCTAAAGTTTTGATAAAAACATAGTAGCGACAATAGTATTTATTTCAAAATCTATGAAGTATCAATAGTCTCTACCCCTGATAGTTCCATCGCACCTAAAATAAGGGCTTCAAAATGGGAAAGATAAAGATGGAGAGGAAATTGGAGGACTCGTATGAAGGTCTCAGAGACACTGAGATAACAATCAGAGGCAAATCCAAAATTGCAAGGGAAGCTTCAGTAGCCATAGTGGTGAATCAGTCCAACCATGGACCAACGATAGTGGCTTGGAGGAGTCACCTCAGTGCTTTCATGCCTTTTCCTACTCATCCCTGCCCAGAGCTGGTACACATAGTAGCAAAGCTATACGACCCAACCACTGGTGTAGTGTGGGATATTCAGGGTCGAGTGCTATTCATTATCAGTGCTAGCACCATTCGGGAGACCTTCTTTCCCGAAGCTACCATGCTCCGAGACCCTTGGGGAAATAACCAACCTAGAATGATTGAAGTAGACCTAGAGGAGCAATGAACACAGCTACTCAATGATAGGCCCAAGCAATGGGTAGCTAAAGTACTCGGAGGTTTACCAGTAGGCTATGAGGTCAAACCCTATCCACTGGTAGATTGCAAAGAAGAACACCGGCCCATCCTATCTCTGTTGGCCGCTATGTTGGGCCTTCCTTCAGATGAGGAAGTGTAGCCATACCAATTGGCAATGGGTTACGCCATCTCCTGGGCATATAAGAATATCATATTTGATTGGGTAGGATTTTTGGCCCAAAATATACGAAAGCAATTGGCGGAATATCAAGAGAGGATGAGCAAAGAATTTTGGTATGCATCCCACCTGGCCTGGCTCATTTTCCATCATATACCCCATGATAGGCACTCTGTGAAAATCCAGGAGAGGAATGAACAAGGAGAAGTACGCCCACCCATTGAATGGATGCATGTACTTAGGAAAAGTAGTTCATATATGGAATTCAACAAATAGTTCCTGGGACCCACCCTCTTGTATATTAATCACTCCTGCCCACGTCTCTCTAGAGAGCCAAGGATTTTCTGCAGACCAACTCTCAAGAGATTGGAGACTACTACTTCATGCAGGAGGGCACTTGCATCAGGTTATATGGTTTCTCTGATTTCCCATATTTGCTCCCCTTTTATGCCACAGATTGGATTTTTAGCATGGAAGTATGTCGACAAATTTGCTACATTGAAGCAAGATGGGGAAATGGGACGAAGAAAAAGGTGATCTTCCCATAGACTATATTTTTTGAACCCACCTTCCTACCTAAGAAAAACTGGGCTCTCTTCCACCAGTTGGACCAGAAGCTATCAACCTTGGAGCTTCTCCAAGTGCCGCCCAGATGACACTATGATCCTGACCATACCCTACAAAAGAAGCTTGCAGATAACAATAGGCCAAGGCAGTTCAGACATCACGACAATGAAGGAAGCAAAATAGTGTTAAACTACAGAAATCTACTAGAGGATCAAGTTCCCCCTTTTTCTAGATTTGATATGCATGATCGATCAGTATGGAGGGTAGACTATCCATATGTGAAGGTGTTTAACCCAAAGAAATACCCCTCACAATTGATAAGGGGGTCTCTATTTCATGACATCATCAATAAGAGGAACTGGTTAGATCATAAAGTCGAGCAATGGTGGATCATGCACTGTGATCGAGACGACTCCAAGGAAGCATACCCAGGAAAATATGATGGGGATTTTTCCACTAAATATAATGCTAATTATGAGCCCCAAAGAATAAGGACAAGGAGCTAGAAGACCTCACTCCTAATATCATGAAGAAGGAGGATTCCCAAAATCTAGGACACAACCAAGAGAATTCAAAATAAGATGATGAAGAGCAGGAAACTCTAAGTGATTGCCAAGGACCGGTAATTTCATCAAGGGTAAAGATTAGTGAACAAAAGGTATCACACACAGGCCCTTCAGTAGAGGCCAGGGTGACCAGGTCATCCAAATCTATTGGGGTGCATCCTCAAAAACCTCAAATCTTTACCTCTCAAAAGGTCCAATCCAGCAAGAAGCAAAAGAGTGCATCAAGTCCTGACCAAATTCAGTCAAAATAGGTGTTAACCCTAAAGGTACCAAAAATAGAAGGGATGATAGCTTCAATAAAATTTTAGAAGTAGAAAGTAGAATCAAGGGAAGTATTGGTAGTAGCTCAAGAATAGATTTAAGTGGAGGATGTGGACTCACGAACACCATCTCCATAGAAAGCCTCCTCGCCATAGGAGATAGAAGATTCCCCCATCATATCCCAAGCCTCATTTGCTGAGATAACACCCACTATAGATAGAGCAATGCCTTTCCATCATGAAACCTCACCCTCCAAAGGATCACAAACCTATTCATTGCCCCCGTCAATCAATCCCTCTAATTAAATTCTCATGCCATTGCAATCTCTTCCAAGAAGGGAACCATATTCAGGCATTCCCTAACGTTAAACAGATCAAGCCAAAGACAACAAACTATCCTCATACATGCCTAGCCCAAAATATTTGAGCAAGTATGTGCGCTCATCCCAAGAATGTGTCTTAGCCCTATGTCCCATAACCCCCTTGCCATAATTTTTGACTAACCCAGTTGTTGTGCAGGTAATAGAGGAAGACTTACTAGAAGCTTACTCTATGATAAAGAAAACTCAGGAGAACCAGAAGAGATGGGAGGACCAACAATGGGAGATGTATAAAAGAATAAAAATCGGTGGCCCCTTCAATACACATGGAGATGGATCCTATAGAAGGAATGCTTCATGAGGTGATAGTTGTACCAAAGGTCAACAAAGCTCTTGTTGAAATGGAGTGAAAATGATTAGGATTTTCAAGTAACATCCAAGGATGTTACAAAAATACCTAAGGTGCAGACCCTTAGAAACCTGCATGTGCAGGCTGACACCTTATTTTGGCAGAGTAGCAAAGAGGAGAGAGACCTAAAATAGGCCAAGAAAAGGATCAATAGTCTTGAGGAGCAATTGAAATAGGCAAAGGTAGGACAAAGAGCTTTGGAGTTGCAGGTGAAGCAACTACAAGAAGGGTTAAACAAGGCCGCCTCCCAGAAAGTGCTGCAAGAAAAGGATGAGGAGATTGAGGCATGGAAAGCAAAGTTTCAAGCTGCTCAAGAATCAACCAAGAAACAAGAGGTCGAGGTCCAAACCAGGTCACAACAACTACAAAGCGCCTTGGATAAGACTCTAGTTGAGCTCAAAAGAGAAAGGAATATGCCATGCAGGTCAATGATCGCCAAGTCCTGGATAGGAGATGTAAAAAGGTTTTATCTGAATAAGGTGAGAGATGCTATGATCAAAGTACTTCCCACTTTCACAAGAAGGCTCATCGACATACTATCAATCTCCAAACGGGTAGAGGAGGAAGCAACAAAGAAGGGACAAGTGGTCCATGGCATGGGATCCCAAGCTTTAGCTATAAAGATGATGTTCAGATGAACAAGTCCCATCCTGGTGGATTACTCAAAGTAGGAGAAGGATCACATTAGGCACCACATGGATCAGGTGCTCTTCATCATGGACCTTTACTATGAGAGCAAATAAATTTAGACGATGCTCAAGAAGGAGGTGGAGAAGATGAATACCATAAATGCAGAACTAAGAGAACTTGGCTCACCAGGGTTCTAGGAGAGTAGCAAGCAATTCTTCACAATGGAGGATCTGACGAATCAATTTGAAGCTCTGAAGCAAGACCATCGAGACATTGATGAACTCAGTGAACCCATGGAGGTAAACAAAATGATGGATATTATCTTACAATTCTTGGGTCTCAGTGCCAAGGCAGAAGAGGTGGTGAGGCACTATGCAAATATTCCTTACAAAAGCCTGAATCGACTGGAAGACATCGATGAATTTCTCAAGAATGCATCCCTTCCCACGATTGGGGAATGGGAATGCATATGTAAAGGTTTGAACATCCAACCCCCTACAAAGGTGATATCACAGGTTGAACCTTCCAGAGGGCGGGAGAAGCAGCGAGGTGACTCCACTGCTACAGGAGACTTCTAGGTAGGGTCAAAGGCCCCATCGGGCCAAGTTCATTTTTGTAAAATTCCTTGTTTTGATTGACTCTGTAGCCCAATGGACCAGGACCAGGGTCAATTTTGGTTTGATTTTTGATTTAAACTTTTTGATCAAGCTAGAAGTCTAGGTTCACCCTCTTTCACAAGTAAAGGGACCCCAAAAGTCACCAAGAATGTAGGGTGGATAATGCAATGGTACTAAATCCCACCCAAAATAAGAAGAAGGCCCACCACTTGGGTGGGCTATGTTAGGGTGGAGGTTTTTCCCACAAAGATATGTTTCACCCCAACCAAAACCCCACCCGACCTAAGGCGGCAAGCTCCGATGGGAGGGTGAAACAAAGGAAGCCACAAAGCTCCCCACCCAACTTGGGTGAAGGTTTGTGACAACACAAGGGGTGAGTTCATCCCAATTATCCCGCTTCAACTTGGGCAGAGTCATCCGTAGGTGCCCGCCCTAGTTAGGGCAACTATTTTGAAGATCCTTGAGGGTGAAAGTACCCCAAAATGCCACCCACATGAAGTGACAAAAGGAAGGTGAGCTGTCACCTACAAAGGTGCCCAAAATATCCCGCCCGAGGCTAAGTCACTACAAAGAAAGGTAAGGGTTGGTCAAAGTTGATGATAGCCTAGGTCTTGAGCCTATCTCTGAGGTATTATCATTTGCATTCAATGCTGGTTGCCAGACACTGTGGTGTACCTATTGAAGCCCTACATCAAAACCCAAGGATAGGGTTCCCTACCAATACAATGCAATCAAAGGGAGGCATGTTGTAGGTAGAATTAATAACCCACCATTGTAGATAGGACCATGATTGAGAGAGGTACAGCCATGCCAACAAAGATAGAGCCAAGCAAAGGAGATATAATTAATAGAGATCATATGACGATGTACCTAGTTCCTTGAAAGGCTTGATCAAATACAACAAGTAGTCAGAGAATTAATGTTCCACCACCCAGGAGGTACGACATGCATGAATGAACCCACCCAACGTAAGAAGGAAGCCCTATCTTTCGGCTATAAAATAGTGAATGTAACTCATTCGAAGGGTCGGCTCTAAGCTATTACAATTTGTATGCAAGACTAGGAATCTATTAATATAAACAAAGCATTGTCTAGCCTTCGGATCATTTCACGTATGTATGTATTTTCATGTTTGTGCTTTTTTGCTAAAGTTGATGAATGAATTAGTTGTTATTCTGCTATCTGGATTCTGACTATTGGTTTATCAATTCTAGAATTTACAAACATAGTGTGAAGCATGAATGATAATAGTTGAAATGTATTAGCTGGTCTGTTAGATGGTTGTATATGTGAATGTATTCTTGCTTCCACCTGCATATATCTTGATGTGGCTTATCCACCTAGTTTAATCCAACGTCATTTAATTTTATTTACTTTCTTTCTTGTTTTCCCTAAACTCCACCAAAATTTTCATTGAAGTCATAAGGAACCGGCCTTCTTCGAAGATTGGTCATAGGGTTTCGTTATCCAGTGGCCTCTCAATGTTGGTCTAGTCCGCAGGGTGCACAATCCTTCCATTAGGTGTAGATTACCGACCAACGAGTGATCCTCGTTACAACAATAGGTTGAATGAAACCTTCCTTGCAATGGGGTATCCTTACACGTGGAACCAAGACTGTCACATTAGTAACCTTATTTTGTAAAGGCCTTTGGACGCTCTTGGATGAGCTAGCTTATTGGCATAAGTTACCAATTGATTAGTTAGACCTTACTCATAATGAGAAATAAATAATCATTACACACACAGGTGGTCCTTGAGAAACTTGAAAACACTAGGACAACCTTCACATCCTATGAATTTATGAGATAAATAGATGAGTTTTTTTGAGATTACTAGGATGTTTGAGTCTTTGCAAAATAACTCTAGATCCTTTATCCCTAAGGATAACAAATTCATAAGCTAGCTTCCATTTCATACCACCATTGCATAGTCATATATATCATAGTCCATTTCATCCTACAAAATGTGGCCAAACTAGTAATATCGTATTGGTGCCCCTGATTAAGAAATAAAGGAAAATTTTACTAAATAACGATCCATAACTTCTTTGAATGGAAATTAATAAGGCAACACCATTCATTTGTATACATCACCACCAATTGCATTCATTCATAATACATTCATTTCATCACATGAATACCAAAAAAAAAAAAAAATAAAAGTCTCCAAAGGAACCAAACTCCTTTGGTCACATCCAATTCAAAAGGCTCCAAAGGAACCAAACTCCTTTGGTCACTGAGCACTCTCAATCCAAAAAGCTCCAAAGAAACAAAACTCCTTTGGTCATTTTCAATTCAAAAGGCTCCAAAGGAACCAAAATTCCTTTGGTCATTTTCAATCCAAAAAGCTCCAAAGCAACAAAGCTCCTTTGGTCAAATTCACTTCAAAAGGCTCCAAAGGAATCAACATCCCTTTGGTCAATTTAATTCAAAAGGCTCCAAAGGAATCTAACCCCTTTGGTCAAATCATTTCAAAGGCTCCAAAGGAGACACCTCTTTGGTCAAATCAATCCAAAATGCTCCAAAGGTACCCAAATTCATTTGAAAAATAAAACCTAAAAAAAAAAATCAAATCAAAAATCTCGAGTGAACCTCATATCTAGTGATATGCTCTAGTCAGTTAGTGGTTGCAGCGATTGGCTATCCATGCAATCTGGTAAGATGAGTAAATTACCATAAGGCCACTCACAAAAAAACAACAAAAGCAAAAAGCTCTAAAGGTATCTCAATTCCTTTGGTCAAAAACAAATTCAACGGGCTCCTCAAATAATAGAAGTGCTCTCATTTCAACTCCTTAAGAAGACCATGTGACTGGACTGCTCCAAGGGATAGAGGTGTATATTTACTTATTCCACTTAGCCTCAAGTGATCTTCATATATAGTAACTTATCATATACACATGGCGGTTGCAATGAATAATTATCCATGCAATCCGGTCAGATGGGTAGGTTACCATAAAGCCCTTGAATAATGACTCACCTCAAGAAAGAATTGAATTTTTATTATCTCAATTACCTAAGAAAGTCATACATTTGGATTTATTCAAGGGGTAGAGGTGTACAATTATCAATAATGGTTGAAATCACAATTGTAAAAAAACAAAAACATCCATTTCATTCTAACCATTATCATATATTTCATCACTTTCATGATTTCATCTCTTCTTCGTCAACTCATTGCTTGAGGGGGTAGACAATGTCTACAAAATTCTAGTCTCAAATCAAGTCAATTCAAAACACTCAATATTAACAAGTAAAATCATTACCAAAGACTATCATTCACCCTTTTTTTCTAGGGCGGATAACAAGCAAACATATCAATAAAAAAACACTTGGTATACCTAAAATCTAAAGTGTATACCTCTCTCTGTACGTCTACCTATTGATAAAATTTATCAAGTGTAGGTAGACCTAAAGCCCAAAGTGGAGACCTCTCCTTGTATGTCTACCCAAGGCTAGAAATTTTAACAAAATAAAATACCATCAATGTGTCAAAAGTAATGATTCAAGAATGTGCATCTTTTCCATGATTGGAGTAACCCATGTTGACTTTTATTTGTGAACATATTATACAACTCCCATTAAAATTCAAATGGATTCAAAAACCCCTTAAAATAAAAAAAAATGCATTCAAATCATCATCAAACATCATCATCATCGTCTCAAGTGATCCTTGTATCTAGTGATTTACTCTAGATACATAGCAGTTGTAGCGATCAATTATCCATGCAATCCGATAGGATGGGTAAATTACCATAAGGATATTTATTCAAAATCATTTCATATCATCATAGTTGAAATTAAATTAGTTGGGTCCCTCAATTTTTGAGTGTGACTTTGTTCAATCAAAATTTTCCAAGGTTGTCATTAAGCCATTTTTGTGGGGTTACAAATGCGAAAAACTATCAAACTCTCAATTTGGTAAGAATTTTTAAAATCACTAAAGTGTGCGAGCTCCCAAGGTGGCTAGTTCCTTTAAGACCATATTATTTGGTAGGAATTGCTAAAATCACTAGGGTACCCGAACTCTAACGGTGGTTGTTTCTTTTACCACATCATTTTGCACTTCATTATTACCAAAAGGTAAATTTACGACAACACAAGTCCACCCCAAACTTGGGGCATCCAAGTTGAACTTGATTTCCAACATTTTCATCCATCAAATTCACCCATGTTCATCATCCACATTTGATCAATTGGCTTGTGGGTTTCATTATTTACCCATTCACCAATTGAGGGGGTAAGATATAATCAAAAATTTTAAAAGTTATTCATTTTTTATGTCGAGAAGATATGAATCCATTTCTCCATCCAATAAAGCCATGTATCTCTTATTTTTGCACCACATAATATTTTACGCAACACGATAAAAAAAGAGGTATTTGTAGACACCAAAATCTAGGCATTTGCATTTTACCACATAATTTTGCATAATAAGATATATGCGTACGTCTAAACTTAGACATATCAATTCCTAAACATTTCACCACATTACACATCACAATTTTCATGACCCACCTTGGAGGAATTTTATTAATATGTTATTTGTATTATAATAGTTGGTTTGTAATACTTGATGTGTTTGCATTATATTTGTTTCCATAAAAAGAAAATGATGTTGCGTGCATTGATTGATTGCAGGAATAGGTATTTTCTTAAGTGGAAGATGGACCACCAAATATGAAAAAGGGAAGCTCTTATCTCAACCATCAATAGTTACCTCCCTTAGGATGGTGTACTTGAGTCTAACTCTAAAAAGTCCTGCCCAATCAAAGGAAAAACAGTGATGGGAGATATTGAGCACATTCATAGAGGGCTTGTATGCCATTTGTAAAAAATATAGTTGATTGCATAATTAATTTACATAAGGGAATTCCACCTTGGAAATGCATATTGACACTTTAATATTTTTATTTGCAAACAATTAAAGCATTCTCTAGAGTAGAAACTAATTGTTTTGAACATACCTATTTATTTGTTCTTACCCTATTTTTTTGAAAGAAATTAAGTGGCTTGTCATTTATGAATCTGTTCAAATTTTATTGGACCAAAATATGAAGAGACTACCTTATAAATTAAATATTACATCTTTCCTAAACATGGAAACCTTGGGATGGGTGTACTAAGGGATGAGACTCCCCTCTTATCTTTAATATTTCCAAATCTCACCACCCATGCTATCAATAGTATAAGTGTCCTTAGAGAGGGGGACATAGGACATATATCCAGCCTATACCTTATCTGTAGGGAATCCTTTCTGTATTAAAATATTATATCCTGAAGAAACTTGCATGTGAAGGGAAAAGAAAGAAAAATAATAAAATAATGTAAGACATCTTCCTGTGGAAGAAAGAAAATATTATAATAGCCATGGGGATTGAGAAAATGGGTATGCTATGTTAGGTAATGGAGAAGGTTCGAACGAGAATGAAAGTAGAAATTTTCAAGCAAATTGGGATTTGTGAGTTGCGAAAGATCCAGGTGTGGGACTTCCTCTTATTATACTTTGTTGGTCTTTTATTTTTTTTGACACTTTGTATGACAGCCTAAAATTAGCTTATGTATTTAAATAAATAGTAGAAACCTTAGTTGCCTTACCACGTATAAGGGTAGAGAAATATATTCCCATATTCCAAATCGAGGATAGGTTTCACCAGATAAAAAATTTAAGGAGTTATGTTTCTTTTTGAAAAATATATACTGTTGTATTTCTTTATGGTAAATTTGATTATGCCTAACCATAGTATCTACAAGTTTTATTTGCTAAAATTAAATGAATCATAATAGATCGAATGGAGAAATACTATCATGCATCGAATTTCGAAGTAGTTGGACCATCATAAGCTTCAATTTGAATTCTGTCGGATATTTACCTTTGGACGAATGCTCTATTTGGTGTTGATGATCAAAAGCATAATAGACTATAATTATATATAACCTTTGGTCCGAGGAATGGTTCATAAAATCACAAACCCCAGATCCATCTGACTATCTGATTGAACAACACTAATTAAGAGCGAGAGTTGTTATTGGAGTGATTGAATTACCTAAAGTTGTCCAGGTAGCATACAAACCAATTCTACTTGATTGCATTTACCATAGCTATGTCTTCTCATGCATGTGTGATATGCCAAAGTGTTAGATTCACTAGATATTGTATCCATTCCTCGGCTCTTACGTATGTTTGAATTAGACCTAGAATGCAATGCACGACCGTCTACAATACAAACTACAATGAATAATTTTTCTAGATCACTATCTCAGTAGATTACGTTCCCTCACTATATTTACCTTAAGACACTGTTCATATAAGTAAAGAACAAAATTAGGACCTTATAGACTTTTAAATCTCTGTCATATAACATCACCTGGGTGAACCGACACCACATGGTAGTCACGATGGATACTCTGTCGCATACATTTTGGAAGGGGACAGTTGGTAGTGCTCGTCGTTACTTTTGGTTTGATGGAATTTGTTCCACTTTAACACTTCTTCTACCCTGGGTATGGTAACTCAACAATTGTGCTACCCAGAGGAACCTGTGCAATAGTAATGACCAACAATTTGCTTGAAACCTCCCATATGATTTATTTTTTCTATGCTAGAGATAGGTGCATCCTCAAATTTGAAGAGCATGACCAATAGGTTTAATCTATCAGATCATTGTTGCAGACCTGTACTACTACAATACTAAGCTCTAATATCTTTAATTGATAGTACTCCACATAATATAAACTAAGAACCTTGATAGGTCCAGTATACAGATTGATGTTGGCCAGGATCCCCTGTTGTCTACATGTATTATCCAAGTGTCAATCGATCATATTCAGATGGACAACCGCCACCTTATCGAAAATATTTCCATAGTGTGCTGTTGGTTCAAGTCCTTGAATCTTATCTTAGATTTATTGCAAGACTTAAAGAAATATGCGGTGTGCTCCCTTGTATATGACCCACGAACTAAATGATAGTCCTAACGATGATTAGTCATTACAATATTGTTTGAAATGGTAAAAGTGCTTCAAGCCTAGGATAACTTATCAAATGGAATATGGTTATATGTGTTATAAATTATACATAGGAATGATTAGAGGAAGCTTTTTTTCAATGACTCGAGAATTCATTTCAGTTATAAAAGTAGATATTTTCTTCCAGGAATTGGATTTTAATGGAATTATTGTGAAATATTTTATACACTCGTTTCTGTGCAAAGCATTTATGAGTAGAGAATGAATTGGATTAGAGAGAATGGATTATAAGAAATGAAATTTAATTTGAATATCTAAGTGCAATTATATGTTCTACATATAATTAGAAGATTGGTAGATAATTGGTAGATATAAAGTAATTTATTTAAACTCTCCTTATATAGAAATATACCCTTTGATTATGATAGAAGCTCAATTCCATGTTGGAAACAAATGTTAATTTACTAAAAAACTAAATTGAAATTTGAATGTGATTAAGCAAATTCATAGACCTTATATTTAATTATTGATTAAAGAAACTTGAGAAATTAGATGGTCAGATTATTAAATTCTAGTTTTAGAAAGGATGGATTGGTGTCCATTCCTTGGGAAGAGGTATGGGACTCTTCCCTATGTTTGGAGATGAACCAAGCAAATGATGATTTGGATTGTGTATTAATACTTGCTATGCATAGAACTAAGGATGGTTGCTTTGATGCTAATGATTTTCTTAACATGTGATATGCATATGGTAAATTTATGATGCATATTTGCATTACATTATGGAATGAATGGCTTGCTTGTGTTGCATTGGCATAATTTGCATTTGAGTTGTCCTGATACCTTACAAACATATCTCTCACATCATGAATATGCAAGAAAACCAGAGAAGTATCGATCCACCGATATTGAAGACTACATCATTGCCCATATTGTATAAATATGTTTTGAGATGTACTCATTGTAATTTTGTATGGCTGAGGTGTATGAGCCAAGCTATGTAATATTTGATGTATTTATCTACTTGATTTTGTATACTGTAAGGAAGTCTTTTACATGATGTAATCATCTCAATTAGATGGTAGATGATGTATGTATTTGGGAATATGATCAAATGAAAGTATCATGTGTAAAGCTTGCTAGCAATTGCCATTGAATGTTACTGAATGTTTTTATAATTAGAAATTATTGGTATAATTGCTTATTTAAAGTTATGGTAATGTGTGTTTGGTAATATTCGGTTGATCACAAGAATTATTTCCATTGAATGTGGTAGTGTAGAGGGAACTTTATGAGTAATCTACACAACAATGGAAGAAAAACTAGAACTCAAAACATATGAATTAAAACCCACCACCACCAAAGCTGCCAATATTTTGATGATCAGAAATTCTTATAATAGTGCTTAAGATGGATAACCCAAATTGTATGCAAGTTTCTATAATGAGCAATAGATTAATGGGTTCTCCTAAGACACTAGCCTTTATTGGAAGTAGGGAGAAATAGAGAAAGGAATTCGTTTGGTGAGGGATTATTTTCCTATACGGTTGATTAAACCAATATGATGTCCCTTACCATGTGTCAATTGTATGGTGGGGACATAGCCATTGTATGCTATTATTCATTTACCATTATGAGATGGTAGGATGGTGTTGCAGGGGTTTGTGCTCCTACTCACAATTGGCTTTAAATGAATTATAGAATTTGATGCTTCTATCTAATGTATCTATTATAATTCAGACTATTTACTTTTGATGAGAAGATCTTATCTTAGATCATCATTATAACTTTATATCATCACAATGTGGACATAGATGAACTAAAAAAAAAAAAAATTAGTACACGTGTAGTGACAATTGGGGTTGTTACAAAAATTCTGCATAATAATATATGCCTAAGTCTAAATATAGGCATATAATTCTTGCACATTATTCATTCACATTGCACATCATAATTTCGCATAATAATGTAAGCCTAATTCTAAACTTGGGTATATAATTCCTGCACATTATTCATTCACATTGCACATTTCAATTTTGCATAGTAAAATAATATGCCTAAGTCTAAACTTAGGTGTATTTTCCTGCACATTAATTTATATTTTTTAGATTTATTAAATCTAGAAAATTTGCATAAGATACCCTATCTCCCCACTTGACACATGTCCTAGCCACCACTACCCCTCACCTTGCCACATCTCACACACTTCACTCCACTTGCACCTACCCACTTGCCACATATCACACCTCACTCCACACTTCACTCCACTTGCACCTACCCACTTGCCACATCTCCTCAGTTAAGTGAGACAATTCTAGTGACTCACTACAACTACCTAGGATAGGTGGATGCCCAGTTCCTACCACTTGGTAGCCTTGGATTACCACCTATCCTTCCCTCCAAAATACCCAAAGGCCTATAAAGGCACCATCACTTCACCAAGAAAGAGGGAGGGAGGCAAGGCTAAAATTATGCTGCTCAAATTATGATTGATATTTGCAATCATTTTCTATTTTCAATTTACATTAGTCATTGCATTAAATTCATTTTGATAGCTACTAATAAACCCTTATCTCTTTGCATGTGTGTAGGTTCTAGATTCGAAAGCTTAAGGTCATGACGGTGGTCATGACAAACCCACTTCCAACATTGATAGTAGCATCAATAAAAATAAAAAACACCATTTTTTATTGTAAAATGGGATCACCCCCTTTGAGCATTTTTATTGTGAAGCACCCTACAAAGGGGCTTATTGTATTACAAAACTCATTTTAAAAAATATAATGCAATGATTTATTTTTAGTGCAATGGTGTTATTTATTTATGCATACAAAATCTAATATTTCTATAATAAAGCTGGATCCAAATCTTTTATTAGTCCGGGTATATTTACCCCTTGTACATCAATTAAGTTGTGTTGTTGCATGAAATATTCTACTAGATATCTATTTGGGTTTATTATGTAGACCTTCCTTTTTCTAATGGATTTCAAAATTAGATTAAGGTATTTTTCAATTACCTAATTTTTCTACTTGGATTTAGAATACATATTAAGCAAAGCCTTCTAACATCCATTATTTTTAGCCATGTTAGGAGCATAAATATTGGTGATAGTGTAAACTTGACCAATAGGGGCTTTAAGCATTGTTGTTAGCTAGTGCTTTGTGGCCTCTATCAAAATTAACTCCCACTTAGTTTTCTAGGTTGTTAAAATCCCTCTGAAACTTCCCTTGGATGATATGGCTAAATTTTTGCACAAGGGCCAACAAAATCCCATTGTTGTATTGACTATTTCTAGATCCAATTTGGTTTTTCAAACCAAAAGTACATTTGGCTTTTCTTTGATGACCAAGTGTTTTACTACTATTTTAATACACTACATCTAATGAAATACCCCTTCAACCTCAATTGGTCTTAGAACCATTTGAGAAATAGGATTTGTATTTCATAGGGTCCATTGATCCACCATACCAAGGGAAGGAACATATTTTTGTCTATACAAATTAAATGTCCAAATGGGAAAACATGTATGCTTTCGATTATGCTCATAAGGAAAATTTCATAAGTTTTTTTATAGTTAAATATTTCAAATATTTGGTGCTCTGTGTGCTATTACAATAGATAAAGATCTATATTTTACATCAAAGGTAATATAAGCATTCATAGAGTTTTACCAAGTTAACATAAAAATTAATCACCATATCTCCCTCAATCCAATGATAAAGTAGAGGTTACTAACAAAGAGTTGGAAAACATATTAACCAATATAGTAACCTTGCATAAGAGAGATTGTGCCAATAGATTATCAAAAGATGTTTGGGCTTACAACATCACGTAGAAATCCACAACTAGATTCACTCCTTCTGAACTATTTTATGGTAAGAAACCCATCCTCACTATTGAGTTTGAGTTATAGATACTTCACATTGCACTTGATGTTGTTATTGAGTTGTTGCAAGTACAACAA
Organism: Wollemia nobilis; assembly: GCA_028583015.1. NCBI lineage: Eukaryota > Viridiplantae > Streptophyta > Pinopsida > Araucariales > Araucariaceae > Wollemia > Wollemia nobilis. The sequence continues at coordinate 24,926,772 of JAQPPZ010003077.1, forward strand.
GAAAGAATCTTACAACTTAATAAGTTCAACTAAGTTTACAACAATGATATCATGCAACTTCTACCTATTGATAATTCAAGGTGATGGAGGATAGTGAATGGCCATCAGTTGAGATTGGACCAAAAGCTACTTACTAAGGAGGAATGTTTTTCTTATTTGATGTCATCTTGTTTTTCTAGCTCTAACTTTATTCTAGTGTTACAATACCAATATAGCTAGTCGGCTATATTTCCAATTGTTCATCGATTCATTGATTTAATCATATTTATAGATGTAGGTTGATTTGTATTTTATCATCTATCACAATTATAATCCATTTGCATATTTGCAAGAGACTTAGCCCTCCTTAAGTTGTAAAAATATTTGATTATTTCATTTCGATCTATGTTTGATTTGTTTCATGAAGAATATCTATTCAAGTGGTATCAAAGCCTGTGTTCAATTAGACTGTAGGAATGTTTTTAATCATTTGTTGGAAGAAACAAGAAGAATCACCTTCGAATGATTCATCATGGCTAAAGAGAGACTCATTTTCATAGGACTGGATCACAAGGTGCACTTTATCTTTTCACAACAGTACTAGCCATTTTTCCTAGTTCATGCAAAATCTAGACTATAGTCTATTCGTAGAAAAAAAATTAATATTATTCATTGTTCACTTTGTGATGATAGCCATGTGAAGTCATTCACTGTAGTATACGCGCATAACAAAGAAAAATTTGGTGAAGGAAAATTATCAATAAAACATGATATAAATTTTGTTTACCCTAAACCTTCCTTCATTTTCGTTTGTCATGTGGCACAACAATTCACATTAGCAGGAAATTGCATCTTCTGGTTTTGGGAAATTAGAGATGGTTCACGTTATTGGGGAAGTGTTGCAAAAAATATTTATCTTCTAAGGTGGCAAATAACATCTTAACAAGGTGAAAAAAGTGGTGAAATCACGAGTGTAATCCAACATAACATCAACAAAAACCCAATGAATATTGATTCATGTGGTTAGAGTAATTGAAGTTTCTCTTAGTAACCGAATCCAGTATGAGGATGCTCGAGTTTTTCGAGTGTAGCAGATAACACTGTGGCTGATGTTCACATAAAATTACATTCACTCCTTCACATTATTATTAATGTCATTCACCATGGAGTTGCTAAATAATTACATGACCAAAGTTTTAATTCTTCGAGGAAGGAATTCATGTTAAAGATAGCCAAAGTTATTATTTGAAGCATTGTTTGTTTAATTGGTTAAAAGACATCATTGTGTTAGCAAATTTCCAAAAAAGGAATAACTCTTGATCATTTGCTGTACTAACAAAAGGAATAATATAATTGATATCAAAAAATCAAGGTGTGTTTTCTAAAGCATGCAAAAGGAGTTCGCATACAACATTTTCATTTTAATTACCAAAACCCTATAATTTTTTTGGCCATTGCTAAGGATATTATTGAAGTAAACTAAACCTTCCTTCCACATTTCTCAACGCATGGATGTATGAAATTGGGTAAATTTAAGGGAATATTGGATCACCATTCAATTCTCTATAATGCCTTTTAGTCTTTGAAAGTTCACGTGAAGATTCAACAAGCACAATTTATTCTGTTGACTATTGGGATTAATCCCACATTTTGCATAAAAATACCAAACATAACTTTATAGTGAATAGGGTGTTGTAGTGTATACGTGAGCATGCTTGGTGCTCACATTGACAGCTCTAGTGGGGGCTAGTCCATGTGTTATTTGCTCTATCATGTGCATTTTTTGCTTGACTTCAGGTTGACCATTGGGGCCAACATTGGTAGCTAGCCGTTGGTCAGTAGGAAGGAGCCAGCATTGGTAACTAGTCGTTGGTTAGTAGGAAGGATCCTATACTAGTATCTAGCCATTGTTCCAGCAGGAAGGAGCCTATACTGGTAGCTAGCCATTGGTCAGTAGGCTTGTAGCTAGCCATTGGTCCAGTAGGAAGGAGCCTATATTGGTAGCTAGCCATTGGTCAGTAGGAAGGAGCTGTTGGATAGCTATTGGTAGTGCCATTGGTCCAGCAGGAAGGAGCCTATATTGGTAGCTAGCCATTGGTCAGTAGGAAGGAGCCGTTGGATAACTATTGGTAGCTAATCATTGGAAAACCGCTACTTGACTTCAGGTTGACCATCAGGGTTTAAAACCAAATTTTTCTCAGTGATCCCTAGCCATTGGAAGGATCCAGCATTGGTAACTAGTTGTTGGTCAGCATTGGTATCTAGCCGTTGGTCAGTAGGAAGGAGACAACATTGGTAACTAGTCGTTGGTCAGTAGGAAGGAGCCAGCATTGGTAACTAGTCGTTGGTCAGTAGGAAGGATCCTATAATGGTATCTAGCCATTGATTAGTAGGAAGGAGCCTATATTGGTAGCTAGCCATTGGTCAGTAGGAATGAGCCATTGGATAGCTATTGGTAGCTAACTACTGGACAACCGCTAGTCGTTGAGTAGCAACATCAAAAACTAGTTGTTTGGACACATTTAAACCAAACTATTACTTACAATTTGAACAATTGTAAAGTTTGAAATTCCTAGCTGTTGGTGGTATTCAAATCAAATTGCTACTAGCCATTGGAGAAATATAGTTTTTTAGAGTAATGGGAGAACTTGATTTTTTTTTTTTTGAAAAATTTGAAAAAACTTGTATTAAAACAAAGATCAATTACAATTTGGGAAGAGACACTTCCCAACCGAAATCAGAGAGAACACATGCTTACAATAGTGAAAGAAGATTTGCAATGAAGTCAAATCTCTTGAACCATTAACTAGCTAATAGGGGGATCGATTTGGTTTGTTGATGCAACTTGTCGCGATATCGCGACACTCTTTCTTTCTTCTCCTTTGGCCGTGAAAATGCAACATGTTGTGATATCGCGACACTTTTCTCCTTTGACTGCGAAAAATGCAACATGTCACGATATCGCGACACTTTTCTCCTTTGGCCGTGAAAATGCAACATGTTGTGATATTGCGACACTTTTTCCACTTTTGGTCGTGACGTTGCATCCTATTGTGATATTGCGACACTTTTTCCTCCTTTGGCCACGACGAAGCAACATGTCACGATATCGTGACACTTTTTCTCCTTGGGCAGTGGCGTTGCAACATGTCACAAAATCGTGACACCTTTTCCTCCTTTGGCCGCGACGAAGCAACATGTCGCGATATCACGACACTTTTTCTCACTTGGTCGCAATGTTGCAACATGTTGTGAAATCATGACACTTTCTCTTTTGGCCGTGACGAAGCAACATGTCGTGAAATCATGACACTTTTTCTCTTTCGGTCATGACAAAGCAACATGTCACGATATCGTGACACTTTTCCTCTCTTGGCCGTGATGTTGCAACATGTCACGAAATCATGACACTTTTTCTCTTTCAGTCGCGACGAAGCAACATGTCACGATATCACGACATTTTTCTCCTTTGGCCACGACGAAGCAAATTGTCATGATATCATGACACTTTTTCTCCTTTGGCCATGATGATGAAACATGTGATATCGCGAAACTTTTCTCTCTTGGCCGTGACGATGAAACATGTCGTGATATCGTGACACTTTTTCTCTCTTGGTCATGATGATGCAACATGTCACGATATTGCAACACTTTTCTTCTTTGACCGCGATGATGCAACATGTCGTGATATCGTGACACTTTTTCTCCTTTGGCCATGACGATGCAACATGTCGCGATATCGCGACACCTTTCCTCCCTTGGCCACGACGAAGCAACATGTCATGAAATCATGACATCTTTCCTCCATTGACCATGACGAAGCAACATGTCACGAAATCACGACACCTTTCCTCCATTGGCCGTGATGAAGCAACATGTCGCAAAATCGTGACACCTTTCCTCCCTTGGCCATGATGAAGAAACATGTCGTGATATTGCGACACCTTTCTTCCCTTGGCCATGATGATGCAACATGTCGCGATATCATGAAACCTTTCCTCCCTTGGCCATGATGAAGCAACATGTCATGATATCGTGACACCTTACCTACAGTGACCGTGACGGTGCAACATGTCATGAAATCATGACACCTTTCCACCCTTGGCCATGACGGTGCAACATGTTGCGAAATCATGACACCTTTCCTCCCTTGGCCGTGATGAAGCAAAATGTCGCGTGTTCATGACACCTTCCCTCCCTTAGCATTTTCTTTGATGATTAGATCAGGGCCCTTTCAAGACCCTACCTAATCGCCTCATCCTCAATAGCCATGTCACTGTGCAATTGAACCCCTACCTCCTTCTCAGCACCCATCTTAGCTAGGAAGTCGATCGCTTTGTTTAAATCTCTACTCACATAAACTGGAATCACATCATCTAATTCCCTCCATAATTCCTTAATTTGAGTGACAAGAATCCTCAACATCCAAGATTTCAAGGCAAATTTCCTCATGCAATCTAGAGCTCCAACCATTATTTGAGAATCTGATTCAATTTTATCCTCCTGTGGCTTTGTTTAACTGCCCAAATAGAAGTAGATTTGATAGCTATGGCTTCTGATTCATTGTTTATGGCTCTTCCCAAGCCTTGCAATTCCCAATAGAGCACTGTTCCAACATGATTCCGGCAAACCACTCCAATTCTGGATCTACCCGGATTGCATTTTGTAGCTCCATCAGTATTAATTTTAATCCAACCTTTTGGGGGTGGTTTCCAACTAGCTCTGTCCTGTCCCTCTTGCACTTCAACTCCCTCTTCCATTGCCCCAATAACAACCTGAGTTTCCTCTTTAGCATAGACGGCCACAGTTTCTATGACTTTGCTCTAGATGACCTGCCAAACTCCATCTAACAAGGAAAAAGTTTCTCTAAAAATTCTAGCATTTCTCTCCAACCACACTTGCCACCAAATAAAGTTTAATCCAAGCTTCCAACCAATGCAAAGAGCTTTAGATTTAAATCTACCCCTCTTCCATATTTCCTAGATATTAATCTGATTCAAGTCACCATTAACTTAAATTTTATAATATAAAAACCATCTCTTCCAAATCTGGCACGTGAAAGGGCACTCAAACATCAAGTGATCAGCTGTTTCCTCGCTCTTGTAGCATAAGACACATTGAGATGGATCGATGATTCCTTTACATCTAAGATTATCAAAAGTGATAATTCCATTGTGCATGAACTGCTAGGCAAAAAAGTTTACTTTCAGCCAACCCTTGGAGTGCCAAATCTTTCTCCAATCCTCAACCTGATATGTATGAGGGGGAGGCTCTGGAAGGATCTTGTCATATCTGTCCTTCACTGTGTATATAGCAAGGCTCCCATAGCCCCAAGATAATTCATCCTCCTCATCTCTACCTGTGAGAAATATTTTTGTCAAGATTTTAGTCATGATGGGTGCCAAATCTAGAGGGATTGAAATTGGCCACTCATCCAACTTCTTAAACTACTTAAACTTATACTCCCCCAGATGACTAGTGGTGAAATAACTTTCAATTTGGACCCATCCCTTGGTTTCTATGGCTATTTTTATTGGTTGGAATTCAAGAAATTCAACAATGATAAGTGGGTATTGATCGCATGAATCTGTCCAAAATTGTGCCTTCTCCCCTCTCCCCACTTTCCAAAATAATCGATCTTTTACTACCTGAGATCCTAACTTGAGAGCCTGCCACACTAAGGATCCAATACCATCCAAAGGGAAATGGCCCACCTCATTTGGGTTAACATGTCCCAAATATTTACTAGTTAGGATTCTACTGAATAAGGAAGTTGGTTGGGAAATCCACCTCCAAGAAAGCTTTCCAGCCAAAGCTTTATTATTTATCTTGGATCTTCTCAGTCCCAAACCTCCTTTTACCTTGGGCTGGGTTACTTTGTCCCAACATACTAAGGCCCATTTCCCCTCTCCTTTTACTCCTTCCCATAAAATTTTTCTAGCCATCTTGTCCAACTCTTTCCATATAGTATGTGGGGTAGCCAGGATAGAGAATTTATAAATTGGCATGGCCTGAATGATTGACTGTAAAAAAATTAATCTATCCCCATAGCTTAACCATTTGTGAGACCAATGATTCATTCTATCCTTGATACAATCCAAAATATTCCTCCGTGATATCTATTTTTAGTTTTTTAAAATGCAAAGGGACCCCCAAGTAAACCACTCGGGAGAGAAGTCCTTGTGAATCCCAAGATCTCTAGAACTCTGTCCTGAAGCCTTTGATCAAGATTGAGAAATACCACTTTGGATTTTTTATCATTGATGACTTGGTTTGAAGCCCTAAGGTAGACATTAAGAGTATCTCTAATCATTCTTGCTTCCTTGAAGCTGGCCACTTCCACAAATCCTGTATCATCCACAAGCTGTAGGTGAGTCAAAACTTCCTCACCCACCTTGATACATGTTAGCAAACCTTGTTGTCTTCTCCTCAAGAAAACTCTACCTAATACTTCAGCCAATATGATAAAAAGATAGGGAGAGCAAGGATCCCCTTGACGAAGGCCTCGAGTGGCTCCAAATGGTTGCGAGAGAAGACCATTGATTAACACCGAGTAAGTCAGAGTAGAAACACAACTCATGACCCATTCTATCCAATCCCGAGAGAAACCAAAGGTTGCCATCATCTTTGACAAGAAACTCCACTCCACCCTATCATAAGCCTTTGACATATCTAATTTTATGAACATTCCTTTATTACCATATGTTTGCATTGTATGGATTGCCTCTTGAGCTGGAACCACCCCATCCAAGATCTGCCTGCCCTCTACAAAACCCCCTTGCTCTGAGGAGATAATGTTATGTAAAAGAGGTTTTAGCCGCTCAGCAATTACCTTTGCGATTATTTTATATATCACATTGCATAAGGCAATAGGTCTATAATCTAAAATATGTACCCCCTCCTCCCCTTTTGGAATTAAGGCAATGAAAGTATGATTTAATGCTTTAAGCATTCTTTTACTACCTCTGGACTCGTCTATAACAACCATTACATCCTCCTCCAAGTTATCCCAAAAGGCCTAAAAAAACTCAATTGGAAAGCCATCTGGACCTGGAGTTTTTCCCGTGCTCATTCCAAAGACCACATTCTTCAATTCCTCTCTATCAATGGGTTTAAGAAGGGTCTGATTTTCTTCTTCAGAGATAACAGAAGGTATAACAGCAATAATTTCATTTTGAGCCTCTTCATCTTGCACCATACTTTCCTTAAATAGTTTAGAAAAATAATCCATTGGATGGGAATGCATACCAGGAAGTGTATCAAAGGAGTGTCCGTTCTCATCTTGAAGAGCTTCCATGTTATTCATCTGTCTCCTAGCACAGGCAGTCCGATGGAAAAATTTGGTATTTCTATCACCTTCTAATAACCAAGTAGTTCTTGCTCTCCGTTTCTATTAGGTCTCCTCTTGGTTGTCAATGTCCTCAACCGCTTTACACAAGGCATCATCCTCGGCTTTGATATGCTCTGTAATTGTTCCTTCCCTAAAGTGTTTTTGAACCTCATCCCATCTGGCCACCAAAGGAGCTCTTTGGACCTAAAATTCTGTCTTGTTAGCTCACCTCCAATGTTTTAGTTGAGCTTTGACATAATGAAGTTGTTTGTGGAATCTAAAAATTACTGTCCCATATGCTGGGCGACCTTATTCCCACCACTGTGGAATTTTCTTTCGAAGTTCCTCTTTTTGTAACCAAAAATTCTCAAATTTAAATGGTTTGTGATGTCGCCCTGCCTTAATCCCTCCTTCCAACAAAATGGGAAAGTGATCTCGAAACTGGACCCTCCAAAATCTGAAATTTTGTATTCCATTTTACAAATGCCTCCTCTGAAACCAAAAAATGGTCTAAATTTACCTTCCTGCTATGTGGCTCCCTCCTCTTATTAGTCCAAGTATAGTTGGTTCCAGGGCATTTAATATCCACTAAGTGTAAAGCCTGGACTTAGGCAATCATAAGTCGATCCCTTGGGTCCAAAATTGGGGTTCCCCCTTCTTGATATCTAGAGGATAATTTAGCATTAAAATCCCCAACAATAATCCAGTCTAAATCTTCCCTTGAGATTCTCATGTTATGCACAAATTTCCATTGAAGCCTCTGACCATCAAGGTTTTGAGCCCCATAAAAATTTGTTATTAAAACATGTTTAGCTATGACATTATTCCTAAAATGTGATGTGAGAACACCCCTCCAAGCTATATGTTCTATTGCAGTCCATTCAAGAGAGTTCCAAAGAGTAACAATCCCCCCTGAGGCACCTTGGGCAGCCACTTCCATATGACCAGCACCCCTCCAAATTTTGTTAACTATTTTACACATAAGATCTAACAACATTTTTGTCTCCTGAATAAGCAAAAAATCTATTTTACATTTTTCTAAGAATCTTCGAACATCAGATTGATGGTTTCTACTGTTTAAACCCCTAACATTCCATGATTGTATAATCATTGGTTACCTTGAGAGCAGTAAGAATCTATTGGCCTCATCGATCCTCCAGTGATCAGTTTATCTCCTTGAATAGCTAGCAATTCCTTATTTGATTTTCTACCCACTCCTTGAGAGTTGCTATTTTTTTATCTCTTTTCCACCTGAGTTATCCCTAAATTTTGCCTTTCTCTGTTCTTTTCTGCTATTCCCATGCTGACATCCTTAATTATTGGTTGTTCTTGGTTATGCACTATCAATGCCTCTGCACTCTCTGATTGCGGTAACTCACTGTGCTCAATTACCTATTCTAAGACGAGGGGAGATGAAAGAGGAGCTTGAACGTGGATGTTATTATTTTCACTATTCCCATCCACTCCTTCCATGAATTGTTCCTCTTGGTCCACTAGTGTCTTAAATATCTCATACCTATTGGCGGGCTTGAGTTGGGTTTGCTCTTTACCATCTTTTTTATTTTGCCTTCTCCTTCTTTTGGGCTATTCAAAACCATCTCTCTAAGCTTATTTACCCTGAGAAGTATTGGTTGGTTCTTTTTTTATTGTTGATTTACCCTCCTTAGGAAGATTTGACATTCCTAGTGGAGCCTCCATTTTTGTGTTCATATTATTTGGGCAAAATCAGGCCAAATGCCCATATTTGTGGTAAACTCTGCATCTGAAGGATAGAGCCTCATAATCCAGCTGTTGAATCCAAGATAGTCCTGCCAGTTCAAGTTCCACCTCTATCAGTAGAGGCTATCTAAGATCCATTTCCACACATATTCTTGCATAAACAATTGTGTTTCCTTCTATTGTGTCTTTGGAGACACCCAAATGTCTTCTAAGGGAATTACCGATAATTTCCAAAACCTGCTCACTCCAAAAATCCATTGGAAGTGCATAAAAATGGATCCAAACCGGGACAGTAGTGGGTTCAATTTGAGGATCGAATCCCACTCTCCAGGGTTGAAAAAATAATCATGCCAAACCATGATTCCTCTTTTTTGATTCGAAAGCCCTATTTCTATTGGCCAGAGAAGAAAAAATAACAATAAAATACCCATTGCTAATAAACCATAAAGAGTACTCACCATGAGGCTCCCAGTTTTGTCGGACCCAAGAATGCAAAAAATTTAGGGTAGGGCGAATACCCATGAATTTATAGATCAGATCGTGATTGGATCTGTGTAAGACTGTTTCTTCGACCATCCTTGGCTCAATGACAATCTTGGGCCTTGATTCGGACTATGGCAAGCATCCATTAACTCGTTGAGTTGTTGATCTATTTCTAGCATCCGTAAAGAGCATTTTAAATGCAGTTCTTTGTGCTTCGTTAGTCTTGGATGGAGATTTATCTTTTAACAAATCTGCATAAGAGCTATTTCTCCCTATAAGAGGATCTAGAGGAGTCCCCATTGGACCCTCCTGGGGCAGCAAACTTACCTTCAGATCCACAGTAACCAGAAAACACTTTGGCAACCCACCTGATGCCCTAGATTTTCCCTAGCTCCAGAAACCCTAGTTCATCACTTCCCGCCTGCTCCCCTTGCCATACTTTATTAGTTTCATTTCAATCCTTTGGAGAAATATAGTTGAAAATAAAATTTTGGGTCAATTTTTTTGATCAAAATTTTAGAAAATTTTATAAAGCAAGTGCATGAGTGATACCACTCCAAACAATTGGAATAGAGGAGAAAACAATCTATTACAACACATAGATAAACCAAATGAAAAGTTTAAGAACAAACCAAGAAGACATATGTGAAATAAAGGTATGCAACATAATTCTTCTTTACGCATTAACAGTTTTAATACCAACCACTCTGCTATTAATTCCATGGCTTGTTCCAAATCATCCCGTGAGAATCTCCAACATGATGAAGTTGTAATCCCTTCTTCTTGCTCCTAAGAACTACAAGATTGTCTGTCTAAAATAACTAATAATATGAACAAAATGGTGAAAGTTCTCCAAAAACTAGCACAAAATCAAAACCTTGAACCTCCTCCTTCTCCAACTAATTCCCATAGACAAAAGGATACTATGGATCATGATCCTCCCTTAGGTCACAATGATCTTAACTCGGATATGGGTGAAGTTGCTCAATTTTTGAAATGGCCTCCAGGTGTTACACGTCAACATAAATGTCCCATATTATGGCTAGAAATTACGCCTCTTCCAAATTGGGTGCAAAATCTTACCAATGGTTTATTTGGCAACAACGTCAACATAAACGTCCCATATTATGGCTAGAAATTATAGATATTTTCCTCAAGAGATTTTATGAAGGTGTTTCTTCTTCTTACATTGTTAGCCTATTGGAGCTCAAACAAATTGGTTCTATCCAAGATTATATTTTAGAATTCACAAGTCTTCTCACATACACGAAAGATGTAAAAGCTTATATGGTGGTTTTTGTCTTTTGCCATAGTTTGAAGAAAAATATTCAACTCTAAGTGGACCTACATTATCCATGCACCTTAGATGCTAAATTGTGAATTGATAAGATTACTAAATGAAAGTTTCAAAATTGGTCATCTTCTCGGTGAGACTCTAATACTTGTCCTCAGTATTGCAACAACTCTTTCTACAAAAATAAACAATCATCAAGATATTTCTGCTTTAAGTATCATAATTATTATCCCAAAGATAAAATATGTGTACCACATCAAACCTTTCAAATAGAATACAAAAATAAGGATGAAGAAGAAATAGTAAAATATATCACTCAGCAAGAGTCTCCCAAATATATAGAATAAATCTCAATAGATAATAGTGAAGCAACACCAGAAGATGACACTATGGCTATTTTAGTACATGTTCTTATGGGGATAACAACTTATCTTACAATTAAGGTACCATGATTTAGGTACAAACATATTAATGTGTTGATTGATTCAGGTAGTACACATAGATTTATTGACATCAATACTGCTAAAGCATTGAAATTGTACATTAATACTACCAATAAAGATAAGTTTCAAGTTTTAGTTGCAAATGGAAGAAACATTCAATGTGTTAGCAAAATATCTCCAGTTTCAATCCAAATAGAAAATTACACTTTTCGAGGAACTCTCTTCATTATGAACTTGGGAAGATCAGATCTCTGATCTTAAAAATAGAGGACAATGTCCCATCGTGATTGCCATTGAAAGCACGAGGATACGGAAGCAAAAAGGAAAGCGAATATGCGAAATGCAAGCGAAGAAACTGAACTTAGCGCTAAATCCTAAAAACTTGAAAATGCATGAAAAGAGGGAAAAGCATGATCGAATCGAAATGAAACAAATGAGAATAAAGAAGACAGCCCTTTTTATTAATGTGTTTCAAACTCGGTTACAATATGCATCCTCCCCTTCCAAGGGCTAGGAGCGTTTAAGCATGAGCTCTTGTTACATCCATGGGCGCCTTTCCTTCTTCCGCGTGCCCACATGTAAAATGGGCGGACCAAAACATCGCCGCCACTTGGAATGATGAGTCTTGACTCCTCGCTGCTCCTCCGATGTCTGAACCCTACGTTCAAAGGAACAAGAAACGGTCAGTAGCACCTGCGGATGAAACAAAGCATGCAATCCCCAAGCCTACGATAAGTGAATGAGAAAAATGAATTAAACTATTATTAAAACAGATCCAAATGCTATGAAAATTTGATAGGGGCATCAAGATATCACCAGGAAGGTTCTACAAAAAGAACAGTCAAAAAATTCCTCACCAATTTGAATTCGCTCCGGGGCGGGACGAATTCACCTACAACAAAATGCCGAAAAGATACTGTCCCAATGTCCTACCTCTGGAGCTCCAAAAGACCTGCAAACTTGGGATTAGCTAATTGGGGGCATTTTGGGAAGACCCAGATGGTCAGATTTTCCCAATTTGGCCTCCATCAATGGGAATTTGATAATGCTACCTGTAGGTTAGTAAAAGCGAACAAAGCTAGAAATATGATCAAAATTGCTCAAAAGGAGACGAAATTCAAATGACAACCTATTTAAACATCATAGAATTGAATGCAAAAATGAAAGAAAGCAAATCTACCATGGAATTCCCATCGCTCCGAAAGGGTGCGATTAGGATTGTGGCAATGTGGGAGGGGGCGCCCATGGGGCAGGCCGCCCACCGTTTGAGGCTTGATTTCGACACCAATCCACTTGGGATGGGTTCAAAACCTCTTGTGTGGTATTGTCGACAAATTTGGTGGGATATTGTGGCCAAATGTCGGGTTTTGGGATCAAGATTTGTCCTCCCAATAGTCACCCAATGACCTCCCTTCTAAAGGAGATCAAGGATGTGAAAGGCGCAAATCCAAAAGGTGTGAGATGTGTAAATAAAATGACAGCACTTCGTTGCTCTAAAATGCTACTTCTCTCCATATTTTGGGGTGAGGAAACTCACCAATTTATAGACCTGGAGGTCTCTTGAAATGGGCATGCAGAGGCGCCACTTGGCAATCATGCCTTCCCAGGGGGAAGGAGATTCCTCCCTGAATTGGGACTCCATGACTGACCTTACAGATGCCTCTAACGCTTGAAAACGCTCACCCATACTCCCATGCGATGAAGGAAGCATTGGGTGGCGGACCTGAGCTGCCATTTGTCAAGATTTGACTTTTTGCCCGTCAAACCTGCAATTCGCCCCACCCCAGAGCGAATTCAGAATTCATCCCTGGGTGGGGCGAATCCCAGTTTGAATTCGTCCCAGGGTGGGACGGATACTGAGCAAAGTGCCTGAATGTGCCAAATTGATCTCTGACCTTTCAAAACTACTGTGAGAGTGGTTAGGACCACTGTTTGACCTCTGGGGGCTGCCCTTGGGGCTGTGTGTGTCAAAGCGATCAGTGTTTGCAGTCACATAATCGGATTGGTGTTGTTTTGGTGTCTACAGATGCCCCTTTTTGGGATGCGTTGTGCATGGCGCAACGCCGAGCAAAAATAGATAACCAAAGCATTAATGATTAGGGTTTCTCAGTAACCTAACCAACTTTTGATGCCCCAAGTATGGAAAGGGCATGCATTCTTGAATCCTTGCTTTTGACGAGCGAAGGAACTCAATTCAAGTGTTAACCTTTTTCGGTGAGGTGTTACTTGACCTTGGACATTGATCGGTCATGAATAGGCAAAGGGCGCAACCTTTTGTCTGTAATAACCTTAAGTTCATGATTCACGAAATGCCAAGTGATTTGATCAGATTGTGATTATTGCTTGTTTACTCCCCCAAGCAGGAGCGTAATTGTCTTTGTCAATGATTCTTTGAATGCATGTCATTTTCCTTAATTGGGTGTGTGTTTGTTGATTGGTGACTAAGTGTGACTACCCCCTCAAGCGACGAATCGATGAGGGAATGACCTTCATGAGAAAAGCGACGAGTCGCTTGACCCAAGATGACTTGTGCAAGGGTGCCCTTAGATGTTTTAGCGTTAAGCGTGTGCAGTTTTTCGACATTTAGACCTATTTTTGGTGGGTGGTAACCCTTTTTGCGACGCTTTTTGGAGCTAAAATTGGCAAAAATCCGTCCTCCCGTGGAGCGGTCCGGCTATGGTAGCCTTCTTAGGGAGTAGGATAGTGACAATTTGTGACCCCAACATCTATTTTGCATGCCCGGGATGTCAAGTGCAACAACACTCTCATCGGGCAAGTTTATTAGCTGTTTTAGTGCATTTTTGTTCAATTTTTGTTGTTTTTTGAAATTTTTGCCCTGAATTCATCCCAGGGTGGGACGAATACCAGCTTAGTATTCATCCCAGGGTGGGACGAGCGCTAACCAGAGTGCTCATCCTAGGGGGGAACGAATATAAGCTCAAAAGGCCTATTTAAAGGTCAAAACTAGGGTTTGGGCTCATTTGCATCCGAATTTTCTTGCGATTTGGAGCTCTGGGGAGGAGGAGGTTAATTCTGCGAAGCGAAGCGCTACCGAATTTCTCCTGACATCATGAGTGCACAAACCGGATCGAGCGATGGAGCCGAAGCGAGACCAGTAAGTGCTCCCTAGTGTTATTGCTTTATGTTTTAAAACTGCAAGTGTTTTGTTTAATTTTCTTTGTGATGATGTTTTCCAAAATTTAAAATTGAAACCCTGAAACCGAGCTGAACACAACCAAGACTTAGTTTACAACTCGAATGACAAACGTAGTTAAAACCTAGGTAAAGAATTGTTATTTTGCTTTTAACTAAAACCCTAGGATAAACGGAACGTAAAACCCTAGTTCTTAGGTTGAGTTGGTCAGTTTTAAAACGTAGGTTAAAAGCCTAGGTTTAAAACTGTTATTTTAATTTTATGTTGTTTGTGCAGACTTTTTAGACTTAGAATACAAAAATCCTAAGATCGACAAATAGGACTGACAAAATATTTGTGTTTTTGTTAATTAATCAGTTTAGAGTTTAAAAACCCTAGGGTTGACAAATTAATTTTTTTGAATTTTTTTTTTTTAAATAATAGAATTTTTTTTGTTTTGTTTTTAAATTTATCAGTTAGGATTAGAAACCCTAGGACTGACAAATTAATTTTTGTTTTTGAATTTTTGTTTTGGCTGTACATTGGTAGGCAATGTTGTATATTCATGTTATTGTTGTACAATTTTTTTTTTATGATTTTAATGTTTTTGTGTTGTTTTCTTTTGCAGGTTGTTAAGAGCCGGTACCGTGTACCTACTGCTTTTTGAAGCGTGGGGGCGCTAACTGTGGCTGACTGGGAGTGGCTTGATGCCCTTGGGCTCAAGCAGGTGGCTCGACTGGAGCCTGTGGTCGGGGATCGGGCTTATCTGATGGCCCTGATCAATCTGTGGGATCCCCGGACCAACACCTTCCATCTCCCAACAGGGGAGATGACAGTGACCTTGGAGGATGTCTATCGGCTTCTACGGATTTCGATAGATGGACTGCCGATCAGGACGTCATCGCGTGATCAGCGGACAGCTATACTGATGCGATGCTTCGGGCATGGGGAGGAGCTGGGTGTGGAGGATCCAGTGGAGAGGGTAGAGGGTGACTACCAGATTGGCAGGATTTTGGTCCGATGGTGGCTGGAGAGGGGGGTGTTGGGAGTGAGGCACGCATTCCTTATGGGCCTCATTTCCAACATGCTGCTACCTGACTCGTCAGGTGCGAGGTTCCCATGGAACCTGCTGGATTTGGTTTGGCGGTTGGTAGAGTGCCCGACGGAGGCACCGCTAATCATGAGGTGGGGACAGACATTGTTGGCATAGCTCTATGGTGAGTTGTACGAGGTCCGCTATCGAAAGCGAAAGGGGATTAGCTGTAGCTATCTATTGCAGAGCTGGGCTTGGCAGCACATAGCGATGGAGAGGCCGACCGGGTTACCGTGGATGACTCGGGTAGAGATGGAGGATAGGGAGATAGGCTATGCGGTTCTGTGGTGGTGGTCTGGGGAGCAGGGATAGAGTCGATGGTGGGCAGGTGTCGTAGGGCACTATGTCGATGCCCTCACTCGGCTTACTCTGGGGAGGTGCTCTGGCACCCCTATCGGGACTGTCTAGCCTGGCCGAAGGCTGGAGAGTGGCTTCGACGGGTACGTAGAGAGCGATGGCTGATTGGGCGGCACGGGACCGAGCATGAGTTCTTCCCCTATAGTCGGGTGACACGATAGTTTGGGGTGCGCCAGGGGTTTCCTGGTGAGCCCGTGGTCTATCGACGTTGGGGGGATGAGAGAACTTTGGACCGATCGGTCATCGCGCCACTAGGCGAGGATTCAGATGCGGTGATCGACGTCCCGGACGTGGATGACGTCGGGACTACCATAGAGTACGACCAGTGGTGGGTACTACGGTGATGGCGGGGAGAGGGGCCACTGGGAGGCGCGGAGGTGGTAGCAGCGGGCGGGGAGGGTGCCGAGGCACCAAGGGATGATTGGGGAGCTCCTCGGGAGGATGCAGACATGGTGGAGGTGGAGGATGAGGATGTGGATTTGGGGGTTCCGGATCAGCCGGAGATGCAGGACATCACGGAGTAGTGGGAGCCAGAGCAGGCTACTATTCCAGAGATGCCCATGCCTCAGGTGGATGCGGAGGACATGGAGTCCGGGTTACGCACTGAGAATGCACGGTTGGAGGGGCTGTTGCGGAGGCACGATGAGGAGTTGGGGGATGTGCTGCAAGAGAGGGATCTCCTGCGCATGCAGCTGGCGGAGCGAGAGAATGCATTGGCTGCTTACCACCGGTAGGATGGGGGTACTGATGCGACATGGGAGAGGGATCTCCTACGGATGTAGCTGGTAGAGAGGGATAGGGTTTTGGTGCAGCGCGACGATGCAGTAGCTTATTACCGTCGATGGGAGATAGAGTGGTTGCAGCGAGAGATAGATTGGTCTCGACATCGGATGGATATGGAGGGAGAGATTATCCACCTCGGTGGGTGGTTACCTGAGCCCTCGAGAGGTGGATCGTCGCATCGGACGAGGGGCAGTGATACTGAGCAGTCAGCATCATCTCATCGTAGGCGACTGGATGAGGGAGGGGGTAGTAGGCATGATGTGGGGGCTAGTAGTAGCCACCCTGAGGGGTCCCATAGGACCCACACCACGGGGGTAGTTCCCATCGCACCGATCCTACGTGATCATGGTGGCCGATGCCCTAGGCTTGGGGGTTTTTGAGCTTTTGGATTGTGCGGGGTCAGATGACCGGTTATTGTAGCCTACGGGCATTTTTGATGATATATACAGATGACTTTATTTTGTTTATGCGAGTGATGATTTGATTTTATGCATGATGAGTGATGAGTATGGATGTATGCATGTTAATTTATTTTGATGGATGCATATGTTATGATGAATGCAAATGTTTTTTATTTATATGTGATATGCAAAATGGAATGGATGAATTGAATTTGTGTTGTTTGGCGAGGGCACCATAGACTGTTTAGGACTTTGTGGCTTTTTTTTCTAGGCGATTGTTGTGGTAAATGACTTTTCATGTATACATGTGGTTTTTGTATTTTCTGATGGTAATGTGAGGATGAAAAGTAGCGCAGTTGGTTTAGAAATGTAGCTAAGGTTTTCTGAGACTCAGACGGTTTTAACTCACTAGCCACGACTGTACTTTATCTTACAAGACTTTTGAACAAGGTATGAATCGGACTTGTCTTTGACCAAGCTATTTCACATCCCTGTGTGTGCAATTGAGTTCATTTATGTGGTATTTGTCAGGATACCGCCAGAGTGCCAGATAGGTCGTCAACCAAACCTGTATCGAGGATCACCTAATTAGCTCCACTAACTCCTTTGTTGTATTTAGTCAGATTAATCTACGGTGCTATCTAGGATACCATAAGCTAGCTCATCCACATGCAAACATTGATCTGTACACGAGTTAATGTGACAGATATATCATCATGCGGGAGGTTTACCGCCAGTGACCGATAGGCTATCCACCAAACCGGTACTGAGGTTTGCCTCATGACCTGTCGAAATGCTGAGAGTTCCAGGGATTCAAGTTCGACTCCCTTCTTTTCTTCAATTGTATTGGGATACTTGCTCGTTTGTAGTGATAAAAATCACTGTTTATTTTTATATATTTTTCTTTTGAGCAAGGGATTTGGATTTTGAGTGATAAGAATCACTATTGTATGTGCCTTTTGATGTATGCACTCTGGTGGTGATGTCAAATTTTTTGGAGTTTTGACTTTTTGCAAAATTTTGATGTTTGCAACTTTTTTTTTTTGAGAACTTGGGATTCTTGGGGAATTGGGTAGGGAAGATGCTTGTCCTTTTGCCAACTCTCAGCATTCTTGGGGTCATTCGCACAGGGGGATGAGCAAGATAACCATTTCGCTTATGGTGACCTGGATTGCTTTGCGAGGTTTCATCTTTCATTCACACAACTTGGGAATTTTTATGTGTTTTAATTTGTGTTGGGATGCTACGTAACAAGGTGTGATCCAAGTAGAACTCTACCTTCGTAAAATCTGTCTGACTTGGTACAGTATGTGGCTAGAAAGCAACATGATGACTGAAAGACGAAAACTCTTGATACATTAGAAGACCACTGACTCTGGTGTGGTAAAAAGCAGTGAATGGCATTTTTTTTTTTTTTATTTTTTTTTTTTGGACTGCTTATAAAATGGAGAAATGTGGAACAAGATGGACTAGCGGAGTAATTACAGTCTATGGTGCCTTTGACCTGTAAGACCACAAATATGCAATGTATGGATGCGATGCTTAATGCAGCTACATATTTTTGTATTTTTGATGGATTGATTTTTGTGAATATGAAGATGAGATGCGAGAAGAGCTCTTTATTGATGAATTTGAGCATGCCTGGAAATGAGATGCAAATTTTTGTTGTTTTTGATGATTTTACTATTTTTGAATTTTCTTATTTTTGACCAAGCGATTGTGGGAATCCTTGGAGCTTTTTGGGATTGACCAAGCGATTGTAGGAATCCTTGGAGCATTTTGGGATTGACCAAGCGATTGTAGGAATCCTTGGAGCATTTTGGGATTGACCAAGCGATTGTAGGAATCCTTGGAGCATTTTGGGATTGACCAAGCGATTGTAGGAATCCTTGGAGCATTTTGGGATTGACCAAGCGATTATAGGAATCCTTGGAGCATTTTGGGATTGACCAAGCGATTGTAGGAATCCTTGGAGCATTTTTGGGATATGGCTCTCTTAGATATGGAATGGTCACAAATGACTGATGTTCAAGGGTTCTAGTTCCTTGATTCCATCAAGAGAGGCTAGCCGGTACATCCCGGGTCCTATTTTGCTATCAATTACATATGGACCTAACCAATTTTCCATGAACTTGTCACTTAGGTGGGACGACAAACTAGAGTTCTTGGTTTTCCATCAACCCCACCCTTAACTTTCATTTTTATATCCATGAAAAACCTCCTTTCTCTTTGAGAAGGGCAATGTAGTCGGCTTGCTCTTGAGGGATAAGCTTACCCCTACTTGATAATCTATGGATTCATTGGATCCAAGCCGATGTCTACGTCAGTCATATCCTCGACCGACATGTGGGATCCGTCCTCCAACTGATGTGGAGTTGGGATCAAATGGATATCATTTGCTGAGTTTAAATCTGCATTGGGAACCTCGAGTTCCTCTTCAGCATGAAAGATATCTTGAGTTGTCCCTAGGGTAAAATGAAGCATTTTACTGAAAGGCCAGTACTCTGATAGGGACGAAGGTGAATTGACATGATCCTAGTCAATGGCATCTATGTCTAGATGCAAGGACCATTCTAGATCGGCCGGATTGTGGATGGGTGTGGTTAAGTCAATGGAGATCATGTGGATGAAATGGTTCTGGTCTCCATTACCATGGGTGTGATGACTCAAACATTCTGGATGTTCTCTGTGTTCTAGATCTGGCTCTAGAGGTACAGGCATGAATGGATTGGCCCTATG
Organism: Wollemia nobilis; assembly: GCA_028583015.1. Lineage (NCBI taxonomy): Eukaryota > Viridiplantae > Streptophyta > Pinopsida > Araucariales > Araucariaceae > Wollemia > Wollemia nobilis. The sequence continues at coordinate 24,946,526 of JAQPPZ010003077.1, forward strand.
TGCTAATAGGAGGACAGGGTCTACCCTCGGCACTGATATCACCCTAGGGTCTTAGAGTGGAAGGTGCTCTTTGTGTACCTAGAGCAGCAGATCCAACACTTGATCCCACCTTGCTGGGTCTACGTACCACTCATGCCCTGGCACTATGCCCATCTATTCAAATATGTCATTAATCTCCAAGGGGTATCGTTGTTGCATTTGTCGCATGTGGTTGAGATAGGCCATCTCTGTTTCATCTTCGAAATCACTATCGGAGATCCAAAAGCCCTCATTGGCTTCGATAATTGTTTGAGGCATTACAGGCTCATCTTGCTCAAGCAAATTAATCTGGCCCCATTGTGGTTGTTCCATGCTCCGTGGGGGGACCTGATTCTCTCGACACGGCACTGGCTCGATTGGAGCCTCTAGAGGGAACATTGTCAGGAGGGTCTCTTGATAGTTATTCATGGGAATCACTTGTGAGTGATCACTATCGGATTCGAAGGGATCATATGACATTGGTTCATATTCTGATTCATCCTTCGAAGATCCTTCTTGACACTATTTATACTTTCCTTGAAAGTGAGTTCCCGAACTTTCGCCTCTCTCTAGCAAAGGAGAAGGGTTATTGATGTTAACAAGGGTGGTTGTTGACCATGGGAGGTAATCTCCCAATGTATATGTTGTGTTTGGGTTGGCATAAGGATCTGATGCCAATCCACCCTTGTTGCCTATTCCTAGGCCTTGCATGTTTTCCACCAAGATGTCCAAGGGCGGGGGGTGGTTGAACCCTACTCCCGACTTGTCATAAGGCATTTGGTATCTTGGTTGGCAAAGGACACACACTCCTTGCTCATACCCGCCTAGCCCAGTATCCATGCCAATTGCATTGGCCAAGATATCTCAGAGCAAAGTCCAGGTTAGATAGATAGTTGACATCTTCTGCAAAAGGCTCTTCATCCTTGTCCTTTTGCATGCATGGCTCAACACCATGGTCAAGGCCCCCATACACAAAATTGGTCTGGTTCGATGGGTAGCCTAAAGGAACAATTGTCCCGATGGGGAGGCGAGGTCTCCCCATGTCTTGCATGGACTCTAGCATGGTCGTTGCTACGACATTCCACACTAGATACTCCCCCAGGCCCGTACTGGCCATTTCAATAGTAATTGTTGGCGATTGAGAGGGAGGGAACGGAAGCTCTTCTTGAGTCCATTCCATGTTGGGTGGACTAGGAGCCTCAACTTCCATTGTGCTAGGCATATCTTCGGTAGAGATGGTTGATATTGTTGGCAGTGCCTCTTCCAGGGGTTGAGCCTCTTCCAGGATTTGCTTCCCTTTGTCCTTTGTTTAGCCATGATAGGTGGCATTGGTGGTGAAGGAGCTGACGATGAAGATGCACCCGGCTAGGGTTTTGATGGATTTATCACCGGTGGTGCTTGCGACATCGGACCTCGTCTAGATGGATTTAACTAAAAATCCAAGTGCATCGATGGGAGGGTCGATTACGGCATCAACTACACCGCATTGCAATATTTGAAGGGTTCTAAGTCCATCGGGACTACATGTACTTCCCCTTCAAATGCATACTTCAAACACTGGTGAGCTATCGAAGGGACACACTTCATGTCCCTGATCCATGGCCGCCCTAGCAATATGTTATATGCCATCTCGCCTTCCAAAATATGGCACAATGTAGGTATCATCTTTTGTCCTACCTGAATGGGTAGAACAATTGTGCCAACTATCGAGCATATCGCATCATTGAATGCTCGCAGTGTGTAAGTGGAAGCCATGATGTGAGAGGATGGCAACTTCAGATGTTTCAATGTTGTTGTGGTAATGATGTTACTAGATGAGCCAGTGTCTATCAACACCCTCTTATACGGGATCCCGTTGACCCATGCGATAACGTGCAGGGGTGGATCTGCCATGTCATCAGACACTGATTTAACTTCATCTTCTCGGAAGGTGATGACTAGCTTCGTGCATCATTTTACATGTCCCACGAAGTTGTTGAAGGAATTCGCTTCGTGGGGCTGCAACTCGATGGCTTTCAAAATCTCCATGAGAGCCTCCCGATGGGGCATTGATTGTTGTATAAGCTCATATATGGAGAGCCTAGCCGACATGGTCCGCAAAATCTACGTGAGTTTGGTCCGTATCGTGGCCGTGGGTCTAGGTGGAGGTAGCTGCATAGGGTGTTGTTGAGGTTGTGACATCGATGGAACCTCTCTTGTGGCTGCCTCGGGGGCAACTCCTGGGTATTTCTTGTTCCTAGTCACTATGCTTATCATTCCTACATACCCTTGCATGGGGAAATTCTGTTGCACCTCATTGACCTGAAGGGGTTTTGCCTGTGCCTCATGGGTAGGCAAGGGGTCCTTGAAAACCCCCATCTGTTGGTTGTTTGGCGCTACGGGGTTGTCCACTGCCAATGTCTTATTGTCAATCAGGTCTTGTATCAATCCTTTGAACTTCCAACATGCATTCAGGTCATGTCCCTTTCGCCTGTGGAACCTACAATACAAGTCCTCTTTGTATCCCTTAGGCTTGGGAGCGTTAGGATCTATGGTTTGAATCTCTGGAAGGGTGATCAAGTTCGCCGCTGACAAGCGGTCAAATAGGGAGTCCCTAGACTTCGTATAAGGGGTGTACTGTCGCTTAGGGTGATGTTGCTGATTTTGCTCCTGTTTCTTATTTTCTCTTTCATAATTGTTAGGAGGCACTACCTGATAATTAGCCTTTTGAGGCTGTATTTCTTATGCAGGCTTAGGGACATTTATAGCAACTTGATTAACCATAGCGGGTTTTTGTTGCGTAGTCCCTGTCTTTGTGTTCTTGTTCCACTCTTTCTTCTTAGGTTTGGCAATTTTGCCATCCTGTATTTTGATCTCTTCGATAATTCTGGCTTGTGCTAGAGCTTCTTCTAAGGTGGCATATTGCTGCAGCTGCAATAGCATAGAGATCGATCTCAAACAACTTCGTGAGAACATTTGTGTAAGGTCGGACATAGGGGGAAGGTAGGGTAGCTTGGAAAGCAGAGTCCTCCATCGATTCCCATAGGCCACCATGGTCTCTTCCTCATATTGCCTGAGGCTAGCCAGGTCACTTAGTGATGCCTTCTTCTTGGTGTTGAAGGTGAAGCGTTCAAGGAACGCATCCACTAATTGATCCAAGTTATTGATGCTGTGCTTCGACAACTGGGTGAACCAATCCGAGGTAGGGCCCGTGAATGTGGTTATAAATGTCCTTAGCAACAGCGCATCATTATCCTGAATGCCAAAGCATTGGCTCAGGAATCTTGTCACATGCTCTTGGGCATCCTCTTCACCCTTAAAGACTGCCAACTGAGGCAGCTTGAAGTGTTCGGGGTAAGGGGGTGCAGGCACTGATGGATGCACAGGATGACTACGGAGTTGGCATAACGTGGGCTTTTGGGGCCCAGAAGCTTTGGTTTCCATAGACTCCAAACGCTCTATAGTGCTTTGTATGCATCGAAATATTTAATCTCTTCCTCTTTAGTTTGCTCCCGTTGTGGGTTGTGGGAGACTTGAGGCCTATGGGGGGGTGGCCGGATAGCAACCCCTCCGCCTTGGTAGGGCATTTCGGCCCGCTCTACTTCTTGTTCATACTCCTCGTAAACTTCTTGAGGAGTCTCTAGGCGAGACCTATGACCCTGGGTGGGTCCTCACGGAGGGTACCCATCATTGTTTCGGGGAGTGGCCTCCCTCTCAGGTCTAGGGGGTCTCGGAGGCAAAACTTGATGAGGTCGCGGAGACCTATCTCGCACCAAGGGATTATGCCTCTCATATGGTTCCGCTCTTTGGGTGCGAGGGGTTGGAACCCTCTCAGGTAGGTTATGAAGCAGCTCATCTATTTGGCATTGAATGCGCTCCTTGCTAAGGCGGTATAGACGCTCTAGCTGCTGCTGATCTTGCTCAAGCCACGTGATCTGGGCTTGGCGGGTGGCATGTATGGCGACTGCCAGGTCAATTTGGTCCGCCATCTTGGGCCTAGGAGGCCTGGATGCCTCTCCTATGCATTTACCTCGGTCGTGATGATCCGAGATCTCAATGGGTTGCTTCCCTCTATCGAGGTTGGCGGCATTTACCCGAGGCTCTGGCCTCAGTGGGTAACCATGGTATCTAGCTGGTGCGGAAGCGCATGGCTCCCACGCTATACATTGCTCTCGAGGAATGTGATGGTCTTCCTCGTACTCCCTTTCATATGTGTGAAAGGGGTGGGTGGAGTTAGCTTGCCCTGTTTGGAGAGCCCTATGCTCTGGGGTTTGTCTATTGGTTCTAACAGTGATGGGAGGCAAAGGAGGGATGCCATAGTCATGTGGCCTCTCCTCATGGACACTATGCCTCTCTACCTCATCGCTGCGGTGGCCACTCATATCTAGCTTCTAAGGGAGCTTTTCTATCTACGTTGAGTGCCACATGTAAAGATTCTTCCCGAAAGGGGCTGTGATGAACGGGCGTGTCCCCCAGAGGGGTGTCCCTATAATTCCACCTTGACATGGAATGATGTGGACTCTCTTGTGGGTTAGGCCACCAAGGCGGTATGGCCAAGTCCTTAGGGCTAAAGCGAAGGCGACTTGTGCCCACTCCTTGTACACTTTTCGTAGCTTTTGCCCTTGATTGGGCTTGGCTACGGGTGTACACCATGGTGTTGCTCTTCTACAAGCTAAGCAGATTTTTATCTCTTTTATGATTTTTTATGCTACACTTAAATAGAAAAGAACACACACATACACAAACGGTGATTATCTCGTTTAAAGGTTGAAAGTGTGTCCTAAAACTGGTTTAGTGTGTTTTTTTGTTGTTTTTGAAGGTTTTTGTAAAGAACGTTTAAATGCAAAATGAAGGCTCTTATGGCTCCCAAAATTGGTCACCCCTTCGATATACCATTGCCAGACCGATATACCAACCTCTCTATATACCCACCCTTACGTGAGGGAAACTATAGGTACGTGAGAGCAGATGGTACGTGGAACATAGGCGATACGAAAGGGGAATCACTCTGTTTATGACACCTACCATAGAAGACTTATCCTCGCGTGCTGGGAATCACCCCAGCTAAACTCGGTCAGCTTTCGTCAGGATTTACGTCTAACAACAGTAGCAATCGGGGTGTATGAATGCAAAATTCAAGCCAAGGTGGTGATGAAATCCACCGTTGGTCTTGATCAAGGGCTAGGGTTTTATGACCAGCACCTTGGTTTTAAGTTGCCAAGTGGTGTGTGGGGTTCTTTTTATTTTGCAAAAGGAAACTGTTAGCGTACTTTAATATTTAGCAACTAGTTATTTAGTTGCAGCGGCATCCTGTTGAGATGCGCCCATTCCGGGCTAATCCAGGAAGTTCGTTTGTAAATTCTGCAGTATTTAACACCCTTCTGAATAATACAATGCTATTCTATTTCTTACATGGCATCAGAGCCAGTGGCGTGAAGGGAGAGGCTGAAAAAAAAAAAAAAAATTCTCTTCGGGAGAAAAAAAAAAAAAAAATTTCCAAGACGCAGCGTAGGCATCCCTGCAGGACGCCGTGCATGCTGGAAGTGCTGCGGACGCAGCTGGCACCCCCCGCCTCCCTGTTCGCGGATGCACAGGAGGGATGCAGGAGGTCCGCTCCCCCCCCGTTGAGTGGACGTCTCCGTGCACAGACGCAGTGGACGTATGTCCGCGTCGTGATGCGCATAGAAACATAGGAGGGACGCAGGAGGTTCACTCCCCCCCCCGTTGAGCGTACGTCCGTCCGTGCACAGATGTAGTGGATGTCTGTCTACATCGTGACGCGCGTAGACGCACAAGAGGGACGCAGGAGGTCCGTTCCCCCCCGGTTGAGCGGACGTCCGTCCGTGCGCAGACGCAACGGACGTCTGTCCGCGTCGCGACGGAGGAGGTTCGCTCCCCCCCTCCCCACTGATGGGATTTTTGGAGGCCGCACCCCTCCCCGCGGCTAAGCACGGGATTAAAAAAAAAAAAAAACGCGACCAAGCAGCAGCGCGGGAGGCCGCAATTTGCAGAGGAGTCTGCAGCGCTCGGGCGGCAGGCTGAGGACCCTCCTCAAATACGAGGGGGTCCCTTGATCCTTTCGGATCAGCCTTGCTGTCTCACGTGGTTGTGAGCCATGCGGTAAGGCTCTGGGAGCCTACAGGTCGGGGGTTCAAATCCCGCCGACTCCCCCCTTTCAAAGGTAAATTTTTTTTTCAAAGGTTTTTTAATTATTATTTTTCTAGTTAAAATTTTTAATTTTAATTTATTTTTTTATAGTTTTAAAACTTTATAAATTTTTTTTGAAAAAATTGAAAAACTTGTATTAATACAAAATGCAATTACACAAGGGAGAAAACTCATCCCAACTAACAGCAGAGAACTAGACAACAAGCGAAGAGCACAAAGGCAACGCTAACCCCCACAGAGCACAGAAGACAACAAGGCGCGAAATTGCGACATGTCGCGAAATCGCGACAATCAACCCTATCGCGGCCGCAGCAGCGCCATCAGTCACGAAAACGCGACATGTCGTGATATCGCGATAGACAAAGCCCTCCGCGTCCGATCGCCAAAAAAGTCATGAAATCACGACAGCAACTCCCTCCGACGGTCTATCATCACAGGCGTCGCGAAATCGTGACAAGAACTCCAGGAAGCATCAAATCACCAAAAGGGTCACGAAATCGTGACGGAATTTCTCTGAAGCGCCTAGCCAGCAAAAGTGTTGCGATATCGCGACATATTCTCATCTTGACTCCCAATCAGCAAAAGTGTCACGATATCGTGACAATTTTTACCAAAGTCATGAATGTGCCAAAAGTGTCGCGAAATCGCGATGAATTTTCCTTTCAGTTCCCAATCTTCAAAACTGTCGTGATATCGCGACAAGTTATCCTCATTGCAACTTGTCTTCAAAATTGTCGTGATATCGCGACAATTAATCCAGATGATGCCAGTGTGCCCCAACTGTCGCGATATCACGATGATTTTACCATGCAGCTTCCGATCGACAGAAATGTCACGAAATCACGATGAAATGTGCCCTTTGCGCAAGTTCACCAAAAAAGTCACGATATCATGATGATAATCCTCATTGTAGTCAGTCTTCAAAATTGTCGCGATATCGCGACAAGAAATCCAGATGACGCCAGTGTGCCCCAACTGTCGCAATATCGCGACAGTTTTACCATGCAGCTTCCAATCGACAAAAATGTCACGATATCGTGACGAAATGTGCCTTTTGCTCAAGTTTACCAAAAATGTCACGATATCGCGACGATAATCCTCCTTATCATCCCTGCGCCAAAAACGTCATGATTTTGCGACATGTTCCTTTCTAAGGCTGAGAAGGCAAAACCTGTCACGATATCGTGACAACTTCCAACAAGAGGCCACGACGTCGCTACATGTCATGAAATCATGACAAAAACCTTCCTTAGCAGCAAAAACTTTGCACATTATCATAGGAAGCATTCAAGGCCTTTTCGAATCCCAGCATCCTCCACAGGCATATCACTATGCATCTGCACTCCAACTTCCTTCTCAGCACCTATCTTAGCAAGGAAATCGGTCGCCTTGTTGAAATCCCTACTCACATATATGGGAACCACATCATCTAATTCTTTCCAAAGATCCTTTATCTGAGAGACAAGACTCCGCAACCTCCAGGATTGCAAATCAAAGTTCCTCATGCAATCGAGAGCGCCCACCAGAATTTGGGAGTCGGACTCAAGAATTATCTTTCTATGGCCCTGCTTGACAGCCCAGATAGAAGCAAATTTAACAGCCAAGGCCTCCGCTTCATTGTTTGTGGCATGACCCAGACCGTGCAGTTCCCAGTAAAGCACGGACCCACCATGATCACGACACACAACTCCAGTACCAGCACTACCCGAATTTCCTTTTGCAGCTCCATCAGTATTGATTTTGATCCAGCCTGCTGGGGGAGGGTGCCATCTATCATGAGCCTGTCTTTCAAGAGCAACAACTCCATCAACTAGTGGCACAAAAATAGACTGATGTTCCTCCTCAACGTAGATGGCAACTGTTTCCACCACTTTGCTCCATATAACCTGCCATATTCCATCAAGTGAAGAGAATGTTTCACGAAAAATGCGAGCATTTCTCTCCAGCCACACCTACCACCAAATAAAAAGAAAGCCCAGCTCCCAGCCAATTCGGAGAGCTTTGGATTTAAATCTACCTCTCTTCCATCGGCTCCAAATATTGGTCCGAGTCACCTCACTGTTGGCTTGAATTTTGAAGTGGGAAAACCAGCGCATCCAAATATGCCGTGTGAAGGGGCATTCAAACATCAAATGATCAGCAGTTTCCTCATGCTTGCGACATAAAACACACTGAGAAGGACCGATGATGCCTCTGTGTCTAAGATTGTCAAAGGTGAGAATTCCATTGTGCATAAGTTGCCAGGAAAAAAAATTCACCTTCGGCCAACCCTTGGGGTGCCATATCTTCTTCCAAACATGGACTAGGAAAGAGTGTGGGAGGGGCTCTGGAAGAATCTGGTTAAATCCCGCCTTCACAGTGTAAACCCCAAGGTTCCCAAAGCCCCAGGCAAGTTCATCCTCTTCATCTCGCCCAGTAAGAAACCTAGCTTTCAAAATTTTTTCTAAGATTGGTGCCAGCTCCGGTGGGATTGGAATTGGCCACTCTTCCAACCTATTGAACTTTTTGAACTTGTACTCCCCAATGTGGCTGGTATTGAAATAACTCTCAATATGAATCCAGCCCTTATCTTCTATGGCTGATTTAATGGGTTGCAATTCTGGAAACATAGCAATGATGGGAGGGTGCTGATCCCAGGAGTCAGTCCAGAAACGGGCCTTCTCCCCTCTCCCCACTTTCCAAAACAATTGATCTTTGATAACTTGAGCTCCCGACTTGAGAGTCTGCCATACTAAGGATCCATTACCCTCCAAAGGGAAACATCCTAGATCATTGGGGTAAGCATGGCCTAGGTATTTGCTAGAAATAATTCTGCTAAAGAGGGATGTTGGCTGGGAAATCCACCTCCAGTACAATTTACCAGCCAAAGCTTGATTATTAAGCTTGGAGCTTCTTAGTCCCAGCCCTCCTTTATCCTTGGGCTGGGTGACCTTATCCCATCCAACCAAGGCCCATTTCTTCTTCCCTTTTGCACCCTCCCATAAAAAGCTTCTGGCCATTTTGTCAAGCTCTTTCCATATAGAATGTGGGGCAGCCAGGATGGAGAATTTATATATTGGCATTGCCTAAATAACTGATTGTAAGTAAGTTAGTTGGCCTCCATAGCTTAACCATTTATGATACCAATGATTCATTTTATCTTTGATGCCATCCAAAATATCCTTCCAGATATCAATTTTTAGTTTTTTGAAATGCAGTGGAACCCCCAAGTAAACAAAAGGTAGAGAAGTCCTAGTAAATCCCAGGATCTCAGTAACTCTTTCCTGTAACCTTCGGTCAAGATTGAAGAAGACCACTTTGTATTTTTTATCATTAATGACTTGATTTGAGGCCCAAAGGTAGATGTTTAAAGTATCTCTAATTCCTCTTACTTCCCTGAGGCTGGCCACTCCAACCAATCCTGTGTCATCCACAAACTGTAAGTGGGTCAAAACTTCTATCCCCACTTTAATACCTGTTATCACACCTAGCTATCGTCTTCTCAGGAAGATTCTGCCTAATCCTTCTGCTAAGATGAGGAAGAGGTAAGGAGAGCAAGGGTCCCCTTGACGAAGACCCCGAGAGGCTCCAAAAGGAGTCGAGGGGAGCCCATTGATTAGAACAGAGAAAGAAGGTGTGGAGATACAGCTCATGACCCAGTCAATCCAGTCCTGAGAGAAGCCAAAGGTTGCCATCATCTTTTCTAGGAAGCCCCACTCCACCCGGTCATAAGCCTTAGACATATCCAACTTTATGAACATTCCTTTGTTTCCTGAATTTTGCATTGTATGGATTGCCTCCTGAGCAAGGACCACTTCATCCAAGATCTGTCTTCCTTCAACAAAACCCCCTTGCTCAGAGGAAATTATTTTATGGAGAAAAGGTTTTAGCCGTTCAGCCATAATATTCGTGACTATTTTATAAATAACATTGCATAAGGCAATCAGTCTAAAATCAGAGAGATGAACCCCCCCCTCCCATTTTGGAATTAAAGTGATGAAGGTGTGATTGAGAGCCTTAAGCATTCTTTTATTAGTTCTGGACTCCTCTGCGACAGCCAAAACATCTTTCTCCGCAGTATCCCAGAAGGCCTGAAAGAATTCTATAGGAAAGCCATCTCGGACTTGGCGATTTTCCCGTGCTCATCCCAAAGACCACTTTCTTTAGTTCATCACTGTTAATGGGTCTAAGGAGAGTCTGATTCTCTTCGTGAGAGATAATAGAAGGTATGACATTAATAACTTCATTTTGGGCTTCCACATCTTGTTCCCTACTTTCCTTAAAAAGGTTTGAGAAATAATCCATTGAGTGGAAATGCATTCTAGGGAGAGTATCAAAGGAGTGTCCATTCTCATCGTGAAGGACTTCCATGTTATGCATTTGTCTCCTTGCACAGGCTGAGCGGTGGAAATTTTTTGTATTTCTATCACCTTCTAGTAACCAAGTGATTCTTGCTCTCTGTTTCCAATAAATTTCCTCTTGATTATCAATGTCCTCAACCGCTTTGCAGCAGCATCATCCTCGCCTTTAAGGTGCTCAGTAATGGTACCTTCCCTAAAGTGTTTTTGCACCTCCTCCCATCTAGCCATCAAGGGGGCCCTTTGGAGTCGGAAGTCCGACTTATTGTTTTGTCTCCACCTGTTTCAATTTACACTTGACAAAATGGAGCCGTTTATGGAATTTGAACATTGCAGTCCCCAAGGGTAGGCGGCCTTCTTCCCACCACTCGTGGAATTTTCCTTCGGAGATCCTCCTTTTGCAACCAAAAATTTTCAAATTTGAATGGCTTATGGTGTTGACTTGTCATCGGCCCTCCCTCCAACAAAAGGGGATAGTGGTCTGAGACTGGACCTTCCAAAATCTGGAACTTAAGATTCCATTTAATAAATGCCTCTTCAGAAACCAAAAACCGGTCTAACTTAACCTTCCTGATGTGTGGCTCTCTCATCTTGTTTGTCCAAGTAAAGTAGGTTCCAGGGCTTTGATATCAACCAGATTAAAGGCCTGGATTTGGGCAATCAAGAACCGGTCCCCAGGATCCAAAACTGGGGCACCACCTTCCTGATCCCTAACAGACAATTTGGCATTAAAATCCCCAGCTATGATCCAGTCAAAAACTTCCCGGGATGACCTCATGTTGTGTACAGCTTGCCATTGGAGCCGCTGGCCATCAAAGCATTGAGCCCCATAGAAGTTTGTAATAAGAACATGTTCAGCTGTGGCATTGTTTCTAAACAGAGAAGTGAGAACACCCCTCCAAGCTATGTGTTCTAAAGCTGTCCATACTTGAGGGTTCCAGAGAGTAACAATCCCCCCCGAGGCACCCTGAGCAGCCACATCCATATAATCAGCACCCCGCCATATTCTGTTAGCAGTCTTGCACATAAGATCTACAGACATTTTTGTCTCCTGGATGAGCAAAAAGTTTGTTTTACATTTTCCTAAAAGTCCTTGAACAACAGATTGATGGGTTCTGCTATTTAAACCCCTAACATTCGAGGATTGAATAATCATTGAGGACCTTATGAGCAATAAGACTCAATTGGCCTCATCGATCCTACATTGATCAGCTTGTCTCCTTGTACTGCTAGTAGATCCTTATTGGATTTTTTTCCTGCTCCTTGGGAATTACTGTTTTTAGACCTCTTCTCCACCTGGGTAATCCCTAGAACCGGCCTTTCCCTGTTCTTTTCAGAGATTCCCATATTGATGTCCTTAATAACTGGCTATGCTGGGGAGTGGATTACCAGTGTCCCTGAGTTCTCTGGCTACCTTGTCCCAGAGGGTTCCATTACCTGTTCTAAGACCTAAGTAGAAGAAGGGGAAGCCTGAGAGTGAATGTTAATATCCTCAACATTCCCATCCACTCCTTCCATAACTTGGTCCTCTTGATCTACTAGGGATTTAAAGATTTCATATCGATTGGTTGGTTTAAGTTGTGCCTGCTCCTTGGAATTTTTCTTTTTATTTCTCCTTCGCTTCGGTTGTTCAAAACCATATTTTTGGAGATCAGAATCCTGAGGAATACTAGATGGATCTTGGACAAGGGTAAACTTGCCCTCTCTGGGGTGATTTGAATTTCCAAGCGGCGCCTCCACTTTTGTGCTCAGAATATTTGGGTAGAACCTCGCCAGATGGCCGTGCTTATGGCAGAATCTGCATCTAAAAGGTAGTGCCTCATAATCTAACTGTTGTATCCAGGAGAGCCCTGTCAACTCAAGTTCCACCTCGACTGGTAGAGGCTGTCTAATGTCCATTTCAACACAGATCCTAGCAAAGACAGTTGTGTTTCCCTCTATAGTGTCTCTGGAGACTCCTATAAATCCGCCTAATGAATTACCAATCATTTCTAAAACCTGCTCACCCCAAAACTCCATCGGGAGAGCATACAGTCGGATCCAGACTGGGACTGCCGTGGGTTCGATACGAGGGTCAAAACCCACTCTCCAAGGTTGAACAAATAACCCAGCCGAGCCATGGTTCCTCTTCTCTGATTCAAATTCTCTGTTTCTATCTACTAAATAAGAGAAACTAATAATGAAATATCCATTACTAATAGGCCATAAGGAGTACTCACCTAGTGGCTCCCAATTTTGTCTAACCCAGGTGTGCAGAAAGTTCAGAGTGGGACGGATACCCATGAATTTGCAAATCAGGTCGTGATGAGCACGATAGGAGATTGTGTCTTCGACCAGTTTCGGTTCTATAATAATCTTTGGTCTGGAAGTTGATTGCGGAAGGCAACTGTTAACTCGGTGTGTGGAAGCACCCTTGCCAGCGTTCTTGAGTAACGTCTGAAAAGCAGTCCTCTGCGCTTCACCAGTGGAGGGCGAGGGGTTTTCTTTCAGCATCTCAAGCGTATGAACTCTTTTTTTCCAGCGAGAAGATACTGGAGGAGACCACATCAGGCCCTCCCGGAACAGCTTACAAGTCTTCAGAGTAGTGCAGAAACAATCAAACAAAGGCTCTGGGAAGATCTGTCTAGCCAGAGGCCCACGAGCAGCGCCCGACGCCGGTTCAGAAGTTTTCTCGCCAAATCGCCAGAGCGCGAAAACTCATGTAGTTGTAGGTTCGTTTAAAACTTTATAAATTAAAATTAATTTTTAATTTATTTTTTTCATAAGTTTTAAAAACTATATAAATTAAAATTATTTATTTTAACTTTAAATATATAATAATTATTTAAAATGCTTTGTTAAAGAGATTTTTTTTAAGGGGGGATATTTTTTCAAAAAATCAAAGGGGGAATGTGAGTAATTTTTTGAAAAAGCAATTTGGCATTATTGTAAAGGTGCATTTTCGGCTGTGACCGACACCTGGAGGGTTAATTCTTGTGGGCACTTTTTATGTTGTATGATGCATATTTCATTTTTGCACTACTTCATTAAAAGTTAAAAAAAAATCAAATACACTCCCTAAGTCCCCGGAATAATTAAAACCCATCCGTGCAATTTATTGCACTGCAGCTGCTCGTATTTGTGATACCTCTGGCCAGCACTTACAGGTAAAGCTGTCGTGATTGGGCTACTGTATTCGCCACCTAATATAGCTGCTACAACGACGTCTGAGCTTGTTCTCTATAAATCGTCGGGGAGAGATAAGTTTGCCATTTCTTGCATTTTTTTACTCCATCCACTACCCTTAATCGCTCTTGTGTTTAGGCGTAAATCCTGATGAAGTATTCTTCATAGTTTTTAGGGGAAGTTACACCCCACGCATGAGAAGAATCTTCTATGGTAGGTGCCATCAATAAGGCGATTCCCTTTCAGTACTGCTTATGTTCCACGTATCGTATGATCTCTAAAACTCACCTATAGTCTCCCTCACATAAGGGCGGATGATTTTTGTTGATATTTCTAAATACCTATAGTTTTCCTCACGTAAGGGCGGGTATTTTGTATGGTATAACAGCCTAGAAAAAGGTATATCGAAAGGGGGACCAATTGGTGTTATAAGGAACCTTCACTATGGCCGCTGTTGCAAAGTTGATGACCAAGAAATCGAACAACATTGTATTATTCATTAGGGTGTTAAATACTGTAGAGTTTACAAATGAACTTCCTGGATTAGCCCAGAATGGGTGCATCTCAATAGGATGCCACTACAACTAAATAACTAGTTGCTAAATATTAAAGTACGCTAACATCCCCCTTTATTACATTATTTGGGTAATGTAATAACTAATAGCTATGGCCGCTGTTGCAAAGTTGATCCACCGTTGGTCTTGATCAAGGGCTAGGGTTTTATGACCAGCACCTTGGTTTTAAGTTGCCAAGTGGTGTGTGGGGTTCTTTTTATTTTGCAAAAGGAAACAAGCAAACAACAAAAGGAAAACCTTCCCTAAGCAAACAAGTAATCCAAAATAGAAACACTGAACAAAAAATGACAGAGAAAAATGCAGAATCTTTACCTCTTCTCTGCCCGCATCTGTCAGTTCTGAGTTTCTGCCCGAAAACCTCATAGGCTAGAATTCATCCCAAGGTGGAATGAATTACAGTACTATATTCATCACAGGGTGGGGCGAATTCCCATTCATCCCTAAGTGAGATGAATTACAGCTCTGCTTTCATCCTTTGCTGGAATGAACAGCAGTCAGCGTATGAAACGTGGTACCTGCAAGCAAAAAAGCCAAGTTTGGATCAGATATCTGATATTAAAAATAGAGGACAATGTCCCACTATGATCGCCACTGAAATCATGAGGATATGGAAGAAAAAATGAAAGCGAATATGCGAAATGCAAGCAAAGAAACCGAACTTAACGCTAAATCCTAGAAACTTGAAAATGCATGAAAAGAGGGAAAAGCACGATCAAATCAAAATGAAAAAAGTGAGAATAAAGAAGAAAAACCTTTTTATTAATGTGTTTCAAACTTGGTTACAATATGCATCCTCCCATTTCAAGTTCTAGGAGCGTTTAAGCATGAGCTCTTGTCACATCCATGGGCGCATTTCCTTCTTCCGTGTGCCCACACATAAAATGGGTAGACCAAAATGTCGCCACTGCTTGGAATGATGAGTATTGACTCCTCACTACTCCTCCAATGTCTGAACCCTACATTCAAAGGAACAAGAAATGGTCAGTAGCACCTACGGATGAAACAAAGCATGCAATCCCCAAGCCTACAATAAGTGAATGAGAAAAATGAATTAAACTGATATCAAAATAGATCCAAATGCTATGAAAATTTGACAGGGGCATCAAGATATCACCAGGAAGGTTTTGCAAAAAGAACAGTCAAAAAATTCCTCACCAATTTGAATTCGCTTTGGGGCGGGACGAATTCACTTGCAACAAAATGCTGAAAATATACTGTCCCAATGTCCTACATCTGAAACTCCAAAAGACTTGCAAACTTGGGATTGGCTAATTGGGGGAATTTTGGAAAGACCCAGATGGTCATATTTTCCCAATTTGGCCTCCATAAATGGGAATTTGATAATGCTACCTGTAGGTTAGTAAAAGCGAACAAATCTAGAAATATGATCAAAATTGCTCAAAAGGAGACGGAATTCAAATGAAAACCTATTTAAACATCATATAATTGAATGCAAAAATGAAAGAAATCAAATCTACCATGAAATTCCTATCGCTCCGAAAGGGTGCGATTAGGATTGTGGCACTATGGGAGGGGGTGCCCATGGGGCAGGCCGCCCACCGTTTGAGGCTTGATTTCGACACCAATCAACTTGGGATGGGTTTAAAACCTCTTGTGTGGTATTTTCAACAAATTTGGTGGGATATTGTGGCCAAATTTCAGGTTTTGGAATCGAGATTTGTCCTCCCAATAGTCACCCAATGACCTCCCTCCTAAAGGAGATCAAGGATGTGAAAGGCGCAAATCCAAAAGGTATGAGATGTGTAAATAAAATGACAGCACTTCATTGCTCTAAAATGCTACTTATTTCCCTATTTTGGGGTGAGGAAACTCACCAATTTATAGACTTGGAGGTCTCTTGAAATGGGCATGCAAAGGCGCCACTTGGCAATCATGCCTTCCCAGGGGGAAGGAGATTCTTCCCTGAATTGGGACTCCATGACTGACCTTACAGATGCCTCTAACGCTTAAAAATGCTCAACCATACTCCCATGCAATGAAGGAAGTGTTGGGTGGCAGACCTGAGCTGCCATTTGTCAAGATTTGACTTTTTGCCCATCAAACCTGCAATTTGCCCCACCTCGGAGCAAATTCAGAATTCATCCCTAGGTGGGGTGAATCCCAGTTTAAATTCATCCCAGGGTGGGATGGATACTAAGAAAAGTGCCTGAATGTGCCATATTGATCTCTGACCTTTCAAAACTACTGTGAGAGTGGTTAGGACCACTGTTTGACCTCTGGGGGCTGCCCTTGGGGCTGTGTGTGTCAAAGAGATCAGTGTTTTCAGTCACATAATCAGATTGGTGCTGTTTTGGTGTCTACACAATCCAAATAGAAAATTACACTTTTCAAGGAAATCTCTTCGTTATGAACTTGGGAAGATCAGATGTTATTCTGGGTGTCGAATTGTTAGAAAGATAGATGTTGTCAGTTTTAATTTTCAAAAATTATATGTTGAATGGAAAGAAAACATGAAGACTATTCATCTCCAAGGACTTCAATCTCCACCATCGAAGGTGGTGAGTTCACACTGTATGAAAAATATATTTAAGAAATGAGGTTATGGATTCATAGCTCAAATCAATTTCATGGAAGTTCAAGCACTAGATACCCCTGTAATTCCCTCAAAATATCTTCAAAATATTGTGGCTAACTATGATGAAGTCTTCAGCGAACCAAAAGGGCTACCTCCTAAGAGATCTCATGACCATACCATACCTCTTGTTCCTAGTAGTCTCCCTCCTAATGTGCATCCTTATTGATACCTTAAACCTCAAAAAATTAAAATTGAAAATATTGTCCAAGAATTATTAGAACATGACATCATCCATCATAGCACTAGTCCTTATCATCACCAGTGGTTTTGGATCGTCGTAAGGATAATTCTTTGTGAATGTGTCCTAATTTTTGTCTCATCAATAAAATAATGATCAAGGATAAGTTCCCTATCCCTATCATAGATGATTTATTAGATGAATTGCATGGTACTAAATATTTCACAAAATTGGATTTATCTTTGGGTTTTCATCAAATCTGAGTAAGAGATGAGGACATTCCCAAAATTGCTTTTTGTACACATGAAGGTCATTATGAGTTCCTGGTCATCCCTTTTGGTCTCACCAATGCCCCTTCCACTTTCCAAAGTCTCATGAACCATGTTTTTCGTCCATTTATTTGCAAGTTAGTGTTGGTTTTATTCGATGATATTTTGATATATAGCAAATCTTGGAAGGATCATTTAACGCATGTGGGAAAATTTCTTCATGTATTACATAAGGAGAATTTTTTTGTCAAGCATTACAAGTGTTTCTTTGGTGTTGAAGAGGTCAAATATTTGGGTCATATCATTTCTCATGAAGGCTTTAAAGTGGATCCTAATAAAATTAAATCCATTCAAGATTTTTTGGGTCTTAAAGGTTATTATCGAAAGTTTATTCATAATTATGGTAAAATTATAGCTCCTCTCACTGCCCTCATAAAAAAATATGTTTTTCACTGGTCTAATGTTTCTAGTCAAGCATTCATGGCACTCAAGAAAGCTATGTGTACTACTCCGGTTTTGGCAACTACAAATTTTCATAAACCATTTATTATTGAATGTGATGCTTTGGGTATAGGTATTGGAGTAGTATTAATGCAATATGGTCATCCATTGACATTAAAAGCAAGTAAATTTTAGGTAAAAATTTGGGGAGGTCCACATATGAGAAAGAAATATTGGCTATTCTACATGCTGTCAAGAAATGAAGGCATTACTTACTTAGCAGTTGCTTCATCATAAAATAGATTATAGTAGTCTTAAGCACTTTCTAGAACAATGTTTCTCCTATCCAAAACAAAACAAGTGGATGATAAAGTTATTGGGATATGATTTCATAACTGAGTATAATAAGGGTAAAGAAAATGTAGTAGCAGATGCATTATCCTGTAAATATGAAGATGACGTTTCCATCAACACCAACTCAGGCCCTTGTTCTCAATGGATTTCTAAAATCCAAGAAGAATGGTTGATTGACACTGAAAATACTCAAATTATTCAATATAGGAATAAAGGATCATCAAAGCATCCTTATTTTTTCATATATTGACAAGGTGTTATGAAATAAATGTTGCATTTACATTCCACAAAGTTCCACTATTAAATCCATCATCCTTGAAGTATCACATTCTTCTCCATCAGTAGGGCACTCAGGATTCTTGAAAACATATCAGTGGGTGAAATAATCCTTTTATTATAAAGTATTAAAATATTATGTCAAGTTATTTGTTATCGAATGTGAAGTATTCCAATGCAATAAGGGTGAAACAATCAAATCTCTAGGAATTTTTCAACCCTTACCAATTCCTGACCACTAGTGGGAACACGTATCAATGGATTTTATTGAAGGTCTTTCCAAATCATAAGGTAAAACAATTATTTTTATAGTATTGTATTGTCTTTCCAAGTACGCTCACTTCAATGCTCTACAACACCCATATTCAACAAGAAAAGTGGCCAAGATATTTATTGACTCCATTTTCAAGTTACATGGAATGCCCAAAACTATTGTAAGTGATTGTGATACCATATTTACTAGAAATTTTTGGATAGAATTATTTCATCTCAGTGGTACCAAATTAAATATGTCATCTACATACCATCCCAAAATCGATGGTCAAACTAAATTTGTTAACAAATAGTTGGGAACCTATTTGCGTTGCTTTGCTCAAGATAAGAAGTATCAATGAAGTCACTGAATTTTATTAGTAGAATGGTGGTATAAATACTTCTTACCATTCTTCCCTCAATATGTATCAATTTGAAGCATTGTATACGTTAAATCCACCAACAATAATAAATTATGTTCTAGTATCTCCTAAAGTAGATCAAATAGATGATTGGTTCCAATATCGTCAATCAATGCTTAAAATTATTAAAGGTAATTTGATTCAAGCATAAAATCATATGAAGCAACAATAATACTTACACCGTTCAGATTGATAATTCAATATAGGAGATATAGTTTTCTTATGACTACAACCTTATAAGAAGCTGCCATTGAAGATAAATACTAGTCAAAAGTTGGCTCCAAGATTTTATGGTCCTTACAAGATAGTTCATCACATAGGAAAAGTATATTATCAATTGAAGCTTCCTCCTTCATCCTTTATACATCCAGTTTTCATGTTTTCTATCTCAAAAAGTTTATTTGCCAAAAAGTACACTTCCATATAGAGCTTCTAGTACTTGACAAAGAAGGACGTATAAATGTTCAACCAGAAGCAATATTGCAAAGCAAATCAGGTCATATTTTATCTCACCACATTAAAGAAATTCTATTCAAATGGCAGGACCTACCAGTAGAAGATGCTACATGGGAAAAAAAAGTATTTTTGAGTCATTTTCAATTTTGAGGAGAAATATTTTCAAAGAGGGGAGCCATGTTACAACACCAATATGGATAGTCGACTATATTTTCAATTGTTTATCGATTCATTGATTTAATAATATTTATAGATGTAGGTTGATTTATATTTTATCATCTATCACAATTATAATACATTTACGTATTCTCAAGAGACTTAACCCTCTCTAAGTGGTGAAGGACTTAGCCCTCCTTAAGTGGTAAATATATTTGATTATTTTATTTAGATCTATGTCTGATTTGTTTCACGAAGAATATCTCTTCATCTAGTGTGTTCATAGGTTCCTATATTATTTGAGGTATCATACATCATATCTCCTAGCAACATAGATATTTTCCTTCTTACTATTGTTTAAATTGGACACTCTTGCATAATTATAGTCAGTTCATGATCTGTGGTGCATGAAAGAAAAATATTTCTATGGGGACTTGTGTGACCTGAGATATTTTTTATAGCATTAGACTTCTTGGGTTTCTCTCCTTGTTAAATGACCAAGCATCAGGGTTATCCAAGTAAAACTGAATAGAGACTGTTAGTATTGGATGGTATGCTACTTGGTCCTAGAGAAAACTTTTTGGTGTTTAACGATAATAGGGTCCACTTGGTGGTGATTGAAAAATAGAGGAAAGGTCATGACAGAGAACACATGGAGATTCAAATTGGAAAACATACTATGTGTTAGGGCACCTTGGAAAATAGAAGGGTACATGATTTGCATATGGGAATTGACACTCAAGCAAACACTTAATATACATGGCATGTTCTCATGTGCACATGATATCCGAGCATGCTTCTCATCATAGATAATAGTTAATCACTAAACAAATAGTATACATCCATTAGGGAAGGGTGCTAGTGAGGGATATATCACATCCCAAGACATAAGACATCAAAGCAATAATAGTAATCCCAACCAAATCTCCTTCCCATGCATGCATGCATGATAATAAATTTGTAAACCCTTCTATATCCTATATAACTTAGAACCATAATCACCAATCTAACTAGTGTGCATTGAACCAACTCCTCTGCAAATATCTTCATTATCATGGGTTCGAAAATGAAATCTAAGCCTAAGAATATGGAGGAGCTACTACAAAACTAGGAAGCCACATGCATATTCGATGCAATAGGAAGGATACATTTTTTTTTGTTTCAATTACCATGATCGTATCCTCCACTACCAACCTTGTTCCTTTCTAATCCATGTACTATTATAGGTGTGGAGCAACATCAAAATTCTAGTCTTCTTAGGCTAGATCAATACCAAAGAGTTGGACGCATTGCTTGAAATCTAATTTTATACTAACCCATTTTATAAAATAAATATAATTTCTTCCATGGCCTTGAAGATGTTAAATTTTATTACCTTTTGGTTGAAGTCCATTAATAGCATATTGTTAGGCAAAGGAGGTTTGATCATGACCTAGAAAAATTTGTGAAGTTGGTTAGCACTCATTTATATCCCTTACATCATTATGAAGATGTGTACATGCATTTATACCATGCCAATATAAACACAAGTACATATAATAGTAAAATAACACATTTAATGAATATCTTAGTCAGATATTGAAAAAAATAAGAAACACCGAGTCATAAATAACTTCTATTGGATTTACTATCACCTATATTTTTATACAAGTATTTAACTTCATGTTAATAAAGAACAAAGGCCATTAGATAAGAAAAAAATTCCAATATTAGCATCCTATAAGATGTTTTTGGCATAGAAAGCCAAGTTATCTATACAACTAACTATGACATTAATGCCAAGGGGACATTCAATTCTATCTAATCTCAAAAATCTACTAGTAGTATAGGAGAAGGACAAATAGAATATGGGTAGGTAGTGGTGTAACCACAAAAAGACCTACACTTAGTTATGTTGAGTGTTTATTTATCCAAAATAAATTGGTGGTTCATGTAGAGGTCAATGATTATACCATTTATATCAAAATATGAAGAGGATGTAGGTGCCACAAACCTAAGCACTATAACTTAAAAGGATGGTAACACTTCTAAATTTAATGCTTCTAAATAATGAAAGTGAATGCTTCACACATATTATCAGATAAAGGTAATCATGCCCACATCACCATTAGAATAGGGTGCTAGAATAACATCATATTATAATATACAACCACATGCATGGATTTGAAATAATGATGAAACCACAACCTTAGACTTTGGGTTGGCTTCATTAGGTAAAGACATGGAGCTTCAATGCAAGTGCAACCTCAAGTTTGACATCATGATAATGCATGATTCAATCACTTGTGACATTGTATGATTGAACATTCTATGATGCATTTTTGACAAGTTACCTATGAATCCTATCCACAATAATGGTTATCATGTATTATAGGGAATATATAACCCATACTAGAGTGCCTACCTCAAAATGGGTGACATTGATATCTATAAAGTACTATAAGAAATTAATTTTTCATGCAAAGACACTTATTTTTCCATGCTTTGACTGGAGGATCATGCTGCCAAGAGTTTCATCATTGTCATGCTAGTTAAAACCTATACAATAGTCTCAAAAAATGGGCTTCCTTCATCCAAATTCTAATAATTTTCATTGATCATAACTTTCTAACATCCAATTGTACCATCAATCTATATGGGAGAATGATGTAATTAGATGATAGATGTAGGAACTAATTTATTAGGGTAAGATCTAATTAAGATCATCACCCTACAATAACACCACTTTCCAAGCATAAATTAAGGATGGAACATGAAACCTCTACATTGACTATAGAGTGTTAAACAAAATTACAATGGACATGTACCCATTACCACATGTTGATGATCTACTACACTAAATTAAAAGGACATAATATTTCATGAAGACCAATCGTAAGTTATTTTTCTAATTTCTTATCATTCCCATAAACATATGGAATGTGAATTTAAATACTAGAGATGGATTGTATACTTTTTTGGACATGACTTTTAACTTGAAATTTGTATTAGAAATATTTGCATCTAATGATCAATATTTTACAACCATTCAAAAGGTTATTCATTATTGTTTTTTGAAAAATAATTTGAAAAAACTTGTATTAAAACAAAGATCATTTACAAGTTGGGATGAGACTTATACCAGCCTTAGCCAAAGAGAACACATATTTACAACAACAAAATAAGATTTACATTGGAGCCAAATATATTAAACCATATTTCTACAATGGTTGTTCATCTGTTTACAACTGTAAAAGAAGATCTACATTGGAGCACAAATATCCTAAACTATATTTCTAGAATGGTTGTCCAAATTAGCTAAACACTAGATTTTCTCACCAACCTGCCTAATCATATCATCCTCAATAGCCATGTCACTGTGCCACTGAACCCCTACCTTCTTCTCAATGCCCATCTTAGCGAGAAATTCTACCACTTTATTTAGATCTCTACACACATAAACTAGAATCACATCATCTAATTCACTCCACAATTCCTTAATTTGAGTGACAAGAATCCTCAACCTCCATGTCTTCAAAGCAAAGTTCCTCATGCAATCTAGAGCTCCAACCATTATTTGAGAATATGATTCTAGGATTATCCTCATGTAACCTTGTTTTACTGCCCAAATAGAAGTAGATTTGATAGCTAAGGCTTCAACTTCATTATTTGTGGCCCTTCCAAAGCCTTACAGTTCCCAATAGAGCATTGTTCCAACATGATTTCGGTAAACCACTCCAATTCCATCTCTACCCGGATTGCCTTTTGTAGCTCCATCAATATTAATTTTAATCTAACCTTATAGGTGTGGTTTCAACTAAATCTGTCCTTCCCCTATTGCACTTCAACTTCATTCTCTATTGTCTCTATAATAACTTGAGTTTCCTATTTAGCATACACTACCACAATTTTTGTGATTTTGCTCCAAATGACCTGCCAAACTCCATATAAATATGAAAAGGTTTCTCTAAATATTTTGCCATTTCTCTCCAACCACACTTGCCACAAAATAAATTTTAATCCAATATCCCAACCAATACAAAGAGCTTTAGATTTAAATCTATCCCTCTTCCATATTTACTAAATATTAATTTGATTCAAATCACCATTAGCTCAAATTTTATAATATAAAAACCATCTCTCCTAGATCTAATGCATGAATGGGTACTCAAAAATTGAGTGATTAGTTGTTTCCTCACCCTTGTAGCATCAAACACATTGAGATGGACCAATGATTCCCCTAAATATAAGATTATCAAAAGTAAGAATTCGATTATGCATGAACTACCAGGCAAAAATGTTTACTTTCGGCCAACCCTTGGACTACCAAATATTTCTCCAATCCTAAAATTGATATGCATGAGTTGGAGGATTTGGAAGAATGTTATCATATCCATCTTTCACTGTGTAGACACAAAGGCTCCCATAGCCCCAATCTAATTCATTCTCCTCATCTCTACCTGTGAGAAATATTTTTGCCAAGATTTTAGTCATGATGGGTCCAGAGGGATTGAAATTGGCCACTCATCCAACTTCTTAAACTCCTTAAAATTATAATCTCCTAGCTGACTAGTGTTGAAATAAATTTCAACTTGGATCCAACCCCTGGTTTCCATGGCCATTTTAATTGGTTGCAGTTCCAGAAATTCAACACTGATAGGTGGGTATTGATCCCATGAATCTGTCCAAAATCATGCCTTCTCCCCTCTTCCCACTTTATAAAATAATCCATATTTCACTGCCTGAGATCCTAAATTAAGAACCTGCCACATTAACAATCCATTACCATACAAAGGGAAATGACTCACCTCATTTGGGTTTACCTATCCCAAATATTTACTAGTTAAAACTCTACTGAATAAATAAGTTGGTTGGGAAATCCACCTCAAGTATAGCTTTCCAACCAAAGATTTATTATTTAACTTTGATATTCTCAGTACAAAACCTCCTTTTACCTTGGGTTGTCTTACTTTCTACGAACCTACTAAGGCCCATTTCCTCTCTCCTTTTACTCATTCCCTTAAAAATTTTCTAGCCATCTTGTCTAACTATTTCCATATGGTATGTGGGGCAGCAAGGATAGAAAATTTATAAATTGGCATGGACTGAATTACTGACTATAAAAAAGTTAATCTACCCACATAGCTTAACCATTTGTGAGACCAATGATTAATTATTTCCTTAATACAGTCCAAAATATTCCTCCAGATATCTATTTTTAGTTTTTTAAAATGCAAAGGGACCCCCAACTATATCACTGGGAGAGAAGTCTTTGTGAAACCCAAGATCTCTAAAATTTTATCTTGAAGCCTTTGATAAAGATTGAAAAAGACCACTTTGGATTTTTTATCATTGATGACTTGGTTTGTAGCCGTAAGGTAGACATTAAGTGTATCTCTAATAATTATTGCTTTCCTAAAGTTGGCCACTCCCACAAATCATGTGTCATCCACAAACTATAGGTGAATAAAAACTTCCTCACCCACCTTGATACCTATTATAAAACCTTGTTGTCTTCTCCTCAATATAAGTCTACCCAAGCCTTTAGCCAATATGAAAAAAAGATAGGGGGAACAAGGATCTCCTTGATGAAGACCTGGAGTAGCTCCAAATGATTGCGAGGGAAGACCCTTGATTAACATTGAGTATGTATGAGTAGAAACACATATCATGACCCATTATATCCAATCCTTAGAGAAACCAAATGTTACCATCATATTTGACAAGAAGCTCCACTCCACCCTATCATAAGCTTTTGACATATCCAATTTTATGAACATTCCTCTATTACTAGATTTTTGCATTGAATGGATTTCCTCCTGATCTAGAACCACACCATCCAATATCTGCCTACCCTCTATAAAAATATCTTGCTCCAAGGATATAATACTATGTAGAAGAGGTTTTAGCTGCTCAACCATTACCTTTGTGATTATTTTATATATGACATTGCATAAGGCAATAGGTCTATAATATGAAATATGCACCTCCTCCTTCCTTTTTGGAATTAAGGAAATGAAAGTATGATTTAATGCTTTAAGAATTCTTTTACTACATTTGGATTTATCTATGACAACCATTACATCCTCCACCAAGTTGTCCCAAAAGGCCTAAAAAAATCAATTGGAAAGCCATCTGGACCTGGTGTTCTTTTAGTGCTCATTCCAAATACTACATTCTTCAGTTCCACTCTATCAATGGGTTTAAGGAGGGATTTATTTTCTTCTTCAGATATAAGAGAGGGTATGACAACAAGAACTTATTTTTGAGCCTTTTCATCTTGCACCATACTTTCCTTAAATAGTTTATAAAAATAATCCATTGAATGGAAATGAATACCTAGAATTGTATCAAAGGAGTGTACGTTCTCATATTGAAGAGCTTCAATGTTTTTCATCTGTCTCCTAGCATAGGTAGATTGATGGAAAAATTTGGCATTTTTATCACCTTCTAATAACCAAGTGGTTCTTGTTCTCTATCTCTAGTAGGTCTCCTCTTGGTTGTCCATGCTGGAAAGCCATCTGGATCTAGTGGTTTTTCAATGCTCATTCCAAATACTATATTCTTCAGCTCCTCTCTATCAATGGGTTTAAGGAGGGCTTGATTTTCTTATTTAGAGATAACAGAGGGTATGGTAGCAATAACTTTTTGAGCCTCTTCATCTTGCACCATACTTTCCTTAAATAGTTTATAAAAATAATCCATTGAATGGAAATGCATACCTAGAATTGAATCAAAGGAGTGTCCGTTCTCATCTTGAAGAGTTTCCATGTTGTTCATCTATATCCTAGCACAAGTAGCCCAATGGAAAAATTTGGTATTTTTATCACCTTCTAATAACCAAGTGGTTCTTGCTCTTTGTCTCCAATAGGTCTCCTCTTGGTTGTCAATGTCCCTAACCGCTTTACGCAATGCATAATCCTCTTATTTTAGCTACTCTATAATTGTTACTTCCCTAAAGTGTTTTTGAAACTTATCCCATATGGCCACCAATGGAGCTCTTTGGACCTGGAAGTTTGTCTTGTTAGCTCGCCTCCATTGTTTTCGTTGATATTTTACATAATTAAGTTGTTTGTGGAATCTAAATATTGCTATCCCATATTTTGGGCGACCTTCTTCCCACCACTGTGGAATTTTCTTGCGAAGTTCGTCTTTTTGTAACCAATTTTTTTCAAATTTAAATGGTTTGTGATGCTGCATTGTCTTGATCCCCCCTTCCAACAAAATGGGAAAATGATCTAAAACTGGACCCTCTAAAATATAAAATTTTATACTCCATTTTACAAATTCCTCCTATGAAACCAAAAAATAATCTAACTTCACATTCCTTCTATGTGTCTCATCCTCTTATTATTCCAAGTATAGTTGATTCCAGCGCATTTAATATACACCAAGTGCAATGCCTGGACTTGGGTAATCATAAGTTGATCCTTTGGATACAATATTGGGGTTCCCCCTTCTTGATTTCTAGAGGATAATTTAGCATTAAAATTCCTAGCAATAATCTAGTCTAACTCTTACCTTGAGACTCTCATGTTATGCATAACTTTCCATTGATGCATATGACCATCTAGATTTTGAGCTCCATAAAAATTTATGATTAAAACATGTTCAACTGTGACATTATTCATAAAATGTGATGTGAGGATACCCCTAAAAGCTATATGTTCTATTGTAGTCCATTCAAGAGAGTTCCAAAAAGTAACTATCCCCCTAGAAGCCCCATGGGTAGCTACTTCCATATGACAAGCACCCCTCCAAGGTTTATTTATTGTTTTACACATAATATCCAACGATATTTTTATCTCCTAGATATGAAAAAATCTATTTTACATTTTTCTAAGAGTATTTGAACAACAGATTGATGGGTTCTACTATTTAAAACCTTGACATTCCATGATTGTATAATCATTGGTTACCTTGAGATCAGTAAAAATCTATTGGCCTCATCGATCCTCTAGTGATATGTTTGTCTCCTTGAACTGCTATCAATTCCTTATTTGATTTTCTACCCACTCCTTGAGAGCTACTATTTTTTGATTTCTTTTACACCTGAGTTATCCCTAGAGTTGGTCTTTCTATGTTCTTTTCTACTATGCCCATGATGACATCCTTCATTATCAGTTGCTCTTGGTTATGCACTATCAATTCATTTGCACTCTCTAATTATGGTAACTCATTGCACTCAATTACCTACTCTATGATTGGAGGATATTAAAGAGGGTCTTGAACATGGCTATTATTATTTTCATTATTCCCATCCACTCATTCCATGAATTTTTCTTCTTCTTGGTCCATTAGTGTCTTAAATATCTCATACCTATTGGAGGACTTGAGTTGGGTTTAATATTTACCATATTTTTTATTTTGCCTTCTCCTTATTTTGGGTTGTTCAAAACCATCTCCCTGTGATTCTTTTCCTTGAGAATTATTGGTTGTTTTTTTATTTATTGTTGAATTAGCCTCCTCAGGAATATTAGACATTCCTATAGGAGCCTCTATTTTTGTGTTCATATTATTTAGGAAAGATCAGGCCAAATGCCCATATTTGTGGCAAACTCTACATATGAAGGGCAATGCCTCATAATCCAGTTGTTGTATCCAAGATAGTCCTACAAGTTCAAGTTCCACCTTTGTCAGGAAATCCTGGCTAAGAACCATTTCCACACATAATCTTGCATAAACAATTGTGTTTCCTTACATTGTGTCTTTGGAAACATCCAAATGTCTTCCAAGGAAATTACCGATAATTTCCAATATCTACTCACTTCAAAACTCTATTGGAAGTGCATACAAATGGATCAAAACTGGGATAGCAGTGGGTTCAATTCAGGATCAAATCCCACTCTACAGGGTTGAACAAATAAACCTTCTGGACCATGATTCCTATTTTCTAATTCAAAATCTCTATTTCTATCGATAAATAAAGAAAACCTAACAATAAAATATCCATTGCTAATAAACCATAAATATTACTCACCAATAGGCTTCTAGTTTTGTTGGACCTAGGAATGCGAAAAATTTAGGGTAGGCAGAATACCCATGAATTTAAATATCAAATCATGATTGGATATATATAAAATTATTTCTTCGACCATCCTTTGCTCAAGGACAATCATTGGCCTTGATTCTGATTGTGGCAAACATCCATTAACTTGTTGAGATATTGATCTATTTCCAGTAACCGTAAAGAGCATTTTTAATGTCATTTTTTGTGATTCTTTAGTCTCTTATGGAGATTTATCCTTTAAAAAATATGTAAAATAACTATATCTCTCTAAGATAGGATCCGAAGGCATCCCCATTGGGCCCTCATAGGGCATAAATCTTGTCTTCAAGTCTACATAAACCAAAAATATCTCAAAACACCTAAGCAATATTTGATTAGCTTTCCAATTAAGTGGACCATGTTATTCATTATTGTTTACTTTTTTCACATCCCAATTTTTATCAAAACATGGGAGAAGCACTTATAGCATGTGTACCAAATTATAGAAAATTTACGCCAATAAAGACATTAAGCCAACCTAGACAAGTTACACCTCAATACCATGTGGATATTGTATTTGTACTACAACAAAAATTTTCATAAAATAGATGTGGATCCAAAGAAGATCATTGTTAGCTAAGAAAGGACAACCACAAATAATCTAAAGAGACTTATGCGTTTGTTGGGTTGTTACCTTCTACCACAAGTTCATTTGGGTTTTTTTGTCCTGTTTGGTGACCTCTCTATTAGGTAATTATTGAAATATAAATAGACTTCACAATAGTAGTAGGGATTTGAAGATTTTAATAGGTCCTCTATCTAGTTTTAGCACTTGTTGTGCCATACATTACTTATTCATTCAATGTTTATATTGATGCACCATACTATGCACTTAGTTCCATCCTAATCCAAAATGGGCATCCAATAGCATATTTTTTAAAACACCCTTTAATACAACTTGATGCTAATAAAAAAATAAAAAGGAATTGCTTTCCTTTTTTTAAGTTTTACAAAAATGGTGCCATTACATCATGGGCAGAGATTACCATTTACTTTGATTATAGGAATTTATCATTCTTGCACTCATAGAGTAAACTAGAGACTGCATATCTTATAAAATGGAGGACTTATCTATAGAAACTTCACCTTATAGTCAGACATTGAAAGGGAAAGAGAAATAAGTAATAGACTGTCAAAGACATCCATTAATACATATATTTTTAACTGCTTTTAGCACTATATGACATGGAACCAAAAAATTGTAGGAGTTGTACCTTTATGATGTTAAATTTTTTCACATTCACTAGTACTTGATACGAGAAAAATTTACCATACTATCACCTTTAGGAGGGGTTGTTGTACTATCTTAGAAATAATTTTATTCCATATTTTGACTAGATCTAGATGCCAATGTAAAGAAGCAAACACAAATATGATATTTCTATAGCATGTATAAAACATCTAGATTCAAGTATAGGAAATCTTATAGCACCAATACCAAAAATACAAAGAGTGGTATGATCAATATAGAAATATATATTGTTTTCACATAGGGTATAAGTATGAAATTAATTTAAAAAAATGCTTATCTAGCCTTGACCAAAAATATTGAACTATTATTCTATGGTCCTGTACAATTTAGTGTATTTTAAGTAAGAAACTTCTTTGTTCTTAATTTTCCACCTCACTTCGAGATGCATCTAGCCTATGTTAGTAAAATATTCAAAATATTTAAATTTGGTTTAGTTGGAACCTATAAAAATAAATGAATTAGTCCATGTCACCTATATGTGTGTCACTATGTGATGCACACCCTATTCAACATTGTTAAACAAAGTTAATTTTTGTCTTAGACTAAGTGGTACTCATTTGACAAAATCAAACATGTTTTTTCAAAGTTGGATTTCACTACAATGGGCACCATCACTTCCCAAGAGGTCATAAATAATCTTAACAAATCAAGGGTTTCTCAAAATTCTAAGTATGTTAATGACATAGAACGTTTGTCTAGAAAGACTTCATGCCTTCATAGAATTTTTACTAGATTGGAAAATAATATTTCTTATGGAACATCATTTTTTCAATCCTCCAACTTGAATTGTGGAACTATGACCTATATGGTGGAAATATTTATATGGAAACAATATTAGTGGTACTAATGTACATATTGAGATAGACATATGATACGAAGTCTACATGTTTCTACTAGATGTTAAAACATACAGAGAGAATCTTTCCATCTCGAGGAATCAGAGATACATTTATGTAAATTTAGATTTTCCACTTGGCATATCATAGGTTGGTTCAAACTACAATGGAAACATAATTTATAGTTCTATAATTACCCATAAAACTACTTCTTGATCATTTGGAAGTTGAATCCTATCTTCTTCTAACTGATTGTTAGTACTCTACATTTGTATTTAGCTTAGAAGTGTTTTATGCTATCTTCTTCTTATGTTCTACTTTTTTCTCTTCTTAAGATCTTCACCTCCTTCTTCACCTATAGAATGAGGTTGTATCTTTATATTATTTAGGCTTTCATTTTATAATTTCTTATACTACATGGTAGTAAAATGGTTTACACCCAATAGCATCACACACATCATGTACTAAAATTTTGTAGTATATTTAAATTTGTATTACCTATAAATAAAGTTGTAATATTGTGAGAATAAATTTATTGTTTCCTATTTCTATTGCATATTTCTAAAGCATAATATTCTAGTACCACAAGCTAGTTAAAGGAGTTATCCTTCATACCACCACAACCTAGGCATAACAATGAATATTATGTTAAAAGCACAGTATTCTAATGCAAATATATAGGTTCAAATATTTCTACATTATATGTGCATGATTTTTAAAATATTGAGTATTCCATTATAAGCTATGGTTTATTAAAATATTGAGATAACATGATAATAATGTAATTTATAGGTAAGACTTATTTTAATCATATATGACCAATTCAAAAACCTATTGCATAGTATGGATAAGTTATGACATGAACAAAAAAGTCATCCAAATTGATATTTAAACTATCCACTACCCATCTATTGAGCCATTATATGTTTAGTGTTTTAAATTTTGAACTAGTATTTTACGTTTTATTAATATTGGCTTGATATATTTTCACTTAAATTTAATACCATGTTAAAAAGCATAGATTAGATAAAAGTTGAGTTAGATACATCTATAAATGATCTACATGTTATTAGTCTTAAACTATGTGTTTTTGTATTGTCTAGAGTGTATCTTATCCATTCAATACATAATTGTATATCTAGTTTATAAATCATACTTATATAATGCATTTGTATTTGATCAAAGATATAAAAATTATCATAAATGTATGACATAATAAATTATGTACAAATATAAATTAGCGTGAGCTTAACTAGGTAAATACATTCACTTTCAATATAATTACCAAAATATTGCTAAAATAACATGACAATGTGGTCAACTTATAATATGAGTGAGCTCACTCAATCCCATATAAACAATAAAAAAAAATATACAGAGTATACAAGGATTCATTAATATATTTTAAAACACAAACTACCTACAAAATTCTATCACAATGAATTTGATTAAATATGTTAAAATATGTATAAAAAATAAAATAAATGAGTAGGATATGAGTAGAGAAGTAGGATATGAGCATATTTGAGTGAGATGTATTTAGATATTGTTGATGGTAGGTAGTAAATATTATTAGGGTAATATAATCAGAATGGAAAAATCTACAGAAATAGATGGAAAAACTTGTGATAGTGATCGTTCAAGATCCTTTGATTAAGGGGAAACTTCCTTGAAGAAGATTATTGAGGAGCTCTTTGGGAAGTTTAAGATTTTAGCAGTTTTGGAGAATGATAAATTTGTGGTTCAGGTTCCAAAAGTCCTAGCATATAAGATTATTATTGAGAGGGAGAATTCATTGGTATAATTCCTTGAAGAATATTGTTGAGGGAAAAATCATGAGCTCTTTGGGAAGTTTAAGATTTCAACAGTTTTAGAGAATGATAACTTTGTGGTTCAAGTTCCAAAATGCCTAGCATATAATATTATTGTTGAGAGG
The DNA here is from genome assembly GCA_028583015.1 of Wollemia nobilis. Lineage (NCBI taxonomy): Eukaryota > Viridiplantae > Streptophyta > Pinopsida > Araucariales > Araucariaceae > Wollemia > Wollemia nobilis. The sequence continues at coordinate 24,979,220 of JAQPPZ010003077.1, forward strand.
GAGAATTCATTGGTAGGTAAATTTTCTAGAAATGTTCACCCAAATCTAGATTCTATTTGAAAGTGAACACTTTTTATATGGAATCTAAAGGGTTCTTTGCAAGTTGTAGCTCTTCCTGGTGGTTTTATCCTTTTTAATTTTACTTGCAATGAATATTTGGTTAGGGTCTTGATGGGAGGACCATGGTTTTTTGGTAGGAGGGGATTATGTTTAAAGAAATGATTTTTAGGTTTCAATCCATTAACAAATAATATGAAAGTTGCTCCTATCTAGGTGAGTTTGCCAGTGGATTTGTGGTACGAAGACATTTTAGTAGGAATTGCAATCTCTATTGGAACTCTTCTAGCTTTTGATCATTCAACTAAAGTGAAGTCAAGGCTTCTAGTAGCTAGAATATGTGTTAATTATAATTTAAGTAAACCCTTACCTCAATCAATGAAAATCATGTCAGATTATTGAGAATGGGTTCAAAAGGTGGAATATGAAAATTCTCCTACTCCGTATTTGTTGTTGTTTTTGGGTTATATTTTTTTCTGCAATTATATTTTTGTAACTCTTGAGGAGTGTGTTTGTTGTCATTCTAGTTTTTTGTGTTTAATTGCTTATCTTCTATTAGTCTTGTATATAATGGTTGGAGACCTTTCAAAAAACCATATGATTTACCATAATAAAAATAAAATAAAATCAATAAAGACTAAAATAATATATTTTCATGAATAAAAAATAAAAAAAATGAAGAATAAAATAATAATATATACTTAATTTTAAATAAATGATAAAATTTGATTTGACCAAACCCGGGGGCAAAGGTCCAAGGTTAAAATATCGACACTTTTCCCTTTCTCGGTGCTTTTAGCGACGTAAAAGGTTTAAAATGAGTGTGGCATGATGAATATAGGGGTGGACTACGCAAAAAATTGTGTGACAGCTTCCAGTGTGGACAACACAAAATATTGTGGTGACCATAAAAGCTGGACAACCGGCTTGGATTCATGGTTGCTATGATATCACCATTTAAATTAAAAAAAAACATATAACATACATATCCATCACCAAATGTTTTTATATATACTTGTGTGTGCATGTTTTTTTTATGTGTATCCTAAACACTTATTTAAACTTTTTAATGGAATGCAACATTTTTATTTATTTTTATTTACATTTTTAATAGAATATAAGATTTTATTATTATTTTATAATAGGTCATGATTTTAAATTATAGTTCCTTTATCATAAAACCATAACAACTTATCACTTATACATGTTAGATCTATAAGATATGAAATTAAAATTTTTCTATATAAAAGATTTATATTAACCACTAGATTTCAAGATATATAAAAAGGAAAAATTAAATCATAAATAAAAATTGACTTTTAACTTTTCACTAAATTTAAATTTATTCATAAGTTATTTATTATGGACATGACATGCACCTACCCAATAATAAAGAATTAAACTAAAATTAACATGTGAGAATAAAATTTTTTCGCTATGATCATTTTGAGATTCAAAAGTTGTAGAATAGATAAAGTTCCCTAACATAAAATTATAACAATTTTTCATGGTTACAAGAAAAGTTAATTCGCTAAAAAGTGTTATCTTTGTTGACACTAAAACCATAGCTTTACTTACATTTGGTTAATGATTCCCTTCTTCTTATTCTTTTTTTTTAATTTGTGGAAAACATCCCAAAAGAGATGCCACTTTCGGGTAATACCCAAGGAGGCAGGGGTATCCATTCCGCCAAAAATGCCCAGGACTCAAACTTGGCCTACCACATTTGACATACTCAAGGAGAAAACAAACACACAAAACCAATTTAAAAATAAGTAAATAACAACAAAAATAATAAAATAAAATAAAAAACATGCTCCTTGAGTGTGTCAAAAACAAAAGCACAACCAAACATGCACAATAAGATAAAAGAAACCACAACACAAACCACATAGAAAAACACAAGAACCACATAAAAAACACAAAAAAGACAAAAACAATAGAACACTACAAAGACACAACTCAAAAAAACATGAAAAATAAACACAACCAAAACCTAAAAAATTAAAAAAAATAAAAATAAAAATAAAAAACAACCAACAATAGACAATAAACAAAACAAAAAACATAGAAAACACTCACACATAAAAACATGAAATAACACAAACAAAGAGAAACCCAAGAACAAGAACAAAAAAAACACAAGAACAATAACAAAAAAAAAAAAAAAAAACACAAGAACAACAAAAAACAACACAAAGAACACAAAAAAAAACAAAACAAAAGAACCCACCCACCTTAAAAAACTAAAAACAAAAAAACAGAAAATAAAAATAAAAAAAATTGAACAAAACAATAACCTATCTAGACCAGAAGACTATTAAGGAAAGAATCAACAGAGGAAACAAAATAAAGAATATAATGAGCTAGGGAACTAAAAAAAACTAAATTAACCAAAGAGAAGCAAAAAAAAAACAAGAAGAAACTAGGTACCTTCAGAACTGGAGCCATCCAAAGAAATGATAGAAAGAAGAGCTTCCCTAATTTGAGAAGCCCACCATATAGGAGAGTGGTCATAACAAGCAAGATCACCTTTGTCCAAAGCCCAATTAGCTAAAGCATCAACACTCTTATTTTGATCTCTGACCACATGATTGTAATAAACTTTCAAAAATCCCATCTGGATTAACTGAATCTTCTCAATAATTCTTTTTATTCTCCAATCCACCTTATGATTCTTAGGAGTCTTCAAGAGATTAATCATAAGTTGAGAGTCAAATTCAACTAACACCTTTTCCCATCCAACCTTAGTAGCCTCCTGAAGGCCTCTGAGGATACCATACCCCTTAGCAAGGTTATTGGAAAGAATACCCAAATTCTCAGCAAAAGTAAAAACTAGGGAGCCATCTGAAAGTCTACCAATTCCTCCCACACTAGCTTTTCCAGGGTTCCCTCTAGAGGCTCCATCAGTATTGACTTTTCCAAAATCCTTAGGAGGAGGTTGCCAATTTCTAGTCCTATCCATCTTACTAATACTCACATTCCCTTTAAGTTGGTTGCCCTTATAAGATTTAATCTTCAATATTTGCATCACTTGATCCCATCTTTGGTGGGATTTTTGGGGGTGATTAAGGAGTTGATGGACTGATTCAACTAATTTGGCTATGGTCTTTTGCCAAATATAGTGAATATCCTTCCTATCTTGATTAAAAATTTAGTTGTTCCTTTCATTCCAAATATTCCAAAGAAGAATGGTAGAACCCATCCAAACTAATTGCCTAATAAAATGATCAACACCCTCTTGATTAGGCCAATCCCTCCAAATCTATTCAAAAGTAAAAAAATTGGACCATTGTAAGCCACGTAAAGTGGCCATTCTCATCCATAGCTCAGAGGCTAAAGCACACTCAATAAAAATATGGTTGATATTTTTTGCATTCTCTTCACACATTTCACATCTAAAAGGGCCATGAAAACCATGCTTTATAAGTTGCTCACCAGTAAGCACCCTACGATGCAATAAAAGCCAATTAAAGAACCTCACCTTAGGGCAGAGCTTTTGAGACCACAATCGAGAAAATATGTCAGAAGAATGGTTGGGATTATTATGGCATAAGGTCAAATAACCTTGAGCAACTTAATACTCACCCTTAGTAGTGTTGTTCCATCCAAAACAATATTTTTCATGGGACCAAGAGAGGGATCTCATATGAAGGATGCCTTGGATATCTTGTCTTTGCCTTTCTAGGATTTGAATAGGCTAGTCCTCAATAGGGATCCAATATCTACCAACCTTTGAATTACCAGTATGGTACCAATAGTAATTAGCCACCTTTATCCAATTAGCTCGGTGAAGCTCCTCCATCCAAGGCCTCCAATCAGGAAACTGAGTTATCAAAGGCTTGTGACCATCCCAAGAATCTATCACAAAATTTGCATGTTGACCATTATGAATGATCCAAAATAATTTTTTCTTTATCAAATCCTCACCAGTCTTAAGAACTTCTAAAATGGGAGAACCTTTGGTAGGAAGTTGATAGTGAAAAAGGTCTTGAGGACTTTTGTTCTTAGCATATTTAGCATGAAGATTATTGGCCCAAAGAGCATTGGGGTTATGCAACATCCTCCAATATAATTTAGTAGCTAAAGCTTTGTTGTTATTAATTGAAGACCAAAATCCTAACCCCCCTTCACTCTTAGGAAGACATAAAGGATCCCATTTCACAAAGGCCCATTTTCTTTTATCTTTAGTACCACTCCAAAGTAAACGATGACTTATTTGATCCAATTATCAAAGAACAACCTTTGGGATATTCAAAATGGAAGAAACATAAATAGGAATAGCTTGAAGGACTGATTTTACCAAGGTGATTCTACCCCCAAAAGAAAACCACTTGTTGGTCCACTTTCCAATTTTCTTCTTGACTTTGTCCAACAACCAATTCCAATCTTTATTTTTTTGCCTTTGAATATTTATGGGAATACCTAAATAAGTGATTGGAAGAGAGGTCTTCTTATATCTTAATTTATCCAAGACCATGGATTCCTGTCTAGTAGAGCAGTGAAAGAAAATAACTTTAGATTTGTCTTCATTGATCAACTGCCCGAGTAGCCTTAGAAAAATAGCTATTGATTTGCTTAATATTAGAAGCTTCCTTAACTGTAGCTTTACCTAAAAGAGTAGAGTCATCCACAAATTGAATATGAGAGATAGGTCTAGCTCCATGAGCAATGGTAACTCCCTCAAGGGTTTTATTTTCCCTCTTTTTGATTATAGTCCTACCCAAGCATTCAACAAGAATTATGAATAAATAAGGGGATAGTGGGTCACCTTGCCTAATACCTCTGGAAGCTGGGAAATACTGAGAAGGCTTGCTATTGATAAGAACTAAGTAGGAAAATGAAGAGATACATCCCATAATCCAATCCATCCAATCCTTATAAAAACCAAATTGCCTCAAAACTTTGATAAAGAAGTGCCAATCCACTTTGTCATAAGCTTTGGATAAGTCTAACCGAATGAACATGGAAGGAGAATTTTGCATATCCATGGAATGGATGGATTCATGAGCAAGAACTATCTCATCTACTATTTGATGTCCTTCCACATAACCCCCTTGCTATGGGGAAATAATCTTATGCAAAAGAGGCTTCAACCTTTCTGCCATGATTTTAGTAATGATTTTGAGAACATTACATAAAGCAATAGGTCTAAAAGCTGAGATATGATCAACCTCTTGAGCTTTTGGAACAAGATTAATATAAGTTTTATTGATAACCTTCAAAATTTCTTTGGCTTTCCTGGTTTCTTCCACCACCTCTAATAAATCAACATGAAGGATATCCTAGAACTCTTGGTAGATCTCAATGGGAAAACCATTAGTACCTGGGGTTTTCCATTTTTGCATTTTAAAAACTACTTGTTGAAGCTCATTGATAGTAACAGGAGCAGTCAAAATAGATTTCTCCTTAGAAGTGATAAGAGAAGGGATTGCTTGAAGAACATTTTGTTGTGAAGTTGAGTCAAGAGGAGTAGCAACAAAAATATTGGAAAAATAATCAACAACAATAGAGTTCATGCCATCCCAAGTATAAAAAACATCTCCAGAATCTAATTTTTAGGAAGAAATAATTTTGTGAGATCTTCAAGCTAGAAGAGATTTGTGGAAGAAATTTGTGTTTCGATATCCTTCTTTGAGCCATTGAATTCTAGATTTTTGCTTCCATAAGATTTCTTCTCTTTTTTCTCATTCCTCTAACTGAGTTGTGAGTTTAATTTCATCTGCGCTTCTCTTCTCTGTGAGGCCATCTAAACGGATTTTCTTATTCAAATTTTCAAGGTGAGCAATAACTTCATTTTTTTTTTATGAACATCCTCAAACTCTTTCCAGTTCCAAGTCTTGATTTTGGATTTAATGTATTGAAGCATTTTGGAAAAATAGAACATCCTAGTCCCATGACTAGGCTTACCTTCCTTCCACCATTGTTGCACACAAGGTCTGAAGGAAATGTCTCTAAGCCACATTAATTGAAAATGAAAAGGAGAGAAACTCACATTGGTTTTCCACATTTCCACCATGACTGGCCAATGATCCGAACCTGAATTATTAAGAGTCTTCACTTTAGGAATGTGACCATGGATTAAGAATTTTTTAGAGAGCAAAAACCTATCCAATATCTCCATTATACAAGCTAAGCCTTGCATTCTGTTAGACCAAGTCATAAGGCCATTATCTGGTTGGATATCCACAAGATGGAGGTTTGCAATATATTCGCTCATGATGTTAGTGCTTTTGTCTAAATTTCTATTTCCCCCCATTTTCTCATCCAGAGAGAGGATGGTATTGAAATCTCCTCCGATCAAGATCCAAGCTTTAGGAAAATGAGAGATAATATGAGTAATATCCTTCCACTGTCTTCTTTTTTCCTCTAAAGAAGTCGGAGCATAAATAGTAATGTAGAGCATAATATGGTTAGAATGTCTACTTTGAATAGCTATAGCCAAAAAACCCCAAATGCCAACCATATGGTGAATAACTATATATTTTGGGTCCCAAATACAAGCAATGCCACTCGAAGTCCCTTGGGAACTAAGGGAAAGCACTTTTCTAGCTGGCCAAATTTTACTGGCAATTAAAATTTAATTTATAGTGGAAAACACCCCTTTCGAGGTGCCACTTTAAATAGGTTGGGCATAAGAGGAATGGAGCCTTTTTGGCCTCTACCAACACATAGGACATTCCTAACTATACCATATATCTACAGGATGGAGACAAGGGGAATGGAACCTGGGTCGGCCTCTACTAGCAGCCAGGGCATTTACCACTGCACCACAACAAGCATATATGATTCCCTTATTTTTATTCAAAAGACCTAGTAGGAGGTAGAAACTAATAAAGATATTGTACAACTATTTTGTGATGTCTCTAGCTCTCATATCAACCACTCTAAAATAGAAGTATTCTATGATTGTTCTAAAATAAGTGGATATAACTCCTTTGTTGAGTGGAATATCATCCCGCATTGAATGATTGCTCAATACTAGGGGATCTCCTTTTGAATTAATATTTCTCCTAAAGGTATGTGGAATTGGGTTATGGAAGGACTTCAAAAGAAATTTAGTGCATGGGTGGTTTGACTTATCTCCTTACTAGGAAGAATTTAGGTTGCAAATAAAGTTATGGGAGCCTCTCATGTTTACTACTCTTGCTAAATGGATTTCAAGGAAAAGTATAACAAATTCACTCAAACCATTCATAAATTTTTATGGACAAAATGGGATGGAGAGATAGGAATGAAAACCATCTCATGGAAACTTTGTACTTAGCCAAAGGCTTCAAAAAATTTGGGTATTATTGATCCTCTTATCCAAAGTAAAAGTTTGTCGTGAAATGGGTTGCTAGAGCCATCACTAGAGATGAAAATTGAAAACACTTGTTCTAGTACAAAACCTCTTAAGTTAATCACAAAGGTAAATGAAAGAAACACCATGGGAGGATAAGGTCCTTAATGTGCTATACTTCATGGTTAAATGATCTATTCCTCTTACTTGTAATTGGAAAACTTGAGAGTCAGATTCTAATTTATTAACTTGGAAGTTTGACTCCTTAGGACATGGTCTAAGCATTAGTATGAAAAGTATGTGGAAGAAACTTCTTACATAATGATAAACCTTTACTTTTTTGTAGTGCTCTTTGAGGACTAGTATTTATGAAGAAAGGTATAAATAGAATTAGAGATATTTGGGATTTGGGTAGCTACACAACTCTCATCTAGAACCAAATTCACAATTATTGCTCCCTTCCCTCTTTATTCAAAGATTCTTATAACTTCTTTGTGGCTTCCATTCCATGTGAGGTCCTTATAAAGTAGAGACAACTGCATACAATATATGGATTGATTGGATATGGACTAATGATGATGTAATCTCTTTTATTAAATCTAGTTGGGTCTACAATTTTTTTAATTTCTTTTATCGTTGTACTCTAAGCTCAATGTCAAGTGGTAAATGAAAATTTCCAATGCTCAGGGGCAGTTTCTTAATGCTCAAATTTAGAAAGTTTCTACTGAATCTAAAACTCAACTTCTTAGATGGTGGGTTCTACATACAAATATTCCAACTTCTAAAAGTCTATCTTCGATTTTACATATTTTCTCTCATTGCAAATGTTGTAATGCTTTGGAAAATTTTATTCACTTGTTTTGGTTTTGTGACATGGCTAAATTTTTTTGGGATGTCTTCTATATTTCCCCCCTCCTACACTAGATCTTGGAAGGCTTCTCTACTTAGTTTTTTCCAACTACATTATTGACCCAAACTCTAAAATATATGTAGACTCATCCTTCTCAAGCATATTTTGAAGTTTAGATTTTGAAATTTGTTTACCGATTTTTCTTCTCCATGGGGTATATTTTTAGAAAAATTGACCTTTATCATTTGCTTCATTTGGGATGCATTAATTCCCATGTTCATGGGGCCTTCAAAACACTACCAGATGTTACTGAATGGCTTCATCAACTTTTTTTCATGATCCAAGATCTTCAAAAGGTCTAGGAGGAAACAAAAAAGAAGGTAATAAACATTGATGAACAAGTATAGGAACTCATTACTTACTTTTCTTCCTTTAAGAATTCAAAAGATATAATGGAGGAAATACCTAGAACATCACCACATGATAGGATCTCCTAGGCATGAGTGATGATACATGGCATATTGCAATAGTATGAAACTATAGTATTTTTTTTGCTATTAGCTTCTATTCTTATGTGTATTCAATTACGGGTGCTTTACTCCTTATCCACTTCATTTTGTTTTGTTGCTAGTGGACTATACTAACACCAAAGTATTGTAATGTTCCAGTTTATGACATAATATAATCTATAGCTTTAACTATTAAAACACACAACTTACCTTTTTCATATTGAAATTCATTATGATCATTTGACTAAAGTCTTAATAGATCGTTTTAGCTATTGATAAGATTATTTGTTAAACTAAATTTATTTGGTGTAGAGCTATATATATATATGTATATACATATATGTATATATATATATATGTATATATATATACATATATATACATATATATATGTATATATATATACATATATATACATATATCTATGTATATATATATATTTATCTATGTATACATATACATATATATATATATATATATATATGTATATGTATACATGCATATACATATGTATATATGTATATATATGTATACATAGATATATATATGTATATGTATATATATGTATACATAGATATATATATGTATATGTATATATATGTATACATATATATATATATATATATAATAAAGTGTGTTAATTATATTACTTTAGAAAATAACATATATATATACATATATGTATACATATATACATATATGTGTACATATATATATGTATACGTATATATATATATATATATATATATATATATATATATATATATATATATATATATATAAAAGAAAGTGTGTTAATTATATTACTTTAGAAAAGAATGTTAGTATACTAATTTTTAAAAATTGGGTGAATAAAAAATTACACCTCAAGGTATAGGTTATGCACAACCATTAAACCATAATTATCAAACAAAATTATACATAGTGGATCAATAAAGAGGTATTTATGAATCTACGACCTACGGAGTCAATGGGTGAATCACAGTCTAATGTTCCTCCCTATCCAGAAGGTGGATCCTAGACCTAGTTGATACCTTTTCCAGTTCATATCTAAGGTTGTATTTTGTATCCCTCCTCAAGGATGTTGTTGTGTCATCTCAATCATAAGACAGAGGGATGAGGTGGCTAGTTGTTCCACTCCCTAGCTCATTGTTGAGGACTCCAACAAGGAGCTTGCAAATTCTTGCAAAATCTAATGATCGTGATGCTTATGCCCTTTGTAGCAACTCTTATGTGAAGGATTTTGTTATAATTTTTAGTTCTAATACAAACAAAAACATTAAATAGTGGAATACTATATTGCAGCCAAGGACTATGTTGTTCATTCTAGTGATCAAAAGAGACCTGCTAGGACTGCACAAAAAAATTATTTTGGTAAAAAGTTGACATAAACATGGATGAAAAATTAACAGGTCTTGATAAAACTAGGAAAAGTTATTTATGGTTAAGAGGTCAAAGACTTGAATATCTTTAGCTCCAAAATTGCTTATAATCACAGGTCCTCTATGTACATAAGATCTAAAAAAAAAAAAAAAAATGTGGGACTATGTGAGCATTGCTTATGAGCATAAATGGACCATAAGTTATCTTTTGTAGAAAATTAATAATGATATCCAATCAGTTATAGTCTTCTTTTATATCCAATATTTTGTTTATTAGTTGAAATAAGGGGTTTTGAAAGGATCCTCGAACCTTATTACAAAAGGAATAATTAACACCCTATTAGGGAGAGGGATGTTAGCAAGCTAAACAAAGACCAACATCTAGAACCCATGCAGTGAAAACCATCATAGCAACCACAAGAGTGAACATAAAAAAATATGCAAATAGAAGTAGTCTACAACCATCCTCCATAATCCATACAGATAAACAATATAGGGGCACCCATACACAAAAAACAACCAAAATAAAAATAAAAAAACTTAGAAAGACCCATAAAAAAATAGGCCCCGGACCATTACTGTTCGTTGATGTTTGGGTTGTCCTTTGTTGGGGCCGTCTAAAAGATGACCCGCCTATCCACAACTCAGCAAAGATACCTCTAATCTATGAATAATTGATACCTCACATAAAATCCTCTCTCCAAATTAGTAGACCATCCTAGCTCAATTCCAAATTTGCTAGGAAATCAATTGATTTATTACCTTCCCTGTACACGTTCTTGACAACCACATCCTCAAAGACCTGAAGGATTATTTTTTCCCCATAAATCATATTAACGACAAAAGGACTAGAAGTTTGAGAACCTTTCACTAGATTTATGATATTAAAAGAATCACCACAAAAGGACTAGAAGTTTGAGAACCTTTCACTAGATTTATGACATTAAAATAATCACCCTCAATGATGACCTTACTTTGCTTAAAGTCACTCAACAAAGAGATCCCTTGGAAGAAAGCACAATATTCAACAAAATAACTCGACTCAGGTCCCAGATTCTTAGCAAAGGTGAGAAGGATTTTGCTTCCGAATTAAACAACTTGCACCTGCCTCTCTTGGGTTACCGTTAGAAGTCCCATCGAAATTGATTTTAATCCAGCTTGAATTCAAATGGGTAGTAGACCTCGAAAAAGTTTTTAACCCCAGAGGATGCTCTAGAGCTAATTTACCAGTAGAAGAACGTGAGTCCAAAGAAATGGCAGAGACGTTCTCTACTATTATTGCCACCATGATCTTGGTGTAAATAGATAGAGTTGAATTGACTTCATTTTTAAAAGCCCTCAAATTCCCATTCCTTCGAGATACACCACATGATATTAGCAAAGCTTAATCTCCAAAGCAGAAGAAATCAAGGAAAAAAGAAGGAAGGATCCCATTGATATAAAAGATCAAACATTTGAAAGAAGAATAACCAGCATACATCAACTAAATTGAAAAATAAGGAGAAAACATCATTAAAATACGAACACAAAATAAAAACATATTATATTCAACATCCCAGCCACAGAGATGACACCAATTTGAAATAATCATACTTCAATTGCATATGATCTATGGTCAAGATTTTATTCTGTATAGCTATTGAGGATAGCCTTTCTGACATGATATACAACTTGTTTTTCAGGGGCAAACATGAATCAAGTACCTAAATCTTAAAACTATATCTTAATGGAATCACCGCTATCAGAGATTTACATTATTGCTTCAGCATTGGTGTGAAGGAATTGGAAAATAAATCTCGCAGAAGAAAACAAGATACCTCCCATTCAAAGATGGCGACTAATCACATACACGTTAAAAATATCACATATAAGGCCACGTCTTGCTGTCCACAGTCCACATTAATCATAAAAATAAAATATTTAACATTATTGCTTCATCATTGGTGCGAAGGTATTGAAAAACAACTAAAATATTTGATCTGGAAGAAGATACACGTTAAAAATATCACATATAAGGCCACGTCTTGCTGTCCACAGTCCACATTAATCATAAAAATAAAATATTTAACATTATTGCTTCATCATTGGTGCGAAGGTATTGAAAAACAACTAAAATATTTGATCTGGAAGAAGAAAACAAGAGAGCTCGCATTCAAAGTTGGCAACCAAACACATACCCAATAAAAATACCATATAAGCCCATGTCTTTCCGTCCACAGTCCACATTTAGCATAAAAATAAAATATGTAACATTATTGCTTCATAATTGATGTGAAGGATTTGAAAGATAAATAAAAGATTTGTTCGGGCAGAAGACAATAGGAGACCTCGCTTTCAAAGTTACCAACCGTTCTCATACACATTAAAAATACCATATGAGTCCATTTGCTGTGCAGAGGCCACATTTATCATAAAAATAAAATATTTACCAATAATATCATAATATCAATGATGATATTTAGAGGACAAGTAATATCAATGACATAAAAGCAAGAAAGGAATATTTCAGGACTTTAATATATCATTTGTTAAACAAATATTTATTATTCCTCATCTAATCACCACACTTGCTCACCACCTTTATGAGAAATCCATTTTATAATTAATACCATTGGCATGTATATTTAGTTACTAATAGCTTTGAAAATGAAATATATAGACGTCATGCACAAACAACATACAATTTTTCCAACAGCTATGAGGAAGGGAAAGGTCACGACAATATTACGGCAAAGCAAAGTTGCTAAGAAAAATTATTTCTAAGGAGTAGATTATTCCATTTCAGATTATCATGTTTTATAGATCTATTATATAGGTTATTTTATTTGTTTGAGGATTTTATAAGATGTATTAAATTTATTTATTTTATATATATCTTAAAATTATTTGATGTTATAAAATATATATTTTATTTGTTTTAAGTACCAACCGCTCGTCGTGAAATGCACTCAAAAGAAAACAAATTTATAATTTTAGTTATAAACCGATACAGCATGGAGTTTGAGTTCGTCGACTGTAATTATCGCAGCAGGGGCTAAGTGAAGGATCTAGTCGTTCATACAATACAGTCAACCATTATTAATTATAATTATCATCTGGAAATATCCGTAAACACAAAAGGTTATTCGCTAGCTGGTAGATTGTAGAAGACCTTTACACCTCCAAATGATTTTTTTTTTCAAATTATTGTAACAATTAATTTTTTTAAATTCTTAAAACTGAATATAAGTCTGAGGGACCTTTCCATCATTTATCTATATAACCATCGTCCACCAAGAACAACGGTAAATCTGGAATCTCATGTGCCCATCAATTGAAGATCACCTTCCCCTGTGTTGCGGTGATCCTGGACAATAGGAACATATATTTAGGAATCGTTTACAATATTACGTTTTCACCTGCTATAAGAAGGATCTACCATTAACCCTGCATAAATTAGTTTATAGTTGCATGTTTGATTTTAGTTGTAATCTCCACATCAAACTCAAAAATGGAACTTTGCTTGTGTTGAAGCGGCCATAATGTTTAGTTGTATCTAACTCATCGATTAATAATATAGTTGGATCTCAAAAGGAACTTGGTGGAAAACCTATTATTTTGCACTCTTCTCATGTATAACTTGACCTATTATTTTGCACTCTTCTCAGGTATAACTTGAATGGGTCTAGTTGGGTTTCAAAGGAACTTGATGAAAAACCTATTATTTTGCACTCTTTTAATATATAACTTGAATTTGTCCACCAAGAGGTAGAATTGTAGACTTATAACCAAAGTTTTATTAAAAAACATTCACTTTAAAAATAAAAATAATTTTATTATTTAAAATTATTAATTATAATGAATAGAATATTAGTTAAATGCTGTCTTTATATCTAGGTGTTGTAGGTGAGTTGGAGAGGTGAGGACAATCCTTCAAGCGAGGTCCCAGGTTCGAATCTCTACCCTACCAAAAAGCTGAATTGGGTACCCAAAATTCAATTGAGCGATCCCCGGGTGACTTTGACGGTGTAGAACCCCCTGTTCGTGGTCTCTTAGACCAAGGCGGCCCCGTAAGGGGTTTTTCGCTAAAAATAAAAATAAAAAAATGATGTCTTTATGGAATTTATGTATGCTGAAATATGTAAAGAATGTGAACTCAACCATAAACATATGAAATTTACTTTTTCTATTGTTTTAATTTTTTTATTAATAAAAAATAATAATAATATGATAATTTTGTGTGTGATTTTTTTTTTTTTATACTTTTATTATATTTTATTTTATATTTTTAGATATTTGAGCTGCTTATAGATGTTTGTTATTTTAAGACCACACACTCTAATAAGAAAAAATTGTTAAAGACAAAATTGCTAATAAGTAAAACACCCCTCTCAGCTTGGGGAATATGTAGTGAAAAGGGTGGAGAACAAGCTCAATTACTAGATCACCAAGAAGTTGTCCCTTGCGGGTAAATTTTAAATCTGTTCTAAAATTCTTGCCAGTACACATGTTTATTATTCTTCTTGTTGGGTTCCTTCTCAAACTTGTTATAAGAAGCTGGAAAAGCTTCAGCGGGATTTTTTATGGACTAATTCCTCTCATAAAAATGGCTTTCATAGAGGAGCTTGGGACTTTTGTTGCCTCCTTAAAAAATCAGGAGGTTTGGGACTATTTAACTGTTTCCATCAAGGATTAGCTCTTAGCGCTAAATGGATCATCATATCTCTTAAAGGGTATGAAGCATGGAAAGTTCTGATTAGGAATTGTGCGGCAACATGGTTACCCATTGGCAAGAAATTTTGGCAAGGGTTGGATTTCCCTTCCATTATTGTAGCCCCTGTTTCTTGTAAAATTATTGGTTCATTTGTGACTCAAATTCTTTGGAGAGCTTGGGAGTCAATTAAGCCTTGGTTCCCTTGGAAAGGAATCGGTCGCCATAAGGGGGCAGATATTGTCAATTTTAATGTTTGGTGGTCCCTTGTGGTTCAGTATCAGGGACAACCACTTGCTCAAGTTCAATGGATCCATGCTATTTTTTTAAAAAAAGGGTATTGTTTCCCTTTCTAATTTTTTTGTAGGCAGTCTGGTAATTGGATCTCTTGGGAGAATTTTCAACAACAGTATAGATTATAGTTTATTGACAAATATACATATGATGTGGTTATTAGCAATATGCATTTTTCCTTGTGGCCTAAGCTTGGTCAGGTTTTTCAACAACCATTGTGGAAAGAGTGAAAATGGTATAAATATGCCCGTCTATTTAATTACATTACTAAGTAGGGATGCAGCTGGATTTTTCCAAATTTGCCCATAGTGCCCAAGCTCAATGCATGCTGGGATTTGATCTCTTCCAAATCCATATGGAGAGCTCACTTTTAGCTCACTTGGGCACCCTATATTGAACCTAAGCATGCCTCTTTTATCTGGAGTTTGTTGTACTAGGGGCTACCACTTGGCTCAAGGATTAGGCATTTGGGTATTGATTCTCCCACTTGCCCTTTCTACAGGGAAGAAAAATCCACTTTGCATCTTTTTTAGAATTATCATAGAGTTCAGATGGCGTGGGAGTGGATGAAGTCCTTATTTTGACATTTTTTACTTACTTCTTTAACCTGGATTCATAATTTGTTGGGAGATCCTCCAAAGTTTTCTCAACCATTGCTAGAATTTTAGAACATTTTAAGAATTAGCATTTTATTTCATAGATGGAAATCAAGGAGTGAGATAGTTTTTGCAGATAAAAATCCCTCTATTATTTTTTCTCTCTCATATAAGCTTATGGTATTTCATGATGCCTAGTTATAGATTCAAGTGCAATATAATAAAGTTGTAATGGAGCTTAATCATCTGCAGGATCTAATTGATCATTGGGGTAGTGCCCCATGTGCTATGAGTAGAGTCCCACCAATGCATGAACAACACACCCGTTATAGATCCATATAATGTAGTAACTGACCACCTTCTAGGGCTCGCTCTCAGCCCTCTGGAGATCAAGTGCAGGGTCTGTTGCATTCCCACCCTGCTCAACAAGTTTTTTCTTGGGATTCTCCTCCTTAGCCTGACCAGTTGCATTGTATGGTTGGTTGGAGAGCTCATCAAGGATGGGGAACTCCCCTAATTTCTTCTGGTCAAGTTGGTTCTCAGAGGGGTAGTGATGGTGATGCTAATGTTGGTTGGAGCTCGGGCACTGCTTGTGATGCATATTGATGAACCACTCCTTTTAAGGCTCCTGCTCAACCTGCAACTGATAAGTCTGACCACCATCCTAGGTCGGGTTGGAATATTTAATGTCTTGTGTCTTTGAACTTAATCCTACTTATTTCTAGTATTCTACTATCGATGTTTTGATCATTGTCCTGGCTATTTATAAAGCCAGTGTGTGGTTTACTTGGGGTTTGTTGTACTTGATGGTTTTTATCCTGGCTATTTTTCTCAACAGATTTGGCTAGTGCATGGGGTGTGACATGGTAGTCCACCCACTTTTTTATGTTTAGACGCTATATTTAATATATTACTTCTTCATTAAAAAAAATGCTAATAAGTTATAGTAAGGGTAATAATAGATGAATTAAAATAAAATCAATTATGATTTTACACTTACCATGTATTTAAAAGATAAATGTAAAATGTGCAAACACCTACAACCTTCATTGTAATTTAATTTATGTAAAATAAAGAATAATAGTCTCATTATAAGAATATTTTTGTAATAAATAGTTGTAAATTTTATAAATATGAGAATGTTTTATTACACTCCAAAAGATTTATAATTAGAACATTCATATAGAATCCATGAGTAATCAATGGATAAGTTTATAAAACTGATTTGCACATTGTTAGAAGTCTTATATTAAATTTGTGAATATGACTTTTAATTATATTAAGTATTTAAAAATAAATTAAAAAATTAAGAAAGAGCATTAATACAACCTTATTCATGCACAATTTGTTATTATGTATTAAAAGTAATTGAATATAACATTGAATTCAATTTAAAAGCATAAGAGAAAAAACTCAATAAATCATGTTTCACATAAACAAAGATAATTATTTTCTTAAAAAAATAACTTGTAGTAACCTCTAGCATCACATATTCCTCTAAAATATAAATTACTTTTTAAAAGTGGTGTTAGGTATTTTATAGTCCTTTGGGATATTATGGTGCATAAGTGAGAATTATGATGCACCTTTCAACAACAATAATTTAAGTTATCATCTCATGTAAAAAAATATGATTCTGACTATTTAAGAAATAATAAGTGAGGATATTAAGGTTAAGTTGTCAACCACTTGCATGTATTAGGTTAAGGATAGGATATTGCCTAATGGAAAAAATATTAATAAGCTAAAGGAAAAAATATGTAGATCTCTGATCCAGCTAGTATATGTAGGTTCTAAGTTGAATGATAAATGGAGTATTATGTTTTCTAAATTCTCTTGGAGAGCCTTTAAAGCAAAGTCTAGAAATTTAGTGTGGCTAAATATAATGGATTTATTGCCTAGAGGATCATTCATTTAAATCTTTCCTCTAACACTATGTTAGGTTGGTTTGGTATTGTTGCTATTAGTTATGTCATTTGATATGGGATTGAAACAATCAAGCATGTATTTTTGTCAAGTGAATTATATAAGAAGACTTTTATGAATATTTGTATTAAATTTCAACTCTATGTCCTTGTTGAATTAGGGTATAGCCTAAATTGCGCACCCCAATTCTATCCTTTCAATAGGTTATTACATGAAAGGTTTTATGGCCTCTTCTAATATTTGGATTTATGCTCTCCCCACTATCCCTACTAAGTTCCAAATTAAAATAATATCATTGCATAAAATTAAAATATGAGGAAGGAAAGGCATGATATGTAAAATTATAAGTTTATAGTGTGAGTGATTTAAATGAAAATAAGATCATAATCACAAAAAAGAAATTGTGTGATCAATCAACACATGATAATATAGATTAAAACATAATTACATTCCATTAATATGAAATCAATGAATGAAATATAGGATAGCCAAAATTCTATGGCTTAATCACCACATATTTTGTAATTCAAGAGGATAGTACCATTGATGGAAATAAAAAGACTTATCAAAATCTTACCAATTTATGAGTTACAAAGCAAAATGTGGGTTTCACAAGTTGTGGCTCTTTATTATCATGGCCAAAATATGTTTGCCATGGATACCATGGTTTCCATTCATAATGTGAGTTTACCCCTGATTTACCTAAGATTAAAAAACTATTACTTATAATAAAGTAAAAATTATGATATATCTCCAATATTTCATACCTCTATTTATACCTCTAAAAGGCTTAGAAGAATTTCAAAAGGAGTTATGGAATCACTATATGCCAAAATATCATTCCTAAAGATTCATCTCAATATCTAGGTATTTATTTTATCCCTCCAAAGGTCTAAAAATGATTCACTCTAGGGAGTGAGTAAATTTCTCAATTTTGTTAATGATTCACCAACAACTCCTACCACTTAGCTCTTATAAGTTAATTGTGTCACTTTGCTTATGGATAACTCTTGAACCTATCAACACTTGTGAGTGAATCAACACTTTTATTTGAACTTAGATAAAATTTGAGGTGGTTTGGAAGGTATCAATCGAATGATTCCACTATTTTGTAGCCATTCAAAATTATGATTCACAAGATAGTGCCCTATCATTATATTTTTAATAACTTCAAATGATTCCAAGATAAATTGGTGATATAACCAAGATCTTGTCTTTGTCCTTAGGCATAGAGTATTCAAAATTGGAATCCTTCATACAAAATTCTAAATTGTGTTTCTTCTATCTAACTTCTCACTAAAAGCACCTATTGTCATCTATAGATGCAATGGTATGTTAGGGTGAAATATTTATCTACCTAGGATAATCATTCCTTGCATAGAGAATCACAACAAGAAGCATTGCAAGTAAAGGGATCACCTATGGAAAACCTCCAAGGTTTATCTCTAAGGATGACTCCTTATCAAATTAATATTTGATGCACTAAGGCCTTCATAAGCTTAGGCTTGCTTTTCCTGGGGGGGAAAGGAAAATAAATTACAATAAAAGTAAAAAATGCAAGAAACATAAAGGAAAACTAAATTAAACTTATAAAAAATAAAACCTAAGCTATGGGGAAAATGCACCAAGATTAAAGTTTCCCTTCTAGGTAAATGAACAAGATAGAAATGAACACATTATAATACTCATAATCCAAAATTAGAAACACACTTAAGGGATTATGATAGAGCAAAATTAGTCATAGCTTCCATTCATGTGTTGGAATGATTACAAGGCATATAGCCTAAAGAGGCTTGATGCTTCTTAGATAGTGGTTTGAGGTTCAAACCCTACTCATACAATCAAGAAGTAGTGAAAGGAAAAGCTATGAATACCAGATATAAGGCATGAGCAAGCAAATCCCAATACATTTATAATAAAAATGCTAACCTATTTATAGGTCAAGATGAAGGATTCTTCCCTTTGAAACTCTTTGTAGAAGGTCTACAAATTTTTATTCACTTTGTAGTTAGAATATTTCTACAATGATAACAAATCACTTTGAGGTATTTAGATCCATGGTCATCAATCGTGGAGGCTTTTGAGACTTTATATTATGAGTCATTGCTATTGCATAGGGGTGGTTGTACCATTAAGACTTTTCCAAGTCTATTTTAAAATCTTCTACTTGTTGGTGTAGTGGACATCGCCTCCTTGATTGGTGTAGGATGGCAATTTAGGATTACCCATGTGAAGGAAAATCATCGTACTAACACGTAGATGGTTTTAATAGGTCAATCTATTCAAGTCAATATTTATGGCCAATGGTACATGTCCTCTTAAATTTCCTCTTAGACTACCTTTTTATATGTGAGTGACTACTGTGTGTCTTTGACTGAGGTGGGATATCCTTAGGACAATGTCAAACCTTCTTCAACTAGCTTAGAGATTGTCTTCTTTCACTTTTGACTAGTTGTCTTCTCTCTTCTTTGCTCTTGGATGTTGGAGGATTATTGCAAGTTGTTGGATAAAAAAAAAAACAATCCATGGGCTTTTGCGCCCTTGCATTTCTAGCTTTAAGTGGTAAATGGAGCATCGATCATTGATGAAATATCCAATGGTTGATGTGGATTTAAGGCTTGTCCATATTTCTCTTAATTTCCCTCCTTTTGATCAAAGGTGAGAGACACATCTTGACTATCTATTCATATTGTCCCTCTTCTAACTAGATGTTCCTTGAGTGAAGTGGGTCTATATGGAAAATTTTGCTCGAGTGATGTCTCTTTTATATTTTCCTTGTGTGACATCTCTTCTATATAGACATTCCATAAAATTTCTCCATTTTAACCTACTCTAATGTAATCCTATCTATGAAGAAATATTCTAGTAATTCATCCAACAAATTGTTCTCCTAAAAATTCTTCTCATCTGCACTTTCTTTAGAAAATTCTCATTCCAATATTCTAATCTTCTTCCAATATTCATAGTCCAATTCTTGCAACAATTCTTTCATATTTCAATATTTTTCTAATTCTTCCAACGACTCTTTCTAAGATTCACCAATATTCTTCCAATTCTTCCAGAAATGTTTTCAAATCTTCTCAATCCAATATTATTCTTCCAACTCTTCCTATCACAAAATCCACTTAATGCAGCTTTGATACAATCATTGGAAAATATGCTTAAAGATATCATAGGTAAATATTAATAGGATCAAATAACACTAACATAAAATCACATCCAATAGTAACACAAGTATTGCAAAACAAAATACTTCTCTATTACATTCATAAATCACAATTTCTCACATTATAAAAATCATTAAATAACAAGTTCTACTTTTTAACATGAAGCTTTATCTCCAATATATATTAATATTTCTGACTCTTGATCTCCTCTAACTTATGAGAGATGAAACCTTTTACATGACTTAGATTATAGAAAGAATCTCATGATTACATAATCTCATACTTCACATCTTGACATATCTTATATTATTATTCACTTTTACACTTGACCCCTTACACACTCACAATTACACTCTTGACACCTTTCACACTTTATTACATAGCACATAACACTCTTCATACTTTAACACATACTTTAGACACATGCACTTCCTAATTTAAATATTTACAATAGTATCCCTTGGTACTTCATGGTACTCAATAGTACCAAATAATATAATATCTCTAACACATTTGAGGAAGAAGAGGAAGAAAACCCTCCTTCTGAAACCCTTTCTCATTCACAATGAACAAGGGAAAGTAGTTTTTAAGTCCATGGATAATCCAACTACTTTCCTACAAGGAAATAGGGAAGCCCTATAATCCATCTTAAAGGTGGATGATACACACACTTCTATTGTAGAGAAAATTCTCTTAGAACTATCACAAAAACCTGGATCCAATCCTTTGAGTTCATAATAGAGAGTCTCAATAATCGTAACCACCATATATGGAAGACCATCAAACATCCCATTTTTATATAGGAATCAAGGATTTGTGTCTCCAAATGTAGATCCATTTAGGCTAAATCCCATTATCCTCGGTCCATAATCCTTCCACAAGTTTAAAATATGGATATATATCCCAGTATACCTAATGATTTTAATGTGATATCCTCTAATCCATTCTTTAACATGACCATTCCTATTAACATACCTACCACTAACCGTATTTTTCTAAATAATCCTAGAAATAATAACATGATGATCTCCTTTGGATACACCCATCCAAATGCTCAATATTTTCCTTTGTTTAATTTACAACCTTAGTATTTAACACCACAAGTCCCTTATCCTATGTTCCAGGATGTAAATACTAAGTTAGAACAATTGGTTAAAGAAAACCTAAAATTTAAATAACAATTGGATTCTATCTAAGGATTCATAACAAAGAAGTATTCCTATATGGACTATTATAACCAACCTATAGATCCATCTCTAGTTAGTTGACCTTATCCCAGAACATCGTAGTGGCAACATTTTAAATGTATAAGAGAGAAGATGATCCAATAGATAACCTTATAATATTTCAAGCTACTTACCATGACATTTATTTTGACGACACATTGATACTAAATCTATTCCCTAAAATCCTTGGTGGTAAGGTCCTAGAATGGTATTTCCAGATACGCCACCACTTAGTCAAGAATTTTGATGATTTGACATAGATGTTCATCCAATATTTTTCTATCTATATCATACAAAAGTGCATAGTATATGATTTATATCAACTTAAACATGGTAAATATGAGTCTTTCAATGAGTTTTTAATATATTAGCATGCTTTTGGTAGGAGGATTAAAATTATAAGGGTATATCCTCTTGTCCCTTGCTTGAAAAAAATAAAAGAAAAAGGTTCATTTTGTGTCTCATGTATTAATTAGAACTCATCAAAGAAAAATTACATATAGGTTAGTTGTTGCAAATGTGAAGAGGGTTAAGGCCTAGAAATATCTGGTTTTTCTAGGCTCGGTGTGAAAACAACGGTGTTTGTCGGCAAGGTTTAATTGTCGGCAAGATTTTATTTTATATTTTTCCTCTCCCGATATTCTCTCCTCTCCCTATTCTCTCGTATTCCCTTTCCTCCCTATTATTTTGCCCCTTATCTCTCCTTTCCTTTCCTTATCCCTCCATGCCGACTCCCTTCCTCCTTCTTCTCCAACCCCCTTCCTCACCTTCCTTACGTTCTATATATATATGTAAGTTTTCGAAAATGAATAGAAGATTTGGGATATAAAAAAATTGTTTTATTTAACATTCTGGTATCAGAGCCGAAGGGCCAGGGGTGCAAAAATTGGGGCATGGATCCCGAGGTGAGAAGGGAGTAGTCAGCAGGAAGCTGTCCGAGGTGGCAGTTACTGGCGTAGCATGCATCCCGAGGCGGATGCGACAACAGACAGAGAGAGCTGAGGAGCTGTCAGGGATAGCTGGGCGCACGTGGATCGAGAAGGCAGACAACAGACAGTGAGAGCTGACGTGGCAAGAGGACACGTGGTGGCTGGCAGAGTGCTGATTGGGCAGCACGTGGATCGAGGTGAGCAGACGGGTGGCAGACTGATGAGGACACGTGGCGAAACGAGACGTGGACGCGTGGCAGCTGACGTGGCGCGGTGAGTGGCACGCACGTGGATGGCTGAGCGGGTGATGAGTTGCATGACACGTGGCGAGTTTTCATTTGAGTCTTCATTGGCAAAAGGAGGTCTCGATTGCCCGAAGGCAACCGAGTTCTTTTGTGCTCGCGGGCGTATAAAAGCAGCACGAGAGTCTTCTTCCCACTGCATGTGGGATAAAAGACTTAGAGTTTTTTTTTTTTAAATTGTCGTCGGACGATAATATATCGCGCGGCCCTGTTTATCATTCCAACCGAGCCCCCAGCACGGTTGGTTACGTTGGCGGATTTGCAAAGGAGAGGACCCCGGTTCGAATCCCGTCGGGTTTAAAAAAAATGAAGTTTTTTTTTGGTTTTTTCGTCAAGGCGGAGCTTTAAGAGGAAGAGCGGGCGGATTGTTTTTCAGAGGAGCCGCGCGGTGTAGCGGCAAAGGTGCTTGTTTGCATACGTGAGGTCACGAGTTCGAATCACCAGAATAATAAAAGGTTTTAAAAAAAGTTTTATTATTATTTTTATTAAAGTTTCTTTTAAATTGAATTTAATTTTCAAATAAATGCTTTTAATTATTTTATTAATATACTTATTTTTAATTTATTAAAAGCATTATTGATTATTAAATTTAAAAAAAAAGGCTTTATAAAAAATTTGAAAACCTTTTTTTTTGGAGAAAAAATTGTGAAAAGTGGAAAGTGAAAATTTGCATATTGTGAACCTGGAAAAGTGTCGGGAAGTCTTCCGGAACGCCCGTTTAGCACCTCCAAAAATTTTGGACTCCAGGTGTTGCCCCTTGGAACCCCGTTCAAGGTTAAATATTTGTTTTGTAATAGCCTCAGCGGCTGTAAAAGGGTGAAAATTTTAACCTTAGAGGCTCTAATGAAGTTTTTTTTTGCATTGATGAGTAGATGATCAGATCAACCGGATGCTATCATGCCCTTTGTTCTCTTTTACGAAGAGAGAACGCCGAATGGTTTGACGAAAAAGTTTGGAGATATGGTTTGCATACAGTTTTCAATCAATTAGAAAACGCGGTCATAGCCCACCAAAGGAATCCGGATTCTGGTTACGAAGCTGACTCAGAAGACAACATATTCAGACAACGAGTGGAGGAGTCCGATTCAGTTGAAGTCATACCTGAGGAACAATCCAGTGATAGTTATACCCCACGCTCACCAGAGCCAGAGCCAGTGGAGCCAGAGCCAGAGCTAGAGCCGGTTGAGCCAGAGCCAGAACCAGCCAACCCTCAGATCAGTGACAATGCTTCTCTTCAAATATTGGAACCACCTGAGCCAGCTGCCCCTGAAATCATCCTCATCAGTGACAACGAGGATTCCATTGCCGACAATTTTGGGCATCCAGTACTGGGAGATCCACAACAAGAAGAACAAAGTGAGAGAATTAAAAAAGCTAGATTTGATTTGAACTTGTAATTACTTTGCTTTGTTATTGCTTATATTAGTCAAATCAAAGTTTAATTTCAAGCAGTATAAATGGCCTCAAACACAAGTCTCCCAATTCCAGAATTCAATGGTAGTGATTATGAATACTGGTCAATAAAGATGAAAACTTTGTTAATAGGCAAAGGTTTATGGGATATTGTAACAGAAGGGTATACAGAACCCACAGCTGCTGAATGGGCAGCTTTGAGTGTTGCAGATAAAAAAACTAGAAAAGAAGCCCAGAAAAATAATTCCTCTGCCCTGTACTATTTACAAGCAGCCCTAGATAAAAGTATCTTTCCTAGAATAGCATCCTGTGTCACAGCTCAAGATGCTTGGAAAGTTTTGAAAGAAAGCTTTCAAGGTAGTGATCAAGTAAAACAGGTTAGACTTCAAACACTGAAGAGAGATTTTGAAAATCTCAGAATGCAGGAAAATGAGAAAGTAGGAGACTACTGCGTGCGGGTTAAAGCCGTAGTAGATAAAATGGTCACTCTAGGTGAAGATATTAAGCCTGAGGTTATGGTGAAGAAAGTGTTGCGAACACTTCTTCCGAAGTGGAATCATGTAGCAATCATTATTGAAGAGTCAAAAGATTTAACTACTCTTTCTTTTGAAGCACTGATTGGTTCTCTTCTTTCACATGAAGAAATATTGCAGGACACTCCTTCCACCAGCCATGGAGGAGATGATAAAGCCTTCGCTTCACAAGAAGGAAGAGGTAGAGGTCATGGCAGAGGTCAGTACAGAGGAAGAGGCAAGAATAGTCCACGAGGTGGAACCCCAAGCAGAGGAGGATCTTCAAACAGAGGTGGAGGTCAGAATAGAGGTGGACAACAGAATAGAGGAAAGCATCCAGGCCGAGGAAAAGGAAATGA
Source organism: Wollemia nobilis (assembly GCA_028583015.1). NCBI lineage: Eukaryota > Viridiplantae > Streptophyta > Pinopsida > Araucariales > Araucariaceae > Wollemia > Wollemia nobilis. The sequence continues at coordinate 25,004,714 of JAQPPZ010003077.1, forward strand.
CAAGTCGAAGCAAGTTTGCTACAATTGTGGCAAACCTGGCCACTATGCTCGTGATTGTTGGTCAAAGCAGCCTTCACAAGGGAGCAGCAACAGCCAGAGCAGTCAGTATGGCAATTTTGGAGAAGAGGAAGGGACCACAAATCTCTTTCTCTCATATGGCCAGTCAGATCAGAACATGAATGACACCTGGATTTTGGACACTGGGTGTTCAAATCATATGAGTGGCAAAGAAGAACTCTTTGCTACCCTGGATTCTTCCTACAAATCCAACATCAAGTTGGGGGACAACAAGTCATTGGCAGTTGAAGGCATTGGAGCCATGGCGGTTCCAACTAAAGAAGGTGTTAAGCAAGTAAGTGATATCTATTACACACCCCATCTCCAACACAATATTTTAAGTGTTGGTCAAATGTTAGAAAAGAACTACAAGTTGCTTTTTGATGAGGGTAAATGCACCATTTTTGATAAAAATAATAGTAATAGAATTATTACACAAGTGCCAATGACAAAGAATAGGTTATTCCCTTTAAGGTTTGGTCAGCCAGGGGGAGATCAATTAGCAAATGTTGCTATTTCAAATCCAAGTGTGTTGTGGCACTTGAGATACGGTCATCTGAATTCAGCTAGTTTGAAGATGTTAACCTCTCAAGCGATGGTGACCGGACTTCCTAAAGTTCAGGATAATAAAGAAGTCTGTGAAGGTTGTGCTTTGGGCAAGCATGCCAGGACCAAATTTCCATGAGGGCAAGCATGGCGGGCCAGTTATCCACTCCAACTAGTGCATTCGGACATCTGTGGTCCAATGCAGACCAAGAGCATTGGTAACAACTCTTACTTTCTTCTTTTCATTGATGATTTTTCAAGAATGTGCTGGATATATTTTCTGAAGCATAAAGATGAAGCATTTGACTGCTTCGTAGATTTTAAAACAAGAGTTGAAAATGAGAGTGGATATTTTGTTAAGTGTCTTAGATCAGATAGAGGAGGAGAATACTCCTCTAATGAATTTTTGAATTTTTGTAAAGAACATGGAATAAAAAGGCAGTTCACTGCTGCCTACACTCCACAACAGAATGGTGTGGCTGAGAGAAAGAACCGCACCATTGTAGAGATGGCAAGATCTATGCTTCAGACGAAGCATTTGAGTAATATGTATTGGGCAGATGCAGCCAGGACCAGTGTGTATATTTTGAATAGGAGCCCTACTTCAAGTTTGAAAGGGAAAACTCCTTACCAAGCATGGTATGGTAAGAAACCAAATGTCAAGCATTTTCGAGTGTTTGGTTCACTGGCATATTCTCATATTCTTGATGAGCTGAGAAAAAAGCTTGATCCAAAGAGTCAAGCATGCATATTTGTAGGGTACTGTGAGAACACAAAAGCTTATAGACTCTACAATCCTAGGACTCGAAAGATTGTGCTTTCCAGGGATGTGATTTTTGATGAAGGGGGAGAATGGGGTAAGCCCCAAATATTCAATGATGATGAATCCAATGATGCAGTTTCTAAACAGGTGCAACAACAGTCACCGCAGAAAGGTAAGAAGTCTCCTCCCACAAGCCCAAGTTCATCTTCTAGTTCAACTTCTTCACCAAGTCCTTCTCCGCAGAAGTCAGTAAGTTCTTCACTGATGGATATTGATTCTCCATCCAGAGGTAAGAGAACACTCCAACATCATCCATCTCATCAGATGTTGGATAAAAATTTTCAGAGAAGATATACTAGAAGTCAAGCTAGTGAAATGACTTCAGTTTTGCAACGATTGGAAAATCTGCATTTGTATGGAGATGACGACTCCCAAGAGCCCCGAGGAGATGTAGTCAACTATGCTTTGTTGGCTAGTGCACAACTTGAACCTTCTAGTTATGAGAAGGCATGTACTCAAAAAATTTGGCAAGATGCCATGAAAGAGGAGATAACCTCTATAAAAAACAACGACACTTGGGAGCTGGTAAAGCTTCCTAAAGGCAAGAAATGTGTTGGATGCAAATGGGTCTTCAAGACCAAATTCAATGCTGATGGAAGCATTGAAAGGCACAAAGCAAGATTGGTTGCAAAAGGATTTACACAGAAGTATGGTATTGATTATGAGGAGACATTTGCTCCTGTAGCCAGACAGGAGACCATCAGAACAGTTCTTGCTTTAGCTGCTCACAAAGGTTGGAAAATTCAACACATGGATGTGAAGAGTGCCTTTCTCAATGGGTACTTGATAGAGGAAGTGTATGTTGAGCAACCTCAAGGATTTCAAGAGCAAGGTAAGGAGCACCTTGTTTACAGACTGAAAAAGGCACTCTATGGCCTCAAGCAGGCACCACGAGCTTGGTACTCACGCATTGATGGGTACTTCAAAGATTTTGGGTTCACCAGAAGCAGAAATGAACCCACCCTTTACTACCTGAAGCAAGGTAATGACATCCTCATAGTTTGCTTGTATGTGGATGATCTCATATTCATGGGTAGTAATGAAAAAATGAATATGGAGTTCAAGCGCTCCATGATGAAGCAGTTTGAGATGAAGGATCTTGGCTTAATGCACTACTTTCTTGGAATGGAGGTTCATCAGTCAGATACAAGGATCTTCATCTATCAACATAAGTATGCTCGGGACATGATCAAGAAGTTTGCTATGGAGCATTGCAAACCAGTTGCAACTCCAGTTGGACATGGGATCCAATTAAGCAAAGATGATGGAGCATCAAAAGTTGACGTGACCACTTTCAGAAGTATGGTTGGGAGTTTGATGTTTCTCGCCAACACTAGACCTGATATTCAGTATGTTGTTTCTCTTGTCTCTCGATTTATGGCTAGCCCATCTGAGCTGCATTTGCAGGAAGCTAAGAGAATTCTTAGATATGTGAAGGGTACATTGGATTTTGGAATCCAGTACCATAAATGTAACACTATCAAGCTTGTAGGCTTCAGTGATAGTGATTGGGGCAGCAACATTGATGATAGAAAATCAACTTCAGGGAATTGTTTTAGTCTGGGATCAGGACTAATAACTTGGAGTTCCAAAAAGCAAACTGTGGTAGCGTTGTCTTCTACAGAAGCTGAGTATATAGCAGTCACCTATGCTAGTACTCAAGCCTTGTGGCTAAGAAAACTGCTGGAAGAGATTGGAGAGCAGCAAAGTGGTCCGACCAGAATCTACTATGACAACATCAGTGCCATTCAGTTGGCATACAATCCAATCCACCATAGTAGAACGAAACATTTTGATATGAAGTACCACTTCATCCGAGATATGGTGGAGCAAGAAATTGTTGAGCTTCAATTCTGCCGCACTTTGGAGAATGTTGCAGATATCTTCACCAAAGCGATGGCTAAAGCTCAATTTATAAAGCTGAGAGACTGTGTTGTCAGTCCTCTCAACTTTAAGGGGGAGAATGTTGCAAATGTGAAGAGGGTTAAGGCCTAGAAATATCTGGTTTTTCTAGGCTCAGTGTGAAAACAACGGTGTTTGTCGGCAAGGTTTAATTGTCGGCAAGATTTTATTTTATATTTTTCCTCTCCCGATATTCTCTCCTCTCCCTATTCTCTCGTATTCCCTTTCCTCCCTATTATTTTGCCCCTTATCTCTCCTTTCCTTTCCTTATCCCTCCACGCCGACTCCCTTCCTCCTTCTTCTCCAACCCCCTTCCTCACCTTCCTTACGTTCTATATATATGTAAGTTTTCGAAAATGAATAGAAGATTTGGGATATAAAAAAATTGTTTTATTTAACAATAGTGTTTGTATTATATGCACATTTTTCTTTATATTGCATTGGATCTTTAGTATCTTACACGTTATCTCCTAGGATAGAATAAAAATATAAGTGTTTTTCAAATTTAATGCAATCAAACTATATTTAAGAAAATATTTAAGACCTTGAAACACCTCCACCAAAGACAATAGCATGTACCACAAATAATTATGAGTTAGTAGCAAGGATCTCTCATTTGAGTGTGGTTGATCCTTGAGGAAAAACTTAAAGGCTAATGAATATATGCACCTTTAGGCACCCCACAATATACCACCTAAAAGGAACATATCGGTTATCCATAAAGAAAGATAAATACTACTTTGAGGGACATGGTAAAAAGTTTTATTAAAAATTGTAGAATGCAAGGTTTTTTTATTTGATCTTCGATGGCATATGGGTATCTCCATTGGTTATTTTTTCTAAGATAAATTGAAAATGTGTGTGCATTTATTATATAAAAATCAATAAGTCCATAAAAAAACCATTTTCATTACCTTTTATAGATCAAGTGTTCGACACACTCATGGGGAAGAAATGTAATTTTTTCTAGATGGCTTTCGTGGTTACAATCAGATATAAAATGCACTGGGAGACAAAGATAAGACTACCTTCACATACCCATAGGGAATATTTGTTTATTGAGCCCTACCATTCAGAATGTGTAATTTCTTGTCATATTTGTATATCTCATCAATGAATATGTTGAAGTATACATGGATTATTTTACAGTGTATCGAAAAACCTTACAATATATATAATATTTGATCAATTTATCATTCAATGTGAGAACCATAATTTATCTTTGATAAATAAATAATGTTTAATATTGATGAATTATAGGATTATCTTAAGACATCATATCTCTATTGTTACTATAAAGCTAGAATTAAAAAATAGAAATCATAAACCAATTATCTCCACCAAAAACTCAAATAGATACTATAAGCTTTTTAGGGCATGTGGGCTACTATAGACACTTTATCAAATATTGTAAGAAGATTGTTGCCCTACTAGTTTATTTTCTTACCAAGAATACCAAGTTTAAATGGACACAAGAATATCAAGTGGCATTCACTGCCATTAAATAAAATAACTTCTACACTGGTACATAGGGGACCAAACCATACAATATCTTTCTACATTCACATAGATACCTCTAAAATTACTATTGATATGGTACTTGGGTAAGAAGAAGAGAATGGAAATAGCTACACTATTTACTATATTAGTAAAAACCTAACTAGGGTTGAAAAGAACTATTGAACAACTATAAATGAATTCCTTGTAGTAGTTTATGCCATTAACAAAGTTTACAATTAAAGTATAGGGTATCCTCTATATATGAATAATGACCATGCTATGATTAGGTATTTAATGAACAAACCAGTGCTAAGTGGGCGAGTTGTTTGATGACTATTACTATTACAAGAATTTGACATTAATATTATGGATAAACTTGGTAAGACAAATGTAGTTGTTGACATTCTATCAAGGTTATATACTACTAGTGAAGAGGAATCATAGATGATACATTCTAAGATGATAACTTATTCACAATATCAATACATTTTCCTTGGTTCACTAACATCATCAATTTTTTGGTAATAGAAAAGAGTCCTCTCACCTTACCCCTAAATAAAAAATCACATGGTTAAATAAATAGCATCATTTAAGTGGATTAAGGGATTGTTATTTAAATATGGACCTGATCATATATTACATAGGTGTGTTTGAGAATGTCAAGTCTATGAATTCCTTTAGGTATATCATGACGAACCTATGGGTGGGCATTTTTTAGTTAATTGCACTACTAAAAAGATATTGGGTACTAGATATTATAGGTTGTCACTCCACCAGGATGTAAAAAAATACATCATTTAGTTAATGTCAACACATGAGGAAACCCACTACATGTAATTAAATACCTCTTCAACCTTAGGTGGTCTTAGAACCATTTGAAAAATGGGGTTTGGATTTCATAGGGCCCATTGATCCACCATCCCAATGGAAGGAACATATTTTGGTCTATACAAATTACATGATCAAATGAACAAAAGTGTATGCTCTCGATTATGCTCATGAGGAAAATAGTATAGACTTTTTGTATAGTCAAATATTTCTAAGATTTGGTGCTATGTAAGTTATTATAACAAGTCAAGGTCTTTGATTTACATGAAATGTAATATAATAATTCATAGAGTATTATCAAGTTAAGCATAAAAATTCATCACCATATCACCCTTGTTAGCGTACTGTTCTGTTAGCGTAGCTGTTCTACTTTGTTTGCATTATATTCTTTAGAAAACTGTTGCAACCATGTAATAGCTCCGGTGTTCTATTCCTGGTTGTTACCGATGTATTTAAACAATGCTGCGTAATACAATTCTTGTTGCACAATTCTGCATGGCATCAGAGCCAGTCGAAAACTGTGGGCGAGGAATTGGTGAGTGATTTTAAGCAAAAAAAAAAAAAAAAAAAAAATTTGTGTCGCAGGACGACTGTTAGCTACCGCGGGCTGTCTCGTCTGAGCAAAAAATTAAAAAAAAAAAAAAGAGGATGCAGAGCCTCGGCTGCCGCACAGAGGAGGAGGGAGCACCGCACCCCGTCGAGTGTCCGTCCGTCCGTCCAACGCACTGCGTGCACAGCCAGTGCCGGACTGCTCAGAGGAGCGGACGTCCGTCCGTCGAACGCTCTGCTCGCGGACTTCACGCGACGGTAGCGCATCCGCAGGAGGTAGACTGTTGCGTTGCCTATCGATGTTCGTTAGCATGCAGACTGTCGCGTCACAGACGCGACAGTGCTGACGGCATCCCAGCGCGCGGACTGTCGTGCCACGAACGTGACGTCAGCACGCGTTGACTGTCGACTGTCGCGTCACGGACGTGACAGATCCGACGTCGCACGCACGACAGGAAGGGAGACCCCCTTCTCCCCCCCGCCCGTCCGTGGGGGAATTTAAATTTAAATTCCCCACCCGGGCCGAAGGGAGTGGCTCCCCCCCCTTCTTACGCGAGAAGCAGAAATTTGAATTCCGCTCCTGCTGGTGTCACCCCCCCCCCCCAAACTCCTCTTGCGCTTTCGAGCGCCCCCTCCCCCTGCAGATTTTTTTAAAACGAGAAAAAAAAACCAAATCGCATAAGCAAAGAAAAAAAAAAAATTCAGAGCGTCGGTTTTTTTTGTTTGCGTCTGCGTCGTCTACGGAGGAAGCCGCGACCGGGGAAGTGGCTTCGAGACGCCGATTTGTTGCAGAGGCAGTAGCCACGAGTCGCAGACAGGAGCACTGGGAAGCAGAGTGCCGGCAGCCGCAGAGGCCGAGGAGGAGGAGCATTCGGGTTGATAAGGGAGGAGGTCCACTGATCCTTCCGGATCAGCCCGCTGGCTCACGTGGTCGTGAGCCGTGCGGTTAAGGCTCGGGGAGCCTGCAAGTCGGGGGTTCAAATCCCGCCGACTCCCCCCTAAGGTATAATTTTTTTGCAAAGTTAATTTTTTTTAATTATTATTTTTTTTAATTAAAATTTTTTAATTTTAATTTTTTAATATAGTTTTTTAACTTTATAAATTAAAATTTTAATTTTAATTTATTTTTTATAAGTTTAAAAACTATATAAATTAAAATTATTTATTTTAATTTTAAATTTATAATAATTATTAAAATGCTTTGTTAAAGAACGCTTTTTAAGGGGGGATATTTTTTCAAAAATCAAAGGGGGATAGAGAGTAATTTTTTGAAAAAATAGCAATTTGGCATTGTAAAAGGTGCATTTTCGGCTGTGACCGACACCTTGTGGGTTATTCTTGTGGGCAATTTTTTTATGTTGTATGTTGCATTTTTCATTTTTGCACTATAACATTAAAAACTTAAAAACAAACACTCCCTAAGTCCCCGGAATATAAAACCCATCTGTGCAATTTATTGCACCGCAGCGTTCGGTAAAAATAGTACCTCTGGCCCACACTTACAGGTAAAGCTGTCGTGCTTTGGGCTACTGTATCTATCGCCTAATATAGCTGCAACAACGACGTCTGAGCTTGTTCTCTATAAATCGTCGGGGAGGAATAAGTACGCCATTTTTGCATTTTTTACTCCATCCACTACCCTTTATCGCACTTGTGTTTAGGCGTAAATCCTGACGAAGTATTCTTCATAGTGTTTAGGGGAAGTTACACCCCACACATGAGAAGAATCTTCTATGGTAGGTGCCATAAACAAGGCGATTCCCTTTCATTACCTCTTATGTTCCACGTATCGTATGATCTCTAAAATTCACCTATAGTCTCCCTCACGTAAGGGCGGGGGATTTTTGTTGATCTTTCTAAATACCTATAGTTTCCCTCACGTAAGGATGGGTATTTTGTACGGTATATTGGCCTAGCAAAAGGTATATCGAAAGGGGGACCAATTGGTGATATAAGGAACCTTCACTATGGCATCTGTTGCAAAATTGATGACTGATCCGCATCAGTTATTGAAAGGTCCAAATTATACACCATGGAAACATAAGATGAAGGCTATTCTCCAAATAGAAGATTTGTGGGATATTGTTACTAGAGTAGCAACAAGGCCTTCACCAACAGCAGGATCCACAGGTCCTTCAGTAGATCAGATAGCTTTTGACAAGAAAGACAGGAGAGCAAAGGTGCTCATTTTGTTTGTTGTTTCAGATGAAGTGCAACCTCATATAGCTGACAAAGCAAGTGGTAAAGAGGCATGGGATGCCCTTAGAACCATCTATGAGGGGAAGAATGAATCCACCATTCTTCATCTTCAACAACAACTTCATAACCTGAGTTTGAGGCAGGGTGAAACAGTTGAACTCTTTCTGTGCAGAGTGTCTGAGTTGAAAGAGAAATTGAGTTCTCTCGGAGATACTATGGACGAAAAGCTTCTCATTTCACTTATGATGAGAGCTTTACCTTCTTCATTTGATATGTTGATAACCTCCATCCAGGTGTCTCAACGACAAATTACCTACATCGATTTGGTCAATCTGCTTCAACAATAGGAGGCACGCCAACTTCACAAGGATGATTCTTCCAATACAGCCCTATACACCAACAGGAAGGGTTCTAGGAAGAAAGGTAATGGCAAAAAGGAGGCAACTTTCAGAAAGGAGGAAATTCTCAACAGGACATGAAAGGAAAAGGCAAACAACCTCAACAGAAGAAGAGGTGGTGCAAGATCTGTGAGAAAGACAACCATGACACCAATAGGTGTTGGCATAAGAACAAGCAGAAAGGCCAAAACAAACCACAAAATAAGAACAAGCAACCCCAGGTGAATGTTGCTATTGAAGAATCTGACTCAGATTCCGAATGGGCACACAAGGTGCTCATGACTACCACAGATTCCACTCAGGGGGATCCTATTTGGTATGTCGATTCTGGAGCTAGCAAACATATGAATGGCGACAGATCGTGGTTTGAATCATTTGTGGCCAAGGAGGGCAAACCTGTCACCATTGATGATGATAAAACCTAAAGGGTTTAGGGAGAGGGTACAGTTTCAGTCACTCTTCCTGATGGCAAGTGTCAGATTGAAAAAGTCCTCTATGTTCCAGGATTGGCCAACAATTTTTTGTCAGTGACACAAATCCTGGATAGAAATATGGTTGTCAACTTTCGTGTTGAGAATGGAAAGAAGTGTTGTACCATTACCAGGAAGGGTAAGCAGATTGCAATGGCTTCATATAAGCATGGCTTATTTGCACTAGATGCTATCTCTACTTCACATGTTGCCATGATCTGTCTCTACCAAGGAGGCAACTTCCCTATGGCACAAGAGATATGGGCATCTTAGTTCCGGCTACTTACTTGAGCTCGGCAAGTATGAGATGGTAAAGGGTCTTCCTTCCCTTTACGCCACATTGCCGGTGTGCTCGACTGCTTGGCGAGAAAGCGACATAGAGTACCATTTGAGAAGAGCTCTACAAGAGCACGAAAACCTCTGGAGCTAATTCACACCGATCTATGCGGTCCTTTCACACCCAATAGTGTTGGAGGGAAGAGGTACTTTCAGTTATTCGTAGATGACTACTCATGAAAGATGTGGGTTTTCTTTCTCAAACTGAAATCTGAAGCTTTTGCATTCTTCCAGCAGTTCAAGAAATCCGTTTAGAAGGAGTCAGGGGTTTCTATTAAAACCCTCCGCTCAAATCGAGGGGGAGAGTTTACCTCTAATGAATTTTTTGCATTCCTAGATAAGCATGGGATCAAGAGACAGTTAACAACTGCCTATAATCCTCAGCAAAATGGAGTTGCTGAGAGAAGGAACTGTTCTATAATGGAAATGGTTCATTGTATGCTCACAGGTGCAACTCTTGGGCAACAATATTGGGCAGAAGCTGTCACCACTGTAGTGTATCTATTGAATAGGGCACCCACAAAGGCCCTAAAAGGAATGACTCCACAGGAAGCATGGAGTGGTCGAAAACCCTCCATATCTCATCTACGTATTTTTGGATGTCAGGCTTTCATGCACATACCGAAAGAGAAAAGGAAGAAGCTAGATGAGAAAACACTGAGCTGTATTTTTCTTGGATATTCTGAGCACTCTAAAGGATATCGGTTGATAGATCCTTTGACCAAGAAAATTCATATCAGCAGAGATGTTGTCTTTGATGAAGCTTTCACATCACAAAGCACATCTACAGTACACCAAGATATTGTGGAAACTAAGGAAGAGATGATTCCTTCGTCAGCACAGACAGGAGGTCCTTCTACATTTTCTTCACAACCACCGAAGAAGAATCCAAAATGATGTACAAATACAATCAGAGATGCAAATTTATCCACTCCTCCCAATTTGAATTTGGATAGACCTCGTACACGCAGTATGTCTCAAAAGGAAAGATAAGCCAGAGAAACTGGTGAGGTTGATGATCTTTGTCAATCTTTTGAGGAACTTTCTATGACTCCAAGTATAGAAGTTGAGGATATGGATATTGATGATGACAGGGCATTCATGTCTACCATATATAGTCTTGAACCTGCATCAGTGCAAGATGCTCTCAGTGAGCCTCAGTGGAAGGCCGCTATGGATACAGAGTATGAGTCTCTGATGAAAAATAAAACTTGGAAGCTTGTTGATCTGCCGTATGGAAAGAAACATATTGGTTGCAAATGGGTATATAAAGTCAAGTACAAGGCAGATGGAACAATTGATAAGCATAAGGCCCATCTTGTTGCAAAGGGCTATGCTCAAAAGGAAGGCATCGACTATGAGGAAACTTTTGCACCTACTGCTCGGATGACCACAATTCAGGTTATGTGTGCTATGGCAGCACAATATGGGTGGAAATTTCACCAGATGGATGTCAAAAGTGCCTTTCTAAATGGTGATCTCCAAGAAGAAGTCTATATGACTCAGCCTGAAGGATTTGAAGTGGAAGGCCAACAGCAGAAAGTTTGCAAATTGGTCAAATCCTTGTATGAGTCCGAAACAAGCTCCTCGAGCTTGGTATATAAAAATGGACAATCACCTTATGCGACATGGATTTAAGAGATGTCCAGTCGGATGCAAACCTCTATTTCAAGAAACAGGGTTACGAGATAGTGTGGCTTGTACTCTATGTGGATGATCTGCTCATTACGGGGAGTTCGAAACTATGATCTCTACTGTCAAAAGAAACTTGTGCAAATATTTTGAGATGACAGATCCCGGACTTCTCCATTACTGTCTTGGTCTGGAATTCAGCTAGAAGGAGCACTCCATCAAAGTGTCTCAAAAAAAATATGCCAAGACATTTTTGGATAAATATCGCATGACTGACTGCAAGCCAATGGCAACTCCAATGGAGAATGGACTTCAATTATCATGATATGATGACTCACCTCAGGTAGATGGTACTCTCTATCGACAGTTGATTGGGAGTCTCATATATCTGACCAATACTAGGCCAGATCTCGTATTTGCTGTCAACTATCTTTCGAGGTTCATGCAGGAGCCTAAGACCACTCATTGGAAAGCATCAAAACGTGTTCTTCACTATGTCCGTGGTACTATAGAATATGGCCTAGAATACAAGAGGAACAACAAATTCTTCTTGCAAGGATACACGGACTTCAACTATGCCGGATCATTTGATGATCGCAAGTCAACTTTTGGATACATTTTTCATCTGGGATCTGGTCCTGTCTCTTGGAATAGTAAGAAGCAACAGGCGGTTGCTATTTCATCAACAGAGGCAAAGTATCGCACCGCACGTGAAGCTGTGTGCGAAGTGATATGGTTACGTCACATTCTGACAAGTATGGGCCATCCATAAAAATCTCCAATACACTTGTTTTGCGACAATCAGGGTGTTCTGAACCTCGTCAAGAATCCAGTCCATCATGAAAAAACAAAGCACATTGACACACAATGTCATTTCATTCGAGATGAAGTTCCAAAGCACCGAATTCAGCTTCAACACATTCCCACCGATGCTCAAGTTGCAGACATTTTCACTAAGGCACTTGGACGTGTCAAATTTGAATTGTTTTGCAGCTCACTTTGTATTGCAAAATAATGTAAGGGGATGTTAGTAGTCTAGTATAACTATTAGTTATTACATTACCCAAATAATGTAATAAAGGGGGATGTTAGCATACTGTTCTGTTAGCGTAGCTTTTCTACTTTGTTTGCATTATATTCTTTAGCAAACTGTTGCAACCATGTAACAGCTCCGGTGTTCTATTCCCGGCTGTTATCGATGTATTTAAACAATGCTGCGTAATACAATTCTTGTTGCACAATTCTCCTAATGGTTAAGTAGATATTACTAACAAAGAGTTGGAAAATGTATTGACAAAGATAGTAACCTTGCATAGGAGATATTGCACCAATAGATTATCAAAAATTGTTCATGCTTACAACATCACCTGGAAGTCCACAATGGGATTCACTCATTATAAACTACTTTATGGTAAAAAACTCATCCTCTCTATTGAGTTTAAACTATAGATACTTAATAATACACTTGATATTGGTATTGATTTGTTTCAAGTACAACAAGAAAGAATGGTACAACTTAACAAGCTTGACTGGGTTTACAACAATGGTATCATGCAACTTCTACCTATTGATGATTCAATATGATGGAGGATAGTTAATAAACATCGGATGAGATTGTACCATAAGCTACTTACTAAGCAGGGATTTTTTATCCATTTGATATCATATTCTAACTTACATGTTGTGATAAATACCTCTTTATTAACAACTAATGAGTAGTTATGTTCTATCTAAAAAATGAGAAGATAAAAATCCTTTAGGACACCATTGGGTCAAGGTTAGCATGAAAACTAGTTTCCAACATGCTTTCCTTGCAAAAAGTAAAACTCATTATAAAAATCCCTCGTAGATGCATCTAGGGTAGAAGAATATTAAAAATTGAAAATAATGGTCACTTTTGTGAAGAATCTATCTATCTATCTATATATATATATATGATTGTTCAAGCCTTGTTGCTTTTCTAGCTCTAACCTTTGTTCTAGTGTGTTCATAGATTCCTATCTTTTTTGAGGCATCATACCTCATATCTCCTAGAAACATACATATTTTCATTCTTACTATTGTTTCATTTGGATATATTTACATAATTATATTGAGTTCATGATCTATTGTGCATGAAAGAATTTTTTTTTTATGGGGACTTATGTGACCAGAGATACTTTGTATATCATTCAACTTCTTGGGTTTCTCTCCTTGTTAAATGTCCAAGCATCAAAGTTACCCAAGAAACACTAGATAGAGACTTTTAGCATTGGACTATATGCTACTTGGTGCTAGAGAAGACATTTTGGTGTTTAATGACAATAGGTTCCACTTGGTAGTGTTCAAAAAATAGGGGAAATGTCATGATGAGGAACATATGAAGATTCAAAGCCAAAAATATATCATATGTTAGGGAACCCTATAAAATATAAGGGCACACAATTTGTGCATGGAAATTGACACTCAAGCAAACACTTAATACCCATGGTATGTCTCTCATGTGCACATGATATCCTAGCATGCTTCTCATTGTAGATAATAGTTAATCACTAAACAATTGGTATACATCCATTAGGGAAGGGTGTTAATGAGGAATCCATCACATCCCAAGACACAAGGAATCAAATCAATAATAGTAATCCCAATAAAAAATCATTCCCATGCATGCATGCATGATAACAATTTTGTAAACACTTTGACCACATCTATAGCTTAGATTCATCACCGCAAATATAACTAGTGTGCATTGAACCATATCCATTGCAACTCTCTTTAGTATCATGGATCTAAAAATGAAATTTGAGCCTAACAATATGGAGGAGCTACTAAAAAACCAAGAAGCCACATACATATTAAATGTAGTAGGGAGGATATAATTTTTTTGTTATTTCAATGACCATGATGCCAAATTGACCAACGAGTTCACATAAATTTTATAGAAAGGTGTTGCAAAAGTATAAGGAATTAATATTTTGGTCACCCCATAGGTTTTGAACCAAGTCCTTGGAATCCTTAATGTCATATAAGAGTTACTCAAAATTAGAGATCCTCTTTCTATGTTTTTCAATAACTTCAAAGAGGAAGGTGACCTAGAACCCAAATTTGATCAATGTAATAAGTAGTGTAAAGTGCTAAAGTGAATTTAATTGGTGTAGCCCTAGGATTTTACCACCCTTTGGCTAATGAAATTTATCACCTATTATGGTCAATTTACCTCTCTCTAGTCTACACCTAAATTTTTTCATTCATTTAAGGCACAGTGAGCATAACCCCAACCTTCATGCTAATTTGTTCTATTAATTAAATTCAGCATTGTATGATATGGATAATATATTTCAAAAGGGGAATTGCATGCTTATACATTACAACCTATTTAAAATAATTTCTTAGCATCAATTTGGGATGAGTAATGGGAATACTAGAAGATGACAAATATTTTTAGGTATGAAGGACTAAGTATAGAAAGGCATCAGTGAATAAATATAGGAAATACCAAGTGTTGTTGAGGTAACTAAAGTACTTGAGTCGTTCAGTTCCTCCAAGCCATTATCAAAAGCTAGGGTCTCTAAGGTATTGGAGTCATATGTATTAAATCCTTAAAAGTCATTCTACGGGTAGAAATTAGCTAGGAATTCTATGTCCCTTTAGATAAAGCAAAAATTTTCTAAAGCTTCTAAGCCTATTCAAAAAGGTAAGTGAGAGAGAGAGAGATTAGATATGATGCTAAAAAAAAACCTAGAAGCACACCCTAGTGATAAAAAAATAATAGTCCCTAGAGGCCTAAAAAGGATCACCAAAGTCAACTGCACTAAAAATTCTTAACGCACCAAAAAATTTGATTGAAACAAACCTTGCAAAGACCCTATAAGCTTTGATATCAAGGAAGAGAAGCTACAAACAGGTGAAAACTATCACTCTAGAGGAGCTACAAACTATTATGTTGCTACAATACTTCATTGTTGAATAAATATTTATAATTTAGATGCAAGTAGAGATAGCTAGGCAATGAGAATAATAGTAGGGCTCTCTTAAGGCACAACAACCTAAAGATGATGGGTCTCTACTATAAATTGAAGTCCTCAATAACAGTAGAAATAAAGACCCTCTAGTTATCCTACAATAGGAAAAGGACTAGAAAAAGGAGTTGGGCATGTCTTAGGAGGTAATACCTATTGAAGAGCAACTAGGGCCTATATCTTCTAGAGCTATAATGTAAAAATATCTAGGGGATAAGCTTATTGAGGTTATAACCCAACAACCCCCAACAATTGGCATATAAACAAGTTATCATAGGCAATTAGAAGAGTATGATATAGACATTAGCAATTTGTATCTAGAACGCACCAAGATAATAATTAAAGCACTATAGACAAGGCTTGCAATAATAGAAAGTTTGTTACAATAAAATAACAAGCAAATAACCCAAATATAGGACTAATTAGAAAAAATAAGGGTCCAAAGAAAAATAACTTTGGTGTCTGATACTAATAGATTACTTGAAGTTATTCCTAAATATTTGATAAGACTCCACTACATACCCTACCACAAGTGCTAGGAACTACTGCTTAGCAAGAAAAAAAGGGGGAGAAGCTTCAAGGAAAATTTTTAGTTAAAAAAAATCTAGAGCAATATAATGGATGAGGACATGCCTTACAATAGGTCAAAGGAGTGATAAGGTAAGGAAAAATATCATGTGGTAAAACCTTTTAAATTCCTTCCCACACCATTTAGCCATGAATTAATCTATAATTTATATTAGCATTTCAATTAAGCATAGTAATTAGGATTAATATGATGTTGAGTTAGAGAGTATACAATATGAGATTAGAAGAATAAAAATAGGAAATTTATTTAGTAATACTAGGTTTTATGGGTTGGAAGAAGGTTTCCAATATTTTACATGTCTAGAACAATAGTAGGAGCACCAAAAACAAAGGTGAGTTAGTGCTAGAGATGATATTACACCTAGTGCTAGAGATAGGAGCTTCAAAGAACATCAAACATTATAGTCATCATCCTACATCAAACATGTTGGTAATTAGTAATTGTCATACATAATGGTGTTTGGACGACACCCAACACATTGGTATTTGGTCAACACTGAAAATGATGGTGATTGGATATTTTTGGGTGTGGTGGTTATTCATAGGCAACATACACCCTCAAAATATATCATTGTATTTATTACATTGTATGATGCTACAATAATACCTTGGTGATGACATCAGACGTAAGTCAACCATTTGATGAAACTGAATAGTTACCATCAATCCTACTAAGGTGGTTGTAGAAAATTGGTAAATTTTCTCCATAAACTAACAATGGGAAGTAACCTATGTAACCAAGAGATGTGCCATTTCCATATTAGTATTTGTAACATTCAATCTCAATAGAATTGGGTGGACTAAATTAGCTATTGTTATACCTATTCTTGTCTATATTTGCTCGATTGAGCACATTGGTGTTCACTTATTTTAAAAATTTCTATGTATGGGAGGGGTTTGCTATCCTCTCCACTTATAATTAAGTCTATAATGTTGAACGATGGGACTTTTTCATGCTCAGTAATACTTTGTGTTTATAACTTATAGCTATTGAATTGCATTTTATTTTATGTAACTTGTAATTTACAATGAAATGCTAAATTAAATCGATTAAAGTGGTTAATGATTATGTGAGTTGAATTAGTTAAACACTTTCGATAATGCCATGGATGAAGGACCCACTCCCAATGAAGTGGAATACATTTTATTTGGTATGTAATCTCAATTTTTCTATAGTTAGAATTGAATTAAGCTTATTTTCCTATTTCAATAAAGTTCATAAGAATAGAGTAGTTTATAGGATAATATCATTGGAGGATTAAAATTAATAATGATTTAGCTTTGTAGTAGAATTTGTCTCTATCATAACAATAGTATTATATAATAGAAGGAATGATTCTTTATTTAATCTCTAATTTATTTTTATTTTGTTTATGTTTGAAATCAAATCTAATTTTAGTAGTTAAAGTATTTCTAGTAGAACAATTTCACTTTCCTAAAAAAATATATATTTCTCTTTTATTCCTTGGTCACTTAGATTAGGAAACCAATACCTAACCTTGCATAAATCTTACTAGCACATACAACCTATGGATTCCATCCTAGATTTATAAATTAAAGTAAAGGTCATACTCAACCTTGTCACAATTCATGTAATATGCATTTGTACTATTAACATGGCTATATAAGCTTTATATTTTATAATATATTTACAATTATATTATCTATATATAAAGTTGTATTAATACTTCAAGGATTCTATTTATCTTATTTCTATTACACATATTTAAAGTATCATATTTTGATACAACAAGCTGGTCTAGGATGTTCTCTTCTATCCCACTTTATTTTGTGTCCCACAATGTAAATTAAGTGGTATCAGACCATGTTTATACTCATATTATTTATTTGCTCTCATTTTATCTTTCTTGTAGTGGTTATTTTAAATGATAGAGGCTTTAATATGATTCATTATTGAATGTCCACTCATGTCTATTCATGTTAAAAGAAGAAACATGTCACACCATCTTCCAAGTAACCGAAGAATATCACTCACAATGGAATGCCAAAGATGAAAATTTATTAGTAACAAAGACTAAGGTGTAATACATCAAGAATTACATTTGAGATAGCCTAGAGGAATAAATGGGTGGAATATGTAGGTACAATTTTGGATCCTATCCTCCACTACCAACCTTGTTCCTTTCTAATCCATGTCCTAATAAAGGTGTAGAGCAACACCAAAATTCTAGTCTTCTTAGGGTAGATCAATACCAAAGAGTTGGATGCATGTATTCAATTTCTTGAAATCTAATTTTATACTAACCCATTTTCTAACATAAATATTATTTCTTCCATGGCCTTGAAGATTTTAAATTTTGTTGCTTTTTACTTGGAGTCCACTTATAACATATTTTTAGGTAAAGGAGAATCCATCATGACCTAGAAAACATTTGTGAAGCTGATTAGCAATAATTTCTACCCATTACATAATTATGAAGATGACTACATGCATGTATACCATACAAATATAAATACAAATACATCTAATAGTACATTAACGCATTTAATGAACATCTTAGCTAGATATTTACAAAAATAAGAAACTAGCCATAAAATACTTCTATTGGATTTACTATCACTTGTACTTTTATACAAGTATTTTGCTTCATGTTAAATCAAGAACAAAGATCCTGAGAGAAGGCAAAACTTCCAAAAATTAGCACCCCATATGATGTTTTTGGTATAAGTTATCTATTGTAGCACCCTAAAATTGGCATGGTTAAACCTTAGTAAAAAGATAAAAATTTGAATTTTAACCCCAAACTACCCGTTAACCGCCTGTTACCCACCTTCCCTATTTTTTGTACCATTTTTAGGATTTGTTTTGATCATTGTACAATATCGTCGTAGATTAGACGAAATCGTCCCCTATCTGATGAATTCGTCTAGAACAGAACATCCAGACGATTTCGTCCCAAAACCAAATTTTCATAATTAGCTTATATTTCAATAGCCTCTCCAACTTGGGCAAAAATGCGTCTATGCAGTTAGAGATTTCCCTGTTGGAGATCTCCCATATTGGGATGATCTCCAACCTCCTAGCCTCCCCCTAATCCTATATAAACTAGGATTTTTATAGTTTATCCCCCTAAACCCCTTAGATGACGAATTTACTTGCAAATTTAGTTCCTTATTCACTAGAGCATCCTCGCACTACTGTCTGCATTTTGTATTTTACATTTTCTTGTAGGAACTCTACTGTTTTTCAGTCGAAGCTATCTCGGATTGTCGCAAGCGATCCCGGATGATTTCAGACGATCTTGTCAAGGAGATCAGATGATCTCGTACGATTGGAGGTGATCTCGACTATAGTCAAGATTGGGGGCAATCAAAGTCTAGAGTTTGCATTTCCTTAGCTTTTCTACATTTTCCTATTATATTTCTGCACTGTCTTAAATTATTATGTTTATGCATCTTGGAGTTCACCTCATTTAGCATAACCACATGATAAAGTTAAGAACAAGCATTTAAATTTATTGTAGTTTTCTTATTTTGTTATTTGAATCTATGATTTAGGCATGTTTGTTGTTATTGCTATCATTTTTATTTACTTCTGTAGTTGCATATTCGGTATTTTGTACCTATTTATGCGATTGTAGGTTTCTGACGAATTCGTCTCACGAATTTGTCAAATTTTAGACAATTATGTCTATTCTCAAACGACCGTCTACGATTTGAGATGATCCTATGAAATATCAGACAATTACGTATGAATTGAGGCGATCTTGACTATTACAAAATTCAAAATCTTCATCAGACATCCACAATCAGGTATGATACATTTTAGCTAGCATATTCTCTGTGATTAGCATTCATTCCTATTTTTTGTATTCATTTAAATCAGCATTGGCATATAGAATAGTTTAGATTCATCTTGGCCAAACCTAGGAGTTGAATGATTAAAGTGCAAAATGAACACATCAAACTCATTGTCAACCTAGGCGTGAAAAATGCCATTCAAAAGTTTCCTGGTGAACCCACCATCCATCGAAAATTCACCCTTATACCCATCCCTCAAGAGGTGGGACCTTCAAAGGGCCTCTCAGTCTGAGGTATTGTCCCATCCTTCTTGCATCCCCATTCTGGGCACGGATCCTATAGCCTGAGGGTAAGGATGCAAAAATTTTGGAGTGATACATTTTGGTGAACCCAACGTGAAAACTAAAAAACTTTTGAAAAAAATCCAAAAAATAATAAAAACATAAATGCATTTCGAATCAAAGACTGCATATCATATTTATATGGTAGATTATAATAAAAGATGAGTTGTCACCATTAATGTTGAAAATCAATTAGCAACCATAGATATTAATTCCTTTCTTAGAGTAGCTCCAACATATAGAGTCCCACCTTTATGGGATGAGCTTAATAGGATATTGAATCTCATTTCATCTAGAGCAACCGAACTTAGGCAAATCAAGAGGTTTGTCCTAGATAGAATCCTGGATCTCGATCAAGTGAATTTGTACCATGAGCTTTAGAGAGCTTGCCATAGGTGGTTAGCAGATAAAATGATGTAGGAGCATCCGACGACAGCAGGACAATCGGGCATCAACTGGAGTTTCCAAGAAAAGTGTTTTGTTTTTCAAGGCAAAGCTGGGAAGGGGGTCGCGAAATCGTGACATGTCACGATTTCGTGACATGTTGCCTACAGCCTTTTGGGTCACGATTTCGTGACATGTCGTGAAATCACGACATGTCATGAAATCGTGACCCAAAAGGCTATAGAGGCGAGAGGGCAGTTTCTATCGCGATATCGCGACGATTTCGATAGCGAAGGTGAGAGGACAGTTTTTGTCGTGATATCGCGACGTCGCGTTATCGCAACGATTTTGAAGGCGGCAAAAGACAGTGCAGGGGAGCCATGAAATTGTGACATGTCACAATTTCATGACATGTCGCGGAATCGCGGCTCCAAAGACAAAGGTGACAGCAATGGGAGCTTAAGACAAAGGCAAGGCCTTCGAAGACAGGTTGAAGGCGGAGGCAACGATGAAGGAGGCAAGGGAAAGTAGTGGAGTTTTCGTCGTGATATCACGACGTCGCAATATCGCGATGTCGTGATGTTGTGACATTTTTGCAGCAAGGGCATGCCATGGAGTTTTCGTCATGATATCGTGATGTCGTGATATCGCAACGTCGCGATGTCACGATGTTTTTGTAGCTTTGGTGTAGAGGGACTTTTTAGTAGCGATTTCGCTATGTTTCTGGCAGATGAAGGCAAGGCACCGTTTTGTCGCGATGTCGCGACATGTCACGATATCACGACATGTCACGATTTCGTGGCTAGTTGAAGACAAACCGAATTTGACATGTGGATGGTCCCGCATGCGGGAAAAGAGGTAGCGGGTGCAGATGGAATTTTTGACAAGGTAACAGTTCCCGAGGGACAGTCTGGAAAAGCAGCGGTTGCAGGGTAAGGGCCGATTGAATGCGTGCCTTCATGGCGGATCGGGAGTGGTTGGCGATTGACAGGTGGAAGATCGAGGACTCGACGGGAAAGGCCAATTTTGCAGTGTTTAAATTGTTTTTTTTTTTTTTTTTCGCTAGTGGGCATTAATTGCCTAGGGAGCCGAGACTCCGATATAAAAACTCAGAATTTTTGTTTTAGAAGGGGGATCCGAGAAGAACAAGGGGGAGATAGAGTGCAGGAAAGAAGTTCAGGCCGAGCGTGGCCATTGTAAGGCCTGCGGGCGGTTTTATTTTTTTTATGTATGTAATTATTTTTCGAAGGATATTAATGAAAAAGAGGAATTTGTGAAGGTGTTTGGTTTTTCGGTCCCCATCAGTGGTATCAGAGCTAGTAGTTCCTGAGCGTACAATAGACCGCCGAAGGAGAGGCAGTTGTACCAAGACTTGTGGGAGGGCTTGAGATTGGGTGAACAGAATGCCTCCAAGGAGAAACCCCGTTGGCGGGAGAGGCATGGCAACAGGAGATTTTTGGGCTTTGCAGCGGCAAGTTCAGGCCCTGCAAGAAGAACTGCACAGAGGACATGAACCGAGGAGAGATGCAGACAATGAGGATGAAGTGGATGAAGAAGAAAATTAGTTTGAAGAAGAAGAAGAAGAAGCTGTGGATCCGGCACAAGCCAGACTGTATAAGGCCATATCCTAGATTAGGAAGAGGTCGAAGATAGAAGTTTCCACATATTTCAAGAACTTGAATCCGAAAGAATTGATTGACTGGATAAATGACTTAGAAGAATATTTTGAATATGAAGAGGTTGAAGATCCCGAGCGGGTCAGATTTGCCAAAACTAAATTAAAAGGTCATGCCAGCATATGGTGGAAGGGAGTACAGCTAGAACGAAATAGAAGAGGAAA
Source organism: Wollemia nobilis (assembly GCA_028583015.1). NCBI lineage: Eukaryota > Viridiplantae > Streptophyta > Pinopsida > Araucariales > Araucariaceae > Wollemia > Wollemia nobilis. The sequence continues at coordinate 25,026,867 of JAQPPZ010003077.1, forward strand.
ATAACAGATAACTAGATGGGACAGAATGGTAGAAAAATTAAAAAGATAATTCATTCCCATAGATTATGAACTGGATCTACTAAGAAAAATGCAGAGTTTGAGATAGATGAATAAAACTGTCCAAGAATATACGGAGGAATTTTATAAAATCTCCATCAGAACCGGTCACTTAGAAGCAAGCAAGGAAAAGGTGGCCCGTTATATCAATGGGTTGAGACCCAGTGTCCAGGAAGAGCTAAGCTTAGTGCGGGTGAGCACCATTGAAGATGCTTACCAGTTTGCTCTGAAGGTTGAAGAAAAACTAAACAGAAGGTTTGAGAGCAAGCAAAGAGTAAAAGGACTTGGAGGAAAGAACGGTGGAAGAAAAGAGGAAGGAAAGGAAGAGAAGAAAGAAGAGGTTAGCAACATTCGGGATCTGAAGGAAGATGGGGAACCCAAACCCCAAGTTCAGAACAATGGCTACCCAAGAGGAAGAGGTAGATCTGGACGTGGGTATGGAAGGGGAGTGTTCCGAGGAACATGTTTCCACTACGAGGAAGAGGGGCATCGGGCATATGAGTGTCCCCAACACCCCAAGAGAGTGAACAAGAAACAAGTGGGTCCTGCCAGAGTTGTTGTGGCAGTAGAAGATGCTGACTCAGAACATTCTAAGGAAGTTGAGAAAGGAGAAGCAATGATTGTGAGGAGAACCATGCAGATTGGGGAAGACAAACCAGAGCAGAGGAGAAGCCTGTTCCGCACACGGTGCAAAAGTGCAGGCAAAGTCTGTAATGTTATTATAGACAATGGGAGTACAGATAACTTAGTTTTCGAGGAGATGGTTGCTAAGTTGCAGCTGGAAAGGAGGAGACACCCGCATCCATACCGGATTGCGTGGTTGAGGAAGGACCACAGAGCATGGGTCCATGAACAGTGTTTAGTCATGTTCAATATCGAGAAGTACCAGGATTGCATGGTTTTTGTCATGATATCGCAATGTCGCGATATCACGACGATTTTGAAGGTGGCAGAAGATAGTGCAGGGGAGCCACGAAATCGCGACATGTTGCGATTTCGTGACATGTCACGATTTCGCGACATGTCATGAAATCGCGGCTCGAAGATAAAGGTGACAGCAATTGGAGCTTAAGACAAAGGCAAGCCCTTCGAAGACAGGTTTAAGGCGAAGGCAACGGTGAAGGAGGCAAGGGAAAGCAGTGGAGTTTTCGTCGTGATATTGCAACGTCGCGATATCGCGACGTCACGATATCGCGACGTCGCGATATCGCGACGTCGCGATATCACGATGTCGTGATGATCCAAGATTTTTGCGGCAAGGGCATGCAATGGAGTTTCCGTTGCGATGTCGCGATGTTTTTGTAGCTTTGGTGTGGAGGGACTTTTTAGTAGAGATTTCGCTACATTTTTGGCGGACGAAGGCAAGGCACCGTTTGGTCACGATGTCGCGACATGTCGCGATTTCACGGCCAGTTGAAGACAAACCGAATTTGACACATGGATGGTCCCATGCACGGGAAAAGAGGTAGCGGGTGCAGATGGAATTTTTGACAAGGTAACAGTTCCCGAGGGACAGTCTGGAAAAGAAGCGGTTGCAGGGTAATGGCCGATTGAATGCGTGCCTTCATGGCGGATCGGGAGTGGTTGCGATTGATAGGTGGAAGATCGAGGACTCGACGGGAAAGGCCAATTTTGTAGTGTTTAAATTGTTTTTTTTTCATGCTAGTGGGCATTAATTGCCTAGGGAGCCGAGACTTCGATATAAAAACTTAGAATTTTTGTTTTAGAAGGGGGATCCGAGAAGAACAGGGGGGAGACAGAGTGCAGGAAAGAAGTTCAGGCCGAGCGTGGCCATTGTAAGGCCTGCGGGCGGTTTTATTTTTTTTACGTATGTAATTATTTTCTGAAGGATATTAATGAAAAAGAGGAATTTGTGAAGGTGTTTGGTTTTCCGGTCCCCGTCATAAAAGAGCCCTTGTGTATTCTAAATTGTATACCTTTGAGGAATACCTCGATAATGCAGTTGTAGTACATAAATTTCTATCTCGTATAGAGGACCAAGAGGTCATTCTTATGGATAGACAAATATGGAATAGAGTTCCCAAAGCTGTGTTATATCGAGAGTATTGCCATGAGATTTATTTTTTCAAGACAGAGTCTAAAACTGATAATATCACTATAGCACACTTTATCAAGTTCTTGAAAAACCACTTCCAATTTGAAGAGGAGCATTTCATGACTCCTGATGAACTTGATCCTATCAATGATATCTATAAACTATTTATAGAGAACTAAGCTATTATTTTATTATTGCTATCTCTTGCATTTAGTGTGTTGTTTATTTTCTTTATAAGCATAAAAAAAAAACAAAAACAAAACAAAATCATTGTATTTATTACATTGTATGATGCTACAATAATACCTTGGTGATGACATCAGATGTAAGTCAACCATTTGATGAAACTGAATAGTTACCATCAATCCTACTAAGGTGGTTGTAGAAAATTGGTAAATTTTCTCCATAAACTAACAATGGGAAGTAACCTATGTAACCACCTTCTCCCGTTAACCACCTGTTACCCACCTTCCCTATTTTTTGTACCATTTTTAGGATTTGTTTTGATCATTGTACAATATCATCGTAGATTAGACGAAATCATCCCCTATCTGATTAATTCGTCTAGAACAGAACATCCAGACGATTTCGTCCCAAAACCAAATTTTCATAATTAGCTTATATTTCAACAGCCTCTCCAACTTGGGCAGAAATGCATCTATGCAGTTGGAGATTTCCCTGTTGGAGATCTCCCAGATTGGGATGATCTCCAACCTCCTAGCCTCCCCCTAATCCTATATAAACTAGGATTTTTATAGTTTATCCCAATAAACCCCTTAGATGACGAATTTACTTGCAGATTTAGTTCCTTATTCACTAGAGCATCCTCAGACTACTGTCTGCATTTTGTATTTTACATTTTCTTATAGGAACTCTACTATTTTTCAGTCGAAGCTAGCTCGGATTGTCGCAAGCGATCCCGGATGATTTCGGACGATCTTGTCAAGGAGATCAGATGATCTCGTACGATTGGAGGTGATCTCGACTATAGTCAAGATTGGGGGCAATCAAAGTCTAGAGTTTGCATTTCCTTAGCTTTTCTACATTTTCCTATTATATTTCTGCACTTGTCTTAAATTATTATGTTTATGCATCTTGGAGTTCACCTCATTTAGCATAACCGCATGATGAAGTTAATAACAAGCATTTAAATTTACTGTAGTTTTCTTATTTTGTTATTTGAATCTATGATTTAGGCATGTTTGTTGTTATTGCTATCATTTTTATTTACTTCTGTAGTTGCATATTCGGTATTTTGTACCTATATATGCGATTGTAGGTTTTTGACGAATTCGTCTCACGAATTTGTCAAATTTTAGACAATTATGTCTATTCTCAAACGACCGTCTACGATTTGAGACGATCCTATGAAATATCAGACAATTACGTATGAATTGAGGTGATCTTGACTATTACAAAATTCAAAATCTTCATCAGAGATCCACAATCAGGTATGATACATTTTAGCTAGCATATTCTTTGTGATTAGCATTCATTCCTATTTTTTGTATTCATTTAAATTAGCATTGGCATATAGAATAGTTTAGATTCATCTTGGCCAAACCTAGGAGTTGAATGATTAAAGTGCAAAATGAACACATCAAACTCATTGTCAACCTAGGCGTGAAAAATGCCATTCAAAAGTTTCCTGGTGAACCCACCATCCATAAAAAATTCACCCTTATACCCATCCCTCAAGAGGTGGGACCTTCAAAGGGCCTCTCAGTCTGAGGTATTGTCCCATCCTTCTTGCATCCCCATTCTGGGCGTGGATCCTATAGCCTGAGGGTAAGGATGCAAAAATTTTGGAGTGATACATTTTGGTGAACCCGACGTGAAAACTAAAAACCTTTTGAAAACAATCCAAAAAATAATAAAAACATAAATGCATTTAGAATCAAAGACTGCATATCATATTTATATGGTAGATTATAATAAAAGATGAGCTGTCACCATTAATGTTGAAAATCAATTAGCAACCATAGATATTAATTATTTTCTTAGAGTAGCTCCAACATATAGAGTCCCACCTTTATGGGATGAGCTTAATAGGAGATTGAATCTCATTTCATCTAGAGCAACCGAACTTAGGCAAATCAAGAGGTTTGTCCTAGATAGAATTCTGGATCTCGATCAAGTGACTTTGTACCATGAGATTTAGAGAGCTTGCCATAGGTGGTTAGCAGATAAAATGATGTAGGAGCATCCGATGACAGTAGGACAATCGGGCATCAACTGGATTTTCTAAGAAATGTGTTTTGTTTTTCAAGGCAAAGTTGGGAAGGGGGTCGCGAAATTGTGACATGTCACGATTTCGCGACATGTCGCCTACAGCATTTTGGGTCACGATTTCATGACATGTCGTGAAATCGTGACATGTCGTGAAATAGTGACCCAAAAGGCTGTAGAGGCGAGAGGGCAGTTTACGTCGCGATATCGCGACGATTTCGATAGCGAAGGCGAGAGGACAGTTTTTGTCGCGATATCGCGACGTCGCGATATCGTAACGATTTCGAAGGCGGCAGAAGACAGTGCAGGGGAGCCGCGAAATCGTGACATGTCACAATTTCATGACATGTCACGGAATCGCGGCTCCAAAGACAAAGGTGACAGCAATGGGAGCTTAAGACAAAGGCAAGGCCTTCGAAGACAGGTTGAAGGCGGAGGCAACGACGAAGGAGGCAAGGGAAAGCAGTGGAGTTTTTGTCGTGATATCGCGACGTCGCGATGTTGCGACATTTTTGTGGCAAGGGCATGCCGTGGAGTTTTCGTCACGATATCGCGATGTCGTGATATCGCGACGTTGCGATGTCATGATGTTTTTGTAGCTTTGGTGTAGAGGGACTTTTTAGTAGCGATTTCGCTATGTTTCTGGCAGACGAAGGCAAGGCACCGTTTGGTCGCGATGTCGCGACATGTCACGATATCACGACATGTCATGATTTCATGGCCAGTTGAAGACAAACCGAATTTGACACGTGGATGGTCCCGCGTGTAGGAAAAGAGGTAGCGGGTGTAGATGGAATTTTTGACAAGGTAACAGTTCCCGAGGGACAGTCTGGAAAAGCAGCGGTTGTAGGGTAAGGGCCTATTGAATGCGTGCCTTCATGGCGGATCGGGAGTGGTTGGCGATTGACAGGTGGAAGATCGAGGACTCGATGGGAAAGGCCAATTTTGCAGTGTTTAAATTGTTTTTTTTTTTTTCGCGCTAGTGGGCATTAATTGCCTAGGGAGCCGAGACTCCGATATAAAAACTCATAATTTTTGTTTTAGAAGGGGGATCCGAGAAGAACAAGTGGGAGATAGAGTGCAGGAAAGAAGTTCAGGCCGAGCGTGGCCATTGTAAGGCCTGCGAGCGGTTTTATTTTTTTTTACGTATGTAATTATTTTTTGAAGGATATTAATGAAAAAGAGGAATTTGTGAAGGTGTTTGGTTTTTCGATCCCCGTCAGTGGTATCAAAGCCAGTAGTTCCTGAGCGTACAACAGACCGCTGAAGGAGAGGCAGTTGTACCAGGACTTGTGGGAGGGCTTGAGATCGGGTGAACAAAATGCCTCCAAGGAGAAACCCCGTTGGCGGGAGAGGCATGGCAACAGGAGATTTTTTGGCTTTGTAGCGGCAAGTTCAGGCCCTGCAAGAAGAACTGCGCAGAGGACATGAATCGAGGAGAGATGCAGACAATGAGGATGAAGTGGATGAAGAAGAAAATTAGTTTGAAGAAGAAGAAGAAGAAGCTGTGGATCCAGCACAAGCCAGACTGTACAAGGCCATATCCCAGATCGGGGAAGAGGTCGAAGATAGAAGTTTCCACGTATTTCAAGAACTTGAATCCGAAAGAATTGATTGACTGGATAAATGACTTAGAAGAATATTTTGAATATGAAGAGGTTGAAGATCCCGAGCGGGTCAGATTTGCCAAAACTAAATTAAAAGGTCATGCCAGCATATGGTGGAAGGGAGTACAGCTGGAACGAAACAGAAGAGGAAAAGAACGGATAACTAGATGGGACAGAATGGTAGAAAAATTAAAAAGACAATTCATTCCCATAGATTATGAACTGGATCTGCTAAGAAAAATGCTGAGTTTGAGACAGATGAATAAAACTGTCTAAGAATATAAGGAGGAATTTTATAAAATCTCCATCAGAACTGGTCACTAGAAGCAAGCAAGGAAAAGGTGGCCCATTATATCAATGGGTTGAGACCCAGTGTCCAAAAAGAGCTAAGCTTAGTGCGGGTGAGCACCATTGAAGATGCTTACCAGTTTGCTCTGAAGGTTGAAGAAAAATTGAATAGAAGGTTTGAGAGCAAGCAAAGAGTAAAAGGACTTGGAGGAAAGAACGGTGGAAGAAAAGAGGAAGGAAAGGAAGAGAAGAAAGAAGAGGTTAGCAGCAGCCGGGATCTGAAGGAAGATGGGGAACCCAAACCCCAAGTTCAGAACAATGGCTACCCAAGAGGAAGGGGTAGATCTGGACGCGGGTATGGAAGGGAAGTGTTCTGAGGAAAATGTTTCCACTGCGAGGAAGAGGGGCATCGGGCATATGAGTGTCCCCAACACCCTAAGAGAGTGAACAAGAAACAAGTGGGTCCTGCCAGAGCTGTTGTGGCAGCGGAAGATGCTGACTCAGAACATTCTAAAGAAGTTGAGAAAGGAGAAGCAATGATTGTGAGGAGAACCATGCAGATTGGGGAAGACAAACCAGAGCAGAGGAGAATCCTGTTCCGCACATGGTGCAAAAGTGCAGGCAAAGTCTGTAATGTTATTATAGACAATGGGATTACAGATAACTTAGTTTTCGAGGAGATGGTTGCTAAGTTGCAGCTGGAAATGAGGAGACACCCGCATCTATACCGGATTGCATGGTTGAGGAAGGACCACAGAGCATGGGTCCATGAACAGTGTTTAGTCATGTTCAATATCGGGAAGTACCAGGATGAGGTCTCGTGTGATGTTTTCCCCATGGATGCTTGCCATTTGTTGTTAGGGAGGCCATGGCAGTTTGATCGAAGTGTAGTGCATGATGGTCATGCAAATACGTACTCCTTGATGAAATATGGAGTGCGACACAAGTTGAAGCCATTACAGACAGTGGAGGAGAAGGTGTGCAGCAATGCCAAAATTTGTCTGGTAGAGGGCAGATAAATTTTTTGTTAGAAGACAAGATTTGAGTAGGTTGCAAAGGCAGATGAGTGTTTGGAGTTGTTACAGAAGACGCAGACCAAAAAACATAGAAGTGAGGGTCACTTCTCCTTTTTACCCCGGGTTTTTGATGCAGGAGCATCCGACGACAGCAGGACAATCGGGCATCAACCGGAGTTTCTAAGAAATGTGTTTTGTTTTTCAAGGCAAAGTTGGGAAGGGGGTCACGAAATCACGACATGTCGCGATTTCGTGACATGTCGCGAAATCATGACCCAAAAGGCTGCAAAGGCGAGAGGGTAGTTTCTATCGTGATATCATGATGATTTTGATAGCAGAGGCGAGAGGATGGTTTTTGTCATGATATCGCAATGTCGCGATATCATGATGATTTCGAAGGTGGCAGAAGATAGTGCAGGGGAGCCATGAAATCGTGACATGTTGCGATTTCACGACATGTCACGATTTCACGACATGTCACGGAATCGCGGCTCCAAAGATAAAGGTGACAGCAATGGGAGCTTAAGAAAAAGGCAAGCCCTTTGAAGACAGGTTGAAGGCGGAGGCAACGACGAAGGAGGCAAGGGAAAGCAGTGGAGTTTTTGTCACGATATTGCGACGTCGCGATATCGCGATGTCGTGATGTCGTGATGTCACGAGATTTTTGTGGCAAGGGCATGCCATGGAGTTTTCGTCGCGATGTCGCGACGTTTTTGTAGCTTTGGTGCGGAGGGAATTTTTAGTAGCGATTTCACTACATTTTTGGTGGACGAAGGCAAGGCACCGTTTGGTCACGATGTCGTGACATGTCACGATTTCACGGCCAGTTGAAGACAAACCGAATTTGACACGTGGATGGTCTCGTGCACGGGAAAAGAGGTAGCGGGTGCAGATGGAATTTTTGACAAGGTAACAGTTCCCGAGGGACAGTCTAGAAAAGTAGCGGTTGCAGGGTAAGGGCCGATTGAATGCATGCCTTCATGGCGGATCGGGAGTGGTTGGCGATTGACAGGTGGAAGATCGAGGACTCGGCAGGAAAGGCCGATTTTGCAGTGTTTAAATTGTTTTTTTTTTTTTCGCGCTAGTGGGCATTAATTGCCTAGGGAGCCGAGACTCCGATATAAAAACTCGGAATTTTGTTTTAGAAGGGGGGATCCGAGAAGAACAGGGGGGAGACAGAGTGCAGGAAAGAAGTTCAGGCCGAGCGTGGCCATTGTAAGGCCTGCGGGCGGTTTAATTTTTACGTATGTAATTATTTTCCGAAGGATATTAATGAAAAAGAGGAATTTGTGAAGGTGTTTGGTTTTCCGGTCCCCATCATAAAAGAGCCCTTGTGTCTTCTAAATTGTATACCTTTGAGGAATACCTCGATAATGCAATTGTAGTACATAAATTTCTATCTCATATAGAGGACCAAGAGGTCATTCTTATGGATAGACAAAGATGGAATAGAGTTCCCAGAGCTGTGTTATATCGAGATTATTGCCATGAGATTTATTTTTTCAAGACAGAGTCTAAAACTGATAATATCACTATAGCACACTTTATCAAGTTCTTGAAAAACCACTTCCAATTTGAAGAGGAGCATTTCATGACTCCTGATGAACTTGATCCTATCAATGATATCTATAAACTATTTATAGAGAACTAAGCTATTATTTTATTATTGCTATCTCTTGCATTTAGTGTGTTGTTTGTTTTCTTTATAAGCATAAAAAAAAAACAAAAACAAAACAAAATCATAACAAAAATCAAAGCATTTTATTTTTAAGAATTATAGTAGGTATATAATTAAAATATATACCTCCCAAAATTTGTTGCAAATATATTAGTATATATTTGCTAAAATCTAAATTTAGACATAATGACTAGACTCAGGAATGGAAAAAAAATTGAAGTAGAAGATTGGTTAAGAAAACCAAAAAATAACCCAGATGTCCTTCCTGAAGATCCAATTCAGGAAGAAGGAACCTTTGACCAACAAGAAGAAGAATTTGCTATAGGAAATGAACAAAAATAAAATGATAGAGAGGAAGGATCCTCATCCCCTAAAATATCTCCAAAAGGAGTTGTTACTTTTGAGAACATGGAACATTTTTGGAAGTTCCTCAATACTAATATTGGCACTCTTAATAGAGCAATCCATATGGACAAAGATCAAATTAGTGACACTCAAGCAACCCTAGAAGACATCTATCACACATGCACTAATCCCCTGTCCTCTGTTGATCAAGAGAGTGATCAAGCTGGACCATCCAATTTGGACATGGCTACTATAATTCAAAACACGCAACAACAACAGGTTACCCAACCACCTAGAGTGCCTGTTATCAAGCCAAGGGTTATCACCACACAAAAGAAACCTTCATTCACTGCTCTATTTCGTCAAGCTATTGATCAATATACCTCAAATCAACAAAAGCCTAAAACAAAACCAAATACCAATTTCCAACAATCGGGGATATAGCATAATGCTACAACCAATGTTCTTCATAATACTCTTCCTACCAACCATTTGCATAACAACAATATAGCATCTAATCCTTACATCATGCCATCCTACGCTCACCAATCCCATACTCATGTACCACCGAACCAATATGGTGGACAAACAGGTAATCTGGAAGCCATGGTGAAACAATTAGTCTCCTACATGGACTAGATAGATCCCTACCGTCCCTCATATAATTATCGTGAGATGTGTAGTCGGCCTCTAGATCCTATAGTTGTAGCACAACCATATCCCAAACACTTTCCTATGTCTATCCTACCTATATACAAAGGAACTAAAGATCCCATAGAGCATCTTCGTATGTTTAGGATAGCATGTCATGATATATCACATGATGAATTGTTGTTACTAAAAATGTTCCCAAAAATTTTAGGAGGGATGGCATTGGAGTGGTATTATCAACTACCCACTCATTCTTTGAGGAATTTCGAAGAAACCGCTGAATCTTTTGTGCATAAATTTAGTGCCTATATCGAAAGACATGTAACCATTAAATATTTGTATAACCTAAAACAAGACAAAGATGAGTGTTTTGCTGAATTCTTAGCTCGATGGAGGCAGTTTATAGGAAAATTACACTTTGTGTTACCTTATCAAGAAATTTTGGATATTTTCATCAATAATTTACAAGAACAACTATCCTATGAATTATCAACTGCTACCTTGACCACCTTTGATCAAGCTATAGATTTAGCTCTAAGAGTGGAAGATGCTCTCATTAGAAGAGGTCAGCTCAAAAGGAAAGATGATGAGAAAACATCCGAGAAATCAATATAAAAATAAACAAGTTGTGGGTGATGGAGTCACTGATAGCAGAAACATTGCCAATGTTAATACTGCGAAAACAATAGAGAAGTTTATAGTAAAACCTCTTGATAAACCACCCCGAGAATTTAATAGGTTAAATCAACCTTTATCAACTATTCTCCCGTAACTATTAGCATGAGGTTTGATCCAATTACCAAACATACAGGAACCTGATCCAACCATACCCGGATACAGATCTGATTTACATTATTATTTCCATAGAGGACCTGGACACGCGACCAACTCTTGTAAAATATTAAAACATAAAATACAAGACCTGATTGATAACAACGAGATGGAGGTGCAAGCCTTTCAACCTAAACAAAATCCTTCTAATAATGCTCAAAAGAACATCCCCAAAAATCAGAATCAGAATGCCAATCAATCATTGGACATATTTCAACATCCTTTACCAAAGCATGGTAAAGACGTGGCTAATCAAATTGAGCATCATAATGTTCCCCCTCCTACTCGATATGTAGGAACTATTAGTGTAAAATTACCTATTCACAATCTGCAAGTCTTTGACACAACTTTATCCATGGTTACGGCCAGACCTCTACATAATATTCGGACACTTGATCTTAGTGATACCAAATATGAGATTGAAAGTGACATGGAAATCACCTCAAATAAATTGAATAGTTCTGATGAATCAGATCCTGTTCAACCCATCACAAGTTCTATGGTTCTAGAAGAACCATTTCCTAGAAGAATCACCACTAGAACATATTCTCACAAAATACTTTCTAATGAACAAGCCATAAATGCTAGACCAAGACCTATTCATCACCCGTAAAATAATATTGTAGGAACCATCGGAGCCGTTACCAGACAATAGGCTCAAAACTCTCAACAGGATCAAACTCAAAACGATGGATCAACTCCATTTGTTTTGAAAAATCCCAATAAAGGGAATTATGTGCCTAATGTTCAACATAAGCCTCCTTATAATATTAATGAACAATTATCAAATACTACAGCTAGAATTTCCCTTTTGGATCTCTTAAGATCTTCTCCTACCCATAGGGATGAATAAATGCTCACATTAAGCCATGTCCAATACTATCATAACTCGTGAAGTTGATTGTATTGACTTTTGGGATAGAGATATCCCACAACATAGTCTACATAAGGATAACCCCTTATATATTACTGCCCTAATTGGGGATGTAGTAGTTAAACGAGTCTTGATTGATAATGGTTCATCTTTAAACATATGCACTTTTGACTGCTACCAAATATTTGGGTTTAGAAGTGACGAAATGAAAAGAATTGATATGATTATAAAAGCCTTTAATGATGAAACACAAGAACGTGTGGAGTTATTACTATACCCTTGCAAGTTGGTCCTAGAACCTTAGATACGACCGTGTTTATTGTACATTGCCCTGCATCGTACAATATACTTTTGGGTTGCCCTTGGATCAACGCGATGCAAGAAATTCCATCCACTTTACATCAGTGTGTTAAATTCAAATTTAAAAGTCATTTGGTTACCATTCATGGTTATCCTAGACCCTTTGATATGTGTGCTTTGGCAAAACTTGTTGGAGTTCAATTTTCCCCTACCCTGTCATCCACACATCCTAATTCTCATAATCCACCCAAACGTGTGAAACACACACCCATAACATCATCTACTCTTTCAACTACACCTCTACATATAGCTCAACCATCTTTTGAACAAACTACATTAAGACCTCGAAAAGATCCTAAAACTACAACCAATGCTTCCTGTTTTACTCATATAACTTCCATACCTATAGACTCATCCATCGATATCCCTATAACATCTACATCCACTACAGGCATCCTTTCCACATTTGACGATGTAGGAAATGTTCCTTCTACCTCTTATGCTCTCACTGATGAGCTCTTACCCGATTTATCTAAAATTCTTATATCAGATGAAACCAACACTGCCATACAAGCTTCCCTTATTTTAAATAAACTCCCACCCTCTCCTCGTACCTTGGGCCTCCCATAGCCTATGGGAAGTATATACCAAGTCGGGAGTTGTGCTTTTATTTATAAGGGATATGATTGGGGAAGAATACCCAGAAACATTAAGACACATTGTGATGGATATGCTAGATGCTATTTTGCTAATGAGTATATTAAAACTAATCCTATAATGCTTAAATTGGGATATAAATGGAAAGGTTTGGGACCTTTCCAGAAAGGTATGAAAGAACCTTTTGAGGTCGAGCCATGGCCTACCCGATGTGGTGTGGGACTATTTCCTAGTAAAGGTCAGCCCTTCCCATTTGATGATGATGACCATCTTGTGTGTTACCAAGATTATTTGGATAAACGAGATGTCTTGCATTTAATGAATATGCCTCTTACATGCAATATGCTATCCATAGCTTACCCTGAGATGAGTGCTGAATCCGATGACGAGTTGGAGGGGGATATCTTTCATGATGTCTCCATTGAGGAATTGTTATATAATGGATTTTATTTCGATGGCTCTATACCTAGTATAGCCCAGCTTGAAGCTATGAATCCTCAAGACGAATTATCCAAGCTAACCTTGGAAGAATTACAAGAATTAGGCATTTCACCCGCCCCACCTAATTTTGAGAGAGATCTACAAATGGAAGTAGAAAACATCATAAATATTAAGATTGGAACCAAAGACAACACTCACATAATCGACATTGGATCAGAATTGAGTCAGAAAAAACAAGATAAATACATTGCATTCCTTAAACAATATGAAGACTTCTTTGCTTGGACATATGAAGATATGCCAGGATTAGACCCTTCTATAGTTATGCATCACCTAGTAGTCCATCCATATGCTAAACATGTTAAACAAAAACTTAGAAAAATGCATCCTAAAGTGGCCTTACTAGTCAAAGGGGAATTATAAAAACTCTTAAATGTTATTTTTATACAAGCCATTGATTATGCTAAATGGATTTCAAATGTAGTTCCAGTAACTAAGAAAGAAGCCACTAAAGTTAGGGTTTGCACAGACTTTAGAGATATTAATGATGCATGCCCTAAAGACGATTTTCCTCTTCCCAACATGGATCAGATCATTGAATTTACTGTTGGAAGTGGAATGATATCCCTAATGGATGGATTTTTTGGTTATAATCAGATCAGGATAGCTCCGAAGATCAGGCTAAAACAACCTTTATTACCCCTTAGGAAACCTTTTGTTGGAAAGTGATGCCATTTGGTTTAAAGAATGCAGGTGCAACCTATCAACGAGCCATGACTTATATCTTTCACGATACGATGCATGATATTCTACATGATTATGTAGATGATATTATAGCTCGTTCTATCGAAGAAGATGATAATTTAAATGACTTGAGAAAAGTATTTGATCGGTTAAGGTAATATCTTATCCGACTAAATCCAGCCAAATGCATATTCAGAGTTAAGTCCGATAAATTATTAGGGGTTATAGTTTTTTTACATGGCATTGAAATTGACCCTCTCAAGATCACGAATATCATAGATATGGCCGCACCCACCAATATATCAGAATTATGAAGTTTACAAGGTAAGCTTCAAGCTATTCGTCGCTTCATCGATAAGTTGGCAGACAAAACCGGACCCTTTCTTAGGCTTCTTAAGAAAGATGTATCTTTTCATTGGGATGACGAATGTCAGGAAGCATTTGAACTCCTTAAGCAATATATCCTTAAACCACCGGTGCTTTCCCCACCTAAATCTGATCGTCCATTTATTTTATACATTTTTGCTTTCGATTTTTCCTTAGGAGCTATGTTAGCTCAGCTTGACGATGAGAAGAAAGAACATGCTAATTATTATATTAGCAAGACCTTAATCAGTTATGAAACTCGCTATACCATATTAGAGAAATTATGTCTAGCAGTTGTATTTTCTATACAGAAACTACGACATTATATGCTCAATCAAAAAACATATGTTATTGCCAAATTCGACCCTTTGCGATATCTCATGAGTCGACCGTACTTATCTAGTCATATAACAAAGTGGGTTCTTGCACTAAGTGAGTTCGAACTCACATTTATAGGACAAAAGTCTGTTAAAGGTCAAATCATAGCAGATCAATTAGCTATTGCACCCTTAGAGTCTACTCGTCCCCTCATCATTGAGTTTCCTGATGAATGCCTTAAATTAGAGGCAGACCATCCTAACCAATGGTCCCTATACTTTGATAGATCCCGATGTATGAGTGGGGCTAGTATAGGTATTATTTTAATATCTTCATAAAAACATCTTATACCTTTGTCCTTCAAATTAACATTTGCTTGCACTAATAACACTGCTGAATATGAAGATTTTATCCTTGGATTACGAGCACTGAAAATTAAAAATTTATTGGTTTTTGATGATTCTCAACTTGTCATAAATCAAATCAATGATGTTTATAAGACCAGAGATGATAAATTACGCCCATACAAAGCATATGTTTTACAATTATTATCCTTGTTTGATCAAGTTACCTTGGAAGCTATTCCTCGAACTAGCAATCGTGCGGCTGATGCTATGGCTACAACCGCATCTCTTTTGCCCTTGGAGTTAGATGACAAATATGCTACCATCATTATTCATCGACTCTAGGAACTTGCTTCAAGAAAATCATGCCTAGAACATTTGGATGTGTTTCTAATCACCGAGACTACTCTTGAACATTGGTACATTGATATCTTTAATTTTCTCCAAAATGGGACCTTCCCTGATGGTGGTACTAGCAACCAGTGCAGGTTATTACGTAGATGAGCAAGCCGCTTCGTGATTATTGGTAATACCTCGTATAGAAGATATTTTGAAGGCATCTTATTGTGATGTTTGAATCTAGAAGAATCTAGATCATCTTTCAATGAAGCCCATAATGGATCTTGTGGGGGACATTTTAGTGGTAGCGCCATTGCTAAGAAACTCCTTTGGATAGGATATTTTTGGCCTACCATGGAAAATGATGCACATAATTATGTGTGACATTGCGACAAGTGCCAGAAACACGCTGACCTTGTCCATGCGCCTACACAAGAACTGCAGGCTATTTCATCTCCTTGGCCCTTTTCAAAATGGGGCTTAGACATCATTGGAAAAATCAACCCTGTGTCATCTGATGGACACAAATTTATCATAACCACCACTGAGTATTTCATGAAGTGGGTTGAAGCTATGCCATTAGCTTCTTGCACTGGAACCCAAGTTTATTTTTAATCAAATTATTTGTAGGTTTGGAATTCCTGTAAATCTCATTTCAGATAATGGAACTTGTTTTAAAAATAAATATGTTAAGAAATTATGTCAAAAATATAAAATTCAACATCGTTGGTCCACTCCTTATTATCCCCAGGGTAATGGCCAAGCAGAATCCTCTAATAAAACATTAATCAAAATCCTCAAAAAAATTGGTCAATAAATCTGGCCGTGATTGGCACATCCAATTATATCATGCTTTGTGGGCTTATCGAACTAGCATTCGTTCCCCCACAAGCACTTCAACTTTTGTTTTGGTTTATGGTGCTGAAGCCGTTTTTCCTTTTGAATTAGAAGTTCCTTATTTAGATCTACTACTTCAAGATACTGAAGTAGGATATGAATATCGTGTTGGCAGACTTAGTCAGCTAGAACTTCTAGATGAAAAGCGCATCAATGCTTTGGAGCATCTTCGTGCCTATCACAACAAGCTTAAATGAGCATACCTTAAGAAAGTTCACCAGCGATCCTTCAATATCGGTGACCTTGTCTTAAAAGAAAATAAAAAAAATACTAATGCAACTAAAGACCTTAAAGGTAAGTTTGAGCCCAACTGGCTCGGACCATATGTCATCACTGCTAAATTTGGATCGGGCGCATATCGATTAGCTACCTTAGACGGTAAAGATCTTAAAGAACCTATGAACATTATGCATCTCAAACGTTATTATACATAACATTGGATCATTTCATCATTTGTATACATTGTATTTTTTTTTTTGCATATTTGTTTCATTTTGCCATTTTTATCAAAATATTTTTCAAAAAAAATAGTAACAATTTTTTTTCTTTCTTAATCACAAATATAAAAATATAAAACATCAAAATCAAAATATTCAAAAACATATTTTATTTTCGTACTTGTCAAATCATGAAGTATTGTAGTTATATTTTTAGTTATTTTGGATAAATTAGCATTTATTTGGAATCCCGTACTTTCACATTCACATGAATAAATATCTTGATTTTATTTTTGATTATTAATTTCTCATATATCAAAGTCCACAGTTGAATTAAATAAAATTTTGAGCATAGATAATTGATCTTGTTATTTACTTGAACCAAGTATATCTCCTCACATTAAAATGATTTCATTGCAAATTCGATATGATGCTACATAGTAGAAATGGTGTCTTGAGTGAAAAGTTTCCCCTGCTATCCTATCATGCACATGGTCTATGATCTTTGAGAATTGACAAAAGGACAAGCTCACCCCTAACCAGAATAAAAATCCCTTGCTCTACAGCTAATCCGAGCAAGTATCCCTAACATAGAAAGCAAATAAAAGTTCAAAGAAAAAGAGAAAAATAACAATGTTATTTTGTATCATCATGACAATATTTCAGCATTATCTCAAATATCAAGCAAAAATACAAAAATAAAAATAAATAAATAAATAAATACAAAAAAAAAGAGAGAGAAAAGCAAAAGCAAAAGCAAAATGCAATAAAATCCTTTCCCTACCCCTTGAAAATAAATGAAGGGTGAATGAGCTTGAATCCCTGGAATTCTCAATTATTCAAAAACTGTGAGGTAAGCCCCATAACAAGTGGTTTGTGCCCAACCCACTTGGCCTTGGGTAATCCCTAGTGTGGTGATATGTCTGTCACATTAGCGACTTCTTTTGTACATACCTATGTTGGATTATGGATTAGCTAGCTCTTGATAACCTAACTTACATAGTAGTCTGGTACGGTTACATGCATATAAATTATGGTCAACAAACATTCATTTGGTTAAGAAAAATTACTTGTATCAAATTATCTTACTCAAAATTGGTGAATGAACTCACATATGCATGTGAGGGTTCCTTATAAATCTAAATTTTTCTTTGAAATAATTTAAAATATCTCTACAATTCTTTTGGAATAAATTTTATTCTTATTTTCAGAACATCTGTTTAGTATACTCACAATTACATACATTGTTTTCAAAAATCCAAAATTATTTTACACAAACCTATTGCAAAATCTAGTGAAATAAAGTCATGATTATATTATTATTATTTTTTTATCAAAAATCAACAATCAATCATGCAATAAAACCAAAATATCAAATTCTCTTTGGATTTCACAATGATGGTATAAGTCTATACCTATAATTCTATGCCTAGCACAAACCATTGTTCTAATTTTATTTTCCATTTAATTCAAAAACAAATTAAAAAAAAAAACATATGACTTGCATCATTATGTTACACAATTATGCTTTACAAACGAACGAACACTTATTCTATTTCATGTCATTATGGCAACATTCAATCTTGCAACCATGGTATAATTTCTAAGGAATTGTTCAAAATTTTATCACACTTAGGAATTTATACCTAGCAAAATCATATTTCTTTTAGTATCTCATGCATACTATTTTTATGAAAATCTGAAAACAAATCATCAAACCATCATTATCTCCATCATCACAACACAAAGTATTAAGACAGTCTCTTAAGCATTCTTTTACTTTTAGCAATATTTCTATACTGGGATTAGCTTGACGATAAAGCAAGCGATGAATCCATTAAATGGTCTATAAAAGCGACAATGTCATTTGAAATTATTGTTAGAGGTCCCTTTTATTTTTTATCAAATCACACCACAACAACTAATTGTTTACATCAGATTATTTCATTTAAATTTTACAGCATGACATCAAATTATAATATTTCCAAACGACATAATTACATGAATCATCAATCAAACAAACAAGCAATTCAAACATTGAATCATCATAAAAACATATAGACAAGTTATATTACAAAAAGATCATATATACATCTCAAAAATATTTGTACATCATATCACAATTAGATTGGTATGCCACAATTTATATCCTGGCATACTCAATCCTCTCAAAAAATATATAATAATACATATACAATCCATCTATAGCAGCTAGCCTCGAGAAGCCCTTGAGATCTCAGCCTCATCTACTCCCCCACCCTGACATGGAGGAGGTGGTCCCATAGAGGTTCGGGCTATATCTCGGGTCCTTATTGTCGATCGTGAGGATGTCCTCGATGATTCCATCATGTCCGGCTTCGTAATAGGGGCTGGCAGTGGTACACTCTGGTTCTCTAGAACCATGTGATAGTATAGCCCCTGGTAGAATACGGTCTAAGAAATATACCATGCCAGATCTCGAGTGCTCGCTCCTCCACCCCGAGCTCTGAGCCGTGTAGCCTTATCCTGTAGTGTCTGCACCTGAGCCCAGAGGCAGGCAACCTCAGCCCAAAGAGCCACCATCTCGTTGCTCTCTCCCACCTCGACACCCTTGCCCTTATCAAGAAATGGGGGTCTCTACCTCTACTGAGGAGGTAGTCCCTCCTCCCTACTCCCTGGATGCTATGGTCTCTAGGGATCCCGTGCCATCCTCTGGCATCTCTCCTATGGAGACCATCACTGCTCTACCCCACCGTGACCTCGAACTGCCTCAATCATAGCCTGTCACCACCTCCCCATCCAGTGCACCATTGGTGTGCACTGGACCCTATGCCCTCATCATCCAAGGAGGGTGGATGCCTGCATACTAGGAATCATACCCGTCGACAACCTCGACATCATCACCATCCACTGGCTAGATGGGGGCATCATCTGTGTCTTGGCTCTAGAACCACTACATGTATGGAGCCCCGCTTAGCATAGTACTATCCCAAATAGTCCGAGAGTACTCATAATCCTTGAGAGAAGGGATCCCCTGTTAAAGACCAAACTATCGTAGTACCCGATCATAGCGGTGGAGCTCTACCTCTACCCACTCCATCCTCAGCCAGTAGACTCTCCTGATGCGAGCCAGCTCCTACCCATCCTCTACCCACCTAGGGTGCTCTCGCCATGGCCTCCAGGTGATCTGGTTTGGGATGAGGTCATCCAACAACCTTTGTGACATTGGCAGATCTATCTGCCACTATGACCCCCTCTGTAGCCACCAGTAGAAAACTCGGGGCCTCTCTTGGTCAACCCCTATCAATGGGAGCCCTATCGGCCTTTGCACCGCAATGTGCTCCCAGCACCAAACCTATAGCAACGATGTCAAGACCAGACATCGACCTCCCTTGTATACGAGCCTATGCAGGATCCTACACAAGTAGCATAGAACAAAGTTGCCCCATGCAAACCTATACCCGTGGTCTCTCATGTCATAAACTATGTCTGAGAGCACCCACAGTAATCTGCACCCACTTTGGTGGCACATCAGTAAGCCACTAAGCACCCCTGCCAAAACCTAAGTCAGCCTAGATGCCCTAGGCATCTATTGTAGAGACTCGATGTTCACCCCGCCCTTCTCTAAGGTGAAGCTCAGATCTCTTGTCAGTCTCATCATCGCCTGACACTGATTGGCTATAGGTGTCATCAGTCGTCCTTGTATGGGGATCCCCATGATCCTCCATACATCCTCTAGAGTGGGAGCCATCTCCCCTGTCGATAACTGGAAGCAGGATGACCCCGGATACCACCTCTCTACTAGGGCTATCAGTAGCCCCATATCAGTCAGTACTTGTGGCATCTCTGCCACATGTCGTAGCCTGACCCGTGCTAGTTGGTCACGCTCTGCCTGGTCGAGAGCGAAAAATTTGTCTCTCAACCCATCATATTTCCATTCCTGGATCTTTAGTAATCATTTCTACAAAACAAACAATAAAAAAATAAAATTCATTAATAAACCAATCATTAAAATAAAATTAAACACATTTTAATCAAGCTTAAAGATGATATCATCCACCATTGGATGATATCGTCCCAAATTGGGAAAAATCATCCTTTGTTAGGATGAAATCGTCTCAAATTTCACAATTTGGGGATCGCCCCTTGTTTGACGAGATCGCCCCTAGTTCACCGATTTCGTCCTCACACGAAATCGATGATCTAGGGACGATTTCGACGAAATAGGGACGATTTTGTCCCTATGTCGTCGATGGCTTAAAAATGGCCGTGATGCCCCAAATAATCAAAATTTAAATAAAAAAAATTGCACAAAGTTAATTCAAAGTTAATTCGTGCCGGACCTCTGTCGCTCTGTGCATTGTCTCCACCATTTTTTCTCTCTGCAGAGCTCTGGAACAGTAAAAATAAATAGTAAAAAAAAAAATGTATTAGGGTTTTACCCTATTTTCTTAATTTTATTTAAAAATCAAAATTTTAATTTTGCTTTTCTGTGTTTTTACCTCAAACGTTCGATTTGGGTAAAAACACGGAGGGGGCACCATAGTCAGCATTCGTACGATTCGACCAAGAATCATCGTCTAAAAAATTGAGTATATTTTTGCTTTCTCGTAAAATGGGAAAAACTCGTCTTTAACGCATTTTATTCAGAAAATTCACTAAAGAGGGGGCAAAATGTAGCACCCTAAAATTGGCACGGTTAAACCTTAGTAAAAAGATTAAAATTTGAATTTTAACCCCAAACTACCCATTAACCGCCTATTACCCGGTTTCCCCATTTTTTGCATCATTTTTAGGATTTGTTTTGACCATTGTACGATATCGTCGCAGATTAGACAAAATAATCCCCTATCTGATGAATTCGTCTAGAATAGAACGCCCAGACGATTTCGTCCCAAAACCAAATTTTCATAATTAGCTTCTGTTTCAATAGCCTCTCCAACTTGGGCAGAAACGCGTCTGCGTAGTTGGAGATTTCCTTGTTGGATATCTCCCATATTGGGATGATCTCCAACCTCCTAACCTCCCCTAATCCTATATAAACTAGGATTTTTCTAGTTTATCCCCTTGAACCCCTTAGCTGACGGATTTCCTTGCAGATTTAGTTCCTTATTCACTAGAGCATCCTTGCACTACTGTCTACATTCTGTATTTTACATTTTCTTGTAGGAACTCTACTATTTTTTGGTCAAATCTAGCTCGGATCATCGCAAGCGATCCCGAACGATTTTGAACGATCTTGTCAAGGAGAGCAGATGATATCATATGATTGGAGGTGATCCTGACTGTAGTCTAGATTGGCGGCAATCAGAGTCTAGAATTTGCATTTCCTTAGCTTTTCTGCATTTTCCTATTATATTTTTGCACTGTCTTAAATTATTATGTTTATGCATCTTGGATTTCACCTCATTTAGCATAACCGCATGATAAATTTAAGAAAAAGCATTTAAATTTACTATAGTTTTCTTATTTTGTTATTTGAATCTATGATTTAGGCATGTTTGTTGTTATTGTTATCATTTTTCTTTACTTTTATAGTTGCATATTCGGTATTTTGTACCTATTTCTGTGATTGTAGGTTGCTGACGAATTCGTCTCAAATTTTAGATGATTCTGTCTGATCTCAGACGACCCTCTACGATTTGAGATGATCTTGTGAAATATCGATGATTACGTAAGAATTGAGGCGATTTGGACTGTTACAAAACTTAGAATCTTCATCAGACATCCAGAATTAGGTATGATACATTTTAGCTAGCATATTTTCTGTGATTAGCATTCATTCTTGTTTTTTGTATTCATTTAAATCAGCATTTGCATATAGAATATTTTATATTCATCTTGGCCGAACCTAGGAGTTGAATGAATAAAGTGCAAAATGAACACATCAAACTCACTGTCAACCTAGGCGTGGAAACTGTGATTCAAAAGTTTTCTGGTGAAACCACCATCCATCAAAAATTCATCCTTATACCCCTCCCCTAAGAGGCGGGACCTTTAAAGGGCCTCTTAGTCCGAGGTATTGTCCCATCCTTCTCACATCCCCCTTCTGGGCATGGATCCTATAGCCTGAGGGTAAGGATGCAAAAATTTTGGAGCGATATCGCACCCCACCGTGACCCCGCACTGCCTCAATCATAGCCTGTCACCACCTCCCCATCCAGTGCACCATTGGTGTGCACTGGACCCTATGCCCTCATCATCCAAGGAGGGTGGATGCCTGCATAATAGGAATCATACCCGTCGGCAACCCCGACATCATCACCATCCACTAGCTGGATGGGGGCATCATCTATGTCTTGGCTCTAGAACCACTACATGTATGGAGCCCTGCTCAGCATAGTACTATCCCAAATAGTCCGAGAGTACTCATAATCCTTGAGAGAAGGGATCCCTTGTTGAAGACCGAACTGTCGTAGTACCCGATCATAGCGGTGGAGCTCTACCTCTACCCACTCCATCCTCAGCCAGTAGACTCTCCTGATGTGAGCCAGCTCCTACCCATCCTCTACCCACCTAGGGTGCTCTCGCCATGGCCTCCAGGTGATCTGGTTTGGGATGAGGTCATCCAAAAACCTCTGTGACATTGGCAGATCTATCTGCCACTATGACCCCCTCTGTAGCCACTAGTAGAAAACTCGAGGCCTCTCTTGGTCAACCCCTATCAATGGGAGCCCTATCGGCCTTTGCACCGCAATGTGCTCCCAGCACCAAACCTATAGCAGCGATGTCAAGACCAGACATCGACCTCCCTTGTATACGACCCCATGCAGGATCCTACACAAGCGGCATAGAACAAAGTTGCCCCATGCAAACCTATACCCGTGGTCTCTCATGTCATAAACTATGTATGAGAGCACCCACGGTAATCTGCACCCACTTTGGTGGCACAGCAGTAAGCCACCAAGCACCCCTACCAAAACCTAAGTCAGCCTAGATGCCCCAGGCATCTATCGTAGAGACTCGATGTTCACCTCGCCCTTCTCTAAGGTGAAGCTCAGATCTCTTATCAGTCTCATCATTGCCTGGCCCTGATTGGCTATAGGTGTCATCAGTCGTCCTTGTATGGGGATCCCCATGATCCTCCATACATCCTCTAGAGTGGGAGCCATCTCCCCTGTCGATAACTGGAAGTAGGATTACCCCGGATACCACCTCTCTACTAGGGCTATTAGTAGCCCCATATCAGTCAGTACTTGTGGCATCTCTGCCACATGCCATAGCCCGACCCGTGCTAGTTGGTCACGCTCTGCCTGGTTGAGAGAGGCCAAGTTGTCTCTCAACCCATCATATTTCCATTCCCGGCTCTTTAGTAATCCTTTCTGCAAAACAAACAATAAAAAAATAAAATTCATTAATAAACCAATCATTAAAATAAAATTAAACACATTTTAATCAAGCTTAAAGATGATATCATCCACCATTGGATGATATCGTCCCAAATTAGGAAAAATCATCCTTTGTTAGGATGAAATCCTCTCAGATTTCACAATTTGGGGATCGCCCCTTGTTTGACGAGATCGCCCCTAGTTCACCGATTTCGTCCTCAAACGAAATCGATGATCTAGGGACGATTTCGACGAAATAGGGACGATTTCGTCCCTACATCGTCGATGGCTTAAAAATGGCCGCGATGCCCCAAATAATCAAAATTTAAATAAAAAAAATTGCACAAAGTTAATTCAAAGTTAATTCGTGCCGGACCTCTGTCGCTCTGTGCATTGTCTCCACCATTTTTTCTCTCTGCAGAGCTCTGGAATAGTAAAAATAAATAGTAAAAAAAAAAATGTATTATGGTTTTACCCTATTTTCTTAATTTTATTTAAAAATCAACATTTTAATTTTGCTTTTCTGTGTTTTTACCTCAAACGTTCGATTTGGGTAAAAACACGGAGGGGGCACCATAGTCAACATTCGTACGATTCGACCAAGAATCATCGTCTAAAAAATTGAGTATATTTTTGCTTTCTCGTAAAATGGGAAAAACTCGTCCTTAACGCATTTTATTCAGAAAATTCACTAAAGAGGGGTCAAAATGTAGCACCCTAAAATTGGCACGGTTAAACCTTAGTAAAAAGGTTAAAATTTGAATTTTAACCGCAAACTACCCATTAACCGCCTATTACCCGGTTTCCCCATTTTTTGCATCATTTTTAGGATTTGTTTTGACCATTGTACGATATCGTCGTAGATTAGACGAAATCATCCCCTATCTGATGAATTTTTCTGGAACAGAATGTCAAGACGATTTCGTCCCAAAACCAAATTTTCATAATTAGCTTCTGTTTCAACAACCTCTCCAACTTGGGCGGAAGCGCGTCTGCGTAGTTGGAGATTTCCTTGTTGGAGATCTCCCATATTGGGATGATCTCCAACCTCCTAGCCTCCCCCTAATCCTATATAAACTAGGATTTTTCTAGTTTATCCCCTTGAACCCCTTAGTTGATGGATTTCCTTGCGATTTAGTTCCTTATTCACTAGAGCATCCTCGCACTACTGTCTACATTCTGTATTTTACATTTTCTTGTAGGAACTCTACTATTTTTTGGTCAAAGCTAGCTCGGATCATCGCAAGCGATCCCGAATGATTTCGAACGATCTTGTCAAGGAGAGCAGACGATCTCATATGATTTGAGGTGATCCTGACTGTAGTCTAGATTGGGGGCAATCAGAGTCTAGAGTTTGCATTTCCTTAGCTTTTCTGCATTTTCCTATTATATTTTTGCACTGTCTTAAATTATTATGTTTATGCATCTTGGATTTCACCTCATTTAGCATAACCGCATGATAAATTTAAGAACAAGCATTTAAATTTACTGCAGTTTCCTTATTTTGTTATTTGAATCTATGATTTAGGCATGTTTGTTGTTATTGCTATCATTTTTCTTTACTTTTATAGTTGCATATTTGGTATTTTGTACCTATTTTTGTGATTGTAGGTTTCTGACGAATTCGTCTCAGATTTTAGATGATTCTGTCTGATCTCAGACGACCCTCTACGATTTGAGATGATCTTGTGAAATATCAGATGATTACGTAAGAATTGAGGCAATTTGGACTGTTACAAAACTTAGAATCTTCATCAGACATCCAGAATTAGGTATGATACATTTTAGCTAGCATATTTTCTGTGATTAGCATTCATTCTTGTTTTTTGTATTCATTTAAATCAACATTGGCATATAGAATAGTTTATATTCATCTTGGCCAAACCTAGGAGTTGAATGACTAAAGTGCAAAATGAACACATCAAACTCACTGTTAACCTAGGCATGGAAACTGTGATTCAAAAGTTTTCTGGTGAACCCACCATCCATAAAAAATTCATCCTTATACCCCTCCCCTAAGAGGCGGGACCTTCAAATGGCCTCTTAGTCCGAGGTATTGTCCCATCCTTCTCACATCCCCCTTCTGGGTGCTATTAAGGATGCAAAAATTTTGGAGCGATACCGCACCCCACCGTGACCACGCACTGCCTCAATCATAGCCTGTCACCACCTCCCCATCCAGTGCACCATTGGTGTGCACTGGACCCTATGCCCTCATCATCCAAGGAGGGTGGATGCCTGCATACTAGGAATCATACCCATCGGCAACCCCGACATCATCACCATCCACTGGCTAGATGGGGGCATCATCTGTGTCTTGGCTCTAGAACCACTACATGTATGGAGCCCCTCTCAGCATAGTACTATCCCAAATAGTCCAAGAGTACTCATAATCCTTGAGAGAAGGGATCCCCTGTTGAAGACCGAACTATCATAGTACCCGATCATAGAGGTGGAGCTCTACCTCTACCCACTCCATCCTCAGCTAGTAGACTCTCCTGATGCGAGCCAGCTCCTACCCATCCTCTACCCACGTAGGGTGCTCTCGCCATGGCCTCCAGGTGATCTGGTTTGGGATGAGGTTATCCAACAACCTCTGTGACATTGGCAGATCTATCTGCCATTATGACCCCCTCTGTAGCCACCAGTAGAAAACTCGGGGCCTCTCTTGGTCAACCCCTATCAATGGGAGCCCTATCGGCCTTTGCATCGCAATGTGCTCCCAACACCAAACCTATAGCAACGATGTCAAGACCAAACATCGACCTCCCTTGTATACGACCCCATGCAGGATCCTATACAAGCGGCATAGAACAAAGCTGCCCCATGCAAACCTATACCCGTGGTCTCTCATGTCATAAACTATGTCTGAAAGCACCCACGGTAATCTACACCCACTTTGGTGGCATAGCAGTAAGCCACCAAGCACCCCTGCCAAAACCTAAGTTAGCCTAGATGCCCCAGGCATCTATCGTAGAGACTCGATGTTCACCCTGCCCTTCTCTAAGGTGAAGCTCAGATCTCTTATCAGTCTCATCATCGCCTGCCCCTGATTGGCTGTAGGTGTCATCAGTCGTCCTTGTATGGGGATCCCCATGATCCTCCATACATCCTCTAGAGTGGGAGCCATCTCCCCTGTCGATAACTGGAAGCTGGATGACCCCGGATACCACCTCTCTACTAGGGCTATCAGTAGCCCCATATCAGTCAGTACTTGTGGCATCTCTGCCACATGCCGTAGCCCGACCCGTGCTAGTTGGTCATGCTCTGCCTGGTCGAGAGCGGCCAAGTTGTCTCTCAACCCATCATATTTCCATTCTTGGCTCTTTAGTAATCCTTTCTGCAAAACAAACAATAAAAAAATAAAATTCATTAATAAACCAATCATTAAAATAAAATTAAACACATTTTAATCAAGCTTAAAGATGATATCATCCACCATTGGATGATATCGTCCCAAATTAGGAAAAATCATCCTTTTTTAGGATGAAATCATCTCAGATTTCACAATTTGGGGATTGCCCCTTGTTTGACGAGATCGCCCCTAGTTCACCGATTTCGTCCTCAAACGAAATCGATGATCTAGGGACGATTTCGACGAAATAGGGACGATTTCGTCCCTACGTCGTCGATGGCTTAAAAATGGCCACGATGCCCCAAAGAATCAAAATTTAAATAAAAAAAATTGCACAAAGTTAATTCAAAGTTAATTCGTGCCGGACCTCTGTCGCTCTGTGCATTGTCTCCACCATTTTTTCTCTCTGCAGAGCTCTGGAACAGTAAAAATAAATAGTAAAAAAAAAAACGTATTAGGGTTTTACCCTATTTTCTTAATTTTATTTAAAAATCAACATTTTAATTTTGCTTTTCCGTGTTTTTACCTCAAACGTTCGATTTGGGTAAAAAAACGGAGGGGGCACCATAGTCAGCATTCGTACGATTCGACCAAGAATCATTGTCTAAAAAATTGAGTATATTTTTGCTTTCTCATAAAATGGGAAAAACTCGTCCTTAACGCATTTTATTCAGAAAATTCACTAAAGAGGGGGCAAAATGTAGCACCCTAAAATTGGCACGGTTAAACCTTAGTAAAAAGGTTAAAATTTGAATTTTAACCGCAAACTACCCATTAACCGCCTATTACCCGGTTTCCCCATTTTTTGCATCATTTTTAGGATTTGTTTTGACCATTGTACGATATCGTCGTAGATTAGACGAAATCATCCCCTATCTGATGAATTTTTCTGGAATAGAATGTCAAGACGATTTCGTCCCAAAACCAAATTTTCATAATTAGCTTCTGTTTCAACAACCTCTCCAACTTGGGCAGAAACGCGTCTGCGTAGTTGGAGATTTCCTTGTTGGAGATCTCCCATATTGGGATGATCTCCAACCTCCTAGCCTCCCCCTAATCCTATATAAACTAGGATTTTTCTAGTTTATCCCCTTGAACCCCTTAGCTGATGGATTTCCTTGCAGATTTAGTTCCTTATTCACTAGAGCATCCTCGCACTACTGTCTACATTCTGTATTTTACATTTTCTTGTAGGAACTCTACTATTTTTTGGTCAAAGCTAGCTCGGATCATCGCAAGCGATCCCGAATGATTTCGAACGATCTTGTCAAGGAGAGCAGACGATCTCATATGATTGGAGGTGATCCTGACTGTAGTCTAGATTGGGGGCAATCAGAGTCTAGAGTTTGCATTTCCTTAGCTTTTCTGCATTTTCCTATTATATTTTTGCACTGTCTTAAATTATTATGTTTATGCATCTTGGATTTCACCTCATTTAGCATAACCGCATGATAAATTTAAGAACAAGCATTTAAATTTATTGCATTTTCCTTATTTTGTTATTTGAATCTATGATTTAGGCATGTTTGTTGTTATTGCTATCATTTTTCTTTACTTTTATAGTTGCATATTCGGTATTTTGTACCTATTTATGTGATTGTAGGTTTCTGACGAATTCATCTTAGATTTTAGATGATTCTGTCTGATCTCAGACGACCCTCTACGATTTGAGATGATCTTGTGAAATATCAGACGATTACGTAAGAATTGAGGCGATTTGGACTGTTACAAAACTTAGAATCTTCATCAGACATCCAGAATTAGGTATGATACATTTTAGCTAGCATATTTTCTGTGATTAGCATTCATTCTTGTTTTTTGTATTCATTTAAATCAGCATTGGCATATAGAATAGTTTATATTCATCTTGGCCAAACCTAGGAGTTGAATGACTAAAGTGCAAAATGAACACATCAAACTCACTGTCAACCTAGGCATGGAAACTACGATTCAAAAGTTTTCTGGTGAACCCACCATCCATCAAAAATTCATCCTTATACCCCTCCCCTAAGAGGCGGGACCTTCAAAGGGCCTCTTTGTCCGAGGTATTGTCCCATCCTTCTCACATCCCCCTTCTGGGCGTGGATCCTATAGCCTGAGGGTAAGGATGCAAAAATTTTGGAGCGATACATCTATATAACTAAATACGATATTAATTCCTAAGGGATATTCAATTCTATCTAATCTCAAAGGTCCAATGGTATTATAGGAGAAAGACAAATAGAATATGGATAGCAAGTGGTGTAACCAAAAAAGACCTACACTTAGTGACATTGAATGTTGAGTTATCCAAAACAAATTGGTGGTTCATCTAGAGGTCAATGACTATTCCATTTATGTTAAAAGGTGAAAAGGATGTAGGTTCCACAAGCCTAATCACTATAACTTATAATAATGATAACACTTTTAAATTGAATGCTTCTAAATAATGAAAGTGCATTCTTCATACCTATTACTAGATAAAGGTAATCATGTGCACATCAAATTAAATATAGGGAGCTAGAATAACATTATATTACAAGATAAAATAAAATCCATAGTATTTGAAATAATAATGAGACCACAACTTTATACTTTGGGTTGGCTTAATTGGGTAAAGGCATGGAGCTTCAATGCAAGTGCACCCTCAATTTTGACATCATGCCAATGCATGATCCAATCACTTGTGACATTATGTGATTGGAAATTTGGTATGCATTGTTGACAAGAAACTTATGAATCCTATCCATAGTAATTTTTATCATGTATTATAGGGAATATATAACCCATACTAGAGTTCCTACCTCAAAATGGGTAACATTAATATCGACAAAGTACTATAAGAAATTAATTTGTTATGCAAAGACACTTATTTTGCTTTGCTTTGACTAGAGGGCCATGGTACCAAGAATTTTATCATTGTCATTCTAGTTAAAACCTATACAAGAGTATCAACAAATAGAATCCCTTCATATAAATTCTAATTATTTTCTTAGATCATAAATTCCTAACATCCAATTGTATAATAAATATATATGGAGGAATGATGTGATTAGGTGATATATTTAGGAACTAACTGATTAGGATAATATCTAACTAAGTTCATCATCCTATGGTAGCATCATTTTCCTAGAATAAATGAAGGATGGATCATGGCACATTTGCATTGACTATAGAGTGTTAAAAAAAATCACAATGGACATGTATCCATTACCACATATTGATTATCTACTACAATAGATTCAAAGGGCATAATTTTTAATTAAGACCAAACTCAAGTTATGTTATTATCAACTTCCTATCGATCCCATCAACATATTGAAGATGAATCTAAATACTAGAAATGTATTGTATGAGTTGTTGGACATACCTTTTAGCTTGAAATTTTATTAGTATTTATGTGTCTAATGAAAAATATTTTACAATCATTCACAAGGTTATTAATTATTGTATACTATGATAACATCCTAATTTTCATCAAAACATGGGAGAAGCATTTATAACATGTGTGTCAAATTATAGAAAATTTGCACCAACAAAGGGTTTAATTCAACCTAGACAAGTTTCACCTCAATATCATATGGATATTGTATTTATGCTACAATATTAATTATCACAAAATATATGTGGATCAAAAGAAGATCATTGTTAGCCAAGAAAGGACAACAAATAAACATCTAAAGAGACTTATGAGAATTTTTTATGTTGTTACCTTCTACCACAAGTTCATTTGGATTTTTTGGCATGTATGGTGACCTCTATATTAGGTCATTATTGAAATATTCACTAGAATTCATATTATTAGTAGGCATTTGAAGAGTTTAATAGTACCTGTAAATAGTTCTATAACTTGTTGTACCATACATAGCCATTCAAAGTTTATACTGATGCACCATACTATGCACTTAGTTTCATCATAATCCAAAATGTACATCCAATAGAATATATTTTTGAAACACTCTTTAATACAACTTGATGCTAATCAAAAAATCAAAAGGAGTTGCTTACCATTTTTTAAGTTTTACAAAAGTAGTGCCATTACATCATGGACAAAGAGATTACCATTTACTTTGATTATAGGAATTTATAATTCTTTCACTCATAGAGTAAACTAGAGAATTCATATCATATAAAATGGAGGATGTATCTATAGAAATTTCATATTATAATCAAACATTTAAAGGAAAAGAGAAATGAGGAATAGACTATTGAAAGTATCCATTAATACATATTTTTTAAACTACTTTTAACACTAGAGGACATGGAACCAACAACTTGTAGGAGTTGTAACTTGATGATGTTGACTTTGTTAACATTCACTAGTACTTGATACAAGATAATTTTATGTCATACCTATAGCGACCCCGGGAAGCACACACCTCTACTCTACTTGCAATATCATACCGATATGAAATGAAAGACCATGAAATGCATATAACATAGAAATAACAAAGAGAGATCATTTTATTTATATTGAAACCTAGTTACACGTCGATGCCTCTGAGGGATACCCATTTCGATACAACAAAGTACAAGTGAATAAAATTTCCCCTTGCAAAGGGGTGGTGCACCTTCACAGGCTTCCTGATTTTATACATGAACTTGTTTGAGGGATCAAAGATGCCTCCTTCTCCTTCTCTCATCCAGGAGGGATCTCGTGCTCCAAATGTCTTGATATGGTCATGTAAACCTATAGATATGCATACATGGAAATAACAAAGCACACTTAGTAGTATGGACCACGTCTCTGGAAGAGGCTTTTATTAGCAAATATGATAATTCGAATAAATAAGCATAATTTGTATTGAAATATACCAAATATGGGCAATATGCATATGAAAATAAGAAATATTAATATAAATGCAATGAAGGATTTAGATCTATGCTAAAGACATGTAAATGAAATAATAATAAATGCATATCTATTACTAAGAACAAAGGAATGACCATATTAAAACATGGCTATGCTTATGGGTTGTTGTCAAAGACAGTGACCTATAACTAATAGGTTACCTCAAGTCTTATGGGCTGTAATTAATTGCTCCTTTGCTTGAATTGATGTTCAAGGGTCGCCATGTGTGTCTCCTACACTAATTGACGGTTAATAACGATGGGTCTGAATAATGATGCGTGGATGTGGCTCAGCTATACGGTGCTCCAATGTTCCTCAAAGGGGCGTAAATTAGCTCTTTCTGTTGACAGGGCTCCACTACACACAATTTTAAATCTTTGTATATCTGATTTGGCAAGGCTTCGCTACATAATATTTGAACATTCATCCCCCATTTTGCCTTACTAGAAATATGCATATATAGAATTCCAGGTTTAAAGTTTAGATCTAGGGCTTGGCTTGTTGGGGAAGCCAAGCTCCAGATATGTATGCCAACTGACTATCCTAGAGGGAAGTTTTAGTCTTGAATTGGTATGGAAGGGGCAATTAGGAGGAACTGTAGGAGTTCCTCATAAATATCCCTTTGAAATGCATGCAAACTACCATTATGGCTCATGATTTGGACAATCCTTCATGACAGTTCGTGTTTCAGGGCTAGCCGATCTAGCCTATAGAGGCCAATATTGCTGGTCGCTCTAGTCTACAGCTACTAGCTACAACTTCTAGATGTATTATCTAGTCTATATCAGAAAAGATTATTGGTCACTCTAGTCTAAAACTGCTAGCTATAGCTGCTAGCTGATCGCTCTAGTCTACAACTGCTAAGCTTAAATGGGCTAAAACTACCATTTTGAGCGGTTAGGACCACTGCTTGCTCTTGGAAAGGTCCAATATTGGTCATATGCTCTACGTATGTGCCCATATGAGTAGTATCCTAAACATGACACGTTTTAGGTGTCTACAATACCATCACCTTTAGGATGGGTTATACTATCTTAGAAAGAATTGTGTTCCATATTTTGACTACATCTATGATGCCAACGTAAAGAAGCAAACACAACTATGATATTTCTATAACATGTATAAAACATCTAGACTCAACTATAGGAAATTTTATAGCACCAATACAAAAAATACAAAGAGTGGCATGATCAACATAGAAATCTATATTATTTTCACATAGGGGATAAGGCTTGATTTAATTTAAAAATAAATTCTTATCTAGCCTAGACTAAAATATTGAACTACTATTCTATGATATTTGTACAATTTAGTGCATTGTAAGTGGGAAACATTTTATTCTTAATTTTCCACCTCACTTTGGGATGCATCTAGCCTATGTTAGTACAAAATTCAAATATTTGGATTTGGTTCAGTTGGAACCTATAACAATAAATGAGTTAGAATTTTTATCTAGATTGGAAAATGATATTACTTCATGCCTTCATAGAATTTTTGATAGATTATAAAATGATATTACTTCTTATGGAACATCACTTCTTCATAGCTCCAGTTTGACTTATGGAATTATGACCTATATGGTAAAAAACTTTATATGGAACCAAACTTAGTCGTACTAGTGCATATATTGAGATAGACCTATGATGTCAAATCTACATGTTGTCACTAAATGTTAAAGCATACAAAGGAAATACTTCCATATCAAGAAATCAAAGATACATTTGCACTTATTTAGATTTTCCAATTGGTGTATCATAGGTTGGTTCAAACTACAATGGAAACATAATTTATAGTTCTATAATTACCCATGAAACTATTTATTGATCATTTGGAAGTTGAATCCTCTCTTCTTCTAATTGATTTTTAGTACTCTACATTTGTATTTAGATTAGGATTATCTTATGCTATCTTCTTCTTATATTCTACTTTTTTCTCTTCTTATAATCTTTTCCTTCTTCTTCACCAATAGAATGAGGTTGTATCTTTATATTATTTAGGATTTCATTCTATAATTTTTTATACTACATGGAAATAAAATGGTTTACACACAAGAGCATCACACACATCATGTACTAATCTTGTGTAGTATATTTAAAAATTTTATTCCCTATGAATAAATTTGCGATATTATGAGAAGGATTTTGTTGTGCCCTATTTCTATTACATATTTATAAGGCATAACTTTATAGTACCGCAAGCTAGTTTAGGGAGTTGTCCTTCATGCCACCACATCCTAGGCATCACAATGTAGATTATGTTAAAAGTATGGTAATGTAATAGAAATTGATATTCTCACAATGACACTGAGAGTGGGGGTGGTGAATCAGTGTAGCAATTTAAATACATATCTACAGCTCTTTAAAACTTAAGCAGAGAGAAATTAAAAATAGATAAAGAAAATAAACAAGAGAGCATTCCACAACACACGATTTAACGAGGTTCACTAGATTTGGCTACTCCTAAAAAATTAGACTACTTGGACTCCCATCCAAATCCAGCCTTTGCAAAGCACCAACTTTACAAACAATTTATCTGCACCAACAGAAAGGAGCACCAACCCCCTAATGCCAAGCACCAATAGCCGAACCTGCTTATTTACAACTCTGAAAACAGAACTGCCACTCTGACAACTTTTTGTCTTCTTCTCAGCATGCAAGCACGAAAACACATGTCACGATATCATGACATTTTTTGCCTTCGTACACTTTACTTGGCATGCACCCATGAAAATGTGACATGTCACTAAATTGTGACACTTTTCGCTTCCTTGCACTTCTCTTTGCATGCACCCCCAAAAATGAAACATGTCGCAAAATCATGAAACTTTTCACTTCCTTGCACTTCTCTTTGCATGCACCCGTGAAAACAAAACATGTCACGAAATCACGATGCTTTTGCTTCCTTGAACTTATTTTCTGCATGCACCAGCAAAAACGAAACATGTCACGAAATCATGACACTTTCACTGCCTTGTACTTCTTTTTTGCATGCACCAATGAAATCAAAACATGTCACGAAATCGTGACACTTTTGTTGCCTTGTACTTCTTTTTCGCATGCACTAGTGAAAATAAAACATGTCACGAAATCATGACACTTTTGCTGCCTTGTACTTCTTTTCCACATGCACCAGCAAAATCGAAACATGTCACGAAATTGTGATACTTTCGCTGCCTTGTACCTCTTTTCTGCATGCACCAGTGAAATCAGAACATGTCGCGAAATTGTGATACTTTTTCTACCTTGTACTTCCTCCTTGACTTTGTCACAAAATCGCGATGCTTCTGCTTCCTTGCTCTTTCATTTTGCTTCTATCGTGAAATCACAACACTTCATCCTTCGGAGTCTTCCTCTCTGTTGTTGTTGTGAAAATGCGACATGTTGTGAAGTCGCAACATCTTTTCTCATTAGCTCTTCTCTTCTCTTCAGGTCGTGAAAACGTGACATGTCACGATATCGTGACACTTTTTCTATCGAGATCTTCCTTATGCAATATGTCGTGAAATCGTGACACTTTTTCTCCTTAGCGCTTTCTCTTGAAATCGGATCGCGAAAACCCGACATGTCACAAAATCGTGACACTTTTTCTCCTTAGCGCTTTCTCTTGACATCGGATCGTGAAAACCTGACATGTCATGAAATCATGACACTTTTCTTTGTGAGATATTTCTCTCGAACCTGTCGTGAAAACGTGACACTTTTTTGTCCGTACCATCCTTCTTGAAAATTGTCATGAAATCGTGACACTTTTCCTTGCAAGCTTTTTCTCTCAAACATGTCGTGAAATTGTGACAGTTTTCTTTGCTTGCGCCTTCTTTCCAAACATGTCATGAAATCATGATAGTTTTCTTTGCCTGCACCTTCTTTCCAAACTTGTCACAAAATCACGATAGTTTTCTTTTCCTGTGTCTTCTCTCCAAACATGTCACGAAATCGCAACAATTTTCTTTGCTTGCGCCTTCTTTCCAAACATGTCATGAAATCGTGACAGTTTTCTTTGCTTGTGCCTTCTCTCCAAACATGTCACGAAATCACAATAGTTTTTCTTTGCCTGTGCCTTCTTTCCAAATATGTCGCGAAATCGTGACAGTTTTCTTTGCCTGCGCTTTCTCTCCAAACATGTTGTGAAATCAGGACAATTTTTCTTCTTGCCTTCTTTGCTTTCAACATGTCGCGAAATCATGACAATTTTTCTTGCATTTTCTCTCTCCTTCGATATGTCATGAAATCGTGACAGTTTTGCTATTTGGCTTCTTTTCCTCCTACATGTCGCGAAATCATGACAGTTTTCTTGTCGTGATATCGCGACAGTTTTCTTACTTGCCTTTTTCTTTGATCTTTTGAAATTGGGCCACTTTTGTCTTCTTGGAAATTAATTGTACATGCTCTGACTGACCTCTAAACTCCTATCCACTACATCATCAATTGATCTATCTGTCTGTGTTGACAATAATGACAATACTATTTTTGCACCTTGCTCAACAATCTCCCCCTTTGGAATTGTTGGCAACACATGTGCAATTTCCTGTAATTCTTCTCCCCCTTTGACAATAATACCAAAGGGCTGCTGTAGACTCCCCCTGAGTCCATGCACAACATTCTCAGGCACACAATATTACAGTTAGCAAACATTACATACATGAGCAAACAAATATATATCAAAGGGCTGATAATCAAATATATAAATGCTCCCCTTGAGAATGTGTTCCCAAAAGCTAGTCAATTCTTGGGTAGTGTGACCACTCCCAACTTACTGCGAAGATATTCAAAAACTTCCTTGGGCAACGGTTTAGTAAAGATATCTACTACTTGCTCTGTAGTTGGAAAAAAATCCAATTTAACCTCACCTTCTGCAACTTTATCCTTCAAAAAGTGATACCAGATTGCAATATGTTTGGTGCGAGAATGCATAACCAAATTCTTTGAAATGTTAATAGCACTGGTATTATCACATTTAACTGAAATTGGATCTTTGAAGTTAATACCAAGATCTTTTAGGGTTTGTCTCATCCATAAAAACTGTGTACAACATGTTGTTGCAGCAATGTATTCTGCCTCTGCTGTGGATAGAGAGACTGATTCTTGTTTCTTGTTGTGCCATGCTACCAACCTGTCTCCAAGATAGAATGCACCACCACTGGTACTCTTTCTGTCATCTATACATCCTGCCCAATCTGCATTAGAATATGCAATAAGAGTGAAATACTTACCTTTTGGGTACCATAACCCATACTCCATAGCACCCTTGAGGTACCTAAAGATCATCTTCATAGTTGTCACATGAGTCTCTTTGGGACTAGCCTAAAATCTTGCTACCATGCATACTGCCTGTAAGATATCTGGTCTTGTAGCTATTAAATACAACAGGCTCCCAATCATAGATCTATACATGGTCTGATCTACATCTGGAGAATTGTCATCCTTACTCAACTTGCAACCTATTTTCATGGGAGTGCTAATAGGTTTACAATCCTCCATTGTGAACTTTTTCAGCATTTCTTTCACATATTTAACTTGAGAAATAAAAATGCCCTTTTCACTTTGGTTAACTTGTGGTTCAAGGAAATATGAAAGTTCACCAATCATAGGCATTTCAAATTCTTTTTGCATTTTATTTGCTATGTCTCTACATGACTCATCATTGCTGCTACAAAAAATTATATCATCAACATAAACAACAAGGACAATAAGTTGGCCATTGTCTGTTTTGACATACAAGTTACTATCCACCATACCTTTCTTGAACCCTTGTTCAGTGAGATAGTTGTCTAGTCTTGCATACCATGCTCTGGGTGCCTATTTCAAGCCATACAGAGCTTTCTTCAACTTGCAAACAAATTTGGTATTATCATCGAGTTGAAAAACATCTGGTTGCTCAATATAAACTTCTTCTTCAAGATTTCTATTCAAAAATGCTGATTTCATGTCCATCTAATAAACTTTGAAATTCCTGTGGACTGCTAAAGCCAGAAACATTTTGATTGCCTCGAGTCTAGCCACTTGGTGCAAAAGTTTCCTCAAAATCAATACCTTCAACTTGAGCATAGCCTTTACAGACCAATCTTGCTTTATTCCTTACAACCTGTCCTTCTTCATTCAATTTGTTTCTAAAAATCCATTTAGTACCGATTATGTTTTTATTTGCAGGTCTTGGTACTTACTCCTAGGTTTTGTTTTTCTCAATCTGATCTAGTTCTTTGTTTATTGCCTTCATCCAACTTTCATCTGTGCTTGCTTTAGCAATATTTTTGGGCTCAATGCTAGATAATAGGGAGTAGTTACTTACTACTCTTCTTCTTGTCTTAAAACCAACTGTGGGGTCCCCAATAATTTGCTCTTTGGGATGATTTTTCTGCCAGCTTCCTGTTTGAATTTATTGTTTTCTTCTACTTCTGAATCAATACTTAAATCATCTGGGTCATTTTTTTGATTCTCTTCTATTTCCTTTTCTTCATCTCCTTCAATAACTTCTTCATAAATAGGGTAGTTTTCTTCAAATCTGACAGCTTGTTTCCTCTCTTCATCAAATTTAACATCGACACTGTCTACAATTTCCTTTAGCCATTTGTTGTACCATTTGTAAGCTTTGCTTTTTGATGAATAGCCAACAAAAATACCCTCATCAGCTCTATCTTCAAATTTACCAAGATTATCTTTAGTTATTTTGATGTAACACTTGCTGCCAAAGAATTTGAAGTATTTTGTTGTTGCCTTCTTGCCGAACCAAAGCTCATCAGGGGTTTTGCTTTCATTTGTCCTCAAAATGCACCTGTTTTGGATATAAACTGTAGTATGGACTGCCTCTTTCCAAAATCTATCTACAATTTTTCTTTCAGTCAGCATTGTTTGTGCCATTTGCTGCATAGTTCTGTTCTTTCTTTCTACAACACCATTCTGCTGAGGTATCCTTGCTACTAAAAAATGTCTTTTGATCCCATTTTTTTGATAGTATTCTGCAAACTCCTCTGAGATGAACTCTCCTCCTCTATTTGATCTTAAGCATTTGATCCTCTTTTCTATTTCATTCTCAACTTGGTTTTTGAAGGTCTTGAACATTTCAAAAGCTTCAGATTTTTGCTTCAAAAAGAATATCCAGGTCATTCTGTAATAGTCATCTATGCACAACATAAAGTGTTTGTCACCATTTATACTTTGTGTTCTCATGAGTCCACATAAATCAGCATGTATTAGTTCTAAAGGTTTGCTGGTAAAGTACTCCTTTAATTTAAATATGGCTCTAGTTTGCTTCCCCTTTTGGCATGAAGCACAAATACTATTTAGAGGTTTGCCAATGGAGGGTATATCTCTTACTACCCTTTTTGAGCTTATTTTTACCAAATTGTCAAAGCTGATATGATCGAGCCTCTTGTGCCACAACTAATTTTCATCTTCCTGTCCAATTAAGCATGTTCCTTCTGAAGTCTCTGAGAGAGTATATATGTTTCCAGAAGTCCTTGATCTAGTAGCAATCAACTTTCCACTGTTATATTTTCTCACTTCATAACCCTGCTTCTTAAAAATTACTTCATGACCTCTATCACAGATTTGACTTACGTTGAGCAAGTTATGCTTCAGACCAATCACAAACAAGACTTATTTTGAATTGATCTTTCCATAACTGATCCTTTGCCAACTATCTTTGCTCCATCATTATTTCCAAATTTCACAGAACCACCTTCATAATTCTGTAGCTTCTCAAATTTTTGCTTGTCACCTGTCATGTGACTAGAGCATCCACTATCAAGTATCCATGGTGCAGATTTGTTCTGTGCTTTAAAATCAGTCTAAACAATCAAAGATTCCTTTTTTTTCTGAAGTTTCTCTTTTTCTTTCCATTCTGGTTTGATAGCAGATTTGGCTACTTGTTTTGCCTTTCCCCTTTCATTAGCATGTGCCTGTTTTTCAAGAAATTTCTTGTTTTGTTTCAACCCATTTGGTTGAGATTTTCTACCTTGATAATTATTTGCTACAAAAGTGCTTCTACAATTTCTTGCAATATGTCCAAAATTACGACAGTTATAACATTCAACTGCATAATCCATCAATGGAGAAAAAACATTTCTACTGGTGAAATTCCTTTGTGCTACATTATAACTGCAATCTGAAATCTTATGACCATAAGCATTGCATTTAAAACAATAACCAAAAAATATTAAACCTGGGTGAAGGTCTTTGCCATTTTGAAGTAGGAGCCATGAATCTTCTCCTTCTTGGATGTGAGACTTTTGTGAATCCATATTTGTCAGTACTCCTCTTGAGTCTGGAATTATTGCTTTCTTCGGCATGATCTATTTTTTCTTGATCAACCTTGTTATTATCTTCTTTCTTTAAGGTTTCTACATTTATGGCCTTTGATCCTTTTGATGATTCTCCTTCATCGAAGCCCAAACCAAATTTGATGCCAGAAGGCCTTTGGTTACTTAAAATTTTATCCAGATTTATAGAACTTTCTTCAAACTTATGATAACAACTCAATTTCCGATTCATCTCCTCTAACTGCATCCTTAACTTAACAATGTCGTCTTCTAGCTTGCTGCACTCATCTATTTTTACTGTTAATTATACTTCGAGAACTTCAGACATTTTCTTAAATTTGTCTATCTAAAATTTCAAGTTGTATATTATTTCATTGGCAACATCAAGCTTTCTTGAAACATTTTTATTCTTTTTCCTTTCTGTGCTCAGTTCTTTAAGTGCAGCAACTAACTCACCTTCAAGATAAACTTCAACCTCATCCTCAGGTTTTTCATTACATTATTGTTTTTCCTCTGTTATTCTTTCTTCAAATGCCATGAACAGAGCTTCACCTGCTTCTTCTTTAGAATCCTCACCGAAACAGTCTTCAGAAGAGCTGACATTCTTGGATATGAAACTTTTCTTCTTGAAGTTGCTTTTTTTGAAATGTGGTTTCTTCTTCCAGTCACTTCTTTCTTGGTGTGACCCTTCATCATTTTTGTTTTTCTCATTCATTGGACATTTAGCTACAAAGTTCCCGACTCCTCCACAGTTGAAGCACTTAAACAGTAACTTACCTCTGTACTTTCCTTTTCCTTTTATTAGTTTCCTAGCAAAGTTTACTTTTGTTTCATCTGAAGACTCTTCTTCTACAGATTCTTGATTAGCTTTTATATTTTTGTGTGCTTTAAAAGTAGCTTCTCTATATGAGGGCTTAGTTTGTCTTATTCTCATTTCATAAGCAGTTAAAGAACCATGCATTTCATCCATGCTAAAATAATTTAGATCTTTAGCTTCTTCTATAGCATAAACTTTAGAATCAAATCTTTTGTGAAGAGTTTTTAGTACTTTTTTCATGATGACCGCATCTTCTATTTCCTCGTCGAGTCCTCTAATCGCATTAATGATTCCATTGACTCTCAACATATAGGCCTCTATGTTCTCATCGTCATTCATTTTTAATGCTTCAAACTGAGCTCGATGTTTTTGAAGCTTGGCTTCCTTGATCTTGTTGTATCCTTCATGAATGCTCTGTAGTTTGTCCCACATCTTTTGCCATTTTATAGCTCATGATCCTTATCAGTTCACTGTCTACTAACCCACACATTATAGCATTCTTTGCTTTAGAGTTATTCTCAAACTTTTTCTTCTCAGCAGCATCTGTTGGAGGAGTAGAGGATATTATGTACCCACTGTCTACTAACTCCCAAATGTCATAACCCAAAGCACATAGATAAGTCTGCATCTTGAGTCTCCAGAAAGAGTAATTAGTTCCATCAAACAAGGGAGCTTTGTTGGATGAAAATCCTTCACCACCAATCATTGTGATTCTTCCAAGATCACCTTAGCTGATTAAGCTTATTCAGGAACCTTGCTCTGATACCAATTGATATTCTCATAATGACACTAAGAGGGGGGTGAATCAGTGTAGCAATTTAAATACAGATCTACAACTCTTTAAAACTTAAGCAGAGAGAACTTAAAAATAGATAAAGCAAATAAACAAGAGAGCATTCCACAACACATGATTTAATGAGGTTCACTAGATTTGGCTACTCCTAAAAAATTAGACTGCTTGGACTCCCATCCAAATCCAGCCTTTGCAAAGCACCAACTTTACAAATAATTTATCTACACCAACAGAAAGGAGCACCAACCCCCTATGGCCAAGCACCAACTTGGACTTTAGTTTTGAATAGATTTTATGACATAAAAATGCCTTCTCTACAACAAGACCCTCACTAGTCTAATTCCTTTTTAACAAAAACTACATATTCTTACAGCTCTGCTATTCTCTCTTATAGCTCACTTTTCTGTATATTTTTTAGCATAATACTCTCTATACTTTTTCATAGTTCCTTTTTCCTTTTTATTTGGCAAATCACAACACACTTGCCACGTGTAGAGCTCAACCCTAACCCTAACTTCCTACACACGAAAACATTCTTTTAGCTTTGCTTACTGTGCTGTTAATAGCCTTAAAAGCTTACTTATGTCTCTGACAGACTTATCTTCCTACTTTACGACTCTGACAGCCTCTTCGACGCTTTGCTAGTATATCTGTTGTTCTGAAAGATTTATATTTTCATTTACGACTTTGACCGTCTTACCTGCCTTTTTACAGCTCTAACAATCTTACCTACGTATTTACAGTTCTGATAGCCGAACCTGCTTATTTATAGCTCTAACAGTCGAACTGTCGCTCTGACAGCAGAACTATCGCTCTGACAGCTTTTTGTCTTCTTCTCAGCATGCAAGCATGAAAACACAACAAGTCACGATATCACGATATTTTTTGCCTTCATACACTTTACTTGGCATGCACCCTCAAAAATGTGACATGTCACAAAATCGTGACACTTTTTGCTTCCTTGCACTTCTCTTTGCATGCACCCGCGAAAATGGAACATGTCGTGAAATCGTGACACTTTTCACTTCCTTGCACTTCTCTTTGCATGCACCCACGAAAACGAAACATGTCACAAAATCGCAACACTTTCGCTTCCTTGCACTTCTTTTTCGCATGCACCAGCAAAAATGAAACATGTCGTGAAATCGTGACACTTTCGTTGCCTTGTACTTCTTTTTTGCATGCACTAGCGAAATCAGAACATGTCATGAAATCATGACACTTTCGCTGCCTTGTACTTCTTTTCCACATGCACCAGCGAAAACGAAACATGTCATGAAATCATGACACTTTCGTTGCCTTGTACTTTTCTGCATGCACCAGCAAAATCAGAACATATCACAAAATCGTGACACTTTCGCTGCCTCGTACTTCTTTTCCACATGCACCAGTGAAATTGGAACATGTGAAATCGTGACACTTTCGCTACCTTGTACTTCCTCCTTGAATTTATCGCAAAATCGCAACGCTTCTACTTCCTTGCTCTTTCATTTTGCTTCTATCGTGAAATCGCGACACTTCATCCTTCAGAGTCTTCCTCTCTGCTACTATCGTGAAAATGCGACATGTCGTGAAATCATGACATCTTTTCTTGTTAGCTCTTCTCTTCTCTTCAGGTCACAAAAAAGTGACATGTCGCGATATCGTGACACTTTTTCTCTCGAGCTCTTCCTTATGCAATATGTCACGAAATCATGACACTTTTTCTCCTTAGCGCTTTCTCTTGACATCGGATCGCGAAAACCCGACATGTCACAAAATCGTGACACTTTTTCTCCTTAGTGCTTTCTCTTGACATCGGATCGTGAAAACCCGACATGTCATGAAATCGTGACACTTTTCTTTGCGAGCTCTTTCTCTCAAACCTATCGTGAAATCGTGACACTTTTTCGTCCGTACCATCCTTCTTGCAAATTGTCATGAAATTGTGACACTTTTCCTTGCAAGATTTTTCTCTCAAACATGTCACGAAATCATGATAGTTTTCTTTGCTTGTGCCTTCTTTCCAAACATGTTGCGAAATCACGATAGTTTTCTTTGCCTGTGCCTTCTTTCCAAACATGTCATGAAATTGTGACAGTTTTCTTTGCCTGTGCCTTCTCTCCAAACATGTCGTGAAATCATGACAATTTTCTTTACCTATGCCTTCTTTCCAAACATGTCGTGAAATCGCTACAGTTTTCTTTGCCTGCGCCTTCTCTCCAAACATGTTGCGAAATTGCGACAGTTTTTCTTTGTCTGCACCTTCTTTCCAAACATGTCGCGAAATCACGACAGTTTTCTTTTCCTGCGCCTTCTCTCCAAACATGTTGCGAAATCATGACAATTTTTCTTCTTGCCTTCTTTGCTTCCAACATGTCGCAAAATCGTGACAGTTTTTCTCGCATTTTCTCTCTCCTTCGATATGTCGCGAAATTACGACAGTTTTCTTGTCTCGATATCGCGACAGTTTTATTACTTGCCTTTTTCTTTGATATTTTGAAACTGGGCCACTTCTGTCTTCTTGGAAATTTACTGTACATGCTCTGACTGACCTTTGAACTCCTGTCCATTGCATCATCAATTGATCTATCTGTCTGTTTTGACAATAATGACAATACTATTTCTGCATCTTGCTCAACAAAAATTCCTAGATTTAAATTTCGGTATGTCAGATGTGCATGCTTATTAAAATGTTAAGTATTCCATAATAATCTATGGCTGATTGAACTATCAAACAACATGATCATAATGTAATTTATAGGTATGGATCATTTTGATCATATATGACCAATTAAAATACCTATTGTATAGTATGGGTAAGTTATGACATGAACACAAAAGTCATCCAACTTTATATTTAAATTTTCCACTACCCATCTATTGACCCATTACATGTTTAGTGTTTTAAATTTAGAATTAGTATTTTAGGCTTGATCTAATTAAACTTAAATTTAATACCATGTTAAAAAACATAGATTAGATAAAACTTGAGTCTCAATATACATCTATAAATGATCTACAACATGTTATTCATCTTAAACTATGTGTTTTTGTATTATCTAGAGTGTATCTTATCCTTTCAACACACAAGTGTACATCGAGTTTATAAATCA
Organism: Wollemia nobilis; assembly: GCA_028583015.1. Lineage (NCBI taxonomy): Eukaryota > Viridiplantae > Streptophyta > Pinopsida > Araucariales > Araucariaceae > Wollemia > Wollemia nobilis. The sequence goes on from JAQPPZ010003077.1 coordinate 25,071,794, forward strand.
CGCTTATATAATGCATTTGTATTTGATAAAACACATGAAACTTATCATAAATGTATGACATAATAGATGATGTACAAAGATAAAGTTGCATGAGCTTAGCTAGCTGAATACATTAAATTTCAAGTTGAGGCCATGTTCAGATCTTATCTGGTGATATATGCATAATTATCAAAATAATGTTAATTTTTATTTTGATTGGTAAAGGGGTTTTGAAAGGATCTTGTAACCTTTTGCAAAATGGATTCTAACTGAAAAAATACTCCTTAGTAGAAAAATAGAAATATCATCCCATTACGGATCGTTACAAAAACTATCAACAATACTAGGAAGCCCTCACAGGGGAAATAAGGAGTAACCAACAAAATTGCCCATGAAGAAACCCACGCAAGGGCAAGACAGGAGACTAAAAATAAAAACATGAATCCAAAAGCATAAAAAAACCACTGGAATTCTACGAATATGCTAGATATTGGGTTGATCAGTTTTGTGACCATCCTTGGCTACACCCACTAGGTTCTTGAATTCATCCAAAATCTTGAATTGGTCCTTGCATTCATCTAGGAGAGTCTCCACCTGAGAGAGTAGAGATGAGGTCATCTTGGTTGCTCTCCTCAAGGCCTTCATAATATTGTGCAGGTCCTAGAGATAATTTTATTCAGAGGTATTATACAAATAGGAAACCTTGAGAGAGGAGATAAGACGTCATCCTGGCCGCTCTCCTCAAGGCCTTCATAATGTTGTGGAGGTCCTGGAGATGACCTCATTCTAAGGGATTAGGCCAACAAGAAACCATGGAGACCAGCAATGGGGGAGGCTGGGTAGATGTTTCTTAAATAGGGTGACAATGGGGGAGGCTGGGTAGATGTTTCTTAAATAGGGTGACAATGTGGTCAACTTAAAATATGAGTGAGCTCACTCAATCCCATATAAACAATGAAAAATTAAACGAGATACAAATAATGGAAGGATTCATTAATATATTTTAAAACACAAACTACCTTCAAAATTTTGTCAACTTATATGTTGTTAAAATAACATGACAATATGGTCAACTTATAATATGAGTGAGCTCACTCAATCCCATTTAAAAAATGAAAAAATAAATGAGATACAAAGAATTTAAGGATTAATTAATATATTTCAAAACACAAACTACCTTCAAAATTCTATCATAAATAAATTAATTATGTTAAAAAGGTGTATAAAACATAAAATAAATGAATATTAAAATAATATATGATGCTCAAATTAAAGTATATACTTAATTTTAAATAACCTATAAGATACATATCCATATCCAAAAAAATATTATATGTGCGTGTGCATGTTGTTTTGTGTGTATCCTAAACATTTATTTAAAATTTTTAGTGGAATACAATATTTTTATTTTTATTTATTTAAAATATTAATAGAATGTCATTTTATTTTATTATATAATAGATCAAGATTTTAAATTATAATTTGTTTACCATAAAACCATAAAAAATCAATACTTATACATGTTAGATCTATAATATGTGAAATCAAAATTTTTCTATAAATGTAAAAGATTTTTCTACAATATATAGATTGACTGGAGATGGCCTAATGACAATAGAATCTCTTCCATTAAATCTAGTTGGGTCTATAATTTTTTTGTTTCCTCTATCATTGGTAAAGTGGTAAATCATTTTCAATGCTCACTGACATTTTTTTTATGCTTCAATTTAGAAAGTTCTTATTGCTATAAAACTCAACTTCTTAGATGGTAGGTTCTACTTATAAAATTTCTAACTTCTAAAAGTATAATTCAATTTTAGATATTTTCTCTCATTGCAAATTTTGAAATGCTTTAGAAACCCTTATTTACTTGTTTTTGTTTTGTGAAATGGCTAAATAATTTTGGGATGTCTTCTACACTTTTCCCCCCTCCTACACTAGATCTTGGAAGGCTTCTCCACTTGGTTTTTTCCAGCTAGATTATTTCCCAAAAATATAAGATGTTTGTAGACTTATCCTTCTCAAGTATATTTGGAAGTTTAGATTTTGAAAGTTATTTACTGATTTTGCTTCTCCATGGGATATAGTTTTGGAAAACTTGATCTTTGATCTTTTGCTTCATTTGAGATGCATTCATTCCCATGTTCATGGGGCCTCCAACACACTACCAAATGTTACTGACAGGCTTCATCAACTTTTTTGCATGATCCAAGATCTTCAAAAGGTAGGAAAAAAAGAAGAAGCAATAAACATTGATGAACAAGTACATGAACTTATTACTTCTTTTTATTCCTTCAAGAATTCAAAAGATATAATGAAGGACATACCTAGAACATCACTGCACTACAGGATTTCCTAAGGATGAGTAATGATATTGTCATATTGCAATAGGATGCAACTATAGTCTTTTTGTTTCTATTAACTTCTATTCTTATGTGTATTCAGTTATGGATGTCTTACTCCCTATCCACCTCATTTTGTTTTGTTGCTAGTGGGATGTGCTAACACAAAATTATTGTAATGTTCTAGTTGATAACATAATATAATATAATCAGTGCTCTATTGGGAATTGCAGGGCTTGGGTAGAGCCACAAATAATGAAGTAGAAGCCATTGCTATCAAATTTGCTTCTATTTGGGCAGTTACTCAGGGCCACAAGAGGATAATTCTTGAATCTGATTCTCAAATTGTGGTTGGAGCTCTAGACTGCATGAGGAACTTTGTGTTGAAATCTTTGGATGTTGAGGATTCTGGTCTCTCAAATCAAAAAATTATGGAGGGAATTAGATGATGTGATTCTAGTTTATGTGAGCAGAGATTTAAACAAAGCGACCGATTTCCTAGCTAAGATGGGTGCTGAGAAAGAGGTAGGGGTGCAGCTACACAGTGACATGCCTATTGAAGATGAGGTGATTAGGCAGGGCCTTGAAAGATCCTTGAGACAATGATCAAAGAAAAAGCTAAGGGTGGTTTTTGTCACGATTTCGCGACTTGTTGCGCCATCGTGGCCATTGGAGGTATGATGTCGCGATATCGCGACGTGTTGCACCGTTGCGGACGCTGGAGGAAAGTTGTCACGATATCTTGACATGTTGTGCCATCGCGGCCGCTAGAGGAAAGTTGTCACGATATCGCGACATGTTGCACCGTTGCGGTCGTTGGAGGAAAGTTGTCACGATATCGCGACATGTTGCACCGTCGCGATCGCTGGAGGAAAGTTGTTGCAATGACATGTTGCGCCATCGCGGCTACTAGAGAAAAGTTGTTGCGATATCGCGACATGTTGTGCCATCGCGGCCGCTGTGGGAAAGTTGTTGTGATATCGTGACATGTTGTGCTGTCGCGGCCGCTGGAGGAAAGTTGTCATGATATCATGACATGTTGCGCCGTCACGGCTGTTGGAGAAAAGTTGTCGTGATATCGTGACATGTTATGCCGTCGCGGCCACTGTGGGAAAGTTTTTACGATATTGCGACATGTTGCACCGTCGTGGCCAAGGGAGGAAAGTTATTGCGATATCGTGACATGTTGCACCATCGCGACTGCTGGAGGAATTGGTCGCGATATCGTGACATGTTGCGCCGTCACGGCCAAGGGAGGAAAGTTGTTGCGATATCGTGACATATTGCGCCGTCGCGGCTGCTGGAGGAAAGTTGTCGTGATTTCATGACGTGTTAGCCGTCACGGCCGCTGGAGGAAAGTTGTCGTGATTTTGCGACGTGTTGCTTCATCGCGGCCAAGAGAGGAGAGTTGTCACGATTTCACGACATGTTGCTCCATCGCGGCCAAAGGTGGATAGGTGTCACGATTTCGCAACCTGTTGCTCCGTCACGGCCAAGGGAGGATTGTTGTCGCGATTTCGCAACATGTCGTGATTTCGCGATAGGTTGACTTTTTACGGCCAAGAGAGGATTGTTGTCGTGATTTCGCAACATGTCACGATTTCACGACAGGTTGAATTTTTGCGGTCAGAGGAGTCTTGTGTCGCGATTTCGCAACTTGCTGCTTTTTCGCGGCCAAAGGTGAAATTGGTGTTTGCTACGTGATTTTGCGACCAGATGTTGTAACAGACTAATCAACTCCTTCAGCTAGCCTGGTTTTGGTTCAAGAGATTTGGCTCCATTGCAAATCTTCCTCTTCTCTTGTAATCATGTGCTTTCATTGTTTTCGGCTGGGATGTGTCTACTCCCAATTATAACTGACCTTTGTTTTAATACAAGTTTTTTTCAAATTTTTCAAAAAAAAAACATAATATAATCTATAGCTTTAACTATTAAAAAAAACTTACCTTTTTCATATTAAAATTCATTATGATCATTTGACTAAAGTGTTAATAGATCATTTTGGTTATTCTAAGATTCTTTGTTAAAATAAAATATTTATTGTAGATAAGAAATTTAGTATATTACTTTAGATAAGAAATTTAGTATACTTATTTAAAAGATAAGAAATTTAGTATACTAATTTAAAAAAATTGGGTGAATAAAAAGTCACTTTGAAGTACAACCATTAAACCAAAATTATTAAACAAAATTAAACATACCAATGACTATTTATGCATCATGACTTACCAATGTGGATGAGAGTCTAATGTCCTTCCCTATGCAAAAGGTGGCTTCTAGTGTCCGGTGGAGGATCTTAAACCTGGTTGATACCTTTGGCGTTCATTTGTAAGGTTGTCTTTTGTATCCCTCCTCCTCGGGGTAGTTTTTGTGCCATTTCAGTCATTTTGCCATTTGAGTCATAAGACCTGGAGGATCTTAAACCTAGTTGATACCTTTGCAGTTCATTTGTAAGGTTGTCTTTTGTATCCCTCCTCCTCTGGGGTAGTTTTTGTGTCATTTCAGTCATTTTGCCATTTGAGTCATAAGACCTAGAGGGATAAGGTGGCGAGTGGTTCCACTCCCTAACTTTGTGTTGAGGACTCCAACAAAGAGGTTGCAAAATCTAACTGTCGCGACGCTTCGTGACTCCTATGTGAAGGATTTTGTTATAATTTCAGTACAAATACAAACAATCACTTCAAATAGTGGAATATTATATTGCAGCCAAGGACTACACTGTTCATCCTGATGATCAAAAGAAACCTGCTAGTACTGCACAACAATATTATTTTGGCAAAAATTTGACATAAACATGGACGACTAATCAACAGGTCTTCCTAAAACTAGGAAAATATATTTATGGTTAAGATATCAAAGACTCGAATCTCTTTAACTCCAAAATAGCTTATAATCACAGGTCCTCTTTGTACGTAAGATCTAAAAAAAAAAAACAAAACGTGGGACTACGTAAGCGTTGCTTCTGAGCATAAATGGCCCATAGGTTATCTTCTACAGAAAACTAAAATTGTTATCCAATCTGTTATTCTTCTTTGATATCCACAATTGACTATAGCGTTCTGACACGATATAAAACGTGGTTTTCAAGGGAAAACGTGAATCAAGGACCTAACTCTTAAAACCATATCTTAAATTTAATGGAATCACCACTATGAGAGACTTACAATATTACTTCATCATTGGTGTGAATGAATTGAAAAATGAATTAGAGATTTGTTTTAGCAGAAGAAAACAAGAGACCTCCCATTCAAATATGGCAACCAATCACATACACATTAAAAAAAACTATATAAGGCCACGTCTTGCTCTCCACATTACACATTTATCCAAAAAAGAAAAAAGAAAAAAAAAAAAAAAAATATATATATATATATATATATATATATATATATATATATATATATATATATAACATTATTACTTCATCATTGGTGCGAAGGAATTGAAAAACAAAAAGAAGATTTGTTCTGGCAGAAAAAAAAACAAGAGAGCTCGCATTTAAAGTTGGCAACCAATCACATACACACCAAAAATACCATATAAGTCCATGTCTTGCTGTCCACAATCCACATTTACCAAAAAAAAACACGAAATATGTAACATGTGAAGGATTTGAAAGATAAATAAAAGTTTTGTTCTAGCAGAAGTCAAAAGGAGACCTCGCTTTGAAATTTGTCAACCAATCTCACACATATTAAAAATACCATATGAGCCAATGTCTTTATCCGGAGGCCACGTTTATCATAAAAATAAAATTCTACCAATTATATCAATGATGATATCTAGAGGACAAGTAATATCAATGACATAAAAGCAAGAAAGGAATATTTCAGGACTTTAATATATCATTTGTTCGTAACTAATCTCTATTATTCTATGCTAATCACCACACTTGCTCACCACCTTTTTGAGAAATCCATTTTATAATTAATACCATTGGCATGTTTATTTAGTCAGTAATTGCTTTGAAAATGAAATATATAAACGTCATGCATGACAAACAACATATAATGTTTCCAACAACTACAACAATATTAGGGCTACGATGACAAGTGTTGGATGCATCAGGCAAAACAACAAGTGTCATATATAATGGTATTTGGATGGCATCCAACAGAATGGTAATTGGTCAACACTAAAAATTATGGTGATTGTAGACTGTTGGATGTGGTGGTTAGTCATAGGCAACATACACCCTCAAAATATATCATTGTAGTTAAATCCATTGTATTATGCTACAATAATGTCTTGGTTATGACATCAGATGTAAGTCAACCATTAGATGAATCTAAATAGTTGTCATAAATCCTACTAAGATGGTTGTAGAAAATTGATGATTTTTTCTCCATAAACTAAAATGGGGAGTAACCTATGTAACCAAGAGATATGTCATTTCCATCTTAGTATTTGTAATATTTAATCTCAATAAAATTGGGTGGACTAAATTAACCATTGTTGTACCTATTCTTATTTACATTCACTGGATTGAGCACATTGGTGTTCACTTGTTTTAACAAATTTCTATGTATGGGAGGGGGTTGCTATACTCTCTACTTATAATTGAGTCTATAATATTGAACTATGGGACTTTTTCATGCTCTATTATACTCTGTGTTTAGAACATATAGCTATTCCATTGTATTGTATTTTAACTAACTTGTAATTTGCAATGAAATGCTAAATTAAAACTATCAAAGTGGTTAATGATTGTGTGATTTGAATTAGTTCTACACTTTAGATAATTCCACGGATGAAGGGCCCACTCCCATTGAAGTGGAAGGTATTTTATTTGGTATGTAATATCTATTTTGCTATAGTTATAATTGAATTAAGCTTCTTTTTCCTATTTCAATAAAAGTTCATAAGAATAGAGTAGTTTATAGGATAATCTCATGGGAGGATTAAAATTAATAAAGATTTAGCTTTGTAGTAGAATTTGTCTCTGTCATAAAAATAGTATTATGTAATAGACTGAATGATTCTTTATTTAATCTCTAGTTTATTTTTTATTTTATTTATGTCTAAAATCAAATCTAATTTTAGTAGTTAAAGTCTTTCTAGTATAAAAATTTCACTTTCCTATAAAAATATGTGTTTCTCTTTTGTTCCTTCATCACTTAGATTAGGAAACCAATACCTAACCTTGCATAACTCTTCCTAGCATATACAATCTATGGATTCAATCCTAAATTGATAAATTAAAGTAAAGGTCATACTCAACCTTGTCACACTTCATGTAATGTGTATTTGTACTATTAACATGGCTATATAAGCTTTATGTTTAATAGTATTTTTAAAATTATATTATCTATATATAAAGTTGTATTACTATGTGAAGGATTCTATTATCTCTTATTTATACTACACATATTTAAAGTATCATATTTTGGCACTACAAGCTGGTCTAGGAAGTTTTCTTCTATCCCACTTTATTTTGTGTTCCACAAAGTGAATTAAGTGGTATCATACCATGTTTACACTCATCTTATTTATTTTCTCCCATTTTATCATTCTTGGAGTGGTTATTGAAAATGATAAAGGCTTTAAGATGATTCGTTATTGAATATCCACTCATGTTTATTCATGTTAAAAAATAAACATTTCACATAATCTTCCAAGTAACCTAAGAATATCACTCACAAGGGAATTTCAAAGATGAAAATTTATTAGTAACAAATACTAAGGTGTAATACATCAAGAATTATATTTGAGATAGCCTAGAGGAATAAATGGGTGGAATATTTAGGTGCAATTTTGGATCCTATCCTCCACTACCAACATTGTTCCTTTCTAATCCATGTCCTACTAAAGATTTAGAGCAACATCAAATTTCTAGTCTTCTTAGGCTAGATCAATGCCAAAGATTTGGATGCATGTATTCAGTTGCTTGAAGTCTAATTTTACACTAATCCATTTTATAACATAAATATGATTTCTTCCATGGCCTTGAAGATATTATATATGGTTTCTTTTTAGTTGGAGTCCACTAATAACGTATTTTTAGGCAAAGGAGAATCTTTCATGACCTAGAAAATATTTGTGAAGTTGCTTAGCAATGATTTCTACCTATTACATCATTATGAAGATGAGTACATGCATTTATACGATGCCAATATAAATATAAATACATATAATAGTACACTAACACATTTAATGAACATCTTAGTTAGATATTTACAAAATTAAGGAACAAGTCATAAAATACTTCTATTGGATTTACTATCACCTGTACTGTTATACAAGTATTTTACTTCATGTTAAATCAAGAACAAAGGTCATGAGATAAGCAAAAATTCCTAAAATTAGCATCCCATATGATGTTTTTGGCATGGAAAGCCAAGTTATTTATACAACTAACTATGAAATTAATACCTAAGAGATATTAAATTCTATCTAATCTCAAATATCCACTGGTAGTATAGGAGAAAGACATAATATGGATAACAAGTGTTAAACCAAAAAAGACCTACACTCAGGTACATTGAATATTAAGTTATCCAAAACAAATTGTTGGTTCATATAGAGGTCAATGACTATGCCATTTATATTAAAAGGTGAAGAGGATGTAGGTGCCACGAGCCTAAGCACTCTAACTTAGAACGATGATAACACTTCTAAATTGAATGCTTCTAAATAATAAAAGTACATGCTTCATACCTATTACTAGATAAAGGTAATCATGTCCACATCATATTTAATATAACATTATATTACAAGATACAAAAAGATGCATAGGATTTGAAATAATCATGAAGCCACAACTTTAGAAATTGGGTTGACTTCATTGGGTAAAGGCATGGAGCTTCAATGCATGTGCACCCTCAAGTTTGACATCATGACAATACATGATCCAATCACTTATGACATTATGTGATTGGACATTTGTAATGCATTGTTGACAAGTGACTTATGAATCCTATTTGTAGACACCAAAATCTAGCCACTTATCATCCATCCATGTCCTCCAATAACAAACACCCATTATCTATATATATGTATTTGTTTAATATATATTTAAATATTAATATATTATATTATATATATATATATATTTAATAAATATATATCTGTTTACATAAATTAATCCTAGCTATTCACCACGTTTTAATCTCAACCATCCATCCACCTCAATCCATGCCACTTACCTAGATTTAATCTCCACCCTTCCTCATGTTTTAATCTTGGCCACATATTTTGTGTCATTGAAACCCTAACATGTGCAAGGAAATATTATAAAAGAGGAGTCATTTTGACGAATCAAACCCTTGGAAACCCCTAACATTCCTTAAGCTTAATCTTGGAGTCCCTAATTTTTTGAGATTGAATTCTATCGACAAATATTTGCAAAGAATTCTTAGAGGTCATTAAGCCCTTCTTCCCTAGCCATATCGTTGTTATTCCTATCCTCCATCATCACCCTCACTTCGTTCACATCCACTACTGCATAACCTGCGTAGAACTAGATCTAGTTTTGTGACACCTTCTTTAGTCCCTAAATGCCCTAGTACATCCACCATCATCGTAGAATGCCCTGGTGCATTCACTGCCATCACAGAATACCCTGGTGCATCTACCACAATCACAAAAACATATTTAGGAATTTTCTACTATAGATATGTAGTCCCCTAATCCTCGAGTTCCATTAGGGTGTCCTTGTGACCATCGCTGATTAAAGCAAAAAAAAAATCTCAAGTGATAAGGTAATAAATTTATTTGTATTTATTTTGTGTTCCTGCACTTCTATTCTTGGTATTACATTCAAAATATAGGGTTTAGTCGATTTATCTTTCTAAGGGCCTCACATTGTGGAGCCCTCATAAGTACTACTAATATTTTTTGTTATATTTTGATTGCATGTACAAGAAGCTTACATCTAGCAAATTTTTAAGCTATGGTGGTCATTTTAGGATACATAAGCTCACCCGCAACCCCGTTGGAATCAAAGACAAATGCGAAGACATCAACCATTCATTTCAACTAGGTTTTTGAATAACCCTAGTATCTATAATTTTGTATCAACATGAACATTGTAAAAACCCCATATTAGGGTATATTGATTGTGTCATTTGAGATCTACTAGCATTAATAAAAAGAGTTTGTCTATATTGTGCAATATTTATGTATTACTGTGCTTATTGTTATTTTATACTTTATATTGGTGTTGCTTAATTTTTTATTCAAAAATGGTGATCATGGTGGGATCCCCAAAGAGTTCTCTATGTAAATTTATTTTATCACTAATTTTCTATTTTTTTTTTCCATATTGCAGATTTCAAAAATTTGATCGCACAATTTTCACGAAAATGAGGGTTTTTGGAGATTACAAAAGTCTATTAGAGGTCGCACGGATGTCCTATAGCATTCATGATACTCCCTAGTGCATTCAAGTGGCTTTGTGGTGTAATGCAATAGATCTATGGTGCAATGTAGTGGATCTGTGGTGCATTTAACAGAGTGGGAAAGAAAAATGTATGCTTCATGGTAAGTCAATTTCAAACCCTAACTCTTTTCTACTTTCATTTTCTTATTTTTTTTATAGTAAAAATAAAGGCTTTCTCAAATTGAACTTTGATGGAGGTGCCAAAGGAAATCCTGGAGCTACTGGAGCTGGTGGAATTATCAGAGATTACTCAAGTGATATCATGTTGGCCTTTGTATAAAATTTGGGGCACCAGTCCAGTCATTTTGTAGAAGCCAGGGCTCTTCACCAAGGCATTATCCTCCTTCATAGCATGTGGTGTTCTAATGTGTTGATCGAAGGTGACTCCAAAAATATCATCCAATGTTTTATTTTGGGATCTCAGTCTGTTTCTTGGAACATCACAAATATGATCTTCAATATCAAGTGGCTCATGCAATCCTTCATGAGTGTTACTTTCAACCATGTTTATCATGAAGGCAATCGTATGATCGATATTCAGGCCAATTTGGGTAATTCTGAGCAGCATCTCATCGTGTGGAAATGTGATTTTCCTCAAAAACTTATCACTATCAATGATATTGAGGTTCATGAAGCTCATGAGTAGTAAGCCTAAGAGGTTTGTATGGTGGGATCCCACCTGGATTAATTTGCATTCTCTCCATTCCTTGCCTAGTCACTCTAAGGGAAGGTACATTACTAGGAGTGCTCACATATCCATTGATGAGGCTCTTACAAATAATAGAATTGAAGTTGGTTAGTGGGTGATATGTCACATGGTGAATACTAGAAATACAAAAAAAAAATTGGGGCGGTAGTTTCCTTGGAGTCAGCCATGTGTCTGGATAGATCACCATCCAGATTACCAACCACTATCCTATAACTACGGAGATTTGTGGGACCTTATGGATTGAACATGGTCAGGTGATGATGAAGAGATAGTGGCCCTCTATTTTTCCTTGTAGGCACCTTGATTTTCCCCCAATTATGTCATGGGTGGCAAACAATGTGGTGGCTTGGTCCTTGTTCTTCATCTGAATTCATGGGATATTTTCACAACCCTCCAATATTATTTGATCTATGTGCCTTGAGGTTTGAAAATCACCACCTAGTTACCTTGTTTAACTATGTTTCTAGCCATCATAACTATCAGTGGATCACTCCTTCAACAATGTTAAAAACTTTTGCCTTCAAATCTGGCACATATCCTTTACTTGAATATTCCCCCCATCCAATGCATCCTATTTTTTGGTCAGACCTTCCAATTAGATTGATACCACTAGTGTCAACCTATTCATGCCGATAATTCTACTCTATCCTCAATCATGTTGTATACTTTTCTAAAGTGTGGCATGTGTGTTCTGTGTCATTGTCGATCATGGAATTGGGTTGAGTCAGCTTCTCCACTATTTTTAATCATGTTTTGATGGCTCACTAAGATGTTTTTACCCTCTCATTGTAATTTTTCTTTGGTATGCTCCATTAATTTTTTCTTCCTCTGGCCTGAATCTATTTCAATGACTGAAGTTAAACCTGTCACCCTTCATTTGACTGCATTGGTCGAGGATATCTCTCATGACCATGATTTGCTAAACTTTCTTCAACTATTTCAAGGCCACGAACCTGACTTGTCCATTTAATTTATTCATACGTGGTATGGAGTCCATGTTGTTGTTATTGGCTTAAGTTTTATTGTCATTGTGAATTTGCTCACTAAAATTATGGGGATTTAAAATGACAAAGAGATAATCAATCATGAGAAGCACTCACTCCATGGAGAGTTGGCCATATTTAGGGACCGTGATGAATCCCTCACTAGGGATAAAGGTAGTGTCATTCAATATTTTCTCCCGAAACCCTAGGATGTGGTTATGATTACCGTTCTTCAATATTTCACCTTGAACAGTCTTGGTGTTATCCTTCGAAGATTTCGCCTCACTTTCCTCAACCATTTGTGGGGAAATAATACCATTAATATTTTGGAGTAACTATTTCATTTTGTTGAGTGGTTGGTTCTCAATGTCAAGTGTGGTATGTATTCTCTACCTTTGCACTAGGGGTTACACCTGCTACTTTACTGATTCATTCTTTAAAAATAAACTAGGAGAGTTTTGGGTGTAGTGGTGATGGAACCTGCTAACGATAATGGTGCATCTGGAGGTAGCAATACATATGCATCCCATTGAATCAATTAAGTGCTATAATTTAACACAAGGATGGAGGGGACTCTGGAAACCAAATACTCTACCAGAGTTAAATCCAATAGTGATAAGTGCAAATATCCAATAGTTGTTGATAATGATAGCTCTAACGACTCTCTATCATTTCAGGTAAAGCAAGATATTACCCCAAAGTAGAGCCATCCTCTTGACAGTACCTCCACCAAGCCACCTCCTCTTTTGACCTCTAGGATTTTATTTTAGCCCAATCTATCTGAAAGAGGCCAACTCCAAGACCTTCACGATATTATGAAGGCCCTTGGAAGAGCATCCAAGATGACGTCTTCCCTACTTTCCTAGGAAAAGACCCTCCTAGATGAGTATAAGGATCAATTCGTGATCTTGGAAGAATTCAAGAGCCTGGTGGGGGCTAATGGTTGTAATGTTGTAGGCCATACAACAACTTAGTGTGCCTTTCCTAGATTCCCTTGCATGGGATTTTTATTTTTAGTTTTGTTCTCTATTTTTTCCATCCCTATGTGGGTTTTTGGCTTTTTTGTTCTTTTTCCCTTGTGCGGATATTTTATTTTATGTTTCTACATATGTCACCCTTGCTTGCATATTTGGATATCTTTGATGTTGCTTATCCATGGTAATATGGATAACACCTCCATTTTTTTTCTTTCCTGGTGTTTCTGTGGCCCTTGCATGGGAATCCAAGATGATCTCTACTTCCTAAAGAAGGCTTCATTTTTTGGTCTCAAAAGGCCTATATTTTGAGTCCTAGTTTTACTCATTTTTTAGTCCATAATGTAAGATATTATGAGACCCTTTCAAAACCTCTATACCAATCAAAAAATAAAAATAAATTAACATTCACTTTTTTCAAAACAAATTGCATTATCATTTTTATCTTAAACATTTTACATTTCTCATATAGGTTGCATATAAATTTAGAGTTGCATCTATGCATTTGCTGTAGTTTAGATTTAGATTTACATTTTTTATGGTGTGTTTTATTCAATATTTTGTAGGCCATTTTCATGTGAAATTACAAATGCATAAAATAGCTGCATAATAGGGTTACAAATTTATATCTTTTACTTGTCTAAACCGTAAGAAGATTATAATATTCAACTATACTCCCGTATTTGGTGATTCAAGGTGAAAGAACTAGGTGAACCCTCCACTATTAGAATCACTTGATGATTCAGAGTGGGACTTAAGCGGTGTACCCTATGTTATTTTAAGGAACTTGGTATTGTTGTTTTTGGCTTCTGATTTAGACTTGTGAAATAGGCTATTTTTAACATTGTATGAACATAGTATAGAACTTAAAATATTAAAATGAATCATACACTATGCATATTTCATAATAAATAATAGTGAGTTGGATTTTATCACCAACCATTATTTGATATTTGGCGATGGGCTTCATCTCCATTTATCAATATTTGCCCTTAGCGACCATAGTCACCCATGAGAAAAATTTCTAGATTTTATCACTAAGAAGAATATCATTTGCCATCCAGCCATAGATTTCACCCTTATTAATTTATATTAGAACATTTACAATAGATAAACCTCACAAAACAAAAATATAAAGAAAAAAAAATCAATCAAAATCTGTTGCAAAACATAGGGTTAAATTGCTTTTTTGATTATGTGTGTTCAAAATTTACATTTTTTCTACATATTTCACACACTTCACCACCATCATATAACTCATTATCCTATGGTTTCAACTTGAAGCCAAGTAAATATTCTAAGTCAAACCCTTTCCAACAAAAACACTTTATCCATAGAGTGTTCCACAACTTTCCCTACCACTTATGTGGTTAACCTTGTCGGTGTGATATAGATAATTTTTTGTAGTTTATCTGTGGGTCCATCACATGTTGTGTATACTTCAAATGATTATTTATTACACAGATCCACCAACATTCCTACACTAGAAATTGAGCCATAATATCCCATAGATCATAACATCACCCACATAGAAATGACTAAAGTGGAAGCTTTCCAAATATCCTCTAACTATGTTATAGAACAAATCCACAGTCCACCCAGGCATAACACTGCTTCTTAATAGGAAATTGCCTAGTCGCATCCTCTCAGTCACTCACACCATCAATCATCAGACAAATTGGGTATGCTAAAGGTATAGCACCTTCCCCATAAAAAAAAAGCTCCAAAGGTACTTAACACCTTTGGTCACATCTCAATTTCAAAAAGCTCCAAAGGCACTTAACACCTTTGGTCACATCTCAATTTCAAAAAGCTCCAAAGGCACTTAACATCTTTGGTCACATATCAATTTCAAAAATCTCTAAAGGAATCAAAATCCCTTTGGTCACATATCATTTTCAAAAATCTCCAAAGGTGCTTAACACCTTTGGTCACATCTCAAATTCAAAAAGCTCCAAAGGTATCAAATCCCTTTGGTCACATATCAATTTCAAAAATCACTAAAGGCACTTAACATCTTTGGTCACATCTCAATTTTAAAATGCTCTAAAGGCATTTAAAACCTTTGGTCACATCTCAATTTCAAAAAGCACCAAAGGCACTTAAAACCTTTGGTCACCTCTCAATTTCAAAAATCTCCAAAGGTACGTAACACCTTGGGTCACATATCAATTTCAAAAAGCTCCAAAGTTTCCAAATCCCTTTGGTTACATTTCAATTTAAAAAGTCTCCAAAGGTACCTAATACATTTGATCACATATCAATTTCAAAAATCTCTAAAGGAAACAAAATCTTTTTGGTTACATCTCAATTTCAAAAGTCTCCAAAGGTACCTAATACGTTTGATCACATCTCAATTTCAAAAAGCTCCAAATGTACTTAATCCCCTTTGGTCACATCTCAATTTCAAAAAACTCCAAAGGAATCAAAATCCCTTTGGTCACATCTCAATTTCAAAAGGATCCAAAGGCACCTAACACCTTTGGTCACATACAATTCAAAAGGCTCCAAAGGAACCAAACTCCTTTGGTCACATTCTAGTTAAAAAAAAATAAAAATCTTTGCATTACATTTGCATAATTTTATCATTTGCATCTATACATGTTGCTTGTTGCTATCCAAGTTCACAAGATTCAGGGAGCACATAAGCTTACCAATCTAGGGGGAGTAGAAGAATTTGAGCCACTTAACAACATACACTTGAAAGTATTCTATGCTTATTGGGATTTATATATATGTATATATACATGGGTAAATCACAAATATAATATTACATTTCACACATAACATTTTACATATTGCACTGCACAACATTACATTTTACATATTGCACTGCACAACATTGCATTTAATAGATTACATATTTGCACTACATAACATTGCACTACACAATATTGCATTCCACGCATTACATTTTACATATTACACTGCACAAAATTCATTTCACACATTATATTTTACATATTGCACTGCATAACATTGCATTTCACACATTATATTTTTTTGTACAGCACAACGTTGCACTACACAACATTGTATTTTACACATTGCATTTCACACATTATATTTTACATATTGCACTGCACAATATTGCATTGCACAACATTGCACTACACAACATTGCATTTCACACATTACATTTTACATATTGCACTACACAACATTGCATTTTACACATTGCATTTAACATATTATATTGCACACATTGCCTTTCATATTAGGGTATCGTTTACTCAGTTTAGATAATCATTGATACAATAAAATCATGTTGCCTTAATTAGGGGTACCCTCACATCATCATCCATTTCATTGCACCATTCCATAAATTAAAATTATCATTTGTACACCCCATTTACATAGTCCCTAGGTATTTTTGGTCACTCAGCAACTCCTAGTGTTTCTAGCAACCTCCAATACATGTAGAGTTTTATTTAGAACCAAGACACATTTTCACTATGAAAATATTGATTTTTGGGAATTGACTCTAAATACTCTTGAAACAAACACAATTACACATATTAAAAAAAATCTTGTGTCAAAGAGAGATAACACCATAAATTGGTTGAACCTCGAAGTGAAAAGGGTATTCCTTGCTTGTCCCATTATGCACATAGTCAAAATAAATAGTGGTTTTTACTACTATCACAATTTCCAAAATAAAAGAAAGAGCAGGGAAAAAATCCCAAAAAATCTAAATATTTTGTACTTCACACACCACATATCCTCAAGTTTTAAGGAAAGAACTACATTTTCAGTCAAACGGTTAAGTAGTCCAAATTAAAAAAACTTAGAGATTAAAATCTTGGACTATGGAGCTAATATCCATTGGGTATATAGATGCTTGACTGGTAGTGGAGTATGGTCATGCATGGTAACATGTCTCTCTTGAAGAAATATCTGACTACATATAAGTACAATCTAGCTTCTTGATCTTCTCCATAATAATTTTTTATCTCAATTTACTCAAGATGGATTAATGAACTCACATGAACACACACTGGTTCTTGATTAACTCGAGTCATCACCATGCTCATGATTTGGTAATTGAAAATTCACTACATACACATTTTGTCTTAGAGAAATTATATAGAATTTAGTGAGTTTGTTAGATACCACTAGTATGTCCTAGTCTCTACAAAATAATCAGTTTTTTATATCAACATCCATATCATTACATGAGTCTTCCATTTCATATGCCACCATTCTGGTGCCTGTGGTTAAACAATAATGCTATACATGGTCAAGTAAAATATTAAATATGAATGATCATTAGAGCATTAATTCATTTGTATTCATACACATATACATATGCATTCACACAAAAACATCCACACAAAAGCAAACACCATGTAAACATATATAAAATTTGCATATGCAAAGATCTCTAGAAAGTTCTATACAACAACACAACTTGAGGGTGTTCAAGGTATCACACCTTCCCCCAATCAAACAAAAAAGCACACAACTTGGGGGTGTTCAAGGTATCACACATTCCCCCAATCAAACAAAAAATAGCACAACTTGGGGGTGCTCAAGGTATCACACCTTCCCCACTAATTAAATAAACATTTCAATCACTCAATCACATTACATCATCAACAAGTCATTTTCTAGGTTCAAAAGGTTGTATCCTTTGTAAAATGTTGAGTCCTTTGCCTTGCAAACACACATCAAAGTCAAAAATCTCCAAAGGGCCTAACCCATTTGGTCACATTTCAATTCAAAAGGCTCCAAAAAAACCAAATTTCTTTGGTCACATACACATAACATCATCAACAAGTCAATTGCTAGGTTCAAAAGGTTACATTCTTTTGTCAAAGGTTGATCCTATTGCCTCGCATACACATTAAATTCAAAATTATCTAAAGAAACAAAACTCCTTTGGTCACAATCACATCACATCATCAACAGATCAATTGCCAATTTTAAAAGGTTTCATCCTTTTGTCAAATATTCAGCCCTTTTCCTCGCATGCACACATCAAATTCAAAAGTCTCCAAAGGAACCAAACTCCTTTGGTCACAATTACATCACATCATCAACAAGTCAATTGCTAGGTTCAAAATATTTTGTCCTTTTATCAAATATTGAGCCCTTTACCTCACATACACACATCGATTTCAAAATTCTCCAAAGGAACCAAACAACTCAATCACTCAACCACATCACATCATCAACAAGTCAATTGCCATGTTAAAAAGGTTGCATTATTTTTTCAAAGGTTGAGCCCTTTGCCTCGTATACACACATAAAATTCAAAAGTCTCCGAAGGAACCAAATTTATTTGGTCACAATCACATCACATCATCAACAAGTCAATTTCTAGGTTCAAAATGTTGTATTCTTTTGTCAAAGGTTGAGCCCTTTAACTCGCATACACACATCAAATTCAAAAGGCTCCAAAGGAATCAAAATTCTTTGGACACATACATATTACATCATCAAAAAGTCAAAAACCCCTTCATATTCTAGGGAAAAAATAGAATCAATCATACACATGTCAAAAATCACTTCATCTATTGGTGCAAAAACAAAATCAATCATTTGAATTTTCATAAAATTGTTTCATCTATTGGGGTCAAACAAAATCAATCATTTGCATTTTTACAAAACCATTTTTTTTGGGACAAAAACTGATTCAATCATTTACATTTTCACAAACCCCTTCCATGTTGGGGTAAAAATAGACTCAATCACTTGCATTTTCACAAACCCCTTTTTTGTTGGGGTAAAAACAAAATCAATCATCTGCATTTTCATAAAACCTTTTTTTGTTGGGACAAAAATAGAATCAATCATATACATTTTCAAAAACCCCTTTCTGTTAGGGTAAAAACAAAATCAATCATTTACATTTTCACAAACCCCTTCTCTATTGGGGTAAAAATAGACTCAATCACTTGCATTTTCACAAACCTTTTTTTTGTTGGGGTAAAAAAAGAATCAATCACCTGCATTTTCATAAAAACTCTTTCTGTTAGCGCAAAAATAGAATCAATATTTTACATTACCAAAAATCCTTCATATGTTGGGGCAAAAATAGACTTAATCATTTACATTTTCAAAAACCCCTCATCTTTTAGGGTAAAAATAGACTCAATCATTTGTATTTTCACAAAACCCCTTAATATGTTAAGGTAAAAACACAATCAATCATACACATATCAAAAACTCCTTCATCTGTTGGGGCAAAAATAGACTCAATCACATACATTTTCATTCATTATTACACCTTCATTCAAAATTTTCAAGTACATTTGCAAATACAAGTGAACCTCGTATATAGTGGTTTATCCTAATCACTTGGTGGTTGCAGTGACTAGTTATCCATGCAATCTGGTAGAATGGAAAAATCACCATAAGGATACTTAAATTTTCATAGAACCCCTTTTTTTTTGGGATAAAAATAGACTCAATCACTTGCATTTTCACAAACCCCTTTTCTATTGGAGCAAAAACAGAATCAATCATTGCACTTTTCATAGTCATTACATTTTCTCATGTCAAAAATCCCTTCATATTTTGGGGAAAAATCAAAGTCATTACTTGCATTATCCATACACAAGAATTCAAAATTACCAATTTTATTCATCATTACACCTTCATTCAACATTTTCCAAGTACATTTGCAAGTATAAGTGAACCTTGTATTTAGTGGTTTATCCTAGTCACCTAGAAATTGTAGCAACTGGTTATCCATGCAATTCGATAGTATGGGTAGATCACCATAAGGACACTTACATTTTTCACAAACCCATTTTTTGTTAGGCCAAAAATAGAATCAATCATACACATGTCAAAAACCCCTTCTTCTAATGGGTCCAAAACAAAATTAGTCATTGCATTTTCCCATGTCAAAAACCCTTTCATCTGTTGGGACAAAAACATATTCAATCACTTACATTTTCACAAACCCCTTCTCTATTGGGGCAAAAACAAAATCAACCACTTGCATTTTACAAAAATCAATTTACATCATTCATATCATCCGTATTTAAAATCATCCATTTAATTCATCATTACACCTTCATTAAACATTTGTATATCAACATCATTTTCATTCATCAATCATTACATTTTCACATTTACTAATGTTACCTACAATTTTAATTGAACCTTGTATCTAGTAGTCTATTCTAGCTCCTTGGAAATTGTAGTGATTGGTTATCCATGCAATTTGGTAAGATGGGTAAATCACCATAAGGACACATGACCATCTTCATCATCCACTATCTCCTTGTTCAAAAACAAAATTACTTTTGATCCCTTATATTTTGAGTGAGACTATATCAAGAATAATTTTCTCAATAGCCGTCATTGATGCCCTTTTCCATGGGGTTCCCAACATGGATAACTTTAATAATTTCCTTTGCAATTACATCAGTGTCCTAGGATATAATACAATTAAAGTGATTGAGCAACCATTTAGGAATTATGTGTGGGAATTAGCTACAATCATGAGTGGTCCCGAGGATAAACTATTTTTTATTTTCTGCATTTTCGTCTTTGCTTTTCAATGATGCCAAAATGAACTTTCTTCAACATCATGGAATCACCCCAAACGTGGGGTAACAACATTTTATTTTTATTTCCCGCAATGGGATACTTATTACATGATCATGACATTTACACTTGGAAAAAAATCCTTTTCTCTGTTGGGGTAAAAATAGATTCAATCACTTGCATTTCACAACCCCCTTTCTCCATTGGAAAAAAAATGGAATCCATTTACATAATCCATATCATTAGTTTAGATCATTCATATCATCTACACTTTTATTATACACATTCACTTACACCATACATTTACACTTTCAATGCACAAATTTATCAATTGGCTTGTGAGATTTATTCTTCACTCATTCACCAATTGAGAGGGTAAGCTACACAATAAAATTATTCTATCTTCAAGCTCATCTTTGTGTTCCAAGGAAAGATAGTTGCTTCTTCATCAGGCCAAAACCAAGTGTCTTGTATTTTTACACCGCATTGTGTTTCACACAATGTGATACAAAAAGGGGCATCTGTAGACACCAAAATCTAGCCACTTGTCATCCATTCGTGCCCTCCAATCACAAGTACCCATTAAATCACAAGTACCCATTATATATATATATATATATATATATATATATATATATGTGTGTGTGTGTGTGTGTGTGTGTGTGTGTGTGTGTGTATTTTTTAATATATATTTAAATATTAATATTTTATATATTATATTTATATATATTTAATAAATATATATGTATTTATATAAATTAATCCTAGCCCTCTACCACATTTTAATCTCAACCATCCATCCACCTCAATATATGCCACTTACCCAAATTTAATCTCCACCCTCCCTCATGTTTTAGTATTGGCTACACATTTCGTATCTTTGAAACCCTAACATGTGCAAGGGAATATTATAAAATAGGAGTAATTTTGACAAATCAAACCCTTGAAAATCCCTAAAATTACTTAATCTTAACCTGGGAGGCCCTGATTTTCTAATATTGAATTATGTTGATGAATATTCATAAAAAAATCTTAGATATCATTAAGCCCTTTTTCCCTATCCATATCGCCATCATTTTTAACCTTCATCATGCCCTCTCCTCATTTGCATCCGCCACCGCATAATTCGCATAGAACTAGATCCATTTTTGTGACACCTCCTTCACCCCCTAAACACCCTGGTGCATTCATCGTTATCACAAAATGTCTTGGTGCATCCATCGCCATAACAAAACACCTTGGTGCATCTACCACAATCACATAATACCTCTGGGAAATTTTTCCAATAGATCTATAATCCATTAAACATTGGGCATCGTTTGGTCGTCCTCGCGACCATCACTGATTGAAGTAGAAAAAAAAAATCTCAAGTCATAAGGTAATAAATATATTTATATTTATTTTGTGTTCCTACACTTTTTTTTTTAGTATTACATTCAACATTTAGGGTTTAGTTGATATATATTTCTAAGGGCCTCACATTGTGGAGTCCTCATAGGTAATACTAATCTTTTTTATTGTTTTGTTTTTTGTAGGTACATGAATCATACATCTGGAAGTTTTTGAAGCTAGGGTGTCTCTTTTATGATACACAATCCCACCCACAATATTGTTGGGATCGAAGACAAACGTGAAGACACCAATCATTCATTTAAACTAGGGTTTTGGAGAATCCTAGTATCTATAATTTTGTATCAATATAAGCATTGTAAAAACCCCAAATTAGGGTATGTATATTAATTGTATCATTTGAAATCCACCCGCATTAATAAAAATAGTTTATATATCTTATGCAATATTTGTGTATTGCTATGTGTATTGCCATTTTATACTTTATATTGGTGTTGCTTGATTTTTTATTCACACTATCCATATTAATGGTTATCATGTATTATAGGGAATATATAACCCATACTAGAGTTCCTACCTCAAAATAGGTAACATTGGTATCTACAAAGTACTATAAGAAATGATATCCCAATAGAAATATTTTGTGGAGACATTCAATGATCTCCATAATGCCCTCTAACTCCTATTTTTACATGAAAAGTTCCCTGTGGCTACTCTCGAG
The DNA here is from genome assembly GCA_028583015.1 of Wollemia nobilis. NCBI lineage: Eukaryota > Viridiplantae > Streptophyta > Pinopsida > Araucariales > Araucariaceae > Wollemia > Wollemia nobilis. The sequence continues at coordinate 25,094,735 of JAQPPZ010003077.1, forward strand.
GATGCCAAGATATATAAGGTCATCACCGAGGATGAGGACAAGGGTGCGGTTAAGGATGAAACGAAGGACAAAAATGTCAAAGTTGGAGAGAAGGACTAGCATCTTTCCTTTTTACTGGTGGTGGTGGTGGTGAGGCTTCCCTACGTGGGGCTATTTTCTATGGTTTATGGTCCTAGTTGTTTTTTTTGTGTGGGGCTACGTCCCTCCTTCCCCTTATGTTTTTGTTTTTTAGCCTCCTTATGCTATTTTTGTATGCATATTTTGGGGTCTCCTACTAAAACCCCCCCTTTTTGAATGAAAATTTAACTTATCAAAACAAAGTACTATAAGAAATTAATTTTTCATGCAAAGACACTTATTTTGCTTTGCTTTGACTAGCGGACCATGCTACCAAGAATTTCATCATTGTAATGATAGTTAAAACCTAGATAAGAGTCTCAATAAATGGAATCCCTTCATCTAAATTCTAATAATTTTCTTAGATCCTAACTTTCTAACATCCAATTGCATCATCAATCTATATGGAGGAATGATGTGTTAGTCTCACAATGACACTGAGAGGGGGGGTGAATCAGTGTAGCTCTTAAAAACTTGAATCTGCAATTCTTAATGCCTAAACAATGAAATCTTAAAACTCAATAAAGCAAATATACCAAAATATCATCACACAACACAAGATGTATTGAGGTTCACCAGTTTTGGCTACTCCTCAAAATTGACTGTTTGGACTCCCATCCAAATATAGCCTTTGCAAAATAATAATTTTACAATCAATTTACCAGCACCCACTAGAAGGAGCACCAACCCCTGATTTATCTACAACAACAGAAAGGAGCACCAACCCATGATTTATCTGCATCAACAAAAAGGAGCACCAACCCCTGATTTATCTGCACCAACAAAAAGGAGCACCAACCCATGATTTACCAGCACCAACTGGAAGGAGCACCAACCCTTGATGCCAAGCACCAACTTGGACTTCTATTCTGAAACTAGAATATTGACATAAATATACCTTCCCTTTTACAAGACCCTGATTGGTCTATCGCTTTCTCAACATTGCCCACTCTTTACACAACACTCATCCTGCTTACTCTCCTCTTGCTCCCTTCGCAAGATTAACTCCACCTCGCTTTAATCCTAAGTGCTCTCTCTCTCTTACAGTAACAGCTTGATTCTCCACGTAGACCTACTTTTATAACATCGTTCTGACTCTATTTTTAACTTCCATATTTATGCATGCAACCTGTAACTACCCCTGTAATTGTCATTCTAACTTTTGTTCATTGTTCTTATTTTAGCTACATGATATTTCTTCTGTAATGGCCCCTGTAACTGTTGTATAACTTCATTTAACTATTCTTAATTTGGTTGCATGATTTTTCTTTGTAACTGCCCCTGTAACTGTTGTATACCTTTAGTTAACGGTCACATATCTTATTTTGGCTGGGTTCTCTTCTTAGTCCACGCCAAGGCGACCTGTCGCAAAATCGCAACACTTCTGCCTCTTTGTTCTTTTCTCGGCTTGTACCCATGAAAACACATCATGTCGCGATAGCGTGACACTTTCACATCCTTTCTTCTTCTGTTTGCTTGTACCCACAAAAACACATGTCACGATATCGTGACACTTCTGCATTCTTACTTTCTTTCTCCTCCTAGAGTCGTGAAAATGCGACATGTTGCGATATCACGACACTTTTTTTCCTTTGCTCTGTCTCTTGCCTTTGGGTCGCGAAAACATGACATGTTGCGATATCGTGACACTTTTTCTCCTTTGCACTTTCTCTTACCTTCAGGTTGCGAAAACGTGACATGTTGTGATATCGTGACACTATTTCATTCTCTTGCTTCCTGCCCTTTCCAAGTTGTGAAAATGCGACATGTCATGAAATCGCGACACTTTTATTTCTTTGCCTTCCTGCCTCTTCAAGTCGCAAAAATGCGACATGTCACAAAATCGTGACACTTTTCCTTCTCGGCCTTCCTACTCTTTTCAAGTCACGAAAATGTGACATGTCGCGAAATCGTGACACTTTTCCTTCTCGGCATTCCTGCTCTTTTCAAGTCATGAAAATGCGACATGTCACGAAATCACGACGCTTTTCATTCTTTGCCTTCCTCTTCGCTTTGGACCACAAAAATGCTACATGTTGCGATATCACGACACTTTTTCCTCCTTGCATTTTCTCTTCGCTTCGTACCGTGAAAATGCAACATGTCGCGATATCATGACAATTTTTCCTCCTTGCATTTTCTCTTCGCTTTGGACCATGAAAATGAAACATGTCACGAAATCGTGACATCTTTTTCTCTCTCCTCTTTCTCTTTGCTTTGGCCCACAAAAATGAAACATGTCACGAAATCATGACACCTTTTTCTCTCTCCTCTTTCTCTTTGCTTTGGCCTACGAAAATGAAACATGTCGCGAAATCGTGACACCTTTTTCTCTCTCATCTTTCTCTTCCAATATGTCACAAAATCGTGACACTTTTTCTACTTACATTTTTCTCTTCCAACATGTCGCGAAATCGCAACAGTTTTTCTTCCATACTATCTCTCTTGTAATATGTCACGAAATCGTGACACTTTTTGTACTTGCATTTTTCTCTTTGAACATGTCGCGAAATCGTGACAGTTTTTCTTGCTTGAGCCTTCTCCCCGAATATGTCACAAAATCGTGATAGTTTTGCTTGCTTGCGCTCTCTCTGAACATGTCGTGAAATTGTGACAGTTTTGCTTGCTTGCACTTTCTCTCCGAACATGTCACGAAATCGTGACAGTTTTGCTTGCTTGCGCTTTCTCTCCGAACATGTCACGAAATCGCGATAGTTTTTCTTTCTTCTCAACATGTCGTGATATCGCAACAGTTTTTATTTCTCTCAACATGTCGCGATATCATGACTATTTTCTTTCTTCTCAACATGTCGTGATATCATGATAGTTTTCTTCCTTGTGATTTTCTTTAGATTTTTAGCATATGGGCCACTTCAATATTTTGGATAATCACTGTACATACTCTGAAGAACCTCTTAACTCTTGTCCACTACATCACTGAACTCCTATCCACTGCATCAATCGATCTATCTAAGCATCAACCGATTTGTCTGACTGTGTTGACAATAATGACAATACTGTTGTTGCACCTTGCTCAACAATCTCCCCCTTTGGAATTGTTGGCAACACACGTGCAATTTCTTGTAAATCTTCTCCCCCTTTGACAATAATACCAAAGGGCTGCTGCAGACTCCCCGTGAGTCCATACACAACATTCTCAGGCATAAATTATTACAGTTAGCAAAAATTACAAACATGAGCAAAAAGATAACCAAATATATAAATGCTCCCCCTGAGAATGTGGTCCTGATAGCTAGTCAGTTCTTGGGAAGCATGACCACTCCCAATTTATTGTGAAGGTATCCACTACTAACTGGTGGACCTCTCTCAAATTGTTATATTATAGAAGACTTTGTCTCTCTACTGCACTGACTGGTGGACCTCTCTCCACTTGAATAATACTCACTTAGATCTATATTCAACTGTGTTGGCTGCTAGATCTCTATCGATTGAGACTCTATTCTCTATACTCTGTTAATAGGCTCACATAGAACCTACTTAACAATCTCACATAGAACTTGTCCAATGTTGAATAACAAGCTCATACAAAACCTGTCCAAATCTGCTCCAACAAGCTCACTAAGAACCTGTCCAAAATTTTCTCTAGAAGTTTGTCCCAACACTGTCCTCAAATATTTCCCAAATGCCTTCTCAAAGGCTCAATCAATCATGCTCAAGTAGTATTCAAAATGAACTCAACAATGAATGACAATCTCAAATAAAATCCACTTCATACATAACTTGACTAGGCTTAATCAAATCAACTCAACCAATCATCACCAAGCTGGAAATCGTCTGGCTGCTCAATATAAACCTCTTCTTCAAGCTTCCCATTCAAAAACGTTGATCTCACATCTGTCAACAAAATTGACAAGTGACTCACACTTGTACCAATTTTTATCCAACACTGTACTAACACTGCAATTTTATTGCCAACTCTGTGCAAGCATCAAACACAGTATCACAACACCAACCAAATCCCTCCTTACATTTTCAACTTGGTCTATATTTTCTTCAGTCACTGCTGGTCACACCTTACTTTCAGCTGTTCGAATCAAGAGACAATATTTTGTTAAATGCTTCATGGACAACTATAGTGCATCTTACTCAAACTCATACTTCTGGACCGTTACCTCTATCATTGGAACCTCAATCTATGTGCAGTCATCAACTCTCGGTATTCTGCTTCCTGCTAGGGCATATGTCAGGGCTACTCAATGTCTTAGGCGAACGTTCTTCACATGATTCCAGGGAGCATTTCTCCTTGTTGCGATCAAGGGATTCCTCGGGCAATATCTCACATTCCTCAAATAATGCAAGACTTTCTTAGGTGCATAGGCATATTGTCCTCCTTGGCACTTCACCACCTGGGCGCTATTCTCTCAATGTCTCTACCTTGCATGTGCCACTTGGCACTCTTGACCAACTAGGTGCTAGTGCCACTGTTTGCTTTGACTCTGGCATCTCTTTGACAATTGCTACTTCTTTAGAGAAAATTAATGCTCTCTTATACCAAACGATGTGTTGTATTTTTGGTTAAGAAATGCACGCCTTCCCACACACCATAGATTCTATTTTATCTGTAGATTGGGAATTTTATAGGCTTCATTGACTCGTTGACCTATGCTGCATGTTCTACCTCAGATAATGCCTATCAGTTGTTGCATCGAAAACCTAGTTGTTCACCATGTTGTTCTACTGAAGCACATCAGTTTGATACTATCACCACAAACATCTACATGAACTGGAACACATTTTGACAACTTTACAACAACTCCTCGACTAATTTCATTTCATCCTTAGATAACCACACAAATACATAGGAGAATTAAAATAAAAATTTAACATTGCTCCCCCTGAGGATGTGCTACCTGGAGCTGCTTAGTGCAATAGAGGAGTAATCTCTTTTAGTCCAAGGAGACACGATTTCCTCTCTTCTTTATTTCTCCAACCTTTCTTGACCTTGGGCTTAATATTTTCAACTGCATCCCTATTTTTAACCTTTTCATGAACTTGAACATTTCTCTTGGGTGGTTGTCTCTTGTGCATCCTTGATGCATGATTGTTTGCCTTTCTTTGATGCACATGATTTCTTCCCTGTCTGTGTTGCATTCTTTGTGTCTGATGAAATCTATAGTCTTGCCTTAGATTAGATACAAAATTTCTTGGACAAGACCTTGCTATGTGCCCATGACCATTACATTTAAAACATTGCACATGGTGTTCAATCAAAAAAGTAGATGTATTTCTATCATCATAACTTTTTGATCTATTATTCAATCCACAATAAATTGCCTTGTGACCATAATGGTTGCATATAAAACAATAGCCATTAAAAACATTATTATGTATAGAGTGAGAGTGATAGAACCTCTTTTTTTGTGGTTGCTTTGTTGTAGATCTCCTTTGATATTTTCTTCCTTTTGAAGAATCGGCTTCAGACTTTTCTTGTTTCGATCCTTCAACAATGAACTTCTTCTTCTCTGCATATTTGGAAGATGAAGGTTGTTCAACTTTACATCCAAGACCAAGCTTAGACATGGGGCTTCTTTGTTGCCTTATCATTTCATCTAGCAACTCTGTGCTTTTCTCAAATTTGAGATTTGTATTGGCCTCTTCTAGTTGTTTCTTCAATAACACAATCTTCTCTTCTTATTTGCAGCAAAAAATCTCTTTCTTATTGATCTATGACCTGAGAGTTTCTTCAATCCTTTTGGACTCTTCTTCTTGTAGCTTTAGATCACTAATAACTTTGCTACATACATCAACTTTATCATCCAAGTTTGACTTCAAGGCTTCTTCTATTTTCTTGGCTTTATGAATTTGTAAGAAGAGATCTTCAATCTTATCTCCATATTCTTCCAACTTCTTGGATAGTATTTTGTTATTTTTCTTTTCTATATTCAACTCTTCAAGTGCAGCGATCACCTCACATTCTAGATATACTTCACCCTCAAGTTTTTCATCGCATATTTTAGAATTCACTCCTATATTTTCTAGTTCAATTTTCTCTTCCACAGGAACTGAAACTGACTGAGATGCCTTATTTGAGGAGGATCTATTCTTCTTACCCATTTTGTACTAATCCAAGATCAACCCTAGATGATTTATCCTGATAAGAGAAGCTGGATCTCATACCAATTGTTAGTCTCACAATGACACTGAGAGGGGGGGCTGAATCAGTGCAGCTCTTAAAAACTTGAATCTACAATTCTTAATGCCTAAAAAATGAAAGCTTAAAACTCAATAAAGCAAATATACCAAAAGAGAATCACACAACATAAGATGTACCGAGGTTCACCAGTTTTGGCTACTCCTCAAAATTGACTGTTTGGACTCCCATCCAAATCTAGCCTTTGCAAAATAATAATTTTACAATCAATTTACTAGCACTCACTAGAAGGAGCACCAAACCTTGATTTATCTGCAACAACAGAAAGGAGCACCAACCCTTGATTTATCTGCACCAACAAAAAGGAGCACCAACCCTTGATTTATCTACACCAATAGAAAGGAGCACCAACCCATGATTTACCAACACCAACTGGAAGGAGCACCAACCCCTGATGCCAAGCACCAACTTGGACTTCTATTTTGAAACTAGAAGATTGACATAAAGATGCCTTCACTTTTACAAGACCCTGACTGTTCTATTGCTTTCTCAACATTGCCCACTCTTCACACAACACACACCATGCTTGCTCTCCTCTTGATCCCTTCGCAATATTAACTCTGCCTCACTTTAATCCCGAGTGCTCTCTCTCTCTCTTATAGTAGCATCTTGATTCTCCACGCAGATCTACTTTTATAACATCGTTCTGAATCTATTTTTAACTTCCATATTTATGCATGCAACCCGTAACTGCCCTTGTAACTATCGTTCTGACTTCTGTTCACTGTTCTTATTTTAGTTGCATGATATTTCTTCTGTAATGGCCCTATAACTATTGTATAACTTTAGTTAACTGTTCTTAATTTGGCTGCATGATTTTTCTTTGTAACTGCCCCTGTAACTGTTGTATACCTTCAGTTAACGGTCACATATCTTATTTTGGCTGGGTTCTCTTATTAGTCTGTGCCAAGGCGACCTGTCGTGAAATCACAACACTTCTACCTCTTTGTCCTCTTCTCGGCTTGTACCCACAAAAACACATGTCATGATATTGTGACACTTTCACCTCCTTGTTTCTTCTGTTTGCTTGTACCCACAAAAACACAACATGTCACAATATCGTGACACTTTCACCTCCATATTCTTCCTCTTCACTTTTGTCATGATATCGCGACACTTCTCCCTTCTTACTTTCTCTCTCCTCCTAGAGTCGCGAAAATGCGACATGTCATGATATCGTGACACTTTTTCTCCTTTGCTCTTTCTCTTGCCTTCGGGTCACAAAAATGCGACATGTCACGATATCGCGACACTTTTTCTCCTTTGCACTTTCTCTTACCTTCGGGTCACGAAAACATGACATGTCACGATATCATGACACTTTTTCATTCTCTTACTTCCTGCCCTTTTCGAGTCGTGAAAATGCGACATGTCATGAAATCATGACACTTTTCTTTCTCTGCCTTCCTGCTCTCTTCAAGTCATGAAAATGCGACATGTCACGAAATCGTGACACTTTTCCTTCTCGGCATTCCTACTCTTTTCAAGTCGCGAAAATGCGACATGTCACAAAATCGTGACACTTTTCCTTCTCAGCCTTCCTACTCTTTTCAAGTCACAAAAATGCGACATGTCGCAAAATCGTGACACTTTTCCTTCTCTACCTTCCTCTTTGCTTTGGACCGCGAAAATGCTACATGTCGCGATATCGTGACACTTTTTCCTCCTTGCATTTTCTCTTCGCTTCGGACCGCGAAAATGCAACATGTCGCGATATCGCGACACTTTTTACTCCTTGCATTTTCTCTTCGCTTTGGACCATGAAAATGAAACATGTCACGAAATCGCAACATATTTTTCTCTCTCCTATTTCTCTTTGCTTTGGCCTATGAAAATGAAATATGTCGCGAAATCGTGACACCTTTTTTCTCTCCTCTTTCTCTTTTCTTTGGCCCGCAAAAATGAAACATGTCACGAAATCATGACACCTTTTTCTCTCTCCTCTTTCTCTTGCAATATGTCGTGAAATCATGACACTTTTTCTACTTACCTTTTTCTCTTCCAACATGTCATGAAATCGTGACAATTTTTCTTTTGTACTATCTCTCTTGCAATATGTTGTGAAATGACGACACTTTTTCTACTTGACTTTTTCTCTTCGAACATGTCACGAAATCATGATAGTTTTTCTTGCTTGCGCCTTCTCCCCGAACATGTTACGAAATCATGACAGTTTTGCTTGTTTGTGCTTTCTCTCCGAACATGTCACAAAATCGTGATAGTTTTGCTTGCTTGCGCTTTCTCTCCGAACATGTCATGAAATCGTGATAGTTTTTCTTGCTTGCGCTTTCTCTCCGAACATGTCACAAAATCGTGACAATTTTTCTTTCTTCTCAACATGTCGCGATATCACAACAGTTTTTCTTTCTCTCAACATGTCGCGATATCGCGACAGTTTTCTTTCTTCTCAACATGTCGCGATATCGCGACAGTTTTCTTCCTTGTGATTTTCTTTTGATTTTTAGCATATGATCCACTTCGATCTTTTGGATAATCACTGTACATACTCTGAAGAACCTCTTAACTCTTGTCCACTGCATCACTGAAATCCTGTCCACTACATCAACTAATATGTCTGAGCATCAACCAATCTGTCTGACTGTGTTGACAACAATGACAATACTATTGTTGCACCTTGCTCAACATGATGTGATTAGGTGATAGGTTTAGGAACTAACTGATTAGGGTAATATCTAACTAAGATCATCATCCTATGGTAGCACCATATTCCTAGCATAAATTAAGGATGGAACATGGCACCTTTGCATTGACTATAGAGTGTTAAAAAAAATCACAATGGACATGTATCCATTACCACATATTGATAATCTACTACACTAGATTCAAGGGGTATAACATTTCATGAAGACCAAACTCAAGTCATTTTATTATCAAATTCCTATCAATCCCATCAACATATGGACGATGAATTTAAATACTAGAGATGGATTTTATGAGTTTTTGGACATGCCTTTTATCTTGATATTTGAATTATTAATATTTATGTGTCTAATGAATAATATTTTACAACCATTCACAAGGTTATTAATTTTTGTATACTCTAATAACATCCTAATTTTCTTCAAGACATGGGAGAGTCACTTATAACATGTGTGTCAAATTATGGAAATGTTGCACCAAAAAGGGTTTAAGCCAACCTACGCAAGTTGCACCTCAATATCATATGGATATTGTATTTATGCTACAACATTAATTATCACAAAATATATGTGGATCTAAAGAAGATCATTGTTAGCCAAGAAAGCACAACCAAAAACAATCTAAAGAGACTTATGAGAATTTTTGGTGTTGTTACCTTCTACCACAAGTGCATTTGGATTTTTTGGCATATATGGTGACATCTCTATTAGGTCATTGTTGAAATATTCACTATAATTCACAATATTTTTAGGCATTTGAAGAGTTTAATAGTACCTTCAAATAGTTCTAGAACTTGTTGTACCATACATAACCATTCAAATTTTATACTGATGCACCATACTATGCACTTAGTTCCATCCTAATCCAAAATGGGAATTCAATAGCATATATTTTTAAAACACTCTTTATACAACTTGATGCTAATCAATAAATGAAAAGGAGTTGCTTGCTATTTTTTAAGTTTTACAAAAGTGGTACCATTACATCATGGACAAAGAGATTAGCATTTACTTTGATTATAGGAATTTATAATTTTTGCACTCATAGAGTAAACTAGAGAATGCATATCCTATAAAATGTAGGACTTATCCATAGCAATTTCATATTATAATCAAACATGTACAGGAAAAGAGAAATGAGGAATAGACTATCGAAAGCATCCATTAATACATATTTTTTAAACTACTTTTAGCACTAGAGTATATGGAACCAACAACTTGTAGGAGTTGTAACTTGATGATGTTGACTTTGTTAACATTCACTAGTACTTGATACAAGAAAATTTTATGTCACCATCACCTTTAGGAGGGGTTTTTGTACTATCTTAGAAAAAAATTTGTTCCATATTTTAACTAGAGCTATGATGCCAATGTAAAGAAGCAAAAACAACTATGATATTTCTATAGCATGTATAAAATATCTAGACTCAACTATAAGAAATTTTATAGCACCAATACCAAAAATATAAAGAGTGGCATGATAAACATATAAATCTATATTATTTTCACATAGGGGATAAGGATTGATTTAACTTAAAAAATAAATGCTTATCTAGCATAGACTAAAACATTGAACTGCTATTATATGATCCTTATACAATTTAGTGCATTGTAAGTGAGAAATATTTTATTCTTAATTTTCCACCTCATTTTGGGATGCATCTAGCCTATGTTAGTACAACATTCAAAATATTTGGATTTGGTTCAGTTGGAATCTATAACAATAAATGAATTAGAATTTTTGTCTAGATTGGAAAATGATACTACTTCATGCCTTCATAGAATTTTTTCTAGATTGGAAAATGATATTACAACTTATGGAACTCCAACTTGACTTATAGTATTATGGCCTATATGGTGGAAACCTTTGTATGGAACTAATCTTAGTCGTACTAGTGCATACATTGAGATAGACCTATAATGTCAAATCTACATGTTGTCACTAAATGTTAAAGCATACAAAGGGAATCTTTCCATATTGAGGAATAAAAGGTACAATTGCACGTATTTAGATTTTCTAATTTGCATCTCATAGGTTGGTTCAAACTACAATGGAAACAAAATTTATAGTTCTAAATTTTATTAATATTGACTTGATCTAATTTCTCTTAACTTTAATACCATGTTACAAAACATAGATTACATGAAACTTGAGTCTTAGGATACATCTGTAAATGATCTATAATATGTTACTAGTCTTAAACTATGTATTTTTTTATTATCTAGTGTGTATCTTATCCATTCAATACACAAGTGTATATCTAGTTTATAAATCACACTTATATAATGTATTTGTATTTGATCAAACATATGAAACTTATCATAAATGTATGATAAAATAGATGATGTACAAAGATAAAGTAGCATGAGATTAACTAGCTAAATACATTGACTTTCAAGGTGAGGCCATGTTCAAATATTTTCTGGTGATATATGCATAATTACCAAAAAAAATTAAAGGGGTTTTGAAAGGATCTTGTAACCTTTTACAAAATGGAGTTTAACTAAAAAAGTAATCATTAATAAAACAACAAAAATATCATCCTATTATGGGTTATTACAAAAAACATCAACAGGACTAGGAAGCCCTCACATGGGTAATAAAGAGTAACCAACAAAACCGCCCATGAAGAAACCTATGCAGGGACAATCCAGGAGATAAAAAAAAACTTGAATCTAGAAGCATCAAAAAACCACCAGAAAACCATGAACACGCTAGATGTTGGGTTGACCAGTTTTGTGGCCATCCTTGGCTACACTTACCAAGCTCTTGAATTCCTCCAAAATCTTGAATTGATCCTTGTATTCATCCAAGAGAGTCTCAGCATAATAGAGGATATAGGAGGTCATCTTAGTCTCTCTCCTTAGGGCCTTCATAATATCATGGAGATCCTAGATATGACCTCGTTCAAAGGTATTAGGCCAATAGGAAACCCTAGAGGCCAATAGGGAGGAGGTTGGGGAGATGTTCCTTCAATAGGGTGACAATGTGGTCAACTTAAAATATGAGTGAGCTCACTCAATCCCATATAAAAAATGAAAACATAAATGAGATACAAAGAATGGAAGGATTCATTAATATATTTCAAAACACAAACTACTTTCAAAATTTTGTCAATTCATATGTTGTTAAATTAACATGAAAATGTGGTCAACTTATAATATGAGTGAGCTCACTCAATCCCGTATAAACAATAAAAAAATAAATGAGATACAAAGAATGAAATGATTCATTAATATATTTCAAAACACAAACTACCTTCGAAAGTATGTCATAATTAAATTAATTAAATATGCTAAAGAAGTGTATAAAACATAAAATAAATGAAGACTAAAATAATATATGATGTTCACATTAAATTATATACTTAATTTTAAAAAACTTATAACATATTACCAAAAAAATATTATATATATATATATACTTTTGTGTGCATGTTTTTTTGTGTATCCTAATCATTTATTTAAATTTTTTAGTGTAATATAACATTTTATTTTTAATTAATTAAAATTTTAATAAAATGTAATATTATTTTATTATATAATAGATCAATATTTTAAATTATAGTTTATTTATCATAAAACCATAACAACACATCACTTATACATGTCGGATCTATAAGATGTGAAATCAAACTTTTTCTATAAATGTAAAAGATTTATATTAACCACTAGATTTCAAGATATATAAAAAGGAAAAATTAAATCATAAATAAAATTTAAATTTTAACTTAACACTACTTAATAATTCAAATTTAGTCATAAAAGAATTAGTTTTATGTAGTGCTCTTTAAGGACTAGTCTTTCTCAAGAGAACTATAAATAGATATAGAGATTAGGATCTAGGTAGCAACTCAACTCTTACCTAAAACCAGATTCACAATTATTGCTCCCTTCCCTCTTTGTTCAAATATTCTTATGAATTCTTTGCAGCTTCCATTCCATGTAAGGTCCTTATAAATTTGGGAATAACTATCTACAATATATGGACTGATTGGATATGGACTAATGATGATATAATCTCTTCTATTAAATCTAGTTGGATCTATAATTTTTTTTTGTTTCCTCTATCATTGGACTCTAAGCTCAATGTCAAGTGGTAAATCAAAATTTTCAATGCTCAGTGACATTTTGTTGATGCTCAAATTTAGAAAGTTCCTATTGAATATAAAACTCAACTTCTTAGATGGTGGGTTCTACCTAGAAAATTTCAATCTTCTAAAATTCTAGATTCAATTTTACATTTTTTCTCTCATTGAAAATTTTGTAATGCTTTAGAAACCCTTATTTTCTTGTTTTTGTTTTGTGACATGGCTAAATAATTTTGGGATGTCTTCTACATTTTTTTCCTCCTGCTACAATAGATCTTGGAAGGCTTCTCCGACTGGTCTTTTCCAACTAGATTATTTCCCAAAACTCTAAGATGTTTGTAGACTTATCCTTATTAAGTATATATGAATGTTTAGATTTTGAAAGTTGTTTATTGGTTTTGCTTCTCCATGGGATTTAGTTTTACAAAACTTGTCCTTTTATCTTTTGCTTCATTTGGAATACATTCATTTCCATGTTCATGGGGCCTTCAACACACTACCAGATGTTACTGATAGGCTTCATCAATTTTTTTGCTTGATCCAAGATCTTCAAAAGGTCAAGTAGGAAACAAAAAAAATGTAATAACATTGACGAATAAATACATGAACTCATTACTTCTTTTTCTTCCTTGAAGAATTCAAAAGATATAATGGAGGACATACCTAGAGCATCACCACATGACAGGTTTTCCCAAGGATGAGTAATGATATTGGCATATTGCAATAGGATGCAACTATAGTCTTTTGTTGTCATTAGCTTCTATTCTTATGTGTATTCAGTTATGGATGCTTTACTTCCTATGCACCTCATTTTGTTTTGTTGCTGGTGGAATGTGCTAACACCAAATTATTGTAATGTTCTAGTTGATGACATAATATAATCTATCTTTAACTATTAAAAAAAATTACCTTTTTCAAATTGAAATTCATTATGATCATTTGACTAAAGTGATAATAGGTGATTTTGGCTATTGCTAAGATTAAGATTCTTTGTTAAACTAGATTAATTTTTTGTAGAGTTATCTATCTATATATAAAATATAAAAAAGTGTGTTCATTATATTACTTTAGATAAGAAATTTAGTATACTAATTTTAAAAAATTGGATGGATAAAAAATCACACTTCAAAGTATATGTTAGGCACAACCATTAAACCAAAATTATCAAACAAAATTAAGCATAGTAGATCAACAAAAAGCAATTTATGCATTAAAACCTACCCGTGTGAATCAGAGTCTACTATACTTCTCTATCCATAAGATGGATCCAGTGTCGGGTGGAGGATCTTAGTCCTAGTTGACACCTTTGCCAGTTCATTTGTAGGGTTGTCTTTTGTATCCCTCCTCCTCGAAGTCGTTGTGCCATTTCAGTCATTATGTCATTTTAGTCATAGGACTTAGAGGAAAAAGGTGGCTAGTAGTTCCACTCCTTAGCTTTGTGTTGAGGACTCCAACAAAAAGGTTGCAAAGTCTAACTGTCGTGACGCTTAGTGATTCCTATTTTGTTATAATTTCAGTGCAAATACAAACAACCACGTCAAATAGTGGAATAATATATTGCAGCCAAGGACTACACCGTTCATTCTGGTGATCAAAAGAGACCTAGTACTGCACAACAATATTATTTTCCCAAAAAGTTGACATAAACATGGACAACAAATCAATAGGTCTTTTTAAAATTAAGAAAAGATATTTTCGTTTCATGTTAATACCTATCTATCTAAGAAAAGATATTTTCGTTTCATGTTAATACCTATCTATCTAAGAGGTTAAATACTCGAATCTCTTCAACTCCAAAAATAGCTTATAATCACAGGTCCTCCTCTTTGCACGTAAGATCTAAAAATGAAAAACAAAACGTGGGACTACGTCAGCGTTGGCCCATAGGCTGTCTTCTAAAGAGAACTAAAATTGTTATCCAATCTGTTATATTCTTCTTTGATATCCACTATTGACGATAGCGTTCTGACATGATATAAAACTTGTTTTTCAAGGGAAAACGTGAATCAAGGACCTAACTCTTAAAACCATATCTTAATGGAATCACCACTATGAGAGACTTACAATATTACTTCATCATTTGTGTGAATGAATTGAAAAATGAATAAGAGATTTGTTTTAGCAGAAGAAAACAAGAGACCTCCCATTCAAAGATGGCAACCAATCACATACACATTAAAAATACTTTATAAGGCCACGTCTTGCTGTCCACAGTCCACATTTATCATAAAAATAAAATATTTAATATTATTGTTTCATCATTGGTGCGAAGCAATTGAAAAAAACAAATAGAAGATTTGTTCTGGCCGAAGAAAACAAGAGAGCTCGCATTCAAAGTTGGCAACCAATCACATACACACTAAAAATACCATATAAGCCCATGTCTTGTTGTCCACAGTCCACAATTATCAAAAAAAAATAAAAAATAAAATAAAATAAAATATGTAACATTATTGCTTCATAATTGATGTGAAGGATTTGATAGATAAATAAAAGATTTGTTCTAGCAGAAGACAACAGGAGACCTCGCTTTGAAAGTTGCCAACCAATCTCACACATATTAAAAATACCATATGAGCCCATGTCTTGCTGTCAAGAGGCCACATTTATCATAAACATAAATTATATACCAATAATATCAATGATGATATCGAGAGGACAAGTAATATCAATGACATAAAAGCAAGAAAGGAATATTTCAGGACTTTAATATAACATTTGTTCGTAACAAATCTCTATAATTATGCTAATCACAACACTTGCTCACCACCTTTTTGAGAAATTCATTTTATAATTAATACCAATGGCATGTTTATTTAGATAGTAATACATTTGAAAATGAAATATGTAAACGTTATGCATGACAAACAACATATAATATTTCGATCAACTACGAAAATATTAAGGCTAATATATGACAAGTGTTGGATGCATCAGGTAAAGCAGCTAAGAATAAATATTTTAAATGTGTAGAATGTTTTATAGATCTACTATATAGGTTATTTTATTTGTTTGAGGTTCTTATAAGGTGTATATAATTTATTTACTTTATATTTAAATTTTTTATTTTAAATAATTTGATTTTATATCACTTTCAATGATAAAGGTGCATTGCTAACATAGGGGTGATGGTCATAGCATACTTTAAATCAATAAAAGTTTTTTCGGTAGGTTCTGTCCACATAAAATATTTCATCTTCAGCATCGTGATCAAGGGGTTGTTAACTTGCCATAATTCTTCATATTTTTTTTTGTAGTAGCCGGTGAGTCCCAAGAAACCATGAAGTCCCTTTAGGGTATGAGGCTTAGGCCAATATTGGACAGCCTGAATTTTCTTGGGATCAATATAGACTCCATCATTAGTAATAATGTGACCTAAGTATTCAATCTCTTGCTGACCAAAAGAGCATTTGGACATCTTGGCATAAAGCACATTCTTTTGCATATTTGTTTGATTATTCGTATAATTGTAGTGAGCGGTTCTATTCTTTTTCCTTAGGGGTAGTTATAGCAAAACTTTGTGCCACCACTCCATGAGAGGGCTTTTTTAATCCAATTTTCCATTTTATAGGTAGACTTAAACTTAGCCACACCAAATTTAATGTCATGTAAAGTATATTCCTTCTCCTCTTGACTAAATTTCATCCACAACTTAGCAAAATTCCACAAAAATAGTTTGAACTGTCTCAACCATTATGCTCCCAAAACTATATCACACCAACCAAGGGGTAATGCAAACATATCAATCTTGATATTATAGTCCCCAAATTGAATTTTGGCATTACAACATTTTTCTTTGCATAGGAGGGTGCCTCCATTAGCAATCATAACTTCAAAGAAATTTCATGTAGTAATATAATAGTTTTCTTGTTTGGTACATGTGGATCAATAAAGTTATGTGTACTACCTCAGTCAATAAGAATGATGACACATTGTACTTTGAAGTAGCCAATCACTTTTATTGTTTGGGGAGTGGAAACTCTTGTTAAGGTGCGCAAAAATATTTCCAGTTGGGATTCTTTTGAATTTGCTACCTGATCTGATGGTTCCCCCTCTTGAGTATCCTCCTTTTCCTCTCATAATTTTGTGGTTGGTGTTTCATCCAGATCTAGACGAAATAATTTTGTTCACACACTTATGACCCCGAGAATACTTTTCATAATAATTAAAACATAGCCCTTGTGCCCTTCTATCTATATCGCTTTACAAGTCAATATTTTTACAGTTGGATATTTAGTGGTAGGACTTGTCATTAGCTTCTATGGAAAAGATGGCCAAAATTGAGAAAATTTAGAAGTGCATCCTAGAGCCTTAAATTTTTCTTCTATCAATTTAGGCAATTGTATTGCCTGTGGTAATGTTTGGGGTATCAATAGTTTAAACTTAGCCCTAATGTCATCCTTCAACCCACTCAAAACAACTTTGGAAAGAGTTGGTAGTTAGACTAGTGTTACGATTGGTAAGCTTTTCAAATTTAGTTTGATACTTTCAAACTGTGGATGTTTGTCTAAGTTTGAAAAGAGCTCCTGTAAAATCTTCAAACTCACTAGGATCAAAGTGAGTGAGTAGACATTGTTTAAAATCTTGCCAAGAAAGTTTAGTTTCAGCCTTCCTAAGCCACAAAAACCAATGTAGTGCATATGATTCAAAATTGAAAGAGGCAATGGTCAACCACATGTAGCATGGTATATTGTGAAAAGTGAAATACTGTTTGGCCTTACAAATATACCCCTTAAGATATTTTCCATCACATTTTATGAAGTCTAATTTTAGCAATTTATATCCATTGTGATTTGGTACATTTCATTAGTGATGACTTGTACTTGTATCATGTTAATTCTAATGATAAAATGAGTCAATACAACTATCCAACTCTACCTTAAGTTCTTTTTGTGCTTTAGTAACCACACTCATAGTTCCTTGGAAGTTTTTGATTTGTTTCTCTATATCCTCTAAGCTATGGTTGAGTGAGGACCATATTTGCTTGCTCATATTATCCATTTTTTGAGTAAATTGGTTACTAATTTCTTGTTATCGAGTACCAACAACCATATTCTTAGAGTTATGTCCTACAGATGAGACTTAGTAAAAATAGAAAGGTGATTTTAGGGTTGCTATTTTTGGTAAGGATCCCAACAAGTTATTTGGGTGATATATACCAAAATGATCAGCTCAAGAAGATGATCTTAATGAGATATATACCACAACATTGATTTTGGACACCCCCAAATGTTTTTTTCATATTGTTTTGTCTAGTCTACTGGTGTGGTTGGTTTTTTCTTTGGAGTCTTGGTTCAAAATTTAGGTTTTATGTTTTCCAAACCTTTTTTACACTCTACCCTATCTATTCTAACTACTGACCACTCTTAACACTATACTATCACATACCTTTTCAGACTTTGTCATAGATATTTTTTATCTATCTAATTTTCTATTATCATAGGTAACTTTTCTAACACTAATAACCTAAAAATTATGTACTGACTATTCTTGATAGATTTTTCTTGACTGTAACTAAAAATGACTCCCCTTACTCCTTGTTTTTTACTTTGGTTATTTTTGTACGTTTGTTATATTCTTCTAGAATGATTATTTTGACTATTTTGCATGCAAAAAATCTGGAATAGGGATGTCTTCTTTGTATGCTCAATTTATGTGATAAGGGTATGGTAAGAGGTTCAAAATTCATAGAATAGGATTTTTGTTGTAAAGAATTTTTGTTTTAGGTTAAACATTTTGACCAAACCAAGGTATGCTAAGTAAAGGTGTATGTAATATCCATAGGCCCTCTGTTATTTCATAGTGATGAGCGATAGTTCTTGGACCAATATTTTAGGCCACTACTCAATGAGGATTCCACACATACCCTTGATCACACTACCTACCTCTTTGATAGTATGGGAAGGCAATATTTTTAGATGTTGTGTTTGATTTACTATGGATAATACAAGGTCAAAAATATTCCTAGAGATAAAAGTTAGAATAGTAGAAACTATCATAGTCACAATAGTAGAAACTATCATAGTCACAGTAGAACATGGCCCTGGAAAGCTCTTTGATACCACTTGTTCAAAATATACTAATAAAAATAAGCACACTCACAAAAATTGAAAATAAATATAAAACTCACAAGACAACTATGAAATATAAATGCAAAAATGAACACTCTCAGATAACAAAAAATCATATGTCACTTCAAGAGGGAATCCTCCTTCAATAATTTCATTCAATTATATGAAAAGAAACATAATTTCCTTACCCTCATAGTTATAAATATTTAATCTACCACCTAACTCTCAAGGTTGGCTTACACACAAAATGCCACCTGAGCTAGATTTTTCTACCTACAAAATAGTTACATTCTTGATAATAATTACATATGATGGTGCCACTTGTATAGGTATTCTGGAGTTACAAGTAATATAAAATATGTTAGAACATTATCATGGGTGTTCCCAATTTTTACAAAATATTATTATTGGTATCACCCTCACATTCACAAGGAACATTACATCATAGTGTTAGGATGGGGTCCTAACAAATTAAGGATTAATATAATATTTTAGAAGGAGCTATATTTGAGGCAATATGATTATGTTACATATTTTCAAGAATGGACATCCTAAAAAGAAATAAATGATCCTGAATTATGATAATAAAGGAGTTGTTAAGCTTGTTTGTAATCCAGTTGTTAATGAGTAGAAAAAATAGATTGAGGTTTAGTTCCATTTCATACATGAACACATTCAAAAATTTAAAATATCACTATAGTTTTATCACATAGAAGAATAATGTGCAAATATTTTTATAAAGTCTCTTCCACATTTAAACTTTAAAAATTTAGAAACTTTCTTTTATACACTTTGAAGAGCATTGGTGGAATAATGGAGGAATGCTATGAATATTACAACATGTTTATGTATTCACCTTATGGGTATGAAGGTCAAAAAAAATTGAAAAGTAGTTGTAACTTTGATCACATACATTCTTGCTTACACATGTATATATACTTCTATCACTTCAATGTGAAGGTTGATCATAGTGTTCAAATCTATCCTATGTTTCTCATAGAAATATTATTATTATTTAAATCTATTATCTTTTCTCTTTTGAAATTTCATATTTGGTAGCAACATCTATGGGAATATGATTGGCATTACCATTTAGGAAGCCAAAAACAAGAGGATAAAAACCTTACAATAGACCTCAAATGCCAATGAAGTCATGGGAAAAAAAATTTACATGAAAAAATTCTAAGTCATTTGACATTTTTTCAATTGTTTATATGGAATTAAAATACACCCCACCTTGCAGATTCTTTGGTCTGCCACTGAGAATGCCCATCTCGTTCCCTTTGAAAATTTTCTTGGAGGTGGTCTTGAATCTTCTCTTTTTTCCCACTTCAAACTTTTAGGAGAGATTTTCCATCGACGTACTTCTCCCCAAGACCATTTTTTTGTGCATTGGATTCCTCCATCGACTAGGTGGATCAAACTCAATTTCGATGGAACATCCAAAGGAAACCCAGGTAAATTTTGTAGTAGAGGAATTGTCAGATATGATCTCAGTAAAGTCATCCTAGTATTTTCTAAAAATATTGGTGTCCAATTGAATCATGTGGTGGAATCACGGGCGCTTCATAAAGGTCTCTCCATTCTGAGTAATCTCCACTTCACCAATATCATCATCGAGGGTGACTCCCTCAACATCATCAATGTCATCAAATCCACCTCTAGTCCTCACACCAAAAATATTCTCAACATGGTCGAGGCTTCTAAGAGGTTACTGGGAAATTATAATAGTGTGGTCATTCAGCATACTTATCAAGAAGGCAATAGAGCAATGGATGCCATGATAAATTTAGCAATTTTTAAGGACAATATTTGGGTTTGGTTCGACCACTTTCCCTGAAGTAATTTCACTGACCACAATGAAAATAAATCAATATTCCTCTAACTGGGCCATGTATATAGGATTTTCTAGATGTTAGGTCATGTTTGGCATAAATCACTACCTTCTTAGCAAGCATGTAAATTTAAATCATCGCTCTCTCATGATGAGCACTTTTTGTAATTACTTCAATTGTTACCACCAACCATAAGGCTCTCATCATAATCCTTAGTGCAAGTTGACTTATATGTATACCTAATTATTCACCCACATCCAGAGTTGCATCCTCCATGGACAAGGCTTCACATGGCATGTGGTATTCATCAAATTGTAGGCATCCAGATCAGGCTATTTTCTTGCTGGTGTCTTTTGTGTGAATAATTCTTATAAGTGGTATAGTAAATATTATATCATAAACATCTACATTGTCCACCGAACTACCATATGGTGTGGTGCATTCTTTGTGATTCAGGCTCATAAATAATATTTTTCTCTAGTCTTCATTCCTGGGACAAATTATTTTCCAAGGTGTGACACACCATATCATGGTAGACCTCCTTTCAATTCATGGCTTATTCCTGAGCGATGTTTGAATCTTGTTGGCCACTTCAATATTAGCAGGATCGATGTGATTATTTCTATGTTTATTAGAATCATGAACTTAGATCAATGCTCACCCTCCCTTAACAACATGCATGATGGGTCTAGTGTTGGTTTCCATCCCTGGGTGGCCATAAATTCCCACTCTGCTACTATTCCTCACCTATCTAAGTTGGTACCCTATTACAGTTTTCTAAAGTGGTTTCATAATGAGTGGTGGGTTTGGTGGAGATATGACCAGGCAGATAACTTAACCACGATGTTGCTTGAGCCCACATCTTTGCATGTTGATGCTCTAGTCAAAGCATTTCTGACTCTTCACCAGTTAATTCCCTTCACTAAAAAATTTCAAGGCAACGACCCTACCATCTCCAAATATTTCTTTACTTCCTAAGATATAGGGTGGGTATAATCAAATGTCTTAAGTTCAAGGTGAGATTTCACTTGATTTCTAGTTTTTGAACTTCCCATTGATGGTGATAATGTCCATAGGTACAAGCACACATTGGCCGATGAGATCATCCATTTTTGGGATAAGGATATTTATCTCGATTGAGATAAATGTGGCATCATGTAGAAGGACCTTCTTGTACCCTGGAACAAAATCATCTCGATAATGGAGTACATACCAATGGATGATATCAATGTTCCTCTCAGGACAGTTTTCACATGGCCTTCTTGAACCACATGTGTTTAGTGAAGGAAATTAATAAACTTGAATACCTTTTTAAGTCAATTGAAATATCAATTTATAATATCAAATATGGGTCATATACCCATCCCAAGAATCAAGGGCTTCATCTTCTACTATACCATTTTATTGTGCAGAAGGAAGCAGACAAAGTTGTCCTCATGGTGATTCATACCCAGGAAGAGGGTGTCCTTCGTGCGTCGGCTCTCAGTGATTATTCGAAGACTGGTTCTAACATTGAAGTTAAGGATAAGGAATATTTGGCCTACAACTCCTCTCCTACGAAAATGGGTCTCTTTTGGTGCTTTTTCCAAAGAGGCACTTCAGGATCTAAGGTCAAAATGGAATTGGAACTGTCAGATTCTACTACTGAGATGACCCTTGCAAAAGTGAAGAAAATAAAATCTAAAAGGATTTTTGTTCAAACTCACTCCATGGATACTGGGAAAGTCCTGAAGAAGAAGGAACCCTAGTTTTGTATGGTTGATCTCCTTATTTTTTCTTCCTCCATGCTCCTCCAATCCAAGAAAATCATCACCATCATGAACGATAGTAGTACACAAGGAGATGGTCCTGAAACTACATCTTAGGCATCCGAACAAGATAATCTTGAAGAATGAAGTGTTGGCTCTTAGGGGTTGTATATTTTTTACTTGGTTTATATAGGCTCATACATTATGATCTATTTTTTGAGGCTTTGCCAATGTTAGTCTAGTTTTTCCACTCGATTTTATCTATCAAAGTCATCAATGGCTTGCTTGTTGTTAGGATGACTTCCTTTTGGTCCTATTTTGTGAGGATGGGTTCCTCTTCTATTTTCAATGGGGTTTCCACTTTCTCAACTACTAAGTTGTAGAAGGTTTAGGGTCCTTTAAAAACCCTCTTGTCTATCAAAAAAAAATAGACCCCACCTGTATTACATCATGACACATAGTGGTATCATAAAAAATTGGTAATCATGCATGTATTATTTGGAAATATTTAAACCTAGGTTTTCTCCTTAAAATTTGAGGAATATAACTAGTTGAACTAATACCATTTGATATTTTATAAAGTTATTAATATGGTCTAGCAACACTTTTGTTGCATTTTAGTGACAAGACATCCTAATTGGTTATGTTTGATAAAATGGTTGTCTAGGGAAAATTGTGGTACATATGAATGAATTGTGAGCATTTTTTATTATTTAGAAAAATTCATGGGGTTCCTAGTTTTGCACTCATCAATTTTCCCACTAGGTACTTATTTTCCTACAATATTTACCCAAACTTTATCTTTTTTATGCTTTTTTTAATTACTAAAATGGGAATATTCTAGATAATATCATAGGTAGGGACTTGGAAATATAATTTTATAGAGTAAACTTACATAAAAAATATGCACACTTGTGTAATGCAAATATGCATGTAGAATAAGGAGGACAAATATTCAACAAATATTGGTGTTTTATTTAAAATGGGCACTATTATATAAAAATTACACATGCCAATATGGATAGGGAATCCTACCTTAAGATATTAGACCTATTGAAGTATGTGTAATATGACCTTATTGGAATAAAAGGTTAAAAGTGTGATAGATTTAATGAGCACTACTAATGAAGTATATACATGTTCCTCATGTAAGTCTATGGGCATCACATGCGTAAGACCTCAGGCATCATCTATGTAATCATATAGGTATGTTCATGTGATATTAAGAAAACCCTTCATGTATTCATCCTTAGTGATATTGATTAATCCACCTTTATGGATAACCTTGATTAAAGGGTGTAATATATTTATTATATTATAATTTAACCTCCAAGTCAAGTTATGTCAGTTTGAGGTTAACATCTATTTGGGGTTTTAGTTATCACTATAAATACCATCAACTATTAATCCAATGTATCAGTGTGAGATATGTAAAATATTATGGTATACCTATGGAAACCCATAAATTATTACTTAGTGTCATTTATCATATCTCTCTCTATCTCCATATCCATTTCATTTGTTAATGTTATATTTAAACTGCTCTTTCTTGTTTCATAGTTAAGATCATGAATGTATATTTTATAATGGTTTTGGAAAATATTGTGAAATTTGACATGATATTAGAGTAAATAATGAATTTGTATAATTAAAAAATAGAGGATATTGATCTTTAAATGTGACAAGATAATATGTCAAGGTATTTCAAGAAATCTATTGTTTGGAATGCTACTTTCTTATAATTTTAAAATTTTTAATTTTAAAATTTTAAAATTTTAAATTTTAAAATTTTAAATTTTGGAACCAAGCCTACTTCCCACCTATTTTTTTCCTTTATACATGGGAGCATCCATGCACATGTTGCCTCTTCCTCTTCACACTTTGATCTATTTTTTATAAAGGGTACACGCCCTTGGTTGCACTTAGAAGCAAATGACACTAAAAAGCACATTCACTTACTTGGTCTAGGTCATGTGTTTAATGCTCATTGAATTTTTTTTTTTTTATCCATTGAGCCTTTATATTACCTATTTCATGAAATATATCCTTTACCTCCACATTAAAGAGAGCACCATAATGGTAAGATGCTTGGTTGACTATGTCTTGGTTATAGTCTCAAATATCCTTGGGATAAATATTTTTTTAAAACACGCTAAGGGGGTTTATCCTATGGGTAACATGATGCTACACATTCCCTCCCTAAATCTCAACATGAATTTTATTCTATTGAATATATAAGGAATTCAATGGTGTAGTGGTTGGTGTGAATCCTTCACGATCGAAAATCACTAGTTTGAAACCCAAAAAGGTTCCTTTTTGAAATTATTTAGAGAGGATGTTATCTATTTTTCTATTGTCCATATCCTCTTAGATACATACCATTATTTTAGCACAATTATTGATTTCCTTACTTGCTATGAGTAGTTTTTGATTCAAATCTATAGAAGTCACTTTTGGAAAATTGATTGAGATAGTCATGCGAGCTCATAGTCTATGGAGTCATGATAGTAAACACATGATGAATTTGACTATTGAATAAAATCTTATAGGCCTAAGTATAATCCAAGTGGAAGCATAGCGGTTGGAGCACTCTTTTGAATCCATTAGGAGAGGGCTTCAAATATCATAAAATACTTGGTTTCATTGTATTAATGGGAAATGTTATTTTGAGGAGGTTTTGTTAGTTTATATTCAAAATATGCATGTGTTGTGTTTTTGCTTGCTTTTTATTTGGGTAAGGTTCTAGGTTTGAGCCCAATTAGATCTAAATCTTCATTGTTGGGAATGAAAGGGATGAGATATATTGATACAAGAATGATTACAATATATAGGCATGAGGCCTATATGAGAACATGACAAGTGTCAAGGACACATGTCATAATATGCACAAACAAAGTACACATTAATATTCTAACATCTCCCCTTAATGTGTACTTTTATAAAAATAGAACCCTAACATCCTCCTTTATTACATGATTTTTGGTTTAGGCTCGTGCTATTTGCACTCAGCTATCCAACTATGAATAAATCTATATCAACGGTGTATACATCTCAGTCTATTCCTTAGGGTCATCCTAGGTACCTCAAGGTCAGCCTCTTATACTAGGTCTATTGCCTACGTAGGTCATCCTCTAGGTATGTTACCTCTTGTAGGTCACTGATTAGGTTCACCATGAATATCATCCCCCCTCATGATGAAACTCATTCTAGAAGGTATCAGTATTTTCTGAAAATGTACCTTAATACAAAATGAGTCATATAAGAGTGTCAGTATTTACCAAAAATGCATTCAAAAAATTACAATAAAATGAGCCATAGAATACAAATGTGGAGGATAATAAGGATAAAGAAGAGAATATTCTAAAGTGTCTATGTTTGTAGTCTTTAGAAGTTGATCCGTAAAAGACTTCAGATAGAGTCTAGGGTGTCAAGATACTGTAGTCCCTAGATTAGGTGTCCTTATGGTGACCTTCTCATCCTATTGGAATGCATGGGTAACCAGCCGCTACATCCACCAGGTTCTATAGAGAAGGTGACTAGGTACTAGGATCACATATAATTTTCTTTGGGAGTGACGGGTTCAACCAAGAGTGCACTCCAAAAGACAATAATATTTGAGACTAAAAAATACATATAGAACTACCTCAAAATAAAATTTTGACACCACAAATGTATCCATCTCAAAAAAACCTTTTTTATGATTATAAATACCCCTAAGTTCCATTCTCAATGGGGCCTTCATCTGTGAGAAAAAATCATACCTCTAGGCAACAAAATAAACATCAAGAATAAAATATTCATGGCATTGTACTCTAGCAGAATAAAAATAGTCTTCAATTTTCCATCATAGGGGAAATTATATGGTCCTACTTGGGCCATCACTTGATTAAAATTAAAGGAATACAAAAAATGGCCATCTGAAGCCTACCCATGAATAATGTTTGAAAATCATTTAAAAAAATTTAGTGCCCCCTTCATAAAAGCAAATGTTAAAAAAATATATGGACCATATGGTCGACCACTAGTGATTCTTGTCTCCATACAATAAATTTTTCCATAGTGGGCACTCCCAATACATCCACTATCAATGTAGAAAATTAAAAATATATATAGCCCATAAATTTGATAAAGTGGTCCCTCCACTTTTTATAAAAAATTGACCGCCCTGTCAATAAATGACAATTTAATTAAAGGTTTTTCGGCCATAAAATGCTCACACTATGTGAATTGGATTTAATTAAGAAACAAGAGGCCACACAAGCTATGTGGTAGGTGGGTGGCATATTTAGAATGACTCGAAGGTGGATCCACGTGGAGAATAATTTGCAATGCATCCCAAATTTACGGGATTGTGGGAAGCTTGAAGAAGGTTGAACATCATGCTGAATGGTGAATGGCTGATTTCTAGATGCAGCATTATGGAGACTCATCCATTTATGGGAATAAAGCACGATCAATAAAAATAAGACACGTAATCAATTGGAATCGGTGATGTCAAACTCATGGTGCGTGGTCGGGGACCCTGCACTGGATCTATACTTGTGTGCTAGCAGAAAATCATGGGGGTCTTTGCGATGGGTTGGTGCTTTCCACCTCCTCTAGCTCATAGATAACCTCCATAATGGCCACTAATATAGTTGACCCAGAGGAAATAAAACCAAGGAAGTGGTTAACCTTGAGCCAACAGAACGATATATATACACCGTTGATCTATCATTATTCACATTTGAAGAGTTGAGCACCATGTTGGGAATGAAAGAGATGAGATATATTGATACAAGAATGATTACAATATATATGCATGAGGCCTATATGAGAACATGACAAGTATCAAGGACACATGTCATAACATGCAGAGACAAAGTACACATTAATATTCTAACATTCACAATCCTAATATTTTTCATATAAATATAAATATGAATTTTTCCTTCAATCGTATCACTCTCGACATATCAATGCATAATTTTTCTATAAAAAACAAGC
This sequence comes from Wollemia nobilis, assembly GCA_028583015.1. NCBI lineage: Eukaryota > Viridiplantae > Streptophyta > Pinopsida > Araucariales > Araucariaceae > Wollemia > Wollemia nobilis. Next base: position 25,122,415 of record JAQPPZ010003077.1, read on the forward strand.
ATTATCTATTTAGTGTTAGACATGTATTATCAATACATTGAACAAAATAATAGAATATTGTTCAATATTTTTTTCCAAGGTTTGGCAATTTGATTTTTATTTTTGACTTAAATGTTAATATACCAATCTTTTTGAGACCATAAATTATGTATACAATTTTTTTTGCAGCATATATTTTCCAAAATGCATGGTTTTTTGAGCTCTACATAGTGGTGACATTAGTTTAAATACTTGTTATAGTTTTGTGTAAATTTTATATGCAATTTAGAATCCATAGTGCATGATACCTATCTCAACGGTGAAATTATAACAATTAATTTTTTCAAATGTATAGACTACTCAAAAGTAAAAAAAAAAATGGTTTCTCTATAACAATGAAACAAAACAAGGTCTCACTGATCATGAATTTGGTGAGGAATCCCTCGGTATATTTTTTAGGTTAGTTGATCTAGATGTACTTTACCACATCAAAGAGAAAATTGACACCCTTCATGTATTCACCTTTAGTGATATTAGTTAATCCACCTTTATGGATAACCTTTATTAAATTATGTGATATACTTATTATGTTGTAATTTAACCTTCAAGTCAAGTTTTATCAGCCTAAGGTTAACATCTAATTGGGGTTTTCAATATCACTATGAATACCCCTAATGACTGATCCATTGTATCAATAATGATATATTTAAAATATTATGGGATCCCTATGGGTACGTACACTTTATTCCTCGTGTGTCATTTATCCTCTCCCCCTCTCTCTCATTTATTAATGCTATCTTCAAATGGCTCTTGCATATTTTTTGGTTATGATCATGGTGAATGTATGTTTTAGATTATTTTTTGGAAAATATTGTGAGTTGTAATAGGATCTTGGACGCCCATGGTTTGAATCCCACGTGTCCATATTTTGGTAAAATATATCAACACAAAAATTTATGATATATGCAAATATGACATGGTGCAACTTGATGTGGAACTTTATGATGTCACCCCATTTTCATTAACAAATTCTAACATAAAAGTTTCTAACATGGAATGATTTTGTTATATGATAACTAGAGATAAAGTGGCACTTGATGATGATGTGGTGCATGATGATATGGAATCCAATAGTACTCATTAAGACATGGTAGGTGATATAAAACTTGCTAACATAGTACATGATGATGTGCAACAAGTTGATGTATCATATTTTAATGTGTTAGGTAGAAAACCATGTAGAAAATATAAAAATATATTTGATTTATCACATTGGATTATTGCATCAAAAACATTGACAATATAGTCATATAATAAGAAGTAGACTTGGAAAATCATACATTCTTTAGCACATTAGATAAATATGTTGCACAGTATAGTTTATAAATTATAAAGTGAATCAAAGTATGGCAAGGGACACAAATTGGTTGGTTGGTACATTGCCTAGTGGCTTCCCATTTGTTAACAGGCTATCTAGCTAGTGCTCAGTTGGCATCCCCTTATCCACTCACAAAGCAACATGGGATCGCATTCCATTCATTATAAGTATTAAAAATTATATATATTAAAGTATTTAGAAGTATTTTATGTGTTTTTTAGGTCAAACTTTTGGGGACTATAATTTTTGCATACAAAAGCATTTTGAGACCCAATTTTTTAAAATTAAATGATATTTTAAGATATTTCATATTTTAACAAGAAAATTATGGATCAACATGTGCCCTTGCTTAATGGTCCAAAGTAAGCCACTTGGAAAATCAAGATTGAAGCTCTGCTTTAAAGTAAGAGGTTACTCAAATAAGTGAATGAGAAGCATTAAGAGACTAATTTTCAAGAGAGAAAGTGATTCTTTAGGGATAAAAAGTGTGATTCTATTAGTATAATAACTCTTCATGTTGATAATGTCTATGGTACATGTTAGCATCACTATAAATCCTATGTAATTGCGGAACAAATTTCATTGGTTGTGTGAGCATATTTATTCCACATAAATTAAAATATTGGAGAGAATGTTCATGACCATGGCTATGGGATCCTTTGATACCATTATTTAATATATTATTTGATTCAAGAATTGGAAGATGTTATTCATATTACTAGAGGGTTTCCAAAGGGGACATAAGCAGAACAACATGCTATGGATAAGGACAAAAATATTGAGCTTTTATACAGTGTATCCAATAATTTCTTGAAGATATATGATATTATTGTGATTCATTTTTAGATGCTTTGTGTCTACTTTCTATAGTTTACTCCTCCTCTAATTGATGAAGTGTTCAAATACCCTCATCATTATCAAGCTTGAAGATAATGATATAAGGGTCATCCTCTCATCAATCATGCTAATGTAAAAGAAGTGATAAAGGATGAATCTAATAATAACCTAAACTAAAATAAGAAAAATTTCAAGAATCCATTCAACAAGACAACTTATAAATTTTTCAATAAGGACACAAATCAAGGTTATGCACAGTGGTGAATATTCACAAATTGGGAGAATATTAGGATTTCCAAAATTAGAAATTGGTGAATATGAGGATCCTCAACTTCGGCCTATTTGCCTAAAATTTTCAGGACCAATATGTTCTTAGGGTAAATTTACCACAATATATATCCAAACATAGGTATATTTGTACTCGTTGGAAAGCTCTTTTAGAGCCTACTCTAATGGTGGTGTTTTTATGAAGTTATAAGGTGATTTAGTAGGTCAAAATATACCCCAAATATGACCTTACTTTTTAGAACTTCAAATGCCCCAAATTTTGGTGTGAAGATGATTGATTTGATTTGCTTAGTATTTTCCTTAATTTCAATTAGCATTCACCATTTTTTTACAAGTACATTTTGAGTCCAACCCCTTATGCATAACCCTAAAAAAAATCATAGTTTTATAAATTTCAATGAATAATATTGAGGAAGCAACAAAAATAGGGATGTTCATGATTCTCTATTATACACATAGAGTGAGCATAATAATGAGGGTGAGACATCACAAGATATTAAAGCAATTACTTCAACATATTGAACATCCACTTATTTTTACAAGTGGATTTTATTCAAGATAAACAAGGCATATAACCAAGCACAAGCATCTTCTACATGATTACAACACATTGCATTTGAGAGAATATGTTGTGCTTAGGAATTAATATTTCCTATAGGTGGTAGGTTATAGATAGGTTAGTGTTGGATCTTATTAATTTTAAGAGGTTTTTCATTTTTTTAATGTTGGCCCAAAAGATTACTTTATTTATTGCATCACCCATACAATAAAAAAGATAGAATTTTGGTCCAATCATATGATGATCAAGGATATTGATGATGTATTTAATATGATTATGTCTAGATATTGTGATGAGTCAAATACAATATCTAAATCGGGGATAATTTGATTTCTTCAACTTATTCCTACTATAAGAAACATTTTGCATCCATGGTGGCATAAGTAGATGGCAAGAGTCAATGATGGCATCACAAACTTAGGTATCCTAGCTATAGGTCACTAAAGCACATGACTCATGATTACATGACCATTGGAAATCCTCATGCTTCGTCTAAGTGGTAAATGTGATGAAGGCATTTTGAGAAAGCATCATTGAGAATGCTTTCTAAAAGGGATAATGAGATGCACTACAGAACCTTTGGAGTTCATTCACAATGATATATGGGGACCCAAGAGTATACCTTACATTTCTAGAAATATGTACTTTTTTATTTCAATTGATAATTTATCTCAACATTTATGTTTGTATAATATGTGTGCCAAATATGATGCTCTTAAGAAGTTCAAGTCATTCAAAACATTTGCAAATAACCAGTTAGAAAGAAAGATCAAGTGACTTAGAAAAGAAAGAGGAGGTGAAGATATTAGCAATACTTTTCATATTTTTTTTTCTCTTCAAGATTTTCCTTTCAAAGGATTTTTCATTATACTCTAGAGTAGAATGGGGTAGCTAAGAAAAAAATGGGGTAATTATAGAGATGACTTATTGCTTGATTAATGCTAAGGTGGTGGAGCATAAACTCTATTGTGAAGCCATCACTTGTGTAGCATACATCATCAATAGAGTACCTGCTATAGTAGCTTTGGTATGACACCTCTTAAAAGTTTGATAGGAAATAAACCTGATGTGTATCAATAAATAAGTGTGAAAATGGCACACCTAGATGATTGAAATCGAAATGATATCTATTGTTTCTAAGCAAGAATGCGAAGGAAAGATGTAAAATATGTAAACTATTGAAATGATGAATAATTTGTAGTAAAAATATGGGGTATTTCTCCTTGTATTTATAATTTCATTGATTCTAAAAGGTTACAATACATGCCCTTTGAGGGCTTATCATTTGATACATTTTAGATTACAAATTACAAGGGAATGGATCCCTTCATGAGCTTAATGGTGTGTTTCAATGTTCTTCTCACAACCCACAATTGAGAGATAATATTGGACTTCTTTTAATCTACCTCTTAGCTCCTCCATAATTCCTATAATACTTGCACCTACACACAAGAGATTGAAAACTGTTAATAGCATATGTGTTTTATATTGAAAAACCTTGAAAAGTGTGTAATAGAGAAATTAAAACTTATTTGAGATAAATCAAAATAACTCCAAATGACTTGAAAATCTAATATGATGTTATTAACATGATTTTGGAAGGATCTGAGCATAAATTAAAGTGCAATTATGATTAAAACATGTGGCCATCCCTAATAGGGACAACTAAGATTGTAATTATGAAAACATAAATTGACCCATCAAATATACTCAAAACTTAACCAAAATTTACTAGAAGGCTAATATAATGCTTTATGATTGATCTATGGTAAAATTGTATCAAAATTGTTAGCCATTTGGTGGCCATACCTGGTAGGTGCAACTAGGACTGTTATCCATCCCTAGTAGGGATGGTCACACAACTGGGTGGTTTTTACCATCGATTCCAAGGAGATATGGTTTAGAACTCTCCTAAATATATTTTCTTCGAATTTGGTCAAATAACTCTTAGATTTGATATGTTTTGAAATCGATTAGCGCATTTTGGGATGCCCCTAAAAGCACCTTCGAATGGAGAGGTTTTCAAGTAAAATACTTGGGCAAATGTTGAGGACAAATTTGAGTAGCACTTCATGAGAAATGCTTGTTATTGTCCCCCTCTGAAATTGGGTGGGAGCACCTCAATTTATATCCAAAATAGGGCAAATATGTAAAGGGGAAAATTTTTGCATGCAGGGCAAGTGTTGCCACTTGTCAATGCCCTTACCATCCATAGGGTTGGAAATCTTACCCATTTAGGGCATCCAATTTGTAGGCCTTAATGTTTATGACAACCTCCCAATAAATTTTAAGTGATTGGGCAAGATAAATTGTAGTAATTGATTACCATTTGTCCCACCCTTTGATTTTTGGGGGGTTTGGTTCATGGTCATCCCACCTAGGGATGACTGCATGTGGTTGTTCTTGGGTAGAATGACCATGAACTGTGGTCATCCCAGGGTGGGATGACCATGGCTACATGGCCCAAAACCTCCCAAAAGTGGTTGGGAGCCCTAATTAACCCCTGATGGTTGGCCAATGGGACCATATGTGGTTGATAAGAGTGGTGCATATCAGTATTATCTGATTTACATGATTTTAGTTTCTACAATAAATTTCATATTTTTTTATCTTTAGCATGGGCTTACATACCCAGATAATTTTAGAATAATAAGGCATAAAAAATTTACAAGTTCATATTATAAGGTATTTATATATCTCTAAGTTATATCATCTCTATGATCATAAAAGGCATGATAATATTATTTATGAAGATGTGATTTTTGAAGAGGTTCTTCCAAAGGTTCCATCCAATACAACATCTATGATTTTAGCTATAAATCCTCTTATTTATATAATCAATCTAGTAAATTATTTAGAGATTATCATGAGCTTTATTCATATTATGTCTTCTCATTCATCTTCTAGTAAAGGCCCTATGACTATGGGTTTAATCCATCTTCAATTAGCATCATCTTCAACACATTTCTTCTTAGATTTTAGGAATTTTGATCTTGACACATCATTATCATATACCATATCATAGGATGATGATGTGGATGATCAGTATGATTCAAATACTTTTGGTTTAGCTTCTAATGTTTCTTTAATTCAATATGTATCTAGATCTTTCGTAACTCATCTAACATCCATGCAGGTTTTAAATATTCTATAGGATGTTATATCAATTCTTTATATGAAGTGATATAGTAAGTCCTCTTATTAGGACTTGTTGTTGAAGGTTGATAATTCTAGAGATACTTTCACCTATTCTAGGTTAAGAATTGAGAAGAGGGAGTATTTCATCCTTTTTTTATTATGAGTCTTTGATTAAGAATTAGACATGGGATATTATTCCTTTTCTAGAAGGGAAGAATCTTGTTAGGTGCAAATGGGTCTATATAATCAAGTACACTTCAAATGATCAAATGGAGAATACCAAGGCATGTTGTGTTGCTAAGTATTTCTCTTAGATGGAGGGAACTAGCTACTTTAAGAAATTTACTTTTGTTTCTTAGATGGATTTTATTCAAATGATTACATCTATAGCTATTTCTTATGGTTTGAAGGTAACTCAAATGGATGTGAAGTGTTTCTTTATTCATGTTGAGATTTAGGAGGATATTTACATGTAATATTCACCTAGTTTTGAGCTTAAGGGTTCTATCTTATTGGTATGTTTATTGATTAAGTTCATGTATGGGCTTAAGTAGGTACAACATGCTCGATATGTAAATATCCACTCTTTATTTTTGAGTTATGGATTGTGGTGATGTGAGTACAAACATGATGTTTACCTAGAATATTAGGAAGATTCCTTGTATATGATCTTATCACTAGAGATAACTCACTTGCCTTGATTCAAGAGATAAAGTCACAACTTCATGCTTCCTTTGAGATGACATATTTAGGTTTTTTGCACTATATATCCGATATTCAAATTGATCATATGTCTTCCAAGATCACTATCTAACATCCCATGTATGGTTCAGATCTTCTTCCAAACTTCAAGATGAAGATTTACAAGTTTGATCAAGCACCCTTTCCTTCAAGTTTAAATATTTTGAGTAGACTACATGACTCCTTTGGTGTATTCTACTCTATATCTATCTCTTATGGAAGCTCTCATTTACCTCAATTGTATATAACTTGATATTGTATTTGCTATTAGTTATTGCTCCAAGTGCATGTAAAACAAGACGATCATTTGATACATCAAAGATACATATCAAATGGATGTTTATTATTCAATTGCTTAACCTTTAATTTTGATAGTATTTTTAGATGCTAATTGGGCTAGTTTTCTAGATGAGTAGTGCTTCACCACATATTTTATATTCTACCTTGGTTACAACCCTATTTCTTAGTTGTCTAGATGACAATCCACTATTTCTTAGTCTTCCATAAAATTTTAATTAGTGTGCTTATAATGAGGTAATAATGGACCTTTAATGGATTATAATGAGGCAATAATGGACCTTTGATGGATTATAAGTGGACATTCCTTAGTCCTACCCATATACTCTTCAATGTGGAAATTAGAGCACCATTAAGCTTATTCGTAATCCAATGTTTCATAATTGGACCAAGCATATTGAAATTTAGATGCATTATGTGTGATGGATTCATTCATATGGGATGGTAGATCTATATTTTATGTCATAATTAGAGTAGGCAATGGATATCTTGACCAAGGTCATATGCAAGGTTCATTTTGTGTGAATATGAAACCTACTAAGTGTAGAATAGTGTTTCTTAATGGGAGTGACTAGTAAGGATATATCTATCTATCCACTTTTAGCTTAAGGAGGGATGATGAAATATGTTGTTAGGCATTACTTGAGGCCATAAATGATTTTGTATTGTATTGTATGTATAATTTATTTGATCCCATGTAAACTTTGTAACATTGTATCATTTACCCTAAAGTTTGATTTATTAAAGTTGACCAAAATTTAACTTGTAATTGAGTATAAATACCCCTTCATATCAATCATATCAATATCAGTTGGCATGTATTCAATTTTCTTTCAATGAGATAATTTAGTTTCTATAGCCACCCCCTCATATTTTTTGCATTGCTTTTTGTGTGTTATTTTTTTACAATTATGGATGATGTATTGTTTCCATTCATTTCAAGAATGTACTTCTAAGAAAAACTTGATAATGGTAATATTTTATTATAAAAATATAACACTTAGGTGTGGCTTCCAAATAAATCCCATCGTATCTTTCTATAATTTGCAAAAGTTAAATAGTAAGAGGGACATTCATTAGAATGTGTTTTCCATTTTTCTTCTATATTGAGCATAACTGACATGCTAGGTCCTTCTTATCCATATTATCTAAGGTTTACTTGTGTAAGAAATTTATCTAAAGTATTTATGTTTTTCAATACTTTGTGTAATATACCCTATTCAATTGTTATTTATTTCCCTCTCCCAAATATTCTCCAAGTTCTTTTTATATGTTTTCTTCATAATGTAACTCAGAATATTTTAAATAGTATCCAAGGTATTCACAACATCTATTCTAAGAGACCATTAGAGTAGGTAATATTTTTTTTAAATTGGATCTTTGTTCAAGAAATTATTTTTCTATCTATTTATTAGAAGGTTTCCAATGCCAAACCTAAATACCCCATGGCTACTATAGCACTGTTAAATGGAAATATTACTCCAACCAACCTCTATATATATTTTTTCATATATGTAGTTTAATAAAATCTATAATCAAAGGTGTATATTAATCCCTAGAATTTTGATGCAGGAGCATCTGGTGGTAGCAGAGCAATCTTGCATCGACAAAAAATTTCTAAGTGTTTGCCTTGATGTCGCGATATCGCAACAGAGAAAAGTGTCGTGATATCGCAACAAGTCACATTTTTGTGACTCAAGAAGGACAGAGAAGGTGCGGAGCAAAAATATCATGATTTTGTGACATGTCACGAAATCGCGATCGAAAGAAGACAGGAAATGGCAAGAACAGAAAGAAAGCAAGGAAGGAAACTGTCATGATATCACAACATGTCACGATTTCATGACCCAAGAGGCGAGGAGAAGGCAAAAAGTAAAGATGTCACGAAATCACGACATGTCACGATTTTGCGATCGAAAAGGAGAAAGAAGAGCCAGAAAGGAAAGATGTTGCGATATCATGACATGTCGCATTTTCGTGACCCAAGGACGAGAGAAGGCGTAATGGAGGAGAAGTGTCGCAATATCGTGACATGTCACATTTTCGCAACTCGAAGAGGGCAAGAAGGCAAAGAAGCCAAAAGTGTCACAATATCGTGACATGTCACATTTTTGTGACTCGAAGAGGGCAGGAAGGCATGAGAAGCCAAAAGTGTCATGATATCATGACATGTCACATTTTCATGACTTGAAGAGGACAGGAAGGCAAAGAAGCCAAAAGTGTCAAGATATCATGACATGTCACCTTTTTGTGACTCGAAGAGGGCAAGAAGGCAGGGAAGCCAAAAGTGTCGAGATATCGTGACATGTCACCTTTTTGTGACTCGAAGATGGCAAGAAGGCAGGGAAGTCAAAAGCGTTGTGATATCATGACATGTCGCATTTTCATGACCAAAAAAAAGAAAATAAAGGACAAGCGGTTATAGGGGCTGTTATAGAGGAAATTACCGAGTGGTGGTATACCAAACGTCATCATTGGTTGATATGCAAACATAGTCTATAGTGGCAGCACTGAACAGCACGTGGCACCGAGGTGTAGTGAAAGCAGACGAAGATCCAGAGTCAAAAATAAAGGCATTTCAAAAGCCAAGACAATGAAGAGACACGGGAAATGAAACAAAGGGTCAAAAAAGGGAAATAAAGAGTCATGCCAAATATATTAAAAGGGGAATCGAAGGCATGCACAAGGGTTAGAAAACTGCTGAGACATAGTTGCAGACGTGAAGGCAAGAGGGCCATTCTAGACCAGTTTAGGCTATTTTTCTTCTTGGGTGGAAGATGCTGTAATAGAAAAAAAAACATAAACTATCTTTCACCAAAAAAGAGTTTATTTGGCAGATTACTGCCATTATTGTAAATTTTTCCAAGTGTAATGAATGAGAATTGATAATCTGTTGTGAGCGATTTTTAGACCCCCATAAAGTGGTATCAGAGCAGGAGTACCTGAGTGTGTGAGTAGATCATCGAAAGTGAGGCAGTTTGCACCAGGATCTATGGAAAGGTTGTGAGAAGAGAGTGAAGAATAATGCCTCCACGAAGAAACCATGGTGGTGGGAGAAATGTGGTACCTAAAGAAGATTTCAGAGCTTTGCAGAGGCAAGTGCAAGCCCTACAAGAGGAGTTGTGAAGAGGGTTTGAGCCAAGGAGAGAAGACCGTAGTGAATATGAAGCTTGGGAGGTTGATGATCCATCGATTGAAGAAGAAGCAACGGATCCTATAGAAGCCAGATTAATTAAGGCCATATCTCGGATCGGGAAGAAGACAAAGTTTGATTTATCCACGTATTCTGGGAATCTCAATCTAGAGGAGTTGATTGATTGGATCAATGATATGGAGGAATATTTTGAGTATGAGGAGGTTGTAGATCCAGATCGGATCAAATTTGCAAAAACAAAGTTGAAAGGCCATGCTTGCTTATGGTGGAAAGAAGTGCAGCTAGAAAGAAATAGAGGAGGAAGGGAAAATATAATGATATGGGATCGAATGGTAGAGAAGTTGAAGAGACATTTTATTCCTGTAGATTACAAATTGGACATGTTGAGAAAAATGTAGAGTTTGAGACAATCAAATAAATCTATCAAAGAATATACAGAGGAGTTCTACCAGATCTCAATCAGAACTGGTCATTCAGAGGCTAACAAGGAGAAGGTGGACCATTACATCAATGGTTTGAGAACTAGTATTCAAGAAGATTTGATTTTGTTTAGGATGAGCACCATTGAGGATGATTACTAGTTTTTCCTCAAAGTCGAAGAGAATCTGAACAGACGGTTTGAGGGTAAGCAAAGAGGAAGAGGTCATGGTGGAAGAACTGGTGGAAGGACCAGTGGAGAAAAATATAAGGATCAGAAGAAAGCTGGTGAAACTAGTAATACCCAAGATCAGGAAGAGGGGAACACCTACCAACCCCATAATTAGAATAATGGTTACCCAAGAGGGAGAGGTATATCTGGACATGGATTTGGAAGGGGAGGATTTCATGGAACCTGTTTCCACTATGGCAAAGAAGGACATCGAGTATATGAGTGTCCACGACACTAAGAAAGGATGAATAAGAGACCTAAGGGTCCTACCAGAGCAACTGTAGCCAATGAATGTGCTAAATCAAAATATTCTAAGGAGGCAAAGGGAGGAGAAGTGATGGTCACAAGGAGGACCCTATTGAATGAGGAGAAAGGATCAGACCAGAGAAGGAGCCTGTTCCGCACAAGGTGCAGAAGTTTGGGTAAGGTCTGTAATATTATTATAGATAATGGTAGTACTGATAACTTGGTCTCAGAAGAAATAGTTACTAAGTTATAGTTAAAGAGGAGGAGACACCCGCATCCATATCATATTGCATGGTTATAGAAGGACCATAGGGCTTTGGTCAGTGAGCAATGCTCAATGAAATTTAATATTGGAAATTATTGTGATGAGGTCCTGTGTGACATCCTACATATGGATGGATGATTGCCATTTGTTGTTGGGAAGGCCATGGCAATTTGATCGGTGTGCAGTGCATGATTGTCGTGCCAACACTTACTCAGTGACAAAAAATGGAGTGCACCATAAGCTGAAGCCCTTGAAGTAGGCAGACAAAAAGGTATGTAGTAGCACTAGAATCTGTTTAGTTGAAGGGGGGAGATTTTTGGATAGTTTAAAGCATGAGCATATGTGCTATGCATTAATTCCTAGAGTTAGGAAGGAAGAATGCAAGGATACCCCTGTAGAAGTCTTAGGACTGTTAGAAGAATTTCCAAACATTGTATCTGATAATGTGCCTGAGGGTTTACCACCAGTGAGGAATATCAGTCACCATATATATTTGGTACCAAGATCTAGTTTACCTAATAAGGCAGCACATATAATGACTCCTATAGAAACTGAAGAGCTGAACAGGAAAGTCCAAGAGTTACTGGAGAAGGGACTGATTCGGGAGAGCTTGAGTCCATGTGCAGTACATGCATTACTAGCACCAAAGAAATATGGAAAGTGGAGAATGTGTACAGACTCTTGAGCCATTAACAAGATCACCATAAAGTACATATTTCCATTGCCAAGGATGGATGCCATTATGGACTATTTGAGTGGAGCCAAGTACTTCACAAATATTGATCTGAAGAGTGGTTATCATCAGATTCGTGTCAAAGAAGGAGATGAATGGAAGATAGCCTTCAAGACCAGAGAATGTTGGTATGAATGGTTGGTCATCCCATTTGGGCTAACCAATGCACCAAGAACATTCATGTGGTTGATGAATGAGGTATTGAAAGAATTTTTAGGTAAATTCATCATTGTCTATTTGGATGATATTTTAATATTTAGCAGAACCTTGGAAGAGCATCTGATGTAGGTCATAAGGGTTTTTGAGAAGCTACGGGAGGAGCAGTTGTTAATTAATCTAAAGAAATATAATTTCGTGAAGGAGTTAGTGTACTTGGGATTTGTCATCTCAGCCGAAGGTCTAAAAATGGACCCAAAAAAAGTGAGAGCTATCATTGAATGGCCTACTCCAAGAAGCATGACTGAGGTAAGATCATTTCATGGTCTAGCAAGTTTTTACAAGAAATTCATTAGGAATTTCAGCAGTATTTGTGCACCCCTTACAGAAACAATGAGAGGGGATAAGAAATAATTTAAGTGGACCTTAGGAGCAGACAAGAGCTTTGATATTATGAAGAAGAAGGTGACAGAGCAACCTGTTTTGGCACTTCCAGATTTTAATAAGGTATTTTAGGTAGATTGTGATGCTAGTGGTAGTGCCATAGGAGCTATTTTGAGTCAAGAAGGTAAACATGTTGCTTACTTTAGTGAGAAACTCAATGATACTAGGAAGAAGTATTCAGTTTATGATCAAGAGTTTTATGCTATAGTTTAGGCTCTAAAGAAGTGGCGACATTACTTGTTGCCAAAATAGTTTGTTCTATATACTGATCATTAGGCCTTACAGTATATTAATAGCCAAGGGAAGCTAAATCAGAGGCACCTAAAGTGGGTTGAGTTTCTACAAATTTATACCTTTATGTTGAAGCACAGGAGCGGAAGGTCAAACAGAGTTGCAGATGCCTTAAGTAGAAGGTAGTGTTTGTTGATAGAAATGAAGGTGGAAGTGGTAGGATTTGATGAACTGAAGGGTTTGTACCCTAAAGATCCTAATTTTGCAGAAGCTTGGAAGGCTTTCTTGGCACCTATCACTTTGGACAGGACCAAGTGGTTGGATTTTCTGATCCAAGATGGAATGTTGTTTAGAGGAAGTCAATTATGCATTCCAAGGAGTTCAATGAGGGAAAATCTGGTCAAGGAGAAACATAGTGGAGGGTTGGCTGGACATTTTGGTCGGGATAAGACCATTGCCCTGGTTAGTGAGAACTACTATTGGCTACAATTGTAGCAAGATGTGAAGAGGTTTGTGCAAAGCTGTAGAGTATGCCAAATGGTGAAAGGTGTGAGCCAGAACACTGGATTATATCAACCATTACCTGTACCATAGAGACCATGGGAGGACGTCAGTATGGATTTCATTCTTGGTCTACCAAGGACACAACAAGGAAATGATTCCATATTTGTGGTGGTTGATAGGTTTTCAAATATGGCACATTTTATCCCTTGCCATAAAACTAGTGACGCAGTTCGTGTTGCAGGTTTATTTTTCAAAGAGGTGGTACGACTTCATGGTCTACCAAAGAGTATCGTTTCTGATAGAGATACTAAGTTTGTTGGGCATTTCTAGAGGACCTTGTAGAAGAAATTGAAGATAGATTTGAAATTCAATTCTGCTTACCACCCACAGACTGATGGCCAAACGAAGGTGGTGAATAGAAGTTTGGGAAATCTATTGAGATGTTTGATAGGAGATAAGCCCATGGGATGGGATTTGGTTTTTCCATAGGCAAAATTTGCATACAATAATTCTGTCAATAGGAGTACTAACAAATCTCCATTCCGGATAGTATATGGGAGCAGTCCAAGGAATGCTTCTGAGTTGAGAAAGATGGATACAGGGGAAAAGTGCAGTGCCAATGTTGAGGACTTTGCAGAGCATCTGGAGAGTGTGCATGAAGAAGTGAAAAAGCAAATTACTAACATGAATAACCAATATAAGAAAAGGGCAGACCAAAAGCGACGGTTCAAAGAATTCACAGTGGGAGATGAAGTCATGGTCCATTTGATAAAAGAGATATTTCCTGCTAAAACCTATAACAAGCTGAAGATGAAGAAGTTTGGACCATGCCAAATTATAGGAAAACGAGATTCAGGCAATGCGTATGAAGTGGAATTGCCAAGTGGCCTTAACATATCACCTATTTTTAACATTGTAGATTTGGTAGAATATCATGAAGGAGGCAGTAGCAAGACACCAAGTACAGAATTGTGGAGTATTCCAACATCTACTCCCGCAACAGATGAGATCGAGGAAATACTAGACACTCGAGCAGGCAGTACCAAGAACAAGCAGTATTCTGAATATTTGGTCAAGTGGAAGGGTAGGCATACCGAAGATGCAACTTGATTATAAAAAATAGAGGTCAACCACCTGGGTCTTCCTCCAGCAGTACAGAAGTAAAGGACACTTCCCAATCTACCCCGGGTGTCTGATGCAGGAGCATCCAGTGGCAGCAAAGCAATCTTGCATCGAAAAAAAAATTCTAAGTGTTTGCCTTGATGTCGTGATATCGTGACATGTCGTGTTTTCATGACTCAAGAAAGAGAGAGAAGGTGCAGAGCAAAAATATCATGATTTCGTGACATGTCGCGAAATCGCGACCGAAAGAAGACAGGAAAGGCACGGAGCAAAAATGTTGCAATTTCGCAACATGTCATGAAATCGCGACCGAAGGAGCAAAAAGAAAGCAAGGAAGGAAACTTTCACGATATCGCAACATGTCATGATTTTGTGACCCAAGAGGTGAGGAGAAGGCATAAAGGAAAGATGTCGTGAAATCGTGACATGTCATGATTTCACGATCGAACAGGAGAAAGAAGAGCCAGAAAGGAAAGATGTCACGATATCATGACATGTCGCATTTTCGTGACCCAACGATGAGAGAAGGCGAAAGGGAGGAGAAGTGTCGTGATATCGCGACATGTCTCATTTTCATGACTAGAAGAGGACAGGAATGCAGAGAAGCCAAAAGTGTCGTGATATCGTGATATGTCACATTTTCGTGACTCGAAGAGGGCAGGAAGGCAGAGAAGCCAAAAGTGTCGCGATATCGCATCATGTCACATTTTTGTGACTCAAAGAGGGCAGGAATGTAGAGAAGCCAAAAGTATCACGATATCGTGACATGTCGCATTTTCATGACTCAAAGAGGGCAAGAAGGTAGAGAAGCCAAAAGTGTCACGATATCGTGACATGTCGCATTTTCATGATTCAAAGAGGGCAGGAAGGTAGGGAAGCCAAAAGCGTCGCGATATCATGACATGTCATATTTTTGTGACCAAACAAAATAAAAGAAAGGACAGGCGGTTACAGGGGCCATTACAGAGGAAATTACCGAGCGGTGGTATACCGAACGTCATCATTGGTTGATAGGCGGATAGAGTCTACAGTGGTAGCACTGAACAACACGTGGCATCGAGGTGCAGTGAAAGCAGACGAAGATCAAGAGTCAAAAAGAAAGGCATTTCAAAAGCCAAGACAACGAAGAGGCACGGGAAATGAAATGAAGGGTCAAAAAAGAGAAACGAAGATTCATGCCAGAGATTTTAAAAGGCGAAGCGAAGGCATGCACAAGGGTCAAAAAAATGCTGAGACATATTTGCAGACGTGAAGGCAAGAGGACCATTCTAGACCAGTTTAGGCTATTTTTCTTCCTGGGTGAAAGATGCTGTAATAGAAAAAAAAAACATAAACTATCTTTCACCGAAAAAGAGTTTATTTGGCAGACTGCTGCCATTATTGTAAATTTTTCCCAAGTGTAATGAATGAGAATTGAGAATCTGTTGTGAGCGATTTGTATACCCCCATCACATTTTCCCCTGAAAAAATATTGGTTTCCAATATAAAAATCCAAAATCACAAACTCTATATTGCTACTTTCTAGCTTAATGCTTTCAAACATTGGAGATATCTTCACACAAAATCTATCATAGGGAAGAAATAGTGGTCATGTTAATTCATATAATTACTTTTCAAAAACTTGCTTATAATATATTTTCCTCTTTATACCACTTCAATATATTTTAGCTTCTAAATTTATATTACAAAGATATATTTTATCCATACATAAGGTTCCTATATCTTTTGAATGGAAATTTGTTTTCATATTTTCAAATTCCACTTCCTCTTTCTTGAATTTCCTTACCATATAAAATTACTCTTTTCTTATTCCATATCTTGCAGAAATACTTAAAGAGTTACTAAGGCCATGAATATGTAATTTTAAATATATTTTAAAATGGTTTTAGAGAGAACCTTTATGCCTACCAAGGATAAGTACCTATATAGTAATCAATTGATTCTACATATCATTGATTCTTGGACTCCATCGAGTGTTTCTTTCTAAGAGTTTTCAAAGAAATTGGGATGAAAAAACATTTCAAAGGATGGGTAGGTATTTGAAATATTATAATCTCTATATTACTCTTCTAAATTGATTGATTAATATGGAAGAAGAAAACTTATGGTATTTGCTCATTGATAATTTCCTAGAAACTCACATATTTGTTGAACTTCTAGAAGCCATACATATATAATTGTAGGCTTTCCAGATTGACTTGTTTCATCAACAAACTAAATATGTGATAAAATTCCATTATTTATAGGATTTTAAAAATATTGATAATAATAAATTCCTTTAAATAACTTTAAATTTAGAATAGAACTTCTACGAACATGATTAAGAGATAATAGGAAGGGGATCCACCTATCTAAAAAATGTTAGTATCACAATGACACAGAGGGGGGGTGAATCAGTGTATCTCTTGTTACTTAAATCTTCAACTCTTAAAGCCGAAACAATGAAAACTTAAAACCAAATAAAGCAAATATAACAAGATAACATCACACAACATAAGATGTATCGAGGTTCACCGATTTGGCTACTCCTCAAAATGACTGTTTGGACTCCCATCCAAATCCAACCTTTGCAAAGCACCAACTTTACAATCAATTTACCAGCACCCACTGGAAGGAGCATCAACCCCTGATTTACCAGCACCAACTAGAAGGAGCACCAACCCCTGATTTACCAGCACCAACTGGAAGGAGCACCAACCCCTAATGCCAAGCACCAACTTGGACTTCCATTTTGAAACTAGAAGATTGACATAAAAATGCCTTCACTTTTACAAGACCCTGACTGGTCTATTGCTTACCCAACGTCTACCACAATTCACAAAACACACACGCTTATCACCCGCAAAATAAAATCCCCACTTTAAAATTCTCCAAGCAACACTCCTTTTATAACTATCCTTTCTCTTTGTAACTCCAGTTGTAACTCCTTCTTTCATATTCTCATATGCCACTTGTCAATTGTAACACCTTCTTTATGTAACTCCTTTTGTATATATTGAGAAGGCATTTCATCAAACACATCACATGCAAATAATTGACACCATATTCTCCTACCATGATTGTTCATTTTCTCGGTCATGACTATTCATTTTCTCCTTCGATGATTGTTCATTTTCTCCTTCATGACTATTCATTTTCTCCTTCGATGACTATTCGTTTTCTTTTCCCTTGTGCATGCATTTATTTTCTCCTTCGATGACTATTCTTTTTCTCCTTCATGACTTTTCATTTTCTTTTCCCTTGTGCATGCATTTGTTTTCTCCTTCGAAAAGTTGTTCATTTTCTACTTAATGAGGCTCCTTCATTTTCTTTTTCCACATGGGCATGCATTTCTCTTCTCCTTCCATGATTGCTTTATTTACCTTGTGCATGCATTTCATTTTCTCCTTTGATACTGTTCATTTTCTCCTTCACTATTGTTTTTTTCTATTTCCCTTGTGCATGCATTTGTTTTGGATTCGAAGACTTTTCATTTCTATATCTGAGCACTTCATTTCATTTCTCTCTGCCTACCTACCTTTTTGAGTCGCAAAAATGCGACATGTCGCGATATCATGACACTTTTGTTTCTCTGCTCTCCTGCCCTTTTCGAGTCATGAAAATGCGACATGTCGTGATATCGTGACACTTTTGTTTCTCTTATTGCCTTCATTTTTGAGTCACGAAAATGCGACATGTCATGATATCGTGACACTTTTTCCTTCTTGCTCTTTCTCTTTGCTTTGGACCGCAAAAATGCAACATGTCACGATATCGTGACACTTTTTCCTTCTTGCTCTTTCTCTTTGCTTTGGACCGCAAAAATGCAACATGTCGCGATATCGCGACACTTTTTTCTCCTTGCATTTTCTCTTTGCTTTGGACCATAAAAATGCAACATGTCGCGATATCGCGACACTTTTTCTTCTTGCATTTTCTCTTTGCTTTGGCCGCGAAAATGCAACATGTCGCGATATCGTGACACTTTTTCCTCCTTGCATTTTCTCTTTGCTTTGGCCATGAAAATGCAACATGTCGTGATATCGTGACACTTTTTTCTCTTTGCTCTTTTGGCCGTGAAAATGCAACATGTCACGATATCGCGACACTTTTTTCTTTGTGGTGTTTTGCTTTTTCTTTGATCTTTAGCATATGGGCCACTTCGGTCTTCTTGGAAAATATGCAAAAAGGTGGGTAAACATCCTCATAAGCATTTAACATCATTGTACATACTCTGAGTAACCTTTGAACTCCTGTCCACTGCATCAACCGATCTATCTGACTGTGTTGACAACAATGACAATATTGTCATTGCACCTTGCTCAACAATCTCCCCCTTTGGAATTGTTGGCAACACACGTGCAATTTCTTGTAACTCTTCTCCCCCTTTGACAACAATACCAAAGGGCTGCTGCAAACTCCCCCTGAGTCCATGCACAACATTCTCAGGCAAAAATTATTACACTTAGCAAAAATCACAAACATGAGCAAAAAGATAAACAAATACACAAATGCTCCCCCTGAGAATGTGGTCCCGATAGCTAGTCAATTCTTGGGAAGCGTGACCACTCCCAATTTATTGCGAAGGTACTCAAAGACTTCCTTGGGCAATGGTTTTGTGAAGATATCCGCTACTTGCTCTGTTGTTGGAACAAAATCCAACTTAACCTCACCTTCCGCAACTTTCTCCTTCAAAAAGTGATATCGGATAGCAATATGTTTTGTGTGAGAATGCATAACCGGATTCTTTGAGATGTTAATGGCACTGGTGTTATCACACTTAACTAAAATTGGCTCACTGAAGTTAATACCAAGATCTTTCAAGGGTTTGTTTCATCCATAATACCTACGTACAACACGTTGTCGTTGCAATATATTCTGCCTCTGCTGTGGATAAGGAGACTAACTCTTGTTTCTTACTGTGCCACGCGACCAACCTGTCTCCAAGATAGAATGCACCTCCACTGGTACTCTTTCTGTCATCTACACATCCTGCCCAATCTGCATCTGAATACGCAATAAGGGTGAAGTCCTTACCTTTCGGATACCATAACCCATACTCCATAGTACCCTTGAGGTACCGAAGAATCCTCTTCACTATTGTCACATGAGTCTCCTTGGGACTAGCCTGAAATCATGCTACCATGCATATTGCCTACAAAATATCTGGTCTGGTAGCTGTCAAGTACAATAAGCTCCCAATCATAGATCTGTACATGGTTTGATCAACATGTGGAGATTTGTCATCCTTGCTCAACTTGCAACCTGTCATCATGGGAGTGCTAACTGGCTTACAATCCTCCATTGTGAAATTTTTTAGCATCTCTTTCACATATTTAATTTGAGAAATAAATATGCCCTTCTCATTTTGATTAACTTGCAACCCGAGGAAATACGAAAGTTCACCAATCATTGACATTTCAAATTCTTTCTGCATCTTATTTGCTAAATCTTTACACGACTCATCTTTGTTGCTACCAAATATGATATCATCTACGTATACAACAAGAACAATAAGATGGCCATTTTTTATTTTGACATACAAATTACTATCCACCATACCTTTCTTGAACCCTTGTTGAGTAAGATAGTTGTCTAGCCTTGCATACCATGCTTGGGGTGCCTGTTTTAAGCCATATAATGCTTTCTTCAACTTGCAAACCAAGTTGGGATCATCACCAAGTTGGAAACCATCTGGCTGCTCAATATAAACCTCTTCTTCAAGTTTCCCATTCAAAAATGCTGATTTCACATCCATTTGATAAACTTTGAAATTCTTGTAAACTGCTAAAGCCAGAAACATTCTAATTGCCTCTAGTCTAGCCACAGTGCAAAGTTTTCCTCAAAGTCAATACCTTCAACTTGTGCATAGCCTTTACATACCAATCTTGCTTTATTCCTGACTACCTATCCGTCTTCATTCAATTTGTTTCGAAAGACCCATTTAGTATCGATTATATTTTTATTTGCAGGTCTTGGTACTAACTCCCAAGTTTTGTTTTTCTCGATCTGATCTAATTCTTCATTTATTGCCTTCATCCAACTTTCATCTTTGCTTGCATCAACAACATTTTTGGGCTCAATGCTGGATAATAGAGAGTAGTTACTTACTACTCTTCTTCTTGTCTGAACACCAAATGTGGGGTCTCCAATTATTTGCTCTCTAGGATGATCTTTCACGCAGCTTCATGTTTTGAATTTCTTATTTTCTTCCACTTTTGAATCACTTGTTTGAATCATCTGAGTCAATTTTTTGTTTCTTTTCCATTTCCTTTTCCTCATCTCCTTCAATAACCTCTTCATAAATTGGGTAGTTCTCTTCATAGCTAATTACTCATTCCCTACCTTCATCAACTTTAACATCGACACTATCCACAATTTTCCTTAGCCTCTTGTTGTAGCATTTGTAAGCTTTTGCTTTTTGACGAATAGCCAAGAAAAATACCTTCATCAGCTCTATCTTCAAACTTACCAAGGTTTTCTTCAGTTCTTTTGATGTAACACTTGTTGCCAAAAACTTTAAAGTATCTTACTATTGCCTTTTTACCGAACCACAACTCATAAGGAGTTTTGCTTTCATGCGTCCTCAACATGCACCTATTTTGGATGTATACCATAGTATGGACTGCCTCTTTCCAAAATTTATTTGCTACTTTGCTCTCAATCAACATAGTCCGTGCCATTTCCTGCACTGTCCTATTCTTTCTTTCTACCACACCATTCTGATGAGGTGTCCTAGCTGCTGAAAACTGTCTCCCTAAATATTTATACTCAATTTGTATTGATGTAACTTCCTACTCATGTAGCCGCTTTGAATGCAATAATAAAATGTGAGCTTTCTGATTTTGCATGCGAATTAAATATTTTCACCAAAGCATCATAATAGATCTAACAATCTTCACATCAATGTGTAGTACAAATACACATTGCTTTTATCGAAACACATATATGCAGCTAGGGCAACATTCTTTCACTAAACCAAATTATTAGAACTCGTTATAATCCATAACTTTGAACAATGGCAGTAAGAACCATCAAAAGTACAACACTGACATATAGCAATACTACCAATGGTGACAACTCTCAATTTAATCACCACCCTTCACGGTACCTCCACAAACAACTACATGAACTGAAACACACTTTGACAACTATACGACAACTCCCCCTGACTACTTGCCTTTCATCCTCAGATAACCAAACAAATACATAGGAGCATTAAAATAAAACTTTAAGATTGCTCCCCCTGAGGATGTGCTACTTGGAGTTGCTTAGTGCAATAGAGGAGTAGTCTCCTTCAGTCCAAGGAGACACGATTTCCTTTCTTCTTTCTTTCTCCAAACTTTCTTGAACTTGGGTTTGAGTTTTTCAACTACATCCCTATTTTGAACCTTTTCATAAACTTGGCAACATTTCTCTTGGGTGGTTGTCTCTTGTGCATCCTTGATGGATGATTATTTTCCTTTCTTTTATGCACATGATTTATTCCCTGTTTGTGTTGCATTCTTTGTGTCTGATGAAATCTACTGTCTTGCCTTAGATTAGATACAAAAGTGCTTGGACAAAACCTTGCTATGTGCCCATGACCATTACATTTAAAACATTGCATATGGTGTTCAATCAGAAAAGCAGATGTATTTCTACCATCATAACTCTTTGATCTATTATTCAATCCACAATAAATTGCCTTGTGACCATAATGGTTGCATCTAAAACAATAGCCATTAAAAGCATTATTATGAATAGAGTGAGAGTGATAGAACCTCTTTTGTTGTGGTTGCTTTGTTGTAGATCTCCTTTGATATTTTCTTCCTTTTGAAGATTCAGCTTCAAACTTTTCTTGCTTTGATCCTTCAACAATGAACTTCTTCTTCTCTACATATTTGGAAGATGAAGGTTGTTCAACTTCATATCCAAGACCAAGCTTAGCCATGGAGCTTCTTTGTTGCCTTATCATTTCATCTAGCAACTCTGTGCTCTTCTCAAATTTGAGATTTGTATTGGCCTCTTCTAGTTGTTTCTTCAAAAAAACAATCTCTTCTTCTTGTTTGCAGCAAACAATCTCTTTCTCATTGATCTGTGACCTGAGAGTTTCTTCAATCCTTTTGGACTCTTCTACTTGTAGCTTTAGATCACTAATAACTTTGTTAGATTCCTCTTCACGTTTGCTACATACATCGACTTTATCATCCAGGTGTGACTTCAAGGCTTCTTCTATTTTCTTGGCTTTATGAATTTGTAAGAAGAGATCTTCAATCTTATCCCCATATTCTTCCAACTTCTTGGATAGTATTTTGTTCTTTTTCCTTTCTATATTCAACTCTTCAAGTGCAGCGATCAACTCACCTTCTAGATCTACTTCAACCTCAAGGTTTTCATCACATACTTTAGAATTCACTCCTATATTTTCTAGTTCAATTTTCTCTTCCACAGGAACTGAAACTGACTAAGATGCCTTATTGGAGGAGGATCTATTCTTCTTACCCATTGCATACTAATCCAAGATCAACCCTAGCTGATTTAGCCTGACAAGGGAAACTGGCTCTGATACCAATTGTTAGTATCACAATGACACTGAGAGGGGGGGTGAATCAGTGTATCTCTTGTTACTTAAATCTTCAACTCTTAAAGCCAAAACAATGAAAACTTAAAACCAAATAAAGCAAATATAACAAGATAACATCACACAACATAAGATGTACCGAGGTTCACCGATTTGGCTACTCCTCAAAATGACTGTTTGGACTCCCATCCAAATCTAGCCTTTGCAAAGCACCAACTTTACAATCAATTTACCAGCACCCACTGGAAGGAGCATCAACCCCTAATTTACCAGCACCAACTGGAAGGAGCACCAACCCCTGATTTACCAGCACCAACTGGAAGGAGCACCAACCCCTAATGCCAAGCACCAACTTGGACTTCCATTTTGAAACTAGAAGATTGACATAAAAATGCCTTCACTTTTACAAGACCTTGACTGGTCTATTGCTTACCCAACGTCTACCACAATTCACAAAACACACACGCTTATCGCCCGCACTAAAATCCCCACTTTTAAATTCTCCAAGCAACACTCCTTTTATAACTATCCTTTCTCTTTGTAACTTCAATTGTAACTCCTTCTTTCATATTCTCATATGCCACTTGTCAATTGTAACACCTTCTTTATGTAACTCCTTTTGTATATATTGAGAAGGCATTTCATCAAACACGTCACATGCAAAGAATTGACACCATATTCTCCTACCATGATTGTTCATTTTCTCGGTCATGACTGTTCATTTTCTCCTTCGATGATTGTTCATTTTCTCCTTCATGACTATTCATTTTCTCCTTCGATGATTGTTCATTTTCTTTTCCCTTGTGCATGCATTTGTTTTCTCCTTCAATGACTGTTCGTTTTCTCTTTCATGAGTATTCATTTTCTTTTCCTTTGTGCATGCATTTGTTTTCTCCTTCGATGATTGTTCATTTTCTCCTTCATGATTGTTCATTTTCTTTTCCTTTGTGCATGCATTTGTTTTCTCCTTCATGACTGTTTGTTTTATTTTCCCTTGTGCATGCATTTGTTTTCTCCTTTGATGACTGTTCGTTTTCTCCTTCATGACTGTTCATTTTCTTTTCCCTTGTGCATGCATTTGTTTTGGTTTCCAAAAAGACTTTTCATTTCTATTTTGAGGCCCTTCGTTTCCTTTTCTCTGCCTGCCTACCCTTTTTGAGTCACAAAAATGCGACATGTCAAGATATCACGACACTTTTGTTTCTTTGCTTGCCTGCCCTTTTTGAGTCGCGAAAATGCGACATGTCGCGATATCGTGACACTTTTGTTTCCCTGCCTGCATGCCCTTTTGAGTCGCAAAAATGTGACATGTCGCGATATCGTGACACTTTTATTTCTCTGCTTGCCTGCCCTTTTTGAGTCACGAAAATGTGACATGTCGTGATATCGTGACACTTTTTCCTTCTTGCTCTTTCTCTTTGCTTTGGCCCGTGAAAATGCAACATGTCGCGATATCGCGACACTTTTTCCTTCTTGCTATTTCTCTTTGCTTCGGACCGTGAAAATGCAACATGTCGCGATATCGCGACACTTTTTTCTCCTTGCATTTTCTCTTTGCTTTGGACCACAAAAATACTTTTTCTCCTTGCATTTTCTCTTTGCTTTGGACCGCAAAAATGCAACATGTCGCGATATCGCGACACTTTTTCCTCCTTGCATTTTCTCTTTTCTTTGGCCGCAAAAATGCAACATGTCGCGATATCGCGACACTTTTTCTCTCTTTTCTTTTGGCCATGAAAATGCAACATGTCGCGATATCGCGACACTTTTTTTCTTTGCGGTGTTTTGCTTTTTCTTTGATCTTTAGCATATGGGCCACTTTGGTCTTCTTGGAAAATATGCAAAAAGGTGGGTAAACATCCTCATAAGCATTTAACATCACTGTACATACTCTAAGTAACCTCTGAACTCCTGTCCACTGCATCAACCGATCTATCTGACTGTGTTGACAACAATGACAATACTGTCGCTGCACCTTGCTCAACAAAAAACTTCCTCTAGAAGAAAAAATCTAGATAGAGATCCATTTATGAGAATAAAAAATGATTATGAATTGCAATATATTACCCTTTGCATTCAACCATAATCAATTCCAAAGGTAAGTAAAATCTCATTCAAGAAGTTCTAGCTTACCCTATCATATATTTTAGATAGTTCAAGTTTCATAACTTAATATTTATTATTTGACTTGCATTGAATATATCATCTATTGGATGACAATGGTCCCATCTAAAATTTCCCTTCTCCTATGATATAATGGAGGATAATAACTCTTAATCTCATTGCTATTATATCTTAGAAAAACATGTAAATTATATTATAAAGAGTTTTACATTTGAGAAAAAATAACTTTATTTTTATTTGGTAACAAAGTTAAGAGAATGTTTATAATAATCTAATCAGTGATATAAACTAATGTCGGCTAGGGTTTGATGAAGAAAAACTGATCTGCGGAGATGGTAGCAGCTTCCATAGGAGGTCTAAAAAATTGGAGGAATGTCGTGATGGCATCGGGTCCAGCATAGAGAGTGCATGCTTGTGATGTTTTTTCATCTAAAAATGGTTGGAAGGAACATGATTTTCCAATGCATGTCGAGAACCGCTTGTTAAAGAACAATGGATTTTTGAAATGATGTGAAGCTAGGATAGTTCTAGTGGTTCAACCAGACTCAGTGGTGGAATATGTGGAGTATCTAACCAAACATGCCCTTATTGGTAAATTTTTGGGCATATGAATTTCTCTCCCCTTTGTGGAGGCTTGGGTTAGGAAGACTTGGAATCCTGAAGGCAATGTGGAGGTGATGTTGAGTGCGAACAACTATTTTATGGTGGTTTTCTCTTGTATTGAAGATCATAACAAAGCATTTGAAGGGGGTCCTTATTTCTATAACCAAGTGGGACTATTTCTTAAACCCTGGCATGTGGATTTCAACTCATCAGAGGAGCGACCATCGTGGGTTCCAGTATGGGTGTGACTTCCATGGCTCCCATTGGAATTCTAGAGAACTGATATCTTGCATAAGATTGCCCTTCTGCTTGGGAAGCCGGTTGGACCATCACAATAGATAATGGATAAAAATATTATCTCTTTTGCTCGTATTTGTGTTGAAATTGACTTAAATAATCCTATTCCAAATTTTATTGAAATACAATTTGGATCAATTACATGAGTTCAAAAACTTGACTATGAAGCTCTTCCATTTTGTTGTCAAATTTGCCATGAATATGGCCACCTGCAAATAAAATGCCCTAAGTTTTTCCCACTTGTGGCTTCAAATCCTGGGCCCTCTCGATATGGAAAAAGTTTGGATAAAGGAAAATCCTCAATAAAGGAATGGGAATGGGATAAGGAAGTTTTTGTTCTGGTAAAAGCCTGAAATAGAGGACGAAGTGCAAACAAAGACCTTAAGGATAGCCAACTAGATGTTGTACTCAACCATTTTGAAATATTAGATGATCTTGATCAGTGCATGGATATACCTGAAACATCGATACCTGATGCAAATATAACAAGGCCAAATCAGATGTCTCTTCTTGAGGGGGAACATAAGGAATCAAATCTAGGGGGTTTAAATGAAGAACAAAGGGCTTTGGATTTGAGTATAGGGGACATGGTTGGGTCTAGCCCTATAAGGGAAACTATTTTGAAAAGTGGTACAAATTTAGTTATGCCCTCTCCTACTCAGGAACTGATGCAGTCATCCTTGGACTGCAAAACTCCTACGGTGTTGGGATTGCAGCAGAAAATAATTAAAAAAAAAAATTCGAATAATAATATGAAGGTGGGTTAGAAGAAGGACCAGGATAAAATTAAGTTAATGGAGGAGACTTTGGTGGATTCAGGATTTTTGAGAACATTGGACTCCCATTTTTATAACCCCCAAAAATTATTATCCTCTCATGGAATGTAAAGCGGTTGAACAACATTCCCAGATAAAAAGTTGTTCATTATTTGGTTCATGTGCATTGTTCGGATGTGGTGTTTATTCAGGAGACTAAATTGGCTATTTATAGTATGTTCAATATTACTCCTAAGTTGTGGAGAAGGGGGAAATGCCAGTGTATTGGTGCATGTGGATATTCTGGTGGTGATGCCTATTTATGGGATCCGATTAAGATATCCCCTCTTGGATTTCTAGCATATGGTCTATTTTGATGGTCGGGAATGATAATGAATCTGGTGAAACCATCATACTTACAAATTTGTATGCTCCTATTTATTACAATGGTAAAGTGAAGTTGTGGGAGCACATTTTCTTTGTGAGAAGTTTGATTCCCCTGTACCCATGGATTCTGGCTAGAGACTTCAACTCTATCACTTGTCTAGAGGAGAAACATGGTGGGGTGGACCGTCTCGAGCCTTTTTCTTCTATCTTCAATTCTCATATCTAGGCCCTAAAATTGGTTGACATCAAGCCATATAATGGGATCTTTACTTGGCACAATAGAATATGTGGGGAAGCTTCCATCTTAGAGATACTAGATAGGTTTTTGATATCCAATTATTATATGGGTAATACCAGAAGTGCTATTTCTATGATTTGGAGGGTAGGGGATCTAATCATTGGCCTATCAAACTCTCTAATTTGGATTTAGGGCTAAAAAACAATCCCTCATTTAAGTTTCAAATTATGTGGCTTCATGATCCTAAGCTTCATGATTTCATGCGAGGCTGGTGGACCACTGGCAAACCTCCTCATGGCACCGCTATGTATTCCTTTATGAAGCGACTAGAATTTGTAAAACATAAATTGAAGAGATGGAATAGAATAAATTTTGGGAACCTTTCCTTGACTAAGCTGGTAGCTCTTAGAAGGATGCAAGAAGCTTCAAGGAAGTTTAGAGATCAGGGATTCATGAAGGAGCTTCTTTTTGAGAAATATGAGGTTGCGAAAGACCTTGCTGAATGGGAACTGAGGGAAGATTTTTTTTGGAAACAAAAAGCTCGAGTAGATTGGATTCAAGAAGGGGATAGGAACACAACCTTATTTTATAACTCAGTTAAGGCTCACCGTAATGGTAACCTGATTAACTCTCTTGTGAATTCTTAGGGTACCCTACTCTCTTCTTTTAGGAATATTTCAGAAGAGACTAAGAGGTATTTTTCCTCTCTCTTCAAGGAGGACTCCCTATCAGATGATGAGAATGAAAATCTTATTCTAAATTGTAATTTAGTGATTATTTCTAGAGAGATGAATGAGCACTTGATGGGTCCAATTTCCCTTGAGGAGTTCAAAAATGTTGTATTCAATATGAAAAAAGTAAAATCCCTAGGCCCAGATGGATTCCCGATTGAGTTTTATCAAAAGTTTTGATATTTAATCAAATTTGATCTTTTGGAGGTGGTCCATGAGTCCCAAAAGAACAAATAGATGCTAAGGGTCCTAAATGCTACCTTTGTGGTTCTTATACCCAAAAAAGAGGGAGAAAATTCCTTGGATATGTTCAGGCCTATTGCTCTCTACAATGTTGTGTATAAGATCATCACAAAAATTATTGCTAAGAGGTTGAAGATATGGTTGAGCAAAATCATCTCTAAGGAGCAAGGAGGGTTTGTTGTTGGCTGAAAAATATTTTATGGGGTTGTTATTGCTACAAAAGCTATTCACTCGATGGAAACTTCTAAGGAGAAAACTATGTTCATTAAGTTGGACATGGCCAAAGCCTATGATCGGGTCATATGGTCCTTTCTTTAGAAAGTTCTTACTGCTTTTGGATTTGAGGAGGAATGGATTCGATGGGTGATGAGTTGTGTTTCTTCTTCATAATTCTCTGTTATTGTTAATAATGAGCCATAAGAGTTGTTTGAGGCCTCAAGGGAATTGGGGCAAGGAGATCCTTCATCTCCTTATTTGTTTATCATTATGACAAAAGGGTTGGTCATATTGCTCAAGTCTCAAGTCATGCAGGGTCTCATTCAGGGGTGGAAGTGGAATAGTAGTTTGCCACCTCTTTCCCACCTTCAATTTGTTGATGATACTTCGTTGTTGAGAGTTGCCACTATCGGGAAAGCTGAAAATATTAGACAGTATCTTGACATATATCTTGGTGCTTCTGGACAGTTGATTAATGAGGACAAGTCTTCTATTTTCTTCTTCAATAGCCCTCCTCTTATTCAAGCTAGGATTGCTCGTATTCTAAGATTCCAGGTTGGGATTCCCCCCTTCATTTATATTGGTATTCCAATCTCATCCTCTACCTAGATCTTCTTGGCAGTCTATGCTTGATAAGTTTAGAAGGAAGGTGAATCACTGGACTTTCATATGGCTATCCACTATAGGTAGAGTGTTGCTTTTAAAAATTGTTGTTCAAGATTTACCCATTTATAGATGTTTTGTACAAATAGCTCCCTCTCACTTCATCAAGGACATGGATGCTTTGTCAAGATATTTTTATGGTTTGGAAAACTTGATCAATCTAAATGGATTTTGGTTAGGTGGGATTCTATATGTATGTCGATGCAAGGGGGAGGACTTGGGTTGTGACAGATAATTCTTTTTGGGTAGGCTTTGGCTGCAAAAATTTATTGGAGATGGTGTACCTCTCAAGATCATATTAGGGCTAAAATATTATCTTGTAAATACTTGAGAGGTATTTCTGAGGCTGAGATCCCTAGAGTCATCTTGGTTGGAAAAGGTTCAGTTATCCGGGACACTCTGAAAAGAGGAGCTAATTTAATCAAGCAGGGTTTGTTCTGGATTTGAAATTAGGGATCAAATGCTCTTTTTTGGGAGGATTCTTGGGATGGTCACCCTCCTATATTGAATCAATATCCTAGGTTACGTTCCCTAAGAATTTTTTTCTTGGAAGCAGGCTGGTCTCATGTGGAGGACTTTAAAAAAATCTAGTCTTTTGGAAATATGGAGATGTACAGGTGGAAAGATCCGCAAGAATGGCCCCAGGGGGGCCTGGCCAAGGATAGAGAGGTGCTTGCTCTTTTTCTTATGGGGAGGTATTATTCTTCATTTAGGGGTAAATATATTCTGGCTTGGAACCCTGATCCTAAGGGAACCTACTTGGTAGCCTATGGTTATCAGGTTCTTGATAAGCAAAAGTATGGGAGTCTTCCTATCACTTGGTGGAAAAAGGTGTGGAACAAATTTGTTGGGCCAAAATGTAACTTCTTTCTCTGGTTGGTAGCTTGTAATAAATTCCTCACTTGGGATAATGTGACAAAGAGGGGATTTCAGGGTCCCTCTTTTTGTGTCCTTTGTAGTAAGAATGAGGATGACTCTTCTCATTTATTTTTTCAATGCTCCTTTTCTAGAGACATTTGGCATCGTTGGTGGAGTGCTTGGAACCATCCATGTTTTCATGTGTTGTCCATAGTGTAGTTTTGGATTAGTTTGTGCAGAAATTTGGCCAAGGCCCCATTCCTTTGGATGGCTTGGAATTTGTGCCCTTCTTGCATCATCTGGAAAATTTGGCTTGAATAGAACCAACACATATTTTAGGGCAGTTATTTGGCTATTCAATAGATCTAGCAAAGGATCCTATATATGGTTAAGGAAACCATCCATAGAAAATGTGATGTGGACCCTCTTTTGGATTCTAGGAAGGAGAAGGTATAGCAAGCCCTTGGTCTCTTTGGGGATGGTGTGAAATATTTTAGCCCTAGTAGGGTTCATCAGCTCAGTAAGAAGGTCAAGAGAGATGGTAGGTGGAGGCCACCCCCTAGAGGATTTTTAAAAATTAATACTAATGGATCATCCAGGGGTAATCCTGGGCATGCTAGCATTGGCGATGTTGGGATAGATTCTACTAGTGGTGTCAGTTTTTTATTTTCCATTTATAAAGGTGTTCACTCCAAAAAATTTAAGGAAGCTCTTGCAATTCTTGAGGCTTTGCAGAGGGGGTTTTCTCTTGGATGGCATAGGATTATCTGTGAATCTGAATCTCAAATAGTGGTTAATATTTTAAATAGTAAAAGGGTGGAGGAATTTAATTGGCAGTTGGTCTTTGTAGCCGTTCAAATTCTCAGAATGAGTGAAGAGTTTGAATTTATATCCTTTGTGCATATTACAAGGGAATGGAATGTGGTTGTTGATTACTTGGCAAAAAGGGCTTATGAGTTGCTGGATCCTTGGAGTATCGATAATTGGGAGAGTCTCCTGTCTGGGGACTCTCAACACCTATGGGAGTTGATCC
The DNA here is from genome assembly GCA_028583015.1 of Wollemia nobilis. Taxonomy (NCBI): domain Eukaryota; kingdom Viridiplantae; phylum Streptophyta; class Pinopsida; order Araucariales; family Araucariaceae; genus Wollemia; species Wollemia nobilis. Next base: position 25,153,826 of record JAQPPZ010003077.1, read on the forward strand.
ACATATATGTACAGACTTAATGTGGTTTGTTCTTGTTCTAGTCTAGTGGTTTTAGCCTGTTTGGCTATTTATTTGAGTCCTGGTTGGAAGCTCAATTGTACTCTATAATCCAAAATTTTTATCAATAAATTTTTACCCCTTTATTTAAAAAAAGAGTTAAGAAAGCATTTTTTATAGCCTTAAACATCTAGCTAGATATTTTTAATATTTCACATTCCTTAAAAATAACACACTTGACAATATTATAAAAGGACTATAAAAACTCAATAGGAGAGCTATCCCGACTTGGATTCTTATCCTCCTCCATATTTTGGAGAAATTATTCTAGTTCCTCTATATAAATTGACTTAGTGATAAATTATTTCTCTTTGGGAATAATGATATTTGTAATAGATTCTAGAATTAAGTTCCTCTTCATTTTTAAACACTTATTTGAGATTTTGAAAATATATAAAACATGTAAAGTACCTATTGCTAAATATCATGTACTAAAATCTCCCAAGATGCATCATCTATTTTAATTTATCTTAAGATATTTATTTATATATAAGCATTTTTACAATAGTTAAAGAATATAGAATTGATATCCCTAACATATAACCATTTGGCTCTAGGATATTTCTGCTACATGTTTTCTTGTTGAAGATGTGTTTTATCCAATGAATTTTGGAGTAGTAAGAATCACTTTGGGCACCAAATGTTTTCCTTATTTCCAGAATCACACTCAAATATGCGCTAGAAAATAAAATTAACACGAGGAAGATATATAAAAGCTAATAGCTAAAAGAAAAGTATATTAAGTTCCAATTTGGAACATTAAAACTTAAACAAGAAATTTAAAATTTTAACATAAGATTGAGATTTGAGAATTCTACAATGGAGGTTGCCACATGCATGGTGCATTCCCTTCGATTGTGCTGATCGTGAGTCTAGAGTTTTCGGGAAGTAGGGTGAAGGGCTCCGTAGGGTACGCATTTCCTAGGTGCCTGTGAACCGAATCCTGTCGCGTCTCACTCCAAGCAACGTCTTTTTTGCATCCCCTCCCTCTCACTCCAAAGCCTCAACCTACACACTTTTTGCCCCCGTCCAAAGAAAAGATAGCACCCTCCCAATGAAATTCTGGATATATTTTCCTTTGAGTAATACTATTAAAAACTAGGTATTCCACTATTTCAATTTTTGTTTCATATAGTTTAATTTTTATTTACTACAAATGTTATAGTCACCTAGTTTGATGTTTCTTCATTCAACCATAAATGAATTTTATATCTTGGCACTTCCTATTTCAACCATATGATATGGAACTTGCAGGGGTTATTTTGATGTCTAATGTCTCCTTCCATGTATAAAGCAATATGCAACTGATCTAAATCTACCCATCTAGAATAGAAGAAGAAAGCTTAACCTGTAAAGAGGTCCAAGAATAACTAACCAAAAACCTCTTAAATCACTCAAAAATATGTATATACTCAATATATAAGTTTTTACAATTGTAAATTGGAGGAATATCCATCAACTAAAAAAATTCAATCCTCTATTAGAAAAGAAAGCTTGCTTGATCAAGAAATTGACTCCCTCATTTTTATTGAAAGATACTATTGCATTGAAATCTTCCTTGATAATATAGATGGATATTAGATAAATAAAACTTCTACAACATACGTATCACCCTAGAATTTAACCTTCTCTCTAATATCCTATGGAATGTGAAAACTAGCAATTAGGATTTTCATTTTTTTTATCATAATTATTCCCTCTATTTTGAGACCTTCACTACTTACCACAAAATTTCTAGAAAAAAACTAATTTGAATTCTATAAATTTGTGATCTCTCTTGAATTTTTTTAGATAAAATAACAATAGCAACTACATGCTTACTAAAATTGATTCCATGTTATCCATTTATAGTTAATTGAATAAAAAAATCTATAAAAAACTTGTAAAATTCTAATTTTGTATTTAATAATTTTTTTTATTTCACTTATTTATTAATATGATATATTTAAAACTATAGAATAAAAAAAATAAAATACAAAATTCTTTTTAAATATAAATACTAAGTCATCTATAGGAAACTTTATCTTTATTCATACAAAAATTAACTTGCATACACGTATATACACTATAAATGAAGACTTTTGAACCTCAAATATAAAATTTAAGGTTCAAATATTAAGGGGTAGGGTTATACACCATGCTTTGTTGTTCTTTGATGAATACCCAATCTAGTATTTATGATATATTTATACCAAAAGGTATTGTCCAATATGATCTATGGTTGTAGGAGTTAAAACCACTTTCTAACTTTATAGCAACTCATGCATACACATTTGGACAAGTGATTAATTTTTATCTCTAACATTTAGTCATCCTAAATACAAAAATTAACTTATATATTTTTACCTAAAAATCTAGAGAGTAAATACTTTTTAAATTATAACTTAAAACATAACATGTTTTTTATAATTTTGATTAAAATATTAAATTCAAAATATATATTTAATTATGATAAATAAAAACAAGGGCCATAAAAAAAGTTTTGCATGGTAAGGAATAATAATTAATAATTAATTAATATTAAGTATGAATTAGATATTTATTTTCTTCCATTTATACCAAATTAGATTATAATTAATGGTAATTAAAATTTATTATAAATATAGTATTTTTAATAAAATTAAAAATATGATTCTAAAAATAATTAATGATATATCCACGTGTTGTATATGAGTTGGATAGGATAGGGAAATCCTCCAAGGGAGGTCCCTGGTTCAAATATCCACCCTACCAAATTGATGCAGGAGCATATAGTGGTGTAAGAGTGATCTTGCATCACCCAAATTGTATTTAATTCATTTTGTTCTAGTGCTTGTTTAGGTTGTTTAGAGGGTGGATAAATAGACCCAACACTGAAAGAATCATCCCAATATCCTGAGCGGTTTGGGAGATATGTAAATTTTAGTGTCTCCTACCCTGTCAAAAACTAGTGAAAATTTCCTGCTAGGAAAACTAGTAAAACTTGTAGGTGAATTTCGAAGATCTTAGAGGCCAAATTTGAGGATTTTAAGTTAGAAATAGACCTTAGCACAACAATCAAAGTATTTTTGCGCTTAGTTCATCTCGTGCGCTTTCTGAAAATATGCAATAATAGTCAATCAGGGCAATGAGCGCGAAGTTATGACCCTGGAAAGTTTACCTCCGAAATTCAAATTTCAAATGCATTGTTTTAGGAGGGAAAAAAGGGAAAACAGGGTATTAGAGGGAATTTTTGAAATTGTAAAAGGGCTCTTTCTTTTGTATCCTCATTTTGGCATGAAAGTAATGAAAATGCTTGGTTCTCTGACATGATCAAAGGAAAAATACTTGTGTATCATTTGTTTTGTGTTGCTTTATATTCACCACAAATGCACATTGAGTACCCAAAATCCAGTTGATAATGTTGGTTTGGCCAGGTCCGGGTGTGACTCCCAGGTAATTTTTATGGTGTAGAACCCATTGGTCATAGTTTCTCAGACCAGGGCATCCCTGCAAGGGGTTTTTTGGTCAAATAAAAAAAATAATAATTAATGATATTTAAAATTATGCATAGGTATTGGAATCATAAAACACAATTGTTATTATTGTTGAATTATTTTTCATATGGTTGGATTACTTTTAAAAAATGCTAATTTATGTTAAGAGTTTAACTTTTAACATGCTACTTGTCCCAGTTTATAAAAAATGAGTAGATTCAAAAACAATTTTATGTTGTGATAAAATAATGATTAAAATAGAATGTTTAAAATTTATCCTTATAAGGTTTTGTAGTATGTTGGCACTAGATTTCTAAATTTTATAAATTTTTAAAGGAGGATGTAGCAAAAGAGATCAAGTGATAGAAATATTCCACAATTCTTAAAATTTAACCACGTATAGAGTGGGACCATAAAACCAACCAATTTTCTCCAAGGATCAATTTGTTATCTAGAAAGGATCGATTAGCTCGAGTGTGACAACCCAAAAAATCTAAGGGGTTGTGTTTTTTTTGAAACATTAAAAAATGACACATACTTGAGAGAGATATTTTTATCTCATTCAATATATGCATAATTAAGAAGATATATAAGCTAACCTAATGTTTAAAGTTACTTGTTCTCTCTTCCAAAAAACTAGCATTTTTCCTTAAATCTATTTAGGATATGTCCATCTCCATATTATACACAAGTTTATCTATTTAGGTATACTATACGTATTGTGATAAGCTACTAGCCACAATTCTATGAGGGCTAACTTATCTCCTATCAAATGAAGGGTACACCCATCTCTATACCATACACATGTCTATATTTTTAGGTATACTATGCGTACAATAATTAGGCTACTCATCTCATCTTCGTGATAAAGCAACTTAATCCTTTCATAGATAGTAAGGGATCAGAAACGCTCATGGATCTATGAAGCATGCATCTACCAGATGATTCATTAATCTAATTCATTTGTAATTCCATATGCAAAATTGCAAGTATATAGTCACCAATACATATTTAAGAATTATTCACTTGATATCAAAGGAAAGTCATCTATTAAACATGAGTAATTTAGTATACTATCACTTTATTAATAAAATGTTCCTGTTCTAACATAAAAGCTATCCTTTTGATCAATCAAATACTTTAAGTAAAAAAATTCATTTCTAAAACCAAAAGGGCCCCATAAACCCTAATTAATTAAATACTTAAAACATTCATTTCTTTAACTAATTAAGGCCCCATAAACCCTAATTAATTAAATACTTAAAACATTCATTTCTTTAACTAATTAAGGCCCATAAACCCTAATTAATTAAATACTTAAAAACATTCATTTATTTAACTAATTAAGGCCCCATAAACCCTAATTAATTAAATACTAAAATCATCCATTTCTATAACTATTTATGGCCCCTTAAACCCTAATTAATTAAATACTTAAAATATTCTATTTTCATTCCTCTTTCATAAATTAAAGGTATAATATTTAATTTATAAATTAGCCATATGTTCTTTCTATTTTCATAAATTAAAGAGTATTATTTAATTTACAAATAACCTGCGTTCTTTCTCTCTCCATAAATTAAAGAGTCTATTATTAATTTATGAATAACCTATGTTCTTTCTCTTTCCATAAATTAAAGAGTCTATTATTTAATTTACAAATAACATATGTTCTTTCTCTTTCCATAAATTAAAGAGTCTATTGTTTAATTTAAAAATAACCTATATTCTTTCTCTTTTCATAAATTAAAGAGTCCATTGTTTAATTTACAAACACATAACAAGTAAGAGATTTCAAGAAATACTAGTTGACAATGCCACGGTCGACGGGAGTGAAAGGCACAAAATAAACCACTATCCATGTGGTGCTTATAGTGCTCCATTGAAAATAGGTCCAACATGGTTATACAATTCTAACTACATCTCAACAATGGGGAGATTGATCAATCGGATAAGATTACCAACCAGACAGGTGTACAACCTACCTCAGTATGTCTCATGTAGGGAGATACCCAAGGCTTACTCATGTGGTCATGAAATCTAGTAAGCATGAGGAGGATGTAAACACAAGTCAACCAATGAAACGATTTTGACACAAACAATACTAATAAACCAAACAAAAGATATAGCCAATGAGGTTAGACATCCATTGCCTTCATGACCTCTCATGAAGAGAGGACAAACAACTAGAGCAAGCTAAATCTAGTAGAAAGGGATAAATTACTCCCAACAAACTATGGCTCACCACTATCGTGGGTCAGCAAAAACCTACTATCTACCAGATGGAGAAAAACCATGCGGTATGTACCTTAACAAGGTAAAACACACTTAAATCATACTAACTAGAAAAGCACAATGGTTACGAAGCACACTATCACAAACGCAACATCTAAGCATACTGCCAAAAACATAGTGTCTAAGCATTCTACCTATTGGGATAAAATCATCAACATGAACCTATTGCCCATGGGGTGACTCATAAGGAAGCTAAAATCTCTTGATTTAAACATGACAATCCAATGGTATTATACCTTCAATTTAGATAGAGATAATCCAACAACTAAGCTATGAGAAACTAGCAAAACTATGCTATATGGAACCAACAAAACTATGCTATATGGAACTAGCCACGAACATCTGGTTTAAAAAAAAAAGCTATTTTAAACAAAGGAATAAGGCTTGTTAAACCAACCTTTGGCTTCTTAAATATGGCTCCATTTTTTCTCTAGGGTGTTGCCTTCCCAAAACACTGAGTTTTTTCCTTCGTTCTTTTGTTTTCACTTCCTGATCAATTGAATTCTCTCCTCTCCTTTTCTAATTGAGAGTGATCCCCCTATCCTTTTTTATTTCTCTTAAGGTATGGACTCCTCCTTTTCCATGTTTCATGTCTTGTCTAGACATTAATTCTGCCTACCCATCATCAATTCTTCTTTATCCATTAGGCGGCCTGAGTAGGATATATGGTTTTAAAATCATTTTTCTCTTATTTCAAAATTTTAAAATAAATGAAGCTTTTTCCTCTTAGTTTTCAAGACTATTCTTCTCTTAATTTCTAACCTTATCTCCTATCCTCAAAGGAGAGGTTCTCATAATAAAAATTATAGGATTAAAATGTATGAACTATATAAAGTTTTTTTATTATTTAAATTAAGATCTTACTATCTTGTTTAAAAATAAATTCTATTATTATTTAAATTAAAATTTTGCTATCTTGTTTATATAAAATTCTATTATTATTTAAATTAAGATCTTACTATCTTGCTTAAATAAATTCCTATTATTATTTAAATTAAAATCTTGCTATCTAGTTTAAATAAAAATCCTATTACTATTTAAATTAAAATCTTGCTATCTTTTTTAAATAAAAATTTTATTATTGTCCAAGGAGGACATTTGAGGGGAGGGTCCCGATCCTTTCCCTGCTCCCCCTCCCCTGGTTCCTGCCCAATCTCTGGCTCATCCTAGGTCATACCTCCCTGGGATTGTTTGTTGCAGATGATCTCCTTGAGGGAGATCCTTCTCCTCTTTCTGCACCTCTCCCAGTCGGTCAGGGTTCCCTTGTTTGAGTTTTTGTCCTGGTGCTTCCCAAGGTTCCTTGTTGTTTTCAGGATCCCTTCCCTTTTTTTCCCTTAGGCTTCCCCCTGGGGTTTTTTGCAGGTTTTTGGCATGGATCTAGTTCCCTGCGGTTCTCTAGGTGGTGGGGGTGATTGGTTGGGTTTTTGATGGCTTCCTGGGGTTTCCTTTGAGGTCCTTACTACTTTGGGGGTGGTCTGGGGGGGCCTCTTTCCCCATTTTTCTAGTGAATCCCCTCTGGGATCCTGTGGCTGCTGTTGGTCCCGTACCTGTGGGGAGGGCCCTCTTCGATTTCTCGCTTGGAGGATTCTTCGTGCTGGTTCTGCTCCTTTGTGGACACCCTGGGCATTTTTTTGGCCTTGGGGGGGGGCTTTTTCTCTTCCTGGGCTATTCCCAGCCTCAGTCCTAGTTCCCTGAAGTTTCTCCTATGCAAGGATGGGATTCTTGGCCCCTACTGTTGGGGTTCTCTAGGTTCTGTTGTATTTTTCAAATCATGGGGGGATCTGATCTATGCATGCAGACCCTGGATCCCCCAGGCTAGGCTCCCAGGGATCCCATATTTGTGGCTATTACCTCTTCCTACTTGGGATCCCCAGTCCCTGTATCCATGGTCCCTTAACCTGTTGTCTTTTCCTGTTGGTTGTCCTGGGGCGGGATTCTCTTGGTGGTGCTTTCTGTTTGCTTCTTGATGGGCGAGATCTCATCTTTTCTGGTTTTTAGCTACTTCCTACTGGGCAGTATTCCCGCTTTTTTTTGTGCAGGATGGTTTCCCGCGAGGCGGGATTCTCCAGAACCGTTGGGTTTCCCACTGGGCGGGTTTTTCTCATTTCATGTTGGTTTTCTTAGGAGGTGGGATTCACTTGGTAGAGGTTTTTGCTACTTCCCGCTGGGCGGGATCTACACTGGGATGGATTTCAGCTACTTCCCGCTAGGCGGGATTCACTCTTTGGTGGTTTTTTGACTGCTTCTCGCTAGGTGGGATTTATATTATAATGGTTTTTTGCTACTTCCTACTGGGCAAGATTTACATGATGGCGATTTTCAGCTGCTCCCCGCTGGGTGGGATCTTCAAACTTACCTTCCTTCAAAATTGGTGGTTTCTTGCTGGGCGGGATTGTTCAAATTTACCTATTCTCGTTGGGCGAGATTTCTGTTTGTTTTTCATTTTCAGGGTATTGGTGCCTTGGGCCTAGAATTTTGTTGTAATGGCTTATTCTCGACATGTTATTTCCAACTCTTATGTAATCAGGTTTTGGGATCCTAGTTAAAAACCACTGTAAATACAATAGCTACTTATCAAAAAATTTATTATTGTCTAAATTAAGATTTTACTGTCTTACTTAAATAAAATTCTATTATTATCTAAATTAAGATCTTACTCTCTTGTTTAAATAAAATTCTATTATTATTTTAAAAAAAAGCATGCTATATATATATATATATATATATTTATTTATTTATTTATATTTATATTGTGGAAAACATCCTAGAAGGGATGCCACTTTCGGGTAAGACACAAGGAGGCAGGGGTATCTACAACTAAAATTACCCAGGGCTCGCACCTGGCCTGCCACATTTGACATACTCAAGGAGAAAACAAACACACAATAAAATTTAAAAATATATATTTAAATAAAAATAAAAATAATAAAATAAAATAAAAAACATGCTCCTTGAGCATGTCGAAAAGATAAATCACAGCCAAACAAACACACAATAAGATAAAAAATAACATGAAACACATAGAAAAAAACAAGAACAACATAACAAAACAAAAATATGAAAAAACAATAGAATGTTGTAAAGACATAACCAACAAAAACATGAAAAACAAAAACAACCAAAACCTAAAAAATAGAAATAAAAATAAAAAACAACCAACAACAGACAATAAAAAAAACAAAAAACATAGAAAACACTCACACACAAAAACACAAATTAACACAAACATACAGAAACACAAGAACAAGAACAACAAAAACACAAGAACAATAAAAAAATACAAAACAAAAAAAATACAAGAATAAAAAAAACAACACAAAAACAAAACAAAATTACTTATACAACAACATGCTTCTCTCAAAATTACTTATACAACAATGCAATGAAGTTTAAAGGTAGCCAAACATTTGCATATTTTCCCAAAAACCATTGATATAGTGATGTAATGAAGTAAAAGACAACCAATCATATACATCAAGCAAGGTGGGTTATCTTTAGCAAATCTAATGACCTATCCCAACTAAAGACTTACGATAACTTCTAGGTTACCAACTTCAAGCTTTGGATAATTGGATTGCTTATGATCACCAAAACAAGAAGCATGCATCTATATGAGGGTAGCCATTCATGTTACCCTAAGCTATCTAAATCAATGCTTCCCTTTTCAATTACTCCATTCTATATGGTCTATTTTACCTCTTCCACCCACAGATGTACCTGGTGCTACACATCACCAAAACATTAGCAGAATTATATTCTACAAAGATAAATCATTATAAACAATGCATAGTCATTCAAAGAACCAAAACTAAGCATCAATTAGTCATTTTTTTAGTACATAGTCTATCAAGAAAAATTCCTGCCAAGGTGGGGTATGACATACTACCCCCTTGGGTTAAACTCAGTCCCGTGAGTTTCTTGTCATAAAAATATTATTACAATTTTTCAAATAAAAAGGAAAAATATTTCTTCATATCATCCACTTTCTCCCAAGTGGCACTCCTTTCAGAATATTGGTCCCACTAGACCTTACATTGTTCTAGAATCTATTTTCTCATGGATTTGGAATGAAATTCTAGAATCTTTACCGACATTACTTCAATAGCCTCAAGGTTTGCCATCTACAGTTTAGAAACATCCCACACATGATCAAGGTCAGCAACATACTTCCTAAGTAGGGATATGTGGAAGGTATCATGGATCTTTGACAGGTTAGGTCGACAAGGTGAGTCTGTACATAACTGGGCTGATCTTCTTAGTGATCTCAAAGGGTTCCACAATCTGAGGATCCAAATTTATGGATTTGATTGCACTTTTCATTGGCTTGACCCTTAAGAACACCCTTTCTCTTACAAAGTATTCTCTTGGTGTCCTCTTTAGATTAGCATAGCTTTTTTGATAGTCAGCAGCAACTTTAAGCCTTACCCTAGTTAAGTTTAAGTTGATCCTCCATCTCCTTGACCATGTCAGGTCTGATCACAACTCGATCCTCTAAATTATCCCATGACAATGGTGTCCTACACCTCTTTCCATACAAGGCATCGAATGGGGCCATACCCAAAGAAGAGTGATGCCCATTGTTGTAGGTAAACTCAACAAGATGTAGATAGTCTTCCCACCTAGATTTTTGATCCATGTAGTACATGCAAAGCATGTCTTCTAGTACTTGATTTACCCTCTCAGTTTGACCATCAGTCTCAGGGTGATATGTAGAGCTTATATTCAATTTTGTGCCTACTACATGATGTAGGGCTTTCCAAAATTTAGAAGTGAATCTGGAATCTCTATCTAAAATTATCATTTTAGGAAACCCATGAAGCCTGAATATCTCCTTGGAAAATCTATTAGCCACTACTTGAGCATCATCTATGATGTTTCCTGGTATGAAATGTGTAACCTTAGTCAATCTATTGACCACCACAAGGATTGCATCATGTTGATACCTAGTCTTGGGTAAACCTACTATGAAGTCCATTGATATAACCTACCATTTTTGCGTAGGTATATCATATGGATACAATTGCCCTACAGGATGTCTACATTCATCCTTCACCTTTTGGCACTCTAAGCACCGAGAAATAAAATTGGTGATGTCCTTCTTCATTCCTATCCAAAAGAAGATATTTTTCATATTTTTCCTCATCTTGTCTCCTCCTAGATGAGTAGAATAAGGAGTTCTGTGTGATTCTTGCATGATTAGCCTTCTTAAGTCACCCATTTTTGGCACAACAACCCTATATTTATAGCATAAAAGACCATATTTGGTGTAAAAATCCTTATTTTTATCTGGATTTCTACTCATTTTGATCTGAATTTCTTTGCAATACTCATCTTGAGATTGTATTTTCCTGATTTGGTCAAGTAGATCTATATGACTTTGGGTCAAGGCTGCTATGTGCCTTCTTTTGCTTAAGGCATCAACCACCTTATTCTCTTTTCCTTTGATGTATTCAATATCAAATTCATACTCAACTAAGAACTCAACCCACCTTCTTTATCTTACGTTGAGCATAGGTTGGGTGAATATGTATCTCAAGCTTTGATGGTCTATTCTTAGTTCAAAAGGCCTCCCTACTAGGTAATGATGCTAGCTCTTTAGAGCATGAACAACTACTAGATCTAGATCATGCATAGCATAGTTAACTTCATGCTTCTTAAGTTTTATTGATGTATATGCTATGATAGAATCATCCTGAGATAGTACTCCTCCTAACCCCTCTAGTGATGCATCAGTGCACACTATAAAATTTCCCTATGGATATAGAATCTTGAGTATTGGTGTTGTGGTGAGTTTTTGCTTAAGCAATACAAAAGCAATCTCACACTTCTTAGTCCACTTAAACTCCTTTCCCTTCTTCTAGAGGTTGGTTATCATAGTGGCTATCTTGGAGTAATCCTTCACATACCATCTATAATAGCCCATCATACCCATAAAGCTTCTTACCTTGGTCACACTGGTAGGTGGTGGCCAATTCAAGATGGCCTCTATATTTTCTAGATCTACTATGATTTCCTTCAATAGATATTATGTCCTAGATATCTTACTTTTGAGACATAAAAATCACTCTTTGCTAGATTTTCGTAGAGTTGATTTTCCCTTAACAATTCCAGCACGATTTTGAGGTGCCTATCATGTTCTTTCTTATCTTTGGAATAGATTAGGATATCATCTAAAAACACAAGGACAAACTGATCCAGATGCCTTCTAAATACGTTGTTCATCAGATTCATGAATATGGTTGGGGCATTAGTCAGCCCAAAGGGCAAGACTATAAATTCATAGTGCCCGTATCTGGTTTTGAATGTTGTTTTGTGAGTGTCCTCCTCACGTATTCTTAGTTGATGGTATCCTGAATTTAAGTCAATATTCGTAAAGATCATGGCATCTTTTAGTTGATCGAATAGGTCTTCGATCCTAGGTAAAGGATACCTATTTTTAATGGTCACTTTTTTGAGCATTCTATAGTCAATACATAGTCGTAGCGAACCATATTTCTTCTTAATGAAGAGTATTGGTGCACCCCATGGTGACACACTAGGATTTATCAACCCTTTTTCAACAACCCTTGAAGTTGTACCTTCAATTCTTGCATCTCTATAGGGTTCATTCTGTAAGGAGCTCTATGGATGGGTTCAACTCTTGGCATTAAATCAATAGTGAAGTCAAACTCATGTACAGGAGGAAGTCCGAGTAGGTCTTTAGGAAATACATCTTTAAATTCTTGTATGATTGGATGCTTTCCAAACACTTCCTTCTTCTATTCCTCCCTGAATTCATTGAGTTTTACCACATAAACCATCCCTCCCTTTTTGAGGGCCTTCTTTAGTTGCATAGTGGATAGTAGTTGGGGTTTGAATGATCCTTGCTTGCTATGGATTCTTATTCTCCCTTTGCCCATTTCTAAAAACTCTATCCACCTATCTTGAAATTTGATTAAGGCTTTATGATCCTATAACCAATCCATCCCTAAGATAACATCAAAGGCATGTAGTGGTGCTACATACAAACATCCTTCGATTGAACCATTGGTTAAGGTAATTTTTGCCATAGGGAAACATTGATCCATTGAGTAGGTTTACCTAGAACCATACTTGACCTTCCACCCTTGTGCCAAATATCTTGGTCTTTTCGATATATCCCTAGCTAGTCTAGTAGAAATGAAACTATTTGTAGCTCCACTATCAATCAAAATATCTACTTCCCTCTTGAAAATATTACCCTTTAAGAGCAGTGGTATGGCTTGCCCTTCTAACTTCTGGTTTCCTATGGTAGCATAGATTTTGTGAGTTGGTTTCTTCTCCTTTGCACTTGATGTGCTTGGTATCTAGTTGATGTGGATAATTTCTAGCATAGTGTGACCCTCCACAATTGTAGCACCCACTTTTGGGCCCTAGGTGAGTTCCCTATTTTTGTTCCCCTACTTTGCCTACTAGGGCTAAATCTGGTTGTTTTTGTGGTTGGGGTTTCTTGTTGGAATTGTTGTCATTTTTCCTTTAAAAGTTTCTTTTGAACCTTCCTTGTTTCTTGTCACTTCCTTTTTCAATTTCGGGTAGTTCTTACCCTTTTGGTTTTGCTCCCCCTCCCACTTTATGAAACCCTCACTATTCCTTTTTCTGAGTGCTTGTCGATCTCTTTTAGATAGAGTGGCATAGTTGAACTGAAGGTGAGATTCTACCTTTTTTTCTAGATCATAAGCCTTTTGCAGTGACTTGGGTTCATGCATGTTCACATCATGTCTTATTCTAGACTCTAACCCAAGGATAAATTTATGGATCCTCATATTTTCATCATATGTGGGTACATATTTAAGCAACTTAACCAACTTCTTATAGTATACTTCCATAATTTTGGTCCCTTGTCGAAGGTTGGCAAACTCTTCAAACTTCAACACATAAAAATGCTCAGTGAGGAACCTTTTCTTGAAAATTATGATAAATTCCTTCCACTTTAGATCAATAACTTTGATATTTTGTTCTATTGTGTAGGTTTCCCACCAATCTAATGCAACTCCTTCTAGGTAAATCATTACCCAAACTATCCAGGTTCCAGGGGAGTAGTTCTTCATTGTAAAATAGATCTCTAACTCTCTTAGCCAAGCTTCGGTTGCATCTCCCTCCCCTTCTCCATCAAATTTGGAGGTATAGATATTATTTAGATCTTTGGCTAGTTCTTTCTCTAATAGGATTCTAGCCTCTTGTTCTTCTATGGTTAGTTCATCAGCTTGACCAACCTTTGAGCTCTTAGCCTATGAATCTTGATTCACGAAGGTTTCCAATAATTATTTCATTTGATCTTGCATGGTAGTGACCATTGCAGTGAGGTTATCTACCTCCTTGTTAGAATTGCCTAAGTTTTCATCCTGGGTTTCTTCCTCAACATTGCTCTATCGGGTTCACCTATTTGAAGGAGTAGGCCTCTCTTTCCTTTCTTTTGGTTCCATTTATCCTGGTCACAACCAATAAAGAGTAGTAGATTAGGTTACAACTTCACCTTGAACTGCACTACTAATACTAACTAAAAATAGAGTTCTCTTGCTAAAACCCACCCTCACTCTATGTGGGGTGGTATTCTAAAACTATTATGTAATTCTAATGCCAATGGCCACACTTACTATGTAAGGTGTCACAACATACTAACTACCTTTGGGGTTAATCCCCTTTAGATTTCTAGCAAGTGGGAATTCTAGGTCTTCCCAACTTTGGCTTAAAACTAAGCAAGGCCTGAATAGGAAGATACCTAAATACCTAGCACATTCCATGAAGCTCTAGTCCCTCATACCTAGAGCTATGATACCAAATGTAACAACCCAAAAAATCTAACTAAGGGGTTGTGTTTTTTTTTGAAAGCATTAACAACTAGACACATATTTGAGAGAGATATCTTTATCCCAATCGGTATGTGCATAACTATAAAGATATCTAAGCTAACCTAATGTTTAAAGTTAATTGTTCTCTCTTCCAACAACTAACATTCTTTCTAAAATCTATTTAGGATATACCCATATCCATACCATACACAAGTCTATTTGTGTAGGTATGCTACGCATATTGTGATAAGCTACTAGCCATATTTTTGTGAGGGCTAACTTATCTCCTTTTATCAATTGAAGGGTACACCCATATCTATACCATACACAAGTCTATTTGTGTAGGTATACTACGCGTACAACAAATAGGCTACTCATCTCATATTCATGATGAAGTAACTTAATCCTTTCATAGATAGTCTACTTAGTCTTGTTGCTTGGAATATGTTTGCTAAAGTGAAGTTTATCCATCAACAATCCTATGAGATCCCATAATATCCTAGGCTCTTTACTCTACTTTTAGCACATCTTAACCATACTAATGATCTATCTAGCTTATTTAACTAATTTAAACATTCAAGATCCTTCAAAACATAGGAGGATAATTACTAAGACTATCTAATTAAATCAAGCATGGAAATAACAACTAAAGGAAACATTAAAAAATATATGCTTAAAGAGATATCAAGATCTAACTAAAGCATAAATAATTAAATAGCTTGTGAAACTATAACATCAAGTTACCTTATTAAACAAACAATAAGAGATACATATTCATTCATTAACAATTCATTACATAGTTCAAGTATGGTAGGAGTAATCCATACTTTTAAAGGAATAAGATCATTACATCATTATATCAATAATCAAAATAGATATCCCTACATAAAGTCTTTATCACAACATAGATCAAAGATATTGTCTAGTTCTTAGGTGCCCTCCTTGGTCCTTCTTGCTTGTTCATCTCTCAATTGATGATAGTAAGGGATCAAGACAACTCATGGATCTATGAAGCATGCATCTACTAGATGATTCATTAATCTAATGCATTTATAATTCCATATGCCAAATTGCAACTATACAATCACCAATACATCTTTATGAATCATTCACTTGATATCAAAGGAAAGTCATCTATTAAACATGAGTAATTCAATATACCATCCCTTTATCAATCAAAGGTTCATGTTCTAACATAAAAGCCATCCTTTAGATCAATCAAATACTTTAAAGAAAACATTCATTTCTTTAACCAATTAAGGCCCCATAAACCTTAATTAATTAAATACTTAAAACATCCATTTTTTTAACTAATTAAGGCCCCATAAACCCTAATTAATTAAATACTTAAAACATCCATTTATTTAACTAATTAAGGTCCCATAAACCCTAATTAATTAAATACTTAAAACATCCATTTCTTTAACTAATTAGGGCCCCATAAACCCTAATTAATTAAATACTTAAAACATCAATTTATTTAACTAATTTAGGACCCATAAACCTTAATTAATTAAATACTTAAAAACATCCATTTTTTAACTAATTAAGGCCCCATAAATAATTAAATACTTAAAATAGTCTATTTTGCTTCCTCTTTCATAAATTAAAGGTCTAATATTTATGATTTGACAAGGCTGTGATTGGTGGGAGCGAAAGGCATAGAAGACACCACTGTCTACGTGGTGCTTATAGTGGTCCTATGGTAGCGGGTCCAACATGGTTATGCAAGTATAAATACATCCCAAAAATAGGGATATAAACCAATTGAGGAAGACTTCCAATCGGATAGGCATGCAACCCTCCTCTATACATCTTGCCTAGGGAAGTACCCAAGGCTTACTCACACGATCATGATACCTAGTTAGCATGAGGAGGACATAAACATGACTCAGCAAATAAATTTTATTTTACATTAATAGTACTAATAAACCAAACAAAATACATGGTCATGGAGGTTAGGCATACATTGTCTTCATGATGTCTCACAGAGAGTGGTAAAATAACTACAATAGGCTAAATCTAGTTGTAAGGGGTGGATTACTCCCAACCAACTATGGCTTAGCATCTTCTTGGATAAACACAACCTAATATCTACCAAACGAATAAAAACCATGTGGTATGCAACTTAACAAGGCACAACACCCTTGAAGCATACTAACAAGAAAAGCATAGTGGTTATGAAGCACGCTCTCACAAACATAGTGTCTAAGCATGCTACCACAAACACAACATCTAAGAACACTTTCTATTGGGATAATTTTATCCACGTGAGCCTATTTCCCATAGGGTGACTCAAAAGGAAGCTACAAGATATCAATTTAAACATGACAACTCAATGGTATTATACCTTTAGTTTAGACAAAGATAAACTAGAAACTAATCTATGAGAAACCAACAAAACCATGCTATATGGAACCATCAAAACTATGCTATAAGGAAACATCCACGAATGCCTGGTTGAAAATAAATAATTTATTTTAAACAAAGGGAGAAGGTTGGTTACACCAACCTATGGCTTCTTAAATATGGTGCCATTTTTCCTCTTTGGAATGTTGCCTTCCCAAAACTTTGGGTGTTTTCCTTCATTCTTCCATTTTCACCTCGTGATCAATTGAATTCTCTCCTCTCCGTTTTTGCATGTGAGCGACCTTATCTCATTTCTTTCTTTCTCTCTTAAGAGATGGATTCCTCATTTTCCATACCTCTTATCTCATATAGACATTAATTATATATTCCCATCATCAATTCTTATTTATCCATCAGGTAGCCTAAGCATGATATTTTGTTTTTAAATCATTTTTCTCTTATTTCAAAAATTTATCATAGCTATTTCCTCCTAGTTTTCAGAAAGCTTATTCTCTTAAGTTCTAGACTTATTTTCCTAGAAGGAGGGGTTCTCATAATAAAAATTACAGGCTTAAGAATCTATGAATTTTATAAAGTTATTTTATTATTCAAATTAAGATCTTACTATCTCATTTAAATAAAAATTATACTATTATTTAAATTAAGATCTTATTAAATAAAATTCTATTATTATTTAAATTAAGATCTTGCTATCTTGTTTAAATAAAATTATATTATTGTTTAAATTATGATCTTACTATCTTGCTTAAATAAAATTATATTATTATTTAAATTAAGATATTACTATCTTGTTTAAATAAAATCCTATTATTATTTTGTTGGAATATATTACATCATTTGGTTATTTACTAATGTACCCTCATGGGTACATATTTATATTAGGATTATATTTGGAGATGAATAGTTTATTAGAGTTATTTAATAAATGCACAAGTGTTAGAATGTGCTATGATGTAAATGTGCATGTAGTCCACATGTACATGAGTGTTAGAATTGAGTGAGAGGCAAGGAATCTATCTTTATATATAAAGGTCTCATTGTGAGTGATTGTAAGAATTTTTGTAGAGTGCAAAGGTGAGAGTAGTAGTAGGCACAATGTAGCTCCATTTTTTTATCATGGAGGAGTTGCAAAATCCATGATAGGAGCATTGTAATTTTTGTGATTTTTTTTATATGAGTATTTCTAGAGCATTGTATCAAATTTTTTATCATATTTGTATACATATTAAGTTGCCATTATCATAGTTATAACATTGCATGATTATTTCAATACTTTTGAATGCATTTAATTTATTTTTAAGGCTCCAAAATCTAACAGTGGTATTAGAGCCACGATGGACCAAAGTAAAACCACAAGTGATCACCATTATTATTGTTGAGTATTTGCAAACAATATCATCCATAGTGCGTTGTTGCATGCATATACCATCACAATAGATATTGCAAATGATGTTGGATTAAGTTTTTTTGATATAAGTAGCTCTAGGTAGAAGAATACAAAATTAGAGAAAGCCACATGATTTAGCTAGATTTTTTCCACAAGATTTGTAACACTTGGGAAGACTAGAAATCAGCATTGTATCCACTAGATTGGAAATCCAACTAGTGAATAATATTTTCTTTAGAGTTAAATGATTTTTTATTATCTCTAATATTCTCCTTTGAGAGAGAAAAAAAGTTTTCAAGAGAATTATTGGGTTATTATCATATATGTTTCTCTTGTTGTAGAAAATTAACTCTCAAAAGGTTGGAATTTTCCTACAACATATAGAGAAGAGCTTCATATTCATTTAATGAAATTCAAAGTTACTTTCCTCATGCAAGGATTGATTCTTTATTGCAAAAAATAAATATTTGGTATTTGGAGGCCTAAGAAAAAAAATCCCAATGAAATATTTGCATATTGAAGGCTTCTAGTTGAAATATTGAGGATAGATATAGTGGTCAAAGGAAGCCACATTGAAGATTGCAAATCTAGAAAGGAGGTCCTAGAAATAATACCCCATTTAAGATCAAAGAGACTCAAGGAGAAGAGTCCTAGAAAAATATTAGAGATTGAAGACTGAAAACTTCACATAGAAGAAGAGGTCCATTGAAGGACCTATTGAAGAACTTCCATATTGGAATATTGAACATTAAGAAGAACTAACAAAATTTCTATTTCAAATTTTAGTAGCAGTAGATTCAGTAGATCTTAGAAGAAGATATCACTATGAAACTTCCATAGTTGAATATTGAAGAGTCCAAGGAAGGTCTCACTAAATATTTTGAAGCTTCAACATTTAGAACCTTGGAGAGATCTCAAGGAATACTTGGTGAGCATCATTGAAGGAGTCCCTAGAAGGACTTATTGGAGAAATTACTACTAAATAATAATCTGAGGAATTGAGACAATTGTTCCCATCCTATAACAATCTAAAAGGATAAGGTTTAGCAAGAATACTGTAAAATAAAAATGTAGTATTGGATAGATCTCAATATTGATAAATTATTTGAGGAGGATATCTACTTTGAATTCAAAATTCAACAAGATAAAGGAGATAGAAGAACCTCCAAATATGAGATATTTGGGGGCCATCATTGAAGGGTTCTTAAGTAAACAACTCAATTGCAATTTGGGGAGAATCCTAATAATTTTTTGGAATTCAAGGATAAATTTTTAGTGAAAGTATTGACTGCCTTACACTCTAAAAATTTTAATATTTAAGGACATAAAAAGGCAGCAATTTGAGCAGTTTTAGTGACTGCTAAGGATTAGATTTTAGAGGCACATCTTGAAGGAGTATTTAAGCCGCCAATTTATAGTATTGGGAAGCATATTAGCCAAGTATTCAAGCTACGAAAAGGTGAAAAAATGAGCTATTTTGGAAAGCCTATAAGAGCTTCAATAACATCTACAAAAGGGTAGACATTGAGGTGAGTAGAATCACCATCATCTTCATCATCTACAAGATTGAAAAGGTATGCAACATAAAGGTGCAATTAAATTTTTAAAGCACCAATTACAAACCTTAAAGGTTGCATCAAAAGTTTCATTTGAAGTCTTCCAAATAGTGCAGAAGTTATAGTTTACATGGATAAAACCTACACATAGAATAAAATAGAATTTATGTATATTTCGAGAGAAATAAACATATAAATATTTTATTGCTTATTCTAATCAAAAGAAGATTGCAAATTTGCATAAATTTTTAGTGCATATATTTTATTAAAAATATTGGATTTGAAAGGAGAAAAAATGGCCAAGCAAGGAAGATATTTCCAAAGATTAAATGAAACAATAATATCATTTTTATCTCAGCCAAAACAATGAGTTAAAGGTAAATTTCATAAGAGCTCTTTTGAATAAGAAAAAGGCAGTTTACTTGTAGAATAGTGTGGCAAAGGAGTAGTCACAAAAAGGTCAAGTATTACCTCAAAAATTTGGAGAATAAAACAGCTTATTAAGGGAAAAGAAAAGCTTGAAAGGGAGAATAAAATCCAAGTCTAAGGTGCAATTAAAGACCACATTTCCAAAAGGATTATTTGGGTATATTTGAAGAGAAATAAATTTAGTTTTGGAAGCTATCTTGGACAACACAATTGAATAGAAATACTAGCCAATCAAAGCCTATAGTTTGAGTGATATCAAGGCTTATTTTACAAGCATAGGAGGGTAGTCATAATCTATGTGTAAGAGTCATTAAAATAGTACTCTACAAGAGCGGTGAAGAGACAAATTGGACAATAATAGAAAAATGTATCAATATCTAAGTGGACATCCTACAAAAATTATAAAGGGAAGTCTCAGTAAGCATTAGGAAGAGCCATCCAAAGGCACAAAAATTTAGTTATCTAAGGTGTCTAAAGACACCCAATAATTCCCAACTACCACCGAAGTTATCGCCTACACAAACCACAAAACATAGACTTGCAAAAGAGCCAATGCAAGTGAGTATACAATGATAGAGCAAACGCCATAGTGCAAATGGTTTATCATCACCAAGGAGTAATTACCATTGAAGCAAGCTAGAAAGCATCAGGTATTGATGTCTAAAAGCACCATTGAAGATAGCCTGAGTATTCTACCTAAGGAGAAAATGTAGACATTAAGAAATATTACCAAGGAGTGAGCATTGAAAATGCATTGGAAAAGGAAATTGGACAAGTCCAAAGTAGTTGGAAAAGATATAAATCCATCACCACATGGAAGGAGTGGTTACATGCACTTTGAAGGAATAATTCCATGTTTAAGAGTAAGTTTGAGCACCCAATATTATATCATAACATCTCATATTTTACCAAAAAGGGTAAGTAAAATAACTGATCAATATTAGACAAAATCATCAATGTGGCATATATGAGCACCCAACGGAGAAAGATAGTAGAAGTGTTGCTAGCAAGTAATAATCACTGAAAGGGAAGGAATCAAGTGCCACATATCATAGTCATTGAGAGGAGGTGCAATAAGAATTGTTTTTCAATAATTTAGAAAATATAAGAACCACTTCGAACTCCCATTTCTGAATATACCAAGCTTAAGAAGATGCCCACGTACATAGCCTTTGTAAGAGAAAAAAAACATTGAAAACAAGTTGAAAATAATTGTTTCAAAGAACATGTATAGGAACAGGGAAACCAAAAAAGTAGATGTAATTAATCATCGACGAAGGACAAGCTTGGATGTAATTTCAAGGTACATATAATGCACGTAACATTCAAGGTAAAAGAGTGAGTTTACAACACATATTTAGCAAGCGTTTGGTTGGAGAAAGAAATATAAATCAGTCCATCTACAAGTAGGAGAAAGTGCACAAGCAAGGAGAGATTTAATGAGAGTAGTCAGCCTTGCAAATAGCATTCATTTCAAGCAACTTGTAAACTAGAATCAAAAATTAATAAGGTGAGATATATTCATAGTTATATTGCAAGTTTGATATCAAAGTGCACTATATATATGTTCTAGAGATATTAGTAATAGAAGTAATAAGGTGTTAATAAGGTGTTAATAAAATCTCTAGAGAGAATATTGGGAAATAAAGGATTAAAAATAGAATCATTTACATTATTACCATTGCTTCAAGAACATTTGCAAACATTATAAAAAAAGGAGATATAAGAATTAGAAAAATCTAGTTTGCAAATACTTAGAATTCTAAAAATTCTAATTAGGGAGATATAAGGAATCCTACTTCAATTGAATTTCTAGAAGTTTAGAAACCTATCATTGCATTGAATCATAGTTGAAGAGTTTAAGATATTTCTTGCATCAAAATTATAGTTGGAATATTGATTTAGAAGGACATAGACAATCCAACTAAATATATAGAACTCTTATATTTGAAATAGCATTTCTAAAAGTTATTCTACAAATATTTGGTTGCAAATGATAGAAGTAACTCATATTTATAGCATATCTCATTACTAGGGAGGTATACAGAAGACTAATGCAAATATTAATACTACAAGAGCCAAACAAAAAAGGAGATATAGATATGTCAATCTCAAAGAGTGAAATAAACAATGATATGAACTACATGATTAGAAAGGAAAAGATTAATGTTATTAAATTAGGAATCAAGAAACTACTAAATAAATCTAAGAACATAGATCGTGGTTCAATATTGATATATAGTGAGGTGCTAAAAGAAGATTTCACTACTATGAAATTTTATCTTCATGTTAGGCTTATTGAGGCAATTGCGAATGAAAATAAAGATATTCCAGTTCCTTTAGAGTTTAGAATTATTCTATACATGGCATTACTTTCACTTCAAACTCAAAAATAAATTGTTGCAAAGCAAAAAGAACTAATTGAATTACTCAAAGTAAAAAAAAAAAGATAGATGAATCATTTCTAGAGAAAGTGTTTCAAGCATCATGTAGTACTAATACTTCAAGGTCCACTAATACAAGAGTTTATCATGATGCTTGTTCAAAAGTTTCTATACACAACAAGGGTAGTAGCAAAAAAGACAAAGGCAAAAGGAGTATACAATTATAGGAATCATGTGATAATACAATCACATATGAAAGTGTCATAATTGGAACCAAAGGCAAGAAAGAAGAAGAATAAGAAGAGGAGGCATCATATCAAGGAGGAATACAATGCAAGGTAAACTAAAAATAGCATAAGAAAAATGAACCTCATCAAGATGAAGACTATTCAAGATTCATAGATCCCTATTGAAGACATAAGTCTTCAAAAGCAAATAATTTAATATGGTGGGGTGTTGGAATATATTACATCATCTGGTTATTTACTAATATACCTTCATGGGTGCATATTTATATAATGATTCTATTCAGATATAAATAGTTTATTAGAGTTATTTAATAAATGCACAAGTGTTATAATGTACAATGATGTAAATATGCATGTAGTCCACATGTACATGAGTCTTAGGGTTGAGTGAGAGGCAAGTAGTCTATATTTATTTATAAAATCCTCATTGTGAGTGATTTTAAGGATTTTTGTAGAGTGCAAAGGTGAGAGTGCTAGTAGGCACAATGTAGCTCCATTTTGCTATCATGCAGGATTTGCAAACTCTATGAGATGAGCATTATAATTTTCATGAGCTTTCTTATACGAGTATTTCTAGAGCATTGTATCAAGTTTTCTATCATATTTTTATGCATGTTAAGTTGTCATTATCATAGTTATAACATTGCATGATTATTTTAATACTTGTGAATGCATTTCATTTATGTTTAAGGCTTCAAAAGTTGACATATTTATATTAAAATCTTGCTATATATTTTAAATAGAAATTCCATTATTATTTAAATTAATATCTTACTATCTTGCTTAAATAAAATTCTATTATTATTTAAATTAAGATCTTACTATCTTGTTTAAATAAAATTCTATTATTATCTACCACAAGAGAATGCTATATATATATATATATATATATATATATATATATATATATATATATATATATATATATATATATATATATATATATATATATATATATATATATATATATATATATATATATATATATATATATATATATATATATATATCATATTCTTTTTATTATTCACTAACAACATGCTACTCTCAAAATTACTTACACAACAATGCAGTGAAGTTTAAAGGTAGCCAAACATATGCATATTTTTCCAAAACCATTGATACAGTGATGTGAGGAAGTAAAATATGACTAATCATATGCATCAAAAAAGGTGAGCAATTTTTTCCAAATCCAATGACCTATCCCAAATGAATACTCATTGTTACTTCTAGGTTACCAAATTCTAGCTCTGGGTAATTGGATTGCTTACGATCACCAAACAAATAAGCATGCATCTATATGAGGGTAGTCATTCATGTTACCCTGAGTTGTCTAAATCATCACTTCCTTTTTCAAGTACCCCTTTCTCGATGGTCAATTCTACCTCTTCCACCCACAGATGTACCTGGTGCTACACATCGACAAAACATTAGAAGTATTGTATTTTGCAAAGATAAATCATTATAAATAATGCATAGTCATTTGAAGCATAAAAACTAAGCATTAGTTAGTCATTTTTTAGTACATAGTCTATTATGTAAACATCCTTCCAAGGTGGGTTTTGACATTGAGTGAGTGATTCGCTCAATAAAATGAGCCAATGTATTTGTAAATGAAAGTGATTTTCTCATAAAATTCAAGTGAATCCTTGTAAAGAAAGAGCAAATCACTCAAACAATCACAAAGGTAGCTTAAAGCAATAGATACCAAGATGAATCTTTTTAAAAGTGATATATTGGTACATAGTGTCACATCATCATTTTGGAAGCTTTTTAAGAATGTTATAGGTATAATTTAAGGCATGTAACGTTTGTAGGTGGAGCATTTTGCTAAATTTATCCTAAATAAATTGCTTTTGTTAGGTGTAATCACTTCTCAATCCATGTAACTTAGGGGTAAAATTTTACTGTAAATAGGGGCCTAAGGTATTCACTATATTCATTTTTTGACCATGATAATTCATAGCTACATTCTATGAAATCCACATTATATTTTTTACTATGAGGTTGTAAGAAATTAACAAGTCCTTAGGAATTCCATTAGAGGTATTGTCCTCATGGTTTGTCAAGTGTGTGATGATTATGGCATGACCCTTCTAGCCCATCTTTTCATTCACTTATAATTTCATAATCAAATGAATGGGTATACATTGATGTTATTTATCTTACCATGTGCTAATTAGTCACATAATTTCCTCACTATGGTGTAAAAGTCATATTTTCTTAAGTATCTTAGGATCTAAACTTTTAAACTTTTTTTTTTGTGTTTTACTTTTCATTCATTTTCTCTTTCTATATTTTGCTTGCATACCAGTTAGTTTAGGTTTGTATAGGATTTTACTATAAGAACAATGGGGAGTCAACCTAGATCCAAAGATCAGGATCAACCATTGACAATCATATATAACCTTGATTAAACTCATATTGAGGGCATAAAATTGTAATTAGAGGTCAAGATAATTCCCTAATTTAACAAAGTTTTTGGCATGCTTGGTGGGATAAAAAAACTCACTTTTTATTACTGTAAAGTAAAAATGAAAACACCAAGATAAAAATACAATAAAAAACACAAAATATGTTGCACTATGAAGAAAATAATATTGTATTAATATGGTGGGATCCTTGATCTCCAATGTTAAAACATAATATGTGTTGATACAATAGTTACAATCAAAGGGTTTTGAAAACCCTTGTTTACAAAAAATATTTGGTGTCTTCTACTTTGTCTTTGCTTCAAAAAAATTTTAGGTGGGCTTGAGTATACCTACAGGAGCACCTGAGATACAATAGCTATCAAGAATATAATTTTTATACCTTAAAATAAATCAACAACACCAAACATATCAATAGCATATGCAAGTGCTCCACTATGTGATACCCTCTATAAAAGATAAATCTACAAATCCTAGTATTGTAAATGATGAAATGCAAGATAAGTGAAAAAAAAAAAAAAGATGTAAAAAAATAAAAATATTCTACCTTGTCAAATACATCTAATTTGTCTGATCCACACTTCTATTTCTGTGATCTGAAGATGCACAAAGACCCTGAAGCATCTGAGGTTTTTTTGGCAGTAAAATAGAAGGTTGGGAAATACCTTGGAGTGTTCTATAAGGGTTTTGAATGCCCTACAACATTCTTGGAACACTCAACAGCATTCCGGGAATGCTCAGTAGTGTTCAAGGGTTTTTGAGGAGAGTACTATAGAACCAAATCTAATTTATAGGGAATTTGGATGACAAAAATGAAGGATACAAATGTGACAAGAGAAGAGGATGATAGTGAGATTCTAGGGTTTGTATGAGGATGAATGCAATGGCTATGAAATTAATTGACCACTTAAGTTGACCACGTAACCGCTTAACCGTTCAAACCTCATTCACAAAAGTGAATGATCTTTTATAAATTACCTTCAACATGTAAGGTTTTTGATGACACCAATGGTCAAATGAGATTAAAACATGTTGAATGGCTAAGATAATAACTTTGGTATGTGACACAAATCAAGTTAGATGGATGCATGAGATTAAAATGTGATGAACGGTTGTGATTTATTCATATACAAATATAAATTTATATTTAATAAATAAATATAAATATATAAAATATTTATATTTATATATGTAAACATAAATATATATAAATAAATAATGGACGATGGTGATTGGATGAAAAGTGACTAGAATTTTGTGTTTACAAATGCACGTTTTTGTATCACATTGCATGAAACACAATGAGGTACAAAAACAAGAGATATTTGTTTTGGTGAAGCAACGTTCTTTTCCTTGGAATGCATGAAGATCCTAAAGATAAAAAGAATGTGGGTGTAGCTTACCCCCTCAATTGGTGAATGAGTGAAGAATGAATCTCATGAGCCAATTGACATAATTATGGGTGATAATGTGGATGTAAATATGGGTGAAAATGTATTCTATTTTTTTCCCAATATATGCAAGGGGGTTTTTGGAAATGTGGATGATTTGAATGATGTAAATGTCAAGAAAGTGACATAGATGATGATGCAATGATTGATTCTATTATTTTCCCCAATAGAAAAGGAATTTTTTCCAATTCTTGGTGATAATGTGTGATGTAAATGAGCGTATCCCAATGTGGGAAATAAAAATCAAATTTGGTTACCCCAATTTTGGGGTAATTCTATGCTATTGAATAATATGCTTGTTTGGTGTCATTGAAATGCAAAGTGATGAAAATACAAGATAACATGAGTAATGTGACATATAATAGTGACTTTTGTAAAATTACTTTGTGCAGAACCAATCATCCTAATGGCCTATATCCCCAATGATTGTAAGTTTAAAGGAAATGATGTACTGGAAGTTATCCGTGTTTCAAGCCCTACAGACAAGGCCATCAATGACATATTTTTGAGCAAATTAATTAGCACATAGTCTCACTCAAAAAATGAGGGACCAAATGGATTTTTATTTCGAACAAGAGGATATTGGATTATGATGGGATCAAGTATCCTTATCATGATTCACTCATCCTACCAAATTGCATGATAGCCAATCATTGCAATCGCCAAGGAAAATAGAGTAAACCACTAGATACAAGGTTCACTTGAGACTGTGTGTGAAATAGGCAAATTATGGGGTGGAAATGCATGGAATTATGGATGATATGAATGATGTAAAGGAATGTGAATCACTAAGTGCATGTGAATGGTGTATGGATGATTGGTTTTTTATTTTCCCTAACATAAAAGGGTGTTTTGAGTGAATGATATGAATTATGTAAATGAATATGGATGTGCAAGTATCCTTATGGTGATCTACTCATACTATCAAGTTGCATGGATAACCAATCACTATAATTACCAAGTGAATACAGTAAACCACTAGGTACAAGATTCACTTGATAAGGTATGATTAGGACAATTTTAACTGGAAATGTATGGAATTGTGGATGATATGAATGATGTAAATGAATGTGAACATGGATGGTGCAATGAATGTGAGTGATGCAATGATTAATGGGTGGATATTTGAATTTTAGAATTTGATTTGGGATATTTTGAAGCAAATATAGGATAATTTTGCAAATTTTGGTTGATATCTAGGATTAAATACCCAAAGCAATTCAAATCATCACAAAATATTATGAAATTATGTGATTATTATTGGGATGATGAATTTTGTCATTTTGTGAAGTTTTGGACCGAGGCATTTTGGAGATTGTCAAGCATTTTTGTGAATTTTGGTCGCAAACAAAAATTAAGATCCCAAATCAGTTTCTACTTTCACAAAATATGATGTGATGATGAAATGGATGCATGGATGGAATTTGAGGTGTTTCTATGGATTTTTGCTATAGTTTGAGCTCCTATGAGTCATTTTGCAACATTCTAGGGTTAAACATTGACCAACATTGTATCATGCACAAATGTAAAAGAATTTTTGTCACTCTATAACACTATGTATCATTCAAGTGCACCAAGTAGATGCCCATGGGTGTTTGAGAACACCAAAAATAGTTATAAAAGGTTTTTAGAAGAAAAATTCTAATCATTCTTGTACTTGTGAGTTCCAGAAGCTACGTGTGAAGAAGAGTGAGTGAGTGTGTAGTGTGGAGGAGTAAAGTGATGGTAATAGAGGGCATGGATGTGGTGATAGAAGTGGAGGTACGGGAGGTTGAGGTGAGAGCCCTTGGCACTCTTGTTTGATGTTTTTTCTATGTTTTTTTACATGATTTTAAATGTTTTTTATTATGCAATGAATGTGCTAGTAATGTATTTGATGTTGTGCTTATGTTTTAGTTGATTATCTTGGAGGCTCAATACTAATTCTCACCTATCATACCCAAGGTCAGTAAGACCTTACAAAAGGTCAAGTGGGATAAGTTGAAGGATATGGGGTTGGCTGGGTTAGCGTGGATTGAGGTGGTGAGGGTGGATGAGGGGTATCTCTCAACCTTGGCTGGTAGATGGGATCAAGATATGGGGACCTTAAAAATACTATTAGTGGAGGCTTAAGTGACACTGGTAGATGTATACCAGATATTTTGAGTGCTAATGGAGGGGTTGTGTGTCCAAGTTGAGCATGATAAGGAGTATGAGTTGAGGTATATTTTTGGAGATGGATGGAGGGATGTGAGTGTGAGGGGTGGAGGGATAAGGTATTTGATCATGTATATGAATAAGTATTTTGAGGTATTGACCACCTTAATCATGTTAAAGAACATAAGCTTATACTGAGAGGGGGTGAACAGTATAAGACCACTTTTTACTTTTCTTTCCCAAACAATATTATCCAATATATCAATGGCAATATCAACAATAGTAATCAAAGCAATGCACAAATCACCACACACAATAGAGACACCAATTTAACGTGGTTCACCCAATGTGGGCTACATCCACGGAGAAAATATTTCACTAAAATTTTCTCAACAAATATCTTGGGAATCCTTCCCTATTACAATGTTTATGGACCTCTATCCAAAGGAGACACCAATCCCCTAATCAAGTTCATGGATGCCTATCCACAGGAGACACCAATCCCCTAAGTTGATTTATGGAACTCTATCCACAGGAGAACTCCTTCTCCTCTACTCTAGATGGTGATCCTCTAGAAGACTACTACCTCCACTACACTAGCTTATGGATCTCTCTCCACTGAAGACTCATATCCTCACTCAAAAGACCTTTGTCCTCACTACCCTAGCTAATGGATCTCTATCCACTAGAGACTACTATCCTCTACTCTATCACCTCCAAAGCTTACTCTCAACTCTATCTCAAATCTACACTAAACATAGTCCTTCGATCTAGCACAAATCTTCTCAATATCTATCTCAAATATACACTAAACATAGTCCTTCGATCTAGCACAAATATTCTCAATATCTATCTCAAATCTACACTAAACACAATCCTTCGATCTAGCACAAATCTTCTCAATATCTATCTTTCTGGCATAAATCTATCCTCAAATATACACCAAAATCTATCCTCAAATATATCCTCAAGCCTTAACACAAAGCTTGATCCAATCACAAATCAACTCTGCTAGATCTACCCAAACCTTAACTCAAATTTTGAACAAATCAATCAATCAACTATGCTCTCAAGTCTTCTCAAAGACTTACCTCAAATATATCCACAAGTCCTCTCTATAACTTGCTCAAACTACTCTCAAGTCTTCACCAAGACTTACCTCAAATTATAAGCTTCCACAAAATCTTACACTAATCTATCCACAAGTCTTCACCAAGACTTACCTCAAATCTGCTCAACAAGTTCTCACTAGAACTTGTCCAATCTCTCAACAAGTCTTCACCAAGACTTACCTCAAATATACATTGTAAGCTTCCACAAAAGCTTACTCAACTCAGTCCTTAAGTCCACTCTAACTTACTTCAAATCTCTACAAGCTTTCACAAAACTCTCAACTTTCCTTAAGTCCACTCTAGAACTTACTCAATATCTTCACTAGCTTTCACAAAAGCTTATTCAACTCAACTCAATCTATCACAGAAAACCTCTTCAATCACACAAACAAGTTTCACACATAATCTTGTTTAATCTCAAAAACATATAGAGAATGGTTAGAGACTCAATATGTTTCACACTCACAACAATACTTTAATCACTTTCAAAATTTCTTGTTTAACCACAGAAACATATAGAGAATGGTAAGAGACTCAATATGTTTCACACTCACATCAATCACTTTCAATCTCTTTTCAAATCAATTAATAATAAAGAACAATTTGTTTCACAGAACTTGAACTATCACTCCAACACTTCCAATCAATTATGCTCAATCAACTCCACTCAACCAATCACTCAATGAAACACAACTTGCTTATGAACCCTAAACAAGTGTTTCACAATGCTTTCAACAACTCACACTATGGAACTCAAACCTTGACTCAAGATGATTCCAAATTCACATAACAATGATACTCATGGTCTTTTCACAAACCCTAATCAAGCACATGAAAGCTTACTCAAATATTTCCAACAATGCTTATCAAACAATCTCACATAACAATGATACTCATGATCTTTCACAAACCCTAGTTCAAGATAGTTCTCAACTTCACACTCAAATGTTCTCACAAACATTCACCAATCATGCATATGAAAACTCACTCAACAATGCTTATCAAACAAACCTTTTCACTCCAACTTAGCACTTCACAACATTCAACAATATTTCACTCACAAGGATGATATGCCCATACCTTTTGTTTGAAGAAGGCTTGACCTCAAAACCTATCTCAATCACAATCAACCTCTTTGCCAATCTCAAAAGTTAGGTAGCAAAAACCTTCTCAAAATTTCATTCAAATATTCCCTCAAAATATTTCACCATACAAAACATTAAATCTCAATTACACCTTATAATCTCCACACTTCAAAATGATTAGCAAAAATTAAACAACTCACTTCAACAATTAATTTTCTTTATCCACCTTATTACTCCTTCCAAATTCTAATCATCAAAATCACAATATAATATTTTAATTTTTATAAACCTTATATCTCCCTCTTAACACAAAAATTCATGCCACATTAAAAACCTTAGGAGCAAAATTTAATTAAAAATTAAATACCTCTATTACCCTCGATGGGATTCGATCCCCCTTGCCACCAGGCCTAGTCACGGCCCAACTTCCACATGAGCTAGGTACTCACCTTGGTAGACAAAAGTGCCTTGTGCACTTTGTAGCCTATGCTAGGTGCCAAAACCAAAAGACACCACAAAACACTAGCCTACCACCGAGATTCGATCTCGGGACCTCCCGCTTGTCAACGCTTCAATGCACATCCCCTTACCACTAGCCCAACCACCAGGTTGGTAATGAGGCTTTAAGCCTCCACTCTCTTATCCCTTTGATGGTCAACAAAATAAAAAATATTATCCTTTGTCTTGCATGCAGATCACAAAAATTCATAGGCACTCACAATATAAATCGATCGAAGGTTAGACCTTAGTCAACCAAATGCACATGGTATTTATACCATTGTGCCATCTCCCTTTGGACGTCAATAGAGGGGAAAATATATATGACGTCGATGCTTTAATAAAAACCTTTTGCCCTTATAACCCTAACCTTAGGGTTAATTAAATTAAATTATAAATTAATTTATAATGAAATTATTATAATTAATTTATAATTAATTTAATAACTTTAGGTCTTAACATTAGACCTTTAATATTATAATAAAATATTATAATATTATTTTTCTTGGGCCTTCCTATTGCTCCTTTAGACCTTATCTGACCACCTTGAATATTATAATAAGAGATATTATAATATTATTTCCTTTAGACCTAGATTAACAATCCTTTTCCAATCTTTGTGAAGCTCTTAAACCAAATCTCTTGGCTTAAAATATAAATATTTTAACCCTTCCTTTTGAGTCCTCATTGATTCCTAAACTGACTCTTGACATCAATGACAACAAAACTAGCTCAATATTTCCAACAATATCCCCCTTTGTCATTGATGGCAACCCATTTACCTTTTACCATTTCCTTTTCCTTTTTCAATACTGCTCCCCTTGACTGAATGCTCTTCCCCTAACTCAAATCTCTCCCCCTTTGACATCAATGGCAAAGGGTCACCTTTGGGGCTTGGGGCTAAGAATGAGACTCTTAGCTTAGCCCCTCCCCCACCTCCTCTTGAGGTGGTTAATTTTGGGGTGGGAGTATCTCTACTCCCAGCATACACTGATCTTTACCTTTGTCCACCTTCTTCCTCAACTGATCCTTTTGATTCCTCTGAATATTCATGTTCCTGCTTGTCTCTGGAAGTTTTGCTCTACACCACTTTGTTGTATGCCCAACATTATTGCACTTATAACACTTAATGTTGTGGTTCCTTGAAGGTGCAAATATCTTGGGGTTTCTCCTGGTGAAGCCATATCCATTCCTATCATGAACCCTGCAATTAACTGCCTTATGACCAAACTGATTACAAGAGTAGCAATACCCTTGAAAGAGATGTCTGTTTCTGAAATTTCCATATTCCTGTCTTTCATGTGTCCTACACTATGTAGCCTTGTGCCCAAACCTGTGACATGAGAAGCATCATCCATTGAAACTACCTTGCCTTGACCCCATTGGTCTCTTAGTCTCTTCTACCCTGTGTTGTTTCATGTTCCATATGTTCCTCATTTGTGCATTGTTCCTTCTCTTATTGAAATTTCTATTGTCCAACTCATCCTCAGAAGTCTCACTTTCTCTTACACTCTCCTCTTCTGAAGCTTCTTCTTCTTTGGAGCTTGAGATTGACTCCTCTCCTTGTTCTCTTTGTTCCTATTCAAAACCAAGTCCTATCTTGTTTGATGAAGATCTTTGTACCTTGATAATCTTATCCAATTTCTTTGAGCTTCTCCCAAACCTATGTAGCTTGTCTTTAGACTCTTTTACTTCCTTCCTTAATAAAGCTACTTCATGCTCTAACCTTTCACATTCTAAAACCTTAGCTTCTAACTTCTCTTTAAATTTCCTTGTCTTAGCTATTGAGTTGGTTAGATCTTCTATAAGCTTTCCTTTCTCTTCATCACATTCTTGAAATTGAAGCTTGAGTTTTGAGTTCTGCTTTCTTACCTTTCTTAATGCATCAAGGGCAGAAATAAGCTCACCCTCAAGATCAACTTCTCCTTCCTTTGATTCTACCTCTATTCCTTTACCTTTAGGATCATCTTCATTCCTTTCTGATTCATCTTCCATAGGAGCATGTCCTTCTTCTTCTATTTCCAAAAGTAGACTTTCTTCTTTTGGACCTTCAAGAGCATCTTCATATTCATATTCACTGAAACTGAATCCATTCCTTGTACAACTATCTTCAAGATGACCAAAGTTACCACATCTAAAACACTTGAGAATCATTGGTGCCCTTTTTCTAACATCATCTTTTTCTTCTGCCAGAAATAGAATTTCATCTTCATCATTATTTGAGGAGCTTCCATCACTATCACTTGAACTCTTACCTACCTTATCTACATAAAAACTCTTCTTATGCCTTTGGAAAAACTTCTTTCCTTGCTTGCTTTGTCCATCCCTATTTTTCTTTTGATACCTATGTTTTCTTGTTCTTATGATCCTGTTTCTCATCTTCACTACTATTTCTAGCTTCTGGACAATCAGTTGCATAGTGACCATATTTACCACAATTAAAACATCTAACTAATTTTGTACCTTTATACTTTCTTGAGTCCTTGTTCCTTCTACCATAATTTGCTTCTTCATCACTAGATAACTCATTGCTTGAATCTGACTTCTTACCCTTTGTCTTCTTAGTAACTTTGAAGGTTGCTTCTTTCTAGGGAATAGGTTCCTCTTTTATTCTCATCTCAAAAGCTGTGAGAATTCCATGTAATTCATCCCTTGTCAAAAGTTCAATATATTTTGACTCTTCTATAGCTGAAATATTTTCACTATACCTTTTTGGGAGTGACCTTAAAATCTTATCACAAACATCTATTTCTTCAACTTTAAGCCCAAGTCCTTGCATGGAGTTAACAACCTCATCCACATGAAGTAGATATGCAACAATGTTTTCCTCATCCTTCATCTTTAGGTCTTCAAATGTTCTCTTGTAATTTTACAACTTTACCCTTTTGACATTTTTGTCTCCCTCATATATACCTTTCAACTTATCCCAAATTTCCTTTGCTGATGTGCAATGCATAACCTTTATAAACTCTATTTCATGCAAACCCTTTAATATTCCATTCATTGCCTTTGAATTATTCAGATGTAGGAGCTTACCATATTTATCTATAGGTGGAGTAGTTGGTGGTATGTATCCATTCTCAACTGCTTCCCATATTTCATTTCCAAGTGCCATTAGGTGAATCTTCATTCTCATACTCCAAAGTGCATAATTGTTCCCATCGAACAATGGTGTTGAATTCCCTGAAGATCCATTCTGAGAATCCATCTATGTTCTTGTGAGCTTTTCCTTCAAGTTATTAAACTCTTTCGAAGGAACCCGCTCTGATACCAATTGAAGAACACAAGCTTATACTGAGAGGGGGGTGAACAGTATAAGACCACTTTTTACTTTTCTTTTCTCAAACAATATTATCCAATATATCAATGGCAATATCAAAAATAGTAATCAAAGCAATGCACAAATCACCACACACAATAGAGACACCAATTTAACATGGTTCACCCAATGTGGGCTACTCCATGGAGAAAATATTTCACTAAAATTTTCTCAACAAATATCTTGGGAATCCTTCCCTATTACAATGTTTATGGACCTCTATCCAAAGGAGACACCAATCCCCTAATCAAGTTCATGGATACCTATCCATAGGAGACACCAATCCCCTAAGCTGATTTATGGATCTCTATCCATAGGAGAACTCCTTCTCCTCTACTCTAGCTGGTGATCCTCTAGAAGACTACTACCTCCACTACACTAGCTTGTGGATCTCTCTCCACTGAAGACTCATATCCTCACTTAGAAGACCTCTATCCTCACTACCCTAGCTAATGGATCTCTATCCACTAGAGACTACTATCCTCTACTCTGTCACCTCCAAAGCTTACTCTCCTCTATCTCAAATCTACACTAAACATAGTCCTTCGATCTAACAATATTCTCAATATCTATCTCAAATCTACACTAAACATAGTCCTTCGATCTAGCACAAATATGCTCAATATCTATCTCAAATATACACTAAACATAGTCCTTCGGTCTAGCACAAATCTACTCAATATCTATCTCTAATCTAGCACAAACCTATCCTCAAATCTACACCAAACTCTATCCTCAAATATATCCTCAAGCCTTAACACAAAGCTTGATCCAATCACAAATCAAATCTACTAGATCTACCCCAAACCTTAACTCAAAGTTTGAACAAATCAATCAATCAAATCTACTCTCAAGTCTTCTCAAATACTTACCTCAAATCTATCCACAAGTCCTCTCTAGAACTTGCTCAAACTACTCTCAAGTCTTCACCAAGACTTACCTCAATCCATTGTAACTTCCACAAAAGCTCACACTAATCTATCCACAAGTCTTCACCAAGACTTACCTCAAATCCTCTCAACAAGTTCTCACTAGAACTTGTCTCAATCTTCTCAACAAGTCTTCACCTAAGACTTACCTCAAATCTCATTATAAGCTTCCACAAAAGCTTACTCAACTTCTAACTCACAAGCTTTCACAAAAGCTTACTTAACTCTATCCTAAGTCCACTCTAGGACTTACTCAAATCTGTCCACTAGCTTTCACAAAAGCTTATTCAACTCAACTCAATCTATCATAGAAAACCTCTTCAATCACACAAACAAGTTTCACCAAATTTTGTTTAACCTCAAAACATATAGAGAATGGTTAGAGACTCAATATGTTTCACACTCAATCACTTTCAAACTTTCTTGTTTGACCACAGAAACATATAGAGAATGGTAAGAGACTCAATATGTTTCACACTCAATCACTTTCAAACTCTTTTCAAATCAATTAGAATAAAGAACAATTTGTTTCACAGAACTTGAACTATCACTCCAACACTTTCAATCAATTATGCTCAATCAACTCCACTCAACCAATCACTCAATGAAACACAACTTGCTTACAAACCCTAAACAAGTGTTTCACAATGCTTTCAACAACTCACACTATGGAACTCAAACCTTGACTCAAGATGATTCCAAATTCACATAACAATGATACTCATGATATTTCACAAACCCTAATCAAGCACATGAAAGCTTACTCAAATATTTCCAACAATGCTTATCAAACAATCTCACATAACAATGATACTCATGATCTTTCTCAAACCCTAGTTCAAGATAGTTCTCAACTTCTCACTCAAATGTTCTCACAAACATTCACCAATCATGCATGTGAAAACTCACTCATCTCAACAATGCTTATCAAACAAACCTTTTCACTCCAACTTAGCACTTCACAACATTCAACAATATTTCACTCACAAGGATGATATGCCCATACCTTTTGTTTGAAGAAGAATTGACCTCAAAACCTGTCTCAATCACAATCAACCTCTTTGCCAATCTCAAAAGTTAGGTAGCAAAAACCTTCTCAAAATTTCATTCAAATATTCCCTCAAAATATTTCACCATACAAAACATTAAATCTCAATTACACCTTATAATCTCCACACTTCAAAAATGATTAGCAAAAATTAAACAACTCACTTCAACAATTAATTTTCTTTATCCACCTTATTACTCCTTCCAAATTCTAATCATCAAAATCACAATATAATATTTTAATTTTTATAAACCTTATATCTCCCTCTTAACACAAAAATTCATGCCACATTAAAACCTTAGGAGCAAAATTTAATTAAAAATTAAATACCTCTATTGCCCTCGATGGGATTCGATCCCCTATGCTGCCACCAGTGCCCTAGCCATGGCCCAACTACCATGTGAGCTAGGCGCTCACCTTGGTAGGCAAAAGCGCCTTGTGCACTTTGTAGCCTATGCTAGGCACCAAAACCAAAATGACCACCACAAAACACTCAGGCCTACCATCGGGATTCGATCATGGGACCTCCCACTTGTCAACGCTTCAACGCACAACCACTTACCGCTAGCCCAACCACCAAGTTGGTAATGAGGCTTTAAGCCTCCACTATTTTATCCCTTTGATGGCCACCAAATAAAAAATATTATCCTTTTTCTTGCACGTAGATCATGGAAATTCGTAGGCACTCACAATATTAATCGATCGAAGGTAAGACCTTAGTCAACCAAATGCACATGGTATTTATACCATTGTGCCATCTCCCTTTGGACGTCGATGAAGGGGAAAATACATATGATATCGGTGCTTTAATAAAAACTTTTGCCCTTATAACCCTAACCTTAGGGTTAATTAAATTAAATTATAAATTAATTTATAATGAAATTATTATAATTAATTTAATAACTTTAGGTCTTAACATTAGACCTTTAATATTATAATAAAATATTATAATATTATTTTTCTTGGGCCTTCCTATTGCTCCTTTAGACCTTATCTGACCACCTTGAATATTATAATAAGAGATATTATAATATTATTTCCTTTAGGCCTTTTCTTTAGGGTATTTAACCATCCTTTTGACCAATCATGTGAAGCTCTTAAACCAAATATCTTGGGCTTAAAATATAAATATTTTAACCCTTCTTTTGCCAAGTCCTGCACTGATTCCTGACACTGACTCTTGACATCAATGACAACACAACTAACTCAAAATTTCCAACAATATCCCCCTTTGTCATTGATGGCAACCCATTTACCTTTTACCATTTCCTTTACCTTTTTCAGTTCTTCTCCTCCTGAGAAACTGCTCCCCCTAACTGAATGCTCTCCCCCTAACTCAAATATCTTCCCCTTTGACATCAATGGCAAAGGGTCACCTTTGGGGCTTGGGGCTAAGAATGAGACTCTTAGCTTAGCCCCTCCTCCACCTCCTCTTGAGGTGGTTAATTTTGGGGTGGGAGTATCTCTACTCCCAGCATACATTGATATTTACCTTTGTCCACCTTCTTCCTCAATTGATCCTTTTGATTCCTCTGAATATTCTTGTTCTTGCTTGTCTCTGGAATTTTTGCTCTACACCACTTTGCTGTATGCCCAACATTATTGCACTTATAACACTTAATATTGTTATTCCTTAAAGGTGCAAATATCTTGGGGTTTCTCCTGGTGAAGCCATATCCATTCCTATCATGAACCCTACAATTAACTGCCTTGTGACCAAACTGATTACAAGAGTAGCAATACCCTTGAAAGAGATGTATGTTTCTAAAATTTCCATATTCCTATCTTTCATGTGTCCTGCACTATGTAGCCTTGTGTCCAAACCCGTGACATGAGAAGCATCATCCATTGAAACTACCTTGCCTTGACCCCATTGGTCTCTTAGTCTCTTCTACCTTGTGTTGCTTCCTGTTCCATCTGTTCCTCATTTGTGCATTGTTCCTTCTCTTATTGAACTTTCTATTGTCCAACTCATCCTCAGAAGTCTCACTTTCTCTTACACTCTCTTCTTCTGAAGCTTCTTCTTCTTTGGAGCTTGAGATTGACTCCTCTCCTTGTTCTCTTTGTTCTTGTTATCTTTTTTGATGAAGATATTTGTACCTTGATAATCTTATCCAATTTCTTTGAGCTTCTCCCAAACCTGTGTAGCTTATCTTTAGACTCTTTTACTTCCTTCCTTAATGAAGCTACTTCATGCTCTAACCTTTCACATTCTAAAACCTTTGCTTCTAACTTCTCTTTAAATCTCCTTGTCTTGGCTATTGAGTTGGTTAGATCTTCTATAAGCTTTCCTTTCTCTTCATCACATTCTTGAAATTGAAGCTTGAGTTTTGAGTTCTGCTTTCTTACCTTCCTTAATGCATCAAGGGCAGAAATAAGCTCACCCTCAAGATCAACTTCTCCTTCCTCTTTTTTTTATTCTTCCTCTATTTCTTTACCTTTAGGATCATCTTTATTCCTTTCTGATTCACTTCTCACTAGGAGCACTTCCTTCTTCTTCTATTGCCATAAGAAGACTTTCTTCTTCTGGACCTTCAAGAGCATCTTCATATTCATCATCACTGAAACTGAATCCATTCCTTGTACAACTATCTTCAAGATGACCAAAGTTACCACATCTAAAACACTTGAGAATTATTGGTGACCTTTTTCTAACCACTTATTTTTCTTCTGCCAGAAATAGAATTTCATCTTCATC
Organism: Wollemia nobilis; assembly: GCA_028583015.1. NCBI lineage: Eukaryota > Viridiplantae > Streptophyta > Pinopsida > Araucariales > Araucariaceae > Wollemia > Wollemia nobilis. The sequence goes on from JAQPPZ010003077.1 coordinate 25,193,522, forward strand.
ATTACTTGAGGACCTGTCATCACTATCACTAGAACTCTTACTTACCTTATATGCATAAAAACTCTTCTTATGCCTTTGGAAAAACTTCTTTCCTTTCTTACCTTGTCCATCCCTATTTTTCTTTTGGTACCTATGTTTTCCTATTTCCCTATTCTTATGATCATGTTTCTCATCTTCACTACTATTTCTAGATTCTGGACAATCAGTTGCATAGTGACCATATTTACCACAATTAAAACATCTAACTAATTTCATACCTTTATACTTTCTTGAGTCCTTGTTCCTTCTACCATAATTTGCTTCTTCATCACTGGATAACTCATTGCTTGAATCTGACTTCTTACCCTTTGTCTTCTTAGTAACTTTGAAGGCTACTTCTTTCTGGGGAATAGGTTCCTCTTTTATTCTCATCTCAAAAGCTATGATAATTCCATGTAATTCATCCCTTGTCAAAATTTCAATATCTTTTGACTCTTCTATAGCTGAAATATTTTCACTATACCTTTTTGGGAGTGACCTTAAAATCTTATCACAAACATCTTTTTCTTCAACTTTAAGCCCAAGTCCTTGCATGGAGTTAACAACCTCATCCACACGAAGTAGATATGCAACAATGTTTTCCTCATCCTTAATATTTAGGTCTTCAAATGTTCTCTTGTAATTTTGCAACTTTACCCTTTTGACATTTTTGTCTCCCTCATATATACCTTTCAACTTATCCCAAATTTCCTTTGTTGATGTGCAATGCATAACCTTTATAAACTTTGTTTCACGTAAACCCTTTAATATTCCATTCATTGCCTTTGAATTATTCATATGTAGGATCTTACCATATTTATCTGTAGGTGGAGCAGATGGTGGTATGTATCCATTCTCAACTACTTCCCATATTTCATTTCCAAGTGCCATTAGGTGAATCTTCATTCTCATACTCCAAAGTGCATAATTATTCCCATCGAAAAATGGTGTTGAATTCCTTGAAGATCCATTCTGAGAATCCATATATGTTCTTGTGAGCTTTTTCTTCAAGATGTTAAAATCTTTCGAAGGAACCCACTCTGATACCAATTGAAGAACACAAGATTATACTGAGATGGGGGTGAACAGTATAAGACCACTTTTTACTTTTCTTTCCCAAACAATATTATCCAATATATCAATGGCAATATCAAAAGTAGTAATAAAATCAATGCACAAATCACCACACACAATAGAGACACCAATTTAACATGGTTCACCCAATGTGGGCTCATCCACAGAGAAAATATTTCACTAAAATTTTCTCAACAAATCTCTTGGGAATCCTTCCCTATTACAATATTTATGGACCTCTATCCAAAGGAGACACCAATCACCAATAGACAAGGGGTTTTTGGGAAATGTGGATGGTTTGAATATGTAAATGTCGAGAAAGTGACATAGATGATGATGTAATGATTGATTCTATTATTTTCCCCAATAGAAAAGGGATTTTTTATAATTCTTGGTGATAATGTGTGATGTAAATGAGCGTATCCCAATGTGGGAAATAAAAATCAAATTTGGTTACCCCAATTTTGGGAAAATTCTATGCTATTGAAGAATATACCTGTTTGGTGTCATTGAAATGCAAAGTGATGAAAATGCGAGATAACATGGGTAATGTGACCTATAATAGTGACTTTTGTAAAATTCCTTTGTGCAGAACCAATCATCCTAATGGCCTATATCCCCAATGATTGTAAGTTTATAATAAATGATGTACTGGAAGTTATTCGTGTTTCAAGCCCTATAGACAAGGCCATCAATGACATATTTTTGAGAAAATTAATTAGCACATAGTCTCACTCAAAAAATGAGAGACCAAATGGATTTTGATTTCAAACAAGAGGATATTGGATTATGATGGGATCAAGTATCCTTATCATGATTCACCCATCCTACCAAATTGCATGATAACCAATCGTTGCAACCGCCAAGGAAAATAGGGTAAACCACTAGATACAAGGTTCACTTGAGACTGTGTGTGAAATAGGTAAATTATGGGGTGGAAATGCATGGAATTATGGATGATATGAATTATGTAAAGGAATGTGAATGATTAAGTGCATGTGAATGGTGTATGGATTATTGGTTTTTTATTTTTCCCTAATAGAAAAGGATGTTTTGAGTGAATGATATGAATTATGTAAATGAATATGGATGTGCAAGTGTCTATATGGTGATATACTCATCATGGATAACCAATCACTATAATTACCAAGTGAATACAGTAAACCACTAGGTACAAGATTCACTTGATAAGGTATGATTAGGACAATGTTAACTAGAAATGTATGGAATTGTGGATGATATGAATGATGTAAATAAATGTGAACATGGATGGTGCCATGAATTTGAGTGATGCAATGATCAATGGGTGGATATTTGAAATTTAGAATTTGATTTGGGATATTTTGAAGCAAATATAGGATAATTCTGCAACTTTTGGTTGCAATCAAGGATTAAATACCCAAATAAATTCAAATCATCACAAAATATTATGAAATTATGTGATGAATTATTGGGATGATGAATTTTGTCATTTTGTGAAGTTTTGGACCGAGGCATTTTGGATATTGTCAAGCATTTTTGTGATTTTTGGTCGCAAACAAAAATTAAGCTCCCAAATCAGTTTCTGCTTTCACAAAATATGATGTGATGATGAAATGGATGCATGGATGAAATTTGAGGTGATTCTATGGATTTTTGCTATAGTTTGAGCTCTTGTGAGTCATTTTGCAACATTATAGGGTTAAACAAAGAGAAACATTTGTATCATGCACAAATGTAAAAGAATTTTTATCACTCTATAACATTGTGTATCATTCAAGTGCACCAAGTAGATGCCCATGGGTGTTTGAGAACACCAAAAATAGTTATAATAGGTTTGTGGAAGCAAAATTTTAATCATTCTTGTATTTGTGAGTTCCAGAAGATGTGTGAAGAAGAGTGAGTGAGTGTGGAGTGTGGAGGAGTAAAGTTATGGTAATACAGGGCGTGGATGTGGTGATAGAAGTGGAGGTATGGGTGGTTGAGGTGAGTGCCCTTGGAAATCTTGTTTGATTTTTTTGCTATGTTTTTTTGCATGCTTTTAAATGTTTTTGATTATGCAATGAATGTGCTAGTAATGTATTTGTTGTTGTGCTTATGTTGTAGTTAAGTATCTTGGAGGATCAATACTAATTCTCACCTATCATACCCAAGGTCAGGAAGACCTTACAAAAAGTCAAGTGGGATAAGTTGAAGGATATGGGGTTGGCTGGATTAGCGTGGATTGAGGTGGTGAGGGTGGATGAGGGGTATCTCTCAACCTTGGCTAGGAGATGGGATCTAGATAAGGGGACCTTCCAACTCCTATCAAGGGAGGCTAAAGTGACACTGGTAGATGTATACCAGATATTTTGAGTGCTAGTGGAGGGGTTGTGTGTCTAAGTTGAGCACGATAAGGAGTATGAGTTGAGGTATATTTTTGGAGATGGATGGAGGGATGTGAGTGTGAGATTTGGAGGGATAAGGTATTTGTTCATGTATATGAAGAAATATTTTGAGGTATTGACTACCTTAATCATGTTGAAGAACATAAGCTTATACAAAGAGGGGGGTATGAATAGTATAAGAGCACTTTTTGCTTTTCTTTCCCAAAAAATGTTATTCAATATATCAGTGGCAATATCAATAGTAGTAATCAAATCAATGTACAAATAAAAACACATAATAGATACACCAATTTAATGTGGTTCACCCAATGTGGGCTACATCCATAGAGAAAATATTTCAATAAAATTTTCTCAAAAAATATCTTGGGAATCCTTACCTATTATAATGCTTATGGACCTCTATCCAAAGTGTACACCAATACCCTAATCAGTTTCATTTATACCTATCCACAGGATACACCAATCCCCTCAACTGATATGTGGAACTTTATCCACATGAGAACTCCTTCTCCTCTGCTCTGGGTGGTGATCCTCTAGAAGACTACTACCTCCACTACATTGGCTTATGTAAACTGAAGACTCATGTCTTCACTCAGAAGACCTTTTTCCTAACTACACTAGCTAATGGATCTCTATCCATTGGATAATATTGTCCTCTGCTCTATCACATCCAAAGCTTACTCTCAGCTCTGTCTCAAATTTGCACTAAACATAGTCTTTCAGTATAGCACAAATATACTAAATATTTCTCTCAAATGTGCACTAAACACTTCCTTCATTCTAGGAAAAATCTCCTCAAACTCTATCTTTGATATGCACTAAATACAATCCTTAAGTCTAGAACAAATCTTCTCAATCTCTATCTTTGGTCTAGAATAAATCTACCCTCAAATCTATACCAAAATCTATCCTTAAATCTATCCTCAAGCCTTAACACAAAGCTTGATTCAATCACAAATCAACTCTGCTAGATCTACCCCAAGCCTTAACACAAATCTTGAACAAATAAATCAATCAACTATGCTCTTAAGTATTCTCAAATACTTATCTCAAATATGTCCACAATTCCTCTTAGTAACTTTCTCAAACTGCTCTCAAGTCTTCACCAAGACTTACCTCAAATATGTATTGTAAGCTTCCATAAAAACTCACACTAATATGTCCACAAGTCTTCACTAAGACTTTCTTTAAATCTTCTCAATAAGTTCTCACTAAAACTTGTCCAATCTGCTCAACAAGTCTTCACCAAGACTTAACTCAAATCTGCATTGTAAGCTTCCACAAAATCTTACTTAACTCGGTCCTTAAGTCCATTCGAGGACTTAATTTAAATCTACTCACAAGCATTCACAAAATCTTTCTTAACGTTGTCCTGAAGTCCACTCTAGAACTTACTCAAATCTTCTCACCAGTTTTCACAAAACCTTGTTCAAATCAATTGTAAAACTTGCATATAAAACTCAACTGAATCTCTCATAGAAAAACTCTTCAATCACCCAAACAAGTTTCATACAGAATATTGTTTAACTTATAAAAGCATATAGAGAATTGTTAGAGACTCAATATGCTTCATACTCACAAAAATGCTCAATCACTTTCAATTTATCTACTTTAACCACATAAACATATAGAGAATGATAAGAGACTCAATATGTTTCACACTCACAAATAAATCTATCACTTTCAATATTTTTTCAAATCAATTAAGAATAAATAACAATCTATTTTACATAATTTGAACTATCACTTCAATGCTTTCAATCAATTATGCTCAATCAAATCCACTTAACCAATCACTCAATGAAACACAACTTGCTTACAATCTTAAACAAGTGTTTCATTACACTTCCAAAAACTCACACAATGGAACTCAAACCTTGACTCAATATGATTCCAAATTCACATAACAATGATACTCATGGTATTTTTAACAAACCCTAATAAAACACATGAAAGCTTACTCAAATATTTCCAACAATGCTTATTAAACAATCTCACATAACAATGATACTCATGATATTTCTCAAACCCTAGTTTAAGATAGTTCTCAACTTCTCACTCAAATGTTCTCACAAAAATTCACCAATAATGCATGTGAAAACTCAATCATTTCCAAAAATTCTTATCAAACAAAACCTTTTCACTCCAACTTGCACTTCACAACATTCAACAATATTTCACTCACAAGGATGATATGCCCATACCTTTTGTTTTGAAGAAGGCTTGACCTCAAAACTTGTCTCAATCACAATAAACCTCTTTTCCAATATCAAAAGTTAGATAGCAAAAAACTTCTCAAAATTTCATTTAAATATTCCCTTAAAATATTTCACCATACAAAACATTAAATATGAATTACACCTTATTATCTCCACACTCTTAAAAATGATTAGCAAAAATTAAAAAACTCACTTCAGCAATTAATTTTCTTTATCCACCTTATTTCACAATATAATATTTTAATTTTTATAAACCTTATACATCCCTCTTAACACAAAAATTCATGCCACATTAAAACCTTAGGAGAAAAATTTAATTAAAAAATTAAATACCTCTATTACCCTCGGTGGGATTCGATTCCCTGTTGCGCTGCCACCAGTGCACTATCCACAACCCAAATTTTGCATGATCTAGACACTCACATTGGTAGGCTAAAGTTCCTTGTGCACTTTTTATCCTATGCTGGGCACAAAAACCAAAAATAAACACCACAAAACACTCCCAGGCCTGCCGCCAAGATTTGATCATGAGACCTCCCGCTTGTCAACATTTCAATGCACAATCACTCACCACTAGCCCAATAACTAGTTTGGTAATGAGGTTTTAAGCATCCCTAATCTTATCCCTTCGATGACCACTAAATAATAAAAAATAATCCTTTGTCTTGCACGTAGATCATTGAAATTCGTAGGCACTCACATTATGAATCGATCAAAGGTTAGACCTTAGGAAACCAAATGCACATGGTATTTATACCATTGTGTCATCTCCCTTTGGATGTCGGTGGAGGGGAAAAATATATATGATGTCGGTGCTTTAATAAAAACCTTTTTCCCTTATAACCCTAACCTTAGGGTTAATTAAATTAAATTATAAATTAATTTATAATGAAATTATTATAATTAATTTATAAATAATTTAATAAATTTAGGTCTTAACATTAGACCTTTAATATTATAATAAAATATTATAATATTATTTTTCTTGAGCCTTCCTATTTCCCCTTTAGACCTTATCTGACCACCTTGAATATTATAAATATTATAATATTATTTCCTTTAGGCCTTTTCCTCAGGGTATTTAACCGTCCTTTTGAACAATCATGTGAAGCTCTTAAACCAAATATCTTCAGCTTAAAATATGAATATTTTAACCCTTGTTTTGCCAAGTCCTGTATTGATTCCTGACATTGACTCTTGACACCAACGAAAACACAACTAACTCAAAATTCCCAACAATATCCCCCTTTGTCATTAATGGCAACCCATTTTTTGAAACCATTCCTTTTTATTTTTCATTTTTGCTCCCCCTAAGAAACTGCTCCCCTTGATTGAATGCTCTTCATATAAATCAAATCTAACTCAAATATCTCCCCCTTTGACATCAATGGCAAAGGACCACCTTTGGGGCTTGGGTCTAAGAATAAGACTCTTATCTTAGCCCCTCCCACACCTCCTATTTAGGTGGTTAATTTTGGGGTGGGAGTATCTCTACTCTCAACATACATTGATCTAAATCTTTGTCCACCTTCTTCCTCAGCTGATCCTTCTGATTCCTCTAAAAATTCATGTTCCTACTTGTCTCTCAAATTTTTTCTCTACACCACTTTGTTGTATTCCCAAATTTATTAAATTTATAACACTTAATATTGTTATTCCTTAAAGGTTCAAATATCTTGGGGTTTCTCCTGGTGAAGCCATATCTATTCCTATAATGAACCCTAAAATTAACTACCTTGTGACCAAATAGATTACAAGAGTAGCAATACCCTTGAAAGAGTTGTTTGTTTCTAGAATTTCCATATTCATGTCTTTCATGTGTCCTGCACTGTGTAGCCTTGTTCCCAAACCTATGACATGAGAATCATCATCCATTGAAACTACCTCACCTTGACCCCATTGGTATCTTAGTCTCTTTTACCCTATGTTGTTTCATGTTCCATATGTTTCTCATTTGTGCATTGTTTATTCTCTTATTGAAATTTCTATTGTCCAACTCATCCTTAGAAGTGTCACTTTATATTACACTCTCTTCTTCTAAAGCTTATTCTTCTATGGATATTGAGATTGACTCCTCTCCTTGTTATCTATGATCATGTTCAAAACCAAGACCTATCTTGTTTGATGAAGATCTTTATACCTTGATAATATTATCCAATGTCTTTGACCTCATCCTAAACCTGTGTAGCTTATCTGTAGACTCTTTCACTTCCTTCCTTAATGAAGCTACTTCATGCTCTAATTTCTCACATTTTAAAATATTTGCTTCTATATTATCTTTAAATATATATGTCTTGGCTATTGTGTTGGTTGGATCTTCTACAAGCTTTCCTTTCTCTTCATCACGTTCTTGAAATTGAAGGTTGAGTTTTAAGTTTTAATTTCTTAACTTACTTAATGCATGAAGGGCAGAAATAAGATCACCCTTAATATCAACTTCTTCTTCCTCTTATTTTTGTGATTCTTCCTATATTTCTTTGCCTTTGGGATCATATTTATTATTTTCTGATTCACTTCTACTAGAAGAAATTCCTTCTTCTTTTATTTCCATAAGAAAAATTTCTTCTCTTGAACCTTCAAGAGCATCATCATATTCATCATTACTAAAACTGAATCCATTCCTTGTACAATTGTCTTCAAGATGACCAAAGTTACCACATCTAAAACACTTGAGATTTATTGGTGACCTTTTTCTAATCACTTATTTTTATTCTACTAAAAATAGTGTTTCTTCTTCTTCATTACCTAAGGACCTAACATCACTATCACTAGAACTCTTACTTCCCTTATCTGCATAAAAAATATTTTTATGCCTTTGGAAAAACTTTGTTCCTTGCTTCTCTTGTCCATCCCTAATTTTATTTGTATACCTATGTTTTCCTATTTCCTTTTTCTTATGATAATTTTTCTCATATTCACTACTATTTCTAGCTTCTGGAAAATTAGTTGCATAGTGATCATATTTATCACAATTAAAACACCTAACTAATTTTGTACCTTTACACTTTCTTGAGTCCTTCTTCCTCGTGCCATAGTTTGCTTCTTCATCACTAGATAACTCATTGCTTGAAATTGACTTCTTACCCTTTGTCTTATTAGTAACTTTTAAGGCTACTTATTTTTGGGGAATAGGTTCCTCTTTTATTCTCATCTCAAAAGTTGTGAGAATTCCATGCAATTCATCCCTTGTCAAAATTTTGATATATTTTGACTCCTGTATAACTGAATTCTTTTCACTATACCTTTTTGGGAGTGACCTTAAAATCTTATCACAAAAATTTGTTTCCTCAACTTTAAGACCAAGTCCTTGCATGGAGTTAACAACCTCATCCACACGAAGTAGATATGTAGCAATGTTTTCATATTCCTTCATATGTAGGTCTTCAAATGTTCTCTTGTAATTTTGCAACTTTGCCCTTTTGATATTTTTGTCTCCCTCATATATACCTTTCAACTTATCCCAAATTTCCTTTGCTGATATACAATGCATAACCTTTATAAAATTTATTTCACATAAATCCTTTAATATTTCATTCATTACCTTTGAATTTTTTATATGTATGATATTACAATATTTATCTATAGGTGGAGTAGCTGGTGGTATGTATCCATTCTCAAGTGCTTCCCATATTTCATTTCCAAGTGCTAGTATGTGAATATTCATTCTCATAATCCAAAGTGCTTAATTGTTCCCATAGAATAATGGTTTTTAATTCCTTTAATATCCATTCTAAGAATCCATTTGTGTTCTTATGTGCTTTTCCTTCAAGTTGTTAAGGGAACCCACTCTGATACCAATTGAATAATACAAGCTTATACTGAGAGGGGGGTGAACAATATAAGACCACTTTTTATTTTTCTTTTCCAAATAATATTATACAATATATCAATGGCAATATCAATAGTAGTAATCAAAGCAATGCACAAATCACCACACACAATAGAGATTCCAATTTAACATGGTTCACCCAATGTGGGCTACATCCACGGAGAAAATATTTCACTAAAATTTTCTCAAAAAATCTCTTGGGAATCCTTCCCTATTATAATGTTTAAGGATCTCTATCCAAAGGAGACACCAATCCCCTAATAAGGTTTATGGATGCCTATCCACAGGAGATACCAATCCCCTCATATGATGTGTGGAACTCTATCCATAGGAGAACTATTTCTCCTCTGCTCTAGATGGTGATCCTCTAGAAGACTACTGCCTCCAATGCACTGGCTTGTGGATATCTCTCCACTAAAAACTCATGTCCTCACTTAGAATACATCTATCCTAACTACTTTGTCTAATGGATCTCTATCCATTAGAGACTACTATCCTCTACTTTATCACCTCCAAATATTACTCTAAGATCTGTCTCAAATATACACTAAACACAATCCTTCGATATACCATAAATATACACTAAACACAGTCCTTCGGTCTAGCACAAATTTTCTCTATCTTTATCTCTAATCTACACTAAACATAGTCCTTCACTCTAGCACAAATCTTCTCAATATCTATCTTTATTCTGGAATAAATATAACCTCAAATATACACCAAAATATATCCTAAAATCTATCCTCAAGCCTTACAAAAAAGCTTGATTCAATCACAAATCAACTCTACTAGATCTTCCCCAAGACTTAACACAAAGCTTGAATAAATCAATCAATCAACTCTACTCTCAAGCCTTCTCAAAGAATTACCTCAAATATATCCACAAGTCCTCTCAATAACTTGCTCAAATTGCTCTCAAGTCTTCACCAAGACTTACCTCAAATCTATATTGTAAGCTTTTGCAAAAACTCACACTAATTTGTCCACAAGTCTTCACCAAGACTTACCTCAAATTTTCTCAAAAATTTCTCTCTAGAACTTGTTCAATCTGCTCAACAAGTCTTCACAAAGACTTACCTCCAATATGCATTTTAATATTCCACAAAATATTAATTAAATCAATCCTTAAGTCCACTCTAGGATTTACTTTAAATCTAATCACAAGCTTTCACAAAAGCTTGCTTAACTATGTACTGAAGTCCACTCTAGGACTTACTCAAATATGCTCACTAGATTTCACAAACGCTTGTTCAAATAAATTTCAAAACTTGGATACAAAATTCAACTCAATATCTCATAGAAAACCTCTTCAATCACCCAAACAAGTTTCGCATAGAATCTTGTTTAACTTATAGAAGCATATAGAGAATTTTTAGAGACTCAATATGCTTCATACTCACAACAATGCTCAATAAATTTCACTCTCTCTTGTTTAACCACATAAATATATAAATAATGGTAAGAGACTCACTATGTTTCACACTCACAAATCATTCTATCACTTTAAATCTCTTTTCAAATCAATTAAGAATAAAGAACAATATATTTCACAGAACTTGAACTATCGCTCCAATGCTTTCAATCAACTCCACTTATCCAATCACTCAATGAAACACAACTTGCTTACAACCTTAAACACGTGTTTCACTACACTTCCAACAACTCACACAATGGAACTCAAATATTGACTCAATATGATTCCAAATTCACATAACAATGATACTCATGGTATTTTTCACAAACCCTAATCAAGCACATGAAATATTACTCAAATATTTCCAACAATGCTTATCAAACAATCTCACATAACAATGATACTCATGATCTTTCTCAAACCCTAGTTCAAGATAGTTCTCAACTTCTCACTCAAATGTTCTCACAAAAATTCACCAATCATGCATGTGAAAACTCACTCAATCATTTCCAATAATGCTTATCAAACAAAATATTTTCACTCCAACTTGCACTTCACAACATTCAACAATATTTCACTCACAAGGATGATATGCCCATACATTTTTTTTTGAAGAAGGCTTGAGATCAAAACCTGTCTCAATCACAATAAACCTCTTTGCCAATCTCAAAAGTTAGGTAGAAAAAACCTTCTCAAAATTTCATTCAAATATTCTCTCAAAATATTTCACCATACAAAACATTAAATCTCAATTACACCTTTTAATATCCACACTCTTAAAAATGATTAGCAAAAATTAAACAACTCACTTCAACAATTAATTTTTGTTATCCACCTTATTACTCCTTCCAAATTATAATCATCAAAATCACAATATAATATTTTAATTTTTATAAACCTTATATCTCCCTCTTAACACAAAAATTCATGCCACATTAAAATCTTAAGAGCAAAATTGAATTAAAAAATTAAATACCTCTATTTCCATCGGTGGGATTCGATCCCCTGCTACGCTGCCACAAGTGCCCTAGCCATGACCCAACTTCCATGTGATCTAGGCACTCATTTTGGTAGGCTAAATAACCTTGTGCACTTTTTAGCCTATGCTAGGCACAAAAATAAAAATGGACCGCTACAAAATACTCACAGGCCTGTCATTGGGATTCGATCATGAGACCTCTCGCTTGTCAACACTCCAATGCACAGCCGCTCACTACTAGCCCAATTACCAGGTTGGTAATGAGGCTTTAAGAATCCCTACTATTATCCCTTTGATTACCCCTGAATAATAAAAAATTTATCGTTTGTCTTGCACGCAGATCGCTTAAATTCGTAGGCACTCACAATATGAATCGATCGAAGGTTAGACCTTAGGCCACCAAATGCACATGGTATTTACACCATCATTCCATATCCCTTTGGACATCAGCAAAGGAGAAAAATATATGTGACATCGGTGCTTTAATAAAAAACTTTTGCCCTTATAAACCTAAGCTTAGGGTTAATTAAATTAAATTATAAATTAATTTATAATGAAATTATTATAATTAATTGATAAAAAAATTATAACTTTAGGTCTTAACATTAGACCTTTAATATTATAATAAAATATTATAATATTGTTTTTCTTGGGACTTCCTATTTCTCCTTTAAACCTTATCTAACCACTTTGAATATTATAATAAGAGATATTATAATATTATTTCCTTTAGGCCTTTTATTCAGGGTAATTAACCGTCCTTTTGACCAATCATGTGAAGCTATTAAACCAAATCTCTTGGGCTTAAAATATAAATATTTTAATCCTTATTTTTCCAATTCTTGCACTGATTCCTGAAACTGACTCTTGACATCAATGACAACACAACTAACTCAAAATTTCCAACAATATCCCCCTTTGTCATTGATGGCAACCCCTTTTTTGAAACCATTCATTTTCCTTTTTCAATACTACTCCCCCTAAGAAACTACTCCCCCTAACTGAATGCTCTCCCCCTAACTCAAATCTCTTCCCCTTTGAAATCAATGGCAAAGGGTCACCTTTGGGGCTTGGGACTAAGAATGAGACTCTTAGCTTAGCCCCTCCCCCACATCCTCTTGAGGTGGTTAATTTTGGAGTGGCAATATCTCTACTCTCAACATACATTGATCTTTACCTTTGTCCACCTTATTCCTCAATTGATCCTTCTGATTCCTCTGAATATTCTTGTTCCTGCTTGTATTTGGAATTTATTCTCTACACCACTTTGTTGTATGTCCAATATTATTACATTTATAACACTTAATATTGTTATTACTTAAAGGTGCAAATATCTTTGGGTTTCTCCTGGTGAAACCATATCTAATCTTATCATGAACCCTACAATTTAATGCCTTGTGACCAAAATTATTACAAGAGTAGCAATACCCTTGAAAGAGTTATCTATTTTTGAAATTTCTATATTCGTATCTTTCATGTGTCCTAAATTGTGTAGCCTTGTGCCAAAACCTAACATGAGAAGCATCATCCATTGAAACTACCTTGCCTTGATCCCATTGGTCTATTAGTTTCTTTTACCCTGTGTTGTTTCATGTTCTATCTGTTCCTCATTTGTGCATTGTTCCTTATTTTATTGAACTTTCTATTGTCCAAATCGTCCTCATAAGTCTCACTTTCTCTTACACTCTCTTCTTCTAAATATTCTTCTTCTATGGAGCTTGAGATTGACTCCTATCCTTGTTTTCTATGTTCCTGTTCAAAACCAAGACCTGTATTATTTGATGAAGATATTTGTACCTTGATAATATTATCCAATATCTTTGAGCTTCTATCAAACCTGTGTAGCTTATCTCTAGACTCTTTCACTTCCTTCCTTAATGAAGCTACTTCATGCTCTAATTTATCATATTCTAAAACCTTTGCTTCTAACTTTTCTTTAAATCTCAGTCTCTTGGCTATTGAGTTGGTTAGATCTTCTATAAGATTTCCTTTCTCCTCATCACATTCTTAAAATTGAATCTTGAGTTTTGAAAGTTGCTTTCCTACCTTAATGCATCAAGGGAAAAAATAAGCTCACCCTCAAGATCAACTTATCCTTCCTCTTATTTTTTATTCTTCCTCTATTTATTTTCCTTTGGGATCATATTTATTCTTTTCTTATTCACTTCTACTAGAATTACTTCCTTATTCATTTATTTCCATAAGAAAACTTTCTTCTTCTATACCTTCAAGAGCATCATCAGATTCATCATCACTAAAATTAAATCCATTCCTTGTACAACTATCTTCAAGATGACCAAAGTTACCACATCTAAAACACTTAAGAATTATTGGTGACCTTTTTCTAAACACTTCATTTCTTCTACCAGAAATAGAGTTTATTCTTCTTCATTACTTGAGGACCTGTCATAACTATCACTAGAACTCTTACTTCCCTTATTTGCATAAAAATTATTTTTATGCTTTTGGAAAAATTCTTTCCTTTCTTACCTTTTCCATCCTTGTTTTTATTTTTATACTTGTGTTTTCCTATTTCCCTATTATTATGATCATGTTTCTCATATTCACTACTATTTCTATATTCTAGATAATCAGTTGCATAGTGATCATATTTACCATAATTAAAACACCTAACTAATTTCATACCTTTACACTTTCTTGAGTCCTTGTTCCTTGTGCCATAGTTTACTTCTTCATCACTGGATAACTCATTGCTTGAATCTAACTTCTTACCCTTTGTCTTCTTAGTAACTTTGAAGGCTACTTATTTTTGTGGAATAGGTTCCTCTCTTATTTTCATCTCAAAATTTATGATAATTCCATGTAATTCATCCCTTATCAAAAATTCAATATCTTTTGGCTCTTCTATAGCTGAAATATTTTTACTATACCTTTTTGGGAGTGACCTTAAAATCTTATCACAAACATCTCTTTCCTCAACTTTAAGCCCAAGTTCTTGCATGGAGTTAACAACCTCATCCACACGAAGTAGATATGCAACAATATTTTCCTCTTCCTTCATCTTTAGGTCTTCAAATTTTCTCTTCTAATTTTGCAACTTTACCCTTTTGAGTTTTTTTTCTCCCTCATATATACATTTCAACTTATCCCAAATTTCCTTTGTTGATCTACAATGCATAACCTTTATAAACTCTATTTCATGCAAACCCTTTAATATTCCATTCATTACCTTTAAATTATTCATATTTAGGATCTTACCATATTTATCTATAGGTGGAGTAGATGGTGGTATGTATCCATTCTCAACTGCTTCCCATATTTCATTTCCAAGTGCCATTAGGTAAATCTTCATTCTCATACTCCAAAGAGCATAATTATTCCCATCGAACAATGGTGTTGAATTCCTTGAAGATGCATTCTAAGAATCCATATATGTTCTTGTGTGTTTTTTCTTCAAGATGTTAAACTCTTTTTAAGGAACCCACTCTGATACCAATTGAAGAACACAAGCTTATACTGAGACGAGGGGTGAACAATATAAGACCACTTTTTTACTTTTCTTTCCCAAACAATATTATGCAATATATCAATGGCAATATCAAAAGTAGTAATAAAATCAATGCACAAATAACCACACACAATAGAGACACCAATTTAACATGGTTCACCCAATGTGGGCTATGTCCACATAGAAAATATTTCACTAAAATTTTCTCAACAAATCTCTTGGGAATCCTTCCCTATTACAATATTTATGGAACTCTATCCAAAGGAGACTTCAATCCCCTAATTAGGTTCATGGATGCCTATCCATAGGAGACACCAATCCCCTTAGTTGCTATGTGGAACTCTATCCATAGAAGAACTCCTTCTCCTATGCTCTGGTTGGTGATCCTCTAGAAGACTACTGCCTCCACTACACTGGCTTATGGTTCTCTCTCCACTAAAGAGTCTCGTTCTATCTCAAAATACCTTTGTCCTCACTACTATGGCTAATGGATCTCTATCCACTAGAGACTATTGTCCTCTAATCTATCACATCTAAAGCTTGCTCTTTGTTCTGTCTCAAATTTGCACTAAACACACTCCTTAGGTCTAGCATAAATATGGTCAATCTCTATTTTAAATCTATACTAAATATAGTTCTTCAATATAGCATAAATTTTATCAATATTTGTCTTTGATTTGTACTAAACATAGTACTTTAGTCTAGCATAAATCTGCTCAATATCTATCTCTGGTCTGGCATAAATCTACCCTCAAATCTGCACCAAACTCTATCCTCAAATTTTTCCTCAAGCCTTAACACAAATATTGACTCAATCACAAATCAACTCTGCTATATCTTCTCCAAATCTTAACACAAAGATTGAACAAATCAATCAATAAACTTTACTCTCAATTATTTTCAAAGACTTACCTCAAATATGTCCACAAGTCCTCTCAAGAACTTTCTCAAATTAATCTCAATTCTTCACCAAGACTTACCTCAAATATGTATTGTAAGCTTCCACAAAAACTCACACTAATCTATCCACAAGTCTTCACCAAGACTTACCTCAAGTATGCTCAACAATTTCTCATTAGAACTTGTCCAATATGCTTAAAAAATATTCACCAAGACTTACCTCAAATATGCATTGTAAGCTTCCATAAAATCTTACTTAACTCAGTCATTAAGTCCCCTCTAGGACTTACTTTAAATCTGCTCACAAGCTTTCACAAAAACTTTCTTAACTCTATCCTAAAGTACACTCTAGGACTTACTCAAATATGCTCACTATATTTCACAAAAGTTTTTTTAAATAAATTTCAAAACTTGCATACAAAACTCAACTCAATCTCTCATAGAAAACCTCTTCAATCACCCAAAAAAGTTTCACATAGAATCCTTTTCAACTTACAGAAGCATATAGAGAATTGTTAGAGACTCAATATGCTTCATACTCACAATAATTCTTAATCACTTTCAATCTCTCTTGTTTAAACACAAAAACATATAGATAATGGTAAGAGACTCAATATATTTCACACTCACAAATCACTCTATCACTTTCAATTTATTTTGAAATCAATTGAGAATAAATAACACTCTGTTTTATAGCACTTGAACTATCACTCCAATGCTTTCAATCAATTAATCCACTTAACCAATCACTCAATGAAACACAACTTGATTACAACCTTTAACAAGTGTTTCATTACACTTCCAATAACTCACATAATGGAATTCAAACCTTGACTCAAGATGATTCTAAAGTCACATAACAATGATACTCATGATATTTTTCACAAATCCTAATCAAGCACATGAAATCTTACTCAAATGTTTCGAATAATTATTATCAAACAATATTACATAACAATGATACTCATGATCTTTCTCAAACCCTAGTTCAATATAGTTCTCAACTTCTCACTCAAATATTCTCACAAATATTCACCAATCATGCATGTGAAAATTCACTCAATCATTTCCAACAATGCTTATCAAACAAAACCTTTTCACTCCAACTTGCACTTCACAACATTCAACAATATTTCACTCACAAGGATGATATGCCCATACATTTTATTTTGAAGAAGGCTTGAACTCAAAACTTGTATCAATCACAAACAACCTCTTTTTCAATCTCAAAATTTAGGTAGCAAAAACGTTATCAAAATTTCATTCAAATATTCCCTCAAAATATTTCACCATACAAAACATTAAATCTCAATTACACCTTATAATCTCTACACTCTTAAAAATGATTAGCATAAATTAAACAACTCACTTCAACAATTAATTTTCTTTATCCACCTTATTACTTCTTCAAAATTCTAATCATCAAAATCATAATATAATATTTTAAATTTCATAACCCTTATATCTCCCTCTTAACACAAAAAATCATGCCACATTAAAACCTTAGGAGAAAAAATTATTTAAAAAATTAAATACCTCTATTGCCCTCGGTGGGATTCGATCCCCAATTGCACTTCCACCAGTGCCCTAGCCATGGCCCAAATTTTGTGTGAGCTAGGCACTCATGTTGGTAGGCCAAAGTGCCTTATGCACTTTATAGCCTATGCTAGGAGCCAAAACCAAAAAGGACTGCCACAAAATATTCACAAGTCTACCATGAGGATTCGATTGTGGGATCTCCCGCTTGTCATCACTTCAATGCACATTTGCTCACCGCTAGCACAACCACTAGGTTGGTAATGATGCTTTAATCCTCCCTGCTCTTATCCCTTCGATGGATGTCAAATAATAAAAAAATATCCTTTGTCTTGCATGCAGATCATGAAAATTCGTAGGCACTCACAATATGAATCGATCAAAGGTTAGACCTTAGGCAACCAAATGCACATGGTATTTATACCATTGTACCATCTCCCTTTGGATGTCTATGGAGGGAAAAATATATATGATGTCCATGCTTTAATAAAAAACATTTTTCCCTTATAACCCTAACCTTAGGGTTAATTAAATTAAATTATAAATTAATTTATAATGAAATTATTATAATTAATTTATAAATAATTTAATAAATTTAGGTCTTAACATTAGACCTTTAATATTATAATAAAATAATATAATATTATTTTTCTTGGGTCTTCCTACTTCTCCTTTAGATCTTATCTGACCACATTGAATATTATAATAATGGATATTATAATATTATTTCCTTTAGGTATTTTCTTCAGGGTATTTAACCGTCCTTTTGACCAATAATGTGAAGCTCTTAAACCAAATCTCTTGGGATTAAAATATAAATATTTTAACCCTTCTTTTTCCAAGTCCTGCACTGATTCCTGAGACTGACTCTTGACATCAATGACAACACAACTAACTCAAAATTTCTAACACATGTTCCTATTGGCCAACATATTGGTGCCTAACAACACTAGTTATCGGTTCCCATGGAACATGATTAAACTGGTGTATGATAATATTGATGATCCACATGTATATGCATGGGCCCTTATTCTACTGATGCATATGTATATGGAGTTGTAAAATATGAGGAGGTGGGATTATAAGGGGTTGGACTGTAGTTTGTTACTGCAATTCTAGGGTTGGAAGAAATTCGGTGTGGATCATCCCATGGGCCTACCTTACAAGGAGTGGGATAGGTATCAACTCTATGCTTTGATATGATGGGTGTCTAAGGAGGTGCAACTGAACCATCCTGGTCATAATGGCTAGGATTGCAAGGATTTTTAGGTAGAGCTAACACCTAATTAGGTGGGTTAAATACCATGGTGAGGTGCTAGGTGGCATAGTGATGGAGAGTATCTACAGAGAGTGAGGTATGTCATATGGGTGGTTGGATGACACAAGAGTGAGGTGGAGCTGATCTAGTTCTCTCGGGTGTTGTAGAAATTCAAGGTAAGGTAGGGAGTACTTGAGGCTCCTATGCTCTATAAGCATCGATAAGATGAGTCAAGCCTACCATGTGTGGAGTGGTGAGTGGAGTATGAGGGTGAAAAGGAGATAGATCTCCCATATGCAGATGATGCTAAGAATACAAAAAAATATGATGCATGGTTCACTTCACAAACTCTATGAGTACTGAGTTAGGTGGTTGATGGGGATAGCAGATATGAGTAGGAGGTATTAAAGGAGGCATATTAGGCTCCCTAATATCATATATGTCATTGGCCTAGATAGGGAAGGTAGGTGAGGGATGTAGCAGAGCAGTATCTAGATATTGGATGTGATGATGGTGGAAGGGATAACATCAAGGAGGTTCTAGAGAGACATCCTAGTTGGAGTGAGAAGTGGGTGAGGCTCGATGCTGAGTGGGACCATCTCTGATAGATGGTGGTAGAGTGGGATGTAGAATTTATTTGTCTATAGATGGAGCTAGAGGTATCAATAAATATATCAAATCAATAATTTAAAAACCATTGTAAAAGGGATGCACAATAAAGATTTAAAAATAATTCCTTATATCTCCCTTTTTGAAACTCACAAAAATATATTTTTTATTAAAAACAAAAACTCATATATCTTCTTTTATAACATTCAAAACACAAATTTTAATACTATCAATCTTATACCTTATAACTCACTCACACAACATGCAAAACACAATTTAAAATTAATTACAATCCACCTCATATCTCCTTTTTCCAACATGCAAAAATACAATTTTCAAATAACCATAATCCACCTTATATCTCCCACTTAAATTTAAATTTTAATAAAAAATTTAAATACCTTTGCATAGCCATGAATCAAACCCCTGACCTCTAGAAGCACAACACTTTCACAAGCGCTCATGACCAACTATGCTACCATAGTGGGTGAAACAAAAAAGGGTGCCCAAATATTTATGTGTTCTTGCACTCAAGGACAAAACCTCAATAAAAGAAGCATTGAATAGATTCGACCTCTTGACCTCCTTCTCAGAAGTGCTCCATGCAAAGCCGAAAAAACAATTGGGCTACCTCAATAGGTGAAAATAAAGGAGCATGATTTAATATTTGTTCATGTCTTTTTGCTCCTTCAACAACAAAACTTTCAACAAAATGGTGTCGACCAGATTTGACCCTGCAACCTCATGCATAACAGTGCTCCATGCAAAGCTCGATAACCAGCTGGGCTATCCTAGCTGGTGACAACAAAGGGGTGTGATATCATATTTAACCTTATATTTCACTGGCTCCTATTTTTCATTGCTCCTCTCCTTTGGTTTCTGCTCACACTCCACAATGGATTTAATCGATCTCCATTGCATTTTCAAAGGTGAATTATAACCATATATTTATATCCTTCCTAGTGTTGTTTGATTTTTGTCCTAGTCAACTCAAACCTTTTACTTTCAAAATTTATAATCGTTGGCACATTTTTTTTTCAAATTCTTTATATTATAATATTTAAATCTTATGATTTAAGTATTATAATAAAACCTTTGTACCTCTATTGAAATATTTAAATATTTGTGTCCCAAGAAACTTTTAAACCTTTGTATTTTTCTTTATAATATTTAAATATTATAATTATTTTCTTAAAATACAGTTGTCTTGCTTTGAGATATGCCTTGCCTTGAATAATTGTCCATTGTTTGCTATTCATCAAATCCGTTTTTGACACCATTGATAATATTTTACAACCTTGGAACCTTCTCATGCTTGAAGAATATTTTTTACTTGAATACCATGCACCTTTGACATCAATGACAACTCAATATTTCCAACAATATCCCCCTTTGTCATTGATGGCAACCCTACAAAAAAATTATTTTACTACAACTGGATTTACTATCTACTCCCCCTGACAAGATGCTCCCCCTTACTAAAAAATCTCTCCCTTTGACATCAATGGAAAAATGGCTCCTTGGGTCTAAAAATAAGACACTTAACACAACCCCCTCACCACCTCATTTTCTTGAGGTGATCAATTATGGTATGGAAGTGAAACTCCCAAATTACTATGCTCCTCTTTGTGTTTCATTTTCTTTCTCCAAACTTTAGATATCATACATCTTTGAAGATTTTGAGCATCCTTTTTCTTAGCTATCTTTGGAATTTTTGGAGACACTATTCTAAACCATCTAGTTGTATACCCAAAATTGTTGCATTTGTAACATATGATGGTGTATTCCATAGGAGGTGCAAATGGATTGAAATTCCTCTTGGTGAAGCCAAAATTATCCATAGCATGGACCCTATAATTTACAACTTTATGACCAAAATGGTTACATGAGAAACAATGACCATGGAAGAAATTTTGAAACCTATTTGATTGCCTTGGAGGATATTGTTGCATGGTTCTCTCATTATTTTTTTTGTGATGATCCATATTCCTTGATGGTGCATTGTTTTCTTCTTCATTGATGTTTCTACTTATCAATATATCAACATAGGTCTTAGGCTCTTCTTCAATTTTCTTTGATGCCTCTTTTCCTTTTGAGCTTTACTCCCCCTTTTGATTCTCTTAACCTTCTTTAAAACCAATTCTAGCCTTGATACATGGAGATCTTTGTGCTTTGATAATGTCATCCAAGTTTTTTGAGATTTTCTTAAATTGCTATATCTTATCATTAGATTTTTCAAGTCCCTTCCTTGGAATGACAACTTCATGTTCTAGTATTTCACATTCTATTTATTTTGCATTTAATTGTTTAGCCATGCCTTCTTCAATTCCCCATGTCTCTTCAACCTTTTCTTTTAATTTGGTGATATCTTGCAGAAGGTTACCTTTTTTTTCTCATCCTCTTGTATTCAACCTTCAATTTTGAGTTCTTCTTTCTAACCCTCTTCAACTCTTCAAAATAAATAATAAGTTCCTCTTCTATGTCAAACGTGGCTTCTTCTTCATCTTTCTCTTCTTTTTGGTTTTCAATAACAGGATCTTATTTCTCTTCTATGGCAAAAAATATGATTTCTTCTATTCACTATCGAAGAGGCTTTCATCACTACTGCTGGAAGCACTGTTTGCTTCTTCAACATAAAACATCTTATTGTATCTTTGAAATATATTCTTGTCATACTTGCCTTGACCGTACCTATTTTTCTTATAAGGATAAATTTTCCTTTCTTTCTTTTTCTTGTATTTATTTTTTTCTTCACTGCTACTACTTCTATATTGTGGAAAATTAAATGCATAATGACCAAGGCTACCATAATTAAAAAAAATTCATAGATTGCATACCTATGTGTTTTCTTGGACCCTATTTATTTCTTCGCATAAATTTAGCTTCTTCTCCACTGCTTGATTCTTCACTTAATTCTGGTTCTTTATTCTTTGACTTCTTTTAATATTTGAATGTTGCTTCTCTTTTGGATATTTGATCTTTTTTTGTCCTCATATCATAGGTTGTGAGAATCCCATGTAGGTCATCCATACTCAAAGTTTTGAGACCCTTCATTTATTCAATTTCTGAAACCTTTGCATCAAATATCATGGGAAGTGACATAAATATGTTTTGAATAATCTTAGAGTTTTCAAAACTTTCTCCAAGTTCACAAATGATGTTGAAAACCTCATAAACATGGAGTAGATACCTGGAAATATCTTCCTCATATTTCATATTCAAGTCTTCAAACTTCCTCCTATGGGTTTGAAGTTTTGCCATCTTAACCTTGTCATCTACTTTATAATTTCTCTATAATGTGTCCCATATTTTCTTTGCTGAAGTGCATTGCATGAATTTCACAAACTCTGATTCACATAAATCACTTAATATTACATTCATTGCCTTGGAATTATTTTCATATGGTTTCTCACTATTTACATTTATAGGAGGTGTTGTACATGCTCTAAATCCATTCTCAATAGATTGCCATATATCATATCCATGTGGCATTAAATAATTCCTCATACTTACACTCTATAAAGCATAGTTAGTTCCATAAAAAATGGAGCTCTATTTGATGAAAATCCTTCGTAATGTGCCATTTGTGTTCCTGTAAGATCTTTCTTTAAGCTGTTAGACTTTCATGAAGGAATCCACTTTGATACCAATTAAAAAACATAAGCTTATATTGATAGGGTGGGTGAACAATATAAGATAAAACATTTTACTTTTCAATCCAAATGATAGCAATAATAATATCAATTATAATAATTAAATAATGCAAAAATCACCACACACATAAGAGACATAGATTTAACATGGTTTACCCAACGTGGGCTACATCCACGAAGAAATATTGCTCTATAAATTTCTCAAAACAATTTATGGGCACCAACCCACATGATACACCAATACCCTATTACAATGTTAATGGACACCAATCAATAGAATATATCAATCCCCACTCAAGTTTATAGACACCACTCCACAAGATACACCAATCCCATCTGATCTAGTTTTGTGGATACCACTCCACTCTATTCTGGTTTTGTGGACACCACTCCATAGGAGACACCAATCCCCTCTACTTTGGTTCTATGGACACCACTCCACTTTGTTTTGGTTTTGTAGACACCACTCCATAGGAGACACCAATATCCTTTGCTTTAATTTTGTGGACACCACTCCACTCTATTTTGGTTTTGTAGATACCACTCCATAGGAGACACCAATCCCCTCTTATTTGGTTCTATGGACACCACTCCACTCTATTATGGATTTGTGGATACCTCTCCACAAGAGACACCAATCCTCTCTACTTTGGTTTTGTGGACATGTTGAGTGTTAATTTCACTAATTGTGAAATTGCACTCTCCCTTAGGATTTGTTTCCAAATCCCCTATTGCAAAGAAGTTAAAAAAACAACTTCTCCAAGGTCTCTACTATATTAGCATTTGCATATGCATATTAGTAATCTCAAATAAAGATGTATCAATTTAATGCTTGGAACACCTTAGTGATTGCAAGTAATTGTAAACAAGGGGCACATCTTGGTTTATTTTACCATGCTACTTTAATGATTTTTCATGAAACTAAAATAAAGCAAATGTGAATTGGCCCTCATATGACCATGATGTAGCCTTATTCCTTTTATATTGAGGATTTTCAAATAGATTTTATCTTCCTTATTAAGTGGATTTTAAACAAGTTTTATCTTGCATTAGATCCTACTTTAAAAATGGAAGTGAAGATTAAAATCTATGTATGTGAATATGAAATGATGGATAGGCTCCTTAAATGTAGCTCCTTATAAGATGAAGATAACCTTTGATATGATTCATAAGTTACCCCTCTTTGGTGAAATTAATTTTCACAAAGAGATGATAATTTATTGCCTTGAAGTAAGGCTTTAAAATGTCACTTCAAATTACCCCCCTTAAATGAAATTAAATTTTCACAAAGAGGAATAATTTAGTGCTTTGAAATAATGATCTTCAATGTAGAGAATAAATTACCCCTCTTTCACAAAATCAGAATTTTTATAAAGAGAAGGCAATTTAGGATCCCAAAATGGTAATTTATGAAATGCCATAAAACATAACCCCTTAAATGAAATTGAATTTTTCATGAGGGAAATGTCATCATAGGCTCATGAATGAAATATAAAGCTGAAAATTTAAATTTGGCCCAAAAATGCAAATTTTGAAATTTTAAAATTTTAAAATTTTAAAATCTGCAATAAAAACAACAACTTTGGATAATTTTTAAAAATACGAAATGACTCTGAAGTAAAAATGTCTAAGTGTGTAATGGAAGTATGAAGTATACTCTACGTAGCCATGCAATTATTTTTGGATTTTGAAATTTTTTTAATTTTTATTTTAATATCTGAAAAATATAAAAAAAAATCATGCAAAAATAAAGTTAAAAAATAAAAATGAAAACAAAAAATGTTGCAACTTCAAATTTCTCCACAAACCCTGCAAGCATGTAAAATTCTGCATAAAACCAGCATTAGCGTTACTTGTATTCACACAATCAACAACTAAAGCGATGCGAGCTTCTAAGGGAAAAAAATATAAAATGTAATAAACTGGAAACAAACAGATTAAACACAACAAGATGCATCAAATCTGCCATATTTCCATTATATTGCATACAGAAAGGTGTTCAATGTTTACAGTGGGTGCATAAAATCATAGCCCCTCAATAGGCATAATGTGGAAAAAAAATAGCCCAACAGTTGGCAACAGTTCAAAAATCTGGCCCAACATGGTGCAACCAGGTCTCCAAAAATCCAATGTTGGCAATTTTTCATCCATGATTTTGCTCGATCTTTCACACAATGCCTGTTGATTTTGGTTATCTTCATGAACTAAGAGGCTATTGTCTGTTTATTTTTGTTCTGGTTGTGATGACCGAAGTTTCGTGCTTGAAGCTAAGGTCCAAAATAGGCATGATGTTCATGATGTTCCACGTGGACCTTTGTTCCTCGTAATGTGTGGCCTTGACTCGAAATCCGCTCTCCATAAATCGTCGTATAACCACCAATGGCATAACCTGCACATAGGACCAAATGGTTAATAAATGTATTGAAACTTTATCATATATAACAATAAAATAGAAGGGGGAATGGCTTCACCTTCGTTTAATAGAAATAATGATTTCATTTCGTTAATTAAACTTCTTCCTTTTTTTCTATTTTTTTATATCAAATATAAATATAAATATATATATATGGTGTGACATATATATATATAGATTTAGATTTATTTATTATTTTCTTTCATTATTATAATTTATCTTTTAATATATATTATTATTAATATACAAAGTGTATATAATAATAATATATATTATTTTATTTTCAAATTTTTATTCATTGATTTTTTATTTATTTAATATATATATATATATATATATATATATATATATATATATATATATATTAAATAAATAAAAAATCAATGAATAAAAATTTGAAAATAAAATAATATATATTATTATTATTATACACCATATAATAATAATAATATATATTAAAAGATAAATTATAATAATGAAAGAAAATAATAAATAAATCTAAATCTATATATATATATGTCACACCATATATATATATTTATATTTATATATATATATATATATATATATATATATATATATATATATATATATATATATATATATATCAAGTTTTTATTTATTTTACTTTATTTCAAACATGGAAACTATTAGTTTTAAAAGCTTCAATACTTTGAAATTTGAATTAAAATTAAAACTTTTAAAATTAATTTCAAAATCACAACAAATAGATCAACTCAAAACCTTGAAACGAAACTATGAAGGAAACACAAACACCACAAACCTATGAAAACTCCTAAGACACAAGTTGTTAGAACCTCAAGGTAAAAGACACTAACTAGACAAATCTATCAAGCAACCACGATAGCTACGAAACAAACTCAAGAGGAGGAATCCATTGAACTTATTGCTTTGAGGACACCAATATTCCTCCCAAAATACAAAATTCAAGGTGGGTCCCCAAGTTTTTGGGATAGTTGTGGAGCGGCCACAACAAATGGTGACTCTACTAGGAAATGCTCCTAGCATTTTAGTAAGAACCCAACCTGAAACGAAAACACACAATATTAGAGGAATGAACATCATTTAGCGACATCTTAAGAAATTGGGGGTAAATAGATTCAGCATGAAGCAACTAATCCATATGCCTCTGCTCAGTGTGTTCAAAAAGTGATTCATTTTCGTATTTCCAAAAGTCCTCCAGATTCAATCATACTTTTTTGCATTAGGCTATGAAATATAGCTATGAAAGTGAATAATTTTACAGACAGAGCCCCATTTCCAGTTAGACGTCTATAGCCCCGGTGAGGTTTCTCTAACTCATCAGTGTATTTTCTTAATGCTTTGCAAAGTCCATCTATCCTAGGTGAATTACTGCTCATTCTCTCTCCTTTTTTATCTCTTTTTTTTCTCTTATTTTTTCTTTTTTTTTTTCTTTTTTTTTTCTTTTTATCTCTCTTATTTTTCTAATTTCTTTCTAAGTATCAAACTTTGCCTATCTAGGGCCCCATAGCCAGTCATACGTCTATAGCCCTAGTGGAGTTGTCTTGAACTAGATGAGAGATTCCAAGAAATCTGTTGCATTGCTCATACTAATGGAACTCTTACAAAAGCATCAAGTCTCACTAGGTTAGAAAGCTGAAGTGGACTATTTTAGATTTTTGCCTAGGGTTGCATAAACATGACAACTTCATCATTCTTACTTTCAGAAACACCGTTTAATGTGTGTGAGTCCCATGTGGATCTTTGACTAACTTTTAATTATTCCACTATCTGCTATTTTGGTCCCCCAACATCTGAGCATGATCACTAAATAAATCATCTTTTTTTTGGGGTTCATCGATTTTTCAAATCAGGTGATCTAGCCTACTAAGCAAAGAAACACCCAGAAGGGCCACCTTTATTTATTTTATTTTATTTTTGAAAACAAACCAAAATGTGTCAAAGACCAAAATCTAGTGGCCACAAAACATTTTCTCAACCAACAAGGACCACACAAAACATAGAACTCAAAACCCAAAATGAAATCCAAATCCAAAACTAAAACCTAAAAATGAAAAATTATATACAAATGTACAATATGTACAAGATGGTGCAAAGCTAGAACTATCACTTCCCTGGATCCCAAACATGAGTATAACACTTCAAGAGACATATAACATGATACGCATGCCAAAATTTGTAGGAACCCAACATAAACAATATTAGGCCAAGCAATGCAACAATATTCATACTACCCCTCTCACCATACCAATTTGATTTAGTTCCATTAATAATCTTATGGTGGAGTTTCAAGTTCTCAAGTTGATTATACAATAATTTTTTTTTTAAGCAAAAACCCCTTTGCAGGGCTTCCTTGGTCTCAGAAACCATGAACAGGGGGTTCTATATCGTCAAAATCATCTGGGAGTCGCACCCGACCCTTCCTGCACCAACATTATCAATTGGATTTTGGATACCCAATTCAACGTTTTGGTAGGGTGGAGATTTGAACCTGGGACCTCCCTTGGAGGATTGCCCTCTCCTCTCCAACTCACCTACAACACTTGGGTGATTATACAATAATTAATCTTCAATTATTTCATGTTTATTATTTAATATGTCAATTTCACAATTCCATTTATGGTTTAGAAATAAGATTTCATTTTTAGATATGAGATCTTGCAAATATGAACCTATTTCTATAAATTTTAAAGTCAAATAATTTTTCAAATCTGTAGACCAATAAAATTCATGTAACCATTTGCAAACACCTAGGATATTTATTAAATGAGCATCATCATAAGCTTTTATCCTAGATTTTGTTACTAATTTATTATAAACTTTATTTAACACTTCAAGCATACCAACTTCATTTTCATTCAATAAATCAATATCATTAGTGGTGTGAGGAGAAATTAAGTCAAATTATTTATCAACCACAAATAACATTTCATCATTGATAGTATTTAAAGTCATCAATCCATTAGACAAACCTTCACTTGCATTTTGAATGGTGGAACCTAAAAGGTGGGATTTTACCTTTGGCACATTTCCATTTACCATTACTTGAAGAGGATTTGAAACTTCTTCCTTTTCATTAGGATATTCATCATCATCATGTAGAATTTTTTCTTTCTCAATGACCTGTTTATCAAAGACACCAACGTTAGGCATCCAATTAAAAAACATGTCCACCCTTTTCAAAGCATAAGTCTTGTCTACCTAGGAATGGGTCAAAAAATACATGTCCATGATCAATCATTTGGGTTATTGTAGATAACGTGATATTTTCAATTGGATCATCGGTTATATCAAACCCAAACCATTCAGGTTCTGAAATTTCCTCATTTTGAAATAGCATAGACATTGTAGAACCAATAAGTGGATCAAGATATTCAATTTTATTTCCCTCAAAGGAATCCAAAGCAAATGATTCTTCTTATTTATCCATGGTTGTAGAATCCTTATCACTTTCCAAATTTTGATGAGATTCGAATCCCTCTTTCAAAACTTTCTCAAATTATATAGGATTTGTAATATCCTCATGCGAGAAAAAAATCCTATTATCTTGCATATCAATTGATGCAAAAAGTTCATTAGAAGATTTAAAGCGAGCATATTCTTCCCATTTCTTCCAATAATCATAGTAATCATCTTCCAAAACCAAGTTGTGACGCTCAAGTACTTCATCATCTTTTGATTCATCAACATGTTTCTCATCCAATTCATCTTCACCTTCCCTAGATGGTTCAATTATTTCCAAAAGTGGGTTATTTCTTGAATTCAAATTTGTGAGGCTATCATAATCCAAATTGGTAACCCATAATTCAATTTTATCATAATTTGGAAGGTGTAGATCTTCTTGATCATCAGTTTCAACAATATCATTCAAAGTATCTTCCGAGAACAAGTGGTGAAATTATGTTATGTCTTCAAATTCATTTATTGATTCTCTTTCAAGTTCACTTTCAACCACTTTTGATGGCTTAGTAGCTTCTATAAGGGGATCAATGTTTACATATTGCTCCATATAGTCACTCCAATATTCCTTTGCGAGTACACATGACCAACTCATATCCTCATAGGTTTTTTCATCCCAATCCTAATTTGTGGGTAATGATTCTAGATCTTTTCTTTCTGAAACAAAATGTTGATATTTTGGTTCCAACTTCTTGTTACCCATCCATAGAATTTCTTCTCCAAAATCTTCATGCTCTTAAAGACATTCTGAATAGGCATTTACTTCAATGTAAGTCACATCAAAGTATCTTCTATCACTTGAAGGAACATAACATGAAATATCATTAAGATTAGCATTATGAATTTTCTTCCAAGGATGATTTGGATGCATACATTGATGTGCTCATTTTTGTGATGAAACCACATCTCTACTTAAATTCTTAACAACCTTATTTTGCTCTTTTACTTATGATACAAGCTTGTTGGATTGAGTGGTGGAAGTAGTAAGATTAGTTGGATTGATATCAATAGAAAAATCCTGAACCCTTGTTGTAATGGCTCCATGAGTGACCCCATGATTCTCTAACCGTGATGGAGTAGTTGGATGGATAGAAGTACTCGTATAAGCACACATTGGATCATACGTAGGTATGGTAGGGTAAAATTGATTGTGGGGAAAAATATTTGATATCAAATTTTGTTGTTCCCACACTTGATTTACCACTGAGGTTTGATTGCAATCCCCTAGTTGTCCTACCATAGGCAATTGCTCCATTACATAACCTTGTAGCCTTAATTGTTGATCTATAATGATAGCTACCATGTAGGCCTAGGTAAGATTAGTAACCAAAGGATTTGTCCTAGTGAAAATGGCAAGCAAGGGATCCAATGCCCCAAAGTATATTTGAAGAGCACCACTCTCCTCAATAGTATGAAGAGTAATCAATCTTGCATAAATATTTCGAAATATAATGTTGAATGTTCTCACTAGCTCATTAGGCTCTTGCAAGAAGCAAATTGTTGATACATCATGACATGATCAATGAGCAACCTAAATTGATTGATAAAAGCAGTTTCCAATTGGGCCCATGATATAATAGATCTAGTGGGTAAATTAATGTACCAATCATATTCTACCTCATCTAGGCTCCCAGGAAACAACCTACATGCCACATCCTCATGTTCGACACTACATCTAACTAATATATCTACATATGACTGAATGTGCTCCTCAGCTAATGTTGTGTCATTGTGCTTAAACTTGGGCAAAAGTTTCTCTATGCTCTTGGGTAAGTCATGAGCATCTCCACTAATGTTCAAAGGATTACCATGTATCCCATACCACTTTCTAGTATTTGTAGCCATTAATGAAACTCAAAGGATAACTTCAAAACGAATTTGTTATTCAAATAAATATTTCTTACAAAGAAACATGAATGACCAACCAATCTCAAACATGTAATATATGAATAATCATGTTAGAATCAACCAAGAGATATGTATCCATTAAACCATGAAATTGAAGAACATTCTCAAATCTGTAACATGTTAGCATTAATGCATCATTGAGAATAGAGAATGTTAGAATCAAATGAAAGTAATCATATGGAAACAAAATCTCGTTAGTCAAGACCAATATTTTTCAAATAAATATTTCAAGTAACATGACAATTTATCATCTAATGGTAATAAAATAAATCAATTCAAATCCTCTTCGCTCTACAAAGTTTGAGTTTCATAGGAAACAAAAGATGCTAATCAAATGAACTTGAAATATTTAGTAATTCATAACTTTCAAAAATATATCAAATCACATTATTCCTGTATGAACAATCCAAAAGAATTATATCAATGAATACCAATTCAAGCCCTCCTAGCACCAAAATATTGAGTGTTAATTTTACCCAATTGTGAAATTGCACTCTCTCTTAGGATTTGTTTCGAAATACCCTCTTGCAAAGAATTTAAACAAATAACTTCTCCAAGGTCTTTGCTATATTAGCATTTGCATATGTGTATTAGTAATCTCAAATAAAGATGTATCAATTTAATGCTCAAAACACCTTAGTGATTGCAAGTAACCTATATACAAGGGGCATGTGTTGGTTTATTTTACCATGCTATTTTAATGATTGTTAATGAAACCAAAATAAAGAAAATGTGAATTGGCCCTCATATGACCATGATGTAGCCTTAATTCCTTTTATATTGAGAATTTTAAAGTAGATTTTATCTTCCTTATTAAGTAGATTTTAAACAATTTTTATCTTGTATTAGATCCTACTTTAAACATGGAAGTGAATATTAAAATCTATGTATGTATGTGAATATGAAATGATTGATAGGCTCCTTAAATGTAGCTCCTTATCATGAAGATGAAGATAACCTTTGATATGATTCATAATTTACCCCTCTTTGGTAAAATTAATTTTCACAAAGAGATGATAATTTATTGCCTTGAAGTAAGGCTTTAAAATGTCACTTCAAATTATC
The DNA here is from genome assembly GCA_028583015.1 of Wollemia nobilis. Classification (NCBI taxonomy): domain Eukaryota; kingdom Viridiplantae; phylum Streptophyta; class Pinopsida; order Araucariales; family Araucariaceae; genus Wollemia; species Wollemia nobilis. Next base: position 25,225,694 of record JAQPPZ010003077.1, read on the forward strand.
CCTCTTAAATGAAATCAAATTTTCACAAAGAGGAATAATTTAGTGCTTTGAAATAATGATCTTCAATGTAGTGCAGAAATTACCCCTCTTTCATAAAATCAGAATTTTTATAAAGAGAAGGTAATTTAGGATCCCAAAATGGTAATTTATGAAATGCCATAAAACATAACCCCTTCAATGAAATTGAAGTTTTCGTGAGGTAAATGTCATCATAGGCTCATGAATGAGATATAAAGCTACAAATTTTAAATTTGGCCTAATAATGCAAATTTTGAAATTTTAAAATATCCAATAAAAACAACTTATGATAATTTTTAAAAATAAGAAATGAATCTAAATTGAAAACTTCTAAGTGTGTAATGGAAGTATGAAGTATACTCTACACAGCCATGCAATTATTTTTGGATTTTGAATTTTTTTTACTATTTATTTTAATGTCTAAAAAATATAATAAAAAATCATGCAAAAATAAAGTTAAAAAATAAAAATGAAAAAAATGAAAACAAAAAATACTGCAACTTCAGATTTCTCCACAAACCCTGCAATCATGTAAAATTCTGCACAAAACCAACATTAGTGTTACCCATATTCACACAATCAACAACTAACGCGGTGCGAGCTTCTAAGGAAAAAAATATAAAATGCAATAAACTAGAAACAAGTAGATTAACCACAACAAGATGCATAAAATATACCATATTTCCTTTATATTGCATCCAAAAAGGTGTTCAATGTTTACAGTAGGTGAAGAAAATCATAGTCCCTCAATAGGCATAATGCAGAAAAAAAAAGCAAACCAACAGTTGGCAACAAAAGTTCAGAAATTTGGCCCAACATGGTGCAACCAGGTCTCAAAAAATCCAGCGTTGGCAAGTTTTCATCCGCAATTTTGCTCGACCTTTTACACAGTGCTTGTTGATTTTGGTTGTCTTCATGAACTAAGACACTGTCGTGTCTTTATCGTTTTTATGGTTGTGATGACTGAATTTTCGTGCTTGAAGCTAAGGTCCAAAATAGACATGATGTTCATTACTTCCACGTGGACCTTTGTTACCCACAATGCGTGGCCTTGACACGAAAGCTGCTCTCCATCAATCGTCATAAAACCACCAATGGCATAACCTACACACAGGACCAAATGGTTAATAAATGTATTGAAACTTTATCATATATAACAATAAAATCTAAGGGGGAATGGCTTCACCTTCATTTAATATTCGTTAATTAAACTTCTTCTTTTTTATATAAAATGTAAATATAAATATATATATGGTGTATCATACACACACACACACACACACACACACACACATATATATATATATATATATATATATTTAGATTTAGATTTATTTATTATTTGCTGAAGAACATGGACTTATACTGAGAGGGGGGGTGAATAGTATAATACTTAACCAATTAATAATTTTAACTTTAGATAGCAATGGCATCAACACAACATTAATCAAGACAGAAAGCATCACACATTGAAGACCCATTTTTAACGTGGTTCACCCAAAATGGTTGGGCTACGTCCACAAAACTTTTCTCTAAAAATTTCCTCAAAGTTATTTGGGAATCCTTCCCAATTACAATATTTATGAGCCTCAGCCCAAAGGAGATACCTTCCCCTAATCAGAATTTATGAGCCTCTGCTCAAAGGAGATACCTTCCCCTTTGCTCTAGAAATGATCCCTTAGAAGATCAACTGCCTCTACCTCTTGCCAGTACATGGAACTCCTTTCCATCGAAGACCTCCTGTCCTCAATGCTTAGCCTAAGAGACCTCTACCTTCTATGATCACGTCCACAGTAACTCAGCAACCTGCACCAAACATAGTTAGTCGGTCTAGTACAAGTCTTCCTCTGTCTGTCAGATCTATCCAACGCTTAAGCTTGAACAAATCAATCCTCTACACACAAGCCTTCTCAAAGACTTGCAAAATTTGTCCTTAGGTTCTTCTCAAAGAACCAGTGCACCTCTGTCCTCAAGTTCTCTGAGAGAACTATCAAAATTAGCTCACAAGTCCTCTACTAGGACTTGTCCAAATCTGCTCACAAGTCCCCACCGAAACCTATCCAAAACTGCTCACAAGTCCCCACCGGAACCTGTCCAAAACTCAGCAAGCTTGGCCAACATCAAAAATCATGCTATGGAGAAATTGCGCATGAATTCTAACACCACCCGCTGCATCCACTTCACGATGTAAAACCCTTTCATGTTATTCGAACACGAAACCTCTTGTTCGGGTAGCGCGCTAACAGCCTAGCCGCTACCGATGTGCCAAAGGTACCCGATGAGGTTTAAACCTCACGCTGTTAGCCTTGTTCCTTCTACACTAGGGATTAAATAAAACAATAGTGCCTCCCTTTCTTCTGATGTGAACACGAAGACAAAAACCTTACGACGGATTTACGACAAATGACGAGAACAAAAAAATGAATAGCAGATTCACGAAAACAATGAAGACACAATCGAATGATGGGTTTACAAAAATGGCGAAGACACAATCGAACAACAGGTTTAAAAAAATGGCGAAGACACAATCAAAGAAGAAATCTGAACAGCAGATCACGAAATCACAGCGAGGAAGAAATTAAACAGCAGATCACGAATTCACAGCGAGCAACACTTTTCAAAAATGCGGATTAGATCATTCTTGATTTTCATCGAGGGAGATTTATAAGCATTTTTACCATAAGCTCTTGATGTCAGCGAGGATTTTAACACATCGACAGAGGTCTTGGCTAGCGCCCACAATCTTAAAACATAGCGCCCACATAGTTAAGACATTTGCGCCATGGGTTAGGAGAACTCATTGCAAACAATAATTTAATATTTATTTAAAAATAATTAAAGGGAACCTTAACAAGGTTTTTAATTATTTAAATAAATACTTCCTCCTGGACCCAAATGCATTAAACTAATGCATCCACCTATAGTCTTTAAACCTGCCAACTTGGGGTTTACAAAAGACCTTTGAAACTACCATGCCGGAACCTTCAAGAAACCTTTTATCAAAGCAAAACTTTTGACATCAAACAAATTCCTTCAAGAGCTTCTTGACATCAATGACAACTTATACACATGATCAAGGGCAATGTACCCAATGTACCCAAAATTGCCAACATTTGCTTTTATTATTATAATCTATATTTTAATATATATTATTTTATTTTCAAATTTTTATTCATTGATTTATTTATTTATTTTATATATATATATATATATATATATATATATATATATATATATATATATATATATATATATATATATATATATATATCAAGTTTTTATTTCTTTTTATAATTTTCATTTATTTACTTTATTTCAAACATGGAAACTATTAATTTAAAAATCTTCAATACTTTGAAATTTGAATTAAAAGTAAAACTTTTAAAATTAATTTCAAAATCACAAGTAGATCAACTCAAAACCTTGAAACGAAACTATGAAGGAAACACAAACACCACAAACCTATGAAAAATCCCAAGACACAAGTCGTTAGAACCTCAAGGTAAAATACACTAACTAGATAAATCTACCAAGCAACCATGACAGCTATGAAGCAAACTCAAGAGGAGGAATCCATTGAACTTATTGCTTTGAGGACATCAAGATTCATCCTAAAATACAAAATTTAAGGTGGGTCTCCAAGTTTTGGGTCCAGTTTTGGAGTAGCCATAAAAAATGGTGACTCTGTTGGGAAATGCTCCTAGCATTTCAGTGAGAACCCAACCTGAAATGAAAACACACATCAACGGAACGAACATCATTTAGCGATATCTCAAGAAATCAAGTGTAAACAACTTCAGCATGAAACAACTAATCCATATGCCTTTGCTCAGTGTGTTAAAAAAGTGATTCATTTCTGCATTTTCAAAATTCCTCTTGATTCAATCATCCTTTTTGGCATTAGGATATGAAATATAGCTTCGAAAGTGAAGAATTTTATAGACAAAGACCCACTGCCAGTCAGGTGTCTATAGCCCTAGTGAGGTTAATCTAACTCACCCGTGTGTTCTATCATGACCCGTTACTCACCTGCCTTATTTAAAGAACATTAATTGATCTTAGGGATCAATTAATGCCTAATAGAAGGGGCATGACCATAAATAATCCTACAAAAATTCTAATAAAAGAATTTTATAAGGGATAATAAATATTAGTTATTAAATGCTATTTATGGGGTCTAGTAAAAATATAAATTGGAAATATTATCTTTTACAAAATTAAAACCATACAATAAATCATGTGCATATTGAGTGGACCCTATGTGGATGGACCTAGAAATAACTAAGGAATTTTTAAATAACTTAAGGGTCATTCTACCTTTTTGGGAAGTACACATATGGATGCCTGATATTGGTGAAGGATCTCATAGCTTATCAACAATAGTCCACCCTTGAAACTATCTTATGCCTCAATAGTAGGAACTTTGACATTCATCTCACCCCTAGAGAACCCTTGAAGGACATGATGAAGTCATAATGGTCCTAGGCATATTTTTAGTATTATTATAATGTGGTCACTATTTTGCCCATGAATGGAGAATCTCCCTATAAATAGAAGGTATTTTAGGAAGAAAGGGCTATCTAAGATCTAGGTTTTAGGAGTATTAATGGTCTAGGGAGTATGCTCTTCATACATGGGGATGAATCAAAAACCAAAAGACTTGAAAGATATCCTATTTAAGAGTGAGGAAGATCTAGGAACTATGGGATGAATAGGGAGTATGCTCTTCACCCATGGGGTGAATCACAAACTAGAAGTACTTTGAGACTTTACTATGGGCATTTGGCCATGACTAGTGAACGATTATTGAGGTTCTAGTTGAAGAAGGAGATATTATTGGAAGGAGCTAGAATGGAAGAGGTTGAGGAGACCAACCCAACATGATTACATGTTGGATAATTCTTACTAATGATGTTTCCATTAGATGATATTCGTGTTTAACTATAGTGCTTCTTTGTAATATCTCATTATAAACTTGCTGAAAACTTTACTAGACTACACCCCAAATTATTATTAATTGAAGTTCTAATGTTCACTATATCTTACCAATTAGAAGGGATTAGCCTTACACCACCTTGTAAAGGTACCATGTGAAAATATGGATAGTACACTATTAAGGCTAAAGCAACTGGTTGATATTTATACTAAGTAGTTAAAGATTGTTGAAGGAGATAAAGGCCAAGGAACTTCTACCATTTTTGATACTTTAGGTAAGGTCTATATTATCCTCCCTTATATTTATATTTCATAGTGGTTATAAGGATTTTAATAATGTATGGAATTCTTCTAAAACAAACCTTAGCTACTTATTGTATATTTAATTTTATATCTATCAAGAGTTCTAATAATGCATAGAACGAATAGGCCATCGATTGGGATAAGCCTTGGAAGGTCCATATTAAGGGAGACCACAAAACCAAAATTAATGGCCAGCTCAACTTTAGTGAAGTAGGAACTCCCATGACCAATGTTATGTGGTCGATTAATTAAAGGAATATGTTGCTTTCTATTGCATGACAACACCAAACCACAGTTAATGTGGGATACATGTAGGTAGATCAAACCATATGCATAACATTTAATGCATAGCACATGATGCCAAATAACCTCTTGAGCCTCCCATACAAAACCATCAAAAATACATCAGTGCCCTCTTTTTTTTGACCCTCACGAAGCAAAGGGAATCTCTGAGAGAGGATTCTTGAACGTTTTGCAAATCTATAAAACAATAAGAGAATTAGGGGTAAAATAGAGCTATGTTTTGGGAAGATCATACATCACACCACTCCCAAATATATAGTTTTTTTACCATTCATCTGTGCAAACTAGAAGAAACCAGTGGAGGTCATCGGATTTGGAGTTGTAGGAAACGAATTTCGTGCCTCTTGCATGTGAAGCGATGATCGATGATATGGGTACAAATTGGGTCTTTGTGCCATGTTTTTTCCAATCTTGGACTAAATAAAGAAACAACTTCAATATCAACATAGGTCTAGATAAGTATCTATTCATCATCCTTATAGGCTACCCAGATTAGATTCTAATAGAGTGCTTTATTGACCTCTGCGGCCATAGATTCGCTATGAGTTAGTTGGGACCCTCCACCCTGTTTACCCAGACTTCACTTTCATCAATGGATCATATTTCTGATAGGCTTGGTTTGAAGTATATATGAAAGCTTACACCTCCTATTTCACCCATAGCCTAGTGAGACAATGTCACTAGGAATCCTTGTTTCCACCAAATTTTAGATCAATGGTAATAGAAATTTCTCTACCCACCTCTATTTATACCTATTGTATCACCATTTGAGAACCACCAACTTATGTTGGATAGAAAAGGGGCACCCTGCGCTAAGGGTTTCACTGTATGGATCACATCAACGGTTAGACTCATCCAACCTACAATCTAATCTATGCATCAGATCTCACCCCATGCTTTCAAATACTAAAACTCACCTTGGATTTCAAGCCTCGAATTCAATATCTACTAGATGGATGATAAACCCATTTAGTAAGTAGCCTACTTCACTAGAATGGGGAGATGTGACATTCATATTATGAATTGACCGCATAAACGAATGATGAGTATAGTCATCGGGTAATAGACACACCATTTGGTGACATGGATAATAACTTTACTTAGTCCAAGGAAGATTTAAATCCTTGGGTAAGGGTAGAACCTTGAATATGGTAAAGAAGTTTATAAAGTATGTCCTAAAAGAAAATAATCAAACTATAGGTTGGAGGTAATTTAGTGGGTTTTATTAAATGAAGTAAGTAGCATAATAAAGAGATATAAGGGAAGGAAATCTATAGTTGCCATTATGGTTGATGAAGTAAAGTGAAAATTATACTAACTTAGCTAGAACTAAAATAAACAGGTTTTGGTTTTAAATCGAAGAATTTAGAAACCATATTGGAATTCGACGAAAATAATGGACCCAACCTTGATAAGGAAAATTATGTCAAAAACACATAAGAAGGATGGATGCTTCATAAATTAAGGGTATGGGACTTTAATTTATGAAGTAAAGGTTGATTATTTATCAACCGAAAGAATGAATTTAATATTGATTTTGAGGGAATTTATGAAATTTTCTTCATATCGATAAATCATCTCCAAAATATGGACCCTATGATCATCATAATCTTGAATAAGATGTTATATAATTCTAAAACTACCTATAGTAAGGAACTACGGGCTTCCTTAAATACATCCTATTAAAAGCAAATAGTTGATTTCCTCCCTGGTATGTAGAAATACCTTAACAAGTGTCATGGTGTCTTAGAGAAAGTAACCAAATAAGTCCTTAATTGCATCTTGAATGTATATAGGAATGAGTTGTATTCCTTTGGATTGTATATTGAGAATGATGTAGTAACAATAGTATGAAGCTACTGTATTCATGAAATGCAAGTAATATATAGGATTACATAGGAATATCACGTAGGTTAAGTGGTTGCAACAATCTGCCAAACATGGCCAACCACTTAACTACTAGTTAACCAAATGCTAACTATGGATGTCCACTAACTGCTAGAAGACAAACAAGATCTCTAACAGTTAACAACCATCTAACAACATGCTAACAACCTATTTCTAACATGGGCATACTATGCCTCACGTGAATACAAAGTGCAATGAAATAGGAATAGTAAATAATAATAATAATTAACTTAGGCTTAAGTGGATAAGCCTAAGTTATCCTCAACACTCCTCCCAACCATATAAGCATTGGACCCCAATGCTCTCAAAAAATGTGGAAAGTCATGGGCCATATCATGGTGAGGAATCCAATGAGCCATGTGTGGAAAGTGACCGCGACGAGCAACAAGGTAAGTAGTGGAAGAACCTTGTCTAGTGTGATGAGTCTTCATCTTGAAAACTCTATCTGAAATGAGCGGAAGCTGACGATCAGGTGCCACTACTGCTGTAGGACTGAAAACAAGATCAGGTACCAAAATAGGGTCCTAAAATTGTATCTTTGGAAAGCAGTGCTCATCCAAAGGAACCCAAACTCTGCCTCCAACCTGTGGTGAGTGAGTATTGTGATGCTTTCGCACCACTCCCTATGGAGTCTCCTGCAAGTCCTGTGGTATCTTGCCTAGAAGGCTTTGCCGGTGCTCAGTAAGGGAAGTAACCTTAGCTTGCTCCTCCATGTGTGCAATGGTGGGAGTGGGTAAATCCAAAGGTAACTTCTGTGGAACAAGTGGTTCAATAGTTGGAGGTGTACCCAAAATTATACCAATGGAATCAATGGTATCTTTCTCATGAGTGAGAATGGTGGGTTCCTTAACCACTTGCTCTTGTGATTGTTCATTATGTGGGAGTGAAACTTCTTCCTTTGCATGTTCCTTAGGTGGTGCTTTTTCTTCATTTTGTGTGGGACAAATGCTAGTAGGAGCCAAAATGAGTGCTTGACTTAATGGCTTCCTTACTTGCCTACAACTTAACATCAAATTGGAAGTATGTGTAGTGCTTTGTATCAAGTAGTTTTTACCATGCAAATCCAATGTGTAGGTGTTCTTTTTAGCATGATAAATAGCATTCCTATCAAATTGATAGGGTTTACCTAGCAAGAGTCCACAAAAATCCATATCCGTGACATCACACCTAACTTTGTCCACAAACTTGTCACCAAAAGCAAAAGTCAAGGTGCAAGTATGGGTGATGTTGGATGTGGAGTCTACATCTTTCCACCCAAGTGCATAAGGTTGGTGATGTGGTTTGATGGGAAGTTTCAACTTCTCCACAACGGACTTCACAATGAGGTTCTTTTGTGATCCGTTATCAATGATACAATCAACATAGAAATCATGCGTCAAGTGGGCTCTAGTGATAAACAAATTATCACGGCCCCCTTGTGCAAACACATTGGATGTTAGGGTAACTTTGTTGAGTTTACCCTTTAAAGCAGGATATTCTTCTTCTGTCCCTATAGCCAAAATGGGACCATCTTGTGGTTCCTCATGTGTAGGCTGTACAATTAGGGATTTCTTCTTCTTATACTTCTCAAAAGTATAGCATTTGGATTTTACATGTCCATGCTTTTTGCAAAAGTCACAATACAATGAAGAAGAAGAATCTTAGCATTAAAGGAAGAAGAATGTGCTTTAGGAGAAGTGGGAGGAGAAGAAGAATGAGGGGAATATTGATAATTGTTCTTCACCTTCTGTTGATGCTGATTCCCGCCTTTGGAAGAGCCCTCCTGTGATGAACGAGACTTTTGATATGCACCAACTTTCTCCTCTGCAAGAATGGCATGATTGAATGCCACATCTAAGGTGAGGAAGATATTGAATTTGATCTCCTTGAAAATATGATCTTGCAAGCCACGAGTGAATTTATTAATCAAATCATCTTCTGAATCTTTCACACCAAGCAATACCCTCAACCTATTAAATTGGAAAATGTAATAAAAAACTGACATTCCATAGGTTTGCCTCAATCTATACCACTTGGTAGTGAGGTCACATTGGTAGTTTGGTGGAAAGAAGGTGTTTTTCAGAATTTGAGTTAATTCTTTCCAAGTCATGGTGGCATTATGACTCTGTATTTCTACAATGAGAACTTTTGCTAAACCTGTGAGTTTTAGTGTAGCAAATGTGGCTTTTTCATCCTCCGGAATTTCAGCATAAGCAAACCAAGTTTGCATATCCAAAATCCATGCAGATAAGACATCGGGATCCCTAGATCCATCATACATTTTAACCTCACATTTGGCTTTGTTTGCATGATTATGGTGGATTTTGATTTCACCAGGATTAAACTGCACAACAATGTCTCTCACTTTTTCTGCCAAAATGTCTAACTGCTTCAGTGAGGTTTTCCATGTTTGTTCTAATATCATGAGACATATTTTGCCTAGTATATGCCAGACTAAGAGGATTACAAAATGGATGCAAGAACTAATCTAGGCTTAGGAACAATTTCAGTTTCCTATGCAGCCAAATTGCCTAGATTTTACAAATTTGCTCTCAAAAATAAGGCTATTTTAGTGCTTTTACAAAATTAAAAATTTCAATTTTGCAATTACAATGTGCACTAATAAAATGCTGAAATTTAGCCCTTTTACAATGCCAAAATTTGGTTAGGAGCAAAAATTATCAATCTTCGAAAAATTTGCAAGAGAACGCAAAAAATTTCGTCAAAAACGGACTGAAAACGGAGAAGATATCACCTTTTGAAGTTTGGGTGCCAATTTTCAAATTTTGAATTTTTAAATTTGAAAATTCTTTTTCCTCCTTGTTTTCCTGCCAAAAATCTGGTTTTAAGTCCAAAAATAAAACAAATTGTTTTAATTTTAGTCCCGATCAACTGGGATGTGCTTTCAGTCCCGATCAACTGCCTGCACTGGAGTCCGGTGGTGGGTCAACAGTCACCGAAGTGCTACCACGTGGCAGCCTGCACCTGCGACTGGCGCCCTCTGTGTGTTCCACCTTATAACAGCCTCGACGTCGTCGGTTGCCGTGACGGAAAAAAATTTTCGGCTGCCGGCAAATTTTTTTTTTATTTTTTTTTTTGAATATAACTTTTCAAAACCTTTGCCAATTATTTCTCCCACCTCGGACGTCGGGAAAAAATTTAACCTTAGCGAAATTAAAAAAATATTCCGTCGTTAATTCACTGTCTCGTTGGAATTTCTCTACCTGCCGAAATCTATTGAGCAGCATATGCAAGCTTCGTGTCGGCTGTTGCAGGAGAAGGCCTACCATCGGTGTGGTTTCTGGCTAGCGGCTAGCTGGACGATCGTCGACGTTGCCAGTTTGGCCCGTCGAATTGCTGGTCGGCTGGCCCGGTGGGTGGCCTAACCGGTGGTCACACCGGGCTGGTGGCTGGCGGTGCGGTCGGTCGTGCTGCCGTGAGGTGGCCGATCTGCTGGCTACTGGTGCTGGTCTTCGGTGGCCGGTGGTGGCCGGTGCTCCCAGTAATTCGCCGCCGCGAGCTTGCATTTTTTTTTTTTTTTTAAATAAAATATTCAAGAGTATGAATATTTAAAAAAAAAATTTTCATGCATATAATTTTTTTTTTTTTTTTAAATAAAATATTAATAATGAATTAATATTTTATATAAAAAATATCTTTATGCATGAAAATAATGCAATATTTGAGTTGAGTAAGAGTGAACTCAACTCTTTTTTTCCTTCTACAAGAAGAATACTACGAGGAACTTTGTCTTTCAACTGCAACTCCTTTGTTGCTTCTCTGCAAATGCCTTTTCTTGGCCACAACTTGGCCTCAACTGATGCTTAACACCTGGTGTAGGGGTAATTTCTCCCTCTATCACCTCAGCTTCACTTGTGTTGTGGATGACTTCAAGCCAACTCCAAACAACACCTCCTAGGATCTGCAATGAAGTGGTAGCTCTCTCCTCCTTCCTGCAATTCTCCTGAAGCTAACTGATACCAATGATGTAGTAACAATAGTATGAAGCTACTTTATTCATGAAATGCAAGTAATATATAGGATTACATAGGAATATCATGTAGGTTAAGTGGTTGCAACAATCTACCAAACATGGCCAACCACTTAACTACTAGTTAACCAAATGCTAACTATGGATGTCCACTAACTGCTAGAAGACAAACAAGATCTCTAACAGTTAACAACCATCTAACAACATGCTAACAACATGCTAACAACCTATTTCTAACATGGGCATACTATGCCTCACGTGAATACAAAGTGCAATGAAATAGGAATAGTAAATAATAATAATAATTAACTTAGGCTTAAGTGGATAAGCCTAAGTTATCCTCAACAGAGAAAGAGGGATTCATTGAGACCCTTATATACTTGTAATAATTAACATCTTGAACTTATGAATATGAGGAAAACGCATATTTTGGAGGCTAGGTTTTTCCCGTCAGGGTTTTCCTAGGATAAATCTTGGTGTTACTCTAATTTTGTGGTTTGATCATTATATTTTGTGAATGTTGTTTTTATGATCATGATTTACTATGTAATGTTTATTTTATGCACTATGATATATGCTAAATTTTCATTGGGTTAAATATGTTTGGATGCTAGAAAGTATGCTCAAATTCCATTATGTTGATAATTTAATGTAATGCAATTGTCTCATTATTTTTGTAATAATGATTTATTTTAATGTGTTAATGGTTCAATGGCATTTGTCTAATTTTCACTATAACATTAAGGGGTAATTAATGATATGCAACACCGTTTATACTCATGTTATAGAAACCAAACCTTAAGGGGAAAATTGGATTTACGCATTATATCCTTATTCTTGAATGGAACACAAATTAAAAAGAAGGTTTTGTATAATGCTTTAAACCTAAGGACAAGATGTAATGAATCTTACTTCATGGATTAAATGCACTCAAGATGGTTTAGTTGAAATCATATTATGGAATGAAGCTCTCAAGAGGACACTATGACCTTGATTTACAATCCAAGACAAATCCTCCTCTCTACACTAAAGGATTAAAATTAAAAAGGAATTCATTAGAGGGATTCCCTATTTAAAGGTGTAATAATGTGCCAGCAGGATTAAAGATAGATGTTCCATGGATTTTTATCACAATAGTGATACAGTAATATTAGGACTCCTTTTTATATGGATAAGATCTAAGCTAATATTTATGGATGACCATAGGTGTGGTCATTCCATCCATGATGGTTTACCATATTTAAGGCATTCACCTAGTCTGGGTGGACCATTTGGTGATTTCTTCTTTTTATGAGGTTGAAACCAGTATGTTTGGCCAACGTACTCATACCAAGTGAGGTATGAGGGTTTTGTAGAAGCTGATAACTTATACTTAAAGAGACTCTGATCAAGTCTCTATAGCTCATGAAGCTATTTTCCTTGAATTTTATAATCCAAATGGAAAATGAACATCTTGAGTTTTGAATTGGGTCTATGCCATATGTAGACAAATATTGATAAAAAATAATATATGTGGATAAGGAGTAATGAATGGGTTCGTTATAGTTGGTCTCAAAGCCTAGACTAACTGATAGACTCTAGTGAAATTCTAGGTTAGCAAATACTTGGGGCATGAAACTAAACTTGAGAGAAAATTCCACAACTCTAAAATATACACTTGGCAAGTGCTTGGGATAACGATGTCTGAGTTCCTATTCCCCACGAGTATATCCTCAGTCGTTCTAAAGAGGAAGAGCTAAGTGAAACCTCTTACATGGATTTTAAGTGGTGTACCTTAGACTCTTTGTGGAAATTACTCAGTGTTTTACTAGTGTATGAGTCAAGGTTGATATTTACTAAGGATTCACTTGAAATTATGATTTTCCAACCAATTTGGACAATGACTAAAGTCATAACTAAAAGTGAAACCTTAGGAGATATACACACATAAAGTTAACTGGTGGAAGTTCAAATAAAATAATATTTTCTTTATTTTGATCAATGTTACAATACACTTTGGAATTTCCCAACCATAGGCTAAGGTATAGGAAATGGCGAAAGAAATCGCCCGACAACAACACCAGAACTGGAAACTCCACTATGTTTGAAGAGAGCAAGGTGGATGAAACTTCACATAAGTTCCCCCAAATATGAGAATTAGGAAACTCCTCCAAGTAAGCCTTAGAACCCCAAGTGTCACCGCCACATGCAGCTCCACCAATTTTTCTAAAAGGTATGCACCCGGCCACCCGGGTGGTGGTTGAAAGTAATAGGGGGTGATAAGTTATTTAAACCAAAAGCTAGTTGCTATGGCATGCATGTGGTATTATGACTTATATGAAAACTAAAGTGTAGTTTTGAAATAGTGGTATGTAGCATAGAAAAACCACATATATAAAACTGGTATAACCCAAGCACCATAGTTTAAAAAAAAGGTAATGTGAATCAATTACAATTTTACCATATGATAATAGGGTCAATGAGGGTACACTTTACAACAAAAGTACCGTGTTATAGACACATTTTACCAATAGATAAATAAGGTACGAAATCATCCATTGGAGTCAGCAAAGGGTCTATGATAGGATGTGATGCAAAGGACACGTGGGTTATGATGATGTGATATTTGCATATCAAAAGAAGATTACTCCCTCGAGAATTGGAAGAGAACCAATAATTCAATCTGATGGATCTACGAATCTACGAAAATAAATGGACCTCAAAACACTATCCAACGAATAAAACTAGAGTAAAATCCCCAACATCACAGAATGGAGAAGATAGTGTAGAATTTATCTTAGTATTAGAAAATAGAAATACCCTACACACTATTCATAGCAACACATATCATATTGCTCGCATTAGGGTTTACCTTATTAATACTAGTAATCCCAGGGCCAAACATCATAGTGTGTCTTGTAATTATCTTACTCCTAATAGATGATCTGCTGGTACATACTATTTGTGCTATGACTTCTAAAAATGTCAGAATCAATAGCGGCAATCCTATCGAAACATTAGTAATTTGGCCATTAAAGATCATTAGGGCAAGGTATCCTTTAAAGATGATATTTCATAATACCAAATATAGATTAGATGCAAGTGACTGGCAATGGCTAAAAGAAGTAGGATTTGAGGGAGCAGCTTGATTAGATCCCATACATATAGACATATGTTATTTATCTGCTCTAGCGGAAATATGGGATCCTGATAGAGGAACATTTAAGTTACCCATAGGAGAAATGATTGTCACGTTAGAAGATGTATACAAAATATATCGGGTACTGATAGAAAGATTGCAGTAACCACTACTAGCGAAGCAAAAATGGGGCATATTTTGGAGAGAGTGTTTCGGGTCGACTAGAGGAATGTAAACACTGATAACGGGTGTATAGAGCATGAACTTCACTATGTGCAGGGTAGACTGACATAGAAGCATGCAATCATAATGGAACTCGTATCGGGTATCATTATTCTCGAATTAAGAAGTGTGTTAGTCTTACAATGACACTGAGAGGGGGGGTGAATCAGTGTAGCTCTTTAAACTTGAATTTAAAGCTCTTAATACTGTAGCAATTAAAACTTATTACTAGATACAACAAGTATAACAAAAGAGCATCACACAACATAAGATTTAACGAGGTTCACCAATGTGGCTACTCCTCAAAAATTGATTGCTTGGACTACCATCCAAATCTAGCCTTTGCAAAGCACAAACTTTACAATCAAATTACTAGCACCCACTAGAAGGAGCACCAACCCCTGATTTATCTGCAACAACAGAAAGGAGCACCAACCCATGATTTACTAGCACCAACTGGAAGGAGCACCAACCACTTATGCCAAGCACCAACTTGAACTTCAATATTGAAACTAGAAGTTTGATAGTAAGATACCTTTGCTTTTACAAGACCCTGACTGGTCTTCTTCACTTTTGCGTTCTCTACGCACTCTGCTCTCTCTGTGCAATCACTTCACACACTCTGCTTCATTACAGTCGAACTTCATGATCATCTTCTCCCTTTTGTGCATACTGCTCTCTTTGCAAATTTCACACTTAGCATGATTTGACATGACTTGCTTTCTATGCACAATGACCGTATTTCACACACATTCAACCATCTTCTCAATTCTCCAAACAACCCTCCTTTTATAACAATATTTTTTATGATGAAAACCTTAATCTTAGTCGACTGTAAATCCTAATCTTAGTCGGCTTTCATAACAATTGTAAACCCTAATTTTAGTCGGCTATCATCCTTCTCATTTCAGTCGGGTTCTCCTTCTTGAATTGCGTATTTATGACCTATCATGAAATCGTGACATTTCTACCTCTGTAGCTTCTTTTGTTGCTGTTTTCATGAAAATACAACATGTCACGATATCGTGACACTTTCACCTTCGTACGCTTTCTCTATTATTTTATCATGATATCGCGACATTTTTGCCTCTATAGACTTCGTCTTTTCTTATGATATCATGACATTTCTACCTCCGTATACTTCGTCTTTGATTTTGTCACGATATCATGACACTTTTGCCTCCGTAGTCTTCAACTTAGCTTTTGTCACGAAATCGTGACACTTCTACTTCCATACTTAGCTTCTTTGCTTTTGTCATGAAATCATGACACTTCCCTTCGAAGTCTTCTTCTTTTCTTTTGTCATGAAATCATGACACTTTTGCTTCCATACTTTACTTTGCTTTTGTCGCGAAATCACGAGACTTCTACCTTCGAAGTCTTCTTCTCTGCTTTTGTCGTGAAATCGTGACACTTCTGCTTTCGTACTTTAATTATTTGCTTTTGTCATGAAATCACGACACTTCTACTTCCGAAGTCTTTCTTTTTGATTTTGTCGCAAAATCATGACAGTTCTACTTCCGTACACTTCCTCTCTTTCTTTTGTCATGAAAATGTGACATGTCGCGATATCACGAAACTTTTCAAACTTACTTTCTCTCTCCTATTTTAGTTGCGAAAATGTGACATGTCATGAAATCACGACACTTTTCCAACTTACTTTTTCTCTTGTTTTAGTCACAAAAATGCGACATGTTGCGATATCGTGACACTTTTCAAACTTACTTTCTCTCTCCTATTTTAGTTGCAAAAATGCGACATGTCACGAAATCATGACACTTTTCCAACTTACTTTCTCTCTCCTATTTTAGTTGCAAAAATGCGACATGTCGCAAAATCGTGACACTTTTCTTACTTGTTCTCTTTCTTCGAACTTGTCGTGAAATCGCAACACTTGTTCCTGCTTTCTCTTTCTCTTCCAACATGTCACAAAATCACGACAGTTTTCCACTTACCTTTTTCTCTTCCAACATGTCGCAAAATCGCGACAGTTTTTCTTGCTTTTTCTCTCTCTTCCAACATGTCGTGAAATCGTGATAGTTTTTCCACTTGCATTTTTCTCTTCCAACATGTCATGAAATCGTGACAGTTTTTCCTACTTTTTCTCTCTCTTCCAACATGTCGTGAAATCATGATAGTTTTTCCTGCTTTTTTTCTCTCTTCCAACATGTCACGAAATCACGACAATTTTTCCTGCTTTTTCTCTCTCTTCCAACATGTCGCGAAATCGTGATAGTTTTTCTTGCCTGCTGTATATGTCGCAATATCATGACACTTTTCTTACTTGTCTTTTTTTTTTATCTTTTGCATATGGGCCACTTTGGTCTTCTTGGAAAATCACTATACATAATCTGAATAACCTTTGAACTCCTATCTTCTGCATCTGAATAGCTTTTGAACTTCCTGTCCACTACATCAACAAATCTATCTGACTATGTTGACAACAATGACAATACTATTGTTGTACCTTGCTCAATAAAGTACATGTTTTCCCTAGAATTTATTGGAAATCATGCAGGATATAGTGAAAGAGTCAATAATATATGCATGGGAACCAACATTATTGGCCCAAACCTACAGAGAGTTGTTCGATTTAAGAACAATGATGAAAACCATATTGAACTATAGCACTTTGCTACAAGTTTGGGCATGGGAGCACATAGTGGTGGCAAGACCCCAAGGACTACCTTATGATGCACATCAATTTATGGGGCTAGAGAGACCCTATTAGTTAATATGGCAATAGAAAAAGGAATGGTCTAACCGCAGACCAATTGAAGGAAATAAAGAACAATTTCGCTCTATTTGGGAGAACCTGCAATCCCATGATGTTATTTGGAGACCCTAGATATTGGGCCCATTTTGGGTAGAATATGGTGTTCAACTCGCCCGGGTAAGATGAGCAAGATGGTTAATTTTATGTACCAATAAACAATACGAGTATTTTTTATATACTTAGGTATTATGACAATTCAGTATCACACAATTAATACCAGACCAATCCATGGTTTACACAAGGAAGGGACGATCAACCATGACACCTCCACCAATAGAGCCACTAGCTTCAGAGCCTGATGAGACTATATGGACACCCGATGAGGATGATGCAGGCACGACCCTTGACTACGACATTTGGTGGTCCGCACAATGGCAACGCTAAGAGGAAGACTCCAATGAAGATAGCGGTTGTAGAGAAACAACCACATATGTAGAAGGGAAATACCCACTTAGGAAGGAAAATGAGGAAGAATCTCCCAAAATATGTGTGCGCCAATGACTAGGTATCAAAGCAGGACCATCCAACCTAAGAGAGAAGGAACCAGTGAAGGAAATGCACCTGGAGATAGACACACTAAAGAAACAAATTCGTCGGTTAGAATTTCAACAGTTAAAGTTAGTAGACAAATGGGTACAACAAAGGTTTGATTTGGAGTTTGAGAAAGAAGTCGTCATCTTCGAATGAGAGGAAATTCGACAGGAGTTAACACAAATCCAACACTAGAGAGATATCGAGGGGACAACCTTACAAGAAGAGAATGCACAATTACGTGATGAAAGGGATATATACCAAACTATTTTCTTAAATTCTTTTATGGATGTGCTTATAAGCCATGGTTTAATCCTTCCAATACAACCAACGGCTGTGACACAATGTGATTAGGAAAATGCAACTCAGGCAGCTAGTCAAGATACTACTCAAGTGGTTTCTCCAACAGACTCTCAAACTGGAAACTTAGTTAGGGAACTGATAGATGATAGGTCCAACCATGACCACTAACCCAAGAACTAAATGTAAAAGTATGCCAATATGGTTGGTCAATTATAATTGAAATATATTTGGTTCAATGTGTCTTTGATCATGAAAATCTTATGTATGTTAAGCATTAAAATCACAAGGCACGATAAAAATAATAATGAAACTAGGAAAAAGAGACAATGATAGGACTTCACATGAAAATAAGAGGACACGTGCCATCTCAAAAATTGCAACAGGCATGGTGCGCCTTGTTTAGTCAGCTCAAAATCATCCATAGGACAATCAAGCCAAAGAAAAAGAACGTATCATAGAAGATGAACGATTCACCTCGGGATTGTCAGGATACGATGGGTAAATGCGCAAATAAAATTGATATGGGCTAACCTTACAATAATTTGAGTATTGTAGAAGTTACACGCCATGACATCCAACACGGTTGTATCTATGGCTGGAGTCGCCTGGATGATATTAGTTTTAAGCGGGGTAAATCCTATAACATGCTTCATGATTCTTCTGCTCTTGGTTATCGATCTATTGTTGCATACACCTTGAAAAGGGAAAACTGATCTAGAATGGTGCCAGTGTTTAGTAGGCGCAATAAACATGGTAAGAATTAGGAAACACCTTAAAACAATGAAGGGGAGGTCTCCAGTACAACATGCTCAGGAGGATGCCTAGGCGCAAGAAATATTAAGGTTGGTAATAGAAAGAGATGATGCCATCATGGAATGAGATCAGCTCAAGTCGGAGAGGTTGCAAAGAAATAATTGGAGGGCAACAATGATGGCAGCCATGCTCACAGAAAACCCCCAATTTCATCAACAAAGGGAGGAATTCACTACGGTATTCCTGGAATCCTGTTTGGTTGCCTTGATGAATCACGGTATGCTTCAAACAATTGCTGGAACAATAGCTCCACCACCATCCCCAATCGTAAGTACCAACATAGTACAAGGAGGAAAATAGACTCAGGAGCATCAACCTTAAGGTCCTTTAGACCACCACTCTGTAGGCTATTATTTTGTAGTAGTCTAGTAATGCCAAGGATGAGGCATAAACAGTAACACCTTTTGAATTTTATATTTTTGTTTGAAGGTTATCTGAATATTATTGTTTGTAAAGAATGCATGAATCTTGAATTATGTTGAAAGAAAATGAATATGAATGGATTGGTATCCAATATTGGAGAAGGTATGGGACTTCTCCATGATTTTATAATGACATAAACCATGAGACATCTGGGTGGATGCTCTAGCATTAAAATACATATTAGGATATATGTGAATATACTAAATTGAGATTCTAAAATTATGTTGTGACTTTGTTAGAAATTGATTTTATCAAGTTAATTCGAGTCAAAGATTAACCAAATTATACTGTGATACTCCTTGGTGGGAGTTTTGATAAAATTAACAAGACTTTCTATGTCTAATGCATAATTTCATGATATCTTGGTAACATCATTTTGCAAAATTTTAATACTACAGTCCTCTAGATCAATTGTTGGTGCAATTTGAATTGAGTTTAAATTGTAGTTTTGTATTAATATTGTTTATTGATGATTCTTTCAATACCTGTTGATATACAAGATGAATGTTATATTGTTTACATGAACATGGTACTTCTGATATTTTGCATTTTTTTAGGTCCAATCACTCGTTTGGATGGAAGATGAAGCTTGCTATTAAGGTTGAAGTATTGGAAGAAAGAAGATCTGATTGTAAAACAGTATAATAAATACTAGCTTTTTCTAGACAAATGTGTTTTTGTAAGATATAGGTTCAAACACAAAGGACTGTGTTTAATATAGGGGGGTGTATTTCATGACCCGTTACCCACCTACCTTATTTAAATAACATTAATTGATATTAGGGATCAATTAATGCCTAATAGAAGGGGAATGACCATAAATAATCCTACAAAAATTCTAATAAAAGAATTTTATAAGGGATAAGAAATATTAGTTATTTAAAGGCTATTTATGGGGTCTAGTAAAAAGATAAATTGGAAATATTATCTTTTACAAAATTAAAACCATACAATAAATCATGTGCATATTGAGTGGACACTATGTGGATGGACCTAGAAAGAACTAAGGAATTTTTAAATAACTTAAGGGTCATTCTACCTTTTTTGAAAGTACACATGTGGATGCCTGATATTGGTGAAGGATCTCATAGCTTATCAACAATAGTTCCACCCTTGAAACTATCTTATGCCTCAACAGTAGGAACTTTGACATTCATCTCATCCCTAGATAACCCTTGAAGGACATGATGAAGTCATAATGGTCCTAGGCATATTTTTAGTATTATTATAATGTGGTCACTATTTGGCCCATGAAGGGAGAATTTCCCTATAAATAGAAGGTATTTTAGGAAGAAATGGCTATCTAAGATCTAGGTTCTAGGAGTCTTAATGGTCTAGGGAGTATGCTCTTCACCCATGGGGGTGAATCAGAAACCAGAAGACTTGAAAGATATCCTAGTTAGAGTGAGGAATATCTAGGAACTCTGGGAGGACTAGGGAGTATGCTCTTCACCCATGGGGTGAATAAAAAACTAGAAGTCCTTTGAGACTTTACTATGGGCATTTGGCCATGACTAGTGAATGATTATTGAGGTTCTAGTTGAAGAAGGAGATACTCTTGGAAGGAGCTAGCATGGAGGAGGTTGAGGAGACCAACCCAACATGATTACAGGTTGGATAATTCTTACTAATGATGTTTCCATTAGATGAGATTCTTGTTTAACTATAGTGCTTCTTTGTAATATCTCATTATAAACTTGCTAAAAAATTTACTAGACTGCACCCCAAATTATTATTAATTGAAGTTCTAATGCTCACTATATCTTACCAATTAGAAGGGATTAGCCTTACACCACCTTGTAAAGGTACCATTTGAAAATATGGATAGTACACTATTAAGGCTAAAGCAACTGGTTGATATTTATACTAAGTAGTGAAGGATTGTTGAAGGAGATAAAGGCCAAGGAACTTCTACCATTTTTGATACTTTAGGTAAGGTCTATATTATCCTCCCTTATATTTATATTTCATAGTGTTTATAAGGATTTTAATAATGTATGGAATTCTTCTAAACCAAACCTTAGCTACTTATTGTATATTTAATTTTATATCTATCAAGAGTTCCAATAATGCATAGAACGAATAGGCCATCGATTGGGATAAGCCTTGGAAGGTCCATATTAAGGGAAACCACAAAACCAAAATTAATGGCCAGCTCAACTTTAGTGAAGTGGGAACTCCCATGACCAATGTTATGTGGTCGATTAATTAAAGGAATATGTTGATTTTTATTGCATGACAACACCAAACCACAATTAATGTGGGATACTTGTAGGAAAATCAAACCATATGCATAGCATTGAATGCATAGCACATGATTCCAAGTAACCTCTTGAGCCTCCCATACAAAACTATCAGAAAGACATCAGTGCCCTCTTTTTGTTGACCCTCATGAAGAAGAGGGAAGCTCTGAGAGTATTCTTAAACATTTTGTAAATCTACAAAATAACAAGAGAATTAGGGGTAAAACCGAGCTATGTTTTGGCAAGATCATACATCACATGACTCCTATATCTATAGCTTTTTGACCATTCATCCTTGGAAACTAGAAGAAACTAGTGGAGGTCATCAAATTTGGAGTTGTGGGAAATGAATTTCATGCCTATTGCATGCAAAGCGATGATCGGTGATATGGTTACAAATTGGGTCTTTGTGGCCATGTTGTTTCTAATCCAGGACTAAATAAAGAAACAACCTCAATATCAGCATAGGTCTAGATAAGTCTCTATTCATCATCCTTCTAGGCTACCAATATTGGATTGTCACAGAGTGCTTTATTGACCTTTGCGGCCATAGATTCGCTATGAGTTAGTTGGGAACCTCCACCATATTTACCTAGACTTCACTTTCTTCAATGGATCATATTTTTGATAGGCTTGGTTTGAAGTATATATGAAAGCTTACATTTCCTATTTCACCCATAGCCTAGTGAGACAATGTCACTAGGAATCCCTGTTTCCACCAAATTTTAGATCAATGGTAATATAAATTTCTCTACCCACCTCTATATGTACCTATTGTATCACCATTTAAGAACCACCAGCTTATGTTGGATAGAAAAGGGGTACCTTGTGCTAAGGGTTTCACTGTATGGCTCACATCGACGGTCAGACTCATCCAACCTGCAATCTAATCTATGCATCAGATCCCACCCCATGCTTTTGAATACTAAAACTCACCTTATATTTTGACCCTCAAATCTGCTATATACCATATGGATACTAAATCCCTTTAGTAAGCAGCCTACTTCTCCAAAATGGGGAGATGTGACATTCACTTTCTGAATTGACCGCATAAACGAATGGTGAGTATAGTCATCGGGTAGTAGACACACCATTTGGTGACATGGGTAATAAATTTTCTTAGTCCAAGGAAGATTTAAATCCATGGGTAAGGGTAGAACCCTGAATAGGGTAGAGAAGTTTATAAAGTATGTCTTAAAATAAAATAATCAAACTATAGGTTGGAGGTAATCGAAAATGGTGGGAACGGGAGCAAGAACGGGAGTGGGAGCGGGAGCGTCTGTGGACGATGGCGATGGCGATGGCGACGTTGGAGGGACGTTGGAGGGTGCTGGTGTGGCAGGTTTGTCCTCGGGCCCTACAGATGGTGTTGGGCCTACTGCAGGCCCACTCAGCAAGTTTCACGGTGAAGACCCAAACGGCGTGGTGAAACCGACGTCTGATAACGTTAGGGTTTCACCCTCCTCTCCTTCCAAAGCTCCTCCTTGGTCTTTGTCCTTTGCGGACAAAGTTAGGTCTTCGTCAGGAGCGTTTTCTTTCCAAACTCCTTTGCCCTTCTCTGTTTCGGGCACTGAAGTCTCTTTTCCAAGTGAGGTTATGGAGCCACTAATCTTCCAAGAATCTCTCTCTCTGGTTGGGAAATTTGTCGGTGCCCGACCTGATATGGAAACTATCCGCGAGTGGGCTCTTTCCAAATGGCGGCTTTCGGGCAGCTTGGAGTTAGTGGCCTTTCCTAGGGGGTTTTTCATGATAAGGCTAAACAATGCCCTTGACACCCACCGCATTCTTACTGGAGGACCTTGGTTTTTCGGCCGTCGTAGCCTATTTCTACGGAGATGGGGGGAAGACTTTGACCCTGAAACTCAGTCTATCAACATCGCTCCGATTTGGATCAAACTCCATGGGCTTCCTCCATAGTTCTTCTACAACGATGCACTCAAAGGCATCACTCAACCGATTGGAGATTTGGTCGCCATCGACCCTGCTACCCGAGCCAGAACCAGAATGACCTATGCTCGTGTCTGCGTCATGGCTAATCTGGATTCGGCTCTGCCTACCTGCATCGGCATCAACTACGGGAGCTATAGAAGACGTCAAGGAGTTGAGTACGAGAACAAGCCCGCTTTTTGTTTGGAGTGCAATACTCAGGGCCATCTGGCTTCTCAATGCCCTTCCCAAAAAAAAGATATCCCCAGTGATTCGGGTCGAAAGAAGGATTCCCAGATCCTCAACACCCAGAAAAAGGCTTCTGGCCGGGGCCGTGGCCGATCTGCAGGTCCTCCTAAAACCTCTGCTTCAAATCATGGCAAACCCAACAATGTAAGTGCTCTGCCTTCTCGTTCTAATCAATTTGCTCCCTTAAATAATCTTCATACTAGAGAGGTCATCTCCGATGACCTTCCCATAGATCCAAACGTCTCGTCCACACCCACTTTGATTCAGTCTCCCTTGTCCAAAGGTAAGGCTGCAATGACATTCCCAAACTCACCCACCGATTCTGGTCCCTCTCACCTTCCTCTTCCCTTCCCACCCCTTCCCCCGACTCAGAACCATCCTCTTTCCCTTTCCCCGACTCAGAACCGTCCTCTTTCCCTTTCCCCTGAGTCTGTTGCCCTGTGCCAGTCTCCCCGCTCTCCATCCCCCCATCGGCCTGCCCCTGGGACTGACACCACCGACATTCTCCAAACATCCAGCCCGCTGAAATCTCCCATTCCCGCACCCAGAGCTGACGTCAACAAAGAACAAAAAAGGGGACGACCGTCAAATGCAGAAAAGCTAGCCAAAGCAGCTGAGATTGAAACGGCTGATGGCTCTGTGCCTACCTCCTTGGGCCCTATTTCTGAACAACCCACCCACCAAGACATGGATGAAGTTAGACCTAAACTTACTCCGTCTCAAGGGAGAGGCAGAGGTCGCAAAGCAAACCCCAAGTCAACTCGATGAAGTTCGTCTCTTGGAATGTCAGAGGCCTCAACGAAACTGCTAAACAGAGGACTGTCAAATCAGTAAGAAAAAACCTAAAACCAAATATCATGTTTCTTCAAGAATCCAAACTGGACGAGAATAGCAGCACTCAAGTTTGCAAGCTAATCTGGGAAAACTGCAATTTTGCCTTTTGTCCCTCCTCAGGGGCATCTGGGGGTCTCCTTTGTTTGTGGGATCCGACAACTATTGAGGGGAGAGTTCTTTCAGTCTCTGATAGAACCATCAACATTTTGTTCACCAATAAAGTCACTAACCTCCAATGGATCGCCACCAATGTTTATGGACCAAACAGTCCTATCAACAGAAGATTGTTGTGGGATAACATTTCCGCAATGCGCAATAACTTTCCTGACTTTCCATGGATGCTCTGTGGTGACTTCAATGCTCCCCTTCACCTGTTTGACAAGCAAGGAGGCAATCCGATCACTAGCAGCTGCATTGAAGATTTCAACGATTTTGTCAATCTCAACGAGCTAATGGACATGCCGCTCCAAGGATCCAACTACACATGGAGCAACAGACGGGTGGGCATTCATCACATCCAAATTTGGCTTGACAGATTTCTCTTATCCAAAGAACTCATTCCTATTTTTGGCGATGCCAGGCTTCATAGCCACCCAAAAATTGGATCCGATCACAACCCCTTAATTCTGGATTGTTCCCGCCCCCAACAAATCTTCAAAACCCCTTTCAGGTTTGAAAATATGTGGCTCACCCATCCAGATTTAGGTCGGTGTATTCGACAATGGTGGCAGCAAAACCTTTGTCCAAACCCTCTCACGAATCTGTTCCTCAAACTCAAAGCGGTCAAGCTCAAGCTGAAATGCTGGAATAGGGAGGTTTTCGGCAACCTCTTTACCGAAAAAAAGCATCTGATGGATGAGCTCAAAAGGGTGGAAAATCTGATTCAGGGAGGAGATCAGAGGGTCAAAACTTTCATGGAAGAAAAAAGCCTCCTTTCAAACTTTCACAATGCCTTGGCTAAGGAAGAGTCCTACTGGAGGCAAAAATCCAGAAGCCTCTGGCTCAAAGAAGGAGACACCAACACGAAGTTTTTCCATGCTTCCACCATGCGCCACAGAGGCTCAAATAAAATCTCTGAGTTGACCAAGGCTGATGGAACCATTGTCTCTGACATCCATGCTATCAGACAGGAAGTTGTGCGCCACTTCCAGGAAATCTTAGGTCCTAGTGTTGACTGCCACCCCCGCACAACAAGTTCTCTGCTTCAAAACATACCAAAGTTGGTGTCTAACGATGATAATGGGAAATTGCTCCAATTCTTCACTGAAGAGGAGATCAAAGAAGCTCTGTTTGCAATGGAACCTGATAAGGCCCCTGGACCCGATGGCTTCCCACCCTAGTTTTTTCAACACTTTTGGGATATTGTGGGCCCTGATGTTGTTGCTGCGGTTAAATTCTTCCAGAGAGCCAAAAATATGTCGAGAGAAGCCAATTCCACCTTCATTGTTTTAATTCCCAAGTCCAATGATCGTGCTTCTCTCTCCGACTTCAGACCTATTAGTCTCTGTAGTGTCATCTACAAACTTATCACCAAAGTTATGGCAAACAGGCTGAAAGACATCCTTCCCTCCATCATCGACCAGTGCCAAGGGAGCTCGGTCAAAGGCAGATTCATTGTTGATGGAGTGATAACCGTCCACGAATTGGCCCACTCGGCATCTAAAAATAAAAAACCCAGTATGTTCCTTAAGCTTGACATGAACAAGGCTTTTGATCGGGTTTCCTGGAAATTCTTGTTCGAGGTCCTAGAGAAGTTTGGGTTTCACAAAGAATGGATCAAGATGGTTCGTGAATGTATTTCTACTGCTTGGTTCTCTATTCTTATCAATGGTTCACCCGCTGGTTTCTTCCAAAGTTTCAAAGGCATCCATCAAGGGGACCCTCTGTCACCCTTCCTCTTCATCATTTTGGCCGAAACCCTTGGAAGAACCCTTACTGTTGCTTGCAACAGTGGACTCGTCTTCGGGATCAAACCAGCCTCAACAACCAATGCCATATCCCATCAACAGTTTGTGGATGATACTATTCTATCCTCTCATGCTTCTGTTCCCGAAGCAAAAATCATTAAGAACATTCTTGATTCTTATGAAGAGGCGGCTGGCCAGAAAGTCAATTACCGCAAAAGCAAACTATACTTTCTCAATACTCCCATCCACAGGCAAAACAGGATTGCTGAGATCCTTGGGTGTATCATTGGGAGCCTTCCAACTACTTATCTTGGATTACCGCTTTTCCACGGCAAATCGGTCTCGGCTATGTGGAACCCCTGTTTTAGATCGCCTCAATAAGAAACTTGCAGGTTGGAAAAGCTCAATGCTCGGTCGAGCAGCCAAAGCCACTCTGGTCCAGGCTTGCCTGCAAAGTATTCCAATTTTTTTCTTATCTATCTTCAAAGCTCCAGCTTCCATCTGCCAAAGAATTGAGCAAATTCAACGCAGATTCCTTTGGGCGGGAAACGAAAACAAGAATAAATTTTCACTTGTTGCCTGGGATAGGGTCTGTTCCAAGAAAAAGGATGGAGGACTCGGATTCAGGGACATCAAGCGGATGAACATGGCCCTCATTGCCAAGCAGTCCTGGAGACTTACCACCAATGAAAAAGTCACTTGGATTGACATCATCAAAGCTAAGTACCTCCATCAAGTTCCTTTTCTTGGAGAGCACAACCTTCCTAGCGGATCTCATTTCTGGAATGGCGTCACCAAAACAAGGAAGATCATCATGGAAGGCTTAAGGTGGTGTCTTGGAACTGGAATGACCATTCATTTTTGGGATGACCCGTGGATCCGTGACAAACCTCTCAGCCAAGATCCTCATCTTGCAGTGCTCAAGACGGTCACCGAAGCCACCTTTGGAGATAAGGTGTGTCATTTCATTAACCCAGGTATTACAAGACCTGAATGGAAACACCTGGCTCTTAATGGGCCTAGGCATATCACAGAGGCGCTCAGGCGGTTACAAAACTTGCTGAGGACTTGCATCATCCCCAGCTCTCACAAAGATGATTCCATGGTCTGGAACCTTGAAGATTCAGGGAATTTCACTGTTAAATCAGCTTACTACGGTCAAGAAACTCCCAATGATGGTCGGGACTTATCTAATCAGGTCTGGGTTCCCAAGATCATTCCCAAGGTCAAATTATTTTGCTGGTTGGCCATCCAAAATAGAATCCTCACCACTGACAACTTGATAATCAGAGGGTTACTCATCCCCAATTGGTGCATCCTGTGTAAAAATGCCTGTGAGTCAACTTCGCATGTTTTTTTGGAATGTCCCTTCTCTCTTGCAGTGCTCAACCAGGTTCTTAACACCTTCGACATCTCCGCAGCCCTCCCTCATTCCATTCCCCTCCTTTTTCAACAATGGCCCCGGCCTTTCAAGAGCAATCAACTTAAATTCATGTGGCAAGCTTGCCTTCACATCTTCCTGTGGCAGATTTGGCTTGAGAGAAATGCCAAAATTTTCAAAAACCAAGCCACTGATAAGAAGATTGTTGTTGCCAAAATCTTGGCCCTTGCTGCGGAGAATGCCTCTCTTGTCTCGTCTTCCAAACCCCCCCTCCTGGCCTTGAATCGGACCTATCAAAACTCTTCAATCTTTCCAATTTCTCTGCCACACCCTGTACTTCTATTGACAGGTCCGTCATCAAGTGGGTCTTACCTCCTACTGGGTGGCACAAGCTTAATTTCGATGGTGCGGCCAAAGGCAACCCAGGAGCGGCTGGCAGAGGAGGAATTCTCAGAAATCACAGAGGAGAAATAATTTTGGCCTTTGCCCAGAACCTGGGAATTCAATCTAACAATATGGCAGAGGCTCGAGCTCTGCTCCAAAGCTTGATTCTCTTGGAAGGCTTGACCATCAATAAACTCATCATAGAAGGAGACTCACTGCACTGTATCAACTGGCTCAATGGGACTTCTGTGCCTCCCTGGGCCCTTGTTTCGATCTTCCAAGAATGCAAGGCACTAATCGGCATTTACCCAGAATTAGTCATTAAGCATCAGTATCGGGAAGGAAACAAAGCTGCAGACTGGCTTGCTAACAAGGGAGTTGGCGAATCTGACATTCATGTTTGGAGAGACTCCTTTCCCATTGGCCTAAGGGACGCTTCTATAAGTACCAATGTCTGCACAATGTGAGTGGTTGGCAGGGGACCGGGTTTGTTTGCTCATGGAACTGGTCGAGTTTTCACGTCCTTTCTTCCTTCTTCTCCCCCTTCGGCCGTGTTTTGGCAACTGGTCACGATATCGCGACACCTTTCACCGTTGGCCGCGAAATTTCAACATGTCGCGATATCGCGACACTTTTTCTCTCCGATCGCATTTTTGCAACATGTCGCGATATCGCGACACTTTTCCTCTTTGGCCAGTTTTTGCAACATGTCGCGATATCGCGACACTTTTTCTCTTCGGGTGCATTTTTGCAACTTGTCGCGATATCGCGACACTTTTTCTCTTCGGGTGCGTTCTTGCAACTTGTCGCGATATCGCGACACTTTTTCTCTTCGGCTGCGGTCTTCCATCTTGTCGCGATATCGCGACACTTTTTCTCTTTGGCAGCGGTCTTCCATCTTGTCGCGATATCGTGACACTTTTTCTCTTTCTTGCAACTTGTCGCGATATCGCGACATTTTTTCTCTTCGGCTGCGGTCTTCCATCTTGTCGCGATATCGCGACACTTTTTCTCTTTGGCTGTGGTCTTCCATCTTGTCGCGATATCGCGACACTTTTTTTCCTTGGCAGCGGTCTTCCATCTTGTCGCGATATCGTGACACTTTTTCTCTTTGGCAGCGGTCTTCCATCTTGTCGCGATATCGCGACACCTTTTCTCTTCGGCTGCGGTCTTCCATCTTGTCGCGATATCGCGACATTTTTTCTCTTCGGCTGCGGTCTTCCATCTTGTCGCGATATCGCGACACTTTTTCTCTTCGGCTGCGGTCTTCCATCTTGTCGCGATATCGCGACACTTTTTCTCTTTGGCAGCGGTCTTCCATCTTGTCGCGATATCGTGACACTTTTTCTCTTCGGCTGTGGTCTTCCATCATGTCGCGATTTCGTGACACCTTCTCTCTTCGGCAGCGGTCTTCCATAAATGTCATGATTTCGTGACTCTTTTTCTCTTCGACAGCGGTCTTACTTCTTGTCGTGATTTCGTGACACCTCTTCTCTTCGGCAGCGGTCTTACTTCTTGTCACGATTTCGTGACACCTTTTCTGTCCGGTCGTGGGTTTGCTTCATGTCGCGATTTCGTGACTCTTCTTTTCTTCTGGCTCCAACCTAGCAACTTGTCGCGATATCGTGACACTTCCTTTCTTCTGGCAGCAACCTTGCAACTTGTCATGATATCGTGACACCTTCCCTCCTTCGGCTCCGATGGCGCTTCTAGTCACGATTTCGTGACATCCCTTCTTCTCTTGGCTGCAATGGCGCAACTTGTCGCGATTTTGCGACATCACCAAACTGGTCGCGATTTCGTGACACCTTTCCTCGTGTGGAGGTTTGCTCGCCCTTTGATCTTTAGTTCTTGGACCACCTCGGTCGATCTGGAATTCATGTAAATCCTCTTGTACAAGGTTCAGGGACCTTTCAACACCCTTTCTACCAATCAAAAAAAAATTTAGTGGGTTTTATTAAATAAAGTAAGTAGCATAATAAAGAGATATAAGGGAAGTAAATCTATAGTTGTCATTATGGTTGATTAAGTAAAGTGAAGATGATACTAACTTAGCTAGAACTAAAATAAACAGGTTTTGGTTCTAAATCAAAGAATTTAGAAACCATATTGGAATTCGACGAAAATAATGGACCCAACCTTGATAAGGAAAATTATGTCAAAAACACATAATAAGGATGGATGCTTCATAAATTAAGGGTATGGGACTTTAATTTATGAAGTAAATGTTGTTTATTTATCAATCGAAAGAATGAATTTAAAATTCATTCTGAGGGAATTTATGAAATTTCCTTCATATCGAGAAAATCATCTCTAAAATATGGATCGCATGATCATCATAAGCTTGCACAAGATGTTATATAATTTTGAAACTACCT
This sequence comes from Wollemia nobilis, assembly GCA_028583015.1. NCBI lineage: Eukaryota > Viridiplantae > Streptophyta > Pinopsida > Araucariales > Araucariaceae > Wollemia > Wollemia nobilis. The sequence continues at coordinate 25,256,619 of JAQPPZ010003077.1, forward strand.
ATAGTAAGGAACTAGGGGGTTCCTTAAGTACATCATATTAAAATCAAATAGTTGATTTACTCCTTGGTATGGAGAAATACCTTAATAAGTATCATGGTGTCTTAGAGAAAGGAACCAAATAAGTCCTTAATTGCATCATGAATGTATATAGGAATCAGTTGTATTCCTTGGATTGTATATTGAGAAAGAGGGACCCGTTGAGACCCTTATATACTTGTAATAATTAACATCTTGAACTTATGAATATGAGGAAAACACATATTTTGGAGGTTGGGTTTTTCCTGTCAGGGTTTTCCCAGGATAAATCTTGGTGTTACTCTAATTTTGTGGTTTGATTATTATATTTTGTGAATGTTGTTTTTATGATCATGATTTAATATGTAATGTTTATTTTATGCACTATGATATATGCTAAATTTTCATTGGGTTAAATATGTTTGGATGCTAGAAAGTATGCTCAAATTCCATTATGTTGATAATTTAATGTAATGCAATTGTCTCATTCTTTTTGTAATAATGATTTATTTTAATGTGTTAATGGTTCAATAGCATTTGTCTAAATTTTCACTATAACATTAAGGGGTAATTAATGATATGTAACACCGTTTATGCTCATGTTATAGAAACCAAACCTTAAGGGAAAAATTGGATTTATGTATTATATCCTTATTCTTGAATGGAACACAAATCCATCTAAAAATAAGGTTTTGTATAATTCTTTAAACCTAAGGACAAGATGTAATGAATCTTGCTTCATGGATTAAATGCACTCAATATGGTTTAGTTGAAATCATATTGTGGAATGAAACTCTCAAGAGGACACTATGACCTTGATTTACAAACCAAGATAGATCCTCCTCTCTACACTAAAGGATTAAAATTAAAAAGGAATTCATTAGAGGGATTGCCTATTTAAAGGTGAAATAATGTGGCAGGAGGATTATAAATAGATGTTCCATGGATTTTTATCACAATAGTGATACAGTAATCTTATAACTCCTTTACATATGGATAAGGTCTAAGCTAAGATTTATGTATGACCATAGGTGTGGTCTTTCCATCCATGATGGTTTACCATATTTAAGGTATTCACCTGGTCTAGGTGGACCATTTGGTGATTTCCTATTTTTATGAGGTTGAAACCAGTATGCTTGGCCAACATACTCATACCAAGTGAGGTATGAGGGTTTCGTAGAAGTTGATCACTTCTACTTAAAGAGACTTTGATCAAGTCTCTATATCTCATGAAGCTATTTGCCTTGAATTCTATAATCCAAATGGAATATTCCTATCTTGAGTTTTGAATTGGGTCTATGCCATATGTAGACAAACATTGATAAAAAAAATAAAAATTATGTGGATAATAAGGAGTAACGAATGATTTGGTTACATGTTTGCTTAATTCTTTGTAAAGTCCTGTCCTAGGTGAATTATTACTTATTCTTTCTCTCTCTCTCCCTTTTTATCTCATTTTTTTTTCTTTTTTTCTTTTTTTTTCTTCTTTTTTTTTCTCTTTTTTTCTCTTTTTTTTTCTCTTTGTAAGTGTCAAGCTCTGCCTAGCTAGGGCCCCATAGCCAGTCAGGTATCTATAGACCCAGTGGATTTGTCCTAAAATAAATTATAGATTCTAAGAAACCTGTTGCTTCACTCATACTAATGGAACTCTTGCAAAAGCATCAAGTCTCACTAGGCTAGAAAGCCGAAGTGGATTGTTTTAGATTTTTGCCTAGATTTGCATAATCAGGACAACTTCATCCTTCTTACTTTCAAAAACACCATTTAATGTGTGTGAGTCCCATGTGGAGCTTTGGCTAACTTTTCATTGTTCCACTATCTTCTATTTTGGTCTCCCAAAATTTGAGCATGATCACCAAATAACTCATCTCCCTTTTCTCGGGTTCATCAATTTTTTAAATCAGGTGCTCTAACCTACTAAGCAAAGAAACACCCAGATGGGCCACATTTTTTTTTATTTTCTTTTTTTGAAAAAAAACCAAAATGAGCCAAAGACCAAAATCTAGTGGCCACAAAACATTTTCTCAACCAACAGGGACCACACAAAACATAGAACTCAAAACCCAAAATGAAATCCAAATACAAAACTAAAACTTGAAAACCAAAAATTATATACAAATGTACAATACAGTACAATATGGTGCAAAGCTTGAACTATCACTTCCCTAGATCCCAAACATGATTAGAACACTTCAAGAGACATATAACGTGATACACATGCCAAAATTTGTAGGAAACCAATAGAAAAAATATTAGGCCAAACAATGCAACAATATTCATCTTATCCCTCTCATCATACCAATTTGATTTAGTTACATTAATAATCTTATGGTGGAGTTTCAAGTTCTCAAGTTGATTATACAATAATTTATCTTCAATTATTTCATGTTTATTATTTAAGATGTCAATTTCACAATTCCATTTATGGTGTAGAAATAAGCTTTCATTTTTAGATATGAAATATTGCAAATATGAACCTATTTCTAAAAATATTAAAGCCAAATAATTTTTCAAATCTATAGACCAATAAAATTCATGTAACCATTTGCAAACACCTAGGATATTTATTAAATGAGCATCATCATAAGTTTTTATCCTAGATTCTGTTACTAATTGATTATGAACTTGATTTAACACTTCAAGCATACCAACTTCATTTTCATTCAATAAAGCAATATCATTAGTGGTGTGAGGAGAAATTAATTCAAATTATTTATCAACCACAAATAACATTTCATCATTGATAGTGTTTAAATCCATCAATCCATTAGACAAAACTTCACTTGCATTTCGAATGGTGGAACCTAAAAGATGGGATTTTACCTTTGGCACATTTCCATTTACTATTACTTGAAGAGGATTTGAAACTTCCTCTTTTCCTTAGGATATTCATCATCATCATCATCATGTAGCATTTGTTCTTTCTCCACAACCAATTTATCAAAGACACCAAAGCTAGGCATCCAATTAAAAACATGTCCATATTTTCAAACCATAAGTCTTGTCTACCTAGGAATGGGTCAACTAACATATCTCCATGATCAATAATTTGGGTTATTGTAGATAATGTGATATTTTTAATTAGATCAATAGTTATATCAAACCCAAACCATTCAGGTTCTGAAATTTCCTCATTTTGAAATGGCATAGACATTGTAGAACCAATAAGTGGATCAATATATTCAATTTTATTTCCCTCAAATGAATCCAAAGCAAATGATTCTTCTTCTTTATCCATGGTTGTAGAATCCTTATCACTTTCCAAAATTTGATGAGATTCAAATCACTCTTACAAAACTTTCTCAAATTGTACAGGATTTGTAATATCCTCATGCGAGAAAAAAATCCTATTATCCTGCATATCAATTGACACAAAAAGTTCATTAGAAGATTTAGAGCGAGCATATTCTTCCCATTTATTCCAAGAATCATAGTAATCATCTTCCAAAAGCAAGTTGTGATGCTCAAGTACTTCTTCATCATCTTTCAATTCATCAACATGTTTCTCATCCAATTCATCTTCACCATCCCTAGATGGTTCAATTATTTCTAAAAGTGGGTTATTTCTTGAATTCAAATTTGTGAGGCTATAATATTACAAATTGGTAAACCATGATTCAATTTTATCACAATTTTGAAGGTGTAGATATTCTTGTCCATCAGTTTCAACAATATCATTGAAAGTATCTTCCAAGAACAAGTGGTGAAATTGTTTTATGTCTTCAAATTCATTTATTGATTCTCTTTCAAGTTTACTTTCAACCACTTTTGATGGCTTAGGAGATTCTATAAGGGGATAAATTTTTACATATTGCTCCATATAGTCACTCCAATATTCATTTGCGAGTACACATGACCAACTCATATCCTCATAGGTTTGTTCATCCCAATCCTCATTTGTGGGTAATGATTCTAGATCTTTTCTTTCCGAAACAAAATGTTCATCTTTTGGCTACAACTTCTTGTTACCCATCCATAAAATTTCTTCTAAAAAATATTCATGCTCTTCAAGAAATTTTGAATAGGAATTTACTTCAATGTAAGTGACATCAAAGTCTCTTCTATCACCTGAAGGAACACAACATGAAATATCATTAAGATTAGCATTATGAATTTTATTCCTAGGATGATTTGGATGCATACATTGATGTGCTCATTTTTGTGATGGAACCACATCTCTACTTAACTTCTTAACCACCTTCTTTTGCTCTTTTACTTTCGATACAAGCTTGTTGGGTTGAGTGGTGAAAGTAGTAAGATTAGTTGGATTGATATCAATAGACAAAGCCTGAACCCTTGTTGTAATGGCTCCATGAGTGACCCCATGATTATCTAACTATGATGGAGTAGTTCGATGGATGGAATTACTCGTATAGCACACGTGGGAGCATACGTAGGTGTGATAGGCTAAAATTGATTGTGGGGTAAAACATTTGATATCAAATTTTATTGTGCCCACGCTTGATTTACCACCTAGGTTTGATTGCAAGCCCCTAGTTGTCCTACCATAGAAAATTTCTCTATCCCATAACCTTTTGGCCTTAATTGTTGATCTACAATGATATCTTCCATGTAGGCCGAGGTAAGATTAGATCCAAAGGATTTGTCCTAGTGAACATGGCAAGCAAGGGATATAATACCCCAAAGTATATTTGAAGAGCACCACTCTCTTAAATAGTATGGGGAGAAATCAATATTACATAAAGCTTTCAAAATCTCATGTTGAATGTTCTCACTATCTCATTAGGCTCCTTATTGCAAGAATCAAATTATTGATAAATCATGACAGGATCAATGATCAACCTAAATTTATTGATAAAAGCAGTTTCCAATTGAGCCCAGGATGTAATAGAGCTAGTGGGTAACTTAATGTACCAATCATATGCTACCTCATCTAGGCTCCCAGGAAACAACCTACATGCCACATCCTCATGTTCGACATTCCATCTAACTAATATATCTAAATATGACTGAATGTGCTCCTCGGCTAATGTTGTGCCATTGTGCTTAAACTTGGGCAAAAGTTTCTCTATGCTCTTGGGTAAGTCATGAGCATCTCCACTAATTTTCAAAGGATTACCATGTATCCCATACCACTTTCTAGTATTTGTAGCCATTAATGAAACTCAAAGTATAACTTCAAAATGAATTTGTTAGTCAAATAAATATTTCTTACAAAGAAACATGAAATGACCAACCAATCTCAAACATGTAATATATGAATAATCATGTTAGCATCAACCAAGATATATGTATCCATTAAACCATGAAATTGAAGAATATTCTCAAATCTGTAACATGTTAGCATTAATGCATCATTGAGAATAGAGAATGTTAGAATCAAATTAAAATGATAATATGGAAATAAAATCTCGTTAGTCAAGACCAATTTTTTGCACATAAATATTTCAAGTAACATGAACAATTTAGCATCTAACGATAATAAAATAAATCAATTGAAATCCTCTTCACTCTACAAAGTGTGAATGTTATAGGAAACCAAATATGCTAATAAAATTAACTTGAAATATTTAGTAATTCAGAACTTTAAACAATATATCAAATCACATTATTCCTGTATGAACAATCCAAAAGCGTTAGATCAATAAATAGCAATTCAAGTCCTCCTTCTAGCACCAAAATATTTGAGTGTTAATTTCACCCAATTGTGAAATTGCACTCTACCTTAGGATTTGTTTCCAAATCTCCTCTTGCAAAGAAGTTAAATAAACAACTTCTCCAAGGTCTCTGCTATATTAGCATTTGCATATATGTATTAGTAATCTCAAATAAATATGTATCAATTTAATGCTTGGAACACCTTAGTGATTGCAAGTAACTGTAAATAAGGGGCACATGTTGGTTTATTTTACCATGCTACTTTAATGATTGTTCAAGAAACCAAAATAAAGCAAATGTGAATTGGCCCTCATAAAACTGTTGGTCATCAGATCCGCCTAGGTAAGGATTTTGAGTAAATGAATGCGAGTATGCGCCCTAGACCTGGACCAACATTGAAAGGCCGAGGGGAAGAGATGCCCCTCGTGCCAATATTCGAAGAAAGGTCGGCTCCTATGCTAAACTACTTGGGTGTTTGTAGACAAGAGTGCAGGAAAGAGATAAAAGGAGTTAGGGTTAGAGAAATAAATAAAAAGGGTTAAGGGAGAGAGATTGATGATTTGAGGTGGGAGAGAATAGGAAGCACGATCGCTAACAGACAACTTGAATAGCAACAAGGAACACCAAGAGTAAAATGAAAGAAATGTAGTATTAACCCTCTTATGTATCCTTTCGAACGAGTTTTAGGACACTATCCTCAATCGCACTGCAGACGCAAAGTTCAGCATCTCAGTTTACAAACGAGGAGAGATAGAAGAATCAAGCAAGGCAGACAGCATAAAAGAAATTCAATACAACACTTGTCTACTCCTATGTATCCTTTTGAATGAGTTTTAGGACACTGTCCTAGATCATACACCAGACGCAAAGTTCAGAATCCAACATACAAACGAAGAGATATAGAAGAATCAAGCACAAAAGGCAACATAAAATAGAAGAATTAAGCTCAAAGTCTCTTAGTATTAATCATAGGACATCAAGTTACAAAAAATTTCTAGAAGATAGTTCCCCCTCCTTTTCCATTACAATGCTTGGGTTTTTATAGAGGACTCGACCCTCTGAGTCATTATCACAAAATCGGCAAAGTGCATCCTCGAGCTTTCAAAAGTCGGCTCCTCACGGTTGCTGCGACTGATATCTCAAATCGGCTACTAAAAATAGCAACTACAACCGGGTCCATTGAGGAAATAGGCATTCAATGGGCTGCATGAACTATCCTTAGTTTTTGGGTGCAATACTCGAGTAGCCACCATGCTTGACGGGTTATCCTTCTTGTACTAGTACTTCAGGTCCAAATGCCCAACATGATCAGCGAACTTGTCGGGCAAGGAAAAATTTATTTATGAAGCAACTGACCACCTCGAGAAAATACCTGGCTTGAATTGCGTGCCTTGGAAGCGCTTCGCTGGATATCTTCTTGCAATTCTACTTCACGGTGGGTTTGGGCCAAAGCAGATCCTTCCTCTGGGTTTGGTACTTCGGATGGTTGAGCTTTGCGGCACAACTTCGGGAGGTTTGAGTGCCAAAGTAGATCTCTTTTGGTGGGGCCCTTCATGCCCTACAACTTCACTGGTTGAATTACTTCGCCTATGCTTCACCGTGATCTTTCTTTGAAACTATGGTTCAAGAGGGTTGCGGCCAAAGCAAAAATGGTTCGTAGGCGGAGGGGCCCGAGGTGGGTACTTCGGTGACTTTTTAGCGAAGCATTTTCAATGTTTGCTTTAGGATCTGCTTCGCAAGTTTTGGGCCGAAGTAGCCTTTGGAAATGCTTCGGGTCCGAAGTAGTTCTTCTGCCTTAGCAAATTTAGAATTTTATTTTGGGCCTTCCTTCTTCGGGAAGAGTTGTCATTTGAATATCTCTTCGCTAGGTTCCCACCTGAAGGAGTTTTGGAAATGCTTCGGGTGCGAAGCTTTTTCTGGTGCCTTCCTTGTGTTTTTCTTCGGCAATACTGCTTCGCTGATTTTCCACCCGAAGTAACCTTTTGAAATGCCTCGGGCCCAAAGTTCTTTTCATTTTATTCTTCCTCCCCTCACCGAAGCTATCCTAGCTGTGAAGCTCTTTCAATCTTCTTTGGTGTACAAGAGGAGTAGCTAGGCAAACCAAAATTGCTATAACTTACATACATCTTAAAAGGTAATAATTAATATCATACAAATTTTTGCTATTCTTCTACCCCTTGTATAATGTGACAAAAAGTGTCAAAAATAACCATGATGTAGCCTTAGTTCCTTTTATATTGAGGATTTTAAAGTAGATTTTATCTTCCTTATTAAGTGGATTTTAAACAAGTTTTATCTTGCATTAGATCATACTTTAAATATGGAAGTGAAAATTAAAATCTATTTATGTATGTGAATCTGAAATAATGGATAGGCTCTTTAAATGTAGCTCCTTATCATGAAGATGAAGATAACCTTTGATATGATTCATAAGTTACCCCTATTTGGTGAAATTAATTTTCACAAAGAGATGATAATTTATTGCCTTGAAGTAAGGCTTTAAAATGTCACTTCAAATTATCCCTCTTAAATGAAATTAAATTTTCACAAAGAGGAATAATTTAATGCTTTGAAATAATGATCTTCAATGTAGAGCAAAAATTATCCCTCTTTCATAAAATTAGAATTTTTATAAAGAGAAGACAATTTAGGATCTCAAAATGGTAATTTATGAAATGCCATAAAACATAACCCCTTCAATGAAATTGAAGTTTTCATGGGGAAAATGTCATCATAGGCTCATGAAAGAGATATAAAGCTGAAAAAATTAAATTTGGCCCAAAAATGCAAATTTTGAAATTTTGAAATTCTAAAATCTACAATAAAAATAGCAATTTCGGATAATTTTTAAAAATACGAAATGACTCCGAAGTAAAAACTTCTAAGTGCGTAATGGAATTAGGAAGTATACTCTACGCAACCATGCAATTATTTTTGGATTTTGAAATTTTTTTATTTTTTATTTTAATGTCTAAAAAATAAAAATAAAAAATCATGCAAAAATAAAGTTAAAAAATAAAAATGAAAAAAAACGAAAACAGAAAATGTTGCAACTTCATATTTCTCCACAAACCCTACAAGAATGTAAAATTCTGCACAAAACCAGCATTAGCGTTACCCGTATTCACGCAATCAACAACTAATGCAGTGCAAGCTTCTAAGGAAAAAAATATAAAATGCAATAAACTGGAAACAAACAAATTAACCACAACAAGATGCATCAAATCAGCCATATTTCCATTATATTGCATCCATAAAGGTGTCCAATGTTTACAGTGGGTGCAAAAAATCACAGCCCCCCAATAAGCATAATGCAAAAAAAAAATAGCCCAGCAGTTAGCAACAAAATTTCACAAATCTGGCCCAACATGGTGCAACTAGGTCTCAAAAAATCCAGCGTTGGCAAGTTTTCATCCGTGATTTTGCTCGACCTTTCACACAGTGCTTGTTGATTTTGGTTGTCTTCATGAACTAAGATGTTGTCATGTCTTTGTTTTTGTTCTGGTTGTGATGATCAGAGTTCCATGCCTGAAGCTAAGGTCCAAAATATACATGATGTTCGTTGCTTCCATGTGGACCTTTGTTCCCTGCAATGCGTGGCCTTGACTCGAAATCCGCTCTCCATCAATTGTCGTATAACCACCAATGGCATAACCTGCACATGGGACCAAATGGTTAATAAATGTATTGAAATTTTATCATATATAATAATAAAATAGAAGGGGGAATGGCTTCACCTTTTTTTAATAGAAATAATGATTTCATTTCATTAATTAATTTTTTTTTTTTTAATATCAAATATAAATATAAATATATATATGGTGTGACATAGATATATATATTTATATTTATTTGTTATTTTCTTTTATTATTATAATTTATATTTTAATATATATTATTATTATTATATGGTGTTCCTGGGGCGCTTCTACGGTTTGCCCTTCCCCTGCCTCTGCTCCTCCTTCTGATTCCTCCTCCTCTTCTTCCTGCACGGATTCTTCTGGTGTGGCCTCTTGCTGCGATGATGGTTCAAAGTGATCCTGGATACGTTTCATCGTTCGTCGGACATAAGCCCAGGCGCCCTTCTGAAAAGGCTCCTGATCTTGCAATGTCTTTACTAGAATGCAAAACTGATCAATTTGCCTGATGTCAGCATGTTTGGCCCTAATGAATAGGTCATTTAGGGATGCTACCATCTTGCAGTGTCTCAAGATGAAGTTGGTTATCTACCCCTATGAGATCGGCTCCGACCACTTGTCTATTTCAGAGACATCGCTCTCGAACTGAAGCCAGACTGGTTTGAGCTCGTTTTTAGTCCGAAGATTTCCGTCATCGTCTATGAAACTCGAGAAACCCAAGGAAGAAAGGTCCTAAAAATAATTCATTGAGGCACGTTGCTCATTGTCAAAAATGTCCTGGAGGATTCTAGCTTTCTGAGCCTTTCGCACCTTGGAGAAGAAGGCGCGAACCGTGGCCTAGGTCGTGGACCAGTCCTTGGCTGTCTGGGTCATTGCAGTGACCTGCAGGTCCTGATATCTAGCATTATGGATGTCAAAGGCCAACTTGAGCCAGCTCCTGGCTTTCTACGTGACTTCATCAATAACCGGCCCTCCCTTGGCAATAGCACACTGGGCTTTGGTGACATAGGTCAATATGGAAAGGGTGCTGGAACGTCGAGACCTGAAATTCTTAAGCAGATGCGCGTGAATCTCCTTAATCCTGCTCTTATCGAACGTTGATAGGTCTTCCTTCTTGCTCAGCTAGGCTTGCATTTGCATGACTTTGCCTTCAAGATCTTTGGCCTTTAAATCATTTTTGGCCCATCTCTGCGCTTGATTCTCCTCTGTACACTAGAGTTGTAGAATTTGCTGCTTAAGAGAACATGTTTCCTTTTCTATTATTTTGCACTACTCCTCAGATTTTGCCAACTTGGAGCGAACCCTTGCCAGATCTTCCTCTAGTTTGACATTGGTGGTTTCTACCTCCAACCTGCGCTGGTTAGCAATGGTAGCATGCGCTCTAAAGGTCTCGATTTGGACATGCATGGATGCCGATTCGTTATCCACATTCAGATGCACCAGGTCCTTAGGTGTTTCTTGGTAATCATAGTCTATTGGAGTCATTTCATCTAGAGGCTTCTGTACCTTAGGGACCTTATTGATTTTGTGCATCTTCCCAGCTTCTAGATCAAACACGACGCATTTTTCAACCTGAGCCGTTGCGCGCCCTCTTCTTTTCCTCGCCTCCT